>CM069313.1:6760000-8010000 GCA_035609425.1 Epinephelus awoara
AGACCAAGCGAGGAGATGAAAGCAGAGGCAGCCGAGTGGAGGTTAAGAGAAAGAGAGCGGTGGGATAAATAGAGTTGAAGGTTGGACGGAGGGGTGGAGGGTTTTCTTAAAGAGCCATGCAAAGAAAAAAAAAACAGTTATAAATTGAAAAATATTCCGTATGGTTGACAGTAACCCTGTGAAGATGGGTGCAGACACTCTCCTCACCTCCTTTAAATCCTTCAATTCCACAGGTCAGTGTCAGTCTGTGGCTGCCTGTCAATCACCCAGACACTGCAAGCACCAACGGCCTCCAACTTAAATTGACATGAGGAGAACTTTCTTTTCACACTCTCCTCCTTTTGATCTGTGCTGATCACTTAAGATAAGCTCAGTCATTCACTCTAGCCGTATTTAAATCGGCCTTTTCTCTCATTCTTTTCCCATTTTTTACTCTTTCTCTGTCAGTTCCTTGATGTTTTATTTTCTTTCTCCTTTTGGCTTTCAAATATCAGCAAAATATCAGCTTTATTCATTCCACTAATTAAGAGCAAGCAGACATTTTGCTATTCAGCTTGGTCATATTCAGGGAGGGCGTTTGTTTAAATAGCTGTCCTCGTCTTTTGACCACTTTTCGTCTGTCGCACGGTTACAAAAGAAGCAAGGAAACATCTTAACTAGTTCGACAACGCGTACATTTGTAAAAACAAAACACCAAATGCAGAAATGTTTGTCAGCAGCTGCAGTGAGTTGAGCTGCCAGGGCTTTTCAGGAACATTACAATTTAACAGCACATTTCTACTAATTTAACTGTTTCATATACAAAGTAAATGAGAAAAAAAATGAGATGCATTTCATTATAAAGAACGACCTGTTACAATTCATGGTAAATTGAAATCTCAGTGATATCACCACTGAACAAGTGGTTAATGTTGTATAATGGTTGCGATTAAGTTTAGGCAACAATACTACTCCTACTTAGAAAAAAAGATCATGTTTTGGGTTCAAATTACTTAACAGTAATGTAACGTAACGCAAGTATGTCACAAGTGATGTTGCAGTGAAATGTATGGCGGTTGTACGTATATTACGTAATGTACATTAAAACAGTGTTGCCTCATGGTTTCACATGGGACACAAACTCTAGTGTCCTGGCTGAAAGTCCGGTTTTGTCTGACCCATCCACCTCTCGTCTCTCCTGCTCTATACGGACATTCTTGCTCTTCATGCTTCATCAGTTGCTCTCAGCGTCAGGTACTGCCGAATATGGGTTTACACTGAAGTTAGTTGAAAGGTCAGTGTGTGAACATGCTGAAGGATGCCTTTGGCGTCAATATTACATGACGAGGAACATGACAGAGTGCAGGCTGTACTCACAAACTGTTCATATGTTTTCCTATGAAAAGTAATGCACCCAAATATGTACATAGCTCTTGTATTTTGAAAGGATTCAATCATGTGACAAATGTGCTGATGGGCGTAAACAAGGAAGCAGTCAATTTTTATTGATTGGCTGACACATAAAATCAATTATCAAGGCTGTCTGCAGTTGATTTTCTGACAGCTGACAAATGGATTAATCATTTCAGCACTGCCTTTGAATGGTTTTGATGTCAGAAATCTATCTATGTAAATACATATCTCTTATAGCCATCTCCATATGAGACAGTCACATAAGCATTCTTCACATTTAAAGATAGTTACATTGTTAAAGGGGTGGTTTCGTTGTTTAAGGGGTATTTTGCTAATTTCGTACAGCATTTCTTTGACTTTTGGGAACTTGGACAATTTAGACAAATTTGAAATAAAGAATGGCCAGAAATGATGCAGCAGAGGCTGAGATATCCTGAATTGTAGGCCACAGTATCACTTAAAACACTGGATCCTATATTTCCCATAATGCAACCAAAAGCATCTTTGCATTAGACTGTCACTACCTGATAACATCCTGGTCTGTCAAACTCCACACACTTTTGACACATTCTTTCTGTTAAATATGTGTACTTTTGTAACCTTGGTGACATCATCAGAGGCTGACTTTAACAGAATAAAGATCCATACACATGATGTGTATTTTTGTGCCCTCAAGTCCACTGATATCAATAAAGATGCGCAGAGGGTGCACTCAAAAGCGAGAGTGAAGCATTGAGGCATACACAGGTGCTCTCAAGGAGCTTTTTTATGACCTGCCCCGAGATAAACAAAGTTCAACTTTTTGAATAAAGCAGCACAAAGCACATAGCATGTGATAAGAAACAATCAATCACAGCCGGCAGATATCTTCACTTTTGAGTCACAAGATCAGTCTGTGGTTAATACGGAGGAGAAGTTGATTATTTTAGTGCAGGGCTACCCAGAGCTTTACATCTGTCCCATGGACAATATTTTAGGCCTAATACACCGCTTGGATTTTCCACCCGAGCGCTGCGCTCAGAGTTGAAATTATTTGAACTTTGACTGCGTCACTGCGCTGCACCTGGCGGTGAGTGAAGCGCTTTGTTCTTATTATGTGAAGGCCGCTTAAGAGCCCCTCCAGAACCACAGAAGACAGACAGCTGTTTTCACCATTTCGCCTATTTAGTATTATAGTATTTAAATCAATCAATCAATTTTCAATCAATTTTATTTATAAAGCCCAATATCACAAATACAATTTGCCTCACAGGGCTTTACAGCATACGACATCCCTCTGTCCTTTAGACCCTCACAGCGGATAAGGAAAAACTCCCCAAAAAAAAACCTTTACCGGGGGAAAGAAATGGTAGAAACCTCAGGAAGAGCAACTGAGGAGGGATCCCTCTTCCAGGACGGACAGACGTGCAGTAGATGTCGTACAGAACAGATCAGCATAACAAATTAACAGTAATCTGTATGAAACAATACAGTAATCTGTATGACATCCTCGGTAATGACAGTAGCTTACAACAACATTCATGAAAGTAATAATACTGTCGTTATAGTTCTGGCTACTGTGGTACAATATGTTGAAAGTATATATTAGTATCAGGCAGTCTACATGTATGATAATATCATATGTCTATAATAGCAGTAGAAGTATGACTAATGATTAATGATGGCAGCAGCAGCAGCAGCAGCAGCAGCAGGCATCTGGCAGGACCACGGCAGCAGCACAACCACACACGTCACACTATCCAGGCACCGCTGCAATACGAGTTAACCTGAGAGACAGTGGAGCACAAAGGCTCCGGAGGAGAGAGAGAGAGAGAGAGAGAGAAGGTGCCCGGTGCATTAAAGGTGGTCCTCCGGTAATGACCTGTGTTGTGTAAAATTGGAGTTCCACTTTAACTCAGGAGTTCAGGGAGCCTAATCTCCCTGATGTGTTTAGGTTAAGTTCCTTTGACTATGGCCATCACAGCATAGCTTCACATCATGTTTTTCATGAAACCATTCAATGGACCCTTTCTAACCTCCACAGAGTGGAGTATCCAAATTTGTTGCATTCCTCTGTCCATTTCTTAAGGCTTTCTCCTTTAATTTGTCACCTGGCTGCATTTATGTGAAACCATATCTTTTACAGCCAGACTTTGCAAGTGAAGTATTTCCACATTTTGCATGAGTACATTTTTTTTCCTTTTTAGCCAATGCACTGCCTACTCGGAACTAAATGAGACTGAATTCTTGTGGTTTCATTTAATGAAGAGGAAAATTACCAATCTGACTCATTTCTGCAGTTTATTTAGGCTTTTATTACCAGCTTGAAAAGTAAATTGATGGAAGACAATCATGTTAAAATGACATGCACACTTGACCTGTGGAGCCCTGACACACTCTTTGTGACACGCGCCAGACACTCTGAGTCGATTATGTGTAATTATAATTCAGACGGCATACAGGAATCCATTCTGAGGGGATACAAAGTCTTTGGATCATCTGTTCCCAACATTCATATGTGGCTACAAAGCCTGTGCTTGTTATTCATCGTAAGTGTGAACTTGATCTGCCTATCAAATCATCACATTCTCTCTCCAAATGAAAAACTGCTCTTCATTGTAATGTGTTAGCTGTACCCGTTAGCATTTGTCAGGCTAGCTGTAATTCAGCATTCAGTCCAGGGTGTAAGCAGCCATGTGAGTCGAAGCTGCGTACATTCCACAGATATTAAAATCTCCTGAAGACAATACCATATCAGAGTGGATCCGCTGATGACCTGCTTTATATCTCACAGCGGACATCTCTGCCAAATAGCATTTCCTTTTATTGATACTGATACTGTGTACTGAGGGGATTACAAATTGTGATATAAGTCAAATAATCTGTCGTCGTCTGAGCCCGGTGCAGGACAAAGCAGATTACAGAGGAAAATGCACGATTACATCTGGTTCTCCTCATCTGCTCGTCCTGTTTATTCTAGGATATATGCTACTCTGTCTGTGGCTGTGTTGTGTGTTTAGCTTCTCAGAGTGGCATTTAGGAGAATTAGCGTACAGTGTGTGCGCACTGCAGCTGTGTACCTACAGTACAGTAAGTTGCTGATGCTTGTACTCCCACTCTTTGCTTTTATTTACATCGCCTCGGTAAATCGTGTTGTGTTGAACTTCTTACATACAGCCCCAGAGGGAAACAAATTGCACGCGTTGCTGAGGACAGATTGCTTACAGACGCCACAAGGTGCTTTATGATTCACCTCTGCTCCTTCATATATCAGTTGTTTAGTAATGTGAAGCAAAACAAAACAATAAAATACATGTCACGTTTTTAGATTGATATTGTTTTTTTCCGGCTTTGGTTTGAGATTTTTCAAAACCAAGCCAACCCGCAGCCAGAGGCAGGTGAATAAAACAATCACTATGGAGTGACTCACTGTTGATAAAACTTCTTTTTGTCTTCGAGGATCTGCGGAGGAATGTCAGAGGAATGCAAGAGCTGAGTATTATATCATGGGCTTGTGTTGTGGTGCCTGCCGCGCTCGGAGAGATGTAAAGATTAAGCTGCATCCTCGGGCCCTCTGCGTTCTCCATTTTGCTTATGGAGGCAGAATAACAGCTTGCATGGAAAGTGTGAGGTGGCTGGCGGAGGAAGAGGGTGTCTGAAGACATTATGCAGAGTGCACCGGCAGACACTGATGGCCCTAAAAGCAGACAAATCAATGGTGGTCAAACACAGAGCAAACTCGTAGCTCCAATACCGTCTCAGTGAGTGGTTAGTTTGTGAACAGCAGAGTACAAAAGCAGGCTGCACTCACTGGCAGCCCAACCCAGTGAGCATAAATGTGATTTTACAAGTCAAAAAGCATACTGCAGGTGTCTACCGACGAGTAACGCATTCAACCTGAGAAAAAAATATTTCAGGTAACTTCAAAAACAAAGCGAAATTGTTTTACATGAAAACTTTTCTCATCATTTTGAGATAAAAATCTTGTTGATTCAGATGAGTTTATTTTCTCATGTGAATGAGTGATGTGTTTCTGTAGGTTTCATCTGGATTTAAAATAGAAGTCCTTTTACACATTCAGGTTACACATCACTGTTGCTGAACAGGATTTAACGCTGCTTTCACACCTAACCTGTTTGGTTTGGTTCTCAGGTGTGTTTGTTAAAGTATAGTTCCTTTGGACTGGACTCAAAGCTGCCAATCAAACTCTTTTGGGGGTTTAACAACCACACTCTGACCGCTTAAGAAAGTAGGTCCACTCCTTAGTGGACTCTGGTGCCATTCTGATCAGCCTAATTAAAATGTATTGATTTGCACTCTCAACTTATAATGCTTAGAAAAAATGCTGTTGAGACATCCTTCTTAAGTTATATTCATATAGCTTAGAAACCTATAAACCCCTGCCCTTCAGCTGGGGATGCACAATATTAGATATATAAACTTATTTGACAGATAATTGATAGCTACCCCTTCTTTAAAAAGTCCCGGGTTTGGTCCCTACAAACACAGCTAGGAATCACCTGACCTTCATTAAAAAATGCCAGCTTTTGTTGCTACAAACATGGCTGAAAAATCTCCCAAACACTTGTTAAATAATATCCACTTTTGGCGCTACAAACACAACTGAATGCAACATATGTTAGCCATATGTAAAATGACACATACAGTGCCAACTTTTTATTTTGGTTACCGGGCTGTTTTTAGCTGTAACCAGCAGGTAATGTCTAATAAATCAGTTTGTCATATGTTCAGTCCAACACACAGAAACATTAAGGGCCTCTCTGCTGTGTCAGTTCGAGTGTATCTTGGTTGTTAAGGGCCCGTCACAGCAGCAGGGGTGACCTGAACATCTGGACTAGTGGGAGTTCTTCTGGTGATCTGGTGGACCTGTGGGTTGGCAGTGAGTCCACTGACACCCACATTAAAACTTCTAAACGCATCCCATGCTGTTTTATGTGGCCAACTCATGAATATGTTGTGAGCTCCTTTCATCATGGTTCTTTTCCTGCCAATTTTACCTTGGTCCCTTCCACCTTTATCATCCCGAGCAGAATGATTGTATCATGCATAAAACATGATCATAAAAGAAGTCCATCTGTTGACATTACCAATGATATACCTTCCCTTTTTAAACATCCCTGTGTGCTTGAACCTAAACCCATTTTCTATACAAATCAGCATTTGAAAACTTTCAAAAAATCATGCAAACCATTGCTTCCATAATGATATTTACCTGTTCATTTTCACTGTGTGCCAGCTTTCTCTTGGACCCACAAAGGCGTCCTTTCTCATTCTAACACATCAGTTAACTGAGCTAACAGCCGAGTAAATGAGATTTGCTCTTCACCCACATTCAGAGGTCACATTTTCCCATTTTTGGGTCCCATTTTCTCCTCCAACCCACTTCCATCCTGGCCCGACGTGCTGCCCTATCCCTGACATTGAGGAGCCGATAACCCCATGTAAATACATGAGCTGCCGAGGGTTGGGCCAGGGATGGAGTCTCCATTAAGTTAGGTAATACAGCGCAACGCTGTTTAAACAAAGCTCCTCAGCGGGGCTCTGCTGCAGTTCAACCCCAGTGCCTGTAGATTCCTCACCGGACTGGACTGTAATGAGGAAGGAGTGCCTCCGAGGCGGGTGACCCCCCGCCGATAACCAAATCTGCTCCACAGATCTGAGCAAGGACACAAAGATGAATTAGCTACGTGGAAGTCACAGTGGGGACTGAGTGAAATAGGCAGATAATGACATAACTATTCATTTGCCCTCATCTTTGGCTTTCCTTTCATCACTTGTGCCCAGCAGTGATTTTTTTTTTTACCATATGTGGAATGACATTGTGCTCAATCTCCTGCAGTAAGTTGGTGATGAAAGAGAGGTGTGTGTCAGAGCGAGAAAGGAAGGATGAGATGTGTACAGTTTACTGCTGATGCAGTGTGGCAGCCTTTTACTCAATCTGCTCTTTGGAATAACCTTTTCCCCACTCTGTCTGATTGAGAAATTACATCAACTGCACGAGATGCTCAACACGAAAAATCAATTCAGCCTAGGAAATCATTTTCAATTTAGATACATTTACTAGGGCTCATCCACAGTCCTTAATCCACCAAATCTCTGCCTGCTAACGAATATTTCATTAAGTTGATTTCAGTGTTTTTCTCTCAAAGGTCATAAAAATAAGCCACACTCTGCGATTTGTAACCAAAAACTTGTTGACTCGCCAGTTTTGTAACGTAACACATTTATAAGATGTTGACTTGAACAGAATTAATGGTGTTTTTCATGCATGGCAAGACAGATTACTCCTTTTAGCTTCACTGCAGCCTTCACTGCAAAGTTTTCACACCATCTTTCATACACTTTCCCTAGCTATAAACTTCTAAACTCAGCAAGCCGTCTGCATAGCAATGAGTGCGTGAATCAATGGCAATGTGAGGCAGCTGAAATTATGATATTATCTACAAGCGGGCAATTGTACCGATCCGAATCAATCAATCATAGAGCGGCTTCCACAGGAAATGACTCAATTACCGCACCTGTCAAACTCACTGTGGTCAGACAGAAGAACTCGTCGCCTTTTAAAGTATTGAACACCGCGCTGAATTACAAAGGCTTGAGATCAGTCTGGAGCTTTGATTTTCAATCAGTAAGGGATAAAGGCATGAAATAATCTGGGAAAAAATGTCAGAATAGTGGATGAGATGTTTCAAGTGTACCAACATTAAAGGGTTGATTCACACAAATTACAAATAAACACATTACCTCACTGACCTGGTGTGGTATCTATTAATACAGTTCAGCTTCTTGAATTGGGCTTTTCAGAATTTAGCAAACAATGCTGTTTCTACTCGTTTTGTTTCTCTTTCAGTCTGTCTTGCTGCAGTGAAGAAGTGCAGGCGTTTTAAGGCCCAGACACACCAAACCAACTTCAAAGAACTGGCAGCAACAAAAGCAGGCTGTTGTGTCGCCTCATGTTGCTTGTGTCTGGGCCAAAAAGTTGTGCATGAATACACCGCAAAGACTGCAGCCAACCAGCCCGTTCCTTCTTCGCCTGCATAAGAGGAAATAACTCTGCACGCCAGCAGGCGGCCATAGCCTATAATCATTATTCATTAAGGGAAACTAGAAGACCATCTTCAAGCTATTTAACCACTTAGCGCATCAACAACACAATCCAACAAAGTATATTTACGTGTGCAAGTAAATGATAACACAAACCATCACAAAAAAGAGCTCATTGACTAAAAAAATATAATCATACCTTTTGTAACAAGTCTTGACTTTAGCTGCTTGTTTACTTTCATGACCTCTGTTTCTTCTCTCGTGCACTGAGCTGACCTGCTGTCTCCTGTGCCAATTCATGCTGAATTGGCTGAACAAAAGTAGACAAGCGCCGACAACAGCTAGCGGGACACACTGCAAAGACTAGGGTGACAGATGCTCACCGACGGCCTGAAATTCACCGACGGACGACAATTGGCTTGATATGTCAGGTCCTGTAAACCTCAAAGACTAGGCTGGCTGTGATGGATCAACCTCTGGTAAGCAGGTTAAGCATGTATGAAGAGCAAGAAACTCCTCATAGGGTAGGAGAGTCAAACATAAACTTTTACCCAGGAGACTGCAATTCATGTCACACGTGAAAGCCAAATTCAACTTTGTTTTAACATAGCAGTATATAAGTTATGTAGGTATGTGCAGGGCTGTTTTAAGACACTCTGGGGGCCCCAGGCAAGAGGCACCTTGGAGTATCTGTACTTGCATAGCGTGCTGAATGATTTGTTTTGCTTGTGCAAGAGGGTGAGTGTCCATGTGCAACGGCGCATGGACACTCACCCTCTTGTAATTGGACTTTGGGCTTTGGACTTATTCCACAGTAGTGGTACCGTGAGGTACCGTAGTACTACGGTACTCCAACAATGCTAGCAGGTGGCAACCAATTGTGCGGGACATGGTCTCAATTTGCGTGACGCGTGAAAAGAGACAGAAATGCTATGCCCGCACAGTGCTGGATGTCTGGTTACTCTACTTAGCCACTTGCAAGCAGCAGCTAGTAGGGGGCCCCATTAGGGGGGATTCCAACGTGTTGTCGTTGTTGCAGTGTCTATAGGGGTTCCGTCATATTCTCATTGATATGGACCAATGTCAGCTGTCTCTGGGGGTCCCCTTCCAGCTCGGGGCCCTAGGCAATTGCCTAGTTTGCCTGTCCGGTTGCGACAGCCCTGGGTATGTGACGTACATACGTAGGTCAGTCGCGTAATGTATTTACATCACATTACGTACCTGTATTAATCCAAAACATTGTGTTTATGTTGAACCTAACTGAGGAGTTTTATTGCCTAAACCTTACTGTGTTTTCACAAAGAAGACAGCAGTGCAGACACTAGAGGATGCCCTCTGTATCTGTATGAGACAGACAATTTAGAGTTATCAATTAACCTAGTCCCCAAACTGCATGTCTTTGGACTGTGGGAGGAAGCCGGAGTGCCTGAAGAGAACCCACGCTGACACAGGGAGAACATGCAAACTTCGCACTCCGCACACCCGGGATCGAACCGGCAACCCTCATGCTGTGATGCGACAGTGCTAACCACCACACCACCGTGCCGCCTTCAAGAAAGTTGATTTAATAAATCCAATGAATAACTCTATGGGCAGTGAGGAATTTGGCATTTGGGGCATTATTTGAACACCTCAATAGAAGCTTTGAATGTAAAAAAATAAAAAATAAAAATTGTACTGCCATAGTGAGTACACTTTCATGGTATTGCATACTCCTGGTGAAGCTGGGACACACAGGTCTCGAAGAAAAAATGAAAACAGTTAGAAAAATGTCCCTGCTGAAGTCGATTCAGAAAGCCAAAATAAAAAAAAAAGAGAGAACCGTCTCTGAGTGAAGTCCATCACTTGATGAAAGAGCTTTATTGAATTTAGATCCTTTATGCAACTGCCCTGTTGCTGACTTAAATTTCTAATTTGCAGTGCAAATCAAATCAAGGCTGCAGGTGTCCTGCACTGGTCCGACATCACAACTGACCCTTTACCTGCAATTATCTCTACATCAATTTTGGACCTGCACTCTGACCTCTTCAGAATCCTGCCCTTTTTACACACAGCTGGCACAGCATGGATGCCTTCCTTCATTATTCAAATGTTCTCACACACTTTCTGTGGTAATTGACCTTCTCCCGTATGCACTGTTACTAAAAAAATGTAAAAAAAAAAATCAAGCTTTACAGTGAGATCATTTAGAGTTTAGCAGCTAGCTGTTTAACCTTAAGCAGATCTCCAAAGCCACTTTAAGAAACGTAGAGGACACACTATTGCTTTTCTCACTGACTGTCAGTAGTGATAACATTTAAACAGTAAAAAATGAGCAGAAAAATATTGCAATATCAGGTGTTTTATTATTTCCATGTCTTTATTTTTTCTTTCTTTTGCTTTTTACCCATAGCCATTTTTCACCATTAAATAGAATGTCCTGTCTGTAGTTCCTATGGAAAGTGTGGGAGGTAAGTGGAATCCCTGGACTGACAGGGGCATCATTTCTGGAAAACAAGTTTTTACACAGTTTTTCCATCCATCTGTATGTATGTCTGTCCGTCCATCCCTCTGCCCGACCCATTCTCATGTATTCAATATCTAAATAAAGCTCTGGTGGAATATCTTCATATTTAGCACAAATATCCACTAGGACTCAAGAATGAAGGATTACATTTTGGTGGTCAAAGGTCAAAGTCACTGTGGCCTTGCGTCCTTCTCATTCTTGCAATATTTCAAAAACGCTTTGAGAGAGTTTCCTCAAATTTAAGACCAGTGTCCACTTGAACACAGAAATGAACTGATTAGAATTTGATGGACAAAGGTTTAAGGTCAAGGTCACTGTTACCTTTTGTCTGCCTCATTCTTGCAATATCTCAAAAACATCTCAAGGGAACTTTTTCAAATTTGGCACAAATGTCCACTTGGACTCAAGAATTTACTAATAAGACCTTTTGTCACACGATATCTCAAGAAGGTCTTGAGGGGATATATTTAAATTTGGTGACCTCACAAAAACATTGTTTTGGTCATAACTCAGGAAGTCAGACACCTATTACAACAGACTTTCACACAATTGTCTAATAGGGTAAAAATAATGAAGTAATGACATTTTATATCCAAAAGGTCAAAGGTCAGCTTCACTGTAACATCATAATGTCGTGCAAAGAAACACTTATCTTGCCATTATTCAACATCATATCTCAGGAACAGAAGGGGAGACATTTGGTCAGATACTGAATTGGTGACACTAAACTTGGGCATCTACCTTGAAACTGTGCTGATAGTACAGATCATCTGTGCTGCCAGGAGGAAGATGTGTGAAGCATCCATGTTTTCACAGACATGGAAATAAATTGCAGCTTGACAGGTTCGGGGAGGAATACAACCACAAGGCGGTAATTCTAGTTTACTGCTGTGAGCACCACAAACTTATATGTATTGGGGTACAGACGGATACTTAAAAACCTGGACAAATAAAAACCTTTATGCTCATATGTATGCATGTGTCAAGACACTAATTTGACTTAATGACCCAATCCCAGATGGCAGTGCACTCTATTTCCCCAAATGTTTTTCATTTACCACACTGTCTCTCACTGTGCTCTGTAGTCTATTTTAGCTCTAAACAAACCCAAACTGTGGAAAAAAAAAATCCTTCCGACAAGACAACATGCCCCCTGTTGTTTTCTAGTTTGTCAGCGGTTATTTTAAACAAGCAACAGCCACATAAATCAAAACATAATCCGCTCATTTTAATTTTAGAAAAATAAGATTTACAGTTTTACTTTAAGATTAAATAGATGCTTGATGCAGTGAAGGTTTTTTAAATGGGGACTGTGTGAAACCTGATGGCATAATGAGCTTGGTACCAGTTACAGTAAAATATTCTTGTGGGCTATATATTTGTATTATTCCACCCTGATGCTCAGAGCCCACCTACTGCCCTCGGATGAGCAGACGGATGACTTCTCTGCACTTCAACCGTTCCACATGCCCACAGGAGGCAGCTGCAGGGTGCTGCTCCTCAGCTAAAGGTTAACCAGGGTAATATCAGTTTCATTATCACCCTCACTTCATTTGACTTCATCCATTTTCCCCTATGAGCATTAAGGGGTCACGTGTCGGCCTGTCAGGCCACAGACCTGGGGAGGAATTTACACCCCGGTCGGCCTGATGTAAATTCAGCTGGCATTTTCATGAGCTGTGGAAAGGAAGCACTGAGCTGTCCTGCTGCGGGGGGGAGCAGACAAATGGATGTAGTCGACCAGCATCTGCAAACAGATCACAGTCAGGGAGCCCCTGATGTGATTTGTTTTTGTGTGTGTAGTCAGGGTACAGAAGGATTGATGAATATTTCTTTGATTAGAGCTAAAACAGATCGAGAGGAGAGCTCACGGTCAGCCTCATTCTCTTGTATGCTCAGTCTAGCCTCCTGGCTCTCAGACCAAAAACAGTCTCGACGAATGTTCTGTGAAACTACACAAAACTACTTTAAATACATCTTTGAATCAGTGTCGATCAAAATTCTATACGAATGAAAAGCAATTTTTAGTAAATGCAGTTACAAAATGTAAAATTGACATGTTTTCTGTTATTGTCAAGGAATTAAAGGCTGTCAACCCCATGTTTCCTGTAATATTCATCCATCCTTCCATTCTCGAGAAGGGTTGGGCAGGTAGGACCAAGTCATGGCAAAAGTAAGTCTCAGGTCTTTGCAATAAAGTCCCAATTCTAGACCCAAGTCAAGATGGTAAAGTCCTGAGTCAAGTCCCAAATGACATCTGACAATACCAAAGTCCCAAACATTTAATTCCAAGTCCTAAACAAGTCATAATGTGCTTTTCACAATATGTAATGCTATTTCAACAATAGAGTAATAATAGATAACATTTATTAACTCAATGCATGCTTCTTTAAAATCTGTATTTGTTAATACAAGTTTTTTTATTTACAAGTGTGGCTAAACGTAACCATGAAAAAGCAGTGCTGATATTGCACTTTGATGGGATATAGTACTATAAACAGTAGCTAACCACAACAGGATGAATTGTGTATGTTTCTGTCCAATCTTTATCCAATATTTATCTCATCTTACGTTGGAACAATTGTAACTTTCTCTTCCCAAATTGGCTTGGGGAAATGTATCAAGTATTTTCCAGTCAAATAGCCTAAGTCATGTAAACTCAAGAGTCATTGGTGTCAAAGTCCAAGTCAAGTTGAGAGTCTTTTTTGACTCAAATCTGACTCAACCCCAAGTTGATTGACTCTAGTCCGCACATCTGAGTTTGGATTTTGGTGGAATTTATTAAATTTATAATTTGCTTTGATTAGATACTTGATTCAGTTAACGAGTATCTAATCAAATAAGAGTGAGAAGAGTGATCACTCTAATGGTCTTGTTGACCTGCAAACACACACAGTTGATTCCTGTCGTAGCGTGATACAGAACATATATTTATTTTCCCAGAGTTGATCTTTTGCCCCACACCATGTTGCGGGGAGGATTTTAAGAAGCCAACAGCCACAACCTTTACAGAGTTAATTTTGACTAGCCACAGCTCATAAAATTTCTATACTGTATTTTGCTGATAAAGGAAATGAGTTGGAAGAGTTAAAAGACTCAATAAGAGATGTGTTAAAATTAGAGCTTAACAAATGTGTGTATTTTTCTGACTTAGAACAAAACCCAACATGAAACCCAAGCCATTCTTTAAATCTGCTGAAACTGTTGCAGGGTCACAGTTGGCTTGAGCCTATTCCACTATTCACCAAGCAGTGACACAGATCTTTGAAACAACAACATATTTTTGTGTTTATCCTGTCCAACTGTTAACATGTACAGCATATTCACATACTCTATATAAACTGTGTCCAACTATGTTAAAAGTAGAAATAAGTCAATAATGTAGACTTTAAAACTGTCATAGCACAGATTTTGAGGTAGCCATATGTAAAAATGCTGCTACACTATACCTACTATCAGGGCCAACCTGTTCTCATTCAGCAATGCTTTGTAACACCCCTCTGCGTCTGATAGTGATGCAAAGGGCACCCTTTAGAGTGTATATGACACACAACTGGTAAACATTGTAACAAGTGGTTGATGTTGTGAAATGGTTGCCGTTATGTTTAGGCAACAAAACTACTTGGTTAGGTTTAGAACAAAGATCATGTTTTGGGTTAAAATAAGTACATTTGTTATGTAACATGTCGTAAATGCATCACATGAGGGATGTCAGTGCGTGACAACCATACATAAAATGCGTAACTCTTTGACCCATCCACCTCCCACTCTGTGAGGACTGTCTCGCTCTTTATACTATTTAAGTTGCTCGTAGCGTCAAGTATTGCCTTGGATGGTTTTACCTTGGAGTTAGCTGAAAGCCCTGCATCACATAAACACGCTAAAGGGTGGCTTTGGTTCCAATATCCAACACATTCTGTCTCTGACCTCGTCACATATTGACATTTTGGTCATGGACTTTCCACATCCACATAGGACATGCAAGTTATCCTGGGTGCGTTGGTTGTTGACTTTCTGGGACTCCGTGTCAAGTTCTGCCTGTTACATGCATTGTCTTCTTTCAAGGTACACTTCCGTTTTCATAGGAAATTTAACGTTTAGATCCAGTCTCTTTCAAAATAAACGCACTACATTGGTACAAAACCACATATTGACATTTTTTTTTCTTCAACAACAAACAGTCATGATTGGGTTTAGGCAACAAAAGCATGTGTTTAGGTTTAGGCAACAAAAACATGGTTAGGTTTAGGAAAAAAGAACACTGTTCAGCTTTGGAATTTTACAGGACGCAAACACTGCTATTTTGGCTAGAAGTTGGTGTTTGTTGGACCCATCCACCACCCCTCTCGCCTGCCCCACAAAGACTTTTGCCACCTTAAATTTCATCCTTGTGCCGCCACCATTCCCCCTGATGACGCCGGGCGCCGCTAAAGTATAAAGGTAACCTGCTGTGTATCACGCCAATGTTCAAGGACGCCTTTTTTCATTGGTTTCTGGCGGCGCAAGTCACTGCCCAAGTGCCAGATTTCGACAACTTCAGAGTAAGACCAGGCTCTAATATCATGTAGGTGTGACATAGCATAGGTTTATGATGCCCTGGTAACAACAACGGTCTTTTAGGGCTGTGTATTGTTTAAAAAATTAAGATAAAAGTACAAACAGTACACTGTAAGTTGTAGCAATACCAACTTCATTTAATATCTCTCTTTTTTTATACTTCATTTGATAACCATTATGTGAATAGAATCATTGAGTATAAAATACACCTTACACTTGAACATTTTTGTGGCTTTTTGGTACACTGAACTACCAACTCTGTCAAATACACAGCACTCCATTTCACAACACCACAAACTGTTTGACTTGTAGCTGCTGCAGTTGTGGGTCAATCACAAGTTGCATTAAATATAAAAAATAAAACCCCCTGTGGTGATTGGCTGTGAGCAAAATCATACAAATTATAACTTTTTCTAGATCTGGATACAAAAAGGATTGAATGAAAGTATTGTTTTACTGGAGTAGTTTTGATCCTGTGACTGGGTTATTCCTGTTAACACCTTAAAGCTGTCAATTACCAACACCCAGTCCTACCAACAGTTGACCCCATCTACATTTACAACTTTACAAAGTTGCTCAGTATTGTCCAACCTGCCTCTCACCTCCTCTGCTTAATGCTAATCTCTGTTGAGAAAGAGATGAAAAAAAAAAAACTACAGAAAAACAGGGAGTATTTTTCACTAAGAACTGCTATCAGTAGGCCTCATTAGTTCTTTCTGCATTGTTGTTGTGAAGGTTTGAAAGTTGATCATCTCCAGGTACTGACTGCAGGCAGGATTTTCTCGTGTTCATGACCAAACTTTAATTCTGTTTGTTAATGCAGCAACTCATTACTGTAATTCCATAAATTCTAAAGCACACAAACAACTTCCCTTTTACTGAATTTCTAATATCACTAATGCTCTAAAGCATCTATTTAGTCACAGTTAATAATCAGTAGCACTAGCAAAAAACACAACAACAAAAAAAAACATTAAAGCATAACCTGTTTAGTATATGAAGCATTAAAAGATTAAGGGTGCAGTGTATTAAAGACGTGTGGGTGTAGTTCATCATATCACGTTATAAATACATATGATTCCCATAATCTCTTTCGCTGCGACTGTTTACCAACATCTGTTGGCTGATGAGTCACTTCTGTGTATTGAGACCTTGATACACCAAACACACAAGTCGCTGTTGGCAGATGGGTTAAAAATGTCGACATTTCATTTAGCAGCCCTCGCGCCTTTCTAAGGGGAGGTAGCACTGATTGCGTTGCCATGTACAAAATTCTGTACAGCATTTCCTGTCAAACACAGGCCTATAGGGTAGGAGTGTTATCGAGTGTATGTTGAAAAATAATCTTCACATGTCCTTTCCCGCTCATTACTGCAAAAAAGGCCGTCATTAAATTAACACTGCAGGCTTAAATGGATTCTGTGGTCCATGAGCATCTGGGCTGTTAAACTTGTATGTATGTGCATGAATGAATGTATGAGCCCATCCCATGTATGCCTGCACAATTTCGCATGTGCTAGTGCATTTCTAATGAGAACATATGGCAGAGGAGCACAAACATGGAGTAATTGTGTACTTTGCGAGGACGCCATCAGCGAGCCTCCCCTGCTTCACATCCGCTACATCTGTTGGGGCTCAGCATGCACAGGGTTCCCCTGCAGTACGTCGTCGCTTTGGCGGAAGCCTCCTAATATTAGCTCCTCCACAGCTTGTTCCCATAATGCACTGTTTGGATAGCTTCATTATGCCGTTGTTTGCCTTTGTTTCCCATTGTGGACCTGCTCATCTATTGTGGTTGACTTACTTCCAGCACGTCACAGTCTTGTTTGTCTTTCTGCCATACATTTCTCCCAAGTGCAATTACTGTTTTCAGTCATTCACTTTGTCCTTCTGCTTCTGTCTTTTTCTGTGTTTTTGTAGCTATAAGCAGCAGTTGGTGCCAGGAAGCATCAAAATATGCTGTGCCTGTCTTATTACAGGACTACTGCAAGGACACTATGAGTCTGCATCACTCTGAGTTTTTCACAAAGCATGACAGCTATCCATGGCTCTGATTAAGATAATTTAGTATGACACCTCTTTACTCCAGCCCAGGATCCCTACAAATTACATCTATATTAGACAATTTTGTATCTCAGGATTTATGTCCAGTGCCAGTGCAGGATGTAGTGGGCCTTTAATGTAGGCAGACAAAAAGTGAAAGGTTGTAGGTCAGAGACTGGATCCCATCTCACATCTACAATTGTGGCACAGTCATGTTTGCAGGCTAGTAACTACAACCATGACATTTCCCTAGCCTTATCCACATGTTTCAATTGGCCAACCCCTTACCACCTTACCCATAGTTTATTTGTCATAACCAGGATAACCAAGTTACCCTAATCTTAACCATACCTCAGTTGCCATGTGTATATTTTTAAAAAAGCAAAGTGTTAAAGATTAACTATCCAGGGTTTTCCTAAAAAAAACAACAATGTATAGACTCATACAGAAGTAATCCCTCTCAATCATCACTTGTGACACGCCAGACGTGTGTGGCGGTCTATTCATCCCTGTATGTTATTATTTTCTTCCTTTTTTGCTGTGATCAAGACATTCCTGGCCACAGCATGCAGGTGAGGTTGAGGAATGCCAAGTGGACAAAGTTTGTTTTAAAACGAGAGTGAATACGGGGGTCACTTTCACTGATGAGCACTAAAGGAGAGAATATAGATGAAGAGCGACGCAGAGTTGGCCTGTTTTCTGTTGGACAAGTAGGCGCGGACAGTTAGCATAGTTAGCTTGCTAAATAATCAACAAATGCAACAATCTCTCAACAGCTTGAGTGTAGGAAGGAGGGTCCAAGTTTGAATGTTTGAACATTCCTGCAACAACAATTCCTGCACCTTAAACTTTTCAGTGTTGCCATGGACTCACAAAAAACACTGCCATTGCGAGGTTTTGCAAATAGTTTTTTGATGGACTGGATGACATCAATAAACACATTATAAACTTCTGATTGGTAAAAAGTTGAGATGCCTGACTAGCAAAAAAAAAAAAAAGATATTTTGTGCCACTAAATGTGTTTATAATGTGAGACTTTCGTCAATGAAAATGTTACGACACAGTATTTAAACCCTCATGGCAGACCATCGCTACCTGTCAACACTCAAATGAGAAAAGTATAATTGCAGTCATTTATTTTAGCTGGAATCAGATCAGAATGTCACAACAGATTCTAAACATAAATTTGGGGAAGTACCAGAAGTAAACGAGCCGCCAACACTGCGATTGCCAGTAGCTGTGTTAATTGATGACTCAGACAAATGCGTCATGCTTGCTCATAGTGACGGCAGCTGTTGAAAACACAAACAGAACATGAAGATGAATATGAATATTTTAGTTGTTCTTAAATCCCAAAATACATACTAATCTGTTTATTGTCTCCACAGACCATTTACATAAGTTACAATGAGCAACCGAGGACACAATTGACTGAAAATCACCAGTTAACAGTGCTTTAAAGTGAAACACCAGCAGCTCAATGTTTAGTAGGAGTGATTTTTTTTAACTTAACTGGCAGAGAGTCAATAATGACACTCAATCAATCACTTATTTGTCACATGGAATTAAACAAGGCACTCCATCAGCTTGTGCAGTGTAATTTAGTTCTGTTTTTTGGTCTCTTCTTACATTGTTGTCTGCAGCTTTATTATTGTTCATGTGGTCTCTACCCGAACACGGGCTGCAACTCTGCTCTGCAGCTGCCTCTGAATGGCAGCAGGAACAGGACAGCACCTCACATTCCACTGTGACACTAGTCTTTATTCACCATAAAGCTCATACCTCATCTTCCTCTCTTGTCAAAGTACTCCGTTCTGTCAGAACAGCATATAGACAAGCATCAGGTGGTTGAATGATGCTATCCAGAATTTAGCCATTTCGGTGAATCAAAAGATATTACAGTTCCAGATATTCCACTGGAAACTCATGTGGCTCCGAGGTCATCCACTTTATTTTGCAACACTTGTACAGCAGCTAGCAGGATGCTAGTTCAGCTGCTGCTTCTTCAACTTCTCCGTCTTTTTCTTGTTGTTTCTTGATGTTGGCTGAAGGAGAGTCTATAGACTGCTGAGTTGATTTCCTCATCCTGAAGAGTGACTAGCAGCCACCGCTCTCCAAAGCCAACCACAACAAGCACCACCAACACTTGCAAAAAAGACGCAAGAGCCTAAATTTTGCAAAAAGTTGGTGGAGCTGACAGATAGGTGAGTTGAAGCTTCCACGTCTACAGGTACACACCCACCTAATCTCTACATTTCATGCCAAGTTTGTAATCACTTAGCTTATATAGACAACTTATATAGGCAATTAAATCAGTTTTGATCAGTACCGCCATGAATATGGACTCACACAAACTCTATCACATACATCCAGGCAGACAGAGATGTAGCTTACCGCCTCATGTGCCTCTTTTAATAAAACTCATATACTGTCCCATAGATCGATGTAACCCCAGCTATCCGGGCAGCAGCTCCTCACTGTGGGTCAAGAAAAATGACCCAGACAGAGCGGGACTATTGGCATTCAGGAGTGATCATGTCTGGGCCATGCTGAAAATCAGAGGAGTCTTATCTAATCAGTTCAATTTGGGCCAGCAGCACGTCTGGGGTGGAGAGACAGAGGGAGACAGCGGGGGAGAGAGAGGCCAAATAATCAACAGAGATGAGGCCCCTATGATCTTTTCTTGAAGTGGTGCCCCAAAACATTGATCCCTTGTTTCTGCCTCTGGCAAAACACCAAAAATGTATGAGAAATAATCCCATTAAGCAGCAGGCTGTGCAGAGATCTTAGGACAGTGTGGACTTCTTGCTCTGCTGTTTTTGTTTCTTCACTGAAGGTCCAGCAGCATCTAAATGTGGAGACCTCCAGCTTCAGCACAGCGGCACGCTGATAGATATCCTCTGCTGCTGCTGCTGTTGTTGTGATTGCTGTTGATTTGTATTCAAATCAGCCCGCCGAGGCATTAAGATGAGATTCATTGTATATTGTGTTGTTTCATTTTACAGCCAACAAATGGTGTCGGGCTGCTCGCTGGTCCTCTCCAGCTCGCCGCCGCATTACTGCAGCTCAGAGGCTTTTAGTTGAGTCTATTTTCTCAATTCCACCCAGTCAAACAGATAAACTGCCAGCACTTTGAATCAGAGATCCAGAGAAAATAGAAACCAAAGCAGGTGTTCCAAAAAGGAGACCCAAGAAAAAGGTTGGGCTGTGTGTCCATCTGCTTTTCTACAGGAGTGTGTGTCGCTACACAAAAGGTTGCGTGCATGTTATGAGCCTGTGTGTGTGTGAACATATGTAGTTAAAAGTGCGTGCTGCTTTATGTGCATATGCGAGCAGGTTTGTGTGTGTTTGTGGCGTTCTGGGAAGTGATGAATCACCTCAGGCCCCAGTGTGCAGTACCTGGGAGTAAAACCACAGAATTTGTTATGGTTGTGCATATGTGTGTGTGGAAGTGTGTGTGTGTGTGCCAGATTCTCACTATGTCTCAGTGTTTTAATAAGTTGACCCGGGGAGCCACAGAGGCTGCCAAGGTGGAGCTTCTTTCCCCTGAGATGACTTGTCACAGACGGAAAGACAGAAACACAGGAGGAATGCCAAAACCACAGGAGAGCCTCGGCTGTCTGTCTCAGTGTGTGTATGTGTGTGTGTGTGTGTGTGTGTGTGTGTGTGTGTGTGTGTGTGTGTGTGTGTGTGTGTGCGTGTGTTTGTGTGTGTCTGTGCGTGTCTACTGTGTATGTGTGTTTTTGTGAGGATTCTTCCCTCACCAATTTTCTCCTCTGCCCTTTCTCCTCTTGAAGAGGCAATTTTTCATCAGTGATGTAGAGAGAGGCACTTCGCTTCTCTACCTATCAAATTTCATCACAGTGGGGAGAAATCATTTCGACAAATGATGTCTAGTCTTTATTGAGGAGTATAATGAGCAGAACAAGCAGTCAAAGTCATGTTATTTTCCAAACTTTAACAAGTGTTGAAGGAAACTTGGGACCAGTTTATTTAAGATTGCGGTGTGGGAGTCAAAGAACTTTTCACAGTGATGAATATATATGAGTGCAATGATACAGTGATACTGTTGGACATAAGTCATGTTTTTAGCACATGATCTCAAAGAAGCCAAACAAAACATTTTTAAAAGTGTGCACAGAAAAGGTGAACACCTCCCACTCAGAAGCCAAAACACATTAATTATCCAGTTAATCTATAAGTTAGTGTTATCTTGAGAGTTCTAATAAAGGCTGCATAATGCAATGATATAATGTTGATATACTGATTGGAGACGACGTGTTGTCCTTTACATATTCTAAGTGTAATGCATTACAATAAAGCGGCGATAGCCATGGCCGTTGTTCCATCCCATACTATTTAACAAGATATCTCAAGAACGCCCAGAGGAAATTTCCTCTAATTTGGCACAAACATCCACTTGTACTCAAGGATGAACTGATTAGATTTTGGTTGTTAAAGGTCAAGGTCACTGTGACGTTGTCTGTCTCATCATTGTAAACACGATATCTTCAGAACACCTTGAGGGATTTTTATGTTCAAATTTGGCACAAACATTCACGTTGACTGTCTATTTATGTACAGCACTTTGTTTCAGCCGTGGCTGTTTTAAAGGGCTATATAAATAAAGTTGAGTTGAATTGAGTTGAGACTGAATGAGGAACTTATTCGACTTTGATGGTCAATGGTCAAGGCCATTGTGACCTTGCATTCATCCCATTCTTGTTAAAACAATATCTCAAGAACACCTTGAGAGAATTTCTTCTAATTTGGCACAAAGTCAATTTGGACTCAAGAATGAACTGATTAGAATTTGGTGTTCAAAGGTCAAGGTTGCTGTGACCTTACAAAACATGTTTTTTTAGCCATAACTCAACCCTACATGTGTAATAATGACTGAATTTCACACAAATGTCTAATAAGATATAATGATAAAGTGATGACATTTATTATCCAAAAGATCAGCTTCATTGTGACATCACAATGTTCTGCAAAATCACTTTTCTTGCAATTATTCAACGTCATATCTTAGGAGCAGAAGGAGAGACATTTGGTCAGATACTGAATTGGTGACTCTAACCTTTGGTGTCCACCTTGCAACTGTGCTGACAGTACAGGTCATCTGTGTGAAGCATGCATGTTTTCACAGACATAGATGTAAACTGTAAGAGAAACTTGACTGGGACGTTGAGGCATACAAGCGTGAGGCGGTAATTCTAGTATACTGTTCCATTATTTGCTTTTCCCCAATTAGTCATTACCTCCACATTACTGATGATTACTTATCAGTTTGCCTTGTGAATTTATTTTGTCAAAGCACCAATAGCCAACCCTACAGTGGCACTGCAATATCTGTTGATGTGTTCAGTCAAAAATATTACTTGATTTTCTCCATCTCACCCAGCTCCAGTTACAGTACTACACTATAAACATCGCTGATTATAAAGTACATAAGTACTAGTCCATACCCATTGAGTGCATAGTTGCCCACGTACACTTTCACATGGTGTGTGTTTGGGATACAGGTCATAGGAAATTGCAGATTAAATAGTCAACTGAGTCCATTAAGAAGGGCAATGTATTCAGACAGAGTTTTTGTGAATTTGTAGCACGTTGAAAGGCAGATAGTTAAAGTGTTTATATGTTGTATTGAATTAAAAGTGGGGCGCACTGGTAGAAAGACGGATTGACTGACAGAATGACACACTGACAGTTTCCGTGATTATGTACAGCATACCATGCCATGACAAAAATTACAGAAAAAAACAAAACCCAAAAACATTCAGTCACAGGGGGAGTCACATCGATCGGTCGCATTTTAGCCTTTTTAAGATTTTTTCTGTTGTTATAGCGCCATCCAGTTGCCAATTAGAGTTAAATTTCCCCAGTCACCTTGAGGTGTCCTGTTCTACATATCTACCAAGTTTAGTAAAAATCGATATGGCAGTGAGGCCTAGATAAGAAAGTAGCTCTCTAGCGCCCCTATTTTGTTTGAACGGGTCAATAATGGAGGGGTCCCCTCAGATTATGTGTGGTCACATGCCTACAAAGTTGCGTGGTGATCAGTGAAACCCTTGAGATGTTATACAGCTTTATGTGATGAGCCACACCCTCCACAATATTCATTACCTTATACAAGCTCAGTTTTAGTAAGTTTTCCAACTTTTGCCACCTTTTAGATATTGGTCCCTAGATTATGTTCATCGAGTTTCATGCAGATCGCTCAAACTTCCTAGGAAGAGATCAATTTTAAGTGTTTTCCAAAAAATTAAAAATGGAGAAAAATCTTCATAACCGGAAGTTATGGGTTCTTGAGGCAAATGTATTTGTCATGAGGAGAGGCATCTCTGTGCAAAGTTTCATGTCTCTATGACATACAGGGCATAAGATATGCCCATTCAAAGTTTGCAATCTCAATCGGTTGCTATAGCACCCCCTTTTGGCCAATTGATGTAATATTGCTTCATTCGCATCCTCCCATGACCCTCTACCACTGTGCCAAATTTCACATGGATTGACCAAGTCAGTGAGGAGAAAAACGTGGAACAGACACACCCACATACACGCCCACAGAAAGACAGTTTTCATCATTATAGAGTAACATGAACAACAAACTCTACTTCCAGTGTCACAGTACAAGTCCATATGATGCAGAATGGGCCCTTCATTGTTATATTCATATAATATAATACCCAACATGTTTTGGATTTCATGATTGTAATGGAGTATGTGGAGCTAAGTACCTCCTGATGCCAAGCAGAGGGTGGTTAGCCTCCAGGTAACGCTTCGGACTGTTTTGAATACTCTGTTTCCACCATTTTTTCTACTTTGGCCTCAAGCTAACATCAAACTGATTTTTTTATATGGTCATCTGCTCCAGGCACACTACTACAAGTGTTAACATTATGTAGCCTACACTGCTACATGTACATGCAAATGTCAGGGAAAACATGATCTTGGTTGCCAATGTTGTCAGTGTTTCCCTGATTTCGGATCATAATCCTGTTGAAACATGTTTGGTGTTGAAGTTTTTGGTTTAGAACCTTTTATTGGTGCTTTTTCACTGTAGACAGTGCTGCTATTCTGCATTAAAGTCATTCCCTGGCTGCAGTGATGGTGTAGAGACACCAGGATACACAAGAACCACAAATGCTGACCAGTCAAAGTTGACTGGGTTTTTTTTGGGGGCGAGAGAGGCGTTGAGGGCGGCACGGTGGTGTGTTGGTTAGCACTGTCGCCTCACAGCAAGAGGGTTCCCGGTTCGATCCCGGGTGAGTGGAGTTTGCATGTTCTCCCCGTGTCAGCGTGGGTTCTCTCCGGGCACTCCGGCTTCCTCCTCAGTCCAAAGACATGCAGACTGGGGACTAGGTTAATTGATAACTCTCAATTGTCTGTAGGAGCGTGAGTGGTTGTCTGTCTCTATGTGTCAGCCCTGCGATAGTCTGGCGACCTGTCCAGGGTGTACCCTGCCTCTCGCCCGATGTCAGCTGGGATAGGCTCCAGCCCCCCCGCGACCCTCAAGAGGATGAAGCCGTTAGAAGATGAATGGATGAATGAATGAATGAGAGGTGTTGATAGACATGTGCTAAAACAGATCCTTCTCAGACAGAGGGTGAATACAGGTGTTCCAGCACAGACAGTATGATGCAAATAAAGTCATTTTGACCAGTGTACCATGTAAACGTGTTCTAGTAGAAACCTCAGATACGAGTACATGAGCATATTATATGAGTTGTGTGACTCTACATCTCAGTGAGTATGCAAAATGATGATGATTATTAAATGTCCGAAATCTCAAGTCACTGCTTGAGTAAATGTCTATTACAGGGAGCAATGAACGAATGAAGAGGGGAAGTAAACAAGTGAACAAGGCGACATAAAGTAGTGATATTGATAAAACATGCACTATGTTCTTTCATTACTGACCCTGTAACACCAGTGTGGGTGTAAAAGCATCTCCAACAGATTTTTCCATCCATGTGTAAAAAGATGTAAAAGTGTAAAACATGCTATCAGTACTGTGGGGTGAAAGTCTCCAGAAAACCTGCATCCTGCAAAACCACTCAACAGTTTCTGTGCTAATGTGACGCGATGAACAGTGTCACAGTATGCAATTATTACTCTCATGATGTGGATCAGCAGGTTGAGGAGGTGTTTACCACTTACATCTACAGAAACAATTCTACATTCACTTCTGGAATGAAGACCCTGAGCATTGACCCATATGAGCAAGACTACTGTACTGTATATGTAACGCTGTGCCATTATTCACAGTTGTATGTTCATTCAGCCAAACATTTATAATCCTTCTACATTTCATACTTTATGCTGGAGCTTGCTCTTAGATCTAGTTTTTCAGACCTATATGTAAATATATTTGTTGTCAGTAAACCATAGCTACAACCCCAAACTTTATGCAGTGTACGCACACATTTACTGTATGTTAATAGATACAATACTTTTGTATCTATTTTTTTCTTGATCCAAGTTCTGATGTTAATTGTGGTTTATAAGCTTTATTTATATGATGTGAATAATAATAATAATAATTTGGATTTATATAGCACCTTTCAGTGTACCTAAAGCAGCTTTACAGAGTAAGAAATCTAAAATGAATAAGTAAATAAACAAATAAAATTGGAAGTTTAGCTGTGAGAATGTGACTCTGAAATTTAGGATGCGATTGGATATATTAAGTAGGGAATAGTTATCACTTGGTTGGAGTTAGGATGGCAAAAACATGCAGTTGTATAGCCCTTTTTAGATAGAAATTGTGCAAATTAGCAGGAAAGCCCATTCAGTCTTTTTTCAGCATTGGCAGTATAAAAACAAAATGGGGGAGTGCGGCAAAATGCTGCCTGCCTACTTTTGTTAATACAGGGCAATGGGGGGCGTGAGCAAGTAACAAAACGTGTGGCTCAGCATGTGAAGGAAACAGTGACGTGGGAGGGAAGCTGCGGCTAGTCAGGCGGCGATTCTCTCGTAAATCGGCCCATTCTTCAACGTCCCCGTCATCTGACAGTTAATGGCCTCTTCGTTTGTGAGGGCAAGGAGGCTGCACAATGCCTTGTTTCCCCAGTTGCTCATCTTTACAGTGTCTGTCAGGTTTGCGTTTCCCTCTTACTACTAGCTGCTCGCTAATTCCTGCTATCAGCTGTTTCCTGTTTATCCATTGCCAGTGGCTCCCACGTGTGGTGTCATCAACAGCCCCCCCACAAGTCTTCAACAGCCCCTCCCGTTGCGGAAGGCCGCCTCGGATCAACTCGCCATTCCGCCTCTGTGTGTATGAACACTCGCAGCTGGCCGGCAAAACAGCCCAACATTCGTGGAAAATCTGGCAGCGTAAAAAGGGGCTGTTGACTTTTGGGTTAACACAGTACGCAAACTGTGGTACTTGGGTGAAAGTCTGGCTTTGTTTGACCCATTGACCTCCCCTCCTGTGCTACATGGACTCTTTTGCTCTCTATACTACATCAGTAGAGTCAAGTATTGTTTTGGATGGGTTTACGTTGGTGTTAGACAAAAGCCGGATGTGTAAAGGTGCTTAAGGGTTCCTTTGTCATCAGGATCACAATCCAACAGGTGTGACAGAGCACCAGTTTTTGATGACCTTGGGATAAAGACGGACTGGTTTCTTAAGGTATTCATCGAATTAATGACACTGGATATTACCTAGTGCTGTCAAGAGATTAAAAAAATGGAGAGATTAATTAATTATGATCTGTAATTAATTGATCTAATTAATCTCTGTTTTAACCTCATCTCAGAATTGCTCAGAAAAGCCCTCAACTTGAGGTATTTTCATTTAAATTCATTACAATATTGTAGCAGATGATCAAAAGATTGATATATATTACAAAAGGTAGTTTATAAAGTCATATTTATTGTTTTCAACAATAACACACAACACAGATGCAGTACACCTAGCCATTACATTCTATTGTTTTTGAAATTTTTGAGTGCTGCAGCCTTCAGTCTCGACCACCAGGGGGGTGCTTGACTGTCATGACATGTCAGCTTCATTAAAAGCATAGCTGCAGATTAACGCAACAATAGATGTAAAAACACACAGAAACAATACATCTGTGATCGGTTCCCTAATTTTATTTAAACAATTTTCTAAATTATTCTCCTCTTTTCCAATTTCTCGTTTTGCAACTTGCACTGTCTTCTCTTCTTCAAACTAAAACACCCATAATTCATGTAGGAACTGCTGCAGCCAATGTGCAGCTGGTGGGAGCTGCATGACAACTCAACCACCATGATCAGTTTTTAATGTTTTATCGGGCAATAACTACCCCAGACTCTCGCGTTAAATATGGCTGTAATTAATTATTCGCAATTAACGCGATAATTTGACACCCCTAATATTACCAGGTGAACCAACACATTCTCACTCCAACCTCGTCGCATATTAACGTTTGGTCATGGTGTGTGCAAGATACCCTGGATACATTGGTAGTTGAGGTTCTGCGACGCCGTGCATTGTGTGTTTTCAAAATGCGTGTGGCTGTTCTAAAGGAGAACAGTGCTGCAACACTAGCAGGCTGAGATGGACAAAACACAGTGGACTACAAAAAGGAAAGAATTGGAATTTAATCAGGTTTATTTTAGTCTAGTACTGATCCATTAAAATATGTCCAGATGGGCTCAGAACATCTCTAAACACTAGTTTTAAAATTGAAAACTCTTTTATGAGCTGTTGTTAGAACCATCACACCACATATTTTTTTTTAACATATTTCAAGCTGTGAGAAGCTCCTCCATTTCACAAAAAAATCCAACCACACTATGTCAGCTTCTTCAGATGGGCTTTATTTAGTCATTTAAACAGAGTGAGCATACTCCAGTTAGAAATAGCTGAAAGTGTGCATTAAGGACAAAGTATAGACTAGTGTAGAAGAGCTATTCACAGCTGATCAACCAGGAGGCCAGACAGCTGGAGTCATTAATCATTAATTAACTCTTCAGTGTAAAGTATCATGAGGCTTTTCAGAATCTATACTTGTCTTTATTCATCGTGTCTGTGCTGCTGATGGGTCCATCGTGTGTGTGAATGCATGTCTGTATGTATGGGATGTGTGTTTAGCTCCTGGCACACATGGAATGATCACAATAATAACATCAAATGTGAGGTGATAACACAGTTATATCAGTGAACATGCTTTATCTATCTTAATATTCAATAAGATATCTGGTTTGAATACTTTGCTGTGTGCTCTGTATGTTCTGCTCTTATCTATATCCTGTCTGCTACCTCAACAACCCACACATGGATCATACAAGTTTATCTGATGTCATTTAACCTGGTCTTGTGACTGATATATTTGCATGGATTTAAATAGCGAGTGAGAGAGCAGAGAATATTCTTGTAGCTCAGCAGTGTGAGCCAGAAACTTTACTGTAGAATTTCTGAGTAGCCAGATGGCAATAACTCAGTCTCATCAAACAGTAATTGGTTAGAAAGCACAAGGAAAGCAATCTACCCAAGACTGGTAAGACCTCGACAAGAATTGTTTGCATAATTTTAATTTTATAAAGTATTGGCTGCTATAAAGCCAAAACACAACCAAAAGCGTAGAAACCAGAACATTTCTAAACATTTTGTTATCAGAGGCAATGTTTATTGTGATTAACAGTAAGACATGTAATGTTGTCTTATCCCACTCAAATCTTTTACCTAAATCCTTCTCCTAACCTTCATTAAGCGACTGTCTTCTTTTACTTAGGTTTTACTTATCTGCCTTTAAGCTGTAATTGCTTTGGTGTTTGAACTTTAGTTCCAAGGAATCAGTTTGAGACTGTGTAGCCAGGGCTTTACATCTTTGGGCTGACAGCAACTCCCACACCTCTAAACAACCTTGCATGTGCTGCTCTGCTCAGAGTGCTTCAGCTACAAATACACTGACAGTTTAAACCAGAGCTGAAGAGTCACCAGTCTATACAGGTGGTTTTTATGTACACTTTATGTCTTGTTAAAGCTGCACTAATAATATTTTTCATTCACAATGGATCAAATGACTATGTGCAATATGGAAGGAGTCACTTTTAATGATGAACCATTAGATAATTCGCACTTGACTCTGCAGTTCCCTTTTACTATACAAACCTTATTGTTGCATTTTTTTCTGCCCGCAGTCTCCACCTGCATGAGCTTCAGTTCCAGCAGTGGACATCTGACATCAGTGAAAAAGCTCTGATAAAGCTACTGTCTGAACACTGCCTGCCCAGCACCAAACAATAGGCAGACAGTGTTGGCCACTAGTCAAACACAAGCTAAATATTTCTGCCGGGCATTGGTGGAGACAAAACAGAGCTAAAAAGGAGAGTGAATGTTGGGCTTGCATTCATCAGGTGGACACATATGCCTCTCCAAAAAAAATGCTTCATGTCTGCTGAACGTGTTGAGGCAACTCTCAGCTGACACTAAAACCAAACCTTTAGCTTCAAGCAAAGGAATAAGTGTTGAATAGTGTAATTACTGTATTATCCATCACAACCAATAGCGGAATGGTAAATGCTAACAAGATTAAGTTGCACTGACATAAAATTAGCAGCAGACCTACTTTTTCGGTAATTGTTTTCTGTCAGCAAAACCATTACCAGCTCCCTTACAGTCAAGATTGCAGCTATAGAATTTATCTGCAGATGCTTCGGTTCAAAATAAGACTATGACAAAGGCCAAAATGTGGCCTGCAAAAGACTGAAAGGTTTGCTGTTTTTAGCTAAGATAACATTCGGAGTTGCCTTTGGCTCTGTGTTTTTGCTGTGTGATTTTGTTGATACCTTGTGGCACCTACCAACCAGTTAAGAAGAGTGAGGAGTCAGCAGTCAATGACAATATAAAACAATTGATAAAACAGGTTTTTAATATTTGTGAATCACCACAACCATAAGAGAGTTTTTAGCATACAGTCATAAATGTGCATACAAAATATGATTTGTTGATTGGTCTAGTAGTACATGAGATGAGCTGCTGACAGACAGATACACACACATTAGTAACAACCTGCTGTTTGTCTTTGTTCAGACTAAAAAAAATCTCGATTTAAAAAAAAAAAAAAAAAAAAAAAAAATTACTTAATTGCAAATTACTATACATCCAGCCTTAGACCATGGCCTTGTAAGTTGTGCCATTCATTCAAGTTGTCTAGACAGGGCTTGCACTAAAATTGTGGCCAGTGACTGATGGCAAAACCTACTAAGCTGCAACAGTGTTGCATCTCGTTGTCTCTTCTCATCTCTGAGTGGTTTTTCATCTTGTAAAGGCAGTTCCTATGCTCACTGTAGTATTCCCCTCGAGCATGCTTGTCTTCCCCTGACTGATTAATCTGTTTTTCTTTGGATTTTATCTTCTTTGTCTATTCAAGCAAAATAGCTCTCACAGCTCACACAGTCTCACTCCGTTCTTCAATTTAGTGCAAACAGACTTCTGTTGCTGCAACTACAACAAACAGTGTTTCTTTCATTCGAGGAAAAACCAACAGTGGGAGCTTAGAAGAACAAACGGAAAAGCCTGACACTTCTGGGTAATGAAGTCCTCGGTTTTCTGATTTTGCTGCCATTGGGGTCGACTTTACAGCTGATTGCAGCTTTACGTTTTTGGTCCCTCCTGATACAAACCAAGACAAAAGCTGATGAAGATGAAGAATAAACATGTATTGCTACATAATGTATATTTAAACACACATTTTCAGACTGCATTGATCAGTAAGTACTATTGGTTATGTGCATAGGGGCATTGCTTAAATTCTGATTTATCACAGGAGCTGAAGTAGAAAACCACCAATGAGCAGTTGGGCAAATTTGAAATTATCCCTGCATTGTAAACCCCACTGCTGGGAGAGTCGGACCGCAGCTCCTCTGGTAAATCACAATTCTTTTCGCTTACTCTGATCTTTGAGGCAACAAAATGAGTTAAGACTTGGAAGAGGATTTTGGAAAGAGCCAGAAACAAGAATAAAAAGGAGCACTCTCACAGAGCAAAAACATCTCAGCCTTGATAGAAAGTTAAAGATGGTGCTGGGGCGTTGCATCAGCTTTTTAATTGGAGTGCTACAGTATGTTGGAGTAAACAAAGTAGACGAAATTAGGAGAAGAAAAACATTGCAAGTGAGTGTAGCCTTCGAAAACATTACATTTCAAATGAGCATGAAAGCTCGGCAAGTGCAGTCACATGGGGGCAACAGCAGTGACTCGAACAATTACATGGATCTCTAAGACACACACACACACACACTGATTTGCGCACACACCTGACCAGAGATGACAGGTAAAAGAGTGGAAAAACACTTCAGCAAAACATCTTTGTTGAAAATGCCTTTTTTCTTGATTTCAACCAAAATACCAGTAAAATCAGAATGTTTTAAAAAATAGTAGCATTTGTTTTTGCAAAGATCACTCCACTTATAATTTGAGGGGCAAAAAGGTCAGAAAAGTATATATGGAGAAACAAAGCCCCTACACACTTAGATCAGTGCAAGTATTGAAGCAAACTTAGGTCACTAGACCTACTGTTGCCTGGTTTCAGACCAGTAGGTCACTCTGCCAAACTGAAGGACATAATAGGGATTTTTTCACTGGCTTCCAGAGTGACCCATACAGTGTGAGTTAGACCCAGACAAATTCCTTGTATGTACAAACCTTCCATCCATCATTTTCATTCACTTATCCGGGGCCGGGTCGCGGAGGCAGCTGGCTGAGCAAAGTATTCTAGACAACCCTTTCCCCATCAACACTTTCCAGCTCCTCCTTGGGTATACCGAGGCATTTTCAGGCCAGATTAGCTATATTATCCCTCCAGCATGTTCTGGATCCATTCCAGGGCCTCCTACAAGTTGAATGTGTCCAGAATACCCTTAATGGGAGGCACCCAGGATACCTGAACAACCTCAACTGGCCCATTTTGACATTTAGGAGCAGCGGCTCCACTCCAACCTCCCTCTGGATGTCTTAGCTCCTTACCCTATCTCCCTCCGGGGGAAACACATTTCAGTTGCTTGTATCTGTGATCTCATGCTTTCGGTCACAATCCAAAGCTCATGACCATAAGTGAGGGTTGGGACATAGATGGATCTGTAAATCAAAAGCGTTGCTTTCTGGCTCAGCTCTCTTTTCACCACAACGGCCCGACCCTGAGACACTTAAACTCCTTCGCTTTGGGCAGTAAATCTCTCCCAACCCAGAGTGGGCAATCCACCATGTGCAAATCTACATCTGATATAGGTTGCAGTTTGGGCATATTTCTGTCCTGGCCAAGACAGTAGTAACAGAGCTTGACCCAAAACCGACATGCATTCAGTTTTTTTTATATCTGAACCTGATCAGAGCCCAACGCAGCTAATGTTACACCACTGAAGCACTGACTTTGTCGCTGTGATATTATTGTTGTTACTTTCCTGTATACTCTGATTACACACATGGCACTTATAAATAGCTGTCAAAAGGCACATATGTTAACATTCAAAATGTCTGCCATTGAAAAGGTCTCTTTCGAAGCTACTGTTGTAGTTCTCAAGGTCCAAATACACACAACCACAACCAATATGTTCTCATACCAAACTCATGCCAAACTCATCAAATACGACAGCTTGATCAATGGCTCTAAAGTATGCAATCTTGATACCCCTGTAGCATCAGTTTTGGGCGGTCGGGGATGCCATGTCAATTTTCACTCAACACATGCTACAGTTTACAGTCCTCCCTCCCACACTATCCAGATTATTACGCTCATTATACTTATCACTGATGCAGATGGGTTTACGTTGGAATCAGGTGAAAGCCTAGTATGCCTCAGATAGACACTAAAAGGCTGCCTTGTGCATCGATACATGACGCTGAAGGCAGCATTTTTTTCCAAGTTAAAGAATTTTGCAGATATTGAGAACTTGGTTGCTGCCTCCTCTATGCTCCTGTAAAGTTTCCTTCATTTCACACATTCTTCTTATTTCTGGTCAGCAATCCCTCACCCTCCACATCCCCCTCCTCTCTAAAATCCCAGCCTCACCTCCCACATTGTTGCACCCATAGCACAGCTTCTACAGCAATAAGGTAAACACGCTGTGACTGATGGGAGAAAGCGTGAGGCTAAGTATAGCGCAGGCCCTTTGTACTCATACCTTTCCAGGTCACAGGGTCTCAGGGGATTACAAAAGCAATTGTACACCTATAGCCCTACATCAAGTGATACAGCCACATGTGTGCCTTCAGACCATTAGCCCCTGGTGTATTGGTGGCTTTATACTCCCAGTGTAATAATCACTGACGATACTCCACACACACTCATATTGCCTCAGCCTTTTAGCTTAGCAGCTTAATGTAGGTCTCAGTTTTTTTAGACATTTTTTCTAGTGCTCATGTCGTGATTTTACTGTTGGTTGGTGGGTGTATTTAATATTTAAAGGTCGATCTGGGCGATTAAAACACATTTACAGCTACTGGCATTAGGAGTCCACTAAATTTGTTTTTTTCTTTATATGTTTGGTAAAAGCATTGCCCAGGTGCTTTCAACCGTTGTCCTCCAGATACTAGAACACTCTGATGCTTCCACTCATTTTCTCTTCCTTCAAAATAAAGCAACATGATATTTTTTTCTAATTAAGTTTCTAGTTGGCCTCTAGCTGTCAAGGATATTTGTTAAATTCTAGGTTTACTATAAATATGTTTTCAATCAAAGGCAGCATATACAATTCAGGGCTGCCCCCTAAAGAGATCAGAGATTTGAATAATCAGTTGGAGACCCCTCACTAGACCGAGATTCTTCAAGTTCAGCACTTGGTTTTTTCTTTTTCTTTTTTTATTTGTCAGTCAGTGTGCAGTGAACATCCTTGGATTTCCCCACATATAGCAGCAAAGTGAGTACTCCTCACTTTCATGCTGCTCTCTGGTACAGTCCTGTACCTGTCCACAGGAAGAGAGGCTTTGCCCGGTCAGGCCCTGAGACAATGTTATCTTTTACCTTCTGCTTATAAGTGGTTAATTTACAGCTCAGAGCAATTTAATACAGTCTCTGGCTTTTGTTTGATATCTAGAGTCAACAAAAAAAGTTATTGTACATTTCCGATCCATCGTTAGTGTAGTTAGCAGGCATTAGTTTGGGGGGATAACTTGGTTTGTTTACTATATTATGTGAACGCCAAAGCCCATTCAAACCCTATACATATAAAAACAGACTGAATAGTCAAATATTTGTATGTGTGCTGGACCAAAGGTTAAGGTCTGCTTAAGGTCATGCAGCTAAAACTACTTGGTCAAATTCTGGGTTAAGATTTTGGGGGTGGTTACAAGAAATCAGCATTAGCATTGATAAAATACAAATGCTGGTGGCCAGTTGCAGAGTCACTTGGTTTGTTTGACTCAAACATTCACCCTGAACTCCATTCATCCATCCTTTTTCATCTGCTTATTTGGGGCGGGGTCATGGGGACAGCAGGTCAAGCAAAGAACCCCAGACCTCTCTCTCCCATGCAAGGCTTTCCAGCTCTTCCTGGAGGATCCCAAGGCTTTCCAAGGCCAGACGAGATATTTGATCCCTCCAGCATGTTCTGGGTCTACCCCGGGACCGCCTACCAGTGAGACATGCCAGAAGCACCTCTAATGGGAGGTGCCCAGGGGGCATCTTAATCAAATGCCCGAACCACCTCAGCTGGCCGCTTTCAACGCAAAGGAGCAGCGACTCTACTGCGAGCTACTTCAGGATCACTGATCGCCACCCCGAACTCCACCCCAAAACATTCCTGCAGTTAGGGTTAGGGTTCCTGGCAACACTTTAACCTTTGATAATAACCACAGATAATAGTCATTTTTCACACTGCCTCTAGATGTCCCTGTCGAGAACATTTGAACATAGGTAGTTCTAAATGTTTTAACAAAATGACGAATACTGTCGTTTTTTTTTTTTTACTGGCAGCCTCCACAGTCCCTGTAACAGTGGAACCCCAGGAAACTTGAGCCTTATTCTTCTTTCAAGCCAAATAAAACTAAACAGCTAAGCTACTGTTCAACACTTGTAGCTTGTAACTGGCAATGATTTACGGTCCCACTTCTGGGCCTTTTTCTTTATTTCTCTGTCATCTTGTTTCTCTCTCTCAAACAATTCCTCTCATCTCCCACTCATGCTAGGAGCGGTGGCTGCTCTCAGCAGGGCGTCCATTTTGTAAGTGCTGCAGGAGTTTGTGGAGTGGCAGCTCTGCTTGCGGAGCTGCAAAGGAAGAGGCGATGATGGAGGGAGAGAGGGATTGAGCACCAGCAGTAGGAGGGGGAAAAGGCAATAGTCCAGTGTTTAGAGAGGGAATGGGAGCAGAGAATGATGCATCAAAACAGAAAAGAAAAGGGAAAGGGAAGAATGGAGTAGAAGCAGTGAAAGAGATCTGGCTGTCATAACGTTGGCTGATCAAAGGCCCTCATGTTTCCCTCAAAGATCAACTTATGTACAGCGCCAGATTTCAAAAATCTAATTTAGCCATACAGATCAACGGTGTCACATTCAAGTCATGATTTACTGTATGCCAAAGTCGGCTTTCAATTTCCTTTGATATATATTTGAGTAATACAAATTCCAACATGTTTGATCAAATCTTTATCCTAAAGTTTAAGGGAATTGCAACGGGAGGGGAAAAAAAAAGAACAGGCATGAAACTTATATCCCTTATTTGTTATTCATGCATAAGCTCCAGCTCCTCTTGCCTCATTCATATCATACTTCAAATGATTTGGCAATCAAGCCTCAGGGGGTGTACTGGAGAGGAGGGGAGCAGAGACAGGAGAAATATTGCTCGGCGTTTCAGCTGTTCAGTAATTATTTCTCAGGCAGTAGTGAAGACGCCAGAGGCTGATGAAAGACCAGTAGATCTTGGGGGTCCTCTGAGAGCTTCTGCGCTCCATGAGAAGTGCTCCATTAAGTGAGGTGTCATGGGAAAATCCTGTGCTGTAAGCTGGTCAGTAGCCCATGTGAATACTGTCACCAACCAACATCTGAATATGTTCTTTCTAAAATTGGATGTCCATCGTTAGGAGTCTTTTAGAGTTTATGTTGTATTGGTTGATGCTAGGCTGTTGTCCAAAAGCTCTCCATGTTCTCATTATTTGGCATCTTAAAGTTGTTTTTTAGTCATATTAGTGGCTCTAGGGATGGCAATGTTGCTCTGTCAATCATTCGGTACACTACTTTGGTCTAGACTAAAATATCTCAACATTTATCAGATAGATTGCCATGAAAATTTGGACAGACATTAATGGTTCCCCGAGTTTAGTGATGTAGTGTGAATATCAGGGTTACCTACAGTGGCAAAATTCTAAATATGGTTCCTTTAGGTAGTGCAGATAGGGTTGGGTGATATAACAGTGTATTCTGTGCTACAGAAGAAATGTGACTACAGTATTTGGCAATACTGAATATACCACAGAAGCTTTTTGGGGCAGGCTATGATGCAAATCAGGGCTGGATTCTCGCATGATCTTGTGATTCTCACACAATACAGTGCTGCAGGGATGATGGGTTTTTTTTTTTTTGTAGGCCGATGTGGAAGTTAGTGTCACCCTGGTTCCCTTGTCACAGCCTATGGGATTATTCTACTGAATTTTGGATTATTGCAAAAATATAGGCTCTATTACAAGCGAAAGTTTGATACTTACGTGTTTTGTTCAGCAAGAAAATAGTCACAAAGGAACACCATTTCTATGATTTTTAAAGCGGATTTACAATTGCCAGAAGTAAGGAGCTAACATTAGGCTATAAATTAACTACACTACAGTCGCATGACTTCAATGTCGCCACCACAACAAGGCTGTGAAGCTCTTTAGCATGATGATGTTCTGTAGTCTCATTTAGCCAGTGGTTAGCAACTGCCTTTTTGAAGACACATAAAAGCTTAGAAATTTACTGACATATTTTATGTCTTACAACAAAACATGAAAGTCTGTTAAACTTGTGTTAACCACAGACCTTATTTCAGTCATTTCACCAAAAACCCATTAAAAAAAAATCTCCCGACTTTGAGACAAGGGAAGTCAGAGTGCTAATAGCCAACTCATTTCCAGGTTTTCAGACTAATTGCTGCACCACTGTATCTCCTGATTTTGGGAATCCAGCTGCCTAGCAAGTTAACATAAGATGAGGGAAGTTATAAATACAGATACATGTAACAAATTATTGTTCTCAGAAACCTTGAAGCTTCCATTTTGAAAGAAAAACGTTTTACTGTTTTGAGTCTTTTGTTTTGTTTTTTGTTTTTATGGAAGTTCCAAATAAAAGAAAAAAAAAGTAATCAAATGTAATGAGGTATTTTGCTGCAGCCACAGCATTCTCTCTCAATACTGGACCAATTTCAGAAATAGTTGTCTCCATTAGTCACACAAACATTCAGGAAAATGGGGTCCAGGCTGGAAAAATAACATTTCTGTAGGGTTTCTGACCAGTTGTAGTGCTGGTGGGAAATGCTTTCAGTATACTTGTTTGGTTGTATCTTGTGTTTGTTCATGCGAACAACACGATACACATGCCTGCCAAAAGTTTCTAGCTCTTTCACTGATTGACATTTGATGACATTAACAAACCAAGGAATGTAGCAACTCCCCTGCAAATGGAAGGGAAGAAGAAGAACGCCAGCACACAATACAGGTTTCCAAATATTAATATCCTAAAGCAGCTTGTTGCTATGAGCGACGAGCTCCTACATGAACAGACAATTTCCTGCCAAAGTTAGAACAGTTTTGGTTACTTCATGAGAGACTTCTGTGTTTGTGTTTTTGCCTGTGCTCTTAGGTCTCAGTAGGATGAAGTGGGTGATGCATTATTGTCAGGATTTGGCAACATTTTTAAATCAAAATCTGATGAGAGTTTTTGGAGTGTTTGCTAATGTTTCCAGGTTACTGTCAATCAAACTACATCCACACAGTCCTGATGAAAAACATTAGCAGAGTTTTGGGCTGCTCAAATCTTACTGAATAATAATAAAATAAATATTTTTTTCCCCCTGAACTTAAACTTTGATCACTGCTTATCTAGTAATTACTGAAGCATATCACGTCCACCAAAGAGGAAAGAAAGTGACGACTTGTAGTTATGAAATCTTTTCTCATTATGAGATCCTAATTCGGGGATTATGAGAAAGTTAGTCATATGATAATCTCTGTCTCCCAGAAATTATGTTGGTATATTACTAAATCGTTTTCATTCTTACCTCATGGTGTCTGAATTATGTTCAAAGATGTTTCTTTGATTAAATGAAACACTACATTTTCGCAGAATTTGGGGGGAGGTGGTTGGGTGAATGGACATACTAAGTGCAGGACTGTGATATTTTGAATCCCAGGTTCACATCCAGGCTCCTGTCTGTGTTTAAGTTTAGGCAACAATACCACTTTGGTTAAGGATCAGGAAAGATTGTGGTTGTAGTTTGATGTTAATAAAAAGGTAATAATACTGAAAATTAATATTAATATTGCAGTAACTACAAGTGGAAAGTGTATTGCAAGATTCCCTACTTTGGTGGAAAACAAATGATATGTGCTGTCAATGAACATCATTTGCTGATATATTCAGTATCAACATTTTTGCAAATTTCCTCGTTATTTTAAAGAAATATGTAATTCACTCCGCATCAGTATAAGGTTTACCTCAAAAACATATTTGCTGTTTCAAAAGAGCTGTATATAAACGGAATTACTCAAAGGCAGACTGCACATGATAAACAGAAATCATAATTATGATATGTGGCCTCCATTCTTCTTTTCTTTTTCACTTATTTCAAGTAATGAATATTTATATGTTATAGAGAATTAGTTCACATTCTAAGCCAGGTTTTTATGGGCTTAGCAAAATTGTAATGAATTAAGCCTTGAGACACACTGTATGTTCTAGTGTGTAACCCTGAATATAAATATAGCTGTGTTTGCTTGTGTAAGGAAAACCCAGAGGGCACTTGTTGTATTGGAGTGGAGGCAGAAATCTCAGATACATATGGGGTAACCCAAAATCTGGACAAATAAAACCAAACCATCTGCATGGTTAGATACCACAGAGTAAGAAGGGAATGTTTTATTATGTCTTGGCAATAGCGGAAGACATGGCCTGTTGTCTGTCTCATTCTGGTGAATGCAATATCTCGAGAACACCTTAAGGGAATTTCTCCAAATTTGGCACAAAAAAATGTCCTCACGGTCCAAAAGATGAACTAATTAGATTTTGATGGTCAGCTGTCAAAGGTAAAGGTCACTGTGACCTGGTCTGTCTCAGTCTCCTTAATCCAACATGGAAAGAACACCTTGAGGAAATTGCTTTGAATTTGGTACAAAGGTCCACTTGGACTCAATAATGAACTGATTAGATTTTGGCGGTCAACGGTCAAGGTTACTGTGACCTGCTCCATCTCATTCTCGTGAACATGACTCAAGGGGCCCTTGAGGGAATTAAACTCAAATTTGGCACAAACATCCACTTGGACTTAAGGACAAACTGTTTATAGTTTAGTGGTCAAGGTCACTGTGACCTCAAAAAACATGTTTTTGGGTGTAACTCAACAATTCATATGCTTATCATGACAAAATTTCACACAAACGTCTGATACGACAATATGATGTAGAGATGACATTTTAGATTTAAAAGGTCAAAGGTCAAATTCACTGCGTGTGTCCAACTGTGAGGAGGTAATTGCTAATTTTAGTTAAAATTTGTGGCTTAACTAACTGCTGAAATGATGGGTTGCTTCAAATTTCTTCTGTGGGATCTTACAGGATAAGCTCTACAAAGTGAAAGTCCATATTTCTGATGTAACAATGATTTTTAAACCTACAACTGAACCCAATACTGTTAATTTACTTTAAACTTGCACTAGTTAGCAAATTGTAGATTAATCTTACTCAATCTTTTAACTACAGTGACAAGCCAAAACATTAATACTTTACACTGACGGGTAAAGTGAATAACATTGATCATCTTGTTACAATGCAATATTCTGCCGGAAAATCTTGGGTCCTGGCATTCATGTGCCACTTGAAAGAGAGAGGAGGAGTGCACACCAGGGTTGGAGCGGTGCTGACCGTTAACGAAAAAATACAAATTTGAAAAAAGATGCAAAACCCTGATGAAGACGGTCTAGTCGAAACGTTGGTACTTGAATAAAAGAAAATATTTTTGCATTGAGTAACAGTGGTTGGCTGGGTAGTGCCTGTCAAGTGGCATCCACTTTAATGCCAGTACTCAAGGTTTCCCAGTAGAACATTGCATAGTAACACGATGATTAATGCTATTCATTTTACCTGTCAGTGGTTTTAATGTTGTGGCTGATTGGTTTATATTCCCACATAAAACCTACCTCTCCATGGGACCATCATACTTACCTGCAATGCTTGAATGAGAAAAAGACAATTTGAACAAAAATTAGCCTTAGGATTGGGTAAAACTTATCTTGGAAAAGTATCAAAAATCATTAACTTTAAGTCCAATACCTGTAGACACCCTGTGTTACTTTCATGTAGGAATCAAAGCTGATTTGTCATATATGCATAAGATACTTACTTCAAACAGATCTTCAATCTGCTTGGCCCACAGGTAGAGAGAACTTGCCAGGTCCATCCATCAAAACATGATTGTAAAGTTATTAAAAGTCAAAGAGAAAAGCAAGGCTGGTATCATCTGAGAGTGAGATGATTTGATTTAATACATGGCAAATAATACAGCTCTTTAATCTGAGATCTGAAGATTTATCATAAAGACAGTTTTAATCTGTTTTGGTCTTTTTAGGACACTGAAAGAGCTACACAAAAACACCCTCTATTTTTTTCCTCGCCTCCCTCCTTTATGATTTCTACAATTTGAGGCAATGATCAAACACAACCAGAACTTCACAGTTGGAAGGCTTTAGCTGCTGACCAGAGCTGTAGTTGCTTTCTGTCGGATTACAAGTCTTTACGCATCCAGTTGGAGGGCATTGACCAATCCTTCCATGAAGCACATGCTTGTTTAATACTCGCCAGATTAGTGCATACATGATCAAACTTCACCAACACACTAATGAGGGAATTATAACAGCCTGTCTTTTGTTGTGGACACATACACACAAAGAGAAAAAAATGCTGGATTGTATGTGAGCAGAAAATAAAATGATACTGCGAAGATAAGGGATCCATGTAATTAGAAAGGGATCTAGAGCGGGGGATATGTGAGATATGTGAGAGTGGTGTACAGTGTGAGGGATTAGTTTGGATTAAAGCAGTGGTAAAGGGCTTCGCTCTCTAACACTGTTCTCTCATTTGCCACAAAGGACTGAATACAGCATGTACTGAGGCACAAAAATTACACTGTTTTTATCCTTTAGACACCTGGAGAGAGTCGCCTCTGCTTTTATCTTTTCAAGCTACAGTACCGCAAATGTGTGCTTCAGTGAAAAGGCTCTCTCACACAGCCAGCATGCATCGCCCAGGCCTTTAAATAGAGAAAAGAGATGCTAAGCACGTTATTGCAGGTGTGGTGCATTTGTGGTACACTGTGGTGGTTTAAAAATTTTCAGATCTTTCTCCTGTCACGGCTGTGCTTTGCTCCTGGCTTTAGTGTTGACTTTGTTCCTCGCGGCCTGTGACGACACAAATGATCTGGTGTCAGATTAAGGAGTTAAAGTGACGTGACTAGCAAAATCCAAAATGCAGCTTTGCGCATTTTCAACGTCACATGCCTTTGAGGGGGGAAAAAAAGAAATACAAGATCTATAAATAATTCATGTAATATGACGTCAATAAACAGTAAAAAAAGCAGCATGATTATGCTTTCTGACTGGACTGATCTATGAAGCAAAAGAGAGGAAAGAATAAACTAATTTGGTTAGAGCAGCTTACTCTCTGTATTTTAATGTTTAAAGTTCAATTCTGGAGCAAAATCAATTCATTTGAATGGAATGGCCATGACCAGAGCAGGAGTGGAGTAAATCCTTGTAAATCTTTTGCATCAGGGTCAACTGTGGTGAACTGTGACAAGTGATGCCAGTTTGCGCTGTTGGCTTCTAGCAAGCCATCTTCAAAGTGCTGAGGGAACAGAGAGCTGGAGAATCCAAAACAGAAAAAGCTGTCATTGCGTACTATAGGTGTTATGCACTACCTACTTTTCTATAACCTGCTGGAGCACAGTATGGATTGTCAAGCCCAGTCGCCAGAAGAAAATGTAGGCATTGTGTTTCTGCAAACCATAAATTATGGATAAATTACATTTTTACCTTTCTTACGCTTTATGTCAGTGTCTCTAAAGTGAGGTAGTATTAGAGCTGACTATGTCACCAGGAGGTGGAGGGGGTGGTGGATGGTATATCACCCAGGCAAGATGCCTACCAAGCTACAGACCACCGCAGACCACTGTTTGAGAACAACAAAGTATTTTTACCAAGACATTGCTGCCTTTCCTGCTAAGATGGCACCACGTCAAGTGGTTATTTTCTCCTTAGACATCACTGCGTTTTCAGCTGGGATAGTGCCACAACAAGCGATTGGTTTTCACTGAGACATTGCTGCATTTCCAGCCAAAACCAAAGAAACCCAATTATAATAATTTTAAACATGATATTTTTCTAACAATAACTGTTTTAGGAGCCTAAACCTAACCGCATGTTAACCACAAGCATTGTTGAATTGCAAGTTTCATTGTTTCCACTACCTTAAAATGTACAAACTCAACATATCCGTGGTTTGCAGAGCTGTACAATGGCAACATTTATGGTCGGGATTGTTTTACAAAAGAAGCAGGAGAACAATTACTGACAAAGCTAAATAGCTTAAAAACTGACAGTTAAAAAGCTTGCTAACTTGGAGAACTATTGTGACTGACCAGCGGCTTGTTCCTAGGTAGCTATTGTCTTAGTGGTTTGGTTGCCAGACACAGTAGTTCATCTACTAACCCTGTAAGTAGCTTCCACATGACTAAGCTTCTAGTACAAGCTATTTAACAGGGACACTTGAATGTTGCTGTATTACTGTGTGGTGTGACCGTAGGGCTTTATTTAAAGTAATCCACAAAATACACTTAAAACAGTTCTCAAAGGGACTATTTGATCTGTAGATAGCAGATCCACTGAAGACTGGAGCAGCAACTACATATCACAAGTGGTAGATATATAAAATGTACATATTGGGTGAATCAACCTTTAAGATTTTGAGTTTGTCACCTTCTCTACTGGTCACTTTCTAAACCATGTCGTAGGACTGGGTTAGTCTTGGACATCCATCTAACAGGATGTCAGTCCTATAGAGCTTCTTAAGGCTTCTTACACTCACTCTGATGTTTTCATTTACTTTGGCAGATTAGAACTCTGCTCAGGTAGACGTGACAATGACCTAATATCATCAAACATGTCCTAATCGCAGCCCTAATGGTTTAAATTGTTGAACCTTAAGAGGTGAGGGAGTTGTCAGTCAAGCACAGTCCTTACCAGCCCACACAGTCCTACCAATAAGTTGAATCAAGACATTGACAGAACCTGTTAGGGTGGACCAGCAGTGTGTAGGGGTTAAATTAATATCATTCTCTTTGTCAACAAAGAATAAAGAAAACTAAGAAGATTACTCTGTCTCTCAGTACTTTCTATCTTCCCTACTCTGTCTGTGGCATTCAGCCCCAAACCCACTGCTATAAATATAGACGGGCAAATTCTCAAAAGGATTGCACGGCTTTTGCCGCCACTTAACCTGCACAAATAAGACAAAAAGAAACTGTATTCTCAAAGTACCTGCAAAGAGTGAAATGCACCCTGAACTACGCTGCTCAGCAAATAGCGCCTCAGTGCTCCTTCGCTATTTGTACGTATTTAAATCAGGTAATATGCATATGTTTGGTGCAAATTGGCGCCTCTCTATGCAAATCTGCCTCACTGCAAAAACAGTCCAGTTCACAAAGATCAGCACTAATAGCAAGACGCAGTTACAATGAAATTATTAGCATCTTCAGAGAGTTGGTGGGAACTGAAACGCACTGACAGACTGGGATAGTAAAAATGCGGTTTCTCTCTGTCAGGTTTCAGTTCCATGCCTAAAGTTTTGAGGAATGCCTCTGCAGCTCGTCAGTCAGTACTTGCAGTAATTGTCTAAAAAAGCTGGTCACTGTCATTTTTGGTGCCTTGTTGAATGTTTGTAGTATATTTCAGACTGAGTCAAAATTGTTTGTATTGATGGGAATGAAGGAACATGTGTGGCTTATTAATACATTTTGGACAACAATTGAACTCTATGTCAAAGAGGAAGAAGATATTTAAGGCAGGGTTGGGCTAGTGTAAACCAGTTTGATATAATGCCGAACACCAGGCCTGTATACCAAATTTTACCAGGTGTCTCACTTGACCCAGCAGCCACTTTCCAGTGGAACATAATGTCACCAACAATGTGCCCCAACAAAAAACATGTGTCTGTCTACATTGAATCTATTAAATATGAACTTCTGTTATGTGATGTAAACAAACCTGGTAAATACTAGCTTTGCACACAATATCAGTCTGGAGACGTAAACGCTTAAAAGATGGGTGAATGGCCTTCCTACTGTCTGCCATGTAATGTTACTTTTTAAAGAAGAAATTGCACATTTTACATTGTGATATTTATTGGAAATGACATGTATTTGCATCAACAAGTAGCCTAGCTTGTTATAAGCAAGGGTCATTAACCTTACCAGAGACTTTCAGCTCCCTGGCGATCTCCCTCCAGTGAGCTGCCACTGTATTTGGTTTTTGTAGTCAGATATGAAGGTATGGTACAGGTAATTCCTGATTTCAACTTTATGAGTCAGTCGTTTCTCGTCCTGTGAGCAACAGGAATTAATAAAAACATGATGTCCGACCATAGTTTGGCTCAAAACGGGGCTTGCAGCCTCTTATGTCAGCTTCAAATCCAAAATTTGCTATATTGGCTCAGTTTTCATTTTCCTGACAGACTAACTCTGTCACGTCTCTTCTCGTCACCCCAAAAAAAACACATAAACAGTCAAGTAAACAAATGCAGCTTGTGCCTCTCCCTTCTCCTACCTTAATTGAGATTTGAACTCCTGAATATATCTGACACTGGCCTTGGCTCGGCAGGAAACTGCACACTGCCTGTCAGACACTAGTGCTCTGTTTATTAACATGATATTATGTTACTAATGTCATATTACATATTACTAATGCAATATGACTTGGATTTAGCACAGTGATGTGATCAGCACAGGTTGCTGATGTAGCCTCCTTTTTGATTTGCCAGAATGGTTTGCATAAAATCAAACTAGTGTAAGATTGTGCCCCACCATACTGGAAATTGGCTTTAGCACACACACAATACTTGTTCTTAGATACATTTACTGTTGGTTTGAGTCTTTTAATGGAGTTTGTTAACACATTTAAATATTGTTTGTAGCTTTTTTTGTTAACTGTACTCCTGTTAAAGTACTCCTGTTAAAGTCATAAAACCAAGGCTTATTAACATGTCCAGCACACTATTAAGAATCTAATTATATTCATTATCATTCTACTCTAAAGTAATTTGCCTCAATGGATATGTATTTTTTTCACAGCTATTGTTAAAGCAAATGTAATGGGACCGTCAAAACAGAATGTCAGATTTGAATATAAGCCTGCTGCATCTGAAATGGAGAGGTGGAATCAGCAGAAAACCAAATAGATCTCAGCATATTTGTATACGCTGAATGTTTTTGGGTGTTTGTTGCCAAACCTTGTTGTCACCCTCAACAGTCACAGTGACAGACTACATATTGCTGTAAATACAGAAATAATCCCAAAGCGAATAGGACCTTATTCGACCTTTTCCAGAGACTAAAGATGACAGACGAGACAACATGTGACTCCGGCTGAGGGCTTTGTAGTGTCTGACATGAGCGCCTCACTTCACTTTCAGATGTGTAATACTTACTGAGGAGAGCAGGAGTTTCTTCTGTCTGCTCAGTATTCCCAACGCAACCTCAGCTGCCAGAACCAGCCTTAAGGTTCGCCCCCAGCCTCAGACACACAGCACGCTACTGACGCCTAAAGTTCTGCTCAGGACACAGAAAAAGATAAAAGCACATATACTGTCCCTGATGCCCTGCAACCTTGAGCTATGACTCATCTACTTTACATCATAATATCATAAACATATGTCATGGAATTTTTAAATACGCTTCAGTTTACTGTATGTTGAAGAGATTCATAACATAAGGGAGTAAGTGGAAGGAGCAAAGCCTGAATGCATTCTGGTTGGAGAAAATCAGATTAGGGTTTCATTGACGTGTCTGGCTCTTTGCAGCCCTGGGAACACATGACACCACGGATAATCTGCTCAAATAGCTCACAATAATTAGAAATATTCAGACACGCATCAGCCCCTAGCCTTCATTTTCTTTAAGCATCCACATCAACATGTGCCAACATAGATGGAACGCACACAGGCACCCAGATTCAGCCTGACAATTATACAATGTGCATCAGTAGCATAAGGAGCTTTGCAGTGCTTTTTAAGCTGAGTCAGTGGTAATGTTTTTGTTCTTTATTTTGATTATGACTAACTCGCACATAAAGCAGATGTAGCTGTACATGAGCTCTGGGAGAGCTCTAATCCTCTGAGAAGGGTGTGCTGTTTTTTTTTTTCCTGAATTCTTTGAACTCACTTCAAAACAAATGTGTTAATGCTGTTTTTGCAATGCAGGTGATGCTGCCTTTTTATCCCAGTAGCATTACACAGAGCTTACAGCCTTCTTGTAGTCATACATTACAGCTTCATTCAGGTCCAGTCCAGTCAATGGAGCCCTGGCTAAGATGATGAGGGAGACTCATAGTTGCGTAGACTTTTGCACAAGGTATATTAAAGGTACAGTTCACCACAAAATCTTAAAATCATATTTCCCTTTTTTTCCCTTCCTGTTTTTTAATTGTTTTCACTGGGAGTGCTGCATATTTACACTATGCAACCAACACTAGCAGCGTGACAGGGTACTGAGCATCCGTTCTGCGCTGAGTGATGCACATTCAGCATTTTTTCCTGGTCACGAGATCTGAAAAATGTTCAGCTTTTGGTAAATGGGTACTTGGGTACCTTGGGTACTCTCACTTTTTACTCAGTCATCCAGTTACAATGGAAAAGGGGTGGGACAAGTACCACAAAGACCAACCCTCACACGTGTACAGGTCCTGAACAACAACAACAATGGAGGAAAAATATATTGTAGATTATATATAAATATATGTTTCCTCACCCACAAAATGTCATGACCCCACAAAGACTAGTACTTTGCCTTTGAGGCAGATCGTTAGGGATAAACATAAAATTTAAATTAAAACATCTTTAAAGTAGTGTATAAGTCCATGAGATTTATTGATATTTTTTAATTAATTTTTTACCGTGGTGTTGAATTGGGTATCGAGAAACTAAATTCTTGATATTGTGACATGCCTATGTACATCTATTCATCTATATATGAGGCTCGTGCTCATGACAAGGCAAGATGTAAACATTAATAGCATTCTCCTTGGCTGAGCTGTAGCATTGGCTAACATAGTGGTGCTAGGTGAGCTAGCAGTAGATGCACACTTCCTGCTGTGTGGTGACACAGTTTGCGGTTGTAGTTCGGTAGACAGAAAATAGTTCCTGTGTGGATTATTTCGAGGTTATGATTTCTGGAAAGAGAAGTTGCTGTTGAGTTTTTTAAATGCAATTTTTTTGGCACTTTAAAGAAAACAACAAGCTGAATGCCATCTACTTTCATTATATTGGTGAGAAGGCAGACATCTTTACAGTGGATATCTCCAACACTGGGTTACTTACGCCAAAGCAATCTAGACTGATGAATATCTCTACAGGTAAGAGGAAAAATATGTATTGTTGATTCTGTGGTGAATTGTCCCTTTGAAGACAGCACAGATGTATAGCTTGATCCATGAGAGACAGTTTATGTCATATGTTGGTGATCTGATAGATTTTGAATTTGACATAAAGGTTTGGATGGCAGAGGGAAAAGAGGCAGATCAGATTTAATTATGTACATGACAGCCCTCTGTGTTACTGATGTCTACCATTTTCTGAGGCCCTTTATAAAATGTTTACAAGCTGTAGATAATGGCAGTAGTAACAGTTAATAAAGTCTTTACTGATGCTTTGCTGATCAGTTATAAAAATTTAATAAGAACAACTTTTGGGTTGATAGTTATAAAAAAAAATCCTTCTGCTAGAATTTATCTTCCTCTGGCGTGACACTTGCTTTGTGTGTTTATCTAGGGCTACGTCTGAAACAACTCCCCTGCACATTCATTCACTGCCTATATAACAAACACTCAGTAGCTTACTCTATCAACATTTTGTGTCATCACTGACAGGTGTAGTGTTGCACAACCATGGCATACATACATTGCCTACCTCTTCGTTTCATCAGGAAGACCATCCTAACAACTTTTGCTGTTGGCATATTAGAAAGGGAAAAAACTTTGAGCCTTCATTATTGACTCTATTCACAGTTGTAACAGCATAACCAGTGGCTCATTAGAAAAGGATATACCAGCAGTAGAGTGTTGGGTTTTTTTGTTTGTTTTTTTTTTCATAAAAATGCATCTCATATCTAGACTATATCTAAATATGATTTAACCTGATGACATTTAACAGTTGGTATAGAGGGATATATAGTTTGGATTTTTGAAGTGAGTTAGTATGGAGTACCTAGCCATAGACAGTGTATTAAATACAGTAGATGTCTGTCGGCACACCCCCAGTTTGGAGAAGCAGGCAGGAGCACTGACACAGAAGCTAAGCAATGTATTGCCGTGGACGCGGGGCAACAACAATATGTACTTTAGCCGCCTAATCAGTTGAAGTGTGCACTATATTTAGGGTAAATTCACAACATTACTTTTCTGTCAGACAGCCCCCTCTGAGAAAGCCATTAACAGCTTCAGTTCTCCATTCTGTGCTCTCATTAAAGCTACCAGACTCCACTGACAGAAACAGTCATTTTAGCTCACTGAACACAGAAACTGCTGGTCTAGTGCTACTTCAATCAGTTAGATAGTTTGTGTGGCTCTGGTGAATCTGAAGCAATCCTTTTAAGCACCAAAGTTACATAACGCAAACAAAATAACCGATCGAGGCAGCGGTAGACCAGCAGCTCCTGTGTTCAGTGATCGCAATAACGTTTTTCTCAATGGAGTCTGGCTGTAAAGAAAGCGATGTAACCACTTCATTTTCCAGTTGGAAATCACTGTCTGACAGTAAATCTTTGAACGATAGCGCACATTTAAAATGATACTGAATTTTTAAGGTGAGATTTTTTTTTTTTTAGATGGCTAAAGCGATATGGATTACCAAGTTTAGCTTGTCTTGACCCCATCTGTGAGTGTCTTGAATATTCATCAGCTTTCTTGCTGCTTTCTTTTAAGTAGCTTAACTAGCTAACTGGCTAATGGCTGCTACTTTGCTGGTTTTGGAACAGGTGTTTCACGTGTTTCTGCCATTCAGGCTAGTTAATGAATGTGGATTGAAAACACAATTGTATTTACACTTGTGTTCAATGGGGTCACAGTGTGTCCCTGATGTCCTGTGGAGGTGTTTGGGAATCGGATCACAATCAAAGTTTTGGGTTTATTTACGTACAGCTGTACTTTTAAGTGGACAAGCATGATCTGATTGCAGTTCAATCACACAAAACACATTTAATTCAAGGTGTAAAAGAGGTCATCAATGGCTTGTAGTTGATTTATAAAACATTAGTAAATAGTTTATTAACCATTAAAGGGCCAGTGTGTAATATTTGTCATGGTTTATTATTGAATCTGAATCTGAATATTCTACCCATTAATATGTTTATATAAGTGTATAATCGCTATAAAATAAAATTTGTTTGGTTTTCGTAGTCTTATAATTATGCTTTTATATATATATATAGCAAGGGCCTTGCTTTAGAGAGATCACCATCTTGTGCCGCCATGTATGTACGGCAGACCGAGCGGACAATCCAGCCAGCCAGAGAACGCGTTTCGCGTGTATAAATAAACCAATGAAGACAGCGGGAGGAAGGAAGAAGGAGGAGGAAACAGCAGAGAGTGTTAGTAGTTCGTCGATAGAGAGTAGTGAAAAGTTTTTTTAGTTATAAAGTTTGTGAATGGACCACACTCACCACGCAACAGGAGAGAATGAACCTGAACCGTCATCTGCGAGGAAAAGAAGACGCAACTTCACTCCTTGTGATGCACTCTCTGCGGCGTTTTTCCTCCTGATGATATATCTCCCCAATGATGGTAGCACCGAATCCCATTCTGTGCAGCAATATGGGAGCGGAGGATTCAGCCTCTCTTCTCACCCGCTCAGCATCCAACACATGGAGTTCCTCATCTGTGTACTCAGGCTCAAACAGGTATGGCTCTGGATCTCTTCAAAATCGCGTTCAAAGTCGTCCATTGCAGCTGCTACAGTCCGGAGATATTGCTAGGCTAAATAAACAGCTGAGCTCTGTTTACAGTCTACGTCTGTCATTCAGTGTGCGGGCTGGAGATTGGTGGAGCAGAGAGGGGAGGGGGGGTCCCCGCTAGGTACTGTAAATGAGTATGTGTGTATTAAGTACGTGTGTTATGCTAGAAGCGTTTGGGACGGAGTCTTTTTAGATTTCTAAATAAACATTTACCTCGTCGCTAGATAGACCTACTCCTGAAAAACTCGTGTCTACGCAAGCCTTTTTGTCCCTACAAGGCCACCGTCATTTACCCGACGGGAGGGGTGAGCGAGTGAGCCCTGCAATCTAGAATTTGACCACTGATGTCACTGTCAACGGTTTTCAACCCATTTTACACACTGGCCACTGGAGTGGGACCAACCGACTCTGGAGTTAATACCAGCTGAGATGGCAGAAAGAGCAATATGAGTATTGGCCCAGTCTGAAGTTTTTGAAGTACAATAAAGTGCTGGCTTACATCCATATCTTCTTACCCATAGGTTGCTGCATTTGAGATGAGTTTTCTTTATTTTTCTTGCCTTCCACAGACAGCATTTCAATGTCAATGAGGACGAGCAGCTTCTCAGGCATCACCATGCGGTTATTTTTTAAGTTTGAATGGCGTCTATCAGATACACTGAACAAAATGGGATTGAAGCTTTTCCTGTCATTTTAAAATGATGACTTTCCGCAGTTGAAAAGCCGTTTCAGCCACATTACAGTAATAACAGCATTTCAAGGTTGGACTTTAGCCGCGACAGTTTTGTGGTAGCGTTAATGAGGCCCGGAGGAGATGTCTTATGATTCAGTATGTGAACACACACGGACACAGACACGGACACAGACATCCAAGTGCATACTAAAACAAAGTTTTTTTTAAGGGAAGAGTGGAGCAAATTTTGGCATGAATTAGTGGGGAATATTGGGATGTCAATTCGTGTAATTACACAGCATGAACATGCTAAAGATTATTGGTCTCCTTATATGCTTTTCTGGAAGTATCAAGTATTTTTGATAGAAATCCCAGGAAAAATCAGGATATCAATTCCCAGTATTCAACCCTAGAACACTTCAAATAGACGGTTCCAACATGCTGTGTACACACCCTGAGTAAGCCCTGAGCCTGGTGTCACTCAGGCAGCTAAGTATTAAAGTCACTCGGGATTGCACTCAGAAGTCAAATCTGCACATCTGCTGTCGTCTCTGCTCTGTTCGGCATCCAGCCCAGAATTGACTCCTCTCTTTAGAGCTGATTAGATTTTTTTCCCTCTCTCTATATGCACTCTACATCTATCTGTCCCCTCAATCTGGAGTGTATGTGCAGCTATTAGCTCTTTACCAAGCATCTTCCGGCTCACCCCATGTGTTTAATACATACGCTTAGCTGGTAATACCAGGGAAAAAAGTGTGTGTGCATTCAAGTATGCATGCATATTCCCAAATCCCATTTGCCCCTGTCACTGAGCATGTGACCCTGTCTCTGCAATGACCTTTACACTGCAAAACCAGTCCAAAAAAAAAACATTAAAGAAGATCTATGGAGGCATTTGACTTCATTGTCAGTTTATCTCTGTGTGGCATGCTATCTGGACGCGATTCACAGGCATGCACCGAGAGCTATTTGTATGATAATGTAAAACAGACTCTGTGGACTGGCTGCTCTATGCGATGCCATGCAGGAGACAGCTGACATAAGCACTTATTGAATCTTGCCAACGATTCAGTGGAAATGTGAGTAATGCAGAGGGATAGAAAGGGAGAGAATGAGGAAAATAGCTGGCGCTGGTGGTTCGCCATGTAAATGTCAGCTTCACGGGGCCCCTGTCTGCTTGCTTTTGGTCTTTTTAGCATTTAAAAGAGGAAGACTACAATCGCAATACATGATGTGAGTCTCTTGTGCTTGTTTCAGCGCTGAGAGTCGACTACGGTGACCAGATTAATGAGCAGCCAAGTCTCCATTCCACCCACTCCCACTCCCACGCAGTCTTTAGAAGAGGCTCCCAACACATTGTGGATGATGTGACATGATATAACACTCTCCCACCTCAATTCATATCTCTTTGTTGAGGTGCCTTTGAATAATGGGGATGTACATTAGTATACTCAGGGTTCCGAAAGCCTGTCTGGAGACATTACCGACAAAATGTTTCATCCTGAGATAAAACACAAATGCATGGTGAGGGCTGGGTGAGTGTGCACCATCAGTGCCAAATATGAGGCATTGATTAGTTGCAAATCTTCTGTAGCAGGTGGGAGCACAGTACAGTATAACGGTATTCTACTCAGAAACAAAATCTACACTGCTTATGGCTGTAAGAAGCCTATATTTAGGGATTTTTGAGTATGGAATCATCACACTGCATGTGCTAGCTTGGATTAATTAAGAACATAATCTTTTTTTGTTTTTTTTCCCTGGGCTTTCAACTACATCTTATTGTCTTCAACAATGGCTGGAGTTTGCTCATTCAACACATTCTCCTTCCGACCCTGTCACATATCAATGTTTGGTCATTGACTTTCCACATCGAAATATGGCGTGAAAGGTCCCCTGGGTGCTTTGGTTCTTGACTTCCTGGGATGCTATGTCAAGTTCTGCCTGTTACATGCATTGTCTTCTTTGAAAATACACTCTCATTTTCACAGGAAATTTACCATTTACATAGAGTCTCTCTTTGGTTAAACACCGTGATTTAACATATCTTTGTTTTCAGCAACTAATGCTCGTGGTTGGACTTAGGCAACAAAAACAAGTGGTTAGTTTTAGGCAACAAAAGCACATATTAGGTTTAGGAAAAAAGGAACAGGGTTTGGCTGTCTAATTTTACGGGACACAAACACCTGTGGATTATCTTGAGTAACCAGGTCATGATTTCTTCTTCTTTCTTTTTTTTTTGCCGCTTCGGGCACCACAAGTCCATCTAGTTCCATTATATTGGACAGAAGGCAGACATTCCTACAGTCGATATCTCCAACCAAGGCCTTCTCCCTCCAAAGTCGTCACAAATCAAGGCTTAGTCATGGACTTTACACATGGACTTTCATGATGTGCAAGGTGCCTTGGGTGTGTTGGTATTGACCTTCTGGGACGTCAAATGGTCTAGCCACAGGGTCCAGATTCTTCTTTAGTCATTAGTTCTAGGTCCACAAAGTTTGATATATTTAGCATCATACTTGCGTTTGGCCATGTCGTCGAGCTAGTTTGCTGTCTCAAGTAGCTGTCCATTCTCTCACTCATTCTACAGCAGTAAATGAAGGAAGCACTTCAAAATAATTTCTCTTTGCCCAAAATTCACCACACTTCAAAATGAGGTGTGGACCCACAACCTACTTTTGAACTGCGAACCACCAGTTGGGGACCACAGATTTAGACAATTAAAACATGTTCTGTGAATGGAGAGCACAGCCATTTTCATATTTTTGCATAATGTACACTAAATATGCTGGAAGTAGGCCAAGAATTGCTTTGTAAACAAGAGAATGCCAATGAAAAAGCCAATGAAATTTTAAGGAGAGCCACCCAACCCAAGTATACAAGATACTGTGATGAGATAGGGGCTTACAGTTGGTAATAAATCAACATGATACACGGAGTGTATGTATATCAACATGAATATGAATAATGATAATGCACTCCGAATCAATATGAGAAGCATCCGACTTCACATACACTACCATTCAAAAGTTTGGAAGCAGCTATTATATTGATGTTTTTCTTCTTTAATTCAATAATGGCTATTTTAACAGAGATAAAAACAGACATTAAATGTATAATTTACATTTTAGTTTAGGCACCAAAAGAAGAAAAATGATTTAAATGTCCTTTAAGTCTGCTGAGTGGTGAAACTGAATAGGTTTAAACAGTGATGTGTCAGTCCTTAGTATATTCTGTTGATATTCCCTGATCCAATTTCAACAGTGATAACCCTAATCTAATCTTCTGTTTCTTTTGTAAAATTTGAAGGGTAACCTTGCTTAAGCAGCACGTTGCTTTTAATCCCAGCTTGCTATAGACATTACTGTGCATGTGACACTCAAGCCTGTTACTCAGAGGGATGTTTCTCTTTCTGCCCCCATTGTACAGGGTTTTATTCTCCATGTAGCAAAGCAAACCCTTCATCCAAAATAACATCTACAGTATATTGTAAAGAGGGCTTTCTACGACATAAAAACATGAAAGACCATGAATTTAATAGAGTTCTCTCGGCCATCTGTCTGGCCCAATCTTTTTTTTTTTTTGGCAGGCAGACTTTTAGCTCTATGCACTTAATAAATGATTAAATAGATGTTAAATGTAGGGGTATCTACTGGACTGCTGGTGGGAACAAAAGTGAATAATTTAAGTATAGGGATAGGGATATGGAATGCCAAATACTATGTGATGGCAGTTCTATCTGTAAAGTCCTATCATGTTTGAGTAGATTTTGGAACATTGGCGGAGAAGAGATCTATGTTTGAATGCCTTGAAGTCATTACCAGATAAACAGATAAGTCAAAAAATGTTGCAGATTACACAGCTCCATTCAAGGGCGTAATGTCCACTTGGGATGGAGGGGGGACATTTCCCCTTCACCTCTAAAAAACCCTATTTCTTCACTTTTATTTTAAAAGTCTTGTCTCTGATCATTGTCCTCTTACTGTCTTGTCACCAGAGTCCAACTGAGAGGACACAGAAAGGTTGGTACACTCGTCTGAGTTGTGGTCAGATATCACAGTACACGGCCTGCTCCATCTTGTTGCTGTAGGTTGAGAGGATAAGACTGTTAGGGTCTGTGAAACCTTGAATAGACTTAATAGAACATCCTTCAGTGGTAAAGCAGAGTCTCCAGCTCTTCTCACTGCAGACAGACATGATGCTGAAGTGTCCTACAGCAAGGCTGCCATCATACAGCTACCACTGACCTCTGACCTGTCTTTTGGAGAAGAAAATCACAAGGACCCAGAACAAATCACATTATTATTAGCTGTAGGTCGTGCTTACCCGCGATCCTGTAAGTGGGTGTGCAAGACTTTCATGTCAGCAGTGGGAGAGAAGAGGTTTTTAATACCAGCGACAACAGCGAGCAGCCCAGGCTTTCAGCTCTAATACTCTCCATCGCTTCATTAGCAGGGGCAGTGTGTGTGTGTGTGTGTGTGTGTGTGTGTGTGTGAGTGTGTGAGTGTGTGCGAGGGAGGAGCAGCGTTGATGCTGTCACTCGGCTGCCATTATGCTTAAAACAACCCACACAGTGGCAGACAGAGTCAAAGAAGAGCCATTATTAATATTTCCCCTCTGAAATGAGCCTAAGAAGAAGAGGCATATGGACTCCCATTGTCTGCTGGCATTGAAGTCCTCTTTTTTGGGGACATGAAAGCAGACACAATGATTTCTATTACCGGACCTTATCAGGCGCTTAGCCAAGAGATTAGCAGTGGTAATTCTCTCTTTTTTGGTGTAAAGGTCTTTTTTGAAATTCAGAGCTTATGAGTGAGAGAGAGGGAGGTGAAAGTGGGGAATGGATTCATTAGTGTGGAACAGGTCCTTCAGTCAATAGCCACATTTTGAAAACGTCTTTATTATTCCGGGTGTGTTGCCAGAGGAAATTCAGTCGGAGACTTATCAGCATCCTTTCAGAAACAGTGGCTTTACCAAACCTTCAGAGAACGCAGAGCCTCTGATTGTTCACCAGGTGAGACTCAGTGGTTTCAGAGACGATCCAGTCATTATTGCGTTGGGTTTCAATGGCTTGGATTTCGCCGTCACTTGCAGACACTCAGGGGACGGCATCATTCAGACTGAACAATGAAGCAAAATGCGTAAATACAGAAAGAGTTCACTGAGCTGTGAGCTTCTTCCCCTGCTTATTAATTCTGCTTCTGTTCGCAGCTTTTCTCATTTACTTTCTCCAAGAGATGTTACATTTTGACCCTTGAGGACTTGAGTCAGTGCCATTGCGTGTTTTAATCATGTTCCTCCTTCATCCATATAGACTAGGAGTCCAAGTGGAGCTAGATGGAGAGCAGACCTGAGAGAGAGGCAGAGATTACCCCCGTGAATTCTCCCAGGGATTTGGAGCTTCATATAAGCCCACATACATGCTTGGACATGCTTACCACGTAGTCTAGCGGACCACAATAAAATGTAATGACATGGACTGTCGAGGCCCGAGCTTCCTGCTGTGATTGAAATGGAGACACAAAGCTGTAGGAAATTGGAAGAAAAGCTAGCGCTCAGTCTCATTCTGCGGCATGCAGCAAGGTTGTTTCACTCATTTCTGATGTGTAAACCCGCCACCCTTGTGGTGCGTTAAGCCAATATCACAAACTCCTTTAAAGAAGAACCATTAAACATTTAGTCCATTATGTTTGCTTCCCCACAAGACGTCCACCTGTTTTAATCCAGACGACTTCACAGCCTAGCTATCTGCAAAAAGCAGAGTATCCCCGGGACAGATTGGCAGAGCTGTGGATCTTTTACCTTTCGGTAATTATTACTGCAGTTGGGTTTTTTTTTTTTTTTGCTTCGTACCTGTCTTTAGTCTCCACAGGGGCTGAGTTAGTGATGCAAAAACACCCGAGGATAAAAGCAAATTTGCCTTGAGTCGCAAGGTGTCTATCAGTCAGGTGTTGGGTTTCCAAATGGAGTCCAGGGTCTGCCCTCAAAGATCTGCCAGTAATTAACACAGCAAATGACTGACACTCTCTCTCTGTCTGTGAGGGATAAGACTATTTAGCCGTATTAGAACTGAGATAAGGACAAGTCACTGATGTAGTGTGAGCAGCCTGACTGCTGTGGTTCATTGCATTGATATTTTGTCACTGTAGTCGGATTGTATTATTGAGCTGTTCCTATCAAAACGCTGCACACATTTTTAGAGCAGTTGGCAAAAGAAAATGCAAATCAGTGTGTCTTTTTCCCTCGGATCAACTGTTATGGGAAATTCAGAAGAGGGCACAAAAAGAGTTTTCTGAGCAGTGTCTGTTACACTGCTGTAAAATCTATCTACACTGTGGCAGTTGGGTGCAGTTTCCCCAAAACAGCCACCAGAACAAATGTTGGCATTGTACATTTCTGTTGACCACAGATACGTTACGTTTGTATGTTTTATATGTAGCGGATATTTCTTTACATTTCAGTCTTCAATTTTATGTTGTGACAACGCTGTAGTTAATGTGTTGTTAGAGGCATATTTTGGCTTTGGACATGTGCCAAACTTCTGTTAAAACACACCAACCAACATTTTATGTAGCGACTGGGCTGGGCTCGGGACAGTGGCAAACTTTTTTTTTCTTTTTTGTTTTTGTGTGACCCCTCTCTGTTTTTGAGCATAAATGCAGTGCAGGTGGATCTCTTCCTTTTACTTTCCTCCGCAGTTATTTAGCTCTGTGCACCACCTTTTTTCCAATAAGAGACTTGAAAACTAATTTTTCTTTACCTTTTAAGGTTGTTTCAGGAGGTGTAACACTGCAGAGTAGTTTAAAACACTAGTAAACTGGATTTTCCAACTATGGAATTTTATTTCATGGTCAGTGTCAACATAGTATGTCACAGAAATCATGACGGAAACGGCAAAAGCAGTGGGGTAGATTTTGGAGGGGATGCAGGGGACATGCCCCACCCTCCCAACATTTCAAACATGAAAGTAGGAAAGGACCTTAAGTGTTGCAAAATTAAAGACACCATGAATTGATGCAGAACGGGCACAAACTGGTGCATAAAAATTCCCCAGAATGCAGGAGATATAGTGTTTGGACTCCCACACACCCTGTTTTTGATTTGTGCCCCCTATCCCCCTATGTCTCCATGAAATCACTGAGAAGGTTGGATTATTTTTAGACCTAGAGGCTTCAGTATGCTTTAAACAAAGTGGTCTATCAACTCATCTAAAATCAGCCTGAGTTCATCCAACAATTACTGTATCTTTTCCAAACTGTCGAACCATCTCGTTCACTTAATGCAGCGATTACTTAGGCTTGTGGATGTATAAAAGTACGCAGGGTTTGAACTCTCTGCACTGTTGCCAGATGGGAAAAATGTTACCAGAAGCTTAAAGTGATTATATTTTGAGGAAAATTATAGTACCAATGTCTGTGAGAACAATGAGCCTAATAGCCTTCGTCCAAATTTGTAATTTTAAATACATGTACGCCTTTTTAAAACACGTACAAATCTACCCATTTCATTTTCTTTTAAAGCTAGCTGAAGTTGCTATGATGCTTGGAAAGGGGTATGTGTACCTAAGTCGTGTCATGTTCATTGTGCCCTAACACCAAGCACGACTGGCTGGAAACACAACTCGTGATAGGTGATGCGCTAACACAGATGTAGGATCCATATTTTGTTATCCTGATCATTTCAAGAAATGATTAAAATGAGACAGTATGGAGTGGAACCTACTAATTGTAAGCATTGTCAAATTATTGGGGAAATAGTATCATACAAATTCAGTTCTAATCATATATCTGGCAAAGCTGATTTTCTGAAGCTCCCTTTTTCATTCTGCTCCTGTCACTCATAAGACAGTGTTCTTGGACATGCCAGCACTCTAAACCAAGTTCATATCAAGCATATTGAAGCCTTCATACGTATCGCCAAACATGTTCACACCTATGGACAATTTCCACCTCATATACTTGTCTTAGGACCGTGGAAGAAGATCAGAGCACCCAAACAAAACTGACTAGACACTGTGAGAAAAGGAAACCTTTTGAAAGGCCCCAGCCACACGGATTAGTTGGTTTCAAACCCAGGCTCTTCTCCTAACCACTAAGACATTTTGGCGCCCTGTCTGCCCTTGGAGGACACACTTCCTTCCACTCACTGGGAATGTGTTAAGACACAGTGCTTAACCCTCCCTGAACCCCCTAAACCTCCAGGCAACACCTCCCATCCAGTTGTGATACCCCGTGATGTCTCTGCTTACAAAACACCTGAGTCAGAAAAAAGATCCCCTCCTCTAGTGCTCCACATCACTACCCCTCCACGTCCACCCCACCTCACCTCGAGGGACGTTGTATTTGCTAATCCGCCCCTGAGAAAGGAGGCCTCTGCTGGCCGCCAGCTTGTATATCCCACACCATTAACAACATGACAGGAGGAGTTAGCTTGACTGGCATGTTTATTGTTCTGTTGACTGGGCCGTGCTAATGAGGCCTTTGCGCTGTGCTGGGCCAGCAGGATTACCCCAGCATCACAGGACAAGCACAAACAAGACCCACTGTCACTGACCATTTCTCCGAGAGCACACACTCAACACAGGCACTACACACATGAACACACACACTGGACTCCTGCTGCCTTTAGGTGTCTGTGCACTGAGCTCAGGAGTTGCAAATGCAATTTCTTGATGCATTTGGCCATAACAAATCCAAAGTGGCACAAAGTAATTTTGGACAGGCATTTTATCAGAGGTCAAGCAGTGTGTCTCTTCACTGTAGCTGCAAAACGAAGAAGAGAAAATTAGCATTACTCAGATAATTGATGTTTTAATAATTTATTAACTCAAAACAGCATGACTAGAGAGCCGCATTGGAAAAGCACTGGCTTCCCTAAAGCAGGTCAACAAGGAGTAGGAAAATGCACAAAGCACTCTAGTCTCAGTACATTTAAAGTCCCAGTGAAATGAGGAGTGTTGTTAGCTTTTGTAATGTGAGGTGTACTTCCAAGTGAATTGTATGTTGATCAAACTGTTCAATTTAGTTTTTTTTTTAAATTTTGTCATAAATGTCCACATGGACTCCAGGATAAGCTGATTAGAGTTTGGTGATCAAAGGTCAAGGTAACTGTGAGCTTGCATTCGTCTCATTCACATAATATATCAGTAATTTCTAATTGAGCGTGCCTTGCATTTGTTTTATTTTTGTGAACACAGTATCTGAGGACCACCTTGAGGGAATTTGTCAAAATGTGGCACAAACATCCACGAATTTGGTGTTAAATGTCAAGGTCACTGTGATCTCAGAAACATATTTTTAGCCATAAAAGAAGTCATAAGCTGGTTATGTCAACATGTTACACAAATGTCTAATAGGATAAAATGAAAAAATGATGACATTTTGTATCTGAAAGCTCAAAGTTGAACCGAACTGTGACATCATAAATGTTCTTCGAAAAAACATTTTTCAGGCCTTTATTCAACATCATTACTCAGGAACAGAAGGGGGAGAGATTTGGTGGGATACTGAAATGGTGACACTAATCTTGTGTGTCCACTTTGAAACTGTGCTGATTGTATAGGTTTTCTGGGAAGCATTCATGTGCATATTATTGCATATTAATTACAGTTACATTTTGCAGGTCAAGGCGAAGGGGGCCCTGACATTTTGGGCCCTTGGGCCTGTCCCCAGTAGGCCCGATTAGTTATCCATCCATGGTGCTAAACCCCGCAGCCACACACAGAATACATTATATGCAAATAGATGCTTGTCAGTCACAGCTAAAGTTTAAAGGCACGAGTTCCACCCAGAAACTTTTAGCAGTATGCAACACATGCTGAGGTTAGCACAACAAGCTTATTGGCATGCAAGTCAGTCACAGTATGGTGAGCATAAATGAAACACAGGAGCTGGAACATTTGACATTTGCACTATTGTCTGTTCGAAATAATGAAAAGAAACAGATCCTTATGCATGTGTTTTTGTTTTTCCCGCTGTACCAAACTCCTGTGTACCGTTGCGCCCCTAATAGAGAATAATGCGTTGATTAAAAATGAATGATAACTAAAAACTTTAAATTGTTTTTTTTCTTTCAAGGACATTGTATATTTTTTCTGTAATTAGTACTTAATGGCATAGTTATTTTATTTACTATTTCAATTAGGAAATTACAAACCCGTAAAGTTATGAAGGTCCATTATAAAGCCAAAAACATATTGTAATGTTTTACAGGAAGAGAAAAGAGATGGACTTTTGGCACCTGTCTGGAGAATTAGCGCCACCGCCACCTACCTTTTATCTCCATGCACCAACTCCCAAAAATCTCATAACAGTAGCTTAAGGAAACAAAATTTCTTTGCTGATTTTCTCAAAATTTGGTTATAGTATGTTTCATTTGGATGGAAACCTGCTGGAGACTCTGTGGTTTTCAATTAATCCAGGCCTCTCTCCCTCCTTTTGCCTCACACACACATGCACACAGTCTACTCAACACCACTTAGTACACGTGCATCTTGAAAGACATTTGAGTACCTGCAGCACCCTGCCTGTAACAGCAGCCTAGTGATTTACAGTTTGTTCTGCTAATCGTCAGCAGCGCCTGAGTTAGCCCCATTAGCGCTAATGCTACAGCTGATAAAAAGAGGCTATTGATGAAGTGTGGTAATGAGACTACTGTGGGCCAGGTGATAAAAGTCGCCACGACCTGATAATGCCTCACCTGCAGCACCAACTGTTTGTGTGAGGAGCTTTTTTAGATCCTTATTAGAAACAAATGTCCTCTTTCAAGGGATTTGCTCATTAATTAGATCATTCAAATAGCGGTCAGGAAAATGTCAGGGTACAGAGTAGTATTGCATAAATGTTACACTTTTAAAATGTGGATACTCAAATAAAATAGTGGAAAGTAGACATAGTGCACCAGGTAGCATGTAGGAAGTAATTTCAGACACAGCCAATCTCTCCCACTCTTGCAGCTGGAGCTGTCCAAGGTCCTGATCTCTCCGCAGTGTGTGCGAGTCTCTATAAACAGCTCTGCTTTCAGCATGAGAATGTTGTGTTTCCCAGTAGCTCACTGTTACACAGTAATAACATAGGCATAGCTTGCCTAATGAATAAAACTCTTATTACGAGCTTAATATATAAAGCACTGTACGTAAGAAATACTGTTGAAAATGGTCTGCATCAAACTGCTTTAGTGAATTTCAGTCTGCCTTCTGTTCTCCACCTTTTTCTCTCTACAAATTAAGAAACACATGCAAAGTAAGACTTAATTAAAACTTGGAAAAAATGCTGCAATAGAGAAAACACAACCAAGTAAAGAAATGAGCTGCAAGCAGCACACAGCACAATGGAAACTGTTTCCAGGGGAAACTAAAAGGTGATGCACACGGCTGAAATTAACCTCAGCCCACGACCCATTAAGAGTTATGGAAATGGTAAAAATTGTAAAAGAAGAAGTCCCAAACACACAATGGTACATAAAATGTTTTGCTTTTGTGAAGGTAACGTGATGGGTTTGCTTAGAGTGTTGTCCCATTTCTGTTTATACCATTTTGAACCTCTTCCACTCTTGCATTTGCTGGGTGACATTAGTGGGGTAACTTTGGTATTTTTCAGCCTGGACCCTATTTTCACATGTTTTTGTGTAGATGACTAATGGGAACAACTGCTTTTAAAACTGGCAGGTGCAAGAAAGGCTGCAATGTAACCACTTGGGGCATGTTCACACCGTCAATTTACATTGAGTATTAAGTGTTTGTTTTACCGCTGCAAGGCACAGAATGTTATTCTAAGTGTCTGAAAACATCATAGAAAGGATGTCTACAGAGATAGACCCTTTTGTTAAAGGATAAGGTCCTTTTGTTTTGTCTCTGCATCAGCGATACCTGCGGCTAGAGGCTATATGTTTTCTGATTGTCCACCCATCCTTTACTTGTAAACATGATATGTCGAGATAACATGAGGGACTTTCTCCAAATTGGCACAATCCGCCACTTGGACTCAACAATGAACTGATTCCATTTTGGTGGTCAAAGGTCAATGTCACTGTGAACCCTTCTGTCTCAATCTTATGAATATTATATCTCACTTAAACACTCAAATTTTTAATCTAAAATTTTCCTTATTTGGCACAAATGTTCACTTGGACGCAAAGGTCAAAGTCACTGTGTCCTTGCATCCATCTCATTCTCATGAACATAATATTTTAAGAAGGCCTGTTACGTCCCTGAGAAAGCCCAGGGGATGAGGGGAGTAAGATATAAAATGTTTACCGGGTGTTTTTGGAAGGAGAGAGGAGAGCAGGTTAACTTTAACTGGACAATTATTTATTTACAAAAAAAACAGTATATAATGCAAACGTAAAGCGAGCTGCTCCAAATGAGTAGCCGGACCACCTATAAAACACGAGCAAATTTGGCCAACAAAGCAGCAACTACAAAACAACACCCTCCCTTCCACACCAAGGGAGTACTCACTGGTCGTTTTAACGCGAAAATGCTTCTAGGCTGCCTGACAACACACGCCACACACACACAGCTCTGCTGCCACAGTCCACTGAACAACCCACGTCGCAGCCAGTTTTTATGGTTCCCCCATTACAAGTGGCTTCAGGTGTGCTGATCCACCAGTAATGAGGGAGAGGCAGGACCTGGAGAAAAAAAAAGGAAGGGGACACAAAGAAAAACAACACACAGGCCAGAGGCCGTAACACTCCCCCCCCTTAAATACATTTTCACCCACTACTTGGTCACGTGAGCAGCAAACATTTTAGTACACCTTACAAAAAAATAATAATTGTAGGGGAAATACATGTTTTTAGAATAATTGCACTCGTAATAATGAATTTGGGGAACCACCCAAAAATGGGAAGCGACTAATCAAATTAATAACTCCGTAAATTACTTATTAATTCGTCAGCACGCTTATCAATAATGAATCAATCTCAATATCTTGGTTATTCCTCTAGACAGTGATCTCTGTTCCTGTACACAAGATACCATCACAGACAACGACTTGACGATAAATGAAGATTTCTTTAACTAAATGGATAACACTGAGTAGATGAATAGCAAATGACCCTAACCCTATATATGAATGAAATGAAAAGTAACACTTGTTTGGGGTGTTTAGTTCGCCGATAGTGAGAGAGTAACACTGAGACGGCCTATGATAAACGGGAACCGCAGTAATGCGCAAAACCATTCAATTAGACCTAATGAAACCTATTTCCATCGGGATAATTTAACTAAGCCTCCTGTTCAACCTCTCTCTTCACCGCATAGCGGTTAGCTCGGGTTATGGAAGTTTTGGGCCTTATTGTTCAGCAGCGATGATCACTGGTGAATCTCTCAGTTGGGTCCCGGACTTTCACGAGCTGCTCCGGGTTTTCCCAGCAGAAAAACAGCAGTTTCACAGCCGAGGGAGCAGATTCGCGATGTCCTGTGGGTACCCAGTAGTTGGTCCACTATGGCAAGTGGTGGACAGCCGGTTCCGAGGAATCTGGAGCGGAGAGCGGTTGACAGGTGCCGGTCTATTTCTTCTGATTACTCCTTTATCGTAATGTGACAACAATATCGCTGGCCGTTCGATATTGATGTCAAATTTACTACTACGTGTAAAAATGTTGAAAACACTGAAGATGGAAAAACTGGATCGATAAAATTTCAAAGTTCAAAATAACTTTGCTTGTGAGCATAAACGTGTTGAAAACGTAATAAAAGCAATTACGCACTACTGAAAAGGTAAAATTGTGAACAAATACGCTACGGCACACAAAAACGAGAAAAGTTTGCAGTAACAGTTAAAAGTTGAGAGCGCATAGCTTAAGAGAAATAAACACAACACGGGACCAAAAAAGAGGAAGCGAAAAAGGGGAGAAGAAAAACTAAGAACGAGAGGCAAGACAAAAAGACGAGAAGCGAGAGCAGGCCGCGCTCGGGTATTTCACTAGGTCAAAAAGTGGGCGGCGATCCTGATCTGGAGGAGGAGGCTTTCCTCTTCATCCTTTTAAGATCTTAATCAGAGGAAAACTTTAATTCTTTCCTGATACGAGGTCGTATACTTTAATATGTTACGCGCAAGTGACGCATACTCTTCCCACTATGGCCCACATTATTCCTTAATGTCCCATTAAACACACAGATTAATGTTAAATCAAAATACACTTAGTATACCATAATATCAGCTAGCCTACGTCAAATACACACACTCTGATTAATTCAATGACAATGTATAATGATAAACAGAATGAAGGAACACATAGTCATGCAACATGTTGATTAATACTACCTAATTATATCTTCATTAAATATATATATATATATATATATAAAGTGGACTTCTTTACGGTAACTCTTCCTAACTCCGCCACGAGGTGGCAATATGGCTACATGTTAGGGAGTTGAAATTAACATTTAGTTATGCCACATATCAAAACATTTGGTCTAAACAAAGAACTTATTCATATCAAAACCTAACCATGCCATGTTAAGTCACAGCACGTTACACGGTAATACAGAGGCACACGGATCTGACGCATACGTTTCAGTCTGTCGTAATAGAACCTTTGTCTCTCCCCGGGGTCACATGTAAGTGACAGGATGCTGTCATCAAAAGGGTGCATTGTTTTTCAAAGCAGAATTGGTGATAAAACTTAGCGCCTCAGGGTAACGAGGGAAGTAAGTTAGTGTCCTGATTTGAATAGTCTTTACATGATGTCCTTGGAGACAGACTAACCGTCTCTCTCTCTTGACCGGGGTCAGTTAGGGGGCAGAGTAGTAATCTAGCATCCCTCTATATATGCCTCTACATAACAATAATAATAATAATAATAATGATAATGCCACTCACCAATAACAGTGAGGGTTGTCACCTCACCCACGGGACAGTGCGTCGGCCACCACGTTGTCTGCTTCTCTTTTGTGCCTGATCTCAATGTTGTACCCCTGTGCCAGTAGAGCCCAACGCATCAACCGCTGGTTGTGATTGTACATCTGGGCTAGGAAAACCAGATGTCTTTATAAATAACATGACACTTCCATACGAACTGTTTGCAACCTCAGTTCAGTCCAGCAGGGTAACTTTTTCTCATCTTACTTGGTGTATGCCGTGTTTCTCACTACTGTATAAGGTGTTGGAAGTGTGTGATCAGTGAAAACAACAAATGGTAGTGAACTGGAACCAACATATACCTCAAAAATGTTGGAGGGGGAGGAGCATGGCTAGCGTCTCCTTCTCAATGGTGGAGTAGTTCAGTTGATGGCACTTGAACTTAACGGAAAAGTAACATACTGGATGGCACATGCCCTCTTCACTACCCTGCAACAGTACGGCACCGGCTCCAGAGGCACTGGCATCCACCTCTAGCTGGAAAGGCAGGGAGAAGTTAGTGGCAGCCAACACAGGAGCACTACGAAGGAGAGACTTGGCAGCCTCGAAAGCATGATGACATTTATCATCCCACACAAATGGAGCCGCAGGACTGCACAACCTGGTCAGGGGAGCAACCACCACAGAAAAATTCCTGCAAAAACAACAGTAGTAACCTGCCATGCCCAGAAAACGTCGCAGTTCACGCCTGGTGGTCGGAACTGAGTAGGACAACACTGCTGCCACTTTTGTGTCCACTGGGTGGACCTGCCCATGACCAACCTGCTTCCCCAAGTAGGTGACCATAGCCTTACCAAACTCACATTTAGCAAGGTTAAGGGTTAGTGATGCATTAGCAAGCCGCTGAAACACTTCCCTCAGACTGGCTGAATGTGGCTTTTTCATTCACTTGAGAACACTACCACATCATCCAGATACACATTACAGTTTGGTACATCCCCTAACAAGGTGATTCAGGCGCTGAAAAGTAGCAGGGGTGTTTCTCATGCCAAAGACCATAACAACAAACAACAAAGACACACACATTACAGTTAACAAAAACTCAATGCCAGACTTTGTTCGGGGTAGAGGACCAACACAATCAACAATGACATGCTCGAATGGCTCACCCACAGCAGGAACTGGCTGTAAAGGGGCTGGAGGCACTACCTGATTTACCTTTCCCGCAACCTGGCAGGTAGGGCAGGTTTTACAGGAGCGTGCAACATCAGCTTTCATCCCTGGCCAGAAGAAAAGTCTTAGAACATGATTATATGTCTTGGTGACACCCAAGTGACCAGACCACAAGTGCTCATGCGCTAACTCTAGCACATGCTGACGGCATCCTGCAGGCACCACTATCTGGTAAATAGTACCCCAATTCTCCTCTGCATCACCTGGCTGTGACACCGACCTACGCATCAACACACGATCATCCACAGCTCGGGTCAGTACACAAGCAGTAAACACGTTTGGATGAGATTTGACAAGGTTAGCATGGTCAGGCTCTGAAACTGGGACATCTACAACCTCACCACCAGCGATGTCGTTACCCATGATAAAGTCGACACCGTCGATGGGAAAACATGCACAGACAGCTACTGGGAAGAAACCAGTTACCAGCTTTGATCGCACATGAACATTGTGAAGAGGTGCAGGCACGAAACCCATTTCAGTACCTCTCACCATTGCGCTCGCCTGGCAAGCAGACTCCTTATAAAATGCCAGGACACTGGAGAGGATGAGAGATTGAGAGCACGCTGTATCTGGCAACTCAGTGACCGGACGTTGATCCTCAGCTTTCCCTGAGAGAGACACAAAGCCGTTAAAAATGAAAGGCTTCATTCAAACATTCATCTACGCTCTTTAAGACCCGCCCCCTGTTGCTTTTTCTTCAAGGCTATACATTTGGCAACAAGATGACCAGGCTAACAACAGAAAAAACACAGCTTTTCATTCTTACCAGGAGATGGCACAAGAGGAGCACTTGTGACAAGCATTTCATCAGTTTTTAAACTGCGAGCAGGGAAATCCCGCCTAAACGTGGCCTTATGGTGAGCGCAAACTCATCTGCTAAAGCAGTGGCCTGTTGCAGATTGCTTACCTTCTGTTCATTTAAATAAACGACAATGCACTCAGACAAGCAGTTTTTAAACTCCTCCAACAACATCAACTCACGTAGCGAGGACCAATCTTCAGCCCTGCATGCTGCACACCATCTGTCAAATAAAACGCCTTTCTCTCTGGCAAAATCAGCATATGACTGATCTGACATTTTTCTGAGGCCACGGAAACGCTGCCGATATACCTCGGGGACCAGCTCATACACACGCAAAATGGCACCTTTAACCTTGTCATAAGTTAAGCTTTCCTCCACCGACAGAGAAGCACAAGCCTCCTGAGCCTTACCTGCTAACTTGCATTGCAAAAGAATTGCCGACACATCTCTTGGCCAATGCAAAGCCACAGCAGTACGTTCAAATGCACTAAAATACAACTCAACCTCTGCCTCGCGGAACACAGGGACCAAAGAAATGTTTTTATTCACATCAAACGCAGATGACCCTGATGTTGACTGGGTGCCAGTTGCAGCACGAACTGAGCCGGCCTGGATCTCCAGTTGGCACATTTTGATGGCTGTCTCTACCTCCAGCTTTTTGAGCTCCAACTCCCTCTGAAGTTGGAACTCGCGCTCACGTTCATCTTTCTCCATCTGAAGACAAGCTAGGCGGACCTTTAACCGGGCATCTACCCTGGAGCCAGGAGATGACTGCGGAGTAAGGCATGAACTGCGGCAGTGTGAGTGGCTTTTCCTCCGCTCCACCACCCCGCACAGCAGGCGTGGTACCGACAGGCTGATGCTCGGCTTCCTTCCTCACCGGAGATTCGGAGCAATCAACCGCTGCCCTGTCCTCCACACTAGTAGACTGAACCCCTTTATCAATTAAGCCATTTAAGACCACCGCTTTAAGTTCTGCCTTCAATAGGGAACTCACAACAGACACACCATAATGTTCAGCGATCTCACGTAGATCACTCTTCCTACATATGCCGAGCTGACCAAATGTAGGGTTTACAGTAAACTCATCAGTGTTGAAGGCTGCCATACTCACCACAATAAACAGCACAATAACACAATCCGACACCGCCAAAACCACGAAGCTAAGCTGCTATATAGCTACAGCTAATGCTACGGTTAACCACTAGGCTAGCTGCACACTAATGTTACTTACTAACATTAAAGCACTCGCTCACGTCTACCAGCAACACAGTAAGCCCAATGCCGGATGCCACACAGTTAAAATACAGAGCCAAACCTTTAAACAACAAACTTCCCCAGTACCTACCTAGCAAAAACTTTACCTACCTACCTTCTGGAGTGTGCTGGGCTCGAGGCGACTTTAAGGCTGAACTTCAGCGACCGAAGCACTGAAATGCCTACCCCCGACAGAGAAGTTTATCTCACCCCAGAATTACTCAGAAAATAAAAAAGGCAAAATAATAAATGAGTGTCCGACGTAAAGGTTGGACAACCCAGCTGAACACTCACCTAACTAGCTGGAGAAGCCACCGTATACTTTACAACCACTTCCCGGTTACCTTCTTCCAAAAAACAATCCTGGACGAGCCCCCAAATATGTTACATCCCCGTTTGAGCCCAGGGGATGAGGGGAGTAAGATATAAAATGTTTACCGGGTGTTTTTGGAAGAAGGAGAGAGGAGAGCAGGTTAACTTTAACTGGACAGTTATTTATTTACAAAAAAACAGAATATAATGCAAACGTAAGGCAAGCTGCTCCAAATGAGTAGCTGGACCTCCTATAAAACACGAGCAAAAGAAACGTAAATTTGGGCCAACAAAGCAGCAACTACAAAACAACACCCTCCCTTCCACACCAAGGGAGTACTCACCGGTCGTTTAACGCGAAAATGCTTCACGGCTGCCTGACAACACACGCCACACACACACAGCTCTGCTGCCACAGTCCACTGAACAACCCACATCGCAGCGAGTCCTTCCACTTTTTATGGTTCCCCCATTACAAGTGGCTTCAGGTGTGCTGATCCACCAGTAATGAGGGAGAGGCGGGACCTGGAGAAAAAAAAAAGGAAGGGGACACAAACAAAAACAACACACAAGCCAGAGGCCGTAACAAGGCCTTAAGGGAATTTCCTCAAATTTGGCACAAATGTCCCTTTGGACCCAAGAATGAACTGATCTGATTTTGATGGTCAAAGGTCAAAGGTCACTGTGACTTCACAAAACAAGTTTTTGGCCATAACTCAAGAATTCGTACACTAACTTTGGAAAAATGACATTCAAATGTTGAATAAGATATAATGATGAAATGATGACATTTTAAATCCAAAAGGTCAAAGGTAAGCTTCACTATGACAACATAATGTTCTGCATAAAACACTTTTCTGCCCGTTATCCAGTCTCATACCTCATCCATCCAATTTTTTACAGACAAATTGGATGCAGACTGTAAGTGCAACTTGACTGGTGCACAGAGGTATACAACCACGATGCAGTTATCCTAGTTTAACCAGAAACAGCCCTGAAATCATCATCGCCATACCCACCAGACTCCATTTTAATAAACAGTAATTTTAGAGTGTATTTTCACATCTAACTTAGTGAATTAAGGGGTTATTTTAACCAAATCAGAAGAAATGATTGTTGGAACACTGGAAAGACGAACCAAAATGGCTTTTGTGAGTTTTATTTTGTTTCTGTCAATTTTGAATGAATGTGTTTTACGATCATAAAATTACTGTTTCTGTCACTGTTTCTGATAAAACAAAAAAAGGTTTCACAGTCTGAGTCTGTCTTTATTAAAACAAGCACTTTTAATGGACATAAATTGACAGTGCAAATGGTAACATTGCAGTCTGCTTAGCTCCTACCAGCTGCAGCCCTCTCCGTCATCATTGGACCAGTTTCAAAAATGATCTCCCTTAGTCACTTTGACACAAAAACATGGGGAAATAGGGTCCCAATTGAAAGATACAGAATTCACCTTTAAGTCCATAAGGTTTCAGGTTTTAGTTTTAGGGAGGAGATTAGGATTAAGTCCATTGTAACAATCAGGGTTTCCCAGTCATGTGCTTTACTTTCTAGTGTCCCCTGGAAGCATTTCCTGTTGTGCTATGGTGCTCCTTTGAGCTCTTTTCTGTATTTGTTTTTCTGTGTTTTCTCTCTTTGCAGCATTTTGTCTAAATGCTGCATGCCGTGTCAAATAGGCGAAGATGTTTTCCTAATTTGCAGTGTGTTGAGCTCTCAGTGCCGTTGTATCTTACCTTGTTTAGTAGCTCTGTTTATCTTACATAAGTATGGCGTAGTTGCTCCTGACAGCTCTGGGAGTTAAACAGTGAGTTAATGTAGTCGGTAGTTTGTGTTGTTTGCCTCCTCTTTATGCCTGAGCTGTGTTCATCAGGATGTCAACAAATCTCTGCCTCTGCCCCTAAAGCAACAAAAATATACCTTCTAATCGCTGCTCACACAAGCCAGAACTTACATGTAAATGTACACAAAGATGTGTTATACACTAACCCCCCACGCATGTCTTTTTTACCACAAAGCCTCTCAGTTTTAGTCGCCATGTTCCTTCTGCCTCAAAAAAACAATGACAACTTTTTTATAAATGTACTGCACCTGGTCCCTGTCCAAAGCTTTTATACAAAGCATATCTCCTTCTGTTCACAGACGCACCAAAATGTCTGGTAAAATGCCCCCCTAGTGAGTAAACAAGATGGAACCTGCAGCGCTGGAGCAGTGTTTCAAATTGAGAGCTAGCAGAATATGACAGCTCCTTTAATGCTGCTCTTAGACATTCATTATCATTAGATGTTGGTTTCCATACCTGCTTAAGTAAGCATTTATCCCCAAGCTGTTAGGTTTCCTTCAGCGCTCTCTCTCTCTCTCTCACACTTCCCTCTCCCATTGCGGGCGAATTTGCAACCCAGCTTTGCGTCAGCAGTTACAAAAGGAAGGCACTTTTTTATACTTTTCTTGATGCTCGTCCAAGAAATTGATGTACGGGATGCATCTGGGTCTTTGGGAGAGAGTGAGAGAGCAAGGGAGAAGGAGAGGCTCTGTGTCTGAGCCTTCGTGTGTGTGTGTGTGCCTGTGCACTTTGCATTTCTCCAATTCCCTCCTGTTTCCCAAAGACTATTACTCTAACTTTTCATCCATATCCAGTTGACAGAATAAAGACATTTCATTAAGGCTATCTCTGCGCCTGGGCCTGTTTAATGAAATGCATACCTCTGCAGCCAGCAACACTGGTCTATGTGTGTGTGTGTGTGTGTGTGTGCACGAGCGCACACGCATGTGTGTTCTTAGATGTGTGTGTGCATCTCATTAAGTGTCATTTGGTAATAGTTCCCTTTACTTTTTGTAGTTGTTGTAAAGTCTATGCTGTAGATACATTTCCCTGGCTGGAGTGCAGCTTTAACCCCTTTGGGTGTGTCTGCACATGTTCATGTAATGTACTTTGATGCCAGCATTCTCCAAGCTGCTTTCTATAATGAGGAACTATGTCTCTCCAGGCTTTGGATTTATAACTACATGGCTATCTGCGAAATACTCTGCCGTGGAAGTAATTAATGTAGGGCTTAATTGTCCGGCGAGCGTCTCCTCACACCTTGGATCCCACCTTCACCGCAACCCTGAACTCTAATAAGCCCACAGGGACGACCCAGCGCGCACCTCACACCCAGCAGAGGCAGCCGCATAATTAGTCTGCAAACATGGTCTTACACACCCACGCAGCTTATAGCTGCAGCAAGGCAAGATTTTAATGTGGAAAACACCCGTTCTATCAAACTAAATAATCTTTTAACTGTTGTAGACAGCAGTGTCACATTCCTTTTTATGGATGTAGGTTAACTTTCCAGTTGTGGTGTAAGGTACAGTCATTGAAAAATAAAAAGCTCTCGCTGTTTTTGGGGTTGTAAATACGTGACATGCAAAATGGTCCTGCAGCTTTGCTTTACTTTGCTACTTATCATGTGTACTTAACATGTATTTACACAATAATGGATAATTGCAGGGGTCTACGGGACAAGGGCCCAAAAGGTCACGGGGCCCCCAAGCAAGAGCCTTTATTTTTCAGAGTGACTCTCAGTCTCAGTTGGGATGTCCTGATCACTTTCTTTATCCTGATGAGGGGCTGGGTGATGGAGAAAATTAAATACCACAACTTTTTTTAGCCAAACACTGATACTGAAATTGATATTGATATTGATATTGTAGGGTTGACTATTGGTGCTTTCACAAAATATTCACTGAATTGCAACACTATTATGTAAAGATTTTTGATAAATAATCATGACTAATGTGGATATAATGACGAAGTGGATAAAGGCAAACAATCATACAGCTACAACAGTCTATCAAGCTCTGTAATCTCATCCTAGTACCACTCTGAACTTGTCAAATACTAACACTTGGTCACCGGCCTGCCATCAGACACAGATGGGCAGAGGCACCTTTTAGCAGCGGTATGAGACACACCAGGCAGAGCTATTTGTTGACACTCTGGCCAACTTTCATACTATACAGGGCAAGGAAGTCTGCATAGGGTGGGTGGGAGGGGAGGATGGATGGGACAAATGAATTCTGGACTATCAGCTGTGAGCCACTGTTTATTTCACATGTAAAACCAAAAGTCAGTTGAGTTACCTTTGACAATGGCATTGCATGCTAGTATGTATAGCATACTATGTCACATGACATATGTCACTTGGTGTTACATTATGTTAATAACAAACGTACATGCCTTCAGCCAAACCGTGTTTTTCTAAACCCAACCATATACCTTTCTTGCTCAAACCTAACCTTAGGAAGTAACCCTGAAAACAGATTTTTGGTTTTTTTTAAAAAAAACCCTACATTCTAAGTTTTGTTGTGAAAAAGAGTTTATGCATTTCATGAGCAGAAACTGTACATTTCCTGTGAAAGTGCAAGTTTATTTTGAAAACAGTGGATGTGTGTAACAAGTGTTAACTGACTCGCCATCATGTAGCATCCAAAACGGACTCAGGAGTGCTACAAAGCACATCGTATTTGGTATGACAGGCTATTGATCGAGTGTCGGTATTTCACAAGTTGGGAGTGAGAGTGTGTTGGTAATGCAGTCTTTAAAATCCAAAAAAACAAAACAATTTCTGATGTTAAGATAACCAAAATCTAACAGGATATCCTGTCTCCTGTCACGATATCCATACAATATCAATATACTGCCCAGCCTTATCCTGATTTTATACCAAGAATATACTTTGTCTGATCCAACATTATACATAACCCTACTTCACAGGGCAAATAGGCTACAGTTAGCCTACTTTCAAAATAGTAAGGCAATTTGAACATGTTTGACAGCAGGATACGTCTAACCTAAAAGAAAAAAAAGGAAAAAAACACTGTCACGGGGGTTCTTTTGATGGCTTTCTATAATATTTTGTATTGTATTCAACAAGCATGACTTAAAAAGTTTATCTGGAAACACTTTTTGCATGTCTTTGGACTGTGAGAGGAAGTCGGAGTACCCGGAGAAAACCCACATTGACATGGGGAGAACATGCAAAATCTGCACAGAAGAGCTCCCCCACCCCAAGGTTCAAACTCCACACCCTGTGCCCAGTGCGTCACACACATAAAACATCATCAAAATATCACACCCGTTCCATTCATGGTCCCATCTAGTTGGATGTCCCTTTTGCACAGACATCGATTTGGCACTGTTACTACCTTCATTTCTGGCTTTAAAGCAAAACAACTCTGTCCCTCCACTCTGTGATCATACCTTTTATACAAGGTGATGAGGCGAAGCAAGGGGGCGACATTCCCACTATGAGCAAGCTGTGTAAAAGAGGCATTCAGATGCCAAAGGGTGCCTTGTACGTTGGAATGAGATACTGACAGCCGCTGATCAAGCTGTCATATTTGACGGCCTAGGAATGAGAATGGGCTTACCATGGACCTTTAACTGTATTATGCTGTGCATGTATTACATTATTTACTGTTTGACAGAGATATGACAAACAGATGCGGTAAGTAAGATGCTGGAAAGATTGTGATTACTGTTTACAGTTGGCTCGTGCTGTGAATGCTGTTCACTGTGTTTCTTTCGCTAAATAAGCCCGAGCCATTATTCCACCGTGTTAACTCCTAATGGCCGAGGCCCTTTGATAAGAAAGTGTGATGAAGACCAGCTGTGAAACAGAAACCTCCCACCCTCAGTTGCCCTTTTCACTTGCACATTACACATCTCCTCTGTCCGACATCTGCAAAAGGCCACACCATATATCGCTGTCCACTTTTACAGCTTGCCAATAAGAAATGAAAGTGGCTCTAACACTCGAAGGCTAAGTGAAATTTAGGAGTACCAGAGCTATAGGGGGCTGTGTGTAGATTATTGACAGAGGTGCTTGTGCCTCTGTCAGCGGTGAGTGATGTCCCTTGCCTCTGTGGTTGCATTCAGGAATCTATCAACGGCTAATAATTATGTGTACATTTACGACAAGGGGCCCGGTTTAATGGATCGATTCGCTCACACTCCAATTCCCATTCTGCACATGGATTTCCTGCCATTTTCATGAAGGATTTTGCATCAGAAGAGGTCTCTCTCTCCCACTCCCCCCTGAACCTCCCTCCTCGATGAAACATGGTACTTCCTAACTCAATGCTACCTTTAACAAATGATTCTTTAACCCATCTGTAAAATGTTTGTCATTCTGTTTTGCTGTTTTTACCTCCTACCTATAGACAGATAGTGATAGATTACATTTGTTGCGGCAGCAGGACTCCTGGGAATGAACTGGACATGTGGTTGGGTTGCCTTAGTATGATGTACTTGTTCCTATTGGTCTGCCAGAAAAAAAAATCTTTCATCTTCCATGGTACAAAATGTTTTGTGGATCATTACCATTGCAGTTTACAAGCAATCAAAATAACGCATGATAAAAGATTCACAGGTGTATTTTTCACATGTTTATACAATAACACATGCAAGGTGGAATCCTCCTGAAGAGGTGCGATAAATAAAGAATAATAATTAGAAGAAAGGTAAACATATAAATTAGACCAAGGTATATACATATGTATATATAGATGATATTGTGTATGTCATTAAAATAATTAAAATGGTACAGTGTAATTTGGCCCAGTGTTTTGGAGGAATGTCCATTTTTATGCTGCTGCGCTGGCCCTTACCGTGGCCAGAGGCTAGTGTTTACAGATTGTACGTCCATCAGTCCATTCGCCTGTCTGCCCCATCCTTGTGAAGGTGATATCTCAATATCTCAAGGGAATTTATTCAACATGATGAACTGATTAGACTTTGGTGGTCAAGGGTCAAAGGTTAGCTTCTCCGCGACCTTGCATCCATCTCATTCCTGTGAAGGTAATATTTCAAGAACAGCTTGAGGGAATTTCTGCAAATTTGGCACAAATGTCCACTTGGACTCAATGATGAATTGATCAGTATTGGTAGCCATAGGTCAAATGTCAAGGTCACTGAGACCTTGTCTGTCTCATTCTTGTAAAGGCAATATTTCAAGAACACCATGAGGGAAATGGCACAAATGTTCACTTTGACTCAACAATGTACTGATTGGATTTTTGTATTCAAAAGGTCAAGGTCATTGTGACCTTGCATCTATCTCATTCTCATGAATGTGATATCTCAAGAACACATTAAGGGAAGTTGTTTAAATTTGACACAAAAGTCCTCTTGGACTGAAGAATAAACCAGTTAGAATTTTTTGGTCAATGGTAAAAGATCAAAGGTCAACATCAGTGTGCCCTTGCAAAATATGTTTTTTTCGCCATATATCAAAATTCATACTCTGGCCATTTCTCCACATCATATTTCAGGAACGGAAGGGGAGAATTTTGGTTAGGTAGTGAATTGGTGACACTAATGTTGGGTGCCCACCTTGAAACTGTGCTGATTGTATAGATCTTCTGTGCTGTTGGGAGGAAAAATGTGTGTGAAGTATCCATGTTTTTGTGGCAGTAATTCTAGTTTCCAGTTTGTAAAAATGTCAATTGAATACACTCTGTTGTAAGTAAATTGTGACACGTTTCATTTTCAAATACAAATAAATAAAAAATAACAAAGTCCTGATTCCATCAAGTATCTCTTAGAATTGTGTTTTGATTGGATGATTCTGCACATTGTGATTTACATCCAGTGCCAATGCAGAGAGTTTTGTTTCCCTTTTGTATATTGTCAGGTAAAGATGTGAGGGTCATGTTGGTGAACAGAGATGTGGCACATCAAACTATCATGTGGATGCTTTCAGTGCTTCTTGCACTGGGGCCTGTTGTTACTACCTTACGCCACTGGGAGGGACTGTCCTGTTACTAGCCCACCCATGAGCTCCCTTAAGAAATCTGGCATTTTTCACGCTATGAAGTAGCTTTAGCTGTAGCTGCCACTGATATGTTACACAGAGCTCAGCAGAATCACCAGAGACTCCTCCTGCATCTCGGTCAAACATTGCACTTCACTGCTCAGGGCTTTCGTGAACATCGGAGCTAGAGAGGCCAGCCTGCCAAAGTTCATCAGGCTTGTGTGCAAGTGGCAGAAATGGAGAAAGACTCTAGTGAGTGACCGGCAACCACACATCTAGTCCCATGCTCCCACTGCTACTGATACTGCCGCTGCTGCTGGACTGGCAGACAAAGCTGCCGGCACACTCTGCTGACATAAATAAAAGCTGAAAGTTGCCTCCTGGTTTGGAAGGACTGTGAAAGTGGGCATTCTGTACAACATAGTGCTTGAGGTCAAGTTTTGAGGTATATCCCATAAAGCGGGGGTATTTACAGTTTGACTCTGATGTGGTGCAGGTCAACATATATCTTTTTATTTGTGATAAAGTCAAAGTATTGACAGCTCACAGATAGAACTCCCACCTTCAGCTGCATTACCAAGCAGAGCTTTTTATTGCAGTGTGACTCAGTGGTGTGTGACTAAGGTCCTACAGTATGCCATAATATCTGTCTGCAGCACAGTCACCACTCTGTATCTTTAGTGGACCTATCTGTCATCTTTCAGTCAGTGGAGGATTAAGTCTAGGTAGTGATTTTGAAGTGAACAGAAACATAACTATGGCAAGCATAGAATGACATGATAAACCGCTCAATGTGAGGTTGGATAAATAATAGGTAAGCTTCAAGGAAAGTCATATTAGGCGATGAAAGGCCAAAGCTCTTACGATAGCTGTTCACTTATTGTACCAGTGTATGTTAAGCCCTGCTTTTGACCTAATGACCCTCAAATGGATTAAAGGAACATCTGAAAGGATCTTCTGTTGATTCACATTTCCTACATCACATTTAAAACCACATATTCTTAAGTTCAACATCAAATTACCTATGCTTTTATGTACTCTGCACCGCTTTAAGTGGAGTCAACGATCATTCTGCTTTATTACAACTTAGGTCTTTTATCATTCCTATTGGTAATATTAACATTCTATTCACCCAGTTATAGTAGTTTCTGGTTTCCTGGAAATGCTGAAAACCCCCTTAAGAAGTCGAGAAAATCGCACACAGACAATTGGACTATACAGGTTGTTGACTAAGCCCCAGTTTTAGCAAGACAAGAAGAGTTACTGTTAATTCTTTCCCAAACGGTCCATTCCAAACTTCCATCACAGTTTGCATTTTCATGGCTGGATTAACCAGTTTGTGTGCCTCAGGGCAAAAATGAACCACAGCTAGCCCCCTCGTTCCACCTACTCTGTGTGAACGGTGTACCATAAAGCCCCTTTCCCATCGGCCAGAAAATCCACTGACACAAAATAGGCCTATATCTTTTGTAGCGGTTTGACACATGAAACAAATATTTTTTCTTTTACTCAGTCAAACCCCACAAAGAAACCATAAAACAGATCCCTTCACACCAAAATTAAATGTTTTTTTCTGGTTTCTGTAGAACAAAAGAATTATACTAAACTACACAAAAATTCAAATACAACTGTAATCAATTTCAAGAAAGTATTATTTTTTTCACCAAAGAAAAGAAATGTTCTGCTCCGTTCAGTCAGTTAAAATCCAGTTCAAACAAAAAACTCCACTCCGGGATTTCCAAATAACACACAGTCCACAGTTCAATTCAGTTGAATCCACACAGTTTGCTAAACGAAAGAAAACTCCACCCCAGGTTTTCCTGCAAACTAGGAGGTAAAGAAAATCCGCTGTTTGCTCTGACTCAGTTCAGTTTCAAAACAATAAATCAACCCAGTCTGAAGGTTCCAAATAAGGAATAATGAAACGGAAAGTAACCCCTGACTTTTGTCAACTCATGGGACTGTGGGTGAATGTTGTAACGCTCCAGCGTTGTTTCGGGCGTGGAGGCACCGTAGGATCCCTTGATATCCGTGGTAGAATCTCTGAGGTGAGGCCGGTGGCCGGAACGATGATATTCCACAGGGAAGTGCACGTATTTTGCAGACTTTGAGCGGTGTAAAATGCTTCTGGCTTCTGGCTCATTTCTCACTCTCCAACGACTCTTGTCATACTGCCAGGAGCGGCATAATGTAGGGGCCGGTCTACCTGGGCTCAGCTGATCGAGCCATCCCACTGGCCGATAGCACCGGTGGGTGTGTCTGGAGGTGCCTCAGTGTCTGGAGGTGGGCAAGCCATCAGCTGACTGTCTTATAAAAAATATATATATTTATAAAATATACAGGATCGCCACACTTTATACATTGGACAGTGGAGGCAACAGTGAACAACACAGATGAAAAACCTGGCCATTTTTGTTGTTTTGATTCCTCCGATCTTTTATTACAGATTCCGATTTTGTAAAAATAACGTGATCAGCGCCGATACCGACATCCCTAGTTTCAGATCATTCTTTTTTTTTTTTTTTTTTTGCCAAATCAATGCTCTCATTACTTCTAGGAATAATTACCAATAAATCCAAGCTGTATTATGCCTTTTCATTTCATTGTATTGTAAATATTAAAGCTGCAATAACTGCATTTTTGCCACTGGGAGGAAGCAGAGCAAACTGAACACAACACTAACATACATTGCTTTATAAATTGCCTCCCAATCGACAGAATAAATGTTGGCTTTGTTCATTTTTGCAAATCATGAAAATGTTATATTTGTACAAATCAAATTTAGTGGATATGTTAAACCTTAAACATTTTTTATAATTCAATGTTAACATTTTTTGTTAGGATTAGGAAAATATTGTGTTGGCTTAAAATACCCGATTTGGTTGCAACAAACACGCCTCATTAAAATGTCTCATTAAAAATAAAACTTGTGTGTTGGTCTCCAACAGTGGTCAGCTGCTGTCTGCTGCTTGGCAACTATGTCACCTAGGTGTAACACCCTCCACCATCCCCACTTCCTCCTGAGGACACTCAAGCCCTTTTTAGATATGAATTGTGCAAATTTGCAGAAAAGCCCAATCAGTCTTTTTTCAGCATTGGCAGTATAAAAAGGCGGCGATTCTCTCGTAAATCGTCCCGTTCTTCACCGTCCCGTCATCTGACGGTTAATGGCCTCTTCGTTTGTGAGGGCAAGGAGGGCACACAATTCCTTGTCTCCTCAGTTGCTCATCTTTACAGTGTCTGTCAGGTTTGCGTTTCCCTCTTGCTACTAGCTGCTCGCTAATTCCTGCTATCAGCTGTTTTCTGTTTATCCACCGCCAGTGGCTCACACGTGCGGCGTCATCAACAGCTCCTCCCACAAGTCTTCAACAGCCCCTCCCGTTGCGAAAGGCCACTTCGGTCTGTCTAAACTAAGAGGGTCTAAATGCTCGCAGCTGGCCGGCAAATAGGCCCAACATTGGCGGAAAATCTGGCAGTGTAAAAGGGGTTTCATATACATGTAACCTGAAAACGCCACTTTAGGAATGTTGATATGATACGTGTGAATATTAAACATGTGATGTATCCATAGTTGGCAGACATGTATGATACCAACAGTTTCTTCTGGCAACTGCGCTGAAATGTGATATAACTGCAGTTAGCGAATTCAGTTGCCTACATACTCTTCAAGCAGACTCAGAGCAACATTAGTACGTTTGGAGTTGTGTTTGTGTCCATGTGATGAATGTAAGCTCAATATTTATTCTCTTTCAGCTCTGTTTTTGGCCTCCACCAACTCCTAAGGGAAATATCTGTTTTATCATTTTAGCTGCTAAATGCTCCACCATGATCACCAGCTAGTCTCAAACTGTGTCTGTCTGTTAGCTGGTTGCGGGCTGTCAAATCAAAACAATGTTTTAAAGGAGGCAAAGAGATATTCCGTAGAACTGAGGGGAACTGCAGCATTGTGTGATTTTCTGTTATTACAAGCGACACCTTTTACAAATCACAAAGTCATTTTACCTTTTGTTAATGTAAAAATATTTAGTGGAGCTTAAAGGTAGCAGCTCAGTCATTTGTGTTTGCTGATTTACTTTAGCCAAATTCTTTCCGCCGATGCCGATATTACTCAAATGTGGGAAACACCATGAAATCTGCACATACCCCCAGCTAACACCATGTCTATGGTAGAAAGGGTGATAAATACTCCGCCGTCTGCTTCTCTTGATTCGGAGCTTTTATCTGAACAGTGATGTAGTGCTTTCTCTGTAGAGCATGTCTATGAGCGTTACAAACAAAATCTGTGGCTCCGAGTCATATAGGACTCATTGAATGGCTGAGGTTTAGCTATGAATTCACGCTGTGTCATGTCTGCTTCCGCCTCGATTCATCATCAATTTGCATATTTTCAAATCTCAAATTATCTCTGCTTTTGTTGGAAAATCTCAGTGGAATTTGCATAGCACAATTCCAGTGACTCATCTCTGCGTAATACTGTGTTCCTAAATGGAAAATGCTGCTTTAGGCTCCAGGAGATATTGTAGCAAGAAAAAAAAAAACTTCCTCTTGCTGGAGTTGATGGTGATAAGCCTTTGCTTCCCACCCTGTTGAAGGAATTGAATTCTTGGTCCCGGTGGCCAAGTCTTACATAAGAAAATGACTGGCTGAGATGCCTATCACGCCCACAGTGCTGACATTCTCTCAGTGTGCCATCCTGTCCTCTCAGTCTTATAGTACATGTGTTAGCTGATTATAGGCTGATTCCACTTCTCTCACTTCTGTAATACGTCCTCTATTCAGAGGGAGGTTTTAGACCAAATTGCTAAAAGTCACTGCAGATTAGTTTCGCCCACCAAGCTTCGTGATTCTCACCTTGGCATTGCCTGCTGCAGTATGAGACCAGCAATCCATGCTACTGTATCTTCAAGATAGATGATATGGGTGCATGGGAGCCTATAATGCTCAACATTAAATGCCTTGCAGTGTGACATAGTTCTTACAGATGGGTGAGGAAAGAATGCTGGCGAGTAACTGAATCCTTTCACACTTACAAGAGCTTCATTCATTATTGTATTTTTTTGTTGTTGTCAGAGTTTCTGAATTTAACATTTTAAATTCAATGGACAAGCACACAAAGAACCGGACTTTAAAGCCGTTACAAGGAACTTTTAACTGGATATGCAAAAGTCTCTCGTTTCTGCTGATGTCTGTGCAACAGCAAATGAGACCATCGGTGTGAAGATAAGCTATTTCCATATAGTGTATATCCATACCTTTAGGAAACTGTCTCCGGGTCCGCCCCAGGTCGCTTCCAGGACGAAACGATTTACGGCACTCAGACGGCACACGTCATCTTACCTAGCTGCTTACATTTATAGTGACTCTTATGAATAGTTGCTATTCCTCCTCCTCGACCCCGACGTCCACGGGGAGTTAAAATAGCAGCAATCATCGGTTAAAAGTTCTGTGAAAGCACTGGACTCACCAACAGTCAGCCATGTCTCAGTCACACAGAGAAAATCCAATCCTCGGGAAGTCAGGAAATCCTTAAGGATAAACGTTTTGTTCGCTAGCGATCTAGCATTTACGGTCCACACCGTTAGCTGTCCGGGGAGCCACACACAGAGGCCGCAGGTTGCACAGATTCAGCCCGTGCCAGCGGGGACGAGGAGAGCAGGGGCCGCGGGGCTGGAACCATTTCCAATGTAAAATGCCGTAGGCTTTGTTAGCATGTTGTATTTGTGGGAAAAAACCTGTCTTAGACGTGAGTTAGACAACTCAACGTTTTGAGTTAAAATGGAGCCCAACTATGTAATGTTACCTTTGTTGAATGTTGCTGTTGTTCCTTACTTCATCAAGAAAAACTCTGCGAGACGCTAAGCAAATTTATGTGAAAGCAATGCAAAATGTCATAGGCACATGTTGTACTTTTGATGAAAATTAGTTATAATGGAGCAGACATTATACTTGTGTTTAATAATGTCACTATTAAGCCATGTTCCGTGTGTTATGAAACAATCACACTTTACAGCCCTTTACAGAAACCTAACACAGAGGCATATAAACCCCACCACCAGCTAGCCTTTCAAGGTTTAATTGCAGAGCGATGCAGACACACCACCACACATATAAATGCTCACAATGGCATAGGTCATTTGCGTAGGCTACAGCGTAGGCTCTGCATAGAACTATAAATCAGCTTTGACAGAGAAACTCAGAATACCACACACACAGGGAGTGTGACCTTGTTCTCACTTAGGACGCCATTACTCTACTATATCTTTACATAGAAAATAGTTGTTTGCTTTTATATTAATGCTCTGGATGTTTATTGCACCTTTGGCATTGTGAGATAGAGTACTTGGCCTTGCCAGAGGCCTTTGCTCTCTGAGGGCCCTTCTAGTTGCCTTTGCTTTTGTTGTCATGTTTACAAAGGGTTCTCCTGCAAAAAGAGAATGAACTGCTCTCATTGGACCAGGCTGAGGGAAGGTTGAATAAATTAATGAAAATAGGGATGGGAGTTTAGGAGGGTAGGGTAACAACTAGAAGTTTCATTTTGTGTAATTGTTTCTTCTTTTATGTTCTCCAAACTGTTTTTTTAATGTATATATTATTATATGTATATGTATATGTATGTCATATGTATTTTTGTATTTCATTTACTTTCAGTCGGCATGTACCATGTGTGCCATGTATACTGTATGTACAGTATGTGCATTTCTGTCTCTGTGCATTTATTTATTTATTCATTATTACACCTCGGCACAATTTGACATTGTTCACAAAAACATAAATTTTAGAATTTAGCAAAGTTTTCAAACATCAGAAGAACTCTGCAGGTGCAGTCCCAAAGTATTTCTACACGCTATCAAAAGCACACATCAGTTGAACCCTGCTAATTACATTTCTCCCACTGTGAGTCTGGCAGGTCTGAATTAAAAAAAAAAATGCTGAAGCACAAACTCTGCCCGTCACTCTCGGTGACCTCTCGGTGGAACGGGGCCCTATCTCGTCGCTGCAGATGCTCACCCTTTTGAACACACACTCTCTCTTTTGTGTTGCAGTGCCGTCGTTCTGGGGGCTGGTAAACTCGGCCTGGAACCTGTGCTCGGTGGGGAAGAGGCAGTCGCCAGTTAACATCGAGACCAGCCACATGATCTTTGACCCCTTCCTCACGCCCATAAAACTGAACACAGGTGGACGCAAGGTAAAGACACACAAATGCAAAACCACGCTATTTACTGCTGGAGCTTCGTTGACTCTCTCTTGGTTGCTTCTCTTTCACGTTCCACTTCACTGCTCTAGTGCTGGTCACTATTGTGTTGCTGTTGTTTCGCCACTATTGTACTTTGATACGGTGTGTATCCCTGATTGATGCTTGTGACTGCTATTTGTTTTGGCGCACAATGTGAGCTATTTGTCCAACGAACACTCTGCTGGTGATAGAATACAAAACAATTCACCTATTCAGAGGTGCACAATGGTTGTGTTGTGGTTCAAGGGAAGCCTTGACTTTATCTTAAGAGCTTTACAGATGAAATCCTGCAGCCTAACAGTGGATTACTCAGGCATATTGTTTATTATATTCTCCTGTACAGTGGTGTACCAAGGACAGTGTGTATCAGAATTCTGTTCCATCCTGTGCCATATGACAGCAGCTAATTGGGAAGCCTTCACAGATGGGCTGCTTTCAAAAGTGCACAGTTGCATGGTGAGATTAATGTTATGATTAGTTTATGTTTACATGCCAGCAGTTAGTACAGGGTTAGCCTTGGGCAATGATAGAGCATATAGGACGCATTGCAGTTTACCACCTATGGCACACTGCTACATCTAGTGGATCCATAAATAGCCCCATGTCATGTCCTTGGACCCCTGCTTGATCAGATTATAATTGTTAGACCTACTCTTGTAGTGGTTTCATCTTTTAGAATTGAATTGCAGTCCGTATACACTCATAGAATTTCATAGAATTAGTAGTGAAACCTGTGATTAGAATAGTCATTCATACATTTTCTCGTTGGTATAATTTCTACTTGAAGTGAAAATTAGATTTAACAATTCCTCTTTTTGCAAGGGCTCCCCCGCTGCTCCCTCAAGGACTCCACTTTGAGAACAGCTACCCTGCAGTGTGTCCGGAGTAAGGACATCGCTCACAATGGCACAGTGTTATTGCTATTAAGATGAATCAGAGGGAAGTGGAGGGGAGTTGAGAGAGAAGTCGAGACAGGGTACTGGGTTGTTTTTCCAACATAAAGGACAATACTCAGTGTCATCGCTCTCAAAATGCTTCTGGACGAATCAGTAAGAGATATGCCACCTTGAGACTGTCCTTACAACAGCATTTATTTGTTTGCTCAAACACCCAAAACGACCTCAGTTGACGTTTTTGTGACAAGTGAGTTTTTGCAGTCGTGATAGCAATCACTGTCTTCTCTAAATCGCTAAAGTGATGTTTTTATATAGTTGCAAATGCTTTGAGATAGATGGTTGAGCCAACAAAGTGGGTGACTTTGATAGGGGAGAACATAATCTACATCCTATCTCGTACCAACAATCAACGTTGGCGTGAGGTTGCTTAAAGGGATAGTTTGGATATTTTGAAGTGGGGTTACATGAGGTATTTGTTAGTAGTCAGTGTATTATATAGTAGATAGTAGACATTGAGTAGATTAGAAGTAGAAGCAGCAAGAGTACCAACACTATGCCATGTTCTGCTGTGGACAGGGTCAGCAACACAACATATTTTATACACCTAAAAAAGTAAACTAAATCTGTTATATCACTCTTTTCAAGTCCAGACTCCAGACTTCAGGGTTTAAAAAGGTTAGTTTTGATTCACCAAATTCACACCAAAACACAAACTTACTGATCCAGTCAGCGATAGACCAGCAGTTCCTGTGTTCAGCAAACCGTTAATGGCTTCGTCATTGAAACGAGCTGTCTGACAGAAAGATAAAGTGGTGAAAATACTTTTAAAAATAGTGCACACTTAAGTTGTTATTGATTTTTTTTAGGTGGCAAAGTGTGTTTTGCTGCTGACCCCGTCCACAGTACATTGCATGGCTTTCATGTCAGAACTCCTGCCACTTCTACAAACTAAGGGTGTGCCAACAGACACCTACTGTAATACGCTGACTGATACACTTCCAAACATCCAAAGTACTCCTTAAACCACAACATCCCTGGTTTGAATCTGGCCAGGTAAGAAAGTTTCTTTATTGGACTTTAATAGTTGTAACCCACAGAAAACAATCATTTAATGTGTACCATCCACACATATCTCACTATCCATAAACATTTTTTTTCTCTTCAATTTGTGTTATGTAAAGTCATATCCACAAAAATACAGAGCAGTCTGCAAATATGCATGACTTACTCTGTAAACATGTGTTTTAATTTCACATCAAAACTATTGAAAATGTATTACCAATGTAAAATAGTGACAACACCATGGATACACGTTAAGCCATATTTATGTATTTGTGAATCCATTTGTACATGTGAAATGGGTTTTGCACATTAGTGGATCACTTCCTGTCAGTTTGGGTGCCATGTGATATTTGTGACTTCCTCCTATTTGTTTACAGCTTTTCATTTATTTCGTACTGCATCAGATCTGTAGAGGTTTAGTTAGAAACTTCACCAGTATGTGGTGATGTACACACACACACACACACACACACACACACACACACACACACACACACGAACACACACACATGAACACCTGATTGTCTTGTTTCTCAACCTACTTGAGATGAAACAGCCACTTAAGTATGACAAAAGCCTCGATTGCTGTGTCACCATGGAAACAGAAGTCACAAATGTCATGTGGCCCACAAATTGACAGAAAGTAATCCACAAATGTGCAAAACCTATTTTATATAGATATACAAATGGATCTACAAATGTGTAAATATATCCAAACTTTACAAATCTTTGTTGTGGTAAAACTACTTATATTTGTGTAACATAAAACAATGATTGTACCAAAAAATGAAAAAGACTTGTACTGTTTTTAGAAGAGCGGTTGTCATTGTGATGCAGCGGGCTATATTTTACTTAAGCATCAAAAAGTAATGGTGATTATTTTGGTTAAAAATAAACTGTGGTCATCATTGCTTTTTTTAGGAGGAACATGAAAACACCCCAAAACGAATTTTCAGGGGGAAAAACAAAACAAAAACAAAAGTATGAAGGACATGGCCGCAGAAGACTGTTAAAAGTTTGAAACTATGTGGGTAAAGTGCTTTGAGTTACCTAAACTGGACCAAACTTTATCACACCTGAGAACACTCATTGGGTCATTTTGGATCTGTGCATTTCCTAACTCTACCCTCTTCCATATTTGGACTTTGAGGTTCTATAACAATATCTCACTTTTCCACCTTGCTTGTGACAGACAGAAGTCATAATTCACACAGTGACTAACACTCCATAAGTTAAAAATAAATATGTCCTCTCTTTTCATATTTTCACAGAACAGCGGAATGATCCTCTCACTGTTCCCTAACCCATTCCACCCCACTCCACTCTCCGAATCATCACATGACAGCACTCTTTAACACCCACACAAACCCGAGTCCAACTTTCTCGTTTATCTCTGAGAAAAGTTTCCAGAGTCCAAAAGCCATTTTGCACTCTTTCCTCCTCTCTTGCTTTATCTCCCCCTCTCTTCCCTCGTCTCTCTCTGCAGTGGCCTAAATGTAATCTGTTGTGTCTCCATCTCTCTGAGCACCTGAGCTGTCAGCCGGTGAACACGAAGCTGGCTTCACCTTGTCAGTGCTGATTCATCCCCGCTCTGTCTCTGGCTGTTTGGCAGCCAGTCAGCCTTGGCCAAACACGCTACGGAGACCGGTAAAGAGCTCCTGCCTCGTCTCGCCGCGGCTCAGCTCGCCATCTCGACACAGAGAGAGCTTAAGCCCACTTTCTGCCCAGGAGGAAAGCAAAGAGAAAGATTAACCCTACCCAACACACACATATGGAAAGTGCGTAGGGAAGATGAACTCCTCTTTTAATAGATTTTTGTGCTGCCCTGTATTGTGGCTAATGAATAGTTAAAGGAAATTTAATTGACCTCCAAAGAGAAATTTTAATTAATGACGGGGAGACATGCAAGGCTATGCGCCGCGGACTGAAGGAATCACTGTTATGAAAAAGGCACTATTAATTGAATATTTACTCTGCCATAGATGAGCTGCAATTACTTGAAGAGATTTTAATGAATTTAATCACTTAGCCGGGGAGGTGAAAAAAGTGATTTCGGCGTCCTCACTCTCTCCGCGAAGTGTTTCCTGCACATTTATGAATAGTGCTTATGAAACAGGATTAGATGTCTTTTGTTCTCTCCCCCCTCCCCGCTTTATATTTCAAAACTAAATGCACAGGGAATCTATTAGCGCTGTGGAAACGGTGGCGTTCCTCACATTTGGGGACGCGGGGCTCTCTCCTGCTTTTGTTCTCGCTCTTTGAAGTCAGGTGTGTGCAAAAAAAGCATTGTGAGCATCAGTGCCAGGTGGTGTATTCCATTAAAAAAAGGGATATTTAGTAATGATGTATCGTTAAATAGAATCCTGAGTTCAGCAAAAGTCGTGCTTTTAAAGCTTTTAATCATATTTTGGTTGCTAAACAAGCTCCAAATGCTTTAGTGGCAATCTGTGACCCTTCAGAACACTGAGGGGGATTTTCTACTTCAGCTTCTGTCTCATTTCTTCTTCTGCTGTTCACGAAAAACATCTTCCTGTAGTCCTGATCAACCAGATGAGGAAATCTGACAAGCATACAGGTTGGTGTGTGTGTGTGTGTGTGTGTGTGTGTGTGTGTGTGTGTGCGTGTGTGTGCTACTGGCAGCCCTGAATCTGCCTAATTACAGTGAGTGTTAGGTAGAACAACAAACAGCAGGCTCTTGGACGGCAGCTGTACTTTCTCTCTGGAGGGAATAGCCACATTCTCAGGTTTGCCCAGCTGGACAGCCAACCACCCAATCAGATATCAGTCAGCCAGCCAACCAGTCTCTAAAGCTCTTTCTGCACATGGCTTTAATATCCTGTGTTTGATAGCAGGTGTGTGGTATCACACAGAGTGAGTGTACCTGTGTGTGAAGCTGCCGGCAGACCAGTGCGGGTTCTGCTGCTAGTGTTGGGTCTTTTCCAGTTTGGCTCACTGCAGATGTTTGCAGGTAGCTGAAAGGATCCATACATGTGCTCCTGGACCCATTGATAATATTTTTGGCTATGAGTAACCGTACCAGATGCACTGTAACCTGTCTCCAGTGAGGGTTTCACAACTACTCAGTTTTACTTATCACAAGGTTTTCCAAAGTCTTCGGGTGGATGGGATGTTGTGTACCAACAGGAAGTGTCTTCAATTAATCTATTTACATCTTTTCACATGACTGATCCAAAGTCCTGCCCCCCTTAGTTACTGTTGTTAGGTTGGACAAGCTTGACAAAAACAAAAAAACATAGCGACACCGGGGTGTCGCAGTGTGTTGTTTCAGGATAGCTTCTTGAAGTCAGCAGCAAAGATTCAGTATACAATGGAAGGATAACTGCTGACTGCTATCAGCTATTTTTTAAATCTCTTGCAGCGGGTCGCATGTATGACACATAATCAAAATGTCATACCCATGCTGCTCATGATCCCATCCTGCCTGCTGTCCCGTTTATACAGAGGTCATTTTGGCACTGTTACTCCATCCGACGCCACCTTCACATTTGCAATTTTATACAGAACGGCTAGGCAGCAAAACAGCATGAAATTCTCACCGTGACGATTTAGTGTAAAAGGGGCAATTGTTGATCTGACATTTAGCCAACTCCTTTAATTAAAGTAGCTATTTGTTAGCTAGCTAGTTAGCTTGCATTGTGCTGACATTGGCTTTCTTTGCTGATTTCAAGTCACAAGTAAGTCTCAAGTCTTTGTGTTCAAGTCCCAAGTCAAGACAAGAAAGCACTGAGTCAAGTTCCACATCAAGACTGAAGTCCTGATTTTTAAGTCTTGAGTCCCAAACAATTCAAAATGCACTCTACACCAAATGTAATGCCATTTTAACGACAGAGTTAAATGTTGGCTAAGCATTATTTTGCTCACTTTGTTAATATTAGCCTTGACTCACCCTTCTCTGTGTAACTTAAAATGTCAAACAAACTTTTGACCAACTTGTTTTGCATACTGCAAATTGTTTTTCCAGCTGCTCAGTAACATAACCTTAATTCGTCATGGTTCTTTCTTGTAGTTTGTTTGGATACTGTCGGATATGGTTTAAGCTTAGTGAATCCATGGAATTAAACATGTACTTGCCGGGAATAAATACCGTTGATGATGGTTGATCCAGGAAATGACAGGAAATTCATTTATTTATGCTACATCTTTCAAATAATATACTTTTAATATTTGGGCTGAGGGGAAGGTACCAAGTATTTTCAAGTCAAAAGGCTCAAGTCCTAGTGATGTCAGGAGTCATTGGTGTTAAAGTCCAAGTCAAGTTGCATCAAATTTGTGGGTCAAGTATGACTCGAGTCCAAGTCATGTGACTTGAGACCACACCCCCGGTGTAGTATTTGATTTCAGATGCAGCAAGTGGCTTTGATAGAAACCCCCTATGTCCAAGTCTTTGAATTACTGTTGTTATTTACTGAGCTGCAACTATGATTTAGATTAAAGAATAAGTTGTTTAGAAATCACAGCTGTTCTTACATAATAGTAAGCTGAAAATTTTAAGGTTTCAGACTGTTTGCCAGAAAAAAAAAAAGACATTTGATGACATCGCTGTGTGCTCTGGGACACTATAATGGACATATGTCATTGTTTTCTTATGCTTTCTTATTCTTTAATCTGTTGAGCCCAGTCTTTGGATGCTCTCTTATCGTTGTGACCCCCGGGCTTGTTTTATGTTTTTATGAAACAGCTTAAAATATTTTTATTCAGACAGGCTTTTGGTTAGCTTATCCAAATAGCTAATAACCTGTTTATTTGTCTCTGTCCTTATTTATTTGCTGCTGCTGTGTTTTTATCTTGTTAGCGCTGTGCTATGTATCGTTGCTATCTGTCTTTTTTATTGCTTTTATTGTGTAATTTGTTTTTAATATGAAGCACTTTGTGAATCTCTATCTATGAATAGTTACCTGACATGTTGTTATATAACTTCTATTAACCATCATTCACTGTGAAACTTCTTGTTACTTTCAAGGTTTGTTCGTATGTGGCTCTTGGATACAGAGTGGCTCTGGCTTGTGGGTGTCGACAAGGTCACATTCAAAGTCCTGTCATGTACAAATGTTTGCTGCTGTACACATAAGACTCAATAGCCTGACAAGTATAAGTCTGCAAACACAAGCTGATGTCAGTTGCAAAAGGTGGAGAATGCATTACAATATGTAAATATTCAATTATGCAAATTGATGATTCAAATTAATTAGGCACAAGTTTGGGTTGGCTGAACCTGCGAGGTTGTCGCAGCATTACAAAAGGGAGCGGGCCCCATGTATGAAAACTGCAATTACCATCATCTGACTGAGGCCCGTTCTTACTTCTCAAGGCGGGAGATTGCTCTAATTGCCTCAGCGATGCAGGGGCCTTGATGCTGAGGGATTCTTCTCATGTCTTGGGCGCCACAGATAGCTGGATGTGTAACAGTGATGTCGGAGCCAGCGTCCATGGCATATCCATCTGTGGGCCTGAATCTCAATTACAAACTGCTCAACAGAGGGACAGAAGAAAGAGAGAAGAGAGATGGGGTAGGAAGAAAGAAAAGGAAGGCTCAGGGCACATAGGTGTGTCCAGATGGTGAACACTGTAACTGCAAAATTCTTATATCCTCAAACAAACATTTTTACTGTCATCCATTTGCTTTTACTTGTAGTTCAAACACAACCCTGTCAAACACTGATATCTTAAACGTAGGAGCACATACCATGTAACAACAAGCAGCTGGCTGAAGACAGATGGTTGTTTTCATGCAGTGGCTTCCTTTGGGAACATACACAAACTGAGAAAGGTAATTACTTAGATTGATTATACTCTAAGAATCAACTGTGGAGGCATCAGAAAATTGTCCAAGTCCAGCAACTACTAAAGGGCACTGAGGGACCTGTACTTGTTTGGGAAAGTGCAGAACAATTTTCCAACTTGTGACATTATTCTATCACCTTCCATCGCAACTTTGAAGTCAAATTGCTTTTTTGACCTTAGAGCCTCTATGTGTAGAATTTGAAAATTGGAGAAAGTCTGGACAGGATGCACACACTGAGTTTGCAGAGTAAACTGCATTTATAGCATTACCACTGCTATACAATCTAAACAGTCCAAATAATATCAAACTGAGGTCAAATGAGAAAACTCAACTGACTCTGAAGTATTAGGACAAAATGTCAGTTAAATATTTAGTCTCCTCCTCTCCCCTTGTGCTACCGCGGTTCATTTTGTTTTGCATTGCCATTCCATACCACTCCTGCTTCAGCTTCCAAACTGTGGTCAGGAAGCACAGGGGAGACTTGCTTTCCCCCCCATGACTGAGGTTGAGGCACACTTCATGGCTAACCCCCACCACTTTACCCAGATGTTAGTAAGGAAAAAATCAGGAACTTTACTTGGTCTTTAGGAGCTGTAGCTTTTATTCATGGACAAACTGAAACCTATATTGTACATTTATTTCCACTTAACAACATTACTGCTAATTTCATCTCTGATCCGATCACCAGCACCTTGAACACCTGCAGACCAGTTGCCAGAAAAAAGTGTTGGCATTATTGATGGGGTGTCACTAAGACAAGATGGCTGCCAAGCAGCAGACCAACAAAAGACCAAAAAACAGGCCTTTTTAAACAAGAGTACAGGAAATGTCCAGCTTTGTTTGTAGTGACCAAACCAGGTATTGTTGTCCTAACCCTAACCAAGCGTTTTTGTGCCTAAACTTAACAACACATTAACCAGTTTGATCACAACATAAAATTGAAAATTGAAACATAAAGTGGCAATGTATCTGCTACATATGAAATGTAGAAATGCAACAACTGTGTTTTGCTTTTTTACTCTAGTGATGAGGTTGACATCTGTTGACCCGTATCTTCTGAGTGCATCCACAGCCCATTCTCATTCCCAAACTCCCAACTTGTTAAGTACTTGGCATTTTGTCAGTGACCTTGGCATCAGACAACAACGCACAGGGGCACTGTTTGCGGCAGTATGATATGCACCACCTGGCAGCAGTTGTTGACGCAGTGGGCAACAACCAAACAGATCACTTTGTTGTCAGTGCACGTTGCCAATAGATGCAGATGTATGATATGCACCAAGCAGCAGGAGTTTGTAACTCTGCCTGCAACTACCATATTATAAGGACTGACAGAGTCTGTGTAAGGTGGATTCGAGGGTAAGAGGGCAGATGGATGGATCAAACAAATGTAGGTCCTGAGAGCACTATCTATTATTGTAACCAGAGTTGGGTATAACGCGTTACAAAGTAACGTGTTAGAGTACTTTGATTACTTTGCAGTAACGACTAACCTAACGAGTTAGTTTGCTGTTTGAGTAATCGAATACTTAAGTACATTTTCATACAAGACATCAGTTACTTCCGTTACTTTTAGAACGCTGGTCCTTCAGCTCCGAAACAGCAACCGCTGTCGTTTGGCTCTAATAACGGAGATAACGTTAAACCTATCAGTCTGAAAAAAGGCACGGAGCTTGTGGCTTGCTACGTGGTCGGAGAAATGCTGCCGTTGTCTGTGGTGGAGTCTAAATAGGTGGAGTAGGACTCGCTGACAGACATATTTCAGACTCAGGACTTGCATTATACCTGGTACATGCTACACGCTGGTACTCACCAATTATCCCCGGTCATCTTTCAGGCGTGTGTGATGTCACCGGGTTATTCTTGTCCTGTTTTTATTACTTTAACTATTATTTGAGTCACTGTGTGTGTTCATGTGCCAGCCCACATGTTGTTGTAGTCACATAAAAGCATCAGCAGATGGCAGGAGCTACATTTGAAGTGCCATACGTAAACTGTCGAGCTACTGTATCTACCACAGGAAGTTCTGACAAATGTTTCAGAATAAAAGCCGATTTAGAAAATGGAGGGATTCTCTCAGTCGCGGTTATAAGGGGCTTTTAATTTTAAACAAGTGTTGACTTTGAAATGACGGTGCGATATGTTAGGATTATAAAGACAACAGAGCGGATAAAAAGTAAATATATAAACACACAGAGGGATTAATAAATAACGGACCGTCTATAATGTAGTTTGTTTCAAATGAAGCTGGGAGCCTCTGCAGTTGTGGTGAGTAAAAGTATTTGTTAATGTTATTACTTTATGTCCGACCGTGAGGATGTACCATTGTTTGCTAGCTTGATGCTAATGACAGTAAGGTTAACTCAGCAGGTTGACAAAGTGCCTCTGCTGTTTCACACCATCATTTCCCCCTTTTACTCTGTGTGGTAACATCCCTAGAGGAAATATTAAAAACGCTGGGGTGTTGTTGTCATACAGTTGTCTATGGCAGCAGATCCATAACTTTAATTTTGGAGACAAAAAAATGTAGGCTTAGCACCCTGTGGTCCATTGCACAATAGGGAATGTAGAATACTCAAAAGTACTTTAAAAGTGCTTGAGTTACTTTTCTCAGGGAGTAACGTTGGAAGTACTTTTAAAGTAACTGAGTTGCTTTACTCAGGGAGTAACGCAGTCAAGTAACTGGTTACATTTTTAAAAAGTAACGTACTTTGATTACTTTTAAAGTAACCCTTACCCAACACTGATTGTAACATAATGTGCTAGTATATGTAGCATGCTATACAAGTGACGCATGTTACATGGCAGATAGCACGCGACATTGCAATACTTTAGTAACAGCAGTACTTATTTTAAGCTAAACCATGGTCTAACCACATTTATTTGTTGCCTAATCTTGAGGAAGTAAACCTGAAATAAAGTGTTTAACCTACACTGTAAGGTACTTTTGAAGACTGTATGCCTGTAATGAGCAAAAACTGTACATTTACTGTGAAAATGGAAGTGTATTTTGAAAAGACAGAATGTATGTAAGAAGCGTACATGGAAATGCCATCTCTCAATGTCCAGAACTGATGCAGGAGGATACCTAGCACGTCATATTTTGACATAGGTCCACTGACTAATTGGCGCTACTTATTGAGTTGGGATGAGAATCGGTTGGCATTTACTGCCATTCTCTCTCTCTCTTGACCACACACTAGCTATGCTCACACTACGCACTAAGTAACTGTTAAAAGTCTAGTGTGTAGGATTTAGTGGCATCTAGTGGTGATATTGCGGATTGCAACCAACTGAAACTTCTCCCATGTGCCAAGCATGTTGGAAAACTACGGAGGCCGACCCAAAAACATGAATGGCCCAATGCAAAGCCAGTATTTAGTTTGCCTGTCCTGGGCTACTGTAGAAACAACATGGCGGAGTCTATGGGAGAAGACCCAGTCCGTAAAAAACACAATGATTCAAGTTTTCAGTAATTTTAAACTAACAAAAACAGAGTTATGAATATTATATTTCATTTCTTTTAATAGATGTCCCTGAACACACTCCTACAAAGGAGCTACCCTGTACTGTTATTACATGACAATAACCTGACAGAACTTTTGGTATTTGGTCTGAATGTCTGAACCATCAAGAAAATATTATAATTACATATTTTTCATATTGAAACAAATCCCATAAAAAGACCAGAACTTACAATACCTTCTCTCAATACTTTCTGACTTCCTGTCTGTATCTCTAAGCCCATTGATTCCACTCCAGACATATATATTTAAAAACACCTCAGAAATCTGTAGTTTCATTTTTTCCAAAAGGTGCAGTACTTCCCTGAAACAGCTGGTCACTGCAGTTTTTAAGCACCAATGTGTGTTAATCCACTGCTCAAAATAGTCCCAAACAAATGCAATAACTCCTTATTGAGCAACATTTGCTCTGGTGAGAATTTTTGGCAATGGGACGGTGTATGTGGGATTGATTCAAAATATACTACAGTGTGTGTGTTCATGGTAATGAAGGAACATGTCACCCACTGCACCAGTGTGGCTCATTGATTTGTTTTTAATAGTTTTTGGAGAACAATGGAACTCTCTGGCAGAGGAGGAAGATATATCCGGCTTTAACACACACAATACTTAGTCAGTAGGATCAGGTCTGAAATAAGGTAATGGATAGCTCTGATAAAGGTTATTTATGGTAAGTAGTTCATATGGCTGCTGATAAAGGGAAAACCCACCCACCTCATTATTTCACTGCTAATAACATTTAAACCCTCCCACCAATGACTGTGGATATTTGGATTAGCTGTTTGATCTTAGTGTAACCTCCACAGGGCTCCAGAGTTCAGCAGTGCACCTCAAGGGAAACAATAGACTTGGACTTGAGTTCAAAGTGACTGATTTAACAACAAAATGAAACTTGTGATTGTGTGTTCTTCACATCTATCTGTTTTGTGTCTCCTTTCAGACAAACTTCAATCAGCTGCATGTCTCCTCTCAGTATGTGGTCTGTATTCCCTCCTGGGCTACTTTCAGCCTCAACACGCCGCTGTCATGCTTCTGTGCTGACCTGGCCTGGTTGGAGGTGCATGCTCATCGAGTGTGTTTTTGTATTTTGACAGAGAAAGATGGCCGGTGTGTGCATTAGGTGTATACAGCAGCATATGGCAGGATGATTCACAGGGAAGTGGGTCAGAGTAAGTTTTACTGCCGTCCTGCAGTCTCACAGGAGAGACATGCAGGCAGAGGGAGGACTATCTGACACCGAACAGCGTGGTATACACAGAACTGCCACCATCTTTGCTTTACAAATGGCTCTCATGGCAGTGATGAAAGAAAAACACTAGAAAAACTTGAGAAAATGGCTATCATAATGTTTTCCTGTGATTGCTGCGTGGAGAATATACCATCTTTATTAATCTATACGTGATGTGTGGTTTTCCAGTGTTGAAAATCAAAGAGAGTCTCATGTGATCGGTTGGATTCTGTGTGTGTAGCCCTTCCAACTTGTTTGAAAACTTCTTCCTCTCTTCCTCCCATTGATGGATCCCCTCTCAAAGAGCTGGTAATGACATCTCGAGGGAGGAAGCTCTGTAGACTTGTGTCTTGTGGGGTTTAAGGCTCAGCTGACAGAGGGGCTTTCAGGGCCTTCACTTGTACTGGTACTTCTGAAAGGAAAGTGGTCATTACAACAGTAGAGGCAGATATTCAGTATCTTCATTAATGTGTTTAACCACTTTAAGTAATCAGAAGTTTCTGCTATAGTTCTCTACTTCCAGAAACTAGCAAAGTCTAAAACGTCAGCTAAATAATTAAGTTAAACAGTCTGTTGGTATGTCCCCTTTGTCTTTTCCGTAGTATGTACTACTCTGTAAATGGGAAAGTTACAGAGGAAGAAGTGGGAATACCCTCCTATATATTCCAGTGGCCTTTTGGCTGATAGGTGGGTAAACTGTTAGTGGACTAAAAAAGGGGTGGATATACCCTGTACACCTGAGTATACCCTCCACCACATTACTTAGTTATGAATTATTTGCCCTACACCTCTTGAAAGTAACTAAAATATGGTCAAATGAGACGGGCGCTTAGGGAGCGCAGACCTCTGCCAAGGCTGAATGCCCTATCTTGCAATGTTAACCAAAGTGAAAAATAGTTGCTTGATCTGCCCTTTGAGTCAGCAGGCTGTTGTCATGCACTGTACAACTCCCACAAAAAATAATGTGCCAAAATTCGTACATATCCTACGTAATCATGAGCTGGGAATCCCTGTAGAACCCACCTTTTTCGGAAGACTGTGTTCACGTGACTAATGTGCTGACAGGAGTAAAGAAGGATTCAGATCAGTGAGAAGGCAGGGTGAGGCTGGTATAGGTCACAAAAGAAAAGACTTTCCTCCAGGACTTTCCCCAGGAGAACGGTGTTCAGAAATGTGTAAACTTTTAGTCATTCTAAGGCACATCATCCCCATGTTTCTTTTCCTTAACCCAACCACAGTAACTTAACTTGCCTAAACCTAACCTCTGTAGAGTTATGTTAATTACATAATGCCCCCATGTTTCTTTTCCTAAACTTAAGTAACTTAATTTACCTAAACCCAACCTCTGTAACTTTATGTTAATTACTAAATGTTATTCATGGAGTGCTAATTTGTAGGATAGAGTATGAACCGTTGTATGAGGGTACGTTGGATTGAGATGCTCCAAAAAATTAGATTGGTGCCTCCTTGGCCCATGCTACACCCTTCCATCAGGTTTCATAAAAATGGGGCCAGTAGTATTCCGTAATTGTGCTGACAAACAAACTAACAACAAAGAGACCGAACCTCAAACAAAAGCTCTTGCCGCAGGTAATAAATTAAAAAGTACAACATATGAAGTGCCCCACAGTTCAACAAGATCACAATTTAGGGCCTCACAAATGGTGTCATCATGTTCCGTACTGAAAGTAAAATTACATAAATTAGGTTTAGACAAGTAAAGTTATGTACAGTAGGTTAAAAAAAATCACGTTACCTACTTAACGTAAATTTGCATAGATTAGGTTTGGGAGGGTGAAGTTACGTATATTATGTTTACGGAAAGAAGCATGGTGATGACGTACCCTGGTCTCCCACAGCACTCTCCTGGGGCGAGTTCTGTGTTTGTTTGACCAATCCACCACCACACCCTGCCTCCTCATGCTGACTTAAGCTTTTTATACTATGTCTTTCTTCACTCCTGTCAGTGCATTGGTCACATGATCCCAGCCTTCCTGATCATGTGGGTTATATACGAATGACTGGCTTATGATTATGTGGGTTATTTACAGTTCTGGTGTAGTACTTTACACAGGTGTAAGTACAAACAGTGCATGAGAACAGCCTGGTAATGTCATTATCGTTTTTTTTATGTGGGATTGACTTCAAATGAAACATTGTGTTGCTCCATTATTTGCTGTATTAATGAAAAACTGTTTTGCCATATCACTATATAAGACAATAATATGTCAGTGTGTGTACACCTTCTTATGTTATGTTATGTTATGTTATGTTAAGTGGGCAGAAAATATCAATTAATGCTACTTTTGCTAATGCTAATTATACATATATAAATATGTAATTGGTACAACCTAATTAATCTCATGAAATCAGATGAAGATATGGCTTTCTTATCCTTTTTTAAATAAGTGATGGAATTGTTATTTTCTATTACATAATTTACAGTGAATTGGGAAAAAGCCTTATCCATAGCATCAGATGACTCCTCTATATTACTCAACTGGGTCACCAGCTATGTTATAATCCCTTCAAATGTTATCTGTGAGAGATATATGGGTCTAATGTAACCAAATCAGGCTGGCATAATTGATGAAGTGAAGTCAATGCCCACTGGGACTATCTGCAAGTCTTTATTGCTGATGAAGACAAATTATTTAACCCAACAAGGTTACTAGACTTCCCGGAACTTAGACAGGCAAGTCAGTAATTAGAGTGCAGTTACTGGCAGGTCTGTCACACCAACAATCCCTCACCGACACGCACACGGATATGCACAGTGGGTGCGGCACAAACATTATTTGGTAGGGGGGTAGCTGGCAGCTGGGAAAGAGCAGACAGCTTCCTGACAGACTGGCAGATGAGATGAAAGAAGAAACATGGGCATATATTCCGGAGCTGTAGATACCAATCCATCTACTGCTCTGCAGGTTTAGAACAGCACCATTGCTCTGCGAAAACAGACAGAGTACGAAAGAAGTGTGATGGGAACAAGCACAACTGCAGCTGCAGACTGAACACCGTTTAACACGGGGTACTCTGTAATATGGTGATGTTGCACTACTGCCCCAGCTAATGATAATACAAATTTAATGAATAAGTCAAATCTTTTAATCATTTTGTGGCATTAAGTACCTCCTTTACACCCAATTCCAATTACATATCCTAATGTTTTCAGAGGTGTGTCTTGAAAACCACAACATTCATGCGTTATTTCTCTCTGGAAGTGGTGGAGCGACATAGAGCTCTGCCACTAGCAAACATGGCCAAAACATCAGTTTAACAAAGAGAGGGATAAAGTGTGAGTCTTGGGATTTTTTTATGAAACTTTCAAAAGACATGAAGTTGCGCTGAGTTCTGGGGGTATCTAGTTGATGCTAGTTATCTTATCGGAGTGACCTTCAGTTGCTGTGTGGATGTATCAATTCAGAAAGTACTACCTCAAGTCAAACACTGAAGTAATGTGGAGGAGTGAGATCAGCATGGGGTTGAGCCATCTGAAAACAAGCTAAAGATCTTTGCCTGAAGCAAGGTAGCCTTCTGTTAAATTCATCCAGCCTTCATACATGCAAAGCCTTCAGTACAAAACAAGGGTCCTTGAAGAACAATCACAAATAAATACACAATTTTAAGGATATTTGTATAAATCCTATACTTATAATATATATAACAATACTATTATCTTTATTACCGAGGGCTTGTTCGGACTGCCAGCCCAAATCCATTTTTGGCATATTCAGATTGTATCCAGATTGATTTAAAAAAAAAAAAAAAAAAAAAAATGTGATTTTTGCAAGTGAGATCCAAAACAAATTTTTTTTGATGGATTTGAATGCAATTCCAATCGGATTCCTATAGATGCATCCCAGTCTGGATGCTTTGGTTGAAGTTGAATTTCAAAGTGTCTGTTGTGTATATTGCAAGACGGCCACAGAACCTGTGAAACATCCCCTGGGCTTACTCAAAAATTGGAAAGCCACCTATCTTCATCAGAAGTCTCAAAGACTACATGTTCCCACCAGTCAGTGCTTCATGGATGGCATAACGCCTCTTGCAGCGCAGTGAAGCCAGCCATGAGTGCAATATAGAACATTGCAATGTATACCAGCCTCCCTACCAGTTTGTCTAGTGTGATGAAGGTGGTCTTCACCAGGACTTGGCAGTTCTGTTTTTTAGAAGGGAAAAATGTTGGACCATTTCTCATGCTTCTGTGTTGGAGCCATGTCACCAGCATAGCTACTGATGCCTTTGTTGTCACCACAGCAACCTATGCAGATAGGTGATGTCTGGATACAAATCCGATCTGATCACTTGCTAATAAACAGTGCAAACAGTCTGTCTTAAACCTAACTTACCTGAGTTCTGAACGTAGCCGAAGGGTAAATTCTGAGGTCATCATTTTCAGTGTGAGATTTTTGTAGAGCATTTCAACATGCAGGTTCTCACAGGGACTTTTTCCAAAAATATCCTGGATATATCAGATATGTTCAGTTATTTATCCCAGCATGCGAACCTACCAGCCTATCCCAGTGGGCATTGGTCAATAGAGAAGGTATGCACTGGATAAGTCATTAGTCCATAACAGAGAGGAGAGACGGGCAAAGACGGGCACATTAGGTCAATTTAGTGTTTCGAATTCATCAGACTTGTATGACTTCAGAGGACACCAAGGCACCTGGAGAAAATCCACATAGACCCAGGGATAACAGGAACAGTTCAAATCCAGGATCTGTTGTGACATAAGCATGCTTTACACTGATCCAGAATGCTACAGCTTTGGTTAATGCTAAAATGATTATATGACTGTTCTAGCTACTCAACATAGTGATGCTCATGCCAAAACACAGTGGCTGGACACAACACACAACAGAATATTCAGAGTGCCCAATGCACACCAGTGACATCCCTATGTGTTTACTGTGATGTGGTCTGACAGTTCATTAACCCACCCACGCCAGCTTATATTTTCTACGGTAAAATGCACTGCTGAGTACACTCTGGGTTATGCACGCGATCACTTTATATTTATTTGTTATTTGTTGTATTCATGAGGTGCTTCTCTAATAATATTATGATGCTAACTTTTAAAGAGACCTCCACCAAGTTTATGCATAAAAGTCATTAACTAGTCTTGGTTCTACTCAGCCTATGAAAATGGTTGTATAATGGCTTCTGCGACTCTGAAGGAGCTTTGTTCAATCTAGCTTTTCTCTCACAAGGGACTCCCAGTGGACAGATTAAAAAAAAGGATTAAGATCTGTGCTGCGGGGCAACCTCTAGCTCATCCAGTAGAATGTGTGTCCCATATAGGCCAAGCCCTTTACAGCAGCCCAGGTTCAGTTCCAACTTGTAGCCCTTTGCTGCATGTCATTCTCCCTCCCTCTCCTCCCTTTCCTGTCCAACCTCAGCTGAGTTGTAAATAAAAGCCAAAAAAGTCTTAAAATTGATGCTGTAGTATTTTGTCTTTATTCCACTCATTCCTCTGGCACCTAAATTACCCACAGTGTAACTTGACTGCTGCAGACTAGGGCTTGGTAAAAAAAAATGCTTAAACGCTTGCTTAAAAAAAATACAATTCCAATACCAATACCATACCCCTAAAGTAATATCAATACCAGTAGACTACTTCATTTGGTACTCATGATGTGAATGGATCGGCATGTAGTGTAGCCATGCTTATGAGCGTTTTGATGGCATCTCGGCAAACTGCCAACTTTGGGTTGTATCTGCCGCTGTAGGAATGCGAGCTCCACTGCAGGGACAGTTGGAAGAGTCTGTCCGGCCACACACTCAGAGCGACAGGTCTAACTGTTTGCATCACACGGCTAACGTTAACAGTTATTAAAAGATTTAACAACAGAGTCGAGCCATTTGGTGTCAGTGAGAGTTTGTTGCAGGAGAAAAGCAGCTTAAAATTTGCTGATCCAGTGGGGAGTTGGGACAGTCTGGGATCAGACCCCTGTGCTCTAAGGATCAAATGCAGGTATCGTTGGACTTGAGAAGTTTCAATACTACTTGGTACTGGGTTATTTGGAGATTTAGGTGTGTTATGCTAGTTATGCTAGTAGTGGCTAATGTAGCCTAGAGCCTCTACCCTGCAGTAGAGATGAGCATAGGGCTATAGATTTGGTAATCTTGCTTCTTTAACTCCACACCTCGTGGTCTTCAGACCCAACCGATGGCGAGTCAATTGATGTCACTCAACTTAATTTGTCATATTCAGTTTATTTATTTCTTGGAGCTTCCACTGGAACTACAAAAGACTTTATACAACTTTCAAAGTGTTGCACTGATTTCGACCTTTCTTTTTTTAAACTGACTCTTGTGAGACTACCAACTTTATGAAAGTACAATACTAAATCACTGTATTGCTCCTTTAAACTAAATGGCCTGTCTGCATATGTTTTATTATGCCTAAAGCGAGCCTTTCAGCTTGTAAATTTAGGAGATAATAAAAGTATGCCGAAAGGAATTTCAGAAGCTGTCTTTGTGCTGCTTTCATTTCATTTTTAGTATTTAACCTCTACATGCTTATGAATTGTTAGTTTTACTGAATATGACCCAAAAGTAGCAAAATCATTTAACATCACGGCTTTTCTAAGCTGTGTTAACTCATACATTGACACCATTGTGTGCGTCCTGCATGACTGTCATTTGAATCTATATGTTTTTCACTACTTATCTCTCATCCATCACATTGGCTGACGGCCAGCCTGAGGCCCTGCGTCATATATCCGTCAACAGGGACAAGATGGATGAGAGTCCACCTGCTCCATCACTCCTCTGTTCCACTCACACACTCCCTATGTTTCTCTCGCTCCCTCTTTCTCCCATAATCCCATATTCTCATCAGTCATTTTCACTCTGGTCTCTGGAGCCTTCTCGGACCCTGATGGTGGAGTAATGACAGTCCTGTTTGTATGGGCTTGATGTTTCAGTAGGGAGAGGCACATAATAGGGAGTCATTTTCCCCAATGGCACCTGTTTTTTGTTTGAATCCTGCTCCCGGTATTCGAAAGATAGTGGGCACTACAAAACAGCACTTAGTCTCAGTCCCCAGATGCATTACTGTCTTTTGTAGGGAAGGTGAAATGCTTAAAAGAAAGAATGCTGTGCTACCTCTTGGCAGCACTTCTTTCTGGATACCTTGTTTTTTTTCTTCCTCCCCCAGCTGTGAACAAGCAACAAGTTAATCTTCTGCTCAAATCCACATATTTAACACACTAAATTAATTCAGTTTCTGTTTGCCAAAACCAGTTTGACATTTCACTAACGCCAGCCTCTGCAGTGGAGCATGTGTATGAGGAATCAGTTAGAATCAGCAGAGGCATCATCACAGTCAGCACAGTGAAAGCGATTTTATCTATGGTGGTTGGTTACAGCAAAGAAGATGTCCATAACTTCGCCCAGAAAATATATTTGTTGTCTTTAACTATCTCTTAACCTAAAGAGAGTGCCTAAGAAAATATCATATCAATGTCTTTCTTTTCTTAAAGATCCCTTAAAAACTGCTGCTGTCAAGTATACAGAATGAGATACATATAATAATGTGGTAGGGATGCCAATCTGCAGCAGGACCAATTTTTAATATTAATTAGCTTAATAAAATCTATTTTATCCTCTGTGTATTGTGACTTGCTTAAAGCCACAGTGTGTAGAAATTTCTCCCATCTAATGTTGAAATCACATATTGCATTCAAACAGATGGTGCACTCTAGCGCCTCACTGTTTCAAATGCGTATTGCAACAACTGTAGCCGCTGTGGACCAAAAAGCTATGATAACACTGATGAAACCATGTCATCCGATACTACATGGAGTATTCATTCAGGCTCCTACACAGACACACGCGACGCGAGTTGACAAACCCCCTCCTCACCATGCTGGCTGTGTTTACAACGTAGGACTGTTGGGGCGGATGTAAATTGAAACAGCTGTTAGTGGCCAGTGGCACTACTGCCGCATAACAAAGTCCCACTCTTTGAGCATAATGCAGGATCATGTATTATGCAGCATCACGGGAGACGGAATCCTCGTCGCCAAGAAAGTGCAAAAGGGAATCAAAAAGGCAGCGTGACCGGCGAATTAAAAAAACAAGGGTCAGCATTGGGGTTGCCTTTCCCAGGTGGAGAGAGCTGCTGAAGGAGAAAGGTAATACAATCACAGGCCAGCGCTAACAGCAGCTAATGGCTAACAGCGGCTAATGGCTAACAGCGGCGCAGTGATGCGAGGAGAGTGATGACGCTGTTAGCGACTGGCCGCTAACAGCGGCTAACAGCCAACAGCAGCGCTGGCCTGTGATTGCATTACCATTCTCCCTCAGCAGCTCTCTCTACCTGGGAAAGGCTACCCTGATGTGGGCCTTCGTTTTTTTAATTCGCCGGTCACGCTGCCTTTTCTATTCCCTTTTGCGCTTTCTTGTCGACAAGGATTCCGTCTCCCATGATGCTGCATATGCATGATCTTGCATTATGCTCAAAGAGTGGGACTTTGTTTCAAATGTGCCAGGGTAGTAGCGAAGCGCTGCCTGCTCCTCTCCTTTGGCTCCTCAGTCACACAGTGCTGGCCTGGCTCTCAACGAAAATGCCGAAGGCGGTGCTGTATGTCCCTTGCTGGCGGGTGTATTCTCAAGATGGCGAAACGTAATGGAACCCCCCAGACGACTTACCCGCACAATGTACAAACAAATCCGAAATTCTCCTTTTACGAGAATAAGTCAGATTACTGGTGGAGGTAATAGTACACCAGTGATGACATATTTATGAATGCAGACATCCATTTTTGCCAATAAACAACTGAAAATGTTACACAATGTCCCTTTAAATATCCCAAAAATAGCTAATAACTAAAACCTGGAAACACTGGAACCTCCCCAAGGTACAATGTTGCATGTGAGGGAGCAGCAGAGTGGTACAAGCAAATTAACAGCTAACCATTTTAATGAATGAATGTACTGTTTAAAGCTAAGGTAAGTATATAGACAAAGTAGTCATTGCTGCTGAAACTCTCTCTATATTCTGACAGTAGTACACGAGAGAGTGAAAAATCAGGTTCCTCTGGCTCCTCCTAGTGCTCCTAATGGCATTTGCAAGAATCCACCACACCTGAACAAAAACAACCAATCATGCACACGCTGCACAACAACTTACATGGCAAAGATAAATGGTCAAACAGAGGAACGCTGACAATGAAAAGCTTACTTTCACTTTTTCTTTTAAGTTTTCTTTGCTGTTGAAAGCTTTGGAAAATTAGGATTGGGCACTATTCTCATTGCAGGTGTTTGTTTTTTTCACAAGAGACTCCTCCTGGTTCTGATTGTTGTTTTTTGTTGTTGTTGTTCAGGCGAGGTGGATTCTTACAAATGCTATTAGATGCACTAGAAGGAGCCCGCGGAAGCTTTTTTGCTCATATTACCCATTTCATGTACTACTGTCAGGATAAACTTTCAGCAAATATGACTAACGTTATTTTATCATTGTATTATATACTGTACCTTTAAGTTCACATTGTGGGATGAAGAGGTCCATAAAAGTCAAATATTTAGAACTCCAAAAGGACCCCTATGTGCATGAATGCAGTTTTTTTTTTATTCCTGATTCAAATTTTTCTTATGCAGTAATTGTAATTTTGTGTGATCATAATTAGTCTGTTTGGCTCCACTTTGGCATACAATGGGACTCTTGTATCTTGACCTGAAGGGACTGCATGTAGCCATAACCTGCCTGACTCTGTGCTGTCTAGGATGGGATGTAGTGTTTTGACTGAGAAGAATACAAAGTGTATTTTTCGGAGACTATTTCCTGAAAATCCATACATTCGAGTACCATAATGGACATGCCTCTTCTCACCCTTGTTGTTTCTGCAGTGCATGGTCCCTGTGAGCACTTGCCAAGTTTATTATTGAAGTGCCTTCACTGTAAATGTGGAACCACATTACGACAAACATTTCGGAATCTTTCACAGTTGCAAAAGACCTCAACCGAAGGTCACCTTCCTCCCACCTAGAATCCTTAGGAACCCATCCTGTCCTACAGAGCTGCATTTAGCGATACTGATGACATAATGATGCATTTGGCAACGTTGTCGGAGCTGTAGGGATGCACTTAAGGGACTGAGACAGTGCCGGAAGGGTATTAAATATGAACGCTGCTGTATTGCTAAAAATAATGACATTCCCTTTTACAATATGAAATATCGACGTGTCTGAGGACACGCACAGCTCTTACAGGCATTACCAGTACAGTACAAAGTGTAATTGCAGTGTTCAAGTCCTTGTCAAGGAATCTTTAAGAGGACATTTTGTTCAGGAATTCAAAGCTTAAGACTTAAATTGACTCACACTGTGTATGATTCACAAACATTTCTTTGGTATAGAATTGGTTAAGAAAAATTCAGGTTGGTTGCTTTTACCACTATAATTCACTCAAAATCTTTTGAGCACCTCACACTCTACCTTTTTCACACTCCATTCCTCTTTGTCACTCTTTATTTTCCATCCTTTCAGAATAATTACTGAATCTCCACAGGCTTCCTGTGTTCTCTATCAGTCACGGCTCCTGTGTTGTCTTAGTGGATGGGCTTTTTTTCCCATCCTCTCTATCAGTTCAATAGTTTCCCATTTTATAAGGTTAGCGCTGACGTAGATTGAAATACATTGCAGCAGCTCTCCAAATCCAATTGCGTGTGTCCATCTTTTTCAACCCTTATGCACAAGCAGAAAGGGATTCATAATGCCTGATGCTTTTATCTCTGCCAGAGTTTTACCATAACTGAAATGCTACGTGTTATGCCTCTCTAAATGCACATCCACTCGGGTGTTATCTACCTTTCCTTTCTCTTTATCCAATCCACCTGACTTCGCCTGCTCCCTTGAGGCGCTCTTGGCTTTGCGAGGAACAAAATATGTTAAAATTGGAGACCCGCTTTTACGGTTCTGGTTTTTGACATTTTGCACTGGCTCTAACAAGCTCTTTCTGCTATCAAAATTACTTTACTATGCATGACATCTTTAATATTTATTCAGAAAGACTTTGCAGACAATAAACTCCAGCAGCACCTCCAAGAGACTTTTCTAGTGGATTGACTGTTGCGCTAAATGGTGCTGTGTTTTGTCATTGTGTGGCCTTTTCAGGGCAAGAAAGCAATACTCGGCTTGATTAAGATGTAGATAACTGCTGCACTAATCAGCACACTTCCCTAACCTCCCTCTGTCTCTCCTCCTCCTATTGTCCCTCTCCATCTCCGTTCATTCTAATGATGCTCAACGTGAACTTCTGCTCTTCCCTCCCCTTTCATTTGAGCTCAGGCCATTATGGCAGATAGTGAGTTAATGAACAGCAAATGGGAGAGGAGAATGGTATTAATCATCTCTTGGCCTGCCGTGTGCTCTATTATCATTCAGCGTCTTTCATCTAGAAGTAACCTTTCTGCTTCCACCACCTCGTCTCCTGAACATTACCTGATGCCTCTGAGTGCTTAAAGGTTCCCACTGGTCATAGAATATTTCTGGAACATTAAGGAACGTTTAACGGGAAAGTGAGGGAATCTGATATGCTGTCTTGGGAAGTCTGGAAATATCGAGGAATGTTACAATTAGCATCTTTACAGGAATGTGCCAGAATGTAACATATATTTAGCCCAGCTGTAAATAAAGCTGGTATTTTACATTAAAGCTCCACTATGCATGCTTCTTATGTAAAAATATACCCATCATGGAGCCAAAAACAAAAAAGCAGTTCTTGCTCTTTTTTCTTTCTACATTCAGTTCTGCTGTTGGGTTTTTCACTATCTCCCCCACATGCAGGATGTGACAAATTGAAAGTGACAGCTGAAATATAAACTGTTTCCTATTTTCACACTCTCCACAATATCATCCAAAATTAAGTCTTGAAATTCCACACAGCTGCTGTTTGCAACCATTTGTACTTGAGCCTCACAGCATGTCTAATGCTGCTCTAACAAAGAAGGAATTCATACATTTTAATGTTCAGTAGTATTATTGACCCATCCTGAGCCCTTACTTACTGTTGCTAAATCAGACAACCTTTTGGTGCTATGAATTAGCCTAGATCTATGTGAGGGACACACAATCATCTAGAAGCTGATTGCAGGGGCATCATTAAAGGATTCATCCAAGATGAAAAATTACACCTGTAGAACTAATCTTTTTTGGTCACTTAGAGGCAGAATTCCACACGCTAAATATCAAAAATATATTGACAAATTATACTGGAAAGAGTAGATGTAAAGTTGTTCTATCTAAATGTTGGCAAACATTTCACATCCGGCAGACATGTAGCAACATTATCATTAATCATTAAGATATGTTTCTTATATGTCATGTGAGTACATTCTAAATGCTCTCTCTTTTTCGCTCTGTTGTATCTCCACCAACTCCTGCGAGAAATATCCGGCTCTTTCATCGCTTAAATGCCTCACAGCGTTCACCAGCTCATGGCTAACTTACCGTCTGCTGTTTGGTGCTGAGCAGGTGTTATACCATGCTAAGCCCCTTTAACATTTAATCAGTAATTGTGGATATCAGCAATGGCTTTTTGACTAGTTAAAAGTCAAAGCCAACACATCCATAATGTCATTTTGATGAGTCAGACTTGAATTTAAGATATCTAGAATTGCATTTATGATATCTGTCATGTAAGAACAATTGTAAATGTCTACAATGAACATTGCAACTAATAAGAAAATTTCCGCTACAGAGAATTTAATTGTTGATCTCAAGAATTAACATTTTGACTAGGGACAACTGAGTTGTAGATGTCATTAATTAGGATTGCAACTGGTCAAAATACATTATGAATATGTCAGCTTAAACTTGAACATATCAAAATTAAATTATAGGTACCTGTTATTGAGTTTCTATAGAAGTCAATCGTAAAAGTTGGCTAGTTGTTATAAGTTACAGATATCTTCAATGAACATTTCCACTAGTTAAAAAACAACAATAATTGTTTACATCAATATTAACATTTTGACTAGTAAGAAATTAAATGTAGATATTGCTAATTAAAATTGCTTCCAGTCAAAACTTAATTATTGACATTTTGGCTGGGATGTCTAGAATTGCATTTCAGATATCTGAAATTCAATTGTAACAAGTGTAACAGTTATATTTGAGATATCTGCAGTCCCTTTTTATCACTAGTCAGAATTGAATTTCAGGTATCAAAAAAGGAATTTCCACTAGACGAAAATATCACTGTAGAAAATTTCACAGATGCATGTACATATATTAAATGAATATGCAAATTTTAAAATCGACCAATGGCTATTGGGATACTTCAGTGACATGACGGCCACATATCCGAATATTCAAATATAGATATCTGTAATCCTTATTCTTACTAGTGAAAAAAGAATTACTGATATCTATAATTAAATATATCTGTGAATCAGTTTTAACTAGTAACATTCCAGTCAACATTAACCTTGTAGTCATAGCCATGGTGTTGAGGTTAAGCTAACATATTTCCTTTAGTCATTGTTGTTGTTTAGATGTTGTTGTTTAGTCGTAGTTCTTCTTGTTATTATTTCGTAGTCATAGCCATGGTGTAAAAACTAAGCCAACTTTAAGTTCTACTTAAACACACCTTTCAGACCACATCCTGAGTATACTTCTACATCACTGCAGCATATTGAAAACTTCCCACTGGAGTTTAGCACAAACAGGAGATTCAAAGATGTTAAGTCAAAGAATTTCTATGAAGATGTAAGTTTTTTATTCCACACTTGCATCTGAGGGTAGAGCAGACTTACAATCGATAGCCAAGGATCTTGACTGTCTAGGAGGGCTGCTCTCACTCCCATCACCAATCCTGTCAGCCAGTCCTTTAGAGCTGAATTTAATACTCATGCCTCAGTGTGTGTCTGCATGTGCGTGCGTGTGAATGAAACCTGCACACCCTTATGTGTGTCTAACTGTAGCCCGCCAGCTCTCTATCTCCAGGCCGGGGAGGTGAAGGACGGGGTCGGGGAAAGAGCGAGGGCCTCGGGGTGGACGTGATCCCGCTGCTAATGACGACCGAGTAGACTCATACCAGTCTGAAATCTATAGTCCTGCCTTGCTCCAGCTCCTGTCCTTGGTTGGCCTACACCCCAACATCCCATAACTCCATTTCTTTGGCATGACATCTTTTGTGACTTTCTATCTAATGTTCTACTGGTTTCTGTCTCTTGCTCTTTCTGCACCTGGCTACTGCTTTTCTATATGTGCTCACTCACTGTCTGTCTCTGACTTTACTTAAAGAGACAGTATGTAGATATTAATAAATTTAAATTAGTAAGTTAGTAACTAATACTGTATAATATAGGTTAATGAAGCACTAGGATCCAGTGTTCATGGAGCTTGACTAAAAGTAAGGATATTATATCCCGTGATGTACCAATTTAGACGTTACTTCCTCTTCTCTTGCAAATTATGAAATTTTTGTAAGCGCAATACCTAATCACTAGATTGCCAATTAAATATCCCTAAGTTTGCCCAGGGCTCCAAATAATGATAGACAGTAAGTAGCTTACTTCCTTCTTCTTCTTTTTGCATCTGTACTCATCTGATATGGGTGTGGGAGCCCTTCTGTGCGGAGTTTGCATGTTCTCCTTGTGTCAGCTGTGTATGGACTGTTTACATGCTGCTCAGAGCTGAAACACCTCCAAAATCTTGACCCGTTGCCTACAGATTCTGCATACACATGCAGATATCTGATTACAGACATTGCTGTGATATCACTGTTTAATATAATTATAAGTGGAAATTGTTACAGCAATTACACACAACACGAATCATTGCCTTCCTGATCATATCAGATCGACTTCATTTTATCTTGAGGAAATCTGCATTTGCTTGTTTTCAGAAATGTTTCAATGACCTTTTTTTTATCAGGGACTTTTGAGGACAGGCAGGTTTTTAAGCAGTAGCTGTTTTGAAAATGCTCTGAGATGTCAAGAGCACGAGACGTGTTGTTGCACTCAATCTTGCCATGCATTTCAAAATAACACAATGGCCATTGATGGCATTGTGTTTACTGTCCTGCCAGCAGAGACACACATGGGCAGCAGGTGATCAGGCCAGAGGCAGTTTGGTTTTTTTACCTGTTTTTTGTGCTGTTAGTGCACAATATGCAGAGAACAGGAACATACAGTAATGTAAAAATAAAAGGTGAAACATGTCACAGTGGTACCTTGAGTCTTAGATTCTCGCTGCCTGCTGAGATCAGAAACAATCTGGGATTGTTTTGTTGTCATCTCCTCCTGTGGAACACTCAGAGAAGTGAATACTACAGCAGAGACATGTATCACTAATGACAAATGAAGGACAGGAAACTGTTCACTCCTCCTGTTCCTCCCCTCCATCATACCTTGAATCTCTTGCAACAAAATGGAGGTTATTTTCCTCCCAGTTTCCACTGTCACTGGCAGATTTCTCCCTCCCTGATTTCTGTCTTCTGCTTTTTTAGAACAGAGATACTAAGTGGATAACAAGTCCTTTGAGAGGTAAATAGCCAGAAGAAGCCTTTCTTTATTTTCTTGTGGCAGGAATTCATTTCACAGTAAGGCTGGGAAATATATTGAAATTATATTGACAACTTAATATGCAAATTTTGGATATGGCAATATCCATGGTGTTGCCCTTTCCTCGTTTTAAAAGCGACAGTGACAGTTGGAATTTTTGAATGTCATTGTGTAAATATTATGTGAAAGGACCAATTGTCAACCCTACAATATTGTTGCAATATCAATTTCAAGCTATTTGATCAAAAATGAAAAGATTTTTGATTTTCTCCGTATCATGCAGCCCTATTTCACATGTGAGAAAAATTTGACTAAAAGGAAACCTATCATGGGCAAAATGCCGCCTTTAGCCAAAAGCAAGCACTCCCCCACTCTGTTTTGCTTTCTGTGCTGTACTTCATGTACAGGGAGCTACTCTCTGTGCAGTATACAGTGTGTGTGAAGTGTCAGCAGTTTACAGAATATACAGTCCCCCTCTATAAAGGAAGGCTCCAAGATCACAGGGATGTTCCCTGCTCCTTGATGTTTGCTTAGTTCTGCCCTTTTTTCTATTTTTCCTCAATAACTAAGTCAGCTCTGCCTCACACAGTGCACCGCAGTCTTATCCCACTTCAGTAGTTTAGATTTCTTAGCTCTGAAATGCGACTAGGTTGCAGTTCTATCATAAAATGCAGCCTTTAACATGTGAGAAAAAGTAAAAGATGCCTACTGGCTGTAATTATTCTCAAATTACATACAAGTGCATGATTCTCCTCTCTCATCATTTTTATTATAGAAGATTAATAGGCTTATACTGTGTGATGATGTAAAGTTATATGATCTGGTTTGACTCATGCAACTGAGATTTGATTTATTGTATTGTTCAGTCTATACTGCTGCACACAGCATATGGTGTCTGCAGTCTATCCCTGCTTAACAGCACAGCCTGGATGTCAAATGGAAAAGCCATATATGTGCTATTACTGGGCTGTGCATCAACCCACATTCTTTATTTGAACTATGTTTAGTTATGGAATACACAACATCCATGTGTGCTCTTCGATACATTAAGCAGGATGTTAGGAAGGGCAGAGTGATAACGCTGCAGCTAGAAAGAGAAAAGGCAGCAATCTGTTCTGCTGTTACCTGCAGTGTTTTAATTTATCCAGATACGTTCATTCATCCGTGATGATCATTTATTTACCATGCAGTTATTCCTCCAGGAACTGACTGAGAGATTACAGTTAACATGCATCATCCAGTGTATCCCTTGTGCAATATGGAGAAAACACGCATGTAGAAATATGCAACTCACAGAGCTAATTTACTGACTCTGGATTACCCCACGAGGCAATTAATGCATGGAGGAGGGGGTATGCCCCCACTCATTTTTTTCAAAATCAGTTTTTGTTTATAGTTTTTCATCGAATCTGTTGGTACTCCCAATTTTTCTTTAGTTAATATTTTTATTTAAAGATAATATTCTTCCAAAAAGATACTAAAATTTAACATCTGTCAAAGAAAAGACAGCAGAGCACACTGCTTTTTGTAGTAAAGATGGAAATACAATTATATCATAAATTATTATATCACAGAAAGACAGATATGGCAAGTGATGCAAATTATGATATACTCGTCATTCCTGAGATCTAAGAACAAAGTGACAAAGCTAAAGAGAAGACCAACTGGTAAAGAAACAACATGATTAAGTGTCTACTGCAATGCCAGCAACTCTGAGGCTCTATTAATGCAAATCTGAGTTTTTAGCTTAATGGTAACATTGACATTGTAACATGCTTACGACAAAAATGCTAACATGCAGATGGTCACCATCTTAGCTTAGTGTGTAAGCATGTTAGGATGAACAACAAAGTACACCCGAGGGTTGTGGAAATGACATCAGTTTTGCAGGTATTTGTTCATAAAGTATAAGACACAATGACATTTTGAACTAATGGTGGTGCTCGAACGAATCACTAGAAAACAATTTGACATGTTACAATTCTGCAAACCATTGATATTTCACATTTGTATTATTCATGAGTAGCAGTTATATTGCAACTTAACATTTCCATTTTTTAAATTTTGGCTATTATGTTTTGGCCAAAATACACAGGTTGGTCACCACAAATAGGGCTGGAAATGTATAATTAAAAAATATCCATTTCAGTTAGGACCACTTTAGTCAAAGGAAACTTTTTTTTTTCCATTTGGAGTATTATATTTCAGTCTGGAACACATAATTAAAAGAAAGCTTTATCTGCATCTGCACAAATATATTTGGCTGTTTGGCTCTGGTCTGGGGCCCCTCTGCCTTTCCTTGTGCTTATGCAGAAAGCCTCATCCAAGCACCTCTGTGGAAAGCCGAAGGCGGAGACAGCACACCTCTCTGCCCTTCCATGTGCGTACATGAAAAGCCTAAACCCTCAGTTATACCTTCACGTGGCTTCGTTTGCAGATTGCGCGCGCACCTCAACAGAACGTGAAGGCATTTATACGTGGCACATTCTCCGTTGCATTATTCGCTGCAAAGACAGGGGGCAGTAGTGAAAAAACACAATAGGAAGTAGTAGAAGCAGGCAAAAAACAGTAGAAGTAGAAGCAAGTGGAAAACAATGTAAACAGCAATGATGGTGGCATGAAAAGTATGGATTGCAGAGGAGGAGGAATTGGGGAACACAGCCAGCTTGTGAAGCCAATGTGGGCTGTAGATGAAGAGATGCATTTCAGCTAGTCTTCCCTCAAATTCATCCATTTTGAACTGAGCAATACTAGCGCGGCTTGCGAAAAGTTTAAAAATCCTGAAGGTGCGTGACCTTGCAAAGCGCCATCGCGCGCGGCTGTCGCCAGGTTTGTGATTACGTCATTTGTGGTGTGCGAACCTCGCACACTTGCGACTGCGTCAAGCATAAACTAGGTTTAAGGCAGAGAGAGCCCATCTGTCTGCCCTTCCATGTGCCTGCTTGGAAAGCCTTAGGCAGAGAGAGCACACCTCCCTGCCCTTCTATGTGGCTACATGGAAAGCCTAAGACAGGGAGAGCAGCAGCAAAGACCCCCCCAGGAACAGAACAGAGCAAGCATCAATGACAAACATAAATGGCACTCATAAGTCAGATACATCATGAATAGGAGGAGCTTGGGTGGAGGCAGCTTGCAGATCGCCTTGCAGAGGAAGCAGGTACAGTAGGCAGGCTAGAGCTGTTTAAATGGGGGACCCTGAATGCGATTTGCCAGTTGGCTGCATAGAAAGGAATCACGTGATCTATCAGCTGACTCCCCTCCATCAGTCAGCTAATCCATCAGTGGATTGGGCTGCTTGAGATAAACTGATGTAGCTGGGATGTGAGCTGAGCTTGACATCGTGTCCTACCTGAACTAACCCTATGCTTAATTTTTATCGCAACAAACACATGTGGAAATGTCCTGATGTGTCATCAAAAACACCCGCTTTAGTTTGTTTGTTGGTCTCGAACAGAAGTCTGCTGCTACTATCTGCTGCTTGGCAGCTATCTCACCTAGGTGTCATCCCATCCAGCATCTCCCTACCCTTCTTGATGGGAAACTCAGCACATATAGATCTAATTTGAACTCTCTCACTTTAGAAATGTTGATTGGATGCATATGAAACACACAAATGTAACATATCAATGATTTGCAGAAAGATACAATTCCATTTTTTCTGGCAGCTGGGCTGCTGGGCTGCTGGATAAAAAAGGTTAGGAAATCATGGGATAAATAAAGTTCTTTCTATTTCTATTTCTAAGTTATTACAGTGTATCCTGAGGGGACATGAATATGAGTAATATATTTTCACAGCAACCCATCTGACAGTTAACTCAAAATTCTAAATGTCAACCTCATGTTGGCCTTATGGGAAAAGTCAGGGGATCACCAAAATCATTAGGATTCATCCTCTGGGGACTACAAATGTCTGAACCAAATTTTGCGGTAATCCATTCAATAGCTGTCGAGACGTCCCTAAGGCCATGTCACTAGTATCATGGCTATAAACAGACAAAAAGATAAACTGGAAACAAACCACCAGGTTCACTGAACTTACTTGAAAGTGAAAACAAAGGCAAACAGTAGAATGATTACCCGCACTCTCAGTCACATTTTACAGCTCCATTGCTTCAAGTTTGACCTGTCATACTTACCGCAGATATGCACACAGTCTTCCTTTGTAATGAGTGGTCATTACTCTCATTCAGAGAAAGTGTTTGAGATCATTCTGAAGAATTCTGAAGAACACTGAATGGATGTGGTGAATGATGTGTAGGTAAAAAGCATTCTTTCCTCTCTGACACTGATACTCTAAAACTCTTTCCCTCTCTTACAGCAAAAGTGAAGAACCATTTAATGTAAAGCTGGTGATGCCAGTAGTTTCCCAGTGGTGGCAGGGATCTAGCACTTAAACCCGTTGTCCAAACTGTTGGCTTGACTATGTATTTCTTGCCCAGTCTGTCTATGTTATAGCAATGTTTCCGTAGCTCAGCAATTGCTTTTGTGGATAGAATTTTTGATAGGCAAGAAATGATGGCTAAAACTGCAAAAATAAGTAAAGTAAGTACTAAAACTGGAATTTTCCCCTAACGTCCCGTCCTACATTGGAAGCACACACTGGCATTCATTGTAGACTGGGTAGAAATATGGCTTTGATGTTATAAGAATGGGTGTGAGATCAGGCATGTCACCGAAGTTGTCAGGGGTGAACACATCAGAACTAATTTAAGCTTACATTAGCTCTCAGCAACACAACATCTAGTATGAAGATCTGGCCACTCTGTACACTCAACACTGCTCAGTGTGAATTTAACATTACGCATACAAAAATGTACAAAGGGGAGGAAAAGAGCATGACATGCAGGCTGCAATCACATTTAGCCGTTTAGGCGGATTATCAGCAGTGAGGCAGGTTGATAAGGAATGGTGTCTGTCCGCACTGTAGAGCCCTGTGGCTTACATTAAAGCCAGTGTCAGCTGTGAAGCATTCTGCTCCATCCCTAATTAGATCAAACTGTAAGCATGAAGTGCATAAATGTGTGTGTGTGTATGTGTGTGTGAGCGAGAGAGACAGAGAGAGAGAGTGAGTGAGTGAGTGAGAGAGGGTGGAGGCACATGCAAAGGTTTCTCTAACTTCCAGGTGAATAGGCATCTGTAGCATTGCTTTGACCAACACCTGATGTAACACATGATATACTACCCCTGTCTTTCTTTTATTCCTCTATCCTCAACCACTCCTCTTGTCTCTCTCTCAGTCTACTGGTCGAGGTATTGTGGTTACACAGGTGTCACAGATGGATGTCTGTTCGAAAAGTTCTTCAAACAGACCAGACCTTACAGTGTCAGTGCTGGAGAAAAGTCTGGCTTGTTTGTATTTCTTTAAACCAGTCACACTTGTCTTGGCCGGCGCTAAGCCCAGGATGCAGCGAGGGTTTCTTGCAAAATAGTGTTGGGGTGGGACTTGCTTTGAAGGAACATTTGTCTGTGGTGAGGCAAGCTCTGTCATTAAAATGGTTAATATTCCACGAAAGAAGCATCACAAAAAGCCTGTCTATACCTAAGCTCTAGTGGAACTCACAGGACCTGTTTAAACAACAAACAATTTGCTAGTTGTATGTGGCTCTAGGAGAACATTGTTACGCCGATATCACAGAGGTTTGTGAAGTGGCAGTAATCGGTCCACCGGTGAAGTCAGTGTTGCGGCACATGCTGCTGCTGGGGTTAAAAGCTGTGGCAAATCAGCTCAGACTGTCAGAGAATGTATCAACATCAAGCATGAGCGTCCTGCCAGATGTAGTCTGGGCTTGCCCGAGGTGCGTTCACAAGTTATTTTATTCGTTTTTGATCTTTATATCAATTCACCAAAACCACAAAGCAGGCATGCCTTATTGCATGATTTAAATCTTCATCAACATTTTCAGTATACAGGTTGTTAGCTTGGTGGTTGTTGTTATTACCTGTAACAAAGGGGATTTTGAAAACAGTAACATGCAGCTGGTGGAAGGAAGAGATAATACCTGCCTAAAAGGCTAGCAAATGGCAGGTTTATAGCCAGAGTCCACTTCCAGCGAGTCAGATTAGTGTGGACATTATGTACAACGAAAATAAAGAGATGTTTACAGCCCGTCAGCGCTTAATCTGTCTTGGCTTGTCTCCAGGGTGTACTACTGTTTTCCGACCTGTGAGCCAACTTATAGCTGCAAATTCTCATGGAATTCTCAGCAATCAGAAACTTCTCAAATTGTCACGTGATTTGAATATGGTATATCTTTGTATACTCATTTATACAAGCATATAATTTAGTTTATAGTTTTAAGCAATCTGCTGCAGCTCCCTCCCTCTGCTTATAAAGTGACCACACGTGGGGTCCTTATATTAAAGCTGCACGAGTCAATATTTTAACACCACAAATCATACTAATGGTTTTTAGGCTCCACCCCAGAGAGTTATGAGTAGAAAACTCCCACAGTAAACTGGAATCATTGATGATAATTAAAAGGAAAAGACTGATATTATCCCGACATATCTAAAATTGACATAACAGTCACGCCTCAGCTCCCGATTTGGAATCTCCTGCTCTGCTGTTGCTGCAGATTTCCTAAAGTATCTACGCAGCAGACTGTAGCCGTCTTCAAAATTCACAAGATTTTGCTAATTTAGCATGTAAACAACATATGCTGCTCTGTCAGGCAGAAGCAGGGCATTAAGAGTCTCTGCAGGCTTGTTTGCTTAGAGGTTCAGTGTATTCTTTAAGGCAAGTTGTTTACCTTTCCCTCCCTCCGCTCTGCGGCGTGCAGTACTAATGAGAGAGACGAGGGGGGTGATGGTGCAGCGGGGGGGAAGGCAAATGCGACCTTTAGCGGCATCCCACCTTCTCGCTTTCACTCACTTTGCATGCTTGGTTCTATCCGTCTCTTTGCAGGTCTGTAACCTCATCTGTGCTCTTTGGGAGAGGGGCTCTACAGGTTGGGGGTTAAAGATGTGGGTGGGGAAAGGGGTCGGGAGATGTTGCACATTAGGTCATAGACACCTCCACAGCCTGTTGCATAGATGGGAGTGTTACATAACATAGTGCATTTAGCGCATATTATCAAGTGCTAAAAAAGAGTAGTCTCGATTGAGCTACAGTGAGCGAAAGGCACAAAAAACCCCACAGCATCCGATCGATCCATGTGTGTTTGTATGAGTGCATTGCAGCCCAAACTGAGTATCCCATTAGTGCTCTGACTTCTTGGGTACGACCCCAGCTTTTGACCTCCCAACCCTCTCTGCAGCTCCTCATTCTCCTGTTAACCCTTAGCAGCTGACCTTGCTGCTAACAAGCTCACTCATGGGCGGTAATGACAGTCCTGACATGTGCTCTTCGGCAGAGGGCAGATGCAGTAGTAGCCGCAAGCAACTCCAAGTCAACTCCCAGCACTTCACTTTTTAATTACTTCAACTGCACCGGGCAACAGAGTACTGTACTGTCAAGTACAGTCTGACAAGCTTGAAATCTTTATATTTTTAGCGTAGAAAATTAAAGACATCATTGACTGCTCTCGTGCCAAAATAATCACCTGAACCATGAAGATTCTGTGTTTCCCTCAGATCTTAATTCCTGTCAGGGAGGAAAAGCTTCTTAAGATTCACTTAGAATATCCATCACTACAGCTGAATTCCAAATGTTTTTATTGGGTGAGTGGTTCCTTCAGGCAGACTGAGACAGGTTTCATTGTAGGTTTTACAGATCGACCCCCCTGAAGCTGTGGAGTAAACACACACCACACTGGAATGATTTATTGGAATCGAGGATGAACTCTTTGACAACCAGATTTTATTTATTCATTAAAGGCTGATGGTTCATATAGCTGCAGTTTGGACTGAATTGAGCAGGACTCAGTAGTGGTACTGAATACCCATTACTTATATTGGATTACATTGTGGACATCCACTTTGAACATCCCAAGATCTAAATGTTTCTACCAGGACCTTTTTGTGCCTGTTTGAACCTGGTATTCCTAGCAGGCATGTTCTTCTGAGTCTGTGCATTCCACCTTTAACCCTTTACTATGTAATGAAACTTAAAAAAAAAAAAGAAGCACCATCCAGTGAAAAAGTTGAACCTGGCTCAACTTTTGCCCCAATACAATGTGGTGCCATCAAGTAAGGGGCTGTGTTAGCCAATCAAATCCAGGCACATTTGTGGGAGATAAGGTTCCCAGTAGACAGATAGGGATAGGGATGAAATGAGTGCCGCTGTAATAGCTTTCCAGAGTTGTAAAATCCTGTCTCACAGTATCATAAACCACTGTGCAGTGTGTGATAAGCCTTCAAACTCATGAATCAGGGGCTCCTTTCACAAAAGTGATCTGTGGACAGTCGTTACATGTAAATTGCAAATGGTGGCAGCATCACGTCTCACAAATGATTGTAGTTCCAAATTGCTCTCCCATGGGAGGCGAATCTGTATTTTTTGATAGGCATAATTCATGTTGCAAATTGCAGCTTTTGTGTAACCACTGTGGATAAAGAGGCCGCTGTTATTGAAGCCGTCCCTCCTGCATCATATGTCAATTCTAACCTATGCAGGCCGATGACTTGTTTTTGGTAAGAGCATCAATTTAAAGATGGTCATAAAATCATTTGGACCTATTAAAACTGGCTGACTGAATATGCTGATGTGCTTGCAGTGAGAGGCTGTTGTTCTACAAGCAGTATTACCGCAACTGTAACACAATAGCATATATACATATCAGGCTGTTCTCATACACTGTTTGTATGTATACATACAAAAAAGAATGCACCAGAATTTGTATATAACCCACGTAATCATAAAGGCTGCAATCACGTGACCAGTGCAGTGACGGGAATAAAGATGGAATTTACACCGAAAGTCAGCCTTAGGAGGTACATTTGGGTGGTGAACGGGGCAAAGAAACCCAGGACTTTCACCCAAGAGGCTAGTGTTCATGTCCCGTGTGAAAAAAAGTGAACATCAGATTGATTTAAGGTTCGTCATCACATCATGATGTCATGTTAAGTACTTAATGTGATGAGACCATGTTTTTTCTTTTTTCTATGTTTCTTTACCAAAACCTAACCTATATTTCTTTACGTTGGTAAACGTAACGTAACTTTATGTTAATTATGTAGACGGTGCCCAACCATGACTCTTTTCCTAAACCTAACCTAAATTAGTTTTCTTTTTTAAACCTAACCTACATAATTTTATTTTCTTAAACCTAACTTGCCATAAACTATGTTATGTGATGACACTCAAACATGATTATTTTTCAAAATCCAACCCATGTTACTTTAGTTTCCTAAAAACGCAGATAAACCAAACAAGCAAACAAAGATAACTAGCCTTAGCTACACTCAATGGTGATGACCGTAAAATTTACACAGAGGCACACAAGAGAAGTCTGAACTGTGAGGAGATACACAAGTCATAATATCACTTTTGAAGCACAACACTGGTTATGAAATCCAATCATGACTTTTCCTAAACCAGACCTACATAACTTTACTTGGACTTCACGTTAAGTACGTAATGTGATGACACCCAGACATGATTTGTTTCCTAAACCCAACCTATGCTGCTTTAGTTTCCTAAACCTAAGCTATGTAACTTTACATTAAGTATGCAACTTTAGGATAAGTACGCAATGGCCCATAGGGTTCGCTGTGTACGTGATGATGCTCAACCATGATTCTTTTCCTAACCTTACCTAAGCGGTATAGAATCACTAATTTGTGGAGTGCTAATTTCCTAAAATTAAGATATTATATGAACTGTTGTATGAGGATATGTTGACTGTATAGGTAATCTTGGTTTGCTCAGGAAAAGAGTTATATTTCTAGGAAGAGATACATTTAAAATCACAGAAAAAAAAATTCAACCCCTATTAATTGATGTTTGCCCTTTTGTAGTCAGTCTATCACAAGTGTCCGTGTGGCATCACTTTGCATGGCAGTGTGTGCAGCCCCGTCCCACTCTTCATTTGTCACACTTAGAAGTAAAACCTTGAGAGCGCAGCGTGCTTTAGGAGCCCGGCAGAAACCACCCCAACAGCACTTCACTGCAGATTAAAAGATTGATGACTGTAGTCAGGGGAAAATGAGCAAAACATAAGATTTCCATTTGACTCCATAAGACTCTATTTGACTTTGGCACAGGGCCTGGACAATTACACCTACAGTAGGTCTCCTAAGCCAATTCCCACCTCCACCGGAGTTTTGGGAGGGTTTGCTGTGTAAAAGGAAGCAAGGAGTCTGGGTGATTATGAAGCCCTCCTGAGGTCTGGAGAATAATCTCGGGAGCAATTAATTTAGAGTTTAGGGCTTAATTCTCAGTTTGACCAGAGGCTACATGTCTTGGTAAGCCCTCCGTCAGACCAGTGTGGCTCTTTGAGGGTGTGAGTAAACAAGGTCATTTTCCCTAAACAGGACAAAATAACACTAATCCTCTTTCCTACAGCTTTGAACACTTTCCATAATTTCAATACCATCAAATACTTTGTGTGCATCCAACCTTAAATTAATGCCCAGAGAATTAAAAACCTCCAAATCTGATCTAAAGCCTTTTGTTTTTTATATGTCGATGAAATGACCAAGAACTCTTCCTCCATTTCCTTTCCATCCTCTTCTATCTCCTCCTCCCTTCCCTACCACTGTCACTGTTAATTGCTTCCCCTCCACCTGCCCATACTTGATTTCCACCTGTCTTATTGTGTGATGTGATTAAAATGTAAAACGCTGCAGTGGATAGGGCTGCTCGTACGCTCGGCTCCTCCATCATTCCTTATTGCGCTGGGCCTTGGCTGTTTGCAGGCAGTGCTCGGGAGCATGCGGGGAAGATTGAATGGTTCTGTGGCTTAGCGTGCTATTTCCTCTAATGCACGGCGGGCATGAAGGCTATCGGGGAGATTAATACTGGTTTGGGCTGTTTGTAACACTGGCATTTATTCTCTCCAAAGTCCCAGCCACCGGAGGACACTTCTTCATTCTAGCCCGTGCCAGGCCTGTTTACCCATCAGCTATCTGCTGCTTGCCTTGCTGCCTTATTCCATCCTCTCCTCTTCTTTCTGTGTGTCTTTCTTGTGTCTCTGTCCATATGTCCAATCTGATGCCCCCTACTCTTTTATCTCTCACTCTCTTCTCTAAAAGCCTTGTTATTTGTCTTAGCCCCCAGGAACCCGTGCAGCTCGATCTTTTGGAGGATCCATGAAATAGCGAGAATAAGTTCAGGAAATCCAATAAGGATTAAAAGATGCAGGATGGTCATCCTCTGGGGTCTAACTGGCCCCAGATAAAGACTAGTAAACTAAAAATGTCTATTTTTGTGATTTAGAATTATAGGGTAACTGAGGACTTGAGCACACACTCCTCTGTCAGCTCCCTGAGTCATGAGAGGTGGAATAAAACCTCATCAAAAACACCCTCCCCTGCCTCCTTCATCTGCACATTGCATTGCCCATGTTAAGAATGGCAGCCTCCTCTGAATAGGTAAACAGCATAGAGAAGCCCAGCTGAGTTTTAATTCAGACTGCTGAGCTAAATAAATTTGTCTGTAGAGGTGTCAGCCACATCACAGCGCGTCAGTGGGCCAGAAGCTGTGGAATCGGTTCCACACACAAACCCCCAGACTCCGTATGGTTTCATTCATTTTCATTCCTCACCCCCTACCAAGACCCATTTCTTTCTGCAGTGCAAGCATCCTGCAAATTGTGTAAACCCCCCCCACGAAAATGAATTTGGGGAAAGTTCAAGGGTACCATATATATTTTGTTCCTCACATGGTTTCAATTTGTGGCCATATTTTCCTGGGTGCTGACACGCGGGGTGGTTTAGGCGTCAGGGCGCAGTAGAAGAGACATTAAATCCCTTGCTGTTTTCTCATCAATCAAGTGTTTGGACCCTGCCAAGGAGGCACGTGTTAACAGATTTCACAGTAAACCTCACTCAATATTGCCACATACGCAAAGGGGTGCGCACACACATGCACCCTGGAGTTTTGAAAAGCATCATTTTACATTTTGAGAGTGCTGAGTTAAAAAAGACAAATACATTCCAACACTGTCCATTAGGTGTCATAAGTGCTGCTGTTCAGTGTGTGGTAATAATCTCCATGTAATGAAGAATTCTGGCTAGCTTGATACTGTAGACCAAGGCTTTAAAGAAAAATTGGGCCAAGAATCACACCCATCCTAACAAATTACTTGAAGACCTGTTGCTTCTAGGAGTACCAGCTCATCTCTTTCATTCTCCCCCCTCTTTCTGTATTTCAAAGAAAAATGCCCCTCGTTTCAGCTAAAACCAGGACTTGAGCAGGCTACTGTCACGCGCTATTCATACGTTTTCCTGCGAAAAGTAATGAACCAAGATTTGTTCCTACCCCTTGTAATGGTGAGCCAGTAATTTGGGCATAACCCAAGTATTTTGGAAGGCTGCCATCACATAACCAATGCGCTGATGAGAGAAAAGAAGGAAGTAGTCCCAAGTGGTCCAGTCAGGAGGTAGGTTGGGGAAGTGGTTGGATCACAAAACCTAGGACTCACCCCTGGGGCCTTTTTCCGGTTTTCAGAACTCTGTGAACTTTGAGTCGTTTAAGGTACGTCATCACCATGTTTCTTTTTATAAACCTAACCACAGTAACTTTAAGATCATAACGTAACTTTACGTTAATTATGTAATGTCATTTGTAGGGCGCTAATTCATAGGATATCATATGAACCATTGCATGAGGATATGTTGATCTGAGTCAGGGTCAGAAATTTCACTAACTTCACTGACTGCCACTCTGCCAGTGACAATTTTATCTGCCACTTTTAAAATCTGTGCACTTTATATGAAGAAATAACATTTACATTTGGACATCATTTAATATAAAGAATAATGTCATTCAGTGTTCATTATATAGCCTATTTACACCACATAACATTACGCGCAGGGTAAATTAATGGAGGAATGCAACTATACGTACAATTTTTAGATACTTGTAGTATACTTGAGTATTTCCATTTTATCGTACTTTATACTTTTACTACATTCAAAATGGAAAATGGGTCCTACTGTACTTTTTACCCCATTACGTTTATTTTAAAGCTTTAGCTACTACCTACTAAATGGACCATTCTGCATAATAAGTGCTTTTACTTTTGGTACTTATATACTTATTTTCTAGAACGATTTTGAATGCAGGACTTAACTTCTCGTATTGTTATAAGGTGGTGTTACTGCTTTTAATTAAGTAAAAGATTTGAGTACTTCTTCCCCACAGGTAAATCCCAGTGTTAGAATTATAGTGTGGCTTTATAGGAAGCCCTGTGAGGATTAGTTAACTGTACAAATGCCAGCCCAAATATGAATGCACCCGCCTACATTGGGAAGCAAGACGAGGAAACTTTACTTGGGTCTTGGGGAGCTGCAATGTCTTTTCTTGGACAAACTGAATGCTTCACTGTACAGTTACTATAACTTGATGACTGTACTGGTAATATCTCCTCTGTTTGATCTGCTCTAAGGGCATCCACCATCGCTGTCACAGTCTCTCTAAATTGCTCACTGAATCGCAATGTGTGTCCACATTTTTTAATAATAGTTACTGGTTAGAATTCGGCAAACTTTGACTGTCAAAGGTGTAGCAATCATATGCTAATCGTACAAAGCATGTCTTTCTGTTGTGCTTCTTCCCTGTCTGCCAAAGTGGCAAATAACCTGACAACATTTGGCAAGTGGTAGTTGGTAATTTCAAACCTTGACCCGAGAACTGGGGCTCATATACTTGAAGGCTTCTCTTTGGTCATCCGTGGTTTGGATTGTTCCTCATTTGTACGTCTTCTTGGACAAAAGCATCCACCAAAAAATAAATCTTAATGTAAATCTTAAAAAGCTCTCCCTAACACCTTTTGGACGTCTAAGCATAAGGGACCACAATCTGGCAATTAGCCGTTTTTACGTATAATTGGGCATGCCATGACCTCTCAACATTTCCATGCTTCACACCACCATGTCCAACAAAAAGGATGCCTTTGAGAAGAGACTGTCCAAAAATATGCAACATCATCACCAGTTGTACCATTCTCTGCCTTGTCCCTCTCGATGACAGCAGGCATTTTGAGCTACCTTTGAGCTTTCAGACAACACTTGGCACAACTTCATCCGTTTGAATCATATGAAACCCTTATGGTCCACACTTATGTTGAGTAGTTTCCCCTCTCCCAATGAAAGCTAAGAGCTACAGAGAGGTCCCCAGTTTCCTGAAATGTCTTAAATTCTCAGACTAAAAAATGTCAGTAGACTGAAATGATTAGAGAGCTGAATTCCTCCGACTGACTAAGGGAGAAATCAGACACAGAGGATTACAGTGCAGAAGATGGGGTGATTAGCAATGAAAGAGGCCCATGAAAAAAGGCAAGGAAGATACTTCCCTCTCCTTCACCTGAAGGTTAACCAGAAATTCTCAACATCCGTCTGATTGTTCCCTGACCAGCTTTCTATCTTCCTCTTACGTATTCCTCCCACTTCTGTGATTGAGTGCAGTTAATAGTGTTGAGGTTTGCATGAGGAGACCGTAGTGCTACAAGGATGTGTCTCCCATAGAGTAGACAGTCTGAGTCATGTCTCTCCAGTTTAGCCCTAACAGGCTCCTGTGGCTGTAGCATTCAGCCCCCCCCCCCCAGCACAAGGCTACACTGCGTCTGTCTGAGCATCCTGTTCTTCCATTTACGCTCTCTGTGTTCATTTCTTGTCTTCTTCTAATTTATGTCTTCCTCTTGTGTCACAGAAGCTTTGGTTTTAACATGAAGACACTAATTACCTCAGACAATTGACTTCACTTTTGTCGGCAACTCTCTGGAGAGAGTACATGTCTTCAGAGAACAACAATAGTAATAATAATTAATACATCCATGGTAGAGGTTTTAAGTAGTTGCATTTACCCTTCATCCCGAGTGACTTACAGTGAGTGGGATAGGTCTTCAAATTAACAACATCGCTGTCTAAATGTGAGGAGAGGATTCACACTTTTCATTCAGACATTATTGTGTTTGAGGCTCCTACCTCTCATGAAAAACGTTTTCACCACAGGCTTTTTTTTTTTGTCTGAGCATTTCATTTGTATCCACGCATAAATTAGAAGCAATTACATTTACACTCTGAATAAATCTGACAGACCTTTTGTGAAATAAGTTTCTTAGCTTTCATCATTTCTTTTAAATGAGTGCCTTTATTAGGGCTGTGTTATGACAAGAGTCTGGTGATACAACATGTTTCCAAATACAAGGGTTATGATTCAATTTACTGTGGTACTGATACTGAAATTATTACCAGAGCGTCTTGATTGGGAATCAGATGAATGCAAATAGATTTACTCTATGATCTTGATTTTTAGATTTATTTATTTCAAATCAGTGGTGCACTGCTGCAACAGTGTGGTCTTGAAACTGTGACAGCATGCCAACCTGAGGACGTCACTGATCTGTAGTCAGTTTAGCGCTGTATCCAGGGCAGGAATTTCACGAGGGCCACGAGGGTCATGACCCTCATGTCCCCCTCATTTGGCCCTGTGCCCTTGAAAAAAATATCTGCCCTAAGGCCACAGTGGCCTTGCTGCCCCGCCCGCACTGCCCCAGGTGATTTTGCGTTTTTCTCCTCTGCCTCTTTCAGTCAACACGGCTTTGACAACTGCGTCTATTGAGAAAAAAATAATGCGACGACATTCTGGAGTCTTATTGAGCAACATCAAATGAGACAATGCGCACATCACCAGTGGGGTGTTTGATTGGAGCCTGGCATGAACGGGCGGGCTGTAATGACAGTTTGACACCAGTCTATCACCGGCCAACCAGGAGACTTCATCAAATGCCCGGGCAGGGATCGGTACCAAGACCTGGTATTAAACAACCCGAGGCAAGTTTAATCAACACTGTAATAATAGTAAGCTCCGCCATTATCTGCGTTACTTTTTAAAGTTTCGGTTTCATCATCATTCTGCAGCCTCTCTCCTGCTCTCTGCATGTCACCCCTCACAGCGCGTGCACACACACACACACAGACACACAAACTCAACAGCAGAGAGGCCGCGGTGCAGATGAAGGGAATATAACTTCAAGATTACTCTAGTTAATGACAACTACTCTTGTTACTGTGAGTAAGTGCAATAAAACCTCTGCCACTGAAAAGCCAATACTTTATCAATAGCTACATGTGATCAGCATGTAGAAAGACACATTTCAATCTGCTCTGTCCGCAGTCTCTCATTCACCGCTATTATGATTTATGATCGAGGTCAACACAAGCACATCACCCTCACGGTGCTAACAGCAAAGTGTTAAAGACAAACTAAATGAAAGCTGTCTGTGTGTAGGCTAACACTTTATCTGAACATGCACCTGAGGCAGCCGACCTGCAGACAGTGAGTGTCCTCAGTAGAGGAGGGACAAAGAGGAAATGAATGACTGATACTGATGTTTGTCTTCATGCTGAGATAATGTGACTTTCTTCACTCAGTATTGTGATGTCAGGAGGAATATTTATATTCCAGTGAGATATTATTGGGTTTTAAATAGTGACTTTGTTGTTGTAAACATGACTGTTGCTGCCATGGACTGTATAAAACTATATCCTGTGTAGCTGACCTATAAGGAAAGCATCAGGAGGTGAGGTGTGTGCATGTGTGTGTGTGTGTGTGTGTGTGTTCTGTGCAGTGATAGCTCTCTTTAGTCTGTTGCTGCGTCATGTTGAGGAGGGCCATGCCTGTGTATATATGAATATATATGTATGCAAAAAAAAAATGTGGATCGGTTGCTCGCTGCTAAAAATGTGGCCCATCGACATGATCTGGTTTTGAAATGTGGCCCAGTTGAAATAGTAATTGAATAGCCCTGTTATTGTTTGTTTGTTAGCTATCTAACAACACACCAAAAATTATTGTAAGCCAGTCTTGTTCAGCAAATCAGTTTATCATGTACACTCAAAAAATATTTAGGCCTAATATTTAAGATTGTTTGCTTATAAATACATAAACCTGGTTGTTCTATATTTAAAACACATTGGGTTTATTAGTGCTATTAAATTAATCACATTATTACTTAATATACTCATTATTATTACTTGAGCTTGTTTTATTTATTCATTTCACAGATAGTTATACATCCTTAGTCCTTAAATTGAATTCATTATGGACGTGGACTTAAAATCATTGTTTTATTTTATGGCCTCGCTGCCCTGGCTTTTGGCCTTCCTGCCCTCAAAAAACGACGACATCAGTCTGATTAGCTGCATGTGTGTGCTTAGCTTGTCGGTAATAGCTCATACTCAAAGTATTTTGGTGATATTTTAATCCAGTTTGACACAAGGCACATATTACTTTTCACTTGTCAATTAAGGCATCCGGTAGTTTTTTAAAGTGAAAGGAGTCATTCAAAAGTATTGGTATAGACTAGGTTGTGTCGAAGAGACTAAATAGCAGCACACAATTTTTTAAAAATTATGCATTATATTCAGACCTTAATCGCATCACTAATAACACCCTTGCCTTGACAACCCCAATATATTTATGCTTTGGTCAAGGGCATCTCTTTAGGTACAGTCCACACTCCGTACCTAACAAGCAGCTAGGGAGAAGAAGGGCATGCTGAAAAAGTGAATGAATATAAAGAACATAAGCTGTAAGGGTCAGAGCTGCAGTGGTTACAAATAGGCCCTCAATCTGAACAACTTAAAGCTGCAACATTGCATATTTTTATGTGAAAGAGGCATCAAATGATTATGTGAAATGTGAAAGGTGTCATTTGTGGTGAATTATCACCCAACTCTGTAGTTCCCCCTAGCTCTCTGTTTAAGTGTCTTTCAGCACATTGTTTAGATACACTCAGCACTCTCATTACCCCTGCTTCCAACAGCACGCAGCTGCTTTCGGCAAACAAGCTCTCATAGAGCCACTGTACAATACCTGCCTACCTAATGGGTGAACGAAGTGGAACATTTGACAGCTTAACACCCAGATATTTTTTTCAGGAATTGGTGAAACGAAAACAGAGCTTAGATATGATAATACAGGCTATATCAATGTTGTGTTTTCAAATTGTTACGTTATCTCTAATTGGCATGTTTAAAGCTGCCATAATTGCCTGGGGATTCTTGCCATGTGTGGCAGGAGAACTTCATAACAGACTCACAGCTTGACAAATGATCAACTTATAAAGCATTAATGCAATATCGTAGGCAACTGGACTTGCTTGAGTTTCTTGAAGACGTTTCGCCTCTTAAAAGGAAGGAAGGAGCTCTAACAGACTGTTGCAGAGTGGATGTCTCTGAGTTTCAGAGTCACTAAGGTCACATGTGAGTCGTTGACCCACCTGGCCATCTCGTATGTTGTTAGGGTTAGATGGGTCCAGGTGAGAATGGGTGTAAAGTCGTCCGGGAAGGGATCCCAAGACTGTGTTGAAGGTCTGTGATAAGTGGCGTCATGGGCCAGGTGAAATGTCTTCAAGAAACTCAGGCAAGTCCAGTTGTCTACGATATAGCACTTATGATTACCATGACCTGGATGACTGAGAATCTACACCTTATAAAGTCAGGATGTCCACTCTAATGTCCAGTAGACACAGAGTAACATTAGCACCACTATGGAATCACCTCCATGTACACCCGCTAAATCTTCCAATCTTCCAATACATCCTCCAGTTTTGTCAGCTATTGTCTCCACTAATCTTAGATACAACAGTTATCTGCAAATATGCATTGGCTGAAATGCATCTTAGAACCCATCGGCTGTCGTCTAACCATGATTTAGCTTTTTTCAGCTTTTGTTGACTTTATTATTTATCTGCATTGATATACAGATATCTGTTAATAGAAATTTGCTGAAATGACCAGCACATAGAAGAGGAAATCTTGGCCTGAATATCTGTCGGCTACATTAGATCTCCCAAAACATTGGTCATTGTCCCCAGAGGCATGTCATTATCAGCCTGTTAGTCAGTGGGTTCCAGATTTGTGTCACCACCAGCTCATCAGAAAAAATATTTGTCTCTTCAGCTGCAAAGTAGGTTGAATTTCTTCTTTAGCTAACTTTGTTTGTCTGCTGGTAAGTGGTGGGCATGGGTCTATCAGGGACGGCTTCCTCCTGCCACTGGAATGAGGGCCGCAGTGTGTTACAGTACCTCACCGTGGGTTTTATTAGAGTGGCCTCCTTTGATACATTGTCGGTATAAAAAAACTTTCTTTTACTGGAGCCTTAATTATCTTATTATCTTGAGATATGAAATTGTTATCTCAGGATCTCAGTTAATTAATATTCTGGTTAGTTAGAATGTAAAAAAAATGCAAGTGAATAAAGTCAGTGAGTCTACTGTATATAAGATATCTCTATTATGATCACCATGAGCCATTATAAGATGATTATGAGATAAACATATTTCTCTTCAAGATAATGAGGTAATGGCAATAAAGACAGTCTTAAAATGTATTAGCCACCACAGGTGGCATCTGCATCTGTACAAAAATTACTGAGAAAAAAGCTAATGAGAGTCTTTCCTTTCCTTTTTCTAATATTTGGTTTGTGTAATAAAAATGTCAAGGGAGTTATGCATTTGACAGGGTGAAACAAGTTATTATTATATATTTAAAGAGGACCTAAAAAGCTAATTTTCAAGTTCATACTTTTTTATGTTTGTACCATAACATGTTTACATGCTTTAATGATCAAAAAACACCTGGTTTTCCTCATGCTGTCTTTGCTGGAACACCTTTATTCACCCTCTGTCTAAAGCCTGATTTATGGAAGGGTGCATGACACTTTTATAGAGAGTTGCTCAACAGAAACTAAAGAGCCGCATAACGTTTTCAATTTATGCTTCTGCGAAAGGTTTCAGTTGTCTCCAAAGACCCCCTGCAGATTTTTACGGTCTAAATCTATTTCTGTCATGTATAGTGAGGAGTAATCTGAACAGACAGTTGTTTAAAATCACACAAATATCCTGCTATATATATGTTTTTAACTAATTAACATATCTTCTATCAGCTCAGTCTGTCTGGGCACCAAATTCCCCTTACTTGTGATGGTGGGCTTGGAAATAAAATCATTGAATCAATAATAATGATTTCTTCCCTTGGAGCTGACATGAAGCATATTTTGGTTGAGTGGATGTCTACTGTAAGTCAGTCTGGTGAAAGCAATTTCACTAGCCGCTGTCCTCTCAGCTCCACAGGAGCTGCTGCTGACAGATGACAGTTGGTTTGGATTGGACTGAAAACCACTTTCTCCATGGCAACAATAGTGCGACAACAAAATTCTCAATGGCCGACATAAAAGAATAGTGTTGACCAACACCTATATCACTTCTGTCAAGCAAGACACTTCAAAAGTGTCGCGCACCCTAGCAGTGCACTTGCAGCTGGTGAATGACTGCATATAGTGCACTTTTTCCTGTTAAAAAACTCACCAATTTAGGATTCTTCACACAACCACACATATTCCAGCAGCAATATGTTTGGAAATCAGGCAGAAATCAACAACATCAGTAACCAAGACAGTTAAAGTTTCTAAACACAACAGGACATGTTCCAGCAGGAATATGATCAGAGAGAAATTAACAACATCAGCAACCAAGATTACATGTTTCCCTGAAAATGGAGCGTGGCTACATGTAGCAACAGTGTATGTAATGTAAACACATTAGTGTGCTTGGAGCAGATGACCAGATAAAGACACATTTACCTCACTATCTGTAACTCACAGTTTAAATACTGACACGTAACAATTTATATATGGCAGGAAATAAGGAAACCGATAAAAGAGCCCTTTCAGAAGCTAAATTGTGTATTTCCAATTTATACTCACGCCACTTGCTAGCAATTTAGCTGCTGTTGTTCATTTCTACAGGTAATGATACCTTTCAATTTGTGCTGCGTGTTGACGCTCCTTGGAAAAAGCAGTGGACATGGTTAATATATTGATATGTATATGGAAATCAGAGTGACATCATAGATTAGCATATGACCTCATGTGGCTGCTAGTAGCCACAGAGGCAGACAGCAGCAAAGAGAAAGGGCAGGAAGAGGTGGATGGAAACCATGTCTGTAGTTAAAGTAAGCGACTGTGACAAGTGAAATTAGGACATGAAGTTTGCCGTCTGCTTCAAAGCACAAGGTGAACAAAGCCCAGGGTGGGTTGAAAGTAAGCAATAGGAGGAGAAAGGAGAAGGAGGAGGAGGAGGGAGCTCTGAGAGACTTTGTCCTTCACCTCCTCGACGGGGCGAGTCTCCACCGCCAGAGGCCATCGCTCCACTCGCCTTTGATCTTCCCTCTCTCTTCAAAGTTGCTGCTCAGTGACAGTGACAATGATGTTCGGTGAAAATATGTTTCTTTTTTTTTTTCCTTTTCCAAATACCTTCTCTTTCATGTGTTCAGGCAGCTGGAGCCCAAAGTGCAACACACACTGCTACAAAGACAGCAATTCAGAGTAAACTAGATCATCTCCCTCTGCTGCAATGGCAAGGATGACGCATGTGTGGCGTGTTCAGTGTGCCATTGTGTGTGTGTGTGTGTGTGTGTGTGTGTGTGTGTGTGTGTGTGTGTGTGTGTGTGTGTGTGTGTGTGTGTGCGTGTGTGTGCGCGTGTGCGTGTGTGTGTGTGTGTGTGTGTGTGTGTGTGTGTGTGAGGCCACGTGTCCTCTCTGGGTCATTATTATTTTTACTGTCATCTAGGAATTGTTGAAAGACCAGCACGTCTACTTTTGTCTGTCTCTTTGTACCTCGCCAATTGAATTTGTATGTTATCTCAGTGAATGGGCCAGCGGTCTTTAGTCAGGTGTGAGTGATGACAGTGTGCGGTGTGCGTTCCCTCTCCAGACGCAGCCGTGTGTCGAGGTGGGACAGGCCCCAGGTAAGGTAGCACTTAACGCCACACTGCAAATGGAAATGTCAGGCTCCTGTATGAAACAGCATTTTGCTTGTTATTCAGCGCACGGTAGCACAGACACACATGCACACTGCCGGGGATATCACTTCTCATGTCTTATGGGTTTGCACTGTATGTGTGAGGCATAATGGAGCAATCAGAGTAATAAGTTTCAAACTTGCACTGAACGTGACAAAAGGGCTCAAAGGGAGAACAAATTAACCAAGCTGAAGTGTTTCTCAAAGCACGATCGGTTTCATAATTCTTGTTGCATCTTTTTTATCATAGTTGACTTTATAGGTCACCTTCTAATTTATGTCTTTGCTTTTTGTAATGGTTTCTGCTACAGGAAGACACTTACAACAATAGTCTATGGTAAGGGGGTCTCATTGCAACAAGGAAAGCTTAATATTAGCTTCTAGTTGTTGAAGAGGGAAAATGTGCAGATGAGTAAACTGAAATGCTTCGTAGCCAATTTTAGTGAAAAGCAAACACAAAATTAGTAAATCAATAAATAGGAAACATTAGAACAGTAATGAATTCCAGCTCATTGTCTGCACTTCATTTATTGGATTTCAACATTTTAATCAGACTGAAACCCACACAGCTAGCTAACAGGTGTACATTAGATAACTGAGTTTTTTAATAAAAAACAAAAATAATAAGAAACAATAAATATGATATTATTCTGAAGTATTCCAGTAATGCTAGGTGAAGTGGTTTGCCTTTACTATGGAAGACAGTTGGGGCCAAATGTGAAAAGTGTTTTTTTTTTTTTGTTTTGCTTTGTTTTCTCATGCAGATTACTATCTTACATTCTGAGATTTGTATATGTATTGCATGAATACAAAAGTAATGAAATGGAAAAAGTCTCCATTTACTAAATTTTATATAGTTTCAAAATACAGTATGGCTGTTTCACTATAGGAGCATTACATGACCAGGCATCATCATCTCACTCCACTTGATGAGGGGGGCTTTAACCACAGGTGCTTTCTAGGGAAGGGCACCCACATTCAATTATTTTAGAATACCTGAGTGTTTGCAAAAAATAAATCTAATGTAAGAATAGGAATGTAAATATACCAACAATGGAAAACAAGTGCAATTTAGAATCCATTTTTTGAATGAAGCTTCTGTTAGCCTATTAAACAATAATTTCAGAGTTAACATAAATGTCAACAAACTTTCTGTTGCTGCTGTTACATAAGTTTGAGGCCACGCTGAATGGTCATGTCCAGAGCAGCTCTTTTTTCAGTCAGCTCAACATCCGCCGTGTTAGCATGAGCTAACACAGCAGCAACAGCTAACATCCGACACCAAGCTGTTAAATTGTCCCAACAAGCTAACACCGTCACTTAACAGCTCGACTGTTGTTACACCTGTTGATAACTGTACATTAAGATTAGCTATGTGGTGCTAACAGTTAGCAATTGTTTGAGTAAACTCGACAAGGTAGTGTGAGGAACACCAAGTCTCAATGCTGCTTCTCATTGGCTCACTTTTTCCAGTTTGTCATAAGGTTTGAGGAGTCTTCGAGGAGTTTTTCATTTAAAGAAAATTTATTTTTCCCGTCATGATTTCAGTGGGCATTCAGCATCAGCCTCAAGTAGCCAGCTGAAAGTACAGAGGTTACAGCCAGGCAAAACTTCATAGGAGTAAAGTAAATAATAATAATAATAAAATAGAAAGACTGTGGTTTGAAATTGTTTTTCTACATCACTGTAACCTTGATTACTATAACACGCATAGTGGTCACTATCGTGGACAGCTGTGTAAAAGCCATTTTTTTGTATATTCGTGGGTTATGATGCTATAATTGCATATAAGCCACTATATAGAACCCAGGTGCATTATGCCACACATTGCCATCCACTGGCCAGGTGTTGTAAGTGCAACATAAATTTGGAAAAAAAACAAGAAAGTTAGTTAAAGTTAGTTAGAATGCAAGAAGTGTTTTGCAGCTCAGGAATATCTTGTGAATCCTCAGATGATAGGAGACTTCTGCAGGTAGATAAAAATTGGTAACATCAAGTAACATCCAAGGGCAATACAGTTAAAATTTCCAAGTATTGATTTTATGTTGGGAGGAAATTTCAGTTATTCATCTGTCCACTTAAGTGCAATTAATATTATAACTGGGACTTTGTTGCTCTTGAAGATACTTTATCGGCAGTGACTTTTTTTATTTTGAATCAAATAAAAAAAAATTTTAGTATGTGATTTGCAGTTTTGTAATAGGAACAGGATTTTGTCAATATTTGTTATTTTTATAGAAAATGTGTGTGTGTTGGTGGAGGGCTGTGAAGTCAAGAGCAAGGAGCTGAATAAGAGAGGGACGTAGAGGAGGGAGGAGTAGAAGAACAGAGGAGAGAGGCTGAGAAGTCTGGAGTAAGGTTCATTGCTTTTGCACTGCCATGAACAGTATTAGAATATGTTACAATATGTGAACACACAAGCATGAACAACATATTTTTATAGTTTTGAAAAAATGCATCACTTTCATTCCTTGGTTTAAACATATATCTTCAGTTGAAAACATAAACACATGCTTTCCACTCGAGTGGACATGTGGAGGGAACTCCTTCAAAAATGCATGTTTAAAAAAATAACTTTTGCTTAAAGAGGAATAAAAACACCTCAGAATGTTTTTTAATTGAGGTAGTCATAATTCATGCATGAAAGGGCTAAGTAGTTTCCACTGCAATAATAATAATGATAAGATTAATAATAACTCTATTCATAGAATTCCGACTTAAATCTCAGAACTAAAACACATTTTTCACATTTGGCCTTAATCCTCTCCAAGTTTTCTAATTCTGTTAAAATATTATATTATTGAAATGCAACCTTGTGCTCTTTCAGGTACGATTGGCCAACACAGTGCGTTGCTGCTTTTTTTTTTCTTTTTTTTTTCACAGCCAACACAGTGGTCCTTTTAAAAAGAATGAGTGGGCACACGTTGCTAATGTCTGTCTGAAAACGACCTCAGCAGTACGGAGTGAATGTGGTTTAGAAGGTCATGTCTTGCACTAGCCAGACCAATATGTGTGTTTTTTACATCAACCTCTTCTGTGACCTTGCTGCGGTAAAAGAGACAAAAATACAACACTTCTCCTTTCCACCATGCATCAAATCACACATCATAGGACAGCGCTTGCCACCGCCCTGATATGAGTAACAGATCGAACGTAACAGATATTTATGGATATGGACCCACTACAATCCACTTCCCCTCCCAGACTTTCAAACAAGCTTTTGAAACGTGAGAGCAGCCTGCTGTTGGTCCTCAGTGCTGCTCTCTCTTTGTGTATCTATTGTGTTTGCTATTTATTGTTCTAGTAAAGTGGCTTTTCTCCGGCGCGGTGGTAACACAAGCTTGGGCAGTTGTCTTGTGCAGCGCGCAACCATCAGAGAATGATAGATCGTAGTAATACAAGCTGGCAAATGCCTCCTTGGTGCTCCTTTTAAAGCTTTTATCTCAGATTTGGCATGAGTGCGTGCTCAATAATCAAGTGGACCATGAAAACATGTTTTTCACCAGACACATGACTGATAACTGGTCGATGGTTCACTGAGCAACAGGGCGAGTAAGTTTATGGACCTCTTGGGAATGTGAATAAAAGATACCTTCAAATCAAATGCAGTCAAATGGAGCTTTTGTTACCAGGCGGATTTAATTTCATGATGGATTTCTACCAGGTAAATTCAGCAATACTGGCTCTTGCTGTGAAAGAGCAGAGGAAAAATATTGCCCTCACCTTGGATTTGGCTTTTTTCAGGTTGTATAACTTGGGGTGGGTGGGAGAAAGGTTGAGTTGTGTGTGTGTGTGTGTGTGTGTGTGTGTGTGTGTGTGTGTGTGTGTGGGGGGGGGGGGGGGGGGGGGGGGGGGGGGCAGATAAATGGATGGTCTTTCTGGCGGTCGGCCTGGGCAGGGAAGGCTCAGGCTATGGATGACATTTTGAGCTCTGATTGCCTGGCAGGTCGGCTGACACTTGGATAGGCTGCAGTCCCACAGGGAATGTGACAAAGATGGAGTGGAGCTGGCTGTGTCACATGCACACACACACACCTCAACTGCTACCACCTGAGCGTGAGAGAGAAAGAGAGAGAGAGAGAGAGAGAGAGAGAGAGAGAGAGAGAGTGAGTGAGTGAGTGAGTGAGTGAGTGAGTGTGTGTGTGTGTGTGTGTGTGTGTGTGTGTGTGTGTGTGTGTGTGTGTGTGCGTGCGTGTGCGTGCGTGCGTGCGTACGTACATACGTGCGTGCGTGCGTGTGCATCTGTGTGTGTGCGTGTGTGTGTACACCGGGTGACCTAGGTGCTGCAGGCATCCATAACCAATCTTGGGTGTGATTGAGGGGAGATCCAGCCAGTGAGCATGTCTAGGCTGTTTTATCCCCGCCGCCTTACCACCTGCCTAACCTCCTGAACCTACAATCCTGCCACAGCCTCGAGGGAATTGCAACTCTCCGCCTCACAAATCTGAGTAATACAATATACTGCATCCATGGGGTCAAAACAGCACTGAAATCAGCTATGGAAGAAGCTCTACTCAATTTAATTAGAGGTAAAATCACAGCTGTAAAAACACAAATTGTAATGGCACAAAGTTGTATGTAGCTTTTTAGCAGAGTATACGAGGACATTGCATTTGAGCTAATGGTTTTACTTTGAAAGAAACTTTAAAAATGAAGTGCATAAACAAAGAAGGCATAAATAAACAATTTTAGCGACTGGCAGTTTCTGAGCTGCAAATCTGACTCGGCCAAGGCTAAAGGCTGATTTGGAATTGATGACTTTCATTGACTTTCCATCACTTTGTTTCCCTCCTTTATTGCGTGTAAATTGGCCCATGTCTGGTGAAATGCTAATGGAGAGGCTGCAAAATTTGCACTTGTATATAAAGTGCAGAGAACAACTTGTCAGTCAAAGCATGCTGAAAGCTGCAAGATGGAATTTGTTGGATAAACTTTGTGAACTGCATACAAAATATATTCCAGTTTTCCAGCTGACCTTAGGCTATTTATACCAAACAGAATACTTTATACATGATGGAGATGTGTCTGTATTTATAACATGACACCTTGTGTTTTTATTAAGAGTAAGATCTTTGGTAAATGTATCTTGATTGATTCCTAATCTTTTCTGCTAAAGAGGATGTGCCACTAATATCCATGTGTGGATGTAGTAAGTGTACAGCTATTATTTTGGTTCATAATACCAATTCTATATGTATTGTTTTTAAAGGAACACCGTATAAGATCTAGGGGTATTTAGTGCTATCTAGTGGTGAGGATTGCAACCACACTTCCCCTTGTTACAATTACTTCAGAGTTCATTGTTAACGAGGTTTTTAGCAGGAGCCAGATTATCCACAGAGGTCCCCTCCTCTCCAAAACAAATGGTTCAGGTCATTACAGCTGGTAAAAACACTGATTAAAGCAGTTTCACACTAGAAATCAGTGTTTCTCCAAAGCTGTTCAGCATGTCAGAGGCGGGCTGCTCGCCAGGCAGGTGTTAATTTGTGCTCATAAAGCAGTTCTGGGCTACTGTAGAAGCATAGCAGTGCAACATGGCGACTTCTGTAAACAAGGGTCCACTCCTTGTGTAGCTATAAATGGCTCATTCTAAGGTAACAAATACACAGTCCTTATTTACAGTTGATAATACATGACAGAAAACATTCTTACTATATTATGTTCCATTCCTGCCAATATATCCCCTTAAATGTTGTTGTACACTTTCAGATTGATTATAAAATCAGGGCTCTTAATTTGAAAGTCTTATGCCAGTGCAAGGCGTACATATATAAAGTTAAAATCTTCAAATGACTAAGTAAAAATGTTCAAAGTTTTCTAAAACAGCTGGGCACTGTAGTTTTCAACAAATCTTACTCAAACAGGAGGAAATAGTGCATTTGTTGGGGACGTTTTGTGGTCTGGTGAGTATTTGGAGTAGTAGGCTGATGTCTGTGGGACTGAGTCAAAATAAATTACAGTGAGTGTACTCATAGTAATAAAAGAATAGGTCAATGTAACAGTGTGGCTTATTGATGTGTTTAGTTTTTTGACAACAATGAAGCTCTGTGGCACAGAGGGAGAAGAAATATCAGGCTTTAATACACAATACTTGTGAGTAGATACATTTGTTGTTGGTTGTGGTGTTTTCATGGGATTTGTTGACAGTAAGAAACATAAATTATCACCAGCCTTGTTCCATAAATCAGCATTTCATAAATGATTTACAGTGACTACTTTGTACATAGACAAGTGTAGTATTCTTTAGAGATATTAAAGGATGGGGATGCTCTGATTTTTTTTCTTTTCCTTTTTTGAATCTTATGCTATATTCATGAAGTTACAGTTTGGTCTATTTCATGTATAAGCTTATGAAGGAGTTCAACATTTGACTTCATTCAGCAGAGGATGCTGTATAGAGATTAAGGGCAGAGTCACACCTAAAGGTCCGGATCCTGAATCAAACCAATGTGAGGATGATACAGTGTTTCCCATCAGGTCTGGTTTGCATTCACAAAGGCTAAACTCAAAAGGTTCAGAAACTGTAAACAAAGCCAAGTTGTGGAAATGTGGTTTAATTATTGGTCATACAGCTAGCGGCTAAAAGACAACACTACTAAATTTAACCTGGATATCGTAAATGGTAAATGGACTGCATTTGTACAGCACTTTTCTAGACTTAGAAACCACTTGAGAGGCTTTACACTACAGGCACCACTGACACACATTCATGCACTGGTGGCTGAGGCTAGCATAGAAGGCACCACCTGCTCATCAGATAAACATTCACACACACTCAAGAGCAATTTAGGGTTCAGTATCTTGCCCAAGGACACTTTAACATGTAGACTGCAAGACTGCAAGGGCCAGGGACCGACCCTCCAATTCATACTCTTAACCGTCTTGAGCCACCTCACATCTGAACATCATGGAGCGCTTTCAGGTTCTTTTCATGTTGGTGTTGACCTGGATCATATATCAGCAGTCACCATAGGACTGTGCATATCTCACAAGACAGCAGGTAATAAATAATTGAATAATGCAGACACTTCAAGGAAGATGCTCTATGATTAGATGGTCTTCTCAAAGAAAAGTTCTCTCAGCCCAAATATTCAGGAGGCATTTCACTTTGTCCAGGTTTGTTTCATGCGACTCAACATTTTGGCAAATGCTCAAATTAGCTATTTGTTCAGCAATCAATAAAACAGAAAAAAAAACTTTTTTTTAAACCAGTGAAATTCCACATTAAATGATATGCTTCCTGTTAATTGGTCAAACAGCTAAAATGAACTGCTCCAGAATTAACTCAACAGCATTAAGTGCAACCACCTGTTTCAGGCAGATCAGAGAGCAGTTGTTTGGTCCATAGACTCACAAGTCAGTCTTTAGACGCTTGCGTAACTAAAGACTGATGTCTTTCTCCTTGATTTTGTGTTTAGATGGGCGGATACAATTTCAGAGTTTAAAAAAACTCCCTACCTTGCCGAACCAATAGTAAATCCGCAGGGCGGTCCTTCGGTGGCTCGCTGAACTCTTGTGCTCGTAAACATTAGTCCGACTGCGTTAAAAATTTTAAACAAAGTCGCTGTAAGTCCTTCATTTCCACAATCTTGTGGACTGAACACGTTTAATAAAATAAAATGCTCTCTGTGTGTTTGTTTCCTTGCGGACGAGAAAAGGGGGAGCACACATTTCCGGGAGGGCGTGTCCTTTTAAAAAATGCAAGAGGCGTGGCTTTGTTGCCGGCCGTTTTCTGTGGTGGTTACACACACTTTAGAAAGGAGTTTCCCCAGACTATCAGAAGGAGGAGATCTCTGATTGTCTGGTGGCGAGACTATTTGGTCCATACTAGAGATCGAGGACGGTATTAACACGGACCCAAAGAAACTCTTCCAAGGGTGTACATGCTCCAGTGTCCGTTTCAACCAGACTAAAAAAAGGCTGAACATGCCCTTAAACACACATCACCACACTTTTCTTTGTTGCTGCAAAACCATGATGTCGGTCAATAAGATCTGCTCTTACACTGAAATCTTACTAAGGCCATAGTGGATACAGAAAACAAAAGTAAAATTACTGACTTTAAAAGTACTCAAAAAGTACACCTACACAAGAATCTGCTTATGTAAGTGTAACTCCTCACGTATGTCCTCAGGAGTACCACATACTCCCTAATTATCATACACGACTCTGTGGAACACTGCTACTTTTTCGTTTTCATCCTACGCTAAAGCTTCTGTCTCCTTCTGGACTTCACATGCAGCAGAATAAAGCACAGTATGTCGAATATATGCAGACGCTGTACATTTCCAGTTCATCATGCTCCCTCCCCTTGGAGAAGGCGTAAGTAGGAACAAAACTGTCTACAAGAGAGGCAAGAGGGGATGTGTTTACACACAGCTATAAAACCACTTACACCAAAGAATGAAACTTTTATTGAGTAGCAGGTGTTGAGCAACGATGCCTGGCTTTATTTGAAGGGTGGGTTTTAATGCCAGGCGTCCACACCTGAGAGGGGATATAATGTCGCAGTTGGAGGGACTGGAGTGGCAGATAAAAGCTATTGTTAATAATTTACATTCATTCTCATTAATGACAAGGATCAGCGGTACCTGAGCCAACAGATCCTTGGGTCCACCTCAGAGTCCTTAGTATTCTGACAGAGTTATTGTGCATATCCCTTTTCCCCAGTTTGGATGTCCTATTCTCTTTCAACGCACATGTGGCTTTCCATCATAAAGCTCATTAAAAACTTACATGTTTGTCAACCCTTTTCCCAACTGGCCTTTAAATGAAAGCCTACATTATGCATTCTGTCACGTTCTGCATGGGATAAAATCTACATTTTCCTTGCTCTCACTCAGCTTATCTCCGTTCCTCTCTGTTGGGATGTTTATGGGCCTGTTTAGTCCCACTTCTTGCGTTTTATGGGCCTAATGGTGGATCTCAGCAGCAGACTGTGATCAGGTTAAACCACTAAACAGACGACGGTTAGAGTCGCTTCAAAAGATAAGGAATGCAGTGGAGAACAAAGATCCCAAAAGAGGTGTGTTGCTTAGCTACCGGTAACACAATGAAATAAGATCCAGGAAGTCCTGTTTGAATTTGTTTTGTTTTTTTTTGGTTTTCGATTGCACAGTACGTTCTATGTAGTATTGGTTTAATTATAATAAAATGTATGTTTTGCACAGGATCTTAAAGTGGACCTATTATGCTTTTCCTTATTTTCTATCATGGTCAAGTTTAAAATAATTAGGTAAACAATTTGTAAAAGTAATCCCTGTGAGCCAAAGCCTCAAGCTTACAACCATTCTAAATACTCCAAAGTTCCTCTGTTTTTCTACTCTGACTACAAGCTGACATCAGATTGTGACAGATTTCCTTATATGGTTATCTGTTCTAGGTGAAGTACTGCAAATATTTACACTACATAACCTTTTCTGCTACATGAAGCTACATGCTAACATCAGGGAAACATGTTATCTTGGTTGCTGATGCTGGAACACATCCAGTTGTGTAGAGGCTATTATTGACTATTTGTAACAGTAGAAAGGGCCACTATACGCAGTAATTCGCTGGCTGCAAGTACACAAACGTGTAACCTTGGCTGTTGATGCTGGAGCATGTGGGTTGTGTTTAGAAGCTTTTATTGGTGATTTTTAATAGTCAAAAATGCTGCTATACACAGTCATTTCCTAGTTGGAAGAAAAAAGCTACATGTGGCTCCATGCTAACATCAGGTAAACATGTAATCTTGTTTGCAGATGTTGTCAATCTCACCACAATTTTGGATTATATATCTGCTGGAAGATGTCAGATTGTGTTTAGAAGCTTTTATTGATGTAATGTGTGGGAAAAGTGTGGCTCAACACAGTCATTCTTACGGCCGAGATCCACCGGGCACGTCAGCGGCACGAGTCCCGTAGCAGCTCGCTCCCCTGTTAATCAATTACAGCGGCTGCACCGGCAATGGTAGCGGCGTGACAACCCCTGTCGCGTGACAACTCTCTGTTTTAGGAGGCTCTTCTATTTTTGTCGCGCTATGCTCCCCTACGCCAGCAAAAACTACATGAAATAGTGTGCTAAACGAGCACAATGTGTTTTTAAATGAATCAATCATTATCAGAGGAGATATGTGATGATTTTTTTTCATGCATTTACTCATGTTTATCCGTGACATTGTGTAAATGTCCGTGGCGGACATTTGAAAGCAAGTAGATGACAAACAGTACAGTAAACTTGTAGATAACTCAAATATATGTAATAACTTAGGTGGGAAATGCTTTAACATTTCATGCAGCCTACATGCAGCCTCTCAGCTTGGCAAACTGTAAACAACCCCGCTGGTTTCTCTGGGTTGCTTCCGGACGCAGTCAGTGGAGCCCAGATGAATAAGCCGCGACGCTACGCTGACGTGACACTTGCGTTTGCAGCCGGTGGAGCCTGGCCGTTAGGCTGTGAGTACACTGCTACATGCTAATGTCAGGGAAATATTTAATCTTGTTGGTTGATGTTGTTAATTTCTCTCAGATTTTGGATCACATTTCAAATGTAACATGTCTGGTTGTGTTTATAAGCTTTCATTGATGATTAATAAATGGGAGAAAGTGCTGTTTTCCATTTCAGTCATTTCCCGGCTGCAATGACAGTGCAGACAATGAGATGCTGGAGACCTGGAAACGCTAAAGTCTTTTTGACCATTGATTGATGTATACATGTTCCAGAAGAAACCAAAAATACAATGACCCTGAAAATGAGCATAAATGTTTTCCTTTAAAGGCTCAATCTATATTTATTAGCCATAAACAGCCAACAGTGCTGGTACACACAGGTAGGTAGCTAACAGCCCACTCCAACATTGTGTGTGAAGTGTGCCACATGCAGCATGTGTTTTCTATGTGCAGTACGATATATGTGTGGCACAGACTCAGGCTGAAATTAAATGTTCACCAGGAACTGCTGTTGTTTCTGTCTTTGTACATCCATGAAGTTGCTAACATCAGTTAATACATTTGCATCTGTTTGTGTCTCTAAGTTTTGTTATGTTGTATTTTCATGCATTTATTTTATCTCCAATTTTCTCCTCACATTATGTGATTGGGGCTTGAGAAGAATGGAGTTATAAAGTAAAATAAAAAAAAATACAAAGACATGATATTTTCAATCTTTGTTAATGCCATACTCACATGTCCATATGCACACTGAAAGTTATTAGACAGTAATCATTCCCCCTTCATGAGCATAAAGCAATCCCTTATTAGAGTTTTTTACACTTTTGTGCAAAATACCAGATTTTTTTCAGAGTAAAGAATTGTATAAAGATAAACTTATATATAAAAGAAATGTGAACCTGTTCCTCAGTGTGTCTGTCTTAATATGGGTGTTGCTGCCTTATGTTACTTATCAACATCATCATTTTCAAACTGTGATAAGTTTGATAATGATTCCTCAATAATAAGCATTAATACATACTCATCTTGCAAAAAAAATAACCATTTAAAGAAACACTTCTATATATGCATACATACTCATGGGCTCAAGGCTCACATCAATACTGAAGTGATTACTGAATTGTTGCAGAGGAAGCGGGAGAGGATGCGTGTTCAGCAGCTGTGAATTCAGTGTAACTCTCTTATTCTGCAGCTCTGAAAGGAGCCTCGTGGCATTAGGTATAAATGGGAAAGTAATTAGCAGAGCATATGCACTTGGACCTGCAAGAGGACGAGGTCTTTGTGCTACTGCCTGCACACCCACGTGGGTCTTTGTGTGTGCGTGTGGATGCGCGTATGTGTGTGTTTGCTGTACAAGGCCACCCACAACAGGAGAGCCTGATTGACAGCCAAAGAATCCTGAGAGAAGCAAACACACAGGCAAACAAATGTACACTCGTACAATCAGAACTCCATGTATTGACACGGCTCTGCCAGCAGCTCTGCTCTGAGAGACGACTCCCTCTCGGCTCGCCAACTATCAACCTGAAAAGTAACAAAAATATTGATGTTTAACAAAATATTTTCTGCTCTTTCACTTCATCTCATGTTGCACATTTTCCTCATATGTGATCTAATAAATACGCCTTAACAGACTTCACCTTATTGCCTACAAACCCAGAAGTAGGTGTACTGATTACTGTCTCCTCACATCTTGCCTGGCTGTTGTAACAAAATAGGCCCACCATTTCCTGCCTCGCTGAACTCCCCTGTATTTGAAACATCGCATAGCGCAGCATGATGCAACACAGCAGCCTGCACCAGCAAGGCAAAAGGTTACACAGCGAAGAGAGCTGGGTCAAAGACTGCTGGCAAATAATTCTTACTGGAGGGTTTGTTTCAACCCTTTGAACACTTTCGCTCTGATTGCACTCCCCCTTCTACAGGCTTTATTTTTATCTTCACTAGGCATTTCATTTTTTTAATATTTTCAAGATAAGTTGGAACATCCCAAAATGCCATTATTTGGCATGTGAGTGGTATTATACAGGTTACAAGGATAGCTTGTCTGATAAAAGAAGTTTTAGATCAGAATTTGTGCATATGTGATTGGGAAGCAAGTGCCAAAGACTAACTTAACTCTTCCAAGCAGCCTCAACAACAAATGCTAACATACAATATGGAATTGGTTTTAAATGTATGAGAATGAGCTGGAACCATTCATGGTAACTGGGAGTTAAAGATGGTTATTTGTCTTTTCCTTCCAACGTTATTGCCAGAAAAAACATTTGCATCGTACATTTCTGCAAACAATGGATATGTCACCTTTGTGTGTTTCATGTAGCAGATATGTTGAAACTTTGTATTTCTTTCTGTTTAATTATCAGTTTTTAGTTATATGGCAAGGCAAAGGACAAAGACTAAAAATGCTCAGTTTTTGTCACTACAAACTCAGTCTAACATTTTCCTAACTCCCATTGAAAAAGAAGAAACAAACAAGCAAAAAACACTTCCTTCACTGCAAACATGACATTCTGAACTCTTGTTTCCCTAACAAAGACCACACCAATAAGATAAAGATTTTGAATGATTTATTGCATATGATGGATTATGGGATGAAAGGTTGAGGGTCCAATGGATGAGGGCTTAGGGATGGAGGGATGAGGAACGAAGGGTTGAGGGTCAAGTGGATGAGGGATGAAGGGTTGAGGGTCGAAAGGATGAAGGAATGAGGGATAGAGGGCTGAGGGGATGAGGGATGGGAGGTTGAGGGTTGAATAGATGAGGGATGAAGGGATGAGGGATGAAGGGTCGAATGGATGGGGGATGAAGTCAAAAGTATGAAGTGGCATTAGAAAATACTGGGAGGAAGTGGAGGGTTGAAGATGCATTGGGGCGGATTCAGAGCACTGCAGGAAGTGACCAGCCACAGAGGCTGCATTGATTTACAGTCGGAAATACGAAGTTGCGTAACGAAACTGTGATGAAGTGGAGGGTAGATACATTGGGGTGAATTCGGAGCACTGCGTTGATATACTTCCGAGAATGAAAATGAGAAAGAGTCAAAAGTATGAAGTTGCATTTAAAAAAAAAAACTGAGATGAAGTGGAGGGCCAAAGGTGCATTGGGATGAATAGCCTGAAGAGAATGGAAGCAGGGCTAAGAAGGTTGGAATTCGGTGGCAAGTGTTTGCCGTAAGAACAGAAACCTTTCGCAAGCATTGGTTAACATGAGAATATATGTAGCGGTTCGCAACTGCTGGTGGCTAGATTAATGGAAAGCTGGTTTTATGTAGTTGTGGGTGGAGAAGGAAATTTTCTTAATTATAAATAGTATTATCATTATTATTGTCATTTCATGGATAGAATGCGTGGTAAAAATTGAATGAATGTGACGTCTTAAAAGGAAGAGGGGAGCTGACGCTGGCTAGTAAGGTGGGCTAAGGGTGTGCTTTGGACGAGATCATTAGGATAGCTTTCTGTGAAGCTGATGGAAGGTTTTCTGGTTGTGGAAGTGATTAGACAGCTGTGATGATGAACGATGTGATGAAGCCTTTGAATGCAGAGATGACAAGACTGATGGAATGATCTGAGAAAGGACAAACATATAGGGTTAAAGTTTGTTTGCTAGTTTGATTTACTTGTATGGTTTCCCTTTGTACGAATTAAATGAGCAATGGCTACTTGAAAGATTTCCCTTAGTGTATTAGATTAGCATAGATAGGGGGAACCTGAGATTTAAGATTACCGTTTGCCAAACAAACAAACAATTGTTTCCACTAATTGCATATGACAATGAGTAACTTAAAACTTGAAACCATACAACCTGGCTCCCTGCTAGTGAGAGCTAATGGTACTGGCTGCTGCCCTCGAGGGACAGGAGTCTGTGACATCACAAGCGGCGATCCGAGCATGGATGTCTCGGCTAGGATCCCCAGATGCTGGCAGTTACATAGACGTGGTGTTTAATGAAGCGGCGTTGGAACCCAGCTGTGTGGCTGCAGTTGGAGGGAGTTCCTTTTCTTTTCAGGACGTGTTGGAGACTGTCTGCCTGGGGGGAATGCAGGTGGAATGGAGGAGCTGGCGAGGCCGAGGTATGGGAGCCGCAGAGCGCTTGCGGCTCTGCCTGGGAGTTTGTCTGTAGTCCGACTGCTGCAGGAATGATATGACTCGAAGATAAACGCCTTCAGGTGGATTTTGTTTGGATCAGGAGGATTGTTCTGCAACTCTGAATCCGTGGTGAGTTGATTAATTTATACAATGAAAAATAGAGTTTGTCTTACTTTTAGATTGAGGTAAGCCTGTGGTTACATGTGAAGTGCACGTTGGTCGATGTGAGAAATGTGATTTAAAATGTGATTTATAAATCAGATTTATTTAACCTCCTCTGTCAGAGTAAAACTTTGGTGGAACGAATACTTCTTTCCAATAACAAAAGGCTTGGATAACTATGATACCTGGCCACATAATTCTTATAAAATATCATTTAAGAATCAATGTTGTTTCCATCGTGTCCTGCTCTTGACCAGTTGGGGGCGCTGAAGCACCCTGAGCACCCCACATCTCACCAACCTGTGCCTGTGGTTCTATGTTCTGTAAGAGCAGAGAAATTCATGCAAAGCATCCTAAATAACTGATAGATAATATGAAAAGACAGAAAACAATTATTTGTGAGTTTCTTTTTGACAGGTCAGTATAGTTTCTCTCATTTCTATAGTGCCACTCTCTCAGTGTTGCCATCACTCACCATGTTGCCCATACAGTATATTGTCTGGAGTGTCGAGCGCTGGCTTGGTGTTATTGCATGCCACGGGGGCCTCTCAGCGCTGATTGATGGGTAAATGCTCCTCATACATCTCAACTTCCATCTTGTACGGGGTGGTACAGGGCAGCTGACTGCTAGTGTCACTTTACAACAATGGAGAGTGCCAAAGAGAGGGCTCGTATGTGAGAACAGATCAGAGTGTGTGGAATTAAAGGGTATCAGACTGGACTGATGGATGGACGGATAGCTAGCCAGGCCTACAATCAGATCGTGAACTTTGACTGTAAGAGCAGATAAATCTTTCATTCTGTCTTACTTTGAGACATTTCTTTTCATGTTTCTAGAACTTTGAAGGCATGTAAAGGACAGCTAATTGTGTTGTTGCTTCTCTTCCCTGCTTGAGCATCTTGTTTCTCATTCATTCACTGTCTCCCTTTCTTTATCTTTCTTCCTTTTAGGTTTTTACACTTAATCCCACATGGCCTTCCGCATAGCTTTTCCACCTAGCCGACGTCTGATAATGAGGTCATTTATCACCACTATGTAGAGAAGGCCTGTTTTTAATGCATGTGTTTTCACCTTTCTGGAAAAGACATGTTTTTGAACAAAATTGCTTTTTTGAGTCCTGATAGCGTTAATCCCCCTGAACAGTCATTTTAAAGCACCAGACGCCTCTCCATCCCCTTTCGCCGAGTGCAAAAGCCATTAAAAGTTGCGAGTTTCCTCATAATGGCATTATGAGTGAATTGTGTGGCCCATGTCTGCCTGAGCCTCCCTCAGGCCATCTCCCACTCTCTCATGTTTTCTGTGGTTTGTGCACTCTCACACCATATCGCCCCCACACATGCATCAGCCCATCCAGCTTTAACACGTCCACTCTTCTCATACTCAGTGTTGGGCTCACTGTTTGAAAAGATATTAATAAAAAAATGCATCTACTTCCATGTAATTTGCTTAACTAATCATATATTACATAAGTCCCCAAATATTAAAATATCCTCTTTTTTTAAATAAAGGTGAAGTGAATCAGTGCTGATGTCCCATGCTCTTAAGACCTTCTTTCTGAAAGCTGAACGCTGATGCCATGGCCGGGTTGTCCAGCTGTCAGTCCGTCCCATTCTCATGGACCAGATATCTCAAGAACAACTTGAGGGACTTTCCTCAAATGAACTGATGTAAATTTGGTGTTCAGAGGTCAAGGTTACTGTGACCTCACATCTATCTCGTTCTTGTGTACGTGATATCTCAAGAACGCCTTGAGGAACGGGACTTTCCTCAAATTTGGCACAAATGTCCATGTGGACTCAAAGACCGACTGATTTGATTTTGGTGGCCAAAGTTCACAGTCACTGTGACCTTGCTTGCGTATCATCCTTGTGAACGTGATATCTCAAGAACACCTTGAGGGACTTTCCTCAAATGAACTGATGTAAATTTGGTGTTCAAAGGTCAAGGTCACTGTGACCTCGCATCCATCTTTTTCTTGTGTACGAGATATCTCAAAAACGCTTTGAGGGACGGGACTTTCCTCAAATTTAGCACAAATGTCCATGTGGACTCAAAGACCGACTGATTCGATTTTGGTGGTCATATGTCAAAGTCACTGTGACCTCACAAAACACAATTTTTGCCACAACTTAATAACTCAAATGCTAATTATGACAAAATTACACACATATGTTTAATAGGATAAAATAATGAAGTGATGACATTTTAAATCCAAAAGGTCAAAGGGCAGCTTCACTGAAATGTCATTATTTTCTGCAGAAACACATTTGTGGCCATTGCAAGTCATAACTCAGTGACAGAAGGTGAGACATTTGGTCAGATACCGAATTGATGAAACTTATCTTGGGTGTCCACCTTTAAATTGTACTGATTGTATAGAACTTCTGTGCTGCTGGGTTGAAGATGTTTGTGAAGCATCCATGTTTTAGAATTTTTAGCTTCTTTGCAGCAAAATATTGAAAGCACTGTTGTCATCGTTACATGAGTCTGGACAGACATGGATGTAAACTGTAAGTGCAACTTGACTAGTTGGCGGAGACATACAACCAGGAGGTGGTAATTCTAGATCTTAACTTTCTTAAAACCTTGTATATTAAGTAAATAGTTACGTGGCGATGACAAAGACATGCAAATTAGCACACAATCTTTAGCAGCTTGTCATTAGGACATCTTTAAAGCACTTCCTCCATTTCTATTTGAAACAGTTTGCAACACTGCATGGGTGGTTAGTCAGGTCCAATACTGGTACAGCTTTCAATTCCAGTCAGACTTTCTGTCCCTCTGATGAGAGTTTTAACCCAGAATTTGAACAGAATGATATAGTTGGGCATGCTAACGTAGTGGCTGGAAATACAAAAGACCAACACAGTGACAGAGACGACCGGAAGGTTAAAGAAGTGGGCATCACCTGAAGGTTGCACATTAAACAGTGTAAAGCAAATGAAAAGCTATTGAGCTTTTCACAAGACCCTGAATCTGCTGCTCAGCAGATCAGACTGTGGTTGCACTGGGCCGCTTACTGTTTGTGTGAGATGGAACAGGAAGTTTCTGCAAAAGAGAGTCTGTCTCTAAGTGAAATGTCCCTGAATAAATGAGAGTTTATAAAATAGGCTGTGGAAGCTGCAGAACAGGGTTGTGCCCTTGAGCCTTACGTTTGGGTGCACTTACTGTTGCACAGTTTCCAAAAAATACAGTCGATATCTTCCAACATGCAGTAGTGTGGTTTTAGCCTTGTGATTGTACTGTATGTTTCACACTACTACTTATAGTGATTTTTCACACAATAAAATATGAACAATTTAATGATTACCATACATTTCATAATTGCCTTTAGTGCAATTCTGAAATGTCAGACCACTTGCACATGAGCTAGAATAGCACCATGGTGATTTCCTTTCACCAAAAAGAAATAAGAAGCACCTGACAGAATGCACTTTATCATGAAGCCACATGGAGAGACTAATGCATTAGCAAAGCCAGTGCGGTTATTTTCAGAGTAATTCAGGAAGTATAGTGCTAGCTTAATTTGGGTTTTTTTGCAAATCATTCTCTGTTTGAAGAAAACTGCATTCTAGCCTCTTGAGAGAGGTGAATGAAATTCATGAGGCGTCAAAATGATTTGATTAATATGTGATGAAAACTGATCATTATCCAAATCAGAGACTGTCACTCTTCCCTGTGCATTGTCAACACAAGGGAGACTGTTTTGTCTTTTTTTTTTTAGATTTTCTGGCATACAATTGAATGAGTTTCTCAGTGTAGTGATATTAGTGCATGGATAATAGTGAAGTCAACCGGACCTGTGGACAGATACAGCCGAGAAACCAGCAAAATCAATACCATGTCAAAACCAAAACAAAAGGAACTAAGCTTTAGCCAAAAAATCAAAACGATCCTTTTAATAAAGAATCACACGTGATCCATGATCCATCCACCTTTAGCATATTAGTAACTGCTTATTATGGCGTGTGGTTTTCCACCCCAGCTACAATTGCGTCCATATTGGATGATTCGACACCACCCAATTTACATCCAATGCCAACATTCAGCACCAGTGCAGGATGTGATGTGCCGCTTATATGGCTAAACGTGGAGGTTTTGGTGGTCTTTGGGTCAACTGCATGCCAGAGTTTGTGTCCTGTGACAGTCCAACAATTAATACTCACAATATTTACTTCACCTTAACCAAGTGTTTTACTCGCCCAACTTTAAACATGACCTAACCATTTAATATTTGGCATAACTACAATCTCTTCTTAACTTTTAACATACTGTAGCTGGCATGTGTAGGGAAAGACTGTATAAATAATGGATGTAGCTACCATGATGTCACCCACTGGTTTGTGCACTGCTGTTTTGAAGCCTGGAGTTTGTCATTTTGGCTGTAGCCAACTTGGTATTTTTCGAGCCAGAGGTGACCATATTTAGATTAGATGGAGGAGCGAGGGGTGGATCTGACTCATAGACTGCAGCACCTTTGAAAGATAGCCTGTAAATCAAAGGATATGCCCTTTAATATGCGTTACGTTGGATCTTAATAAAATGTAAACAGGTGATTATTAAAAAAAAAAAATCACCCCCTGTACAGTTTACATCAATGTTAAAATTAGCTATCGAGATCAGAACTGTTTTTTATTCCAGGTTTTAAACATGTTTATTTCTGCTGTAAATTTGGGCATTACAACATTGGAAGTTGTGCTCAGTTTTCCTTATTGGCTTCATTTTTCAGTCTCAGAGGTTTCTGCTCGTGCGCAAGTAATTATGCACAGGTAATGTAGAAATAAATAATTTTAAAAGTGTTGGATTTGGATTTTGAAAAGTGTTATCCATCCATTTTTTATCTGCTTAACTGGGACTGGGTCGGAGGGTCAGCAGGCAAAGAAAAGTACCCCAGACGTCCATCTTCACAGCAATGCTTTCAAGGTCCTCCTGGGGGGTTCCAAGGCATTCCCAGGCCAGATGAGAGATGTAATTCCTGCAACGTGTTCTTGGTCTACCCTTGGGCCTCCTATCAGCGGGACGTGCCTGGAGCACCTCTAATGTCAGGTGCCCAGGAGGCATCCTAATCAGTTGCCTGAAACACCTCAACTGACCTCTTTGGACGCAAAGGAGCAGCTCCCTCTGGATGTCTGTGCTCCTTACCCTATCTCTAAGGCTGAGCTCAGCCACCCCATGGAGGAAACTCATTTCGACCACTTGTATTCACGATCTCATTCTTTCAGTCACTACCCAAAGCTCATGACAATAGGTAAGGGTTGGGACGTGGATGGATCAGTAAATGGAAAGCCTTGCCTTACCACAACGGTCCGGCATAGCACCCACATCACTGCAGACACCCCACCAAACTGCCAATCCATTTCATGGTTCATTCTACCCTCACTCATGAACAAGACCCCAAGATACTTATACTCCTTTGCTTGCGGCAGTACCAGTAAAAAAAAAATGTATATGGGCATAATAGGCAATTTTGTAGAATCGTCCAATAGAGTGGTGTCTCATGACAGGGTTGGGTACTTTCCACCTACAGGATAGCCAGCCTGTTCTCACTCCCAGATTCTCAAATACAGACACTTCGTCATGGCTCCTTGAAGTGTGATATGGACACAAAAGCACCCTTTGGCATCTCTATGAGACGCACCAGGATTTCAAGTAGCTCTACTGTAGACACATCTGCGTCAATATCTGATGTTCAGAACTGCTGATGTATTATAAAGAACAAGGGTCCACGCAGTGTGGGCGTCATATACAGATGCTAAAGGGTGCTTCTAATAAAGATGCCTCTGGTTTCGGTATCACATGCTAAAAGGTGTCAGTATTTGACAACCTGGGATGAGAGTGTGTTGGTATATCACATGGTATAGTGACAAGGACGTTTTTCAGAGAAAGATGACTTTTGTAGAGATATATATATAGAGCCTGGTCTCACAGACATTTGTGATAGGACCTTGACCTCTTAACACCACATTATGTGATGTCATGTGTAATGCGTTAGAAGTACTAGTCAGCCCCACGAAACAATGCCAATGGAAAGTCAATAAGGATACAAATTCATTGGAGGGTGGGTGGTGAATGGGTGAAAGAAATACAGGACTTTCACCCAGGAGACCACTGTTCATTTCCTGTCTTCATCAAAGTCACACAGTAATAAACGAACTAATGAATCAAGGCAGTGGTAGACCAGCTGCTCCTGTGTTTAACGAGGTAAAAGTAAAAAAAAACAAAAAACTTTTTACATGCCCCAAACTCAGTTTCAAGATCAACTAACCCTAACCCAACAACTAGCTCCAACAATTCCAAACAGCACCGATATCCCAACCCACTCAGTATATTTCGAGCTCACTCGTACTACCAGATGTTGTCCGTCATTCAAATGAATTCGGGTGGAAAAAAAGGTTCCGGGGGAACCAAAAGTATTCAAATAGACCTTGTGGTTGCAGAGATATATTCATTTCATTATGGATATGCAATTTTTGAGCAGAGGCCTAAAAAAATAGGCTTAGGGTTGGGGTCTGGCTTTGAAGAGAGTATAGATTGAGTTTTGCTCTCCATTCATTTCCCCATGGGAAAGGGCTGTATGTATGGGAAGTACTGAGCATTCAAGTGGATAAATGAGATTCACACAAGTTGTGTGAGAGCTTGTTTTGATATAGTTTTTATTGCCGTTAAATGCAGACCCCTCTGACTTCAATTCATCAAGAACATTCTCTGTTTTTGGATTCTTCATTCATCATTGAGGAATGCAGGAAAGACAAAGTTTTCTTCACAAATTCAATGTAACACAGGGTGAGTAATTGATATACAAATGGCCATTTGCAAGAGGGAGTATTCCTTTAAAACAGATTGTGGCAGTGCAAGAACAAATTGCAGTAAGATCCCATTGAATATTTCCCTTGTTCCTCAGGGCACAAAGCTTAGGCACAAAACAGTCCTTTCAAAACGATAATTTAATTTTTGTTCTCTCTTCGTTTTCTGACACACATACACACTCACACACACCCACACACCCCTAATGTCCTCTGTAACACTATCGACGCACACAAGTGCTCTCCGAATGACCGGAGACTGACAAAGAGGGGCGAGACACAAAGAGTTTCACAACTCACTTACAGACGGGCTGAGTGATGGCCAGCAGGGAGGAAATCAATAGCAGGAGGGGAGACACTATCAAAGCTGTCCATGGACCAACATCCCGTTACTGTCGACAGGTTTTAATCCATAAAGCTGGTGTCTCCCCTGAACAAAGAGAGAAGCAGGAGGCTCTTCTCTTATCTCTATCAGGGCTTTGAATTACAAAGGCCTATCACCATGGAGTTAGAGGGGAACCACGTGGAATTAGACTAAGGATCAGTCTCTTGTGGGAAAAGAAGAGGTTTCATGTTGTCTGGCTGTTGCATAATAGATGAGACTGTTTGTTGTAAAATGTATATAAGTTTGCAAGACAAAAAAAATATCCATTGAGCCAAAAGATCTCATCAAACCGCAAATGACAATCAGTTCATGAAAGCTTTTCCATTTATGTTCTAAACATCCCTCCAGTGAAGTAATGCTTTTTCTGTTATGTTTAGAATAAATAAAAGAAATGCACAATCATAAGAATAAAAAATCCTAGAAAACAGCACCACATATAGAAAGTCAAACTTCATTAACAGCTTCATCATCAACAACTTCACTGTACCACCTACGCTGTTTGATTGACAGGTGATCCCTGACAGTAAGCCACAGGAATGAACCTGTGGCTGAGATTCTGTGTCTGATTGACAAGTGTGGGTTTTGTTTTAATTGTACAATAGATTGTATAAGAGTTCATAGAATAAGTCTTCAAATCAGCCAAGTGAAAGTAAGATTTTAGTAAGGAGAGACTTCTGCCTCCAGATACAGTGGAGGTGAACGGAACTTCATTTGTCGCACTCAGTTGAAAATTTCCATTTTTGAAATCAGCATCTGTCTCAAGAAACAATGTCCCTGTTACTGTGGATAATGAGCAGCCGATTATTGGACCCACTTTCAAATGAGGAAATAGTTCTTGAAATTTGCTGCGGTGAGATTAAGAAAAAGTCCGACAGTCATTTATATGAAAATGACTCTTTAGATCTGGTCCTAAAGTATGGAATTGATTTGTGTGCTTGTAGTGTTAACACAACACTTTTTAGATACTCAAAGATGCTTTTGAGAAATTGGGTGAGTAAAAAAAAAACAAAACTGGAAAACTACGCAGAACATAAAAGTGGAGAATAGACTAAGTGGGCGCGAACGCAAGTAAAAACTTCTCGATATCCATTGTCGGAACAAGTTATACGGCTTGTTCTCTGGGACCTGCTTCATCAAAGCACGTCAGCATTCTGATTGGTTGTCGCCAAAGCGCATCAGAGCTCATTAACGTAAAGTTAAACAAGGTTTAACTCCCCTACAGACTGCTCCAGCCACTTTGGTCGTGCGGCTGACAACCAAGTCACCGAAGTCGCCGGACTCTCATTGAAAATGAATTACTTCCGCCGTTTTGGAAGCACTGATCGCTGTTGGTTTAAACGTACAGTAAGACACATTCTGCACATGTCACAACAGTGTGGCTTTGTGGTGAAAGAGTGCAGGTACTAGCCTGACCTGTCTGCAGTCCAGACCTGCTGAACATTTGTTCAATGAACAAGCAATCTTCTTGAACATACTGTATGTTTGTATTACGAGGCTCAAAATTTGACAACAAAAACCCCAGACAGTGAGCAACTGAAGTCGTATATTAAGCAAGAATTGGAATGAATTTCATTTCAAAAACTTCAACAGTTAGTGTCCTCAGTTCTCAAACACAGAGTGTTGTTAAAAGACAAGGTGATGTCACAAAGTGGTAGAAATGCCCCTTTAAAGTCTTAAGGCTGGTGAGAAACTGCATTGACTTGGGACAACAAAAACTTTGTCTTGGGTGCTTTTGTACATTGGACATCAGAGGAGATACCCGCACACCAATGTTACAGGGCGAGAAAGCTACAAAAACGTCCACAGGCTGAGATCAATGCAAAAATACTTATTCAATACACAAAAGTGCCAAAAGGGGGAAAAAAAGATAAAGATTAAGTAAAAACAGCAACGAACATGTCAGTCCATGACAATCATCAGTGCTACTGACATGAGTGCTTCACAGAATAGATATAGACACAGGCATATGCCTCACAGGTGTGATAAATCAGTCAGCCGGTGCCACTAAAATATGCTCCTGTCATATCATTTTTGGAATGTGTTACAGGCATTAAATTCAGATTGAGTTTATTTTTACAAAAATCAATAAAGATTATCACTTTGAACAGTGAATATTGTGCCTTTATATTGTATTCTATTGAATACAGGTTACAAAGGGTTTGCATTCGTTTTTTATTTACGTTGTAAACAGTGTCCCAGTTTTTTTGGATTATGTTTTTTGGCTTTTTATTTTGGTGGACTGACCCTTTAACCTGACAGCAAGTGCAAGGCATCAGCGTTAAGACAGACTTAGTTTTTTTTTGTTTTTTTTTTAAGAAAATATAGATATGGTAGATTTGAAGATCTGCACCACATTTCCCTGTTTCATCCCCCAGCATGTTGACCACATTGGTCACGTATGTGCATGGATTATGAACGAATATTCAGTTGAGTCAGCGAAGAGGAGAGCGCATTGATCCAGTACTGCCCTACACTCGCAAACACTCTCCCCCCTCCCTGAGTCTGATCCCTCTGCCTCTTTCTGTGGGATTTAAGTCTCTTTTGATCCTCAAGCCCCATTGGCGCCATCCACCCACCCCCTTCAATATGCGTGTATGTATGCTCGCATGTTCATCTTTAGACATCCATTGGAGTGTATGTGTGTGTGTGTGTGTGTGTTCATAGACGAACAGGCTCATGTAATATTCAGCAGACCCCGGAGCCCTTGGGTGCCACTGGTCTGCCCTGTGCTGGAATAGAGGTGTCTGCCCTCATCTCACCTGGTGACTGCCAACGGAAAGACTAGCACCATAACCGCTTTACTGCCTCCTACCTCCTCCTCCTTCTCTTCCTCTCTCTCACTGTCTCTCCCGCCTCCTCATTCTCCTCCAGGCTCTCTCTATCATCCTGCCCGGTACTTTCCTCTCCCTCCCTCACCTCATCTCCTCTGTCATCTCTCCTGTATTTGTAACCCGCTGCCACTTGGCTGTCACACCAGCATCCCTTCCACTGTCATGTCCTCCTCTCTTTCTTCTTCTGTCTTCTTTCCCTTTTCAATTCCCCTGCCATAATTTCTGTCTCTTCTCTCCTTCTTTGTGGCTCAGCCGACAAGCTTTCCATAACTCCTCTTCCTCCTCGCCATGCAACCTTTCTCGGCCTTGCGTCTGCCTCTTTGCTCTCAGCATGGCAGAATTAGCCCGTCTCTCGCAATTCCTTCACTTGCTCCTGCGGGAAATGACAATGTTGCAGCCCGCTGCCATTATTTCACAGATCAAAGCGTTGAAATTGAACCTGGCTCGGCTGAAAAAATAACCTCCTATCGCGTTGTTCACCTTTGCATCAGTCTCACTGCTCGCTGCCAAAAGGGGTGTTGGACTCTGTGCTCTGTGTGTGTGTATGAAGGCGTCTGATTGTGCCTCCATGCCTGCTTGCATCCACAAATTGCCGGAGTGTGCCGTCTGAGTTTTTCAGTCTCAACACTCCCCCTGGTGGTAGGGAGTGAAAGGGTAAAACCTGCATCTGCAGCAGCTGCAGGAAGCAACAAGTGTTTTACAGGCTGCACAAATCTCTTTGGCATGCTTTAATTTGATGTTCTTAACATCTGTTCGGGGAATACAAATGAAAGCTCATTCTGGGAAGACCCTTTTAAAATAATATTAATGCTGCAGAGGATAATAATATTAATGTAGTGCTAAGGCAAAAACCAGTATTGGTCTGTTATTGAAAGACACATTTTCTCCAGACAAAAAAAAAGTAGAAAAGACAAATAGCAGTGAATAAAAATGTTGTGAAATGCAGTAAGTCATATAATAAGTTAGAAATGCATATTAGGTACACTATGGAATTTGATTAGCTCCTGTATTTAAAAAAAAGAAAGTAAATTGTCACCAGGTAGCCAGAATTTCATAACTGATCCTCTAAAAATCCTCTTAGATTTTTCTTAATTGTCCTTGCACAGACTAAGTACCAAATCAACAAATTGCTATCTAACAGTAGATGAAGTGTATTTCATTATGCAATTTATTAACAGGAATACATTTTTTCAGATGCACAGGATGCATTGTAAACCATGTGATGTATTAATAGTTTGAATAAATGTACCTCTGTCAGTATGATCAATACACAAGTACGTAAGCTATTGTAGTTTGTGCAGTAGATAGCACAATGGATGTGAATGATACATACAGTGTAAACCATTGGTTCCCAAGTGGTGGGTTGCAATCAAAAGGCAAACAGTAGGTCCATTTCGGAAATACCCATTATTCAACAACATATATCTCAAAAGCCCTATAAGTCTGAAAAATGTCCCATTGACCCAAAAGCCCATTTCTACGACAGTCTGTTATCGTGAAAACAACAACCAATTGCTTTGAAGGGTCATTCAGACAGCACTCTCCCAAACAGAAACACATTGCTAATTAATTAGTCAAATGGCGTCATTGGACTTCCCGACTTTGGCAAAGGCGTGACGTAATCTACTCTGCCTCTAATTGGTCAGTACTTGTTGCCTTCATTGGTTAGGTTGGTTAGGTTTAGGCATGAGGAGTGATATTGGCTCAGGTAAGGGTAAGAATATCATGGTTAGCCAACCAGAGTAGGGAGTCATACTTTTACCAAAGTAGGAAGGTTTGAAATGTCATCCTGCGTAATATTTTGCCTTGTGCTTCTGTTTGGGAGCATGTGTGGCACATTTTTGCGAGAAATGGCCCTTTGAAGGAATGGCTGTTTAATTTTGGGATAACTTGTAGTCCTACAAATTGTCTTTTGGTCCAATGGGACATATTTCTGAATACTGGGACTTTGGAAGCCATCGCAACAACAGGATTGTACTGTTCAGTCTTCAGGCTCATTTATACTCCCTTGAATACAAAAAAGGTGCCTTCATTTCAAAATGCTGTAAATGTCACTGGCGTCATGCTTCCATGCAGCCTTTATGTTGGCATAGATACAGCCAATAGGTTGTAGGAGGTCATAATATTGTACCTTTAAACAGAGGTAGCGTTGTAGACAGTGGTGGTCAGTGCGACCATTATATACATCCCGACATGTAGGTGCAGAATTCTTTTAACTGAATAACAGATTTATTCTGTTATGTAAATTTCTTTGTTGTCTCCTACGGTAGTATCTCACTTGGACTAGGCTACGCTGCTTCTACAATCTCTGGTGGTACTACTCTAATTTGTCTGTATCTGTAAGCTTTTAGAAAACATGCAAAAATACAGATGAAATGAACACTAAGTACGGACAAAAGGTTCCATCTCTGTTGTTAATTTACATAAAGGTTATTGCAAGTAATAGAGCAGTATGCATTAATTCTCTTCTCTTGTCACTGTCAAACCAAAATTACACATGGCAGCCCCACTTGCTAAATTTTGTGCAACCAGAGCCAGGCTTGCAAACCAACCACAGAAACCTCAGTGCGGATGTGCACATCAAACTTGTTGTGATTAATTGTTGTACACAGTTTCTCATGCAAATCAACAGGCGTGCTGGAGACGACACATTAATACTGTTCACACAGTTCAGCGAAATATCGTAGATCAATTAAATCCTCTTCTCTGCTAATGCCTCTCATCTGTTCCTGCCAGTCCCCCACTGTCTCCATTCAAAACACTGAATAACCCAACCAAAGGATAGCCTAGCGCTCGGCATTTAATTACAATACTTCTGGCTGTGATGGCCAACATCATGTGATTAAGTCAACAAGTCCAAAAAATGTGAATTTCATATAAAGAGTCATCATTTGCTCTTGGCAGTATATTTGAGCTGCTGTATCCATATCTGAAACTATGCACATCCCAGACAACAGTAAATAGTCTGGGACATGGGGAAAATCATCCTGGCATGGAAGGGAGAGCCCTGAGTTTAGAGGGGAGGAAAGTAGTGAATGTGATTGGTCATGATTGTCACAGCCTCTAACATGCCCATCCATGATAATATGATAATGTATTATTTCTGATCCCACCCTGTATCCCAGCATACCACAGGTGCACCATGTGCGCCTGGCCACAAAATGACCAACAGTGCATTTGGTATGCACCCGACACACTGTGTTGGGCCTACCTGTGATCTGGCCCTTCTAAAATCTTTGCTGCTTGTAGTACAGACCGACACAAGACACAAAATATGAAACAATTTTAGAGACCCGAATAAGACAAAATTAACTTTGACTGCTGTTGCAATGTTTGCAATGAATGCTGCTTTTAATCCCTTGTTGCACTTTCTTGCTGCTTTTTATTTGGTTCTTTTATTTCATAAAGTGTGATACTCCAGCTGAACTTTGTCTTGAGGGAAAACCAGTCAGGAACAACTGGTGTGAACAGTGAGGCATTCTGTAATGTATACAGTGTGATAATGTTTTATTGATTAGCAAATCCTCTCTAATTGAATACAATACATGACATCTTTATATATTGGAGTTAATGATTACAGATTATGTCTTCAAGGAAGGAAGGAACGGAGAGATTATTTTGACCCATTCACTGGAGTCATCCTTTGGGGACACTCAAAACAATAAGTGAGGGAAGGCCTACTAATGTATCAAAGTATCAAAAATAGATTTCCAGAACATACATCATTTTGAATTGGTTCAAAATATGTGTAACAGAGGATCTTTTTATACTCAGTGTTGCCAACTTTTCCAATGAAAGTCGCTAGCACTGGCTCCAAAAAGTCACCAGATAATGTCATGCACTCATTTGCACATTGGACACATTCTCATGCATTAATGAAAGGATCAAAACTTCTCTTAATTAGATTGACTAAAAAACTCCCTAATAAAACATCTGAATGGCTTAAGAGCTATGGTGCTTTTCTGTGGTGCACCATTTTCTTGTGCTTCCAATCCAGAGAGCAAGAGCATCACCGTAACCACAGATACTCACGACAACTGAACTTCCATAAGTCCTCCCCCTGTCCTCCCTGTCCATAACCTATTGCACAGTGCAAGAGTGGAGGGGGACAGACTCCTCGCCGATGGCAAAAGAGCCGTGGACTGTCCATTACTACTACTAAGGTCTAGAGTCCCCAAGTTTGCAAAACTGTTTACATCTGGTACTAGCATGTGTCCTGGGTGATCTAATCACAAGCGGACAGCTTTAAGCACAGGTGTGAAAGCACCCAATGCGTCCTCAATACATCTTGAGATCCAATTGCTCAGATCACATTTGGAGGTCGTCTGGGCTGCATATGGCCACATATTTTTGGCAGTGTGTATGATAATGTGTCCTGGGACACATTGAATAACTGCCTACTCAGCTGATGTCTTTGCCTGTCTGACCCCCTTATAGATAAGCAAACCTTTTGTTGCTGCCATTACACAGGTTAAATGCAGCTCTGATGTTCTTCTCTTCTCCTGGCAAACAGTCAGTTGAACATCTGCCCTGTTAGCAAAAGCCAACAAAGCAGCAGCTGTTAAACGGTTCGACCCTTACCGTTAATAACTGTGAGGTAACGTTAGCTGCATAATACTAATAGTTAATGTTGAGCTAATGATGAATGCATTTATTTGCATACAGGGCGGGGAAGTAGGATTCGATGACGTCTTCCCTCGAGACACATTTGGAAATACATTCTTATTGCCAAGTGTGAACACTTGTGGTCCAATCACCCAAGACGCATGTTAATACCAGGTGTAAACAGGCTCAAATTTAATTGTGACCTGTCTGCATTAGTTACATGAGAGATCAAAGTCTGTATAATCGTACACAGTCTACCACCAGGGTCCCCCACCCACTCCCAAACTCAAACTCAAAATTTAGTTTTACAAGCTCGTTGTTCATATTTTAGATTGTGCATGTGCTGGTTGGTTTCTGGGGGTCTGGGCAAATATTGTAGCTGCCATGTATAGTCTGATAAATTCACTCTATTTTGTGGCTCCAGCAGCAAACTCTTGCCCCAGTGTCCCCTAAAGTGTAATCCAGCCATGTTTGGACAGATGAAGTCACTGCACAAATTTGAAATAGACAGCTGCATGTCAAAGAGAAACTGAGGAGGGCGGAAAACTGTATATGTACATACTGTACTATACTGTTCTATTCCAACATAGGTTTTACTTTACTCTATGTTTTATTCCTGTGATTATGCAGATTCTTAAAAGTACAGGAGCTGATGATACCACCATTTTGATGATGCCGCTATTATGGTCCAATCAACTGAGCCATCTGGATGCCCGTTAACCAGCAAATTACGACCACCCACAGTGCAGTGTGCTGACATTGTCTCTGTGGTGCAGCCCCATGCCACTGGTTTTACAAAGATAGTTTCAATAGAGGCTCAGGCGTGGTACAACAAAAATTAGACTTTTTTTTTTTTTTTTGGCATGACAACAAGGAAGAAAGGAGCAAATTATGTGTGATCTCGCAACAGCTGCAGTTGCCAGTGTAATATGGGAGCAGACAAGGATGGGAGGGACGTGTCAAATGCAATGGGAGTTTCAAGTCAAGTGGGTAATGTTCTCACCAGCCGTCTCTGTGTTTATGTGTGTGTGTCGCAGTGTTGGGGCTGGGTTGGGGCGGTTGATGATGTGTGTGTATGCCACAATGTTGAACATCTGGGTGTCTTTTTGAAGTACCCAGGTGGATAGTGTAGCGACAGCTGCACCGCTTCCCTCCTTGCCTCTCTGAAAGACGAAGGGAGCTTGACAAGCAGAAAATCCCCCTTGATCTACAACGCCTCCCCCTCCATACCTAACCCCCTTTCTTCCTTCCATTCTATATGTCACCAACAACACCTACCTTCAGTCTTGGTAGATCTGGGCAGATGGACCAGCTCCACAGGTAGACAAATGCCGACACATTCCCAGAGGCGCTCTTCCCATCAACAATGGTCAGATAGAGGGAGCGGAAACAAGCTGTTACTTCAGGGGCTGGTCGAGCATGTCAATGAAAGGAAGTGTATATTGTCCAAAGGTTAGGTAAAGATGAATGGAAAAAGACAACCAGGGAAACACTAAAGTGGCAGAATGTCTGCACCTGATATTTGCCTCCAAAACCTCTGGGGACCAATCATGAGAATTACTTACAAGATATTATTTATTCAGTATTAGAAATTGTATTAGTAGAGGCGCCTTAGCTTCTCTGAAGTAAACATTTTAGCTTCCAAATAGGTTTCTAAGGGCTTTTCTTGATCTTTGCTCTCAATTATAATGATAAACCCCTTTTCTTCAATGTGATGAAACTTCTGCTAGTGTTTGCTGCAGATAAAAAAAGACTGCTGGAAAGTTTTCTCAGCAAGTTACAAACTCAGAAGTCATTGCTTATTCATTTAACTTACTTTTTTATGTTCTTTTAACTTTCTCTGCAGATCAGAGGTACATAATGTAATTTATTTAAGTTCTGTAGCTGGAGTTCTACCACTCTATGGCTTCTATTCATTGCAATTTATTTCCTTTTCCTATGATATATTTCTAAGGTACTGTAAATGTGATATACTAATTGGTTTGAGATGTACTGAACCAGCAATATTCTTTCTTTACATCCATGCTTATAAAGCTGAATATTACTGAACTGAACGGCAAGATCAAGTTTGAACTTGTTGAAATTTGGCAAGCACTGGCACCTTGGCACAATCATCTTTAACCTGTGCAAAAGGGCAACACCAGAAGAAAATGTTGGCACTGTTTGTTTCTGCAAACCACAAATACTGTATGTTACATTTGCATGTTTCATATGCATCATATCACTGTTTTGAAAGTGACGTAGATCTGACTTTTTCATCTGGAGGTAAAGGGAATGGTGGATGGCATGATATCAATGTGTGATGTCCGGTAAGCTGCAGACCACTTGCGAGACCAAAAAGCAACAAAAAAGGGTTGTGTCTTAGCAAGTCATTGCTGTGTTTTCAGTGGGGGTTTTTTATGGCACCAAACGTGGGTGTTTTGTAGCTATCCGTCACTGTGTTTCAAGCCAAAGTACACCAATGACCACTATGGTGACATGCAGACCACTGTTCAAGACCAGTGTTCAAGGCACCAAAAGTGCACTAAAAGTGTTTTGTGGCAACCCACCACTGTTTGTCCAGCGGCTTTTTAGGCACCTTACGTGAGTGTCTTTATAGCGACCCATCACTGTTTTTCTAGTTGATTTTTAAGCACAAAACTTGAGTGTTTTGTAGTGATCCATCGCTGTTTTTCAGCTACCTTTTAGGCACCAAACGTGAATGTTTTATGGTGACCCATTGCTGTTTTTCCAGCAGCTTATTAGGCACCAATTCTTACGTATTTTGTAGCAACCCACTGTTCTCTAGTGGGGATGGTGCCACAAAAAGTAGTTGTCTTTTATCGAGACATTGCTGGCTTTTCTGCTGGGATGGTGATGAAATAGCCGGTTGCTTTTTACCAAGAGGGATCAGGGATTATGTCCCCAAAACAGGGGATTTTGAGCCAAAACATGATCTACCATGACCAAGTGGTTTTGTGCCTAAACCTAACCATGTTCACCACAGCATTTATGAAGATTCAACATGTCCACTACATATAACGTGCACATGCAACATATCTGTGGTTTGTAGAAACGTACAATTTATTCTGCCGATTGTGTTGAAGTATGAACCCATATATGTGGATGTATGTGTCTCCAAGAAATGTCGAGAGTAGTACCTCCTAAAGCCTGATCCATGAAGTCCCCAAAGTCTTTGATTCCATCTCCTACACAGCATGCACCTCCTCACTCTAATCTAATTTACCAATCAGCCGGCGTAATTACGCTCTAAGATCTGCTCCGCTGAGCAAAATGGCTTCTGTCTTCTGCTCAAGTGGCGCAAATAAAACCGCTGCCCTGTCGCTTCCATGAAAAGAGAAAGAGAGACAGACCCTAAGGAGAGCAGCGGTGTTACAAATGAAAGTCTTTACAGATTAATCAGGAAAGCCTTAGTTGTGTGCTTCTGGTAATTAAGGGTGAGATTAATGACAATGCTAATATGGTCTTGTTGTAGCTTATGAAATACTATAAATGGTGATGAGAAACCTGAGGTTTATGAGTACGCAAGGTGGATTCATAAAGGAGATATTAGTGAGGTTTAGCTTCTCTCCACTTCAAAGCCACTGTAGGTGCTCATCTTTTCTTTACTAAGAGCCACTCCCTCCACCATTTGCAATCAACACTGTACACCTAAATCTCTGTAATGAGCTCTGCAGTGGACTGGATTGAAATGGAAAACACTGGGGCTGGGCATGGCTGCCTTTTTTTTTCGTTTACATTCACAGCAGGCCACAGAGCTCCTATGTTCACTGATGTGATATTTAATTAGCCAGTTGTCCCTGATCGTGACTGTCCTCAGCACCGTCAGCCCCTCTCATGTCTTCTACCTTGTGATCAAAAAAGCAGAGGGAGGCCGCACTGAAAAAAAAATGTTGCCTTAAACATTTTATTAACTTAGAAGTAGTCAGTCATGACTATGTGCTCAGCCCTGACAAATCCACAAGGCATTGTTACAGCCCTGGAAATGGATAATCCTGTCTGTGTGTTCAGCTGTATAGAGTCGCAGGTCAACTGTTATCAGATGTTGAGGCAGGCAGACAGTGCCTGGTGTTTGCCCTCCACATGACCTCGAAGGGCACAACACACAAGAGATTAGGATGGAGCACTGAAAGCCTTTGCCAAAGGTCATGATGCAACAAAGAGGAGATTACAGTACCAAGTTTATAGAATCTCATGGTGAATGTATATACGGTGTCCGTAGTCATATTTTGGTGGAGAAGTGGATTATACTGCAAGTGACTGTGAGTGTCCTAGAAGTTTCAAAGTTCGGCGTAGTAGTGAGTATGGAGTTGCTGTCGAAATGAAGGTTCCTCTTCCAGTGAAGGTAAACTTAAAGCTTCACTAGCTAATATCTTAAAGTACCTTGCCCGACATCTGCCCAGAGTTTCTCTGTTATACCAGACACTGTTTCAACTGATTAATTCCAATAACATTACATTGCTGTTTATTTTATGTTTGGTAAACTACTAAATTTCCCTCGGGATTAATAAAGTATCTATCCATCTGTTGTAAGTAACCTCAACACTTCCCCCACAGATATTTCACATTGAAATCCTTCCAGGTGCCCAAAGAAAATAAGTCACTCCTTTCTCTGTAGACCAAGGGACAACCTCCAGGGCTGAAAAATGAAGTGAAAGTGCGAAAAACTGCAATTTCTCTAATTGCCATTTGAAGCCGCCTCCAAAAACAAATTGATCCCCATAGACCCTCATATTAAAATGTCTAACTTATCAGCAGAGATAACAGCCTTGTACCACAAGTAGTCTCTATGGCTAAATTCTCCAGTCATGACAACTGTACAGAAGGCAAGTTTTGATATAACTCACAGTTCAAATTTTATGAAAGCTTAAATTTATGCACGCTAAAGTTACGTTTTGAGGGAAAGGCTGTTTGTGAGGCGTCACAGCGGTCTTTGAATCAGAACCCCCCCTCGCCCCATCACAGCTCGACCCTCTCGCCTAAATATGGTTGCTTCTGGGTCCAAAAATCTAAGATGGTGACGGCCAAAATGTCAATCTTGAGGCTTCACAATGAAAATCAACAAACCAATGGGTGACGTCATGGTAGCTAAATCCATTATTTTGGACAGTCTATACTGTAGATCTTCAATGCAAAGCTGCTACAAATACCTCAATTATCAATTAGACAGTCTACAGATAATACATATGCAGCATTTTTCAAAATGAGTTACTCATTTTTCAGTATTTTTTCAGCAAAAACACCAACCATTTGATGCTCTGGGTACTCAAATATGACAATTTACTGTTTTCTTGCTCTTATATTATACTAAATTGACTATTTTGGGGTTTTGGACTGTTGACAGACAAAAACAACACATCTGATGAATAACAATGGATAATGAAAAGGATCGGTACTTGCAGCCCTACTACAGTGTGAAATATCTGCAGGGATGACACCGTAAAAACTAGTCATAATGTCAACTATTTCAACTGAGTTGTTCGTTTTTTGTTTTTATTTTGGGTGGAATATAACCTTGCAGGCATGTCGCAGACATTAGGAAGAATCTTTCCCTCTGGTAAGAATAATTTTCTGTTTTCAGTTCTTGCCACTTGACGTACCACAATAGTGTCATGAAAGCTCCAGCATGTTCCTGAACAGGAAAACTCCAAGAGAATCAAACTTAAATCTTCCTGTTTGCTTGAATCACACTCACAGTTACAAAGTACAGCAGATTTTTGTGACATATTGAAAGATTTATATAAATACTTTACTTGGTACTCTCATGACAAAACATGCTCTCAACAGTGCTTGTATGGATAATTTCTATAATACAAAGTCTATAAAGTGCTCACAGCAAAGTCTGAATTATCCAGAGCAACAGGGACAATAAGTGCATTTTCATCCATTTGTTTTCACTGAGCATTTTCAATTAACTCTAAAATAAATTAAAAACAAAAATAAGCACCACTGTTTATTTTGATACCTTCAGCTCCTAGTACGACATAACATTAGTGGATGGAAATGTGGATTCATTTTTTTGATTTTCTGGACATTCAATTAAAATTTGCAGTAATTTTACAAACTTGACAAATGTATTTTAAAAGACTTTTTTAATATCACAGAGAAAATACCGCTCACCTCAACTGTATTACAGTGGAGGCAGGGATGTAGGAGATAGAAATCTAAAAACCTGGACAAATACAACCAATACTATTTGGCTACGCATGGCTACACCCTAGAGTGTGGATACGAGGCAAGACCCAGCCAGGTTGGGCCAGATTCGCTTTGGCTTGGTTTGGGTTTGAATATAAACACAGAATAAGTGTTGGGTTCAGGTCAGTTCAGTTTCGTGGACTCAGATCGGGTTCAGACAGAAATGTACAACCCGAGCCACACTCTGCTAGATGATACTAGAGGTGAGTGAGAAAATAAATGTTTTGGTAAAGTAGCTTAACTGACCCTTTAATGAAAATGGAAGCAACACATTATCAATAGATGTGTGGGTCCAACGTGACTAATCTAAAGGAACTTTTTCCCTCTTCAAAGGACAACACTCTCCACTACAGTGATTAGTGGCACTTTGGTGAGGAGGTCACTTACCTGCAGCTAAGTGAGAGGAATTGTCAATTTGTGAAGTCTTACAGAAGGCTTTCAGCAAAAAGAGGGTCTTGAGCCCAAAGGTCACCCGAAGAGCTGAGACATCCTTCATTTCAAGTCGACCATGAGAGTCAGCTGGGTTTTTTCCATTTTTGGATACTTTATCTAACTGAATTGTGAGGCGAGCTCTCTGTTTGCTGTTTGTTTCTACCTGTTCACTGCATTCATCTCTGACAGACCACGCCAGCATCCCGTCGCCTCCTCTTCCTGCCTTTTTGTCTTTGTCTTTTTTCCTCTCTCTCCCTCTTTGTCTGTTTCTCATCTCCCACAGCTGTCCTGCCCTCCGTCACATCAGCTTTGCTCTGTCATCTCCCATGCCGTGCAGATGTTTCATCCTCGCTACTCCATCTGCCCCTCCTCCTCCTCCTCCTCTGCTTCCTCCTCTTCCACTCGACCTCCTTGTCCTCCACTAACTCATCTCTTGGTTTTTTTAGCCCACGCTGAGGGCTTGACTGACATGTACCACTGCTGTGTGAAGAGCTCTCCACCACAGAGCTCTCTAACATGCACACAACCAACAAAGTGAGCCGGTGGCTGAGTTACAGCCTTCAGTTTTTAGTTACACGTTACCAGCAGGATACATTCACAACACCTCACAATTCCAACTCTTACTGCCTTCATTTTGTTACATGCAATAGTCCAGTGCACTCTTATTTTTATATCTTTGTACTTGTAGTGTAAATTCTACATCAGTGATATATATTTCAAATTTAGAAATTCATTCATAATTTTCTCTGATTTTAGTATTTTTAAGCACTGTTTGTGCTCTAACACAAACTCAAAACTTCCTCTATGTCTACCTCTAAAATTCAGGATAATGTACAATTTTATATAACCATATATAAGAGACATCCTGTCTCCTTAAAATTGTGTTTATAAAAAACATATAAATATGTAAATAAATAGGTTAAGTAGCCTGTCAGGTACATCGCAAAAATGTTGATACTGAATCTATTAGAAAAATGTTCACTGGCACCACCAATATATCTGATATTGTATTACGATGTCTGCTGTTGTGGACTACAGCATGTTACAGCAGAATGTTTTTTTTATAAACCTAACCCAATAGTTTTGTCGTCCAAACCCAACCACCTAATGTTGTTGCCTAAAGATGATGAGAGATGTCTGCCTTCTCTTGAATATAATAGAACTAGTTGGCACTCGGTTGTAGTGCCTGAAGCACCAAAAAAAAAAAAAAATAAATAAATTAAAAAAACTTGAAATCATGACCTATCATGGATGCTCAAGATAATCTATAGACCTTTTTGTGAGCAGTTTCACATGGGAGCTACTTCTTTTCTACTGAATTACATCTGCCAAGACTATCAGAAGGAAATCTGTATCAACTCATGTACAGGAGGTTCTTGCTTGTGACAGCACAAGATGTAAAGACTGATGCCATCCTCCTCAGCTGAGCTGTAACGGTAGCTACCTCAGTGGTGCTTGGTGAGTTGCAGAAAATACACTCTTCCTTCTGCATGGTGATATAGTTGGTGGGTGTGCTTTGTTAGGAGGAAAATAGTTCCTTGTATATGAGTAACTGGGTCATGATATCTGGAAAGAGACATCACTGTTTCTTTTTGTTTGTTTGTTTGTTTGTTTGTTTTTTTGGGGAACTTAAGCACCAGGAGCTCAGTGCCATCAAGTTACATTATGCTGGAAAAAAGCAGACATCTGTACAGTTGATAGCTTGAGGTGAACTGTCCCTTTAATGAGTGAGAACAGTGTTCAAATCAAATTTAGAGACTCAGAAGCAGAGTGGTGAGCATGACATAACAAATAGTGCTGTGGAAATATACATTATGCTGAACTGTTTTATTGTTTGTTTATTGGAGCTTTGACCATTATTTGATGTCTGCAATGACCCAGTGTCCTCAAAGGGATCACTAAACTCTAATCTTGTCATCAGCAAGAAAAAATATGACTATATTGCTCCTCTATCGACATGCGCCTTCCGTCTACTTGTCAGATATTAACCGTGTGCTACGGTCGGTGTCGCCTGGATCTTTCCATCAGGCCTTTTATTGCAAATCTCTTATGAAGCGAGAAGTTCACACCCATCAGCAGCGACGGGCAGAGTGACACGAGACAAGCTATCTTGACATGGTCTCGCTTTGACTGTGAAAAACCAATATCCTCAGTATTTGCCCAACACAGTTTCTCATTTCAAGGTCAAAATCACATTATGGAATCACGTTGTGTGACAGTGCAGGGCCTAGGAAACGGGCGAGATACATGCACGTCATTGGCTGTCCCTCAGGTGAGGCTGTCAAAGATGTAGGATAATATACAGACATGGGACACGGTTTTAGGTAATGTCTCGGTCCATCGACGGACCTGGTGGGTTAGGTATGTGTTATGAGAGATGTAGCGGTGGCACAGGCGACCAAATCAAATGTCCCCAAACACACATGGCTGACGTGTTTAATCACACCGAGTCTCCACCTCTTTCTCCCTCCTTTCCTCTCTCTCTCTCTCTGTGACACTCCCTCTGGCAGACATGATGGTTTCTCTAATGGAACGACAGGGAGTAACTCCAGTGCCAGTGCTTGTGGGGAGACATTTGGGATGTTGTAACGCCCTTGAACAGATCAGATTAACACTGCTGCCTGGGGGAGGTTTTCTCAGAGAAACATGATGACATGTAACATTAAGAACTGGAAATAATGAAAGGAAAATCCATGTCATCTCAATGTCAGCCCCACCTTTGGATTCATCTGAACACATCAACGTTATGAAGACATCTCAAACAGAGACAGTTTTCATGTCATTGCACCCATGTGGATGCAAGATACTGTATCACACTGAAGAGTAAGGAGAATGTGGATTTCCTGCAGGTTTGACAGAGTGAAGTCTGTTGCTCTTCTGAGATCTACCATACCTGTCAGCCTTCCCGTGAAATACGTTAGGAGTTAGGAAACCTATTTGGTTTAAAAGCATCTCTTTGTTTTAAAGCTGTATTCCATATTATATTTTTATGTCATGTTTGAAGACTGGAAAGAGACAGATTTCAACAAGAATGGTGAAAGTTGAAGCAGCAGTAGCTCAAAAACGCCGTCAAGTCCAAAAAAAAGGATTCTGCATTTCCCATAGTGCAACTCGATTCTTTTAAATGCCATAACCCCAGTTTGTTTCTGTTGTAAATTTGTAGTCTCCCAGCCCATGCTTGGACGACCTCCGACAAAAATAGGTGCTTAAAGTGCAGAAATTTGACATGTAGCATTGCAAAAACATTGAGCAAAAAGCTTCATTCTCATTTAAAACAATTTTAAAAAGCCACTTTAAGCTGCTGTTCAAGGCCAATTCACCAACCTTACAATGTTAGATTACATTGGATCATAAACCTGTCCATCTGAAAATCTAGACAAGTATAACCAAAACTATCTGCATAGTTAGATGGCACCTGAGGTCTCATGTCCAACATTGGAAAAACCTTACCAACCCTGACCTTAAAAGCCAAGATGGCTGCTTGGTGCATTAACAGTAGTAAAAGCTGTAGTAATATACTGTTTATACTTTTTATTTGTGTTACATGAAAACAATCAAGGGTGGCACAGTGGTGTGGTGGTTAGCACTGTCGCCTCACAGCAAGAGGGTTCCTGGTTTGTTCCCAGGTGTGGGAGCCCTTCTGTGCGGAGTTTGCATGTTCTCCCTGTGTCAGCGTGGGTTTTCTCCCACAGTCCAAAGACATACAGGTTGGGGATAGGTTAGTTGGTGACTCTAAATTGGCCATCAGTGTGAATGTGAGTGTGAATGGTTGTCTGTCTCCATGTGTCAGTGCTGCGATAGTCTGGCGACCTGTCTAGGGTGTACCCTGCCTCTCGCCCGATGTCAGCTGGGATAGGCTCCAGCCCCCCCCCCGTCACCCTCAACAGGATAAGCGGTTAGAAGATGGATGGATGGAAAACAATCAAATAAGAAGTACAGTCCAACTTCTATCTGTGGACATGTTGCTACAGTATGCATTGTTATCAAGTGATACTGGTTACTATGGTAAACCTGGTATTGATGCTGCTGGTATTTGGTATTCTGACTTGTACTGGTACACAGTCATCTCGGGTGTGATGCCATTCCCAGCTCAGACTTCCGAGGTACATGGAATGTAGCATAACCTTTTGTTTATATTCAGTGTATTTCATATAATGTCTATAAAATGAATATGGAAATGCCAAGCACAGTTGACCGGTATTTCATGTATTTTTATGAAAGTGTCTGAGCTGAACAGATGTCCCTGACTTTGCCCACAACCACCGTCTGTACAGACTAAAGTTGATGGATTTTCTAAACCACTCAAGGAAATATTATTTTTATCCATGGCCCTCTGCTGCCAGCCTGTTGACCCTTTGTTAGACCGCAAATCTATCGGCCTCTCTGGAGTTAACATGCATCATCTGCTTATGTAAGAGGCAGGCCAACAGGGAGCAACCAGAGAGAAAGAGTGAGAAAGCAAGAGATTATGAGTGTGTGAGTGAGCGATGGTTCGTGTTTGTGTGTGTAATTGGATGCGGCTGTGTTTGTGTACACTTCCGCATGTACATAAATTCATGGTCTGTGTCTCCCTCCCTCAGCCTATCATGCTCTGCGTTTTCTGCCTCCGTCTCCTTGAGGGATAAGATAAGCAGCTGAAACTTTTTGGAGCCAAAGCAGGGAAGAGAGAAGAGGATGAGAGATCACCCTCCAAATCCTCCCGTAATCCCCTGCCGGCTCATTCTTTAGCTGTAATTATGAATCAGATACAGAGACAACAGGCAGGCCACATCCAGGACCACAAAATATTACAAATTGTTGCTTTTCACAGATATTTTGCAAACATTTATCCGCTCTCCTGATGAGTGTAGCATCTCTAGATTTGCTCAGCACCTATTTGGGCGAGTCGTTCAGCCATGCTTATTGAAAGCTGTTTGCTGCCACCGAGTGTTTTTGAACCTGTGCCTCTGTGAGAGTGTGAGTTTATAGGTGATTACGAGCGTGTTTGTGCAGTTGGAAACATCAGGCCAATGAAGGGTGTTGTTAGTGCCATATGCTCACATTACTACCTCTGAAACACATTGTAGCTTGTATGTTTTGAGGCAAGCTTTAGGTATATGGTCTAGCACTACTAAATTACTCTGCCGAATATTTCTGGGAGGAATTCTGGCCTGTATTATGTTCGCTGTAAATGTTTTATCCAATCCTGAAGATTTAATGCCACAAAGAAGCCACAGGCAGCTCTGGGTGGAAGGTTTGGGTATCCTGCATCCCATGTGGCTACTCAAACACTGCATTAAAATTAGAATCATGTTTTTGGTTGGTTGATGAGAACAACTGATAGAGCCCAAGGCCCAAGACACACAGATAAGCATCCCAGTGACATTGCCATTGTTTATTGTTATGTGGAGATGATAGTCAGCTGATGTAACATTATAATAAAGTGAGAAAGTCCTTGTAGGGAGGATGGTGATGGGTCAAACAGGACTTTGACCCAGAAAGCTTCATGTCCCATGTGAAACCAAAAGGCAACACCGACTTATTTTGAATATGTGATGCAAGTCTTTTCTAACATCGCCTACAAAGTGTATTTTCCAATGCAAATGAGTTGTATATGAACATGAACTTATACTTCCGGGCGGCAAGTGGTAGACAGCCCCTTGCAGCAGGTCTATCCCTGTCTTATCTCATCTTTGTGTGTGTGTGTGTGTGTGTGTGTGTGTGTGTGTGTGCGTGTGCGTGCGTGTGTGTGTGTGTGTGTGTGTGTGTGTGTGTGTGTGTGTGTGTGTGTGTGTGTTTATGGGTGTGTTGTGTGTGTGGTCACTACCGCATTGGATTCTTAACAGCTCCTCTTTTTCCTCAATCAGCTCCGTCCACTGCTGCAAGGTCTCTAAATGTCATGAGCACTCACTGTGAAATTGCAATTAAGAACGTAATAAATAAGTGATCGAGAAACAGTCTCTCGCAGGCCTGGACGGACAGAGGGACATCCAGCTAATTAAGATTTTATGATCAATTAGGAGCATTCGCAATGAGGGAGAAGAGTCATTCGGCACAAAGCAACCCAGGAACGTAATGAAGTTCAAGAGTCATTCATTTGGTTCTTCCCTTTTCTTTTCCAGATGTACTGTATGCTGTGGGAGTGTGACCGTCTGTGTGTGCATTTTTCTCAAGGAGATTCTGCCCACTCCTCCACACACACACACACACACACACACACACACACACACACACACTCCCCATGGTGTGCACCTCCAGCCAGGTTGGCGTGGGAAAGGGCTGTGAAGTTCACTGAGCAGATTTAAAGTGGCTAAAAAGTTCCCCGCGGTGCCTTTTCTATGCCTTTCACGTGAAGTGGGGAAAGCCAAGCTGGAATTATTTCCCCGTTCACAGAGAGCTACAATAAGAGGAGAAAAAGAAAAGGATGGAGGGAGTGAAGGGAGTGGTCCGCAGAGGCCCCAGACTGTAATGCATTTCAGGTTGAAACCAGATCATGGACAATTAAAGGAGAAATGGCTGACTTGGTAAACAGTGGTCCTCAATGGACCCATCTCAGATGGAGACTAGTTCCGCTCTCTGCGTCTGAGTGTTGTCATTAGCGGCAGCAGTTTGGATTGCCACAAATTCCTCCTTGATCGTTTAAATCATAAAAAGAGAACAAATTAGATCCCTCCACCTTTCTGTCTGGCTCCCTTTCCACCTCTCCTCTGCCTCACTTCTGAGTCCAGCACCCTCCAAGTGTCTTTGAGTATCTCAGCCTGCTGTTTCCTCCTCTGTCACATAGTCCAAATATATATGCAAAATGTCCCCTCCTGTCCTCCACCCTCCATATCTTCAAGTGCCAGAAATAGTCAGAAGCACACAGCAGAGGCAGGGAGACAGAGACGGATGGGGAGATAAAAGAGAGAGAAAAGGAAAACACGCGGGCAGAGACAGTTCACTGTAATGAGCGTGACAGATTGGCCTCTAAACAGACTAATTGTAATAAGGCATATTCCCTTTTAAAAATAGATGAGGAGTAATGAGGCAGGGACACAGAGGACAATACAGAGTGTAATGGCGTGTGTGAGGCCTGGATGAGCGTCTCTGGAAGGCACTCTGCAATATGAGAACATGTTGTCTTTTGGCACAAAACAATCAGCGGCCTTGGGCGGGGCAGCGGAGCATCTCGGGTGGATTAAAGTCATAGCGGGGCGTCAAACTCAGCCAGCTCTTTTATTTACACACTGCACAAGTCCTCATTCTTCATTTGTGATCTGTTGTGTATATGTACAGACTTTGGTTGATGGGAGGATAACTATTAATGCTGTTTTAATCACCATTTACATCGAATATATGTCAGTAGGGGTGATGCATGCTTCCAGTGTCTGGGGTGTAACAAAACTGAGACTGGCCTCCTCCAAAATATACATAGGTTGCTTTTATAACCAGAAATGACAACCCATATTTACAGTTTTTTAGGTGGCAACGTCTCGTGGTTATAGTAATCATTACGGGAGCAAAAGAGGAAATCAGATGGCACAGAATAAAGAGCAACAAATTCTGCTCAGGGTGGGAAGGAGAGGTGGCTAATGGGTCAAACAAACACAAGACTTTCATCTTGGAGACAAATGTTAATGTCCCGAGTGAAACCAATAGCCAACGCTGAGTTGTTTTACAGTGTATCACAAATACATGAAGTATGTTGTGTGAGATATGTCACTTTACAAGAGTAACAAATGCACTTATTTTTAAACACACGTGATCATTTTTCTAAACCAAACCAAGGAGTTTTTGTTGCAACCTTGACTGCACCTGCTAACGGTCGAACACAAGCTATGCTATTTATCATCCATCGGTAGAGATGCTAATTTAGGAAATGCCGCTGTGGGTTGTATTAGTCTGTAGATGTACTTGCTTTTTGACCACACGTTTGCGTAGATAACTAGCTTGTTTGTGAACGTAATTGTTCACATACTTGGTATCGTCTAGCGCCTGTCTAGTCTTCCGACCACTCAAAGCACTTTAACACAACATGTCACATTCACCTATCCACACCTGCATTCACACACTGGTGGCTGAGACTACCATATAAGGTACCACCTGCTACTCAGCTTATTCGCACTCATATGCCAATGAAACAACGCCAAGGATACTTTGACCTCCTGAGCCACAGGCACCCCACGTTCTAAGCGTGTAACTGGAGGATTCCACTAGAGGGCGCACTAGAGAAGTTAGACCATATAGAACTTCTTGATTTGCATGATATAAACAATAAACCTGGCAACATTCGAGGAAGTTACTTAATTATTAATTCTAATTTAACAGCACAAAAAGTGACAGCAGTGTCAATGCAGACAGTTTGTAAGGTTCCTTAGGCATGTCTAAATATGAAGCGCGAGGTATCCTCCTGTGTCTGTTGCTGACGTCTTGGGACGGCGTGTCAACTGACGCTTGTTACTTGCATTGTGTGTTTTCAAAATACACTCCTGTTTTTACAGGAAATGTACAGTTTGGGCTCCTTAGATGCATACACTCTTTCACAAAATGCATTCACAATGTCGATAAAAGACCCAGTTTTTATGTTTCCTTCCTTGTGCAACAAAGGCATGAGGTTGGGTTTAGAAAACCCCCCATCATGGTTTGGCTCAGCTTTCACACAGAAAGCAAACAGCAGGGTCCCAGGTGAAAGTCCGGGTTTGTTGGGTCCAATAGGGACTTTCCAGCTCCTTATATCACGTTGTTGCCGGCACCGTTACAAACTGAAGACACCTGGTGGTGCTTTCATGTAGTACTGCTGTGAAAGGTGCCTTTATGCATTGATGCGGGAGGATTTGACGAGTTGGGAATTAAACAGGGCTGGAATGAGTCGACAGTGGCAAAAATGTATGTTACACTGCCCCTACTGTTCATGTGTGCATTGCATCTTGCATATGTGTAGCATTCATTTCTGAGGACTTGCACAGTCAAGGTTCCAAACAGACGCAGGATACATGAATGTGAAGTGTGTTCCTGTTACAAAAGTTACAGCTAAAGTGTATTCATCGCCATTAGTATGCATAATAATACAAAAAAACACGCTTGATTTTTCTCCCACATAAATGTTCCTGACTTTCACTATAAGAAATTTTTTTTTTCGCTGATGTCTGTAAGAAACAATAATTTCACAAACTATAAATGGTGAAACTGAAAAGTTTCTGCACACCTGGACGAATAAGTAAGGGCTGGGATGTTCTACCATCATGGTTTATTTATTTTGATAAAAGTATTATGAGCATATCAAACTACAAGCCCCGTATCATTAATCCAGCTGAATCCACTATATTGTTTAACCTCTAATGTGCAAGCATTTATATTTAATAATACTACCTGTATTTCAGTGGACAAAGGTTGTGCAAGCACTTCTACCCTCAGAGAGTAAACTTTAGTGCCATATCTAATAAAGCCCCACTCTTTCTTTTGATATTTTTATTATGAGAGGGCATGATTTTAGGCTTTTAATTTGACACAAATACAGGGAGTGTTGAGTTTCATTGAAGGTAGTTTAATAGTCACTGAAGGAGAATAGAAAAGAGAAGTGAGTGGAAACGTGTGAAAAGGATTTTTTTTTAAAAATTGCCCAACTATTAAAACCTTCTTGTTTGAAGAAAGTTACATGAAGACTCAAGAATTCAGCTTGAAGGATCACACACACAAACTCAGTCCCTCCAAGCAGCTGTAGAAACACACACAGGACAGACACACATACATGGGGACCTTTCAGTCTTAAGCATCCATCAAACAGAGGCTGACCTTGAAGCAAAGCCTGTGATTACTATCAGAAGATAATAAAACAACACAAGACATTGTGCTTGCTATCGTGCCAATGGGAAAACACACTGTCACTGTGAACTAGTAGCCAATGAATGTAAATCCAAGCCGAAACCTTTTGCCAAGGCCAATTACTCGGCTCTGCTTCCAACTGCCTAATTATCCCAAATTAGCTGACTCAGTGGATTATGAGATGAATTAGTTGTTATCAAAATCATGTAGCACTGCTGAATATTAACAATGTAATTTAAAGCAAGTGATTTTCAAGCTAATTTCAATGTACAGGGGAGGACACAGCAGAAACACTTGTACTCTAGTATGATACAACCTAACACAATGCGGCAAACTATATCCTCATTAATTACCAATTATTCAGCATTCTGAGCAAACATGCAGATGAGTTTTGGGATGATTTAATATAATATATTGGTAAAATCATGTTTACTGTCACCGAATAATGGCCACAACTGTGATTCAGGTTGTAGAGATATTGTAGATTAGAGTCAGTTAGCGATATGAACGCTTGAAGGAAGATGGGATTCACAGGACGGGGTTTAAAGCTGCAAATGGATCAACATAATACCAAAAGCAAAGTTAGTCAGCACCAGAGTTGGGTATAACGAGTTACAAAGTAACGCGTTAGAGTACTTTGATTACTTTTTGCAGTAACGAGTAACCTAACGCTCTAGTTTGCTGTTTGAGTAATCAAATACTTAAGTACACTTTCATACAAGACATCAGTTACTTCCGTTACTTTTAGAACGCTGGTCCTTCAGCTCCAAAACAGCAACGGCTGTCGTCTGATTCTAATAACGGAGATAACGTTAAACCTATCAGTCTGAAAGAAGCCAAGGAGCTTGTGGCTCGCTACGTGGTCGGAGAAATGCTGCCGTTGTCTACGGTGGAGTCTAAATAGGTGTTTCACATCATCATTTCCCCCTTTTACTCTGTGTGCTAACATCCCTAGAGGAAATATTAAAAACGCTGGGGTGTTGTTGTCATACAGTTGTCTACGGCAGCAGATCGTTGTGTGTTTCTACTGGTCAAAGTGACGGCTGTGATGGGAGAATTGGATCTCAGTGAAGGGCAAGTGGTCCATAACTTTAATTTTGGAGACAAAAAAATGTAGGCTTAGCGCCCTGTGGTCCATTGCCCAATAGGAAATGTAGAATACTCAAAAGTACTTTAAAAGTGCTTGAGTTACTTTTCTCAGGGAGTAACGTTGGAAGTACTTTTAAAGTAGTTGGGTTACTTTACTCAGGGAGTAACGCAGTGAAGTAACTGGTTACTTTTTTAGAAAGTAACGTACTTTGATTACTTTTAAAGTAACCCTTACCCAACACTGGTGAGCACTTGTAAAGAGAAACCAATATTCTGATATTTTCCCATTCTCCTACATTATGAAACAACTTAATGGAAAGGAGGATGTCATTGTGGGCAGCATGGTGGTGCAGTAATTGGTACTGATGCCTCACAACAAGAGGGTTCAGGGTTTGAATCCACTGGCCGGCCAGGGCCCTTCTATTTAGAGTTGGCATGTTTTCCTGTGTCTGTGTGGGTTTTCTCCGGGTTCCCCTGGCTTCCTCCCACAATCCAATGACATGCAGGTTGATTGATGACTCTAAATTGCTTGTAGGAGTGAATGTGAGTATGAATGGTTTTCTGCCTCTATGTGTCAGCCCTGTTATAATCTGGCGACCTGTCCAGGGTGTACCCTCCCTCTCGTCTAGTGTCAGCTGGGATAGGCTCCAGCCCCCTCGTGACCCTGTACCAAGATAAGCAATTAGGCATGATGAATGAATGAATAATAAAAGGTTACATTGCAAAGACAATTGACTTTATTAAATTCAAAACCACTGCAATGTTTTGTCCATGAAATGAAGAAACTATAGGTATTCACTTCACCCTTTTAGCTCTGTTTTGGTCTCCACCAACTTTAGCTGCTAAATGCTCCATTGTGTTCACCAGTTAGTCTCTAACTGTTCTGTCTGCTGTCATTTCATCCATTGTTGATATAAGAATACAGATTGGTGCAGCTTTAAAATCAATCTGCTTTTAGGTCGTTTGTTCTTGCATGTATGTAACTGTGGCTACAGAAACTCAGTCTAGCGTAGCCTAGAATTAGTATGGAGCAACAATGAGAACAGAGGTTGTGTTTTCCTATCGTACTCCAGTAAAACATATGGACCCAGCCTGGAAACAGTGTCAGCCTCATTGTGACCAGCAGCTGCACATCAGTCAGAGAGACTGAGGCAACTCAGCTGCTACTCACTGTTTTAATGGCCCATTCAAATGAAAGGCATTGTCAACAAGGCAGTTGGCTTTATCAAGGTTGTTGATCTAGGCAGGCAATTTGCTTCTTGGAACTAAGAGGGATGAAATGGTTGAGAGCAAGTAGAAAAAATAGAAAAAAGCTAATCTGTGGATGCTGATGCTGCTTCACACACACATACACAGAGTATACTGGCAGATTCAGGAAGGGACGCACACAGAGAGAGATGCCGTTTTTTAGCCACTCTGATCATTTATTTCCTTGTGGGTCATCTTTTTTATCTCCAAGACTCCGGTTCTTTTCTTTGAATTGGATGTGATCAGGTTTTAGTGAATCAGACCTCTAACTGGCAGAGACCTACAGAGCATCACATGCCGAAGAAAACATCACTGTGATTACTACTACTCTGCATGAGACAGTCAGCACGAGGGAGAGAAAGAGGGAGCAAGAGGCCACACATCCCCCTGCTAAAATCAATCTTCTGGAGGATTGTGAGGCCAGCATACTGATAAGTCTTCATTCACACATATCCTCACTTTGTGGCTATCTTGGCCTCCCTCTCACAAAAACTGAAATTAATAACTGAATGATAAAAACCTTTGAAATCGCACACATCTAAATCAGGACTACAGTACAGCAGGTGTTATTATGCAGAATCAGAGTGTGAGACATACCTACAGTAGGTGTACATTTAGTCAATATACTAACATTTATGGGGTACTTATTCTTTGCTTAAAGGGGAACCAATGTTTTTTTCCACATGGGCCCTATTTTCCGATCTGCTTTCGTCTAAATGAGTGATAGGATGTTCAATATTTGACATTTCTCCAGTACGAAGCTAGGGCTGACCTGCCTGCAGTCCCTAAGCGTGCGCTATATTAAATAATAGGGCACTCAGACAGCGCCAAACAACGTCAAAATACGTCCACTAAAAGTGCATTTTTCCACACAGATAGGCTGGGAGTTACTCCTGTTTGGAGTACTCGTGGATGAATTTTTACCCAGTTTTGACCAACTGGATCTGGATGAGCCATTTGAATTTGATGACAGCCTGTATTTATTTATTTGTTTGGCTCATCCAGATCCAGCTAGTTGAGTACTTGCAAAATCAAAATAGAGTACTTGCTCTGGATGAAAGGGTAGGCTGAAGCACGTAGGGAGAGAGGATGGACCTGCCAGCCTATGTGGGTGCATGAGAGGAAACATATATTCTATATATACATATATACTCTTAGATTAAATACTTACCTGCTGTATTCTACTGCCTGTACTTTTTAACTACACACTGCTGATTTATGCCTTTTATTATTCTACTTCTTTTCTTATCCTGACTGTTCAATGTATTGAGCCTGTTTTTATTTTATGTTATTGTATTTTATTCTCAATTTCTATTTCCCTTTTTAATCAACTGTTTTTATTGTTTTAAATTGTGTCTTGTTGCTTTTAATGTCTCTGTAAAGCACTTTGAATTACCTTGTGTTGAATTGTGCTATACAAATAAACTTGCCTTGCCTTGCCTTGCCTATATTGATATAAACACAATCTATTAACATATTTCTCCTCTACTGTTGTTGTTGTTGTTGTTGTTGTTGTTCAGCACTTGCACATGTAAGATGTGACGGTTGGTCTTCTGGTATTTGTCCTTCCTCCACTCTAATGGAAAGCTTTTTACCTAAAGATGAACATTTTTCAACTCTTGGCGCTCAGAAAACAAAATACCAAATGGGCAGCACTCAGCAAACGCTGCTGCCGTTTATAGCATAGCTTCAATATGTGGCTCTCCCATTGCAAAGAATTGAAAACATACACTGTCCTGAGGAAAAGAAGCTGCGGTTGACATGACCCCTAAGTAACAGGTCTTTTTCAGTAAAGGGTTCTGATCTTTTCCCCCCACTGAATGGGTTTTTATATTACAACAGGCTTGAATTGTTAGAAACATGTATGTGTTCTCCATGTGGTCAGAGAGTTTCAATAGGCGAGACATAGTGTGATAATATCTTTCTATTTCCTCTGGCCAGGCTTAGCATAATCCTCTTTTACTCAATTCAGCATGCTTCCTGCAACAGTAACTGTGGCATTACTGTACATACAGACAGTATGCAGCACTGTCCTGGAATGACCTCATAATAACCAAGAAGACAAAAAAATCCCAGAACATGTGGATTAATCCACTATCAAGACTTAAAGACTTATCTTGTTGAAAATGAGTCAAACCAGGGCTGCCAGTGCAGCGAGATAACACAGTACAAGTCAAGTTGAATTTCCTAGATGCATGGCATCTGCTTGATGCTGTTGCCAGTGGTGGCTGTGAGCACTGATGGGCCCCGGTTCAAGGTTTTTTAAATGGGCCCCCCTTCAACCTGAGACATGCAAACAAACATACACAACAGATCCAGCTGCTGGCATAGGCAGCACAGAGAGATGTTGGGGGTGCTTGGGTACAGGGAGAATGAGGGAGACACAGAGAGGGAGAAAAGGCAATGCAGTGACGCATGCCGATCGCTGAGGCAAATGCAGCCCCCATGTTGTCAGCGGATTATGTTTACTCGCATCGCCGTATGCTCTGACAACCTCACAAAGAGCCATTTTTATGGCTCGTTGGCTGAGGTGCACACCGACCTTTTGTTTTCACCTTCATAGGCATCCATGCATTTTTACATCGCACAGATTTAGATGCACATCAAAATAGAAATAATGTCACCCTCAACTGTTTGTAGGTGAGAGAGAAAACTCATCTCAAGGTCTGCTTAGTAGCTTTTTACAGGGCTTGCTATTGCATCTCATTATTTTCTTCAGGAGATGGAGTTTGCTTACTTGTGACATAGGTGCTGATCGATTAATCGTCGTATTTACATCGTCAGTGTGACATGAATATGCACAATCATCACATTGCAGGGTCAGAAATTAACACTCGTGCCGAATGTAGACGATTTTCTGTTTCATGAGGAACCTTAGACAACCATCCACCACACTGGGGGTTAAATATTTTTTATCAAAATAGTCATGTAATAAAAAAAAACTATGCTGGGAGTCTCTACCGCTCTTTGGTGCTATTTATGGTTGTGCTGCTTCTTTCCTGTGCTGTCTGTTTGTGTTGCCGTTTGACAATCACACAGGGACAGGGACTTCATGATGCATTCAGGCACACCTCATAAACTCTAAACCTACATTACCTTGTATGGCAAAGCGCGTTGGTGCAGACAGGGACTTCATGTTGCAATCTAGTGGTCTTTATAAACTCAGTAGTCTATGCTCGAATGGCCACAGAGGTTATTTAAAACAGGAAAGTTCCTTTTTTATTGTTATTTTCCTTTGTTGACATAAAAACATCTGTTTCTTGTTCCTTCATTGCAGCATTTTGAATAATTAGATGCTAAAATAATGACAATATCCCATTATTTTCTACATAGGAAAATTCAAAAACTCTAGTCATGCTGCAGGTATTCAGTTATTTACACCCAGGGCTTCACAATAAGGATTACCCGACTGCCCGTGGCAAGTAAAATGCCACATTGGACTGGTTAATCTAGAAACTCACTTGCCCTATTGGGCAACTGGTAAAAAAGAATTAAATACATCGTTGTTGCCAGAGCTGATGATGGAAGTAGCTAAGGAGTGAGCCATCTTGCTTCCTTATCATCACTGTTGAGGGTTGAAAGAAAATGTTGCTGAAACTCCATTTATGTTACTTGCAGTTTGCCACAATTTAATAGCAATGCAAATAAAATGGGGTCGTTCTTTAGAGACACTTTAAGCTACCAAAAAAAAATGCTAGCATGGCAGCTTTATATGTTGTTGTTATTTCTTAGTTGCTAATAAATAAAACAATTTGAATCGGGACAAGAAAAAAATGACTTTGGGCACATTTTTGACCCACTTGCTAACCAAGCAAGTAAAATAAATGAACCACACACTGAATCAAAATTGAATCCTGTCATGGATCACACTGCCTACTATAAATGGCTAGTACTCGTCACAGTGATGTGTTGAAGTTGGAAGTGGTCAGGATTAGAGCAAAAAGGGCATGGTTAGGGCTAGTACTTGCCAATTTCTGATATCCTATGAGGTTATAGTGGTAATTTTCTGAGTAAAAACTGACAGATGTACTGCCAGCAAGTCAGGTTATGTAGTTTTCAGGGCGACACAGTCTGTAGAGGGAGGAAGACATGGTCAGTGGGTTCCATGTGAATCAAAGTTGGCTTATTATTTTTAAACTTAGTTGACTTATTATTTTCAGTTTCTAAGATGTGTAAAGCTACCGTATTTACACTGTGTACATAAACTTTAGCAGAATACCTCAATAGACCCAGTGTTAACGTCATATTTTGACATTGCAAGGATGCCCAGGAATACACACCTGGGTGTGAAAGCCACATTGGCTATTTACTGCCTGGGTGCAAATAGCATTGTAGGCTAATGAAATTCAAGTTGTTTTACAACACCATTTTTTTGTTTATTTGGGTTTTTTTTTAATCAAATATTAAAGTCAAGACAGTATGCATAGCAGGCCAGTAAAAACATGTATGTTCAAAGTAATTTATTTCATTTCTTTATTCAGCTATTCAGTGTTTGGGGTCTATGTTAGCAATGTAACTATGAAGGAAAAGACAGAGTAACTGTATAGCTAATATGCACACTTCAGTATTTGTTCATTTATTGCAAGTTATACCGTCATCGTGACAATAAACAGCGTTATCGCACATTGCAGGTTTACACATATCAGGCAGGCCTAACGAAGATCATAAAATGCAGTTGAAAGCTCCAGAGAGAGATAGTAAATTGACACTAATTCAAGATTTATTTTATTATAACACTATTTCCGCAGATAAGAATAATGTTGGAGGCAGATCAGAAAACGTTCATATGAATCTTTTCGTAACGGTGACTGATGTGGAACAGCAGAAGGTCGTCATCAGAAAGAGTAGAGAGTGAGAGGCAGTGGTGGATCGAGGTCTGAAAATACTCCCAAGCAATAAGCAGTAATCATTGAAGGAAAGAAAAGGTGAAACACACCACTAGGTCTGTTCATAATGTTCATGTTGTATAGAGGGCTCATGTTGGTGCACAACAATGAAAAAACACTTTCATGAGGATCTACGTCGGTTATTTGCCCTGATTTACACTCACAGAGCCAGTGGCAGTCAACAATACAAACGAGCGAGAGCTGGCATTGAAATATCGCCTGTCTCTGTGTGCTTTCTATCTCACACATTCTCTCTGGCTCGCTTTCCCTTTCTCACCATTTGTCCCCCAAAGGCAGAATATTGGAGGAGTCTTTAATCATCTTTACTGCCCACTCTATAATCCCTGCTAAGAGACTAATCCATGATCTGCCACAACGGAGACCAACCCCAGCGAGTCAAGGGGAAAGAGAAGCAAAACAAGAGCGAAAGTCAGCCTTGGTATAAAAACACACATATACATATATATATATATATATATATATCCTCAGTGATAACATTTATGATTTTGAATTCTTGTGGGAGATTGGGATCCATATTCTTTTGTCAAAGAGGAAGGAAACTTGTGGTAATGACATTTACGTATATGACTGAGGATTTGCAGGATTCTGCACCTCAGTAATGCAAGAAAATACCGCTGTCACGGCTCAAGATGCTTCAGAAGGAATGTTGATGGTCTGTCATTTTATCTAAACTGTGAATCTGTCAAAGAAATTAGCAATTTGAAGACGAACAGGCAGAAAACTTCATATCCTGAAAATCACAGACAGCTTGAAAACTATCATCTCTGTCTTTTATGTGTGAAACTGCTCCGAAGGAACAGTTCATCCCCAAATCAAAAATACATATTTTTCCTCTTACCTGTAGTGCTATTTAATAGTCTAGACTGTGTTAGTGTGAGTTGCAGAGTGTTGGAGATGTCGGCCTTAGAGATGTCAGCCCTCTCTACAGTATAACAGAACTAGATGGCACTCGGCTTGTGGTGCTCAAAGTGCCAAAAAATACATTTGAAAAAACTCAACAGTATTGTCTCTTTCCAGAAATCATGACCCGGCTACTAAAGATAATCCAGCTTGTTGTGAGCAGTTCCATCCATACTTAGGTGAAATGAGTATCCAGTGCAGACAATGTCCTTTTTTTGAGTACAAGTATCATCTGAGTAAAATGTGTTGATATTTGTCCTCATGATGAAGGAATGAACCCTTACTTGGGTAGCTGTGTTCCCTCTTATGATTTAAATCCCGCCCCTTCTCAAGCATGGATATAGATAGGGATAATTTAGTTGGTTGAACAGAGACAGATAGAAGCCCCTTTTTTCCGCGAATGTTGGGCCGTTTTGGTGGCAAGCTGTGAGTGTTGAGACACACAGAGCCGGATTGGCGAGTTGATCCGAGGTGCCCAATTTTCTGCCTCGTAGGGTGGACATATTGTCAGAACCCTTTTAAAAAAGAATAAGGTGCCCATCCGCAACGGGAGGGGCTGTTGAAGACTTGTGGGAGGAGCTGTTGATGACGCTGCTGGTGATGGATAAACAGGAAACAGCTGATAGCAGGAAATAACGAGCAGCTAGTAGCAAAAGGGAAACGCAAACCTGACAGACACTGTAAAGATGAGCAACTGGGGAGACAAGGCATTGTGCAGCCTCCTTGCCCTCACAAACAAAGAGGCCATCAACTGTCAGATGACGGGGACAGTGAAGGACGGGCCCACTTACGAGAGAATTGCCGAAGGACTGACCAGCCACGGCTTCCCTCCCACGTCAGTGTTTACGTCACACACTGAGCTACACGTTTTGTTACTTGCTCACACCCCCAAGGTGCATTCTTTATAAACAAAAGTAGGCAGGCAGCATTTTGCTGCACTCCCCGATTTTGTTTTTATACTGCCAATGCTGAAAGAACATTGATTGGGCTTTCCTGCAAATTTGCACAATTCCTATCTAAAAAGGGCAAGAGATACTGGTGTAATTGCTCATCCCTCATTCTATTAGCAGAGGTGAGACCAAGTCATTGATTTGAAAGTCACAAGTAAGACTCAAGTCCCAGGCGAGACTGACAAGTCCTAAGTCAAGTCCCAAGTTCTACAATGTGAGTTTCGAGTCCTAAACAAGTCATAATGCAAATCTAAAGTAATCCATTTTAACAACAGAGTACTGGCATATTAAGTTTACAAAAATCATGAATGCTTTTTTCAATTTTGCATTTATTTGTTAAAACAAGTTTGTTGGAAGTTGTTGTGTCCGTCTGTAATTTTGACCCCCATGCTTTACATTCAGCAGTTTGTTTTTTGGTGACCAACACTAACTTGTTGTACACAAACGAATTTATCTTTGGTATAATTTTGTCCGACTGGCACAGTAACAGAAGTTCTCCATTGTTCTCGCCTACAACTTTATTGGATGCTGTCAGATTGGTTCAAGCAAAGTGGATCTGGGGAATTAAATGTTGACTTACTGGGAGTGGTTAGTGTTAATGTTACTGTTGCTGAGTCAGGAAATGAATTGACTTGTGGCACACTTTTTAAATAACATACTTTTTATTCTTTGGGCTTGGGGGAAAGGTATCGAGTATTTTCAAGCCAAAGCCTCAAGTCTAAGTGAAGTCACGAGCCATTGGTGTTAAAATACATGTTGAGTTGCAAGTCTCTTTTCATTTTTGTCAAGTCCAGTTCAAAATCATAAAATTTGTAACTCGAGTCTGACTTGAGTTCAGGTCATGTGACACCAGTCCATATCTCTGTCTATTGGTATTGCTCCCACCACAAATGTTAAAATGTACTTTTAATAATAAGGCCAGCGTTTCCAAACGCATGACATACTTAAGTCCCCTTCACTTTTACTTTATTTCTGTCAGTCTATCAGTTTGGTATGTCTACCAAATGTATACAACACCACCCATGGGACTCGTTAGCTGTTAAAATGGAGAAGACACTCAACTGTAGTCCCAGGATTGATTTGAATTGAATCCAAAATTTTAAATTGAATGTCTTTTTTTCCTGCCTCTCTGGGAACCTTTTCTTCAGATCAATCAGGAACAGACTGTTCTCACTGTCTTTCTCATTATTCAGTTGGCTATTGATATGATGGTTACATAAAATGAAGCTGACACATTTAAGATATCTTTTTTTATATACAGTAGCTAGACATGTAAGCAGAAGGAAAAAAATCACAAGTTGCTTTGGAACCACCTCCAGCCCTATAGAAGGTCTTTATCTGCATCTATAAACGTATGCATCTGACTGTAGTGAAATGATTAAAATAATGGATTCCTCTCTGGAATTCATAGCATATTCATAGTTTTATTATGCTTATTATATACACAATCTTGTCCCTTTGATTTTCTACTGAAAGAAGGAGTTATTTTAAGAGTCCAGGCATTTTTAAGGGTCTCAGAGGAAATCACTACTATCTCTGCTATATAATGGAGAGCTCCAGAGGTGTCCTCACCTGTTAGGAGTTTGTGTGAGATGACAGCAAGCCTGAGTAAAGCTCAAATTCCGTGGGTGTTAATTGATGACTTCTGTATCTTATTTAAAGGTTTGGCAAATATGAAATAATATTTCTGCTGACCTTGTGCTGAAAGCAAGTGCATGTTCTCTCCACAAAAACCAATGACCCACTAACCTCACAGCAACAGGGAAATAAAGCTTTGAAATTGTGACAATTTGGATCTTTTAAAGCTGAGATTCCAGCTGTAATAAATAAAATTTTGATTGCTCTTGCAGCACCTCAGATAATGTGCATATTTATTCACTTTCCACCTCTCTGCGTCAGTTATGGAAAGACAAGCAGATGCTCTGAGGCAGTGCTTTTAGTCCCAGGATCAATTTCTGTGCATTTTTAGGAGTGATTCTGCAATGCTTGATAGATACAGGCCCCGAATTCTGGAAGTAAAAGTTCCTTTTATTTTCTGCATAAACATTGTTAGGTGACTAGTGCCTTTAACTTTTTTATCACAGAACAAAACATGTTTTAACTTATCTTCCAAGCCAGCCTTCAGTTCTTTGATAAAAGGTACCAGAATGTACATCTGAAATAAAGGAGAGACTTTAACTACAACCTCAATCACCAAGTTTTACATGAAACACATGTACGTTCGGTTGCAGGAAGATTACACATGGTAGAAACCGGATCAAACAGTGTGTCGTTAATTGAATTTGCTTTCTGTTTCAGAGGAAATCTGGATGTGTTCAGCACTTGTGGATCAGTATTTTATTCCCACATCTAAGAACAAAGGGTTGTTCTCTTTTGCTAAGACTGATTTGAGCCTTTCCATACTAACAATAGCTGAGGCTCATGGGGATTGTAGTAATTCCATCTGTCATAACAAACCTTTTGTCAAAATTATAAGATCTTTGTAATTTCAGTTGATTTTAAACTGACATGGTGAATTTGACAAGACATTTCAATATCAATTCACTTCTCTTTATTGAAATGAAAAACAATGGAATATTATTGTAAACAAGCAATAATAAAACACCAGCAATGCCTAAAATGTCAAGAGCTATGCTGGCACTCCCCTATTTGTGGTCCTCTGAAGCGGGGCATCCTGCCATAGGCATAGCACAAGAAGACAAACATAAACAAAGAAAAATCCATACAGGCTATACAACATAGCTAAACATACACACACACTGCATGCCTTTTTATTTCTGAACTCTGAAGTGGGCTAGGCTACACACATCCAATAAAGGCTGTATCAACTGTACCCATTCTACCACCTTGCCTATTACACCACACGCTAAATTATCCTTGTATCATTCATGGTTAAAAAGATGTCCATTAATATCATCCGTACCCCGCTAACCACCTTGTGTATTTCTTTAGATTATGCAGTGACCTAACATGCTAGGATAGCATGAAATATGTGAGTTGTTAGGGCACAGAATAATGTTTGCAATGATGTAACTTATGTTTGATGGTCACAAAATGATAATAAGCTATTCATTGTGGAAGGGACATGGTAAAGTGAAATTCTTACCTTAGTAAAAAATACTTTGGCTGATATCTTCAGACTGGAGATGCTAACACTCTTCAAATTTCCCACCACCAAAGAGGATGCTAATCCGCATGTGCTGAGTAAAAATCACAGCTCAGACTTGCAGCGCAGGCAAGATATTTAGGGTGTTTCAACTGTACACGTCTCAGCTACACTCAGTCTACCCCTACTGCACAAATGGTGCAGAAGTGGACAGGGTGAACAAAGCACAAGACTTTGATAAGCATTTGTGTACTGTGTTTACAGCTGGTATTCACGTGGGCGTTTCAGTAATCTGAACACAAGTAGACAGCCAAGACACATCAGCAGTCACATCTGTGTCTATCATGCACCTCCAGCTGTTCAGATTTTGTGACTGTCTATGTCAGTTACGCTATAAGGTCAAAGGGCCTCACATACAGTTATTATGTCCACTCTCTCGCTAGCATGCTTGCTAGTCATGCTAGCAGTTCTGGCAACACAGCTGACGATATCGCTGTGCAGAGTACCACACATCTCCTTCCACAGGAAACAATGGATGATCACGCAACACTTCATCCAAATAACTGTAAAATAAGCAAGTTATAGAGCATTAGAGCACTGCCTACCCTCCCGTCTCCATTGGTTAATTAACATCTGCTGTGGAAACTCGGCACTGCACACCACCGGGGTCTGGTGGGAGCTAGCTAGTGAGTCGTTCATTTGCCGATTCCTGCTAGTAACACTGCCCCGGTGGTGGGGTGTCGTTGATGCAGAATAATGATAGCCACCCTCTGGTCTCCCCAAAGGTAGCCTTGGTGAGTTAGCGTCTTCCTTTTAAGCTGCAAATCCCTTTAGCATTGTTTACTAATTTAGCACCACTAGCCATGCTCATACTGCTGATTGTGCTAACATAGTTAACAATGCTAAAGGGGGTTTGCAGCTCAAACCTGAGTTAATATCAGGTATAAACAGGTCCACTAAAACATTTCCTGATGTTTGTGTGTGCCTTCCATAACTGTTTCAAATCACTGTTCACAATATAAATGTGGTTTATGATTAAGGGTTCAGGGAAAGATCATGGTTTGGTTTAAAATGACCTTCATTTCATTATAACAAGAACCACGTGGCGAGGGTTAGGGAATGATTGTGGTCAGGGAACAGAAAACAAACAGCGGTCTCCCATTTTAAAGTCTGATGTTTTGTTGACTCAACTTGCTGACTTCCTCCTTTGCTCCCATCATATTTACTACAACTGCTCGAGGGCTTTGTCACTTCAGTGTAAACAGAAGCCTTTTTATGGCACTGGCTGAAATGACTGATGCTGTTGTTCGTACTGGGATTATGACTAGAGCCATGGCAGCTTTCACAGAACACCTTACACCTCAGTCTTCTGTTAGTGTACATGTTCTCCCTGTGTCGCATAGCTCAGCATCACATCCTGTCAGAACATTTGACTTCCAGGGCAGAAACTGTATAAACCTCGATCTTCCTCTTTATAATCAAAAATAGAAAGCCGTTCTTAAAGTTAAATCACTTCTGGCTTGTAGTCTCAGAACGCCGCGGCTCAATCCATCCGGGGTGCCCTGGAGAGCAGTGTAGCACACATCTGGTGAGCGAGAGGGTCAGCGTATGTTTCTACTGTATGTGTGTGTACGTGTGTGAAGAGCTGACAGTGACAGCTGGCTGGTGGTTGGCACAGGGGCCAACTGATGCAGGGATAAGTGCCTTGGCCATAAACTGTCGCTCTCTCTCACGCATACACACACATACACATAAAAGCAGAGCTTCTGTGATGCAAGCTGCTGTGCGGCACCACAGAGCTGCAGAGACAGAGGTGATAATGTGGCTGAGGAGGGTGTGAAAATATGTGTCCATATACATGCTGCATGTAGAGCACACACAGATGTAAACACTGCTGTAAAGATGGAAGAAAAACTCATTTATTCTGTACATGGATGAGCATCCAGACGACCCGTTAGAGCAGAATGTTCACAAGTATAAATGTGTACATATTTTAACATTTGATGGTGCTTGTGGAAACGTAGCAAAAGGCCCTGCTGCTAATGGCACAGCACACTGAGCAGCACACTGCATGTGTTTGTGCATGTGTGCACACATGGTGAGTGTGTATGAGGGAAAAAATAAAGTAAGAAAGGGAGAAAGAAAGAAAGAAAGAAAGAAAGAAGGTAATGATCAAAATCTGCAGGAGCAGAACCGTATTTCCCTCAGGCTTCAGTGTGTGTGACTTGCTTTCAATGCCCTTTCTTTCTTTCTTTCTTTCTTTCTTTCTCTTTCTATTTTATTTTACAAACTGTGGCTTACAGTAGCTGTCAGTGGATTGTTTTAGATGAATAGCTAACTTCAGAGGAGAAAAATTCTGATTCACTTTGCTGATTTGAATTGTTTAGTTTTGTTCAGTTCAGAGATCATTGGCAAGTCATTGACTATGTGTGAACATCTTTTTTTCCTTCTAAGTGTTCAGCAATGATTGTTTTAAGACAGACTGTGAGGTTTGTTATTATCAGCCAGTCCTCCAACCCATAATACCACAAAGGAAGTTTGTTCCGACCCTCCCTACCCAACCTAAAATCTGAGCTGACTGCGCCATAAGTCAGTAACATACATAGACTGTATATAATAATGGACATAATAATGGACGGTGCTGTCATCCATTGGTTTGTGGTCAACTTGGATTTGTAGAGCCAGAGAACTATATTAAGATGAGACGATTGAGATAACCCTAATGCTAGCTGCTAGCTTGGTTAGCACAGTGCATTTACAGCAATGGTGAACTGTGATAATGCTAAAATTAATGCTAATTTCCTGAAGACTTACCTGAAAATCTGAATATCCGTCTCCTTTGAGGGTTTGTTAGTGCAGCCAAACACTGAAAAAGACTTTTCCGAAGTTAAAATTAGTTTGTTAGTTTTTTGTTTTTGTTTTTTTTTACTTTGGACATAGGCAGGATAGCTGTCTTGCTTATTTCCGATCTTTTGCTAAGCTAGGCTAACCATAACCTAACAGACTGTAACCAAGTCTCTGATCTCACTGTCAAAAAGAAAGTGAATCAGTAGTAAAAAAGAAAATCTTTCTTTCTTTCTTTTTATCTCTTTATTTCCTTTCTTCTTTCTTTGTCTTTCTTTCTTTCTTTCTATCTCACGTTTATTTTTCTCTATTTTTCTCTCTCCATCTTTCTTTCTTGTTCCATTTCTGTCTCTCTTTCTGTCTGTCTTTCCCTCTTCTTTCATTCTTTCTTTGTTTTTTGTTTCTCCCTTATATTTTTCTTACTTTCTTTTCTTCTTTCTCTGTCTTTTTTCTTTCCTGCTCTCTGTCTTTCTCTCGTTCTTTCCTGCTTTCTTCTGTCTTTTCTTTATCAGAAATTACTTAACAAAATGGAGGATGTGTGCTTTTGCCTCTGTGTTAAGGCTGAGTGTGTGGTAATGATTTTGCTTTATCCTGCTGCAGTGAGCATCTTTCAGCAGGTTTAGCATAAGCTGGAGGATCCCAGGGGTATAGTGGTATATGTGCGTGTGCATTTATGTATGCATGTGGCTTCCCAAGTGTGTGTATAAGTGGGTGTGTGTGTGCATGCGTGCATGCAGGTTTTTGGAAGGGATAGATCTCAGTATTATTCACAGGAAGGTTTTAAAGTTTCAAAGCTTGCTCTGGTGCTCGAACAGTGCTCTCCCCAAAGACAAGACATTGATGTTTTACTTTCCAATGAGTTGTTTAGGAATAAAGGCAAAAAAAAGAAAGAGGCAGAGGTGTGCTAAAAAGGATGCTACACATCAGAATGCCAATACAGTGGAGGAGTGGAGGGAGTTTTACCTTAATGGATTTGAGAGGATAGACCAAGATATCGCTCAATACTCTCTAAAGCACACTTCTTTTCACTTTGAATAAATATCGAGGCATGAATTTGTAGCAAATCAGTTCTTCACAGCCTCCATGTTGACAGCGACGTCCTGCATAATGATGTCACTACTATCTAAATAAGTTAGGCGCACACAGTAACACATGCAGCAGGATGAAGAATCTGCTGTAAGATGTGTCCAAGTTATCTTGTCTGTTTGAAGAACCCTGTTCTTTCCTTCATTTAAGCACAGCAGGGTGGGGCTAAACCTCATCACAGCTGCACGTCAGTGATGGTAGATCCCGGAAACATCCATCAGCCACTGACCAGATATGCCTAATGATGGCCATCAGTTCCACATTACAGATATTTAGGAGTGATTACCTCGATACAGCTGCAGCCCAGCTATCCCCATTGACTGACATTAGCGCTGCTAGTCGACTCGGCTTGATTGCCGCAATCGATTAGCGCCGCCTCTCAAGGAACCTCGGGATACCACTGGGTATTGATCCAGCATAAGCACATCCGTTACTGACCCTGACCATGTCTGTGTCCAGTATGACTTGCATGTTGATGTTTCAGTCACCTACCAACTGTCTCTCAGTCTGGACAATACATTGCTATTAATCTGGCTGTGACATTTACAGTTTTTACACTGTGATGCTGTTACAACAGATAATAATTCTATTATGATTATTGCAATTTGTATTTCGACACATCATATTCCTGTATTAGTACACACTGTATCTGTGCGCACTAGTGTATAATGTACAGTACTAATCCATATATATCAGAAGCAGCATAAATTGACTTTGTTGGCCACCAGAGGGCAGCAGAAGAAGCTGTAAACAAAGCTTTGACATTTAATCATCTTATAAAGTTGTTACGGTGTGTTCGCACTAAATGCTCTGGAGTGTTTCATGCTGCAAGATTACAAAGTAAATGCAAAGATGCAAATTTGCGACACAATGAATGCAAAGGACACAATGCGATATCACATGACGCTGTGTCATGTTAGCCACATCACACACACATTTGATGTGAATACACCATTACAGGTACCAATTCTGCAAACAACTGCAGTATCTATCCAGCTGATGAGGAGCAACATTAGCATTCAGTCAGAATTGTCTTTTTTGTCTTTCTCCCTGGTTAAGTCCAATTTTCAATCTTTTTTAGCTCTATTTTGGTCGCTACCAACTCCTCCAAGCCTCTTAAGCTGCTAAATGCTCTATGTTCACTAGCTGGGCTCTGCTGGAGTCTGTCTAGAATTTCTTAATGTACATCGGATTTATCAGAGCTTTTTCTCTAAAAACAGCTGCCTAGTTTCCATCTGCAGCAGATGAGAGCTGAGACTGAACCAAAACAGTAAAGCCGTGGGCTGTAAAAACCAAAACAATGAGCTGAAAGACACTAAAAACACATATAACTCTGTTGTCACATGGGAAGAACTCCAGAGGCCTGCACTACGAGGCAGGAATTGGGGTTAACCAGGTACAAAACTGGTTCACTTTTTAGCGGGATAAATCACCATGGTCACTTGTTGAACAGATAACCTGCTCTGGAGCTGGTTGACTTCAGAGTATGAGATCACAGCCTGTCAACACCCCGACCACTGACCAGTCATATCACTGGAAAAAATTAGTAGAATCATTTTATTGTTCTGCTCTTTCTATGCTCACTCTGGTTTTAAAATAGAGCTTTCAACAAATGAAGAGATCGTTCACAAGACTAAACACATGCTGATAATTTTAGCTGCATTTTAATTGTGCAAAGTTTATTCTATCCCCAGAGTGATAGCTGACAGTGTGGCTGATTTTACACTCTGATTCCAGCTCGGAAAAACACGATGTGATGAGAACTGGAAATATAAACCAGAGAAAAGTAATCCATACACTGTTAATTGGCTCCCGTGATTAAAGATGCAACATTTCAGTCAGATAGACATCATCAGTCATTAGCTACTTTTCTGCTCTTTGGGAGCAGAAACAGTCTGGCATTACTTTTAGCCCCCATGTTTTTATGTTACATATTCTGAGTCGTTTCTTCATCATCCAACTAAATAGTGAAATATACTTACTGTGTACTAAATAGTTCAGTGGCCTAGTGGTAGAGTGTCCACCCTGAGACGGGAAGGTTGTGGGTTCGATCCCCAGCCAGGTCATACCAAAGACTATAAAAATGGGACCCACTGCCTCCCTGCTTGGCACTCAGCATCAGGGGTTGGAATTGGGGGGTTAGATCACCACATAATTCCCGAGCGCAGCACCGCTGCTGCTCACCACTCCCTCAGGGGATGGGTCAAATGCGGAGAACAAATTTCAACACTATTTACATTCCCCCTCAATGAATATAATGTTTTGCTCTCATTAAAACTGAATATGTCTGCAGGTAATTATCACCAATTCATGTCATATCATTTAAAGTAGGCTACTTCATTAATGGTTCTAATGATGTTGCTTGTAATTCAACCCTTTCTCTTTCACATGAATGCACACATGGCTGTATAGGAAAACCCAGAGTTGACTAAGCTAGCTGATAGCCAGCTTTGTGATACAGGCTATCCTGACGGCCAGATAACCAAAAGATATCCTTGGTATGTTAAACTGGCTTTGTAGTACAGGCCTCAGGTCTGGTGATTCTCTTAAATGAAGCACCTGAAAAGCTTATATGCTAACGTCTGGGTTCTTAGCTCTGATTTGTTCTCTACCAACTACAGAGTGGGATATCTGGCTACTAGATGCTGATTTCTGCAACAATGCCAACCCAATCAGCAGACTAAATGTTGACATTGTACATTTCTGCAAAGCATGGATATCTTGCATTTTTACATTTGTAACACATCCATCAATTATCATTTGTTTTAACAATGCTAGGGTTAATGCGTGGCAAAGTTTACACACAAAAACCACTTGGTGAGTGTTTGGAAAAAATCATGTTTTGCCTTCCAATACTCTGTTTTGGTTCGCAATCCCAGCAGGAAACACAGCAATGACTCAGTAAAAAACAACTGCTGTTTGGGGCTCCTTCTCTCAGTGGAAACATAGCTAACCTGTGTTCTTAAAAACACCAATGTCTAGTGGCTTAAAAGCTGCTTGAACAAAACAATTGGCGCTGTTGGTAGTTGGTCTTAAACAGTGGTCATGCCATCCACCATCCCCTCCACCTCCTGATGACAAAGTACACATGCTGATATGATGCATATGAAACATACAAATGCAACATGTCTGTGGTTTGCAGAAAAGAGCAATGCAACCATTTTCTTCTGGCGACTAGGCTGACAATACCTATTGGGTTAATAGCTGTGTGTGTGTGTGTGTGTGTGTGTGTGTGTGTAGGTGTGTGTGTGTGTGTGTGTGTGTGTGTGTGTGTGTGTGTGTGTGTGTTGCATGTTGTAATGACATACAGGAAGTATGTAAAAGAAACACAGGTGCTTCATGTGTCTGTTTGACAGGCTATCTCATATCTTTTTAATCTGTAAGAATGCTGCATTTTCTTCAATGAGATAACGGAGCACAGCTTGAATTTGAGCTTTGACTACATCTAACATGCTCCCTGACAGCAGTGTATCTCTGATCTTTTACTGCAAGAAATATACTCATCCGCAGAGCCATATTTTTTCACTTAAACTGGTGTGATGGTTTCCTTGACAGATTTTTGTTTCTGCATGTGTTACTACAGCAGTCAGAGGTTTTGTTTTTTGGACTATATTAGTGCTGCAATCATAAGCCTCTGACCTATTTCAAATAGGGCTGCACCAGATTACTGCACCGCCAGCCTGTGCAGTTTTTTTTTAAGGTACACCTACACAGCTCTATAAATCCAGGTTGTTATTATATCCTGGTGCGACTGCGGGGGTTTTCATGTAATAACTAGAAATATAAGCCTGCTGTCTATGTGGAAATCCAGGAATTCATTTGGGTGATTATTCCTATCTTTTAGTTTTTTTGTGCAGCCTAGATTCTGGCACTGTATTACTCATATTGTTCTTGGCTGCAGCACAAAATCCCAGGTAGCTGGGGATGCAAGTCAACGAGAGAATGTGTTGAAAAGGAATCACTAATCAGGGACTGGCAAGAAGATAGACTGAGGTAGTGCTCGAATAATGCAGTGGCGAGGAGGTCCACACTGTCAATGTTGTTTGATCATCAACAAATGTAAATCGTTCTCAGTGTGTGGTTCTGCATAGAACTTTCATTGTTAATAAACCCGCCCATACTGTACCTACTGCATGTGTGGGCAGCAGATCATAAAATTCACCAATACTCATTAAATATAATGTGATAATGAAACGTGGCATAGAGGTGTGTTGTAAAAACCAAGACCCACCGTTTATGTTTATGCTGACAATTGAGATAGAGAGGACTTGGTTCAGGGACTACTTGGTGCCAATTTAAAAACACAGTGAAATGACATATTTACATACCTCTCTATCTTCACCTAATGTTATGTAATTTGTGTTAATACTATTTCTTGTGGTGGGACTTAACATCAAGGGGGGATTCTAAATTATAAACCAATGAAACATCAGTTGAGAAAAGAAAAGCTTTTTCTTCTGATAGAAGAGGCAGAAGATGTGAACTCTGATCTCATAAGTCAGACTGTGTTAGTGTTGGACACAGATCTGACTTTAGGCTGGACTTGACAGTACGAAAGAGACTTGCAACTCCATCCTGAGTTTAGTACCAATGACTTGTGACTTCATTTGGTTGATTTAGGTATTTTGACTTGGAATGACTTGATTTTCTCAATCTCAAATATTGTATTTACACAGACTTAATTTGGTAACCTGTTTGTGTTTAAGTAGACTTAACTTTGGCTTTGGAATTTGTTGGTCTTGATGCAGGTTTGACTTGGGACTAGTTTGTCTTGACTAGGGCCTAACTTGGAACTTGTTAGTTGTGACTTGGGCTTAATTTAGGACTTATTCTTCACACAGGTTTGACATTTGACTTGTTGGTCTTGACTCAGACTTAACTTGGGGTTTGTTAGTTTTGATGCAGGTTTTTCTCAGGATTTGTTGGTCTAGACTTGATACTTACCTGTCTTAAGACTTGTTTCAGGATTTTACAGCCAAGACTTCTAAACAGTGACCCAGAGATTGACAGGAAGTGACAGCTACTGTCAGTCTCCACCAGCCGATGGAGTAAAAGACAGTTTTCCAGGAAGTGAAAGTGTCCATTTCAGAGCACTTAGAGTGCAGTAGTCAGACATGACAAGTGGATGTTTTATTGAAAGTAGTGTGTCATACTGGAAGGCAAGTGATTCTATGTCAAGACCTGGATGAAATAAACTGAATTTTTTTCTTTCTATTTTCTGGTTTGATAATGTCCGTGATGTGTTCGTCTGTGTTTTTAACGCCATGGTTGTCGACTCTCCTGATCAGTGACTGCTCCTGTGCAATCACCTCTTCCAAGTCATGTAGACTGTGAAAGGCTGCCAGCTGTGATTGGGCGGGGTTTCACATCTTGTCTGATGTGTCTCTCTGTCAAGTCACAGCAGAAAGCTAAAGGCACCAACATCATGATGACTGTAAATTAGATCTCCCAACACCTCAATGCTTTTTGCTCTGATCCTTGCAAAAGAGAAATGTGCATAAAATATCTACGCATTAAATCAAACAGGACTGCAGTAAAGCATCCACAGAATCAACTTTAAAACGATTGAGAAAACCACCTGGCCCTTTGCCACTGTTTCTTGTTTCTAGTGTTAATGAGTCGAGGACTCTGCAACTTCAGTGTCCCGACTTCAATCGACAACAGATAAAGTGAGAAAGCCTTAAAACGATAGAAGGCCTCTGCTTTCCTGTCTTCCTCGCTTTCTTCCTCCCTTTGTTTCGTTGGTTCAGTTCTAAGTCTTTGATTCAGCTGTGCTTTGAGCTGTGCATCCAGCGAGTTGAGCAGCATCCCTGAACCGCATCTTTCATCTCTCCCCCACTTAGTACACACTCATTTCATAGACTATCTGCCTGCTTTCTCTCTTGTTTCGTCTTGTCGATAATCCTAACCTTGCCAGCCAGCTTGTCTTTTTACTGTTGTAGCCGCGAGATGTGAACACTAAGAGTGAATCTAAAACAAATCAGGCTGGAATTTATTGTCCACAGTCTTTACTCCTTGCAGAGCGGTCCCACAGGCCTCTACTGTCCAGGGGCTTTACACAACTCAGATCACAAGGTTTCTCTGAGCTTTGAAACACACTCCAGCCAGTAGGAAACTAACTCTGCAGCCAGTCTCAGCTCACACTCCTAGAAAAAAAAGGCAGAGTGATAATGATGTGAAAAATCGAGGGGTTATATTTAGAGTTACTGCTGCCTTAGCCGCATAAAGAGAGCCTGAGGGCCAGGCATAGGGCTTTCCCCTTATACAATGCCCAGTGGATCGCTTCTTACCACAAACAAAATAAATAAATCAGAGCCAAGTACCCAGGAGCAAAGTGTCTGTGTGGGCGACCTACCCTATTTTAAGACACATTATGAGGACAAGTTTTTTCTCCGTCCCTTTGATTCACTTTCCTTCCCCGCCCTTGTTATTTCCCTCCTCACTCATCCCCCCTGTTTTCACTTTAGTTTTCTATCTTCTTGCCAAACTGCGGCAGAGCAAGATGTTAATGTTATTTCTTCATTGTATGTAATTTGTGAATACTCGCAGGGCTCTCCTGCTGAGGTACTTTGTGTATCAAGTTAAACCCCAGAAAGCATGACAGCACTGTATGCCAGAGCCATAATCTGTTTGGGTTTAATGTCCTTCATCTTCAAATGTGTTTGTTAAGTTGCTAAAGTGATTTTTAAATTAAAGCCTCCCAAGTTCAATCATGACAATAGTTACTCTTAGGCTTTGTTCTGCTTAAGTGCTTTCTAAACCACTCAGAGCACCAAACACATGGCCGAGCGCAACACAAATATGGTGCTTTCTACATGAAAAATGGCCTCCCTGTTTTCCCGCAGTAGTCTGCTGTTGGAGCAGCTGGAGCTGTGGTATGAATCCAGATCTTCACAGAGAGATAAGATACAGTACTTCATGCAGGCTGACGCATACTTATGGCTCTGCTTTTTAACCACCCCGCAATGATAAGTAGGCCGACAGTAGCTTCGCAGTCCCGCACTGTGTCTGAATGCTAATGAGGATGCCAGTACAATCAGAGCAGCTTCCAGAACTCCAGCAGCGAGCTGCGAGACGACGAGCATTCTGACACTAATTTAATTTAATCCTGACCTCCTTTCCTCCTTTACCCGTGAGCAGTGGGGTATGTTTGAGGGTTCAAGACCCCTGTGTGAACGTCACATCCAAGCCGTAACTCATCCCTTGTGACTCAGAATTTATGCTGAGTTAAAAACCAAAACTGGATTCTGCAGTGACATTCACAACATTTCTGGTGAATCACTAAATTGAGTAGGTTTCCAAATGAAAGAATTTGTATTGATAGTGTAGGCATTTGTTACATTTCCTTGGGCAGGATCACCAAGAATCTCTGAACTTAGGTGGGAAGCAACATTTGCAAACCTATTATTATAAGAAGAGGATAGTACTCTATCCAGTTCTGTACACATTCAGCCCACGGTGGCAGAAGTATTCAGATTTATTACTTTAAGGAATACTTCACCCGCAAAACGATCATTTGAACATCAATTACTCACCATAAAAACTTTGTTTTTCTCGCATGCCTCCACAGTGAAAGGAGAATCCAAAAAAAGGGAACATTCTTCATGAACAGAAGTGATCAAAGTGGGCATTTAACAACAGCAAAACTATAACAAAACATCCTTTTACAAACTCTCACACAACTCATGCAGTAATATCCAAGTCTCATGTATCCAGTCATATGCTGAGTACTTCCCAAACACATGTATTTTTTGCTAAAATGTTACAGCATAAAACATGTCAGTAATGCATGTGTACTGGATAAATCAGACTTGGATTATATTGTATGAGTTATGAATGTTTGCGAACAGATCTTTTGATATAGTTTTGCTCCTGTTAAACATGGCCCACTGTGACTTCAAGTCATGAGGAATGTTTGTCTTTGTTGGATTCTGTGGTCACCTGGGAGGCATGTGAGAAAATCAAAAGCCCAAAAACAAAACCAAATGACAGCAGCATCATGCTGTGATTATACACAGCATCCCGGCATGGTGGAATCAAAAGAGGGATGACGGGCGTGACATGTAACACAACAGCGTCAGCCTCTACTGTGATGTATAACATACATGTTGCCAGCACCTTATAAATAATAACAATGGCATTAACATGGCAATAACATCATTTATTGTCCCTGTTATATGGTGGTTGATCTCATCCTCTGCTTGGAGGGTAAGGAGCTGCCAGACCTCATTGTCTCTCAAATTTGTGGACATTTTCTGCTGCATTTCTTCTGCTTTTTTGAGTTAGCTGCTAACTTCTACTTCTCCCAGTAGTGGATCACACCAAAACTCGTCATCAAAACTTAACACCTGTGCTGTCCCTGATCTCGTCCTGCCGGCTTTTCCTTTTATGCAGTCAACATTGTGGTGCTGTTACTACCTCCAATTGCAGCTTAAAGGCGAGACAACTGTCCCCCCATTCCGCGATCATACCTTTAATACAGAATGGCAAGGTGGCATAACAGCATGAAATTCATGCATTAAAGAGGCAGTGTAAAAGGGGCTATTGTTTTCTTTATGAATCCGAGGTAACACTCATGCTTCCATTCTCTTAAATAAAATGATATAAGCACTTATAATACAGAATGTATCCTTCATTAGTGTTATTTTACCATACACTACACATATATCTATAATTGCCTACCTGATGTGGCTGGAAGTTAGGTTGATGAAAGCATGTGACTCAACTAAAACAGCAAAGTTGCTGTAAAACCAAAACAATGAGCTGGAAGATGCTAAAATGCACTGCAGAGTAGGGTCACATTAACACATGTTTGAATTTGAACGATAAAACTCTTGCTTAGTGCAGCTTTACGAAGAGGATTTTAGTGTATGAATTTGTATGTGTGTTTCTGTTTTCTCTCACATGTGGGAGCATCGCTGCCACTCTCCCTCCATCTACCCTCAGTGACGTGGCTCATGAGAAAACAGATGGCATTGTGGGACAGGTTCCAGAGCGCTACTTCCTACTGGGCCTCTGCTGTCATCTTGCTGGCATGGCCTCGGTCTTAATCAGTGGCTCGACCGATGCCTCTTTACACCTGCACGCTGTCACTCAGCCAGACAGCAATGACGCTGATAAAGTTGATGCTAGGAACAGAGGGCTATAGGAATGCCTCATCTTCCTCCTCCCCTCTCCTGTTTTTACCAGCAAGACTTGTTTAGAGGAGAGAAGCAGCATCCAAAAGTCTGTGGGAAGTGAATCAAAGTAGAGAAATGACAGCCAGATGGTTTCAGGCACTGTTTGGGGTCTGATGGCCCTATTTTTGTTTCCATATTTGTTATACATAAATTCTAAAGTGATTTTTTATTGTTCTGTTCATTTTAAAGACAGGCATGTATTTCAATCACTTGCGTCACAACATTTAAGTCAATTTCCATTTTATTATTAAAGGTGCACCACATCTTTGGTCAAACTTTGCCTGATGATCAGAGTATGTTGCATTTAAAAGTCTCCTTTCATTAGCCGACTCAGCAGGTTTCTAAAGTATTTCTGGATCAAAGTATTGAATCAATATCAGCTTTTAGACCTGATATCAGCTCATCCAATGACTACTGTTCACACAGACGCAGAGTCAGTTTGCTGGCAAGAGACTACCTTTTATTATGTTAGAGTGTACTAGTTCCATAGCTCTCACTCTGTGCACAACAACCCGTCAATAGCATCAAATATTTATCGTCGTACCTGTCTTCCATCAAAGCTATTGGCTGCCTTTGCCTGTCTTTGCCCTGAGGTAAGCAGTACAATGTCAGGAAAGTGGGAGTGAAGAAAAAGTCTATTATTTTTATTCACCCTCTCGATACTTGTACACTTTATACGTATATATGACCTTGCCTGAGCTGAGAGAACTTTAAAACTCGGGAACAAGCTGAACTCTGTTGTACCTTTATTGAATCCCAAAACAGAGCCCTTGTCCAGTATTTTGATTGCAATCAACGTCTCAGATAGCAAAACTATGACATTATGCCCAGCATTTTCTTTTTTTTTTCCCCGTCTTTACTCCATTCTGCCTTATCAGCTGTTATTTGATTTCCAGCGGCTAATCTGGACGGCCGGCCCCGTAGTGAAGGCTAGTGCTGTGGCAGGAATGACAAAGAGAGTGATAAGCCCGGGAGGAGAGTTGGGCCCAGCAGAGGGCTTAAAAGACGGAAAAAGAGTTGAATTGCTGGCCACTCATCACCAAGTAATTGGTAAGAAGAGGGTACGTCTGGTGAGGAATCCAGCAGTGAGTTGAGTGGAGGGGGATCAGAGGAGCAATAACCAGTAGGGATGTGCTGGAATGCCAATACTTTATTCAGTAAAACACAAATAATGTGATGGATACAGATATTTATTCTACCTGAAGTTGCTCGTTATTATTTTTAAGGGGAAAAGCCATGATTGACATTTTGTGTATGTTGCTTTAAATTGATTCATCATCTGATCTTATGTGATGTGTTCCATGGTTATGACTGTTTGGTGTTATTAAGGGTATGTTTTGTTTGTGTGTCTGTATGTCTAATTTGTGTGTGACCGTCTTGAGTGGAGCTGTCAGAGGACACAAACTGAATTTTAGAGTCCACTGACAATAAAGTTGCATTGTATCGTATCATATCATATGGTATCATATGGTATTGTATCATATTGCATCAGAGTGGATGGTTTGCAACATAGCACTTTAATGTCATGTGTGTGAATAGACCAGACATCCCCGATTTCCGGGGACAGGTCCCTGGTAAAAACTGTCCCCGAAATTGTCCCTGATTTTGACACTGAATTGGGGAAAAATGTGCACAGACTCAAACACCAGTCATTACGGTAGTCAGTGAACAGATTTAGAGCTTTAAAGAAGCTGTGCGGAACTTTTTACCATTAATAAAACTGTCCCTAGTTCGTATCACCCCCCCCCCTTGAAGATCTGCATATTTATTTGAACCCAACAGCGACAAAAAAGCCTTTCTCTATATGGCTATTTAGCGTAGCCTAGCTCGGGTCGGACACACAGCGGAAGTCAGCAAAGCAGGATACGGCACCTGAGGCGGAAGTGATTCTGCTCGGCTGCAGCGGCCCGCAGCCATTAAACCACAGAAGAAGAAGGAGCCGTGTTTACAGTGTGCAGTACGCAATGGGGCATTGCTGAACACACACTTAACAGTTTACCAGAGATGTATCGATGAGGACTTGGTTGTACTTTTGATGTCATGGCGGATAACGAAGGAGCATCATGTAAAATGATCTGTGACTGTGACCATGAACACAAATATACAGCAGGCAGTTGTCCTCAGTTTATAAGAAATTCAGAGCTACACCAGAACATTTATGAACAGGTCTTACTTTACTACTAACTTGTGTGTAACGTTAGCATGTTAGCATGTTTCCACTAATTACTTGGACTGACCTAACGTTAGTAGCGTTAGCTTTGCAAGCGAAGGCTGCAGGTAACAGCTTTGCTGTGTTAGCATTATGTTATGTCTTCACTGTGTATCTTCACATAAAAGAATACTCAGACGATTTGGGAGTTATGCCCTTTATCTATCATTTTCATATTGAGACAACATGATCGATATCTTTTTTGTGTCTGTACGTCCAGTGGCTGGGTCTCAGCGTTTAGCATTGTGCTTATATGGGATCAGTACGTCCTGCGCTGTGATCTGCGGAGGGATACACCGGTGAGCAGGCACATGACGTAGCTTGTAAACAAAACTCAGCTGTTTATTTAGCCTAGCGATATCTCCGGATTTTAGCAGCTGCAATGGACAAGTTTGAAGACGATTTTGAAGAGTTTCTTGTAGCGGACACAGATCCAGAGCCATACCTGTTTGAGCCGGAGCATACAGATGAGGAACTCCATGTGTTGAATGCTGAGCAGAGATGAGAGAGGCTGAATCCTCCGCTCAGAATGGGATTCGGTGCTGCCATTGTTGGGGAGATATATCATCAGGAGGAAAAGCGCCACAGAGAGTGCATCACAAGGAGTGAAAACTTTGCAGCAATCACTAGCGTGATTGAAACATTTTTCATGTTTCTAAGATGAACTGGAAAAAACGCTCCAGGCCTGCAGGAGCTGATGGACAGCTTTCAGTCGGGTGAGTAATATCGTCCGTGTCGTCTCTTTGTTTGCTTTTACCGAGTGACCAAGCGTACCTGTCCCAGAGCCAGCTGCAGCTGTTGCTCACCGGTGTATCCCTCCGCGCAAGATGTACTGACAGTGCCATGCTAACCGCTGCTCAATATGAAAATGATAGAGAAAGGGCATAACTCCCAAATCACTGGAGTATTCTTTTCACATAATAATGCGGACTCAGCAGATGACTTGTTAACTGTTTATTCCTCCTTACACCGAACGTACACGGCTGCTTCTCATTGTTTCCAGTAGCACAACAACAGTTACTACATTACCCAGAATAACTTGAGGCTCACACTACTACGGTAGCCTTAGTAGCTCAAAATACACAACAGATTAGATTAGATCAGAACAGAAACATGACAGGAGAATTTACTGAGTAATTTGCTGTTTCTCCTATTTACTTGGACTGACCTGACGTTAGTTAATCCTCTCGCTCTCCAAAACAAATGCATGCGGTCATTTCCGGCTGCAGTCGGAATTTTACGACACCAGGCTGTGGGTGTCATACCGCTTCGACCAAAGGGGCGCCATAATCAACGAATATGAAAAGTTCCGCACAGCTGCTTTAAGAAACTATTCACTTACTATTGGCTCGTTCTTGCAGTCTTTCTCATGTTCTCCTCAGCTCTTATTCTACCTAAGCTCCTGAGGCAGGGGCTACAGAGGTCACCCCTTTTTTTGATTGCCACCTTTTGTGTCATAAATATCAGTTCAGTATTCAGGTATGAGTAGAAACCTTTGACCAAAAAAATCCATCCTCAAGCTAACAAGATTAAGATATTTTTGTCTTCCTCAGTGGATGGATGGTTGGTGATGTCACTCATTTGTTTTATTGCAGCCTTTGGTGTAATAAAAGCTGGTCAAAATACATGAAAAAGTACTTGTCCCCATTTTTTATTTCATAATGATAATATTCAATGATTTTTCACCGCCACACTGAAAATGTCCCCGATTTTCATCTCAGAAAGCTGGTCACCTTAGTGAATAGTGAGACAAAAGCCTGGTGTGGCAGCTGGATTTCTTTAAAACCCTGCAATTTATACATCAAGATGAAGCTTAGAATCTTTCATTTTTAGCTATATGTGTTAATCTCCAAAAGGAAATTAATGCAAAGAGGTCAAATTTAGTAACACCTCTTCTGTCTGGGCCTCCTTCATGCAAATTGTGGACAAGGACGACAAGGAAGTAAGCAATATCAAGTGCATTAAATGTGACGGATTATTATAGCCCAACTCAAATAAGACAGCCACATAAATTCAGGTACTTTATTGAACCCTGAGCTGCCCTGGGAAATTAAGGCATTATAGCAGCTCAAATCACAACAACAACAAAATAAGTAACAATAGACTAAAAAGAAATAAAAGAGATAGACATCTGAAACAACATTAAACATTATTAAGAATTATATCGAGTAAGATGGATAACAACAGTATGTTGATACACTTCTTTAGCAGTAGAACCACCACATTCTCACATCAAATACTGACACTTAATCAGTGGCCCTACACATCTGAATGTGATATGCTAGGTACCTCTCCTGTATCAATTTTGGATGGTTGGGGACGGTGTGTCAATTTACACTTATTGCATGTCTATCTTTTCAAAACAAACTTATTTTTCAGGAATTGTACAGTTTCTGCTCCTTAAATGCATTAAGTCTCTTCTCAAAATAATCTCAGAATGTATATAACAAAAAAAAGTGTTAATTTTTAGGTTTACTTCCTTAGGATTAAGTAACAAAAGTATGTGGTAAGGTTTAGAAAAACCGTCACAAATGTAATGTCACATGACATACGTCACCCCGGCGAGGCTAGGTGACATATATCCCACCTACCTTTTGCAGATGTGCAAAATGTTGCCACCTGGTGTGTCTCATACCACCGCTAAAGGGTGCTTGGTGCACTGACCAAGGATAGGTATCTGATGGGTTGTGAGTGAGACCGAGTTGGTAAAATGCCATTTTAAGGAGCAGTTTTAATCACTAGGTTTGTCTGGTCCATAAAATAGACCCATCCCGGGTCTTGACCTTACTCCTCTTGGACATGGACAGGGTAGGGTCTGTAATATCTTAGGTATGAAGTGGATCAGGTAAGTATATCTATCTGTTCCAATCATATCTTGGAAGGATTTCCAAGGTCCATTAGGGCTCAGGTCTGTTATTTTTGACCTATGAAGTCCTCTATTCTGGACATGTTTATGTTTTTTTCTGCAAATGAAAGCAAGACACATCTTGAATACTTGGTATCAACTGTGAACTGAACCTAAGCTGTCAGAGTTAAAAGTAAACATGCAGATTCACCCACACCCTGACCTTCGCACCCTCAGGCCTACTGTGTCCTCCTGATGAGCATACGTTTTTTGCACATTTCATACATGGAGAACTTTGTTTTTTAACACTCCATTCAAATTTTCCAAAACTGTGCGAGACCAGGAATGATGATATCGCATTCAGATCACATTCTCAGTCTAAACAAAGCTCCCGGCTTGGTTTGGAAACATACCAAGAAACCTCCTTGTCAACAAGGGCTCGATCCAATTGATTTGGTCTGCACCCGACTGTGATTGCTGTGTTCTCACAAGTCCAAACAAACTCAAGAAAGGGAGTAACAGCTCCAGGGTTCAAAGTAAGTGCCTTAAAAAACACCTTGGTATAGGGTTGAGGAAAAGTTGAAACGCTAAGACTGAAGGATAAAGAGAGGAGAAAAAAAAGACACTACACTTTCCCTTATTATCAGTCTTTCTGAATGGACTTTAAGTGATGAGCCCCTGATGACCATGGTTGAAACAGTGTTTCAGGCTGGTACTTATACTTTAATGCTGAATGTAAAGCCTCCTTATGCTCTGGTCTCAGTGCTTTTTATTTTGCTTGTTGTGGTGACATGAGCTGTTATCTTAAAATGGCATCATCTTGATGGCCACATCCGGGAGACGCTCCAACAGCTCTTTTGAATCGCACTATTCTGGCACATCAGACATCTCCAGATAATCGTGGACACAAAGACAAACATATGCTTCCAGTCTGAGAATAAAAAGAATCTGCTCGCAGCTTTACAGGCTCAGAGAGGTACTCAGAATTAAAAATGTAACATAATCACTTTGTAAAACCACACATGTCCCCCTGACCACTTTCTTCTAATGTGATTAAAGGGGGAAGGATGGTCCCCTGTTTTCAAGGAGGCTGTTAGGCTGTCACATTAAAGGAGCCCGAAGCCTCCACGGCAGTATATTCGCAAGCCTCTTTTTCTCAACAGCCAACAATTTAGAGAATTACTGAAAGGAGGAATGTATTATCTGGATTTTGTGCATTTTGTGCTTTCGTGGCAGTTTGATTCAAAGTGTTTGTGGGTTTAGTTTTGTCACTGCCCATTATACTCTGGAGGAATCCTGCAATCAGATGTGATTATACCAATGTGAATACCGGGGCCCTGTCAGGGAAACCATCCTCGGCTCTTCTACCCAGGCTAGTGTTGATATACACACCTTTCTAGATGTGTTACTGAAGATGTTATGTCTTGAGGGAGCTATTACCTCCAAATATGTTCATTTCCTGTGGAGTCTAAACACGACACATGATTTAAATGTATTAGTCATAGCTCTTGAGCTTACTCATATGTTCATGTACGAGTTTTCTACTTCATATCTTGAATGTACATATTTAATTAAAGTGATTTGCTTCTGTAAATTGCCAGTGTACAATTGTTCAGAAGAAAAAAAGCACAGTTGTTTTTGTACATGATGTGCATCACCATGCATTCGGTCTTTCCATCAAGTTTAAAATGGAATCCAAGTACATTTTTATAAATAAGGTCCCTGAGGTGCTGGAGCCTGATTGGATTCCTAATGTTTCACAGGCTCTAATTAATTGCAGCTCACTCCACCCATTGAGTCTAACAGCCTATTTCAACTGTTCAGAGACTCTCAGATGAGAGAGGAAGACGCCCATTTGGACGGGAGCGTGCCTATGTTCCCACAGCCCTGTGTTCCCACAGCTCTATGTTCCCACAGCTCTGTGTTCCCACGTTTCCTTTTTCATAAATTTGTATCAGATTGTATCCCCCTTTCTCCCAATTTAGTAGCCAATTACACCCAACCTATTATCCAAATCTGGTGCGTCCATCTCTTTGTTTATTGCAAACATTTAAAGGATAACTTTGGTATTTTTCAACCTGGGCCCTATTTCCCCATGTGTATGTGTGCGTAAGATTCATAGGTACAACTTGTTTTAAAATTGGTTCAGTATTGAGGGAGGCGGATGCAGCCGACAGCCGCGAGGTAGATATGGGGGCAAATGCGTCCCCGTATAAGTTTGCGCATTAGAAGTGCTTTTTTTTCCGCCACTGACTGGTTCAGATCGCCAGTGCTATCTCTGTAAATAGCATACTAAGCATTTTCCTGACCCCTCACTTCCTCCCGGCTGTGTATGACGTCATCTGGTGAGAGCTTTGCTTGTTGCCGGAAGAAAACAGGGTACGATATATACGATGGCAAAGTATGCAACAGTAAATGTGCGTCTCGGAGACAATTCTAGGTATCAGTATTACATGCATAAAGACATATTAGTTATACTTACTTGATGGATACTTGATCATTTGGTCCCTGTGGTTTTGGCCGCCTCCTCCAATTTATTTTGGACACATGAAAAAAGGTATCCAGCACTGCCCTGTTGATCAGAGGGGGGAAATCCTCTAACGTAGTTACACAGCGTTTGGTAGTTTCTGTATCATCCCAGGACACATCGAGACCATGAATATTGGGCAATAGGTCCCACTCGTTGCAACACAGACATTCTTCCTCTGTGGGCATGGAGTCACAGCAACCACAGGAGCACCACCAGTCCTCAGAGATTCGCACTCGTGCAGCCGCTGTTTCACCCTCGTCTACTCGTTGGCCCTCTCTCTCTATCCTCGTCTGCTCTTCAGTTTGTAGGAGCTCCTCGTCCGTATACTCGGGCTCAAGTAAGTACGGGCGGCCATCGTAATTAAAGGGCTCATCCTCATTCTCGAGATTGGGTAAATATGCAGCCATGATACCGATGCAGTGAAACTCTCAACTGTACTCTGGGACAACAAGCGCCACTCTGAGTGGCACTCAGCATGGCTCCTCTGTTTTCTTCCGGCAACAAGCAAAGCTCTTGCGAGATGACGTCACAGCCCACAGGAAGTGAAGGGTAAGGGAAACGCTTAGTATGCTATTTACAGAGATAGCACTGGCAATCTGAACCGGTCAGTGGCGAAAAAAAGCACTTTTAATGCGCAAACTTATACGGGATGCATTTGCCCCCATATCTACCTCGCGGCTGTCAACTGCATCCGCCTCCCTCAATACTGAACCAATTTTAAAACGAGTTGTACCTATGAATCATACGCACACATACACATGGGGAAATAGGGCCCAGGTTGAAAAATACTGAAGTTATCCTTTAATGTGAGTCTACATTGTCCTTTTAAATAAACAAACTAAACTAAGTAGCACAGAGGCCTCGCATTGACTAGCTTCCGGTCAGATCAGTCAAATAAAGTGCAGCAACTGGACGCAAACCATAGTTTGCAGTGCATCAATACCTCTGGGAAGCCGGGTTGGCATAGAGAGGGGGTGCTCCTGGGATGCTTGGAGTCACTTTCCAGCCCTCTGGAGGCGTCATAGACTCATGGAGGAAACATTAAGAAAGGAGGATGCCTATTTGAAACATAGGGCTGTGGGAATATAGGGCCTAATTTTAAGAAAAATCTTAGAAATGTGGGAACATAGGGCTGTGGGACCATTGGGTTGTGGGAACATAGGGCTGACCCCGTTTGGACACCTACTGTAGTCTGGTTCAGACTCCAGCACACCAGTATGAATCATGTTTTAGTATAATATTCCAGTATTGTCAGTAAATGTACCCCATTTGTTGGTGTTCTTTTAGCATTTTAAAGCACAACAACCACACTGCACACCAAGCATGAGACAGAGAATAATGTAATGTTTTTTTTTATTATTATTATTATTTTTGATTTTAATAATTTAGATGATTGTTTGTATGACCTAAATTCAAGGTTTTAGAGTTGTTCCATTAGGAAACCTTTTATAAATAATTAATTGGTCCTTCAAGCATGGTGTGACGGCTTTTGCTTGCACTTTTATTTTTTGTTTTTATTTTATGGGGTGCCAGTCAGGAGACATCCTGGCAAAAGTTGTCTAGTCACACACTATAAATAGTCACACACTAAAAACAACCCAGCACAAAGGACATTCAACTTAAATGGAAGCAAATTACCCATATAACCTAAACATAAAGTCGATATTTATTGCAAAAAGAGCATGAACACAACTGATTTTTGAAAGATTATAAATTGCAATAATATAAAGCACAGAGGAAATGTATCAACATTAGCGCAGAGGCATTACTTTACTAATAATCAACAGCAAAATTAATGAAATATTAGCCCAAAAAACACAAAATACTCAGTCATCTTTGAAAAGTTGCTTGAGTTGTACGAGGGACTGAGCTACCCCAACAGAAGGCATTCTACTGCACTTTGTGAAGCAACAGTATTTCACTCCCTAAATGCTAACTTGGCATTATTTTCAAGGCTTCCTCCTACAGACCAAGGGGCAAAGGGGGCTGATAATGGACTGATGTGTAGGTATGGTGGCGGAGTCATGTTGACAGGTCACATGGCTGCTCCAGCCACAGCTATACCTATTTGTGTTGACCAGGAAGGTGCCTCTTGTTTGCGGCAGTTCAAAAGAGACCCGATGGCCAGCAGCAGCAGGCACCAAACCAATTGAAAACAAGGGTAGGTGCAAAAGGGGGTGTCATGATTGTTGTGGTTTAACCCGTACTTTGGTTCGTTAACAGATGTGGATGTCCCATAGCTTGACATCCAGCAAATCTTCGTGCCTTCAGCAACAAAATATTTTGTTTAGGTATGTTGAAATCTAAACGATTGTCAGGGGATCGTCATGAAAATGCCTTTCGCTCCACCTTTCTGATCTTGGCAATGGAGGGGCTGTATCGAGTAATTTAAAAAAATAACATGCCTGCTTCACAAGGCAATTGACAGGGTTTGAAGTTCTCTCTCATGTTCTTTTTTTCCACACAACTACTTCTGTCACTGTTCATGTTTGGAACACGGCGAATGTCTTTGAGGAGAGACCTTCAAAGTATTTGCTGTTATCTCCATTTGTACTCTTGATGGCGTCTCGCTCTCGTTTCTGATGGCAGTTTTGAAGCCCGGCCTTCATCTGGCCATTTGGAAAAGATGGACACTTTGCCTTAAGACGTGGTCAGATGAGACTTTATGTAAAGTGGTTTGTCACAAACACATCGTGGCTTTCATTGTACCTTATTGATCATGCACAGGCATTGCAGAAAGAAAGGATTTCAAAACACTGAATGTGAAAAAAACACTGTCTATGAACATAATCTGGGGGTTTTCAGTCTTGCCCAGCATCAGCCTTCTTCTTTCAAACTACTGATGCTGTTGTTTTTCTGGTCAGGACAGCACAATCTCTTGAAATCTTTTCCCAAATGCCTCAGATCTGTGTTGAATCTCTCTCATCATGTAGCATTACCGGAACTGCTGTACTGCTCTGTGTGTCCATAACTTCACAGAGGTGCATCCCACACAGCCCTGCTTTTATTCCACTCTTCTCTGCTAGTCTTTTATTCATTCCTTTTCTCCTCTGTCTGTCTCTCTTTCTTTCTGTCTGTCTTTCCTTCCCTCCTGCCCTCTGTAGTTCCATCTCCTCTATCTTGATCCATCCCATTTACTCTCCATATCTGCGCACCTTAATGAAAGAGCAGCAGTCATCTTGTATTTTAATCAAATACATTACACTTTCGCCATGATTCAGTGCCTACAGCTGCAGGCCTTTAGAGAAGATATTAAAACCCATCTGATGGTTGCTAAAGCACGTGTTTCTCTTCACAGTTACTGTCTAATGTATTCATGTAGCTTATCACCATTTCCACTACTTAACCATTTTACCCTGCGTGGTGGCACGTACACTACTCTTTCATATTAATTTTTTTTTTTTTTTTTTTGCTTGGGTTTAAGATTTTTCATTAGCTGATGGTGGGTTTTATATTTTAAATGTAAACGGGGCCATGCTGCAGTCTAATAGCTGAACATATACAGTAGTTAGTGAAGACATCTTCTTGTAACAAGGGGTAATTTACTCTATTGATCTGTGTGTTCAGATAATGATGATGTTCCCTGTGTTTTCTCATTACCAGCATGCCACTGATGTTTTCTATTACCGTACCTGACCGCTACTACCAAGTCTGCCCCAGACAGTCAACAATCTCCTTTATGACTTGTTTACGTTCTCCAAGCTATTACCTCTAATGTGGTAGTGCGTTGTGATCATCACTATCTGTTAAGGGAGGACCAGCACACAGTGCAATTGTCCTTTTCGGCTCCATCGCTCCTGGAAGCTTCTCGGAACAAATTAAAAGCATGCTTAGACTGCTTGGACAAAATGAGGTGTATTAGGGGGGTTATCGGAGTCGCACAGTGGTGACATATGACATGAGACACTTTAGCAAGAGGTGGTACTTCTAAATAATGAACATCGAAAGCCTCAGTATATATTATACTCTTTCCCAGGCCAACAGTGTGTTCCTATATAATGCTGATGGCTGTGATCTCTTCTCACTCTTGTGCATCTATTTATTGGAGCAGTGTTGTAACAGTGTATGTGTGTGAAATGTTGTGTCAGCTGTCAGGCTCGGTACTGACGCTGTTTGCTTGATTTCAGTTTCTATCTAAATCAAGCAGTGTTGGCAGCTCTCCCTGTCTTTCTGATGTGTTTTTGATACACTTGTTGTGATGAGTTGAAGTAGCTGCCAGTACATGTGCACGTACTCGACTGCGGGTACTTCTGAATATGAGAGTATCTGTGTGACGCCCAGGGAAATCCCTCAAAGTCAGGACATTTTTGTTGGTCCTCACTTAAACAAGTCAAAGACCCCCTCCTGTTAAAAATCAAGTTTTTAACCTTGTTAACATGCCCATGTGGTGTGTTTTTAATGCTACCAGTCATATAATGAGCAAAATAAGCAGTCAGTGCCATGGCTGAGCATTTTCACTTTGGAACTGCAGTGTACCAAAGACAGTCTCAATAGCATGAATTCAGACTTCTGGGGTTTGTTGCATCACAAATAGGAATGTCAACAGTTAAGCGTTAACTGGTGAACCACTGAGAATATTTTTGACCAATGCACATATTGGTCTATAGCTTAATTTTGCAACTCTCAACTCAGTTTACTGCACTGCGAACCACCGTGGTCTTTTGGAAGGTGGCTAGTGTAAGCGGCGCTGCTCATTCGGCCATTAAGGCTAGTAACACTGTCCCTACCCAGCAGCACTGCTGTGGGAACTTTGTGGCCTCCCTCCGGTCTCAGAGCAGCCAACAAACCAGTGGAGACAGTAGGTTTGCAGTGGGCATTTTCACACGTTAACACGGCCGGCTGGTTGGTTGGCTGGCTGTCAGCAAAGCCAACAGACAATAAAATAAAAGTCAAGACATTTACATTGCAGAGCATAAAAATTACACCACCTCCTTTTGGATAGCACTCTGAAATACAGTGCTAAAGCTCACTGAGTCATAGGACCGCAGGACTAAAAGAAAAGTCTCTTGTGTTGTGCATCTTTTGTTTTTGAAATTTTTGTTTTTTTCTTTAAAATTAACCAGTTAGTCACCGATAATGGGATGTCACCCTTCGAAAGCAAAATAATCAAAACGGACATCCGTAATCACAGACCTAAGAAACCAATCGCATAATACCACAGTGAAATGAGGGGTATCAGAGAAGAAACCAGGTGTAGCTACATATTGGTATTTTGCAGGGTAAAGATATAGCCACATTAAGGGCACAGTCATGTGAACAAAAAGAACACTGGCAAATATTCAGCTCTTATTCAATTCCTTTCAATGCAAGCAGAATGGTGAAAAAGACATTCACTTCCTAACCAATTCACTGGCCAAGCAAATTCACATTTTCACATTGCCTGGAGTTCATTTTTAGTGATCTTTGACCAGCGAAAATTGCAGCCTTAACCAATAGCGAAGAAGTAAGAGTGCAGGAAACATTGATAGTTGCCATGTTTAACCAGCTTATGTTTTTTGATACTGGCAATGAAAAATACAAACTGCCCCAGATGAGAAATGCTGCATGGATGAAAGTGATTTGGGAGAAAGGTATGGAACGTAAAAAATTGAAAATGTACCAACAACATCATATTTCGTGGCACCTAATAGCAAGCAAGCTAACATGAGCTAGCAAGCTAGCATTCCTTGTCCGTTATATTAGGTACTGCAGGCAATGGTTACATGGTGCATTTGCACATGTGTGACAGTACCCTAATTTGTTTTTGTTTAAAACATAAAACTATTGCAATGTTTACACCATTTATCCACACGACTTCTCCATTTTGGAATTCTTAAAATGGAGACCTCTGAAAACCCTGGGGTTGCATTCTAGGCTGGACGAGTGGCACCCATGTTCGCTTCCTGATTGGGTCTTATCACTCACAAGCTGTCAAACCAAAACATTTTAACTAAGCCTACATACCTTTTGATTTCATCCTTTTTGTGTCAGTACTTCTTTCCCATTGCCATGGCTTTCTACCTACCGCTCTAAATCATTGCAATAGTTTCTTTGCAATGACTCCCAGAATTTATCCCTGCCACCTTGACTGCCTTATACTCGTGTAACTTTCAGTACAGTTCGATTATTCTAGGCAAAGAAATTTCTGGTCTTACTTTTCACCATCTCCATAGTATTTCCTATAACTAAACAACCAACTGTAGAGTAGACAATCTACTTCCTGTTTACATGCACGCACCCAAGTGTGAAGGGTGGGGCTAATTTGCATATGCATAGCTCTGTGCATTTTAAATGAGGCTAAGGTGTAGAATTACATCTAAGTGAAAGGATGTTTTTAATGGGGGTAAAAATATGTAATTTTGATGAAAAGAGATGATTTTTTTAGAAGTTTAATCAATGCCTCAAGAGAAGCTTTAATTCTCAGATATTTATGGGCAGTTTTATAAGGTTTTCAGACTCCAAAATAAACTTGTGCATCTCACCGAGCTAGAAAACAAACATGCATGTGTGTCATTTTGCAGGCATTTATTTATGTTCCTGCCTCCAATCAACCAAAGGCTAACTGAGAGACACATCCTCAGTCAGTGAGGTTTTATTTTTGGCCTATATTTGTTTACATCTCGGTAAATCAGCACCATTAAAAGTGAATTATCCAAATTAGCTATTAGCAGCTCCTGTTTGCAGTGTACCCAAGGATGTAGAGGCAGCTATCACTGGATCACATTGATACTGCAGAAAACTTAAAAACATGATGATTCTCAAGCAAGTTCTGAAGTCATTAGCTGCATCTTATTTCTGTGCTTTGTCTGTGATCTCTAATTAGACATCAGGCATAATGATTTCACAGTCACACTTAATCAGAACCTATTTGTGTCATTTTGAAACATTCTAATATTAATATTGAAAGCTTCTGCTGATGAAACATAATATGAATATAGATTAGATTATATACCAAATAAAAAACCCTGCACACCTTTATAATTAGACCTCTGCATAGGTTATAGTTAGGTGGAGCTATGGTGGGAGTCACCAAACTACATGTATATATAAAATTATAATGATATCATTTGTCTCACAGTAAGAGGTGCAGCAGAACTAACAAGTGAGCCAAGGAAATGTCACCCAAGCCCAGTTTGTACACCCTGGCAGGTCTAATAAGGCAAATTAGATAAAATATACTTATGTGGGTGGACCAGCACTGTGTAGGGCCTTAAAAGGCAGGGACACACATCATGACAGGCCTTTTATCCACTGAAGACATTTATACATGTCACAGTAGGAGAAGCGCAGGTGTAAATACTAAAATGAAGTATGGCTGGTTTCCAATTATGTGCTTCAGTTTTATGGTCCTGGTCATTGTTCATGCTGTCACACTGCCATGTCTGACTGGGACAATTTAATAGAACACAACCATTGTTCATGTTATTATTGTTTTCAACACCTGTGCTTTACCTACAATGGACTATAGGACTAGGGCTATATAATCATAAGGATGTAAACTGTCCCACCCAAACAGATTAACAAGTGAGATAGGGAGATATCAGTCACAGCAGTCTGTACACACCAACACAGTCCAGAGGAGAGGTCTAAAAGAACTATTAAAGTGAAAACATCTTTGTGTGGCCAGGTTGAAGAGAGACAAATGAGATTTCACCGGTTCTGACTTAGGCCACTTAGTTGCAGAGGAAACAAACTGTGAACACAGTACTGACATAACATCCTCTTTAGGTTGATAAAGAGAACTTTTTAGCAAACAGTTGCTTATTCACACATTCAGCAGTAACTTAGCAATGTTACCCTTCATTTAATTCCTGACCACCTGATGACTGCAAGTTTAGTTTTCATCCTCTTTTATCTCTGACTTTGATCTCTACCAACACCTCAGTGCGTCAAATATGGCACTTTGGCCAGTGGCCATTTGATACAAACACACAGGGCACCCTGTAGCATCTTTATAACTATTTTCTGTGTAAAACCCATCTGCAGCAATGATGCACTATATTGAGCAAGAAACTCCAAGTACAGCTGGAGGGAACGATGGTGGATGGGTCAAACATACACAGAACTTTCACTCAGGAAGCCACTGCTCAGGTGCTGTGTGAAACTAAAAGTCAACATTGAGATTTTTTAACTACATGACATACTCAACTCAACTCTTTTTTCTGAACCTAACCAATTAGTTTTGCTGCACAGGAAACTTGTTAAGGTAGATGTTTATTTTGCAGAGACACTGTAGCATGTAACAAGCTGATATTGACACAGAAACATGTTCAAAACTAACGCTAAAGGGGTACTTAGATCCGTAGGACCACTGACCAAGCTGTGATAAGTTGGGAGTAAGAACATGTTGACTCCTCAGGAAAATATCTCTTTGCTAAATTCTCCATTTTGTTCACCAGCTAGTCTCTAAGTGTGTGTCTGTTGTTTGCTGCTGAGCAGGTAGTGTGCAGTTGCTTTTGGCAACTGTTAAACAGCTGCCTGCTGCCAAAAATATCATTGTGAGAGCAGTGAGAGTGAACAAAACTGAGAGTAAAACTTCCTCACCCTTCCTGTGACATTACAAATATATAGTTTCATTTCTAAAAAGGCTGTTATTTCCTGAAATAGCTGCAAACTGTAGTTTTTAATTAAGAAAAAATGCTTTTTTGGGGGACTATTTTCAGCAGTGGATTTATCCACATTTGGTGCTGTAGTGAGTATTATTTATAAACTATAGTGCTGTGTTCTTGGTAATGAAGAGATATGTCACCCAGTACAACAGTGTATCTGACTGATGTGTTTTAAAAGTATTTTTGACAACAACAGAACTTTAGGGCGCAGTTTGAAAGACCGAAAAGCTTCAGTTTCAGGCTGTGTGAATATTCATGTGCATCATAGTGTCATGAGGTGAACTACAAAATTGTATACTGTTTATGGTAATACTTTAAACAAAAGACTGAAGTGCAAAGAGGCATTTTCTGATGAAGCCATTAGTATAAAAGTGGAGACCGTATAATCAGTATAATAGTATAATGTTGATGCATGAGATGAGTTGGACAGCTGCGAGTGTTTTTGTTGATTGTGGTTCAGCCGTGTCTGTCATATACAAGCAATGCACAGTCCTCTGCTTATCTACTCTCATAGAAGGAGCACAAAAGTCAGTGATTTTCATAAACATATTCAGCATTCAGAATAAAAATATAAATTCCACTACCCGCCTGTAATAATTATTTCACCACTCACATAAGTGTCGAGACTTCGAAGAATAATGAGAAAGCACGCTGGAATATAGAGTCTATGCTTTGTTTGCAACCTTTCCACAGCATTGACTTTGTCTGGTAATTGTTGTAGCAGAAACATCTCAAAAGAAGTAAGCACGTTTTATTCAAGTGTGTCTTCATTTATTCTCAAAGTGTGGCTCCCACCAGCTGGCTAAACGTAGCTAAATGTGATCTCCTTCAACCCCTGCTCAGAAGATTCAGAAATTCACAAAATATGGATGATTTTAATGTTTTCATTCTCCTTTCAGAGAGTGCTTTTGTACTCCAGCAGAGTTTTGTTTTTCTTTTCAAATTTCCTTTTTAAAAGTTTATCATTTGCATATCTAAGATTGCATCATGCACAGCTTCTTAGTCTTATTCCCCCCCCCCCTTGGTATGTGCAGCAGAGTTTCTACTATAATGACCTCTTCTGTTTTGCTGTTGTGAGTACTTCACTCACTGGGGATTATCGATCCCAGGAGATGAAAGAATTACCAATTAGAACAGGAGCTGCTTTTTACTGTACATGATCTCTAAGTGGCCGCTCTGTATCTCGTGTTCACTGTGAGACAAACACGATTACTGCCATCGCCTCTGTCATTCCAACCACACCTCACTACCCGCGCCTCCCACCCAGCCTCCAGCCATTTACCCTGACATGAGCAATCAACCTGAACAGCAGATATTGGCTGGAGAAAAAAAAACTGTCACCCTGTGCACTGAGTGTAGGCTTTGTGCTGTACGCAACAGTCACATGAAACAGAAGCGTGAGGATAAAGGCAGGAGAGCCTCAGTATTTCAGTTGTTTTTTCTCCTTTGTGGCACAAGAATCCACATACTTTTGTACACTTTTGGTAGTAATTCTGTTTTTTAAATACTAGGCCCTTTGAGAGCTATATGTTTTCTAAAATAATGATGATAATAGACAATATATGCCTACAACTTTATGGCAGTAGTTAGGGGAAGCTTCTCTGCTTTGGACCTCACTAATGATCTTGTGTCTGAATGGGAGCAAATTGGAGCAGCAGGTTCAACATCTGGTGGAAAGCCTGAAACCAGAGGAGTGGAGGCTGTTAGAGCTGAAACTGTCCCCTCAAAGCAGCATTTGTCAATTGTTCAAATACCCAATACAACCTGTTTACGTTTACTCCACAAAGACCAGAAATAGTTGTCTCTGACAGCTGTCATCTACCCGGACCGAAGATGAAAGTTGTCTCATGTCATCTCCACAAGTTTATTTGGAGTTCAATTCTTGAAGGCATGTCCAAGTCAACATTTGTATGTAGGCCCCATGTGGTGAGTCAATTAGCTTAATAAAAGGGCCCTATATAGGATTGTCCATGGATTCTATAATAGCCCCATGCCAATTGCCCACATTGGTGGGTTTACCCAGGGTTCCCCAGGAGGAGCTGGAGAGCATTGCTAGGGAGAGAGACATCTGGGGTGCTTTGCTCAGCCTGCTGCCCCTGTGACGAGGCCCCAGATAAGCAGCTGAAAATGGATGGATGGATGTATATTTTTAGTAGCACAGCAAAAACTCAGAGGGCTGGGCTCAAGGTGGATCAACCCTTTATCTAGAAATAATGTTTGTATATGACTAATATATATATAATATATAACTAAAATGCATTTATAATTATGTTTTGAGAACATAACCACTGGCAGGATTATGTTCAGAGACATGGTTTCTTTAATGAAACACTACATTTGTGTATGGCCCTGAATTTGCAGTGAGGTGGTCGGGATGGCAAGCAAACACATTACAGAAATTGTGAGACCAGAATCCCAGGTTCCCATCCAGATTCCAGTCTGTGGTTAGGTTTGAGTAACAAAAGCATTTTGGTTAAGGTTAGAGGAATATTTAAAAAAATAATGCTTTAGTCAGTATGAGTGGTGGTGTCAGTGAACATTTTGCTGATACGTTCAGTATCAACATTTCTGCGCCTCGCCAGGTAATTAGCAACATTTCATCATCATGTTACTAACAAATATAATTTGCTGAATATTTTGTTTCCCTCAAAAATATATTTTCTGTTTCAAATTAGTTGTATATAAACATAGTTACATGTGTTACATTTGTACATTATTATGTAGCAGATATGTTAACACTTTACGTTTCCTTGCATGTCAACACTGTCTGATTAACGTGGATAAAAACCACTTGGTTAATATTACGAAAAGATCATGTTTTGTGCGTAAATTTTTGCTTTTGGTGGCACAGTTCGAGCTGGAAAGGCAGCAATAACTCTGTAAGAAACAACCCTTGCACTAAAAATACCCACGTTTGGTGGGTAGAAGCTTCCGGATACACAGCAGTGACTTACTAAAAACCAACCGATTTTGTTGTTTCTTCATCATGAAGAGTGGTCTGTAGCTTGACAGACGTCTCGCCTATTGGTGTCACTTGGTCCACCATCCCCTCACCAAAGGCTGATATGGTATGTGAAAAATGTACAAATGTAACATATCTGTGGTTTGCAGAAACATACAATGCCTACATTCTTTTTTAGCAACTGGGCTGGTTGATTATGTAAACACCCAGCAGACACACAGTAACAGTCACTCGTTTAACTAACTTTTTTTGTCCATGCGATGAAAAGTCCAATGTTAACTCTCCTTTTAGCTTAGCTTTTGGTCTCCGCCAACTTCTGAGAAAATATTTGTCTCTTAAGCTACTAAATGCTCTTCTGTGTTCACCAACTAGCCACTAACTTTGGCTGGCCTGAAAACAGCCACCTGCCAGCCCTCATAGTGAGACCAAACCAAATCAGTAAAGTCGTTGGCTGTAAACCAAAACAATAAGCTGAAAGACACTAAAACTCTCACTCCACATTCCCATTTCTGATGTTTTAGGTGTGAGTCCTCACACATTTAATCTCTTCTATCTTGCCAACAATAGTCCAGGGAGGTCTTGAGGGAGATGAGATGAGATGATTTTTTCTGGCCTTTCAGGGGTCTTACCTCACCCCCATCGTCTGGCCAGGAAACCTAAAAGACTTCCCTTCACTCGCCTCTCTACCTTTTTTACTCTTTGGACACTAAATCCAGAGCACCTCTCTCCTCCTGCTCCCCGTACTTATCTCCTCTTTGCATCGCTCGCTCTTCTTCTCTCTTTCTCCTTTCAAATCATTGATTTTTCAGAGCTCCTATAAAATATTTACAATGTGTGGGCAGACTTCTTTCTCTGGGAATTTAGAGGAGGGGGTGTAGAGAGGGGGTTGGGGGGGTTGATCATTTTGAAAGCGAGTGGTAAAAGGAATGAGGGAGTGGGAGAGGAGGGAAAGCAAAGGGAGTGGAAAGAGGAGAGGAGAGAAAGAGGCAGATAAGAGCGATGGAAGTCCACCCAAAGTTGTGGCATGAATATCAATGCTTCCCTTTGAAAGAACTCCCCATTATAAATAAATAAACAGAGCTACCGTTAAAGATCGTTATATAAGGCTTTTGTAATGCCACGTTTCCCCTAAAAACTCACAGTGTATTGATTAGAAGCTGATTCTGATGATTTTAAACATCTTTACCTGTCCTCTCTCTTCACTTGCTGCTCCACTTTCTCCTTTGTCTGCTGGAGTGTTGTTGCAGTTTTACAATATCGCCTCTCCCTCCTGCTCAGATTGCTGCCTAATTAAATAAAGCCCTCAGGACTGTTCCCGCGTAAGCTGTGTTGATGATACAGACTTCAACAAAAAACTTGAATTCCTAAGCTGTCAAGAATGCGAGACAACAGCATCTCCTTATCATTGAAACCAAAGCTCATAAAAAAACTTCAAGAGAACCTGATTTTCCTCACTTGTTTTTTTTTTTTTTTAAGCTCTTACTAAACAAATGATTCACTGCTCTGTCAAGTCAAGCAGAAGACACAGAGCGACTAGAGAGAATACACCAATAGCCTTCAGTAATAATTGTTCCACAACTTCAGGTTTTAAAAGACTTCACAACATAGTAGACATCCTTTCATGTAGTGTGGGATAAGTTTGTTGGGGAGTTTTCTTGCATAATTTCGGCAGATCTTTCCTCGACTTTCATTTTTGTGCGGAAATAAACCTGCAGTAAAGGAGTGTTTAGGAATAAACACACATTATTTTACACATTTCCCACTTGGATATATTATTTCAGCAATTAGTCCATGCAAAATTATGCTTATATACTGTTAATTTACCTGTAGAAAGAATCAATTTGAATCAACATAATAAGTAAAGTGTTTTAAAGAATGTGTCAAAACTGCATAATGTTCATACCGAATGTATATATACAGTATATATATATACATACATACATATATATATATATATATATACATACATAAGGAGCAGGCTACAGAGTCCACCATTTTGTAAGACTGGATAAAGCTACAGCTCAGCCCTGAGCATGACCAATCAATGGACTGCAGTGTTTCTCACTCCACCTTGTAGTACCAGTATGTGCTAGGTACCCCAAGAGAGGGTGACGAGAAATGAGGACAGTTCTATTGGTACCATCCACAACTTTTCACTGTAGAAACAGAAAAATTATCATTCTAATGTGTACCCAACTGAACTGAAGTGGGCTAATCTGGGGTGCTTGGAGGAAACGAGGCTGTACATATTGCACCCTCAAAGTAATTTTTTGGAGAAAGAGTCGGATCTCATCTGGGCTAGGCTGGTACAAAAAAATCAGCTCTGGTATTTTGGTCCAGACCGGCCTACAACTATCAATCACACAAATGTAAGCCACCCAGACCTGTACACTCTGACATTTCTTCTCCACTCTTTCTGCTGTAACTTGTGTCACTCAGTGCTGACCATCAGACTACACTTGCACACACACACACACACACACTCACACACACACACACACACACACACACACACACACAGACCTGCACTTATTTTGACAGGCTGCCATGCTAGGAAGACTACGCACATCCACACATATGAACTTTTTTGCCAAGCCTGACGTAATCTTACATGACAATATGACCTGGCGATGCCAATTACCATAACCATAGTAACTCACTCCTGCCTACATATGCGCACAAGCTGACAAAAGAGAGAGAGAGAAGCTGTACCATAATAGCCACTGAGATTACTCTGAGCAGCAAGTCGCTAGAAGGGTCTTAAAAGTCTGGGGCTTTTCAAAGAACATTTGGGGTTGCAGCCTTGGAGGCCCAGACCAAATCCCTCCACTGATCTGCATAAAGGAGCTGTATTTTTTTTTTGGCCTGCAACTTCTCAGCGCCTCCTTGCATTTTGTCTCATCTATTTTGGCACTCTTTGTTTGCAAATGCTGTTTAATGAAGCATCAAAGGGGGAGGGGCTTAAAGATTTGATTGAGCCAGCCCAGTGCCAATTAAGAAAATAAACCAGTGGGAAAATGCCCGGTCTGCCAGATAGCCAGTCTCATCCATATGCTACACCCCAGTAATAGCTTGAAATAAAATAAAAAAACTGTATGTGTTCAGAGGGCAGTCACCCTTTGGTGGAGTGATACATAGAATAATTTCTTGTTTCTTTTCTGGTTGTAAAAATTGTGCTGCATTTGTGTGCTTGTGTGAAAAACCAGTAGCTTATGGTGTCTGATGTTAGCAGCAAACTTAAATGAAGATACTGCCATGTTACTGACGTCACTGAACCAGTTTCCTAACTGTTCTCTTGTTGTGCCACTGTTATACATTTCTAACTTCTGGGGCTCTTTGTGACACCATTTAAATAAACACACAGGGCTCAATAAGTTTGCATGACTTACTGTGAATGAGTTTCCTGTCACATGACCTCATGTTAACTCCTCTTGGAAAATTCTTTCCTTAATCTGTAAGGCTTTATTTTGTCCATTCTGAGATTTTCTGGCTTGAATATGTACTGTACTCTTCTCCTTGGAAATATGTTTGTTCTTGTGTAATCAACTGAGCTCCATCTGTTCTTCTCCAGGTGGGAGGGACGATGTACAACACGGGCCGCCACGTCTCTCTGCGACTGGACAAGGAGCATCTGGTTAACATCTCTGGAGGGCCAATGACGTACAGCCATCGTCTGGAGGAGATTCGGCTACACTTCGGCAGCGAGGACGGCCAGGGCTCCGAACACCTGCTGAACGGACAGGCCTTCTCTGGAGAGGTGTGTGCACTTTGTGTGATGACAGTATAATTTGCCAAGAGAACTGAAGAAACGACATTATTGTCACTATATAAAAAGCTGTTGGGTCCTTTATGAAGTGAGCAGACACTGTGGTATTAAATTAAACTTTCTTCCATACAGCCTTTTAACCATTGACAAGTAACAGGAGAATTACAAGAATTATATTATTGCTATTATTTATTATTACTAGTCCATACCCAAGGATGTGTTACGTGTAAAGGAATAAGAAATCAAAAACAGTATATTGGAGGAGATGCAAAATCAGAGCACTGTAAATGCACTGTGTAAATAATGTAAGATAAACAATGCACACTGTATTTAGAAACATGCTTTATGGGTAGTGGACAAAAACGCAAATATAAACAGGAGAAATTTGGGAAAAATGCAAAAACGGCATTGTGGCTGTCTGCACATGACCAAGACGAAAGCCTATATGCATGTTCAGAGAAGAAGGTCAAAGCAGTGAGGAGGAAAATGGATGATGATGGACGGAAGGAGGGAGGGACAGAGGTATTTCCATTTAATAGTAGGGTATGAATATTCAACCAGAAAACCACATGACCCTCATCATAAGCAGGCTTATCCATATATTCAACCTAAATCAACATAAATATAAATACTAAGATGAATAAAGTGGCAACGCAGCACAATAGAAAACATAAAAGGTATATAACAGCATGTAGAAAAATTGGAACATCTACACACAATGACAAGAACCAACCAAGTCATTCATCCTTGTACTTATGACAGCATTAAATCAGGCAGAGACCAATTCAATCTCTGATATGCAGTATCTAACATGTGCAAGCTATCGCCAGATGCATTCACGTACAACAGATCACAATCACCAGCAACCAGTCTTTTGCTGGCCTCAAAGGAGAAAAACAACTAGTTTTTAAAGGAGATTATCAACCTGAGGTTTAAAAGCAAGAGAGCCATCAAGCCAAACACCGAGATATTTGTAACAAGTGACAACCTTTTACTCCTTTCCCCGAGCAGTAATAACATCAGGAGTGTTCACAGGCTTCTTCCAAGCATTTGAGAAATGCATTACCTCAGTTTTATCAGCGTTTAAATGCAGCTTTAGTTGTGAAAGCTGAATCTGGATAACGTTAAAGTGAGCCTGCAATTTGGCCACAGCCTCTGTGATGGATGAGCTGGGACAATATATCACTGTGTCATCGGCATAAAAATGAAAATTGGCACCAACCATGTTTGGACCAAGGCTACTACCATAAACTTATTTACTCAACTTTAAATAACTTTGTAAGTCATTTGATTATTTACCTGGAAAGCTGTCAACAGCTCCTCCTGAATACTTTTTTTATGCTTTAACAGTGAGGAAAAGGCTGGTGTTTGCATGGTAATAATGTTTATTGCATATAGCGCACTACTCAAATAACCAGGTTTGCAACTAAGCAAGACAGAATTACCAGTAACATGATGTCACAGCAGCTTACTGCCCTTATCATTTGTTTTCCTTCATTGTATGATTGAATGTTCAGGTGAAAAAGCCAACATATACCAGATTAACAAAAGCCTTTTTGACGACTTTATTCACATTTCAGTGTTTGTTTTCTAAGTGTCATATGATTCTGCACCTCACAATGTACATCTAATTCTAACATTTAGTACCAAAACTAGAAATGGTGTGCCCTTTATGTAGCAAGGTGAAGCATGTTCAGCTGTGTGAGGCCTCAGTTTGTGTCCCAACCGTGACAACCATAACTCCAATCGCTCCCTTCAACTCGGTCTGACTTTGAACTCACTATAAACCGGCATCAGACACCGGCAAAAAAAGGCATCCTTTCATACTGGCATGATACAGGGCTGGTCACCGTTATTGTTTAACAATGAAAGTTAATGCACTGGAAGTAAAGAACAGAGTTTGGCTGTACAATCTTACAGAAAGAGAGCACCAGCCTCCCGAGTGAAAGTCAGTGGTTGTTGGACCCGTCCACCACCCCTCCCACAAACCCTACTCTGACATCCACCATCTTAAGTTTCATTGTTATCCGGCTGCGCTTAAGTGTTTGTTGAAATAGCATCTTTAGTTTTTCAAGGCGATAGCATGCACTGGCCCGTGATGGGTGAAAATCTTGAATCTCCATTTGGAGTACATGATTTCAGCGTCTCCTTTATGCATTTTGTTAGTTAATTTGGTGGAAGAAAATGTTTTCACTCACCTAAAGGAGCCGGATTCCCGACCTAGTCTGCAGAGAACCATGTGACGCTCTAAATGAGTTTTCACATGGAGGCAGCGATTTGCATCAGTGCTTTCAGCAGGAACAAACTTGTCTCAGAGATGACAGTTAAGCATTTAACTCTCTTGCACGCACATATTCCCCGACCCTGCACACACTTGCGCATTAACACACACTGTCGCACTCTGCCATTTTAAACATTTTGACGAGTGAAACAATTAGCTTCCCTGGCTTTGATTGTTCAACAAAATCATGAGTCACTCACGCTGCTGCATTCCGCCGCCACCATTATATGAATAACCAATTTGTGTGGCAACAAAATAATTGCAGTCTTGACAGGCAAATTTATTATAATTAATGATAATCATTTATCCTCCCTCTGAGTCTGAGAGCTGATATTCAAATCATAATAAAACAAGTGTTTACTGTGTCCTTCGGGCTGGAGAGAGCTGCAACCCAAGCCTGAAAGGACATCTCGTGCACACACACACACACACGCGCACACATTAAAGTATATTGAAGCTCCCTCCAGGGCTTCATGTTTTACTTCACCCCTGCCTTTACTGATTTGCCCTTTGTGGTTAATACGGTGTTGGAGGAGTTCTTCAGAGCCAAGTAGAGAAGCTCTAAAGAGATTTGCAGCTGATATCCAAGATGTGATGTCATACTATTGCTACGTTGCACACAGCATCCCTCAGGCAGGCATCAGAGGTGGAAAAGGTTTCACAAGTAATTTCCACCGGAGATAGGGGCGGGACATGCCTTTAAAATACTCACCATGTGTATGTCTTTAATTGTGCAATGTAAACTGCCAGAAGGTTTCTAAAATCCTGGACATGACATCAGTGTTCATATAGCTACATTTTTAAACTTGCTGTATTTGGAACTTATAATAAAAGAGACTTATGTTGTCTTTAGATTCCTTGTATTTTTCAACCAATACACCAATACTGTGCATTTGTTTTTTCCAAAATAAAGAGCGTAGACAACTGTGCCTTTCTAGAAAAAACCAAACAACAAAGATTCTGGTAGAATTTTGATTATTATAGCTGCAAGAGAGCAAATCATGCTTTCAACCACGACGGTCATAATTGTGCATTCATATTGCAGACAATGATTTTTTTTTTTCTTTGGTATTCTGAATGGCTAATATACAACATTATGTAAAAATCCTAAATAGATTCAGTATCATGGCCTATAGGCAGGCAATTACAATCAGACACACAGGAGAGAGAAACACCTACTATATGAATGTATTTAATCATGTCATGAATTGTACATAAGGTAAAATACCTCTCCCTATCTCTCTTTCTCACACACACACTAACTCACCAGCAAATTCTCACATTATTCACATTCAGTTAGAAAAGACTCATTCTGAGAGTAGAGTATTTATTCACATGTGAATAAGTATGAGATATACAAAAAGTCTTTGGTGATTAGACCCTACTGTGTTGCCATATATTCCAGGAGGGTGGTAAAGACGTAGTAGATAAGGGAACCCTCCTATGGAGCCTAGATGCTGGTGGTGGTGATGAGATGAAGAGGGCGCGACAATTCTGCCTAAAACAGTGTCCTGGGGCAGATACTGATACCTGCGTTTAAAATAACAATTTTGTCAATAGCCGATACCAATGTTTTTATATTGTTGTTTCTTTTGTTTTTCTTTCTTCTTTCTTTCTTTGTAATTTATCCTTTTTTGCCAGGGGAACACAGAAATTTACACTATAAAAAAATGAAAGAACAGTTTTAAAGTCATTCAGTCTTTCATCACACTACCTTTGAGCACAAATTCAAAAATACACATTTATGAAAGAAGCTTTAACATAACCTTCTTTCATATGAAAAACATCTTTAAAAAATGAGCAAAAAGCCTTTTTACTCTACATGATACATTATAATTCCTTCTATAATATCTACTAGTCCATACCCATTGGTAGCTTTGTCACCTTCTACCTATGCCAGTCCTCAATGCCTATGTGCAGTTTCACATAGATTGACCACGTCAGTGAGTAGAAAAACGTGGGACAGACAGAATGACTGACTGTCAGAATGACACACTGACAGTTTCCGTGATTATGTACAGCATACCATACTATGACTTAGTCATACCAAAAATTAGAAAAAAAACCCCAAAACATTCGGCCACAGGGGGAGCCACAGCGATCGGTCGCATTTTAGCCTTTTTAAGTATTTTTCTGTTGTTACAGCGCCACCCAGTTGCCAATTAGAGTTAAATGTCTCCAGTCACCTTGAGGCGTCCTGTTCTACATATCTACCAAGTTCAGTAAAAATCGATTTGGTGCTTAGGCCTAGATAAGAAAGTAGCTCTCTAGCGCCCCTATTTTGTTTGATGGGGTCAATAATGGAGGGGTCCCCTCAGATTATGTGTGGTCACATGCCTACAAAGTTGTGTGGTGATTGGTGAAACCTTTGAGATGTTATACACCTTTATGTGATGAGCCACGCCCTCCGCAATATTCATTGCCTTATAGAAGCTCAGTTTTAGTAAGTTTTCCAACTTTTGCCAAGAGGGAACTTTAGATATTGGTCCCTAGATTATGTTCACCGAGTTTCATGCAGATCGCTCAAACTTCCTGGGAAGAGATCGATTTTAAGTGTTTTTCAAAAAAATTCAAAATGGCGGAAGATCTATATACTGGAAGTTATGGGTTCTTGAGGCAAATTTGTTCCTCATGTCTCTACGACATACGGGGCATGAGATTTGCCCATTCAAAGTTTGCAATTTCAATCGGTTGCTATAGCGCCCCCCTTTGGCCAATTGATGTAATATTGCTTCATTCGCATCCTCCCATGACCCTCTGCCACTGTGCCAAATTTCACATGGATTGACCAAATCAGTGAGGAGAAAAACGTGGAACAGACACACAGACACACACACAGACAGAGTTTTCATCATTATATAGTAAAATAAGATTATATAGTGCTATGAAAACACACAGCTGGACTTATTCCACTTTCTCACCAAAAGCACACATCATGAGAACATTATAATATACCTTCACACTTCATACACACTACATACACTTGGCAATGTAAATCCATGCAACCTCTCTGAGCTGTTTGTTGCAGCCACCAGCTAGGTATCGTTACAATAACTAGCTCTCCTGCTGATTTCATCACAGGTTTCTTTGTTTTTTTTCCTTGATTTTTTTTTTTTGTTTTGTTTTGTTTTTCTCTCCACATACACCCTCTCAGAGTGTAGTGTTAGTTGAGTGGGCACCAGATAGCCCTTGTGGTTTTGAGATGAAAACGATACAGCATCTCTCAGGGTGGCGTGACGTCAGAAAACTCGCCCATCTCCCCCAGAGAGCAGGTAAAGTGTAACGAGTTGGGGAGTGGGGCCAGGGGCAGCAGGAACCCAGAAAAAAAAGAAAGGCCTTTCTGTTAAGCTTTACTATGTAGTTACATTGTTGTGGCCTTATGTAATATTACTACTATTATATCAAAAATAATAGTCGCCAAAATATTAGTAAAACATAGTAAAGATAAACATTATGATTTTTTGCCCCGGGCCAGCACTGGCCTAAAGTGACAGCTGACAGGAGCAGAGAGGAGAACAGATTAAAGTTTGGCAGCAGCAACATGAATGGCTGAAGGAGATCATGGCAAAGTTTGATTGGCTAACCACAAGAGAATGGGAACGCCCATAATAAGCTGATTAAAGGAAGCTGACTGAGAATTGTGAATGGACATAGCATTAAAAAAGTCTTCCCAACTGAACTCACACTGAGCTTTATTTAACATTGCAAATATCCCATTTCATGGAAAAAAATATTTGATTTTTTTTTTTTTAATTCAGGAATAAATTGACAGATGGCTGTAACCGGTCTGTGCTCTGCTCTTGTGTGTTGTTACAAGGGACCAGCTTTAAAACATGGTTAGAGTTCTGAAGTTGGGTGGGACAGACCTCAAAACAGTGTCAAACACTGCAGGTTTAAAATGAAAGAGTGTCTCCAGCAGAACAAATATGTACACAACACAATAAAAAATAAAAATTGTAGGATTCTCCTAAAAGTTATCCTTTTTTAAAAAGAAATCTGTCACTATCAATTATAACCATAAAAAAAATAATTTTATTTTCATTAACAATGAGCTGTGCAATTTCATGTTTAATTGAGCTTTGTCACTTTGTCTTCAAATTAATTTCCCATTAACTGACTAATAATTATTTATAATAATTTATTTGTTAAAGGGACAATGCACATTAATTAACATCTCCGTAAATGTCCCAGTGTTACCCAAAAGGTTAACATCAGTTGTAAAACAGGAAGAGGCAGGATCATTTGCAAACAGAAACAAATGTGACATGGATTTAAAAAAAATAAAAAGTAGACATTGCATTCAGTTACAATGTCAAGGCCGCATTATGCTTGAGAATTTCCTATTCTGTGGAGCCTTTGGTTTTTCATTTTTATTTTGGCACTAGTAATTAATTTCTGACTTGAAAATGAAAATCATTTTAATTTCATCAGACAGTGTGGGCACACAAATTGATAATTAAATTTGAATTTGATTCAAAATGATTTCATTTGAATATTGGCACTTACAGACTTCAATCATTATTGAGAAATGAATTGATTTTGGATTTAAAAAAACTAATTGCAGTCTTTATATCTTTACATGCCATCTTTTTATTGGTGTTTATTTATTTATTATTTTTAGTTTGTCGTGTCTCATGTCTCTTATTAACATAAAATGTCATTTTCAGGCTGAGTGTTAGTGAGGTAATGACACAACTCACATTCGGTTTTTTTTTACCTATGGAAAGCACAATTATCAATTTTATTTTAATTGTTGCTTATCAAAACAAATCTACGTACCTGATTGTTGACATGTGGTCCAGATTCTGTGTCTGTTAATATGAGGTAGTAGGTGTTGTGTTCAGTAGAATAACTGGCAGCGCTGCTCAGATGGACTGATAGCTGTAGCTAAAGCTGCCGAACCGCAGGGAGAACAAGGCCAGTAAAGGTTGCTAATAGATGTGGGGGGGTGGTTTAACATTCCATTCCCTTTTGCCATGTTCTCCTCACTCAAACAACTGTTTCTGAGTGAAATGGCAACTAGAAAACATCTTCCTCATCCTCCGCCACCTCCCCCGATAGCCCACCCCAGCCTGTCTCTGAGCCAAAGCCGTGACTTCAAGGTCCAATAAGATGTTTCATAATCGAAAATGCAGAGACTGCTCTCTCTCTCTCTCTCTCTCTCTCTCTCTCTCTCTGGCTCCCTCTCGCCCCCATCTGCAGATGAGTGGTGGCTGTATGTCCTTGAAACACGAACAAAGAGAGAAATAATACAACTTTTTAAAGCAGAGCGTTCTTCTGAAATGGCAGCCTGTGGGAGGATTGGGGCATGTGTGTGTGTGTGTGTGTGTGTGTGTGTGTGTGTGTGTGTGTGTGTGTGTGTGTGTGTGTGTGTGTGCGTGTGTGCGTGTGTGTGTGCGTGTGCGTGTGTTGGGGGGTTGCATTAACTCTCCAAAGCTTTCTCATGTTCTCTCAAAGAACTCATGGTTCCTTTTGGTGCCTGGTGAACATACGTTTATTAACAGTGGGCCCTGAACAGAAAGATTTTCAACTGAGCACATAGAGCACATAATACATGTATGTATGTAAAGGGTGCTTAATAAACGTTTTTAATTATGTAAGTATCGGACTCGGCAGCGGCAGATACTCACTGTCAAAGTACTCGGATCGGGGCCAAAAAACTTGATCGGGACATCTTACAGTAACAGTTCTACTGTTTACCTCAGCTTTCTCTCCCAGACAGATTTTGCTAACCAGTGGGTTTGTTTACAACCTGTCTGCTCACCTGACTGCTCCTTTTCTTGCCCCATCTGACGTCTTTATAGTGATGTGGCCAGGTTTGGGTATTAACTTGGGAACAACAATATTGTCAGTGAAGTGAAAATAAGACCCAAGTTGTATAAAACCAATTACCCTTAAAGTCATCTGTAAAGGGACACAGCAGTGTATGTGTAAAAACACAACAGTAGGAGTTGAGTTTGCCAGAATTAAGGCCAAGCGAAATAAAAACCTTCTGACATATTTATTTTTTATTTATTGTTGATGTTCTGATGGAAAAAATGCCTCTTCCACTTGGAAACTCCTCATGGATATGCTGAAAGCCTAGATGTTGGAGTTTTTGTTGGCACCTAAACCCAGCGTGTATTTGTCGATTGTTTACCCTTAGGACTGTATTTTTCCCTGGGATAAAGGTTCAGTCTGTATATGGATATGTAATGTGGATAAGAAAAGCGAAGCAAATTGTGAAGCAACTGATAGGCCACACTATAGGCGCTGTTTCAAATGGTTTGTCTTGGCCACGTTGAGTGTGTGGGTGTCTCCAAGTGTATCTGCTATTTTGGTTCATGTATGTAACAGTGGAGCTGGACCGGCCATCTGGCTAATGGGGCATTATTCCTATGGGCCAATGCGCCTTTCAGGCCAACACAATTGTGTTTCTTTTTCTTTTGTTTTTTTGTCTGACTGGCCCATAAAACAGGTACATTGACCCATTAGTTTATTTTTACTGGGGAATTTGGAGGCCAGGTCGATGCGTTGAGCTCTCTGTCATGTCATGTCATGTTCTCTCACCTGCCAGTGGTTTTTATGTGTTGGCTGAACAGTGTGGATCACAGGTTAATATATACACCCTCAGCCAGTCACATCAGTGTTCTCATCACTCTGAAATTGCGGAGCCAGTCACAGGGAAGCATGGTAACAAAAAGCTCTACAAATTGAAAGACACTTGTTTAGGAAATCATATTGCTGTCTGGATGTTGCAGAGTGCCACAATGTGAACACACCACAAAGCTGCAGCCGGAGGCATATGGTGTGGGTTTTTATTTACTTTGCACAATAATGATAGAAATAAATTATAAGAAATGTTCATTATCACATCAATCCAGAGCTTTTTCAGTTTTAATTTTACTTTATCTGACAGACGTTCCTGTTAACCACATTAAACATTCATTTTTGATACTGCTATAAACACATCTACTGTTTTTAGAGTGATTAATTAAAATGGTTTATTTACATTTTAACCATTATTCTGTCATTGCTTTGCATTTTCTCCACTTATTTCCTTACTCTTTCTGATAGAATAATCAGATTGGTGCGGTGTGTTTGTCTGTGTGGCAGTCAGTCCCCTGTCCCTAGGAGCTGCTTCCTAGTATAATCTGAAAATGAAACACCTTGGTCTTTTAATAAGTGCTAATATATTCCAAATATTATTCCCTCACTAGGTTGGCTCATGTGTTCATACTCTGAGAGAACACTCAGCTATCCTATTATCCTCTGATAAAAAAACAAGTCTTCAGACTCTCAAATATATCAGGTCTAAACTGCTTTTTAAAAACCATTCTTTTATTTACGCCATTCAATTTGACCCATACAAAAGCTGAAAAACTTCTACAACAATATTTTTCTTTACAATACTACATCTAATCATTCTCTAAAGTATACCATAGGAGTTTGGATTGATTTCCTTCCTTCCAGGCAGTTACTGCTCTGTGTTCATTTCTGTCTGCTGTACAGAACTGTAATGCAGGTGATCCATCACAGGGAAGAATTCATCTCTTTTATTTTTTTGTTAAAGTTATGTCACACAGTGACTATACTAAAATAAAAACACTTGTTGGTGCATTGAAGGACACTCTGACATTGGAGTGAGCTGAAAATCAACTTTAATACAACAAATGTCTAGATTTCAATTTTTGTTTAGTGTTTGACTTCTAGAGTGGAATTTTTGGACTGGACAGCGTCTGTCTTGACCTTGTATACTGTACTTTAAAACCACCACAGGCTAACATCTGAACCCAGACACCAGAATAAATGGTGGCATCACGTGTTTATACAAACCATTAATATGTTACAGCAGTTTGTTTTTATATGTAGCAGATAGGCCTTGATCACACAGAATGAATTTTAGGAGCTGGGAGCACCTTTTTGTAGTTGATTTTAATGAAAATGAAGCTTTTTGGTTACGATTTTTGCATAGCGATGCACCACATATTTCTGTATTCTAGTCCCTTTTACACTGCCAGATTTTTGGGGAATGTTGTGCCGTTTTGCCGGCAAGCTGCAAGCGTTAAGACACACAAAGCCAGATTGGCGAGTTGACCCGAGGTGCCCAAACCTGACAGACACAGTAAAGATGAGCAACTGCGGAGACAAAGAATTGCGTGCCCTCCTTGCCCTCGCAAATGAAGAGACCATTAACTGTCAAAAGGACAGGGACGGTGAATAACGAGCCAACTTATGAGAGACTCACCGAAGGACTGACCAGCCGTGGCTCCCCTCAGAGTACGTCAACTGTTTACTTCACACGCTGAGCTACACATTTTGTTACTTGCTCACACCCCCCATTGTCCCAAAAAAGGCGCATTCTGTATGAACAAAAGTAGACAGGCAGTATTTTACCACACTCCGCAATTTTGTTTTTATACAGCCAATGCTGAAAAAAGACTGATTGGGCTTTCCTGCAAATTTGCACAATTCCTTTTATTTGCTTCTTTGCGGGAGCGCTCTGAATGCCTCGAGTTGAAAAAAATGTCAACTCAGAGTGGAAAAATGCCTCATGTCATATCTGTCTTTTCCCCATTGTCCAATTGGATGATTTGAGAGGCAGGCCTTCTGTGGTGGTCATGACAACAAGTTTATAATTGGTAAACAATGGAGGAGGAACTGGTGGTAGTGGATGCTGGATATCCAGAGCTATACAGCCCAGCGATAGACAGCAGGTTGTCAAACTGCCCCCAAGTCATCCTAAAATATGCCTGGAAATGGCCATCATTGAGGCGCAGCTCCTGGACCAACTGGTAATACCCATGATCCCACTTTTTTTTTAGGGTCTCATATACCCACACAGATCTCCGTTTCCTTGTGCCCAACAAACTATTAACTTACAGCCTTTCGACCTCAACCAGAGCTACAGCAACTACCCTCTGCCTGTCCATTTTAGGGACAGATACTAATTACTGTCAAATAAATAAAATAAATTAACAGTACATTTATTGCACGGAAATATTGAGGAGGTGATGAGGTGGTTGCCCGGCAACAATAAATCGGCGCAATCTGAACTAGTCACTTTATAAAAGTTGATGTGAAATGTAGATATGTAATATATCTGCAGAAAGGTATGCCAACATTATTCTGCCAACTGGGCTGAACAACTAGTCAAAGAGCTAAGAGGCATACAGTACAAATTACAAGCTGCTAGAGGAGAGGAAATAGTCTGAGTAGTTTCTATTGCAGGTGACTTCCATACATTGTAAAGAGCATAGAAAAAACCTTTGTCAAGAAAAAAAGACATTTACAATGAAACCTTTCATGCAGTATTCTGCTGAAATTCACCATCTCTAAATCTGAGAGCTATTATCCATCAAGGAGCTATCATCTTTCAGCAACAGTGAACCGTTAGTGAGAGAAAACCTCTATTATAACTAATTATAATACTGCAATACCATAGTAGACTTTGTATTCTTAATTTTCATTCACTTTTCATCAACATCCAGTCAAAGACTGCAGTCTAGACAAAGATTTAAAAAAATCTGAGCATCTTTTCTCTTAATGACCTTCTCTATCCATTATCACCCATTATTTGCATTAGCTGACCGAATAACATGATGGACAATAAATTTAAAAAATGGTGCATTCAATTATTATTATTATAACAAAATAGTTTACATATTATAGCATAAAAAGATTAAATTCAGATTATACCAAGGGCCGTAATTATGGCTGATCTATGACAGGCAACCAAACACCTCCATTTTGATTACCACTGGTTCTGGCATTATGGTGTGCCACAGTTGTGCAAGAGTTAGGTGCATGATGGTTTTTCTGCAAGTGGTGTTACTGTACCCCAACAGAAGTTGTTGCTTGACTGCTGTGAGTAGGTACAATCAATATCAAACAGTGTACCATCTCATTATTTAATTCCTTTTAAATGTATTAAAAAGTGGAAAACTTAAATGTAATATTAGTGTTATGTACGCTATATCCAATCCTTCCTCATTAAAAAGTCGTCAAATACAACTGCTTGGCCATTCATTTACGCATCAGACACCAACAAAACCAGTCAGTATGTCAATTTGGGGTGGAACTGTAAATGTTTAAATAAATAATATTTTGCTAAAAAGGGTTAGCCCTCCAGCAGATTTGGTCCCCCACAGTGTTCCATGACTCCATGGCTGTGGCTGTGATTACACCCAATAAACTGAACAGAGAGCCTCTGTATACTGAAAGAGACCCCGCTTGTTGCTAAACAGAGGATTCAACTATATTTAATACAAATCTTGTTATGTGTTTGAGAAGGATTTGCCAATGGCAGATGTTCGAAACATTTTAAACCCCTCATAAATTACAGATCAATCACCTCGTATGCTCTCTTTGAAACACAGTCACACACTGAAAATCACATTGAGCTAATATCACTGCGGCAGATTATCGGTCACAGAGCTTTTGATGGGGGAGTTTGTTCTGTTTTGTTTTCTCTTCCCCTAATTATCATTAATCACTATTAAACGGCACATTTCGCCCACATCTGCACCGCAGCGTCCTAATTGTGGTGGATTTTGGATTTAAATCACATCAGAACATCACTGAACAGCTTGTTCTGAAGAAAACAAACATGCAGAAATAAACATGAATGAAGAAAGCCAGCTTAATGTTGGATTATGTTCAATTACCAGTGTAGCATGGGTGAGTATTAGCGCAGATGATGGAATGATAGTTTTTGATTTCTAGTGCTTTGGCAGCGTTCTGTCGTACCAGTAAAACACCTGAATAAACAAATCAGGTGGCAATGTGCAAATGTACAGTAGATGCGTGTGCATAATCAGAGTGTGACCGGTGTGTGCAGTAGGAGGCTGCGTCCGTTTGTTAGTTTTATGGATCCACGCTCCAGTTCATCTGAAGGAGGGAGGACGGATGGATGGAAGCTGAGATGGAGAGCGTCATTTCCAGCCCAGCACCTTCAAGCCCCCTCTCACCGTTAGCGCTGAACACCTCTCTTCCGCTATCGACTTGCTGTCTTCATATTTCCCTACCCCCGGGGCCAGGCCAGCCATCATGCCATAAAGAGGCTGTCATGACCCCCAGACACACACGCAAATACACACACATGCACCCGCACACTCCAGAGAGCACTGGCCAGTCGAGCAAAAGTGACCCTTTCACACCCAATTCAGTGTTGTCTGAATCCCTTCCGCTCAGTGTAGCTTCAATGCAGGTTTCATTGCAGGCTTAACTGACTGAAACACCAGAAGCCTGAAAACCTGTGGCACTGCCACAGGAGCTGCTATCACACTAAAGAGGTATTAGTATTGCTTTCAGTGGAAGGCTTTAGTGTGGTGATGATGGTCTTGTTTTAGAGGCTTTTCCACAAGCATACACGTTAATGTTACATGTAGAAACTAGGGCTGTCAAGTGATTAAAAAAAATAATCCAAATACTTACATGCTCTGTGATTAATTAATCTAAATTAAAGAAATCAACTTTTACTCTGAAAGTAATTTTTTCATTGAAATTACTTTTGGCAGAAGTTTCATAGTAAAGCTGCTGGATTTTGGATACAATTGACCCCCTCCTCTACCGAAACTGATCTGCAAACCATTTTAAAAGGGAGTTAGTTAGTTAGTTAGTTAGTTAGTTAGTTAGTTAGTTAGTTAGTTGGTCACAGGTAGAACACCTGGTCGAGTGTGGCTGAACCAGACTGGCTGCTAGCACTAGCATCAGAATCTAGCTCAGACCTCCAGGTTTGCTGCTAAATGCTTTGCGTTGAGGTGGTATTACAAGCTTGAAGTACTCTGATGGTACAAAATTCCTTACTCCATCATCTTGCTGTGTTCAACACAGCAAGATGATGGAGACAGACTTGTTACAAGAGCAGATTTGTTACAAGAGCTAGATTCCTACAGAAGCCCCCAAAAGGTGAGGTGATTAAAAAAAAATAAAAATTCTAAGTCAATCTCCTACATAAGAGATAATATCCTCAGTTTTGTTGTTTTTCCTATTTTCTTTATTGCAATTATCCATGGAGCAAAGAATAAATGTTGTTCATAGTAAGTCTCCTACATAGGAGATCTTCGATGAGACTGTATCTCCGAGATACTTCAAACTTGTAGCTTATTTAGGCTGGTCTGAGAATGAGAAAGCCATTCAAAATGGAGCATGATACAAAGGAAAGTGAACGTTCAGTAAAATGAAGTATAAACCAAAGGTTTAACCTTCTCTGTTAACTAACTATAAATGTCTACTGTAAAACAGGATTGATCTGTTCAGTGGCAGGATTCTATGCACAAGAACCACCCACCTGAAATGTCTAGGTTCTCACGTGCGCACATACGCAGTATACTTAGCAAGCAAGTGAGCAAGCAAGAGAAAGAGGGATTGATTCATGTTTTTTGGGGGGGCTAATGTTACCAATACCAATTAATTAGATTTTCTAAAATGTGAACATAGCAGAGAGCAGAGCTGCCATCTGCTGTCTACTGTCTGTTGCTGCGTCCCCATTAAGAGACAATGCTTGCATTTACGCATGTTTGACCACAGCAGCAGCTCTGACAAACTGGGATATTAAGTCTATCTTAAATTCTTTCCTGACATTTTGATGGAATACTTCTGCACCACATTGGTCAGAACTAGTGGTTTTCATTTGTTAATCTCTCCATGTCATTTTTCTGCCTACTGTGTTCATGGCACAAAAGCAACATTTATACTTGGCCACATGGATAATTGCAATCATGAATCTATAGAAATAGGCAAATAAATGAATAAATAAATTGGGTAAGATAGCTCGCATATGACTATCGCTTCGCTACAAATTCAGTACCATACAAAGCACCATTCTCCGTAGGAGGCATACTGGTGATAAGCACTAACTAAGAGTTGAGCTGAGGCAGATGGAAGTGTCATAAACCGAAGCACTGGACGAATTGATATTTTGATATTATGATGACATCAGATAAAAAGTCAGAGGATCTCCGACGTTACTACAATTCATCCTTTGGGTGCACAAATTTCCTAATGTACCATTTTTTATTGCAGTCTATCCAACTGATAAAAGGTATAACTCAAAACACAGATGTCGTCCTGGTGATGGCAGTGTGTGCTGTATGTGATTGTGCGGGAATGGGTAAATGACAAGGCAAACTATGCTTTGGAACGAAGGCAGTATATAAATACAGTCAATTTGACTTCTGGGAATATGTCATCTCAAAGGTGCATTAAGTAGTTTTTGGACTTTGACTTGCAAATATTAAAAGCTAAACTTAATAGATTTGATAAGGGATTTGGATTTGATAAGCATATCCAATACCGGATTCTGATTAGATGGAGTGCTATTGAACCCCAAACCTAATTTGTACTAACTCTATAATATCTGTCAGACCCTATTATATAATCCGTCTGCACTTCTGTCATCATCACAATCTGTTCAATAGGCACCAGGAACACAGCGTTATGGCTGAATCTTAATGGACTGTACCTTTTGGATGGGTAGAGGTGTGACTGTGAGTCTGTGTTTGAACAGAGGGACAGTGTGATGAATGATGTAATGCTGCAGGCTCACAGGCTCGACCAACATGCAGTAGCTCTCCTCTTTTGCTCCTTCTTCAACTGTTTCTCTATCTAATTACGACCTCTATTTTCTCCCTCTTTTGCTCTGCATCTCGCTCTTTTTTCTTCTCAATTTGGCAGACATTCTCACTTTATTATGGCCCACACTGGCCTTTTATTGCCCACCAGCAGCAAACTTTGTGCAATTTGTCATTGAGGGAGTGTGGATGAGTTCTTTTGGCTGCCGCTGCTGCTCTCACCTAAAAATCTAATCAGATCAACGTAGGGCTCTAATCACTTCCTCTCTCGCCTTGATTGCATTTATAGACGTTCTGTCGCTCTGTGCTCCCCCAATCGAGCATTTCATAATTACTCTCCTCTTACATTTGTTTATTTATATCCTTCAGTACAGTGCGTGCCAAGCCCTTTGCCAATGAGTGAAGATGAGAAGTTTATGGAGGTGGGGAGAGAAAGCATAAGAGCCTTTGGGAAAGATCTGAAAATCATTACCACCCCTTTGTGCTTGAAATAAGTGCTTTATCGCCTTTATATTCATAGCAGCTCGTTGTGTATATTACTGTTAAAATATACAAGTACCACAGCCTAAAGGCAATAAATTAGAAGCTTTGGATTGTGGTAGTTGGCTGTAAGTTTTGTTGATATAGGTAATGAGATGTGGCAACTTCTATAATTTTTAACAACTATTCAAAAATCAGAACTCAGTAACAGTGTGGTAATGAGGAATGAAAGGTCCTGGAAGGAAATCTACTTGCATTTTCAGTCAGGAACAGACAAATGTCACTCAAAAACAAAAAAGACTAACACTGTTTGCACAACTTGCTCCACTATAGTGTGACACAATCCCTGCCTACAGTATAGTGCCAGAGTCAAGCACAGCTGGACAGAACCATCAAATTGACATGGACGAAAGCCTTGTCCTTTCTGTTAGGGTGGTAAATGTGATCATAAGCTGCAAAGTCCTCAATAAACATTTTGGGAGGAATAGGCTTTTTAATAACGCCAAATTAGTTTGTTTACCATAACTGACGGGGGTTTGTACTGACGGTCTGCTTTCATTATAAAGTTTGGTAAAGTCCAAGATGTCTGTGATCCCTTGGCCAGCCGATCCAACAGCTACAAGGAAGCACTTCTCTACCACTTGTCTATTGCCGTTCGTCATTCACCCTCCATTGTAACAATTGACTACTGGTCTCCATTATGCCAGCGATCCATAAAATTGGACATGTAGCATAAGTGAGATGAGTGTCAGACCAAGCACCCACCCTGCTTTAAGAAAATAAAAGGGGCTTCTGGTGAAACTGAAATCTTCCAGGAACATGTGCATTCCCTTATTTGATTGACCAATGCAGCACCATACTGGATGACATCCTTTGCGTAGCAACAAATGTTGAGCCAGATAACCTACATCTTTTTAACCAAAGCCCTCTCTGCGTGTTCCCCTGATATCACAATGAAGGAGTACTGCGGTGTGAAGGTAACAACAAAAGCAGTACCGCAGCTCATGTTTACTGCAGTATGTTACCGTCACCGCGAATACCACCCAGCCCTACACATGGTTCATATGACATCTTGTGAAGTAGCAGTAAGGTTAGTTTTAGGGAAAGGAACATGGATGGGCATTGTCATCTGGCATAAGATGACCTGAAGACCTGACGTACATACATAACTTAAAATAATTTGTGGACATGAACCCCGGTCTCCTGAGTCAGAGTCCTGGGTTTGTTTGGGGTCAGTGCAGAGTTTGAAGATGGCCAACCCAACAGCCACAAGAAAGCACTTGTCTATGGGGCTGTACACATGTGCATCATTAACCACCTGGAAAACGTGAGGTTGGGCGTTTAGTGCTACTGTACTCCTGTGCATGCTCTGTGCCAACTGTCAAGAGCATGCAGCCAGGTTGCATCTGAGCTTGCAAGGCAACTTTAACCAGCACGTTATCATAGCCTACCTACCTCAAATCCTGTGTACAAGGCTGATCATCTTTTAGGCGCTGTTTTGTTAATTGTGTAGGCAAAAATATTATTCGTTGGAGAGATGTAAAGTTCTGGACAGCCCTGCACTAAAATGACTTCTGCATATTTATAACAGACCAATACTGACGTAAGAAGGGAAAGATGTCTGTCAGCTGTGATTGTTTTTTCCTTGTAACATTACATGTGGTGCACGCTGCTACATTCCAAAAGTTAAAAAGTTGAACTATATATCTCAGGGTGCAGCCAATGCGCCCTGATAAACAGACGCTTGGGAATGCTTGCATGTTGCAGCGGTATTGCGACAGCATTTGAGCATACCTGCCACCTGTCTACACTGTGAACAATAGATTTGATAGCACAAAAAAACACGTCATGTGTACAGCCCCTGTTACTGTCTGCCAATCACCCTCCATTGGTATCAATGACTACCATAGAGGATGTCATCCAGCAAAGTACTGCACTGGACTATCAAATGTAATAACGTGGCATACATATGCGACTTAAAATAACTCTATGTTGACCTTTGGTTTTACATGGGACACAAACACTCGGCTCCTGGGTCAAAGTTCTGTGTTTGTTTGACCCGTCCGCCACCCTGACCTCCTCCTAAAGAGGATTCTGTCGCAATTCGTAATACGTGACCTGACTCCCTCCCTTGCTTTTGTCACATGACGGAAGATGGCCTGCAGCTCATAGGTCACATGATCACAGCCTCCTGGCTTACAACTATTTTGATGTTTATGCGCTAATGGGTAATATTGAGAAAATCAAGCACCTAAATGTCAATATCCTCCTGCTGTGCTTTCACAAAATATTTACCCAATGAGATTTTTGATAAATAATTATCAGTAATATGAATATAATGAATAAGTAGGTAAAGACAAGTAATAAAACAGCTAAACCAAAGATAGAAGGATTGACCAACCAGCATCACCAAGACCAAGGCCATCAGCCCAATGTTCTTGCAAAAATTCTGTGAAATATACGTATGTTTTCTAAGACCTCCCTGGTGGCCTAGGGGTGAAGGCATTGATCACGAACTGCTACATCCCAGTTCATGTCGCTCCCCATCTCCGCTTCCTGGTATTCCCTGTCATCTCTCTACTGTTGACTTACTAGTAAAGGAACAAAATGCCCACAAAAATATGTTTTGAAAATATATACAATATATATTCTTTGAACTTCCTATTCATGGGCTCTGTGTCAAAAAAAGGTTTCAAAACCCTGAGCTTCACTTTCAGTAGTTTCCACTTTTACAGGTTGGAAGTGGAGCGGTACGGCCTGCCCACGTCCAAACATCATTAAAAGGCAGGAATATTGAGCAGCCGGAGTGGATGAAGCATCTGCCTCAGTGAAACATTAACCTCATGCTGGGAGATGGTTTAGCTGCTCTCACCTCAGCCTGTGAGAGCAACCTGGCCTTGGATCAAATAATGACAGAACCCTCGCCTCTTTATGTCCCTCTTATTATTTCTCTCCACATCTACGCTGCGTATAAAAATGTTCCGAACACCACCTCCTTCCATTACATTGTCTGTCTCTGTGAATCCACGGGAGAGATCTGATCCCGTATTGATTTTCCCTTTTAAATCATCTGACATGATGTAGCAAGGAGGAAGGATTTAGGTGAATGAGATATAGATTCTCTCGAATGGTTGTCAGCTCCAAGGTTTCCACTGTTTTGTACTTTGTGTTGAGATCAGCCTTGTGCCTCTCTGTTATGATGTTTAAATAGTTTGGCCACAAATGTCAGATTTTCCCTTAGTTACATGCCCTCTCTCTATGTTCCAGGTTCAACTGATCCACTACAATCATGAGCTCTACACAAATTACACAGAAGCTGCTAAAAGCCCCAATGGATTGGTCATAGTGTCCATATTCATGAAGGTAAGCCTCACTCATGTCTTGAATGACTGCCTGACTGCCAGTGTGAGGGCTGTATTCACTCAAGAATTACATTTGGTTTTGACATGTCATGAAACAGCAGCTGCTATGATGACATTCTGTAGTGGGATATTGCTTAGGAAACCAACAGAATACTAATCATTGCATTGAACAAGAGTTTTCTACCTTCCTCTAGATACTAAATCTGAGTCACCAGCTACAATGGCTGGACAGAGGACTTGACCCAATTTAATTAGTGTTTAAGCACTACACGACAGTATACAGATGCAACATGTAAAGCAAAATTAAACAGGACTTAACGTTGTGTTCAGTACACACCAGGCTCAGTTAAAAGTGTTTATTCAAGTGTTTCCACTCAGCAACACTGACATGGTCCCAATGGCTGTAAATACTCATGACACTGCATTTATATTTCAATTATGAACCCTTTTCTATGATATCTTGCAAGTCATGTCATGCTGGAATCAGCACAACTCTTTTGGACTCAGTCCCAAAACACCCCTTGCCCCTACCACTTAGCCCTTTCCCTCTTCATTTTGTGCGTTCACATCTAGGGGTAAAGTGTCCTGATTCTTGTTGCAGGGCCTGGAAATGTCAAATGTCATGTAAAAAAAACACAACATTCAAAGTTTTGGAAAAGTCTGAATTTTTTTATGTGTAATGACATTTAAATAGTAATCTTCCATTGATAACCTTCGATGTAATGTAACATTACAGCAAATGTATTCTCTGAAGCTGTCAATGTAACATATCTGTAATATGTGTTGTTATGTTTCCCATCATTTCTTCATTTTCTTCCTGCATTCTGTCTCTGCCTTCATGAATGCCAGCTGGTTTAAATGATTATTATTATGGGTCCTTAATAAGTCATGGAAAAGTTTTAAAATTTTGCCAATGAAAATGTGTGGGGAAACCTGTTGTTGGGATAGCTGTATTAGGACAAAGTGTTTGGGCTACATGGCCCTCCAAGTGGAGGTTTTTCAGAGGAAAACTCAAAACTAAGTGTAATGAGAAGTCATCAGTAAGATGGCTGTAGGATCAACAAAAGAAACTTCATTCACAACTATATTTTCATTGTGAATAAAGATTTAAAAAAAAACACCCATTTCTTTATATCCAGCATAACAAAAAAATGCTAGCATGCTGATGTCTCAGTGGCTAACTAGCTAGCTAGGTAATGTACATGATAGTCAATCAATCAATCAACTTTATTTGTAGAGCGCTTTTCCTGCACGGACATGCAACACAAAGTGCTTTACAGAATTAAAAGCAATTAACCCAATTAAAGAAAGAAAAACAATTACAAAAAAAGCCCCTCCCTCTCACCCTCCATACTACACACACACACACACACACACTCACACACACAAACACACACACATACAAGCACGCACACACACAATCACACACAATAGGGAGACATGGCATGGCACTGAGGATCAAGGAAACGCCACCTTTGGGGTCGTCCACACTGGGAGAAGCCGCAGGCCGTGCCATCAGGGGGGCCAGCACCCAGGCCCCCCGACTCCGACAGATGGGTGGACCCCCACATCGAAGGGAGGAACCACCAGCCGGCCGGGCCGAAGGGACCCAAGGACATCACCCCCACTAGCAGACCTGACACAGCTCCCAGTGTGGAGGACGCCCCTGAGGAAACACTGGAGTTAAAAGCTAAAGACTAAAAGCATAAAATAGGACTAAAAGAATAAATAAAATAAAATAAATACACTACCAAAAATAAAATACGTAAGATTATAAATAAAATAGAATAAATACAGTACCAGTGATACATAAATAAAAACAGAAAATTATTAAGATTAATATCATCTTAAAAAGCAAGATAAAAGCAGCAACATAAAATAGGATAGATCCAGATAAGAACATAAGAAGAGTTTAAAATATTAGTTAAAAGCCTGATTAAAAAGGTGTGTCTTTAATCTTCTTTTAAAAATATCAACAGTCTCTGCAGTCCTGAGGCTCTCCGGCAGGCTGTTCCACAGGTGGGGGCCATAGTGGCTAAATGCTGCCTCACCATGGGTTTTTGTTCTGGGTTTTGGTATGGTTAAAAGGCCAGTGCCGGAGGACCTCAGGGTCCGCGACGGTTGATATGGTAAAAGCAGATCAGATAAATAAGAGGGCGCAAGGCCGTTAAGACATTTAAAAACCAGTAAGAGAATCTTAAAATTGATCCTGAAGCGGACGGGGAGGCAATGCAGCGACTCTAAAACCGGTGTTATGTGCTCCCGCCCTCTGGTCCTCGTCAGCACGCGTGCGGCTGAGTTTTGTAATATTGGAGATTTAAAATACTCTTTTTGGGAAGACCAGAGAGCAGAGCATTACAGTAATCTAAGCGACAGGAGATAAAAGCATTTTTTACTGATTGGGTTGGTTTAAGATCCTGTAGTTTTGGTAAAAGTTTCTCTCTCTGGCCTTCAGGACCTATAACTAAAACCTCAGTTTTGTCCTGGTTGAGCCGTAGGAAATTCTCTGCCATCCATGACTTGATGTCTACAATGCAGTTAAAAAGGGCATCAAGTGGCCCTGTGTCATCAGGAGACACGGCAATGTATAGCTGTGTATCATCGGCATAACTATGGAAGCTGATGCCGTGTCTCCTGATGACGTCCCCAAGGGGAAGCATGTACAAGAGAAGTGGACCTAAAATTGAGCCTTGGGGAACCCCGCATCCAATTTCATGGGTTCCTGAGGAACATGTATCCATACTTACATAAAAGCATCGGTCTGTGAGATAAGAACAAAACCAGTTAAGAACAGTACCGGATAGGCCAACCAGGTGTCTGAGTCTTTTTAATAAAATGTGATGGTCTACTGTATCAAAAGCGGCGCTTAGATCCAGTAGAACCAACACTGTGAGCTTTTTGTTATCTAAATTCCACCTGATGTCATTTAAAATCTTTAGAAGGGCTGTCTCGGTACTGTGGTTCCTCCTAAAACCAGACTGATGCCTCTCTAAAATGGTATTTCTGTTTAAAAAGTCATTAACTTGGTTAAAAAACAGTTTTTCTAAAATTTTACTTAAAAACGTAAGTTGGATACAGGCCGGTAATTATTAAGAACGTTGGGGTCTAAGTTGCTCTTCTTCAGAAGGGGCTTCACCACCGCTGTTTTAAAGGCGGTGGGGAAGACACCCGTCTGAAGAGAGCAATTCATGATGTTTAAAAACTGCTCCTCAAAGAAACCATAAAACGTCTTTAAAAGTGATGTGGGAATTGGATCTAAAAGGCAGGTTGTTGGGTTTACTTGGGAGAAAACTCGACCAAGTGTCCTTGCATCAACCAGGGCAAAACTCTCCAGTGTTTCCTCAGGCAAGGACAACAGTCCAGGTGTGGTAACAGACAGAACTTTCTTGGATAACAGACTGGATTTGATGTCCTTGATTTTAGTTCTGAAGTGGTCTGCAAAGTCTTCACAAAGATCATCTGTTGGTGTCTTAAGAACTTTATTAAAATCAGTGCCTGTTAAAATATTAAAAGTGGAGAAGAGGAACCGGGGGTTGTTTTTATGGTTGGTGATGAGTTGTGAGAAATGGGAAATTCGGGCCTTTTTTACTGCGTTATTGTAGGTTTTGAGTTGTTGACGTAAAATCTCATAGTGAACGGTCAGTTTACTCTTTCTCCATCTTCTCTCAGCACTCCTGCATTTTCTTTTCAGTTTATTGATTTCATAGTTTTTTCTCCACGGGGGTGTAGGTTTTCTTTTTATTGTTTTAGTTACAGGTGGAGCTACTGAGTCGAGAGTTGACTTCAGTTTACTGTTAAAATTATCAACGATAAAATCACAAGGTGCAGGTAAAATTTCAGCAGGAGTGCTCTGTAAAATCTCAATAAAATTTACAGCCACTTCAGAAGTAAGATAGCGCCTCCTCACTGTTCTCACCGGGGCCTCCTCCTGGTTAAAACTGGTGATGTTAAAAAATACACAGTAGTGGTCGGACACAGCCAGGTCGACAACAGAGGACACACCGATGGACAGGCCATAGGTTATGACCAGGTCCAGGGTGTGTCCTCTGTTGTGAGTTGGCTGTGTGACGTGCTGCTTAAAATCAAGACAATTTAAAAACTCTCTGGATATTGGATCCGAGGTATCATCAACGTGTAGATTAAAATCACCAGTTATTAAAATCCTGCTATAAGAGGTGTGAATGATTGATAAAAGTTCAGAGAATTCACTGATAAAAGAACTAGAGTGATGGGGTGGTCTGTAAACAGTGATGCAAAGAATCGGAGGGCTGCTAAAAGTAAAGGCATGGTGCTCAAATGACTCGTAACTGTTAAAAGACACTCCATTTGAGGTCAGTGTGTCATTTGTAATGGATGCCGTCCCGCCTCCTCTTCTACCCTCTCTAGTAGAAAACAAAAAAATTAAAATTTGGTGGGCAGGCCTCGGTGAGTACAACAGGTGCGTCAGTGCCAAGCCATGTCTCTGTTAAAAGAAGACAGTCTAACTTATTATCTAAAATCAGGTCATTCATTAAAAAAGTTCTATTTAAAAGAGAGCGAACATTAAAAAGTGCCACATTGATGGTGACAGGTGGCTTGTTGATCACGGAGGTGGGTTGTGGGTGTATTGTGAGTGGTCGAAGGTTATGAAAGTTCACAGAGTGAGTATGGCGGTGTCTGATGTGTTGATGTAGTGTAATGATTACCGGAATGGATGAGGTGCTGGTGTGAATATGAGGTCCAAGTCCGGTACTGTGTGTATGGTGGTCAGAGGTGGAACTGAGTGGATAGGAGCATGGACCTGGGGGACATCAATCGGTGTGGGACAGAGCAGCTGGTGCGGGTTTGGGGAGTCCCACATTTTGACATATTCCCCTGTTGTAGTAGGGGCTGCTAACATTAGCGTACAGAACACTGCAAGGGACCTGGTCATGAAGCAGTGTTCTTTCTTATAATATGACTTGTTTGATCGATTGATAGCATGAAACTTGAGTTGTGAATGATTCATTGGCTCCAATGCTTTTCTATCTCCATCAGATGAATGGCAAATGTCATCGTGATAATGGGCTACAGTCACTGCAGTTAATGCATCTGTTCATGTAAACGCCATCAGTGACGATACTGATGATATATCAGGGTCATGAAGGGTTGTCCCCTTTCATAGAGAGAGAAGATTACAACCACTACCCTTTATAACTCTGTTCGTAGGAGCTAAGGGGCACTTGAAAATTGGGATTAGGGGCAAAAAGGAGAAATGGGATTAGGCCTTAGTGATTTTTACAAATCATATAAAAAAATATCTTGTCCCATAACCATCAGATGAAGACAATTTCTTCAGTACTAAGGGTAATCCAGCTGATGTCTGCATATGAATTTAGGGAAAAAAAGAAGTAAACAAACAGGGTTCAGGTGCCACCCATAGCGACCTGACTGACTCCATGGCGACATCACATCTCAGGTTCACATGACCCAAAGTATGATGGGAAACCTGGCAGCAAAAATCTAATCATATTTATTACAAGAGAAAGTAAGAAAAAGATAAATAATGGGCCTTTTTGACTTGTCATAAAAGCACTCTTGTTACTATTAACATTGACAATGGCTTTGTCCCTGCTTTTCCTGCTATTACATGTCAAAATGTCTGCTGTGAAAAAGGGAATGCTGAAATCATTCGCACCTGTGTTTTCCTACTGACATGTCAAAATGTGTTCTGTGAAAATTGCCTATAGAGGTGACCTATCTGCACATTGATTATCCCATACTAATTCGTAGCATGTCAGACATTTTCCTACATATAGACTACAGCATGTCTCTTATTCAGCCATTAAAACAATATGGACAGGCTCTGACTATTGTATTACGCAAAAGAGTCCACCAACTCTCTAAGAGAACCTTACATTAATATAAAGTGTTCACTTAAATGAAGAGATGTAAGCTTTTACAGAGCTTTTATTGCAGAGCTAACTAAATAATAATTTGAAAAGAAAAAATAAGGTTTAGCCTGGTTGTTTTAAACTCAAATGTTTTTTGGTTTTGCCTGTCAGATCAATCCCTGCATCTTGGGCACATGCCCTGTGCCCTGTCAGTTTTTATGACAGGTCTATACTTACTGGAGAAGAAGAGGGGTAGATTCACTGAAATATAGCTGAACTTGTCCAAATGATACATAAAGTCAATATCATCCTGCTGCAGAGCTCCAGGCTCAGGCCCTTCTCTGGCACCGGGACCCATCCTTATCACCAGGACTCATAGTAGAAAATGATGTGTGTTTATTGCACTTTGTTATCAGTGGTAATGCATACATACCACTGTATCAAATTATGCAGTGTATTGTTTAATCATTCTCATTGTTAATTGAGAGTATATTTGATACATCACATCCGTGCCACTGTAACATGGTAACAACAGGGATCACAAAATGGTGTATGTTGGAAAGCCTATTATAAGCTGACTGATCACATTTGGTTTCACGTTTAGGCTAAGTATTGTTTGTCGTGCCTCTCATTAATAAATAAGTGCATTATATGATTAGATGCAACTTTATCATAAGCTTCAGAGCATTAAGGGTTCAATGCCAAATAACCTCTGTCACACAAACTCCACCAATAACACAAAGGTAATAAACACAACCCACATATGTCAATGAAACCATAACTTATAAAGTTAGGTTAGGTAATGTTAAGCAGCAAATAGCTCATGTGCTAACCTTATGAGCTTGCTAACATCTTGCTTACATAAACTAATGTTACTATTTCTGACATTAGCAAAGCTATCTAATGTTAGCTAATGTTAGGAACTTGCAGCCTCATGGCTAGATGCCACTAAATCCTACACCCTAGATCTTTAATGTTACATTATCTTAGCAAAGTTCCAGATTACAGTTATATCAAAATGTTAAAGGAGAAGTCTGGTATTTTGCACTTTGAGCCCCATTTCTGGGTTGTTTATGAGGAAATAGAGTGGTTAAGACCAACATTTTGACGATTGCTCCTTTTCGGAGAATTTGGCTTTGCCCTGCCTGGATAACACTGCTGTCTATGGCCATGTCTAAATCTGTCCTAAAACCACCCTACGCATTCATTTTTCTGAGTGGTCAGTGGTGTATGTTGATGTTCTGACATAAAAATCGTAGGTTGTAGTCATTGTAGTCTTTTAGCTCAGCGGCTCAACAGTGCTGTGTACGCTCCTGAAGGAAGAACGGGAACGAATTAAAAAATTTTGTAATAAGTTTAAACAACTGCACAATGGATTACTCGCTAGTAAACAACCTTCGCAGTACGATGCCTTTGAACACAATGCCAACCTTCTTCTTCTGCTTCTTTTCTTTGTCCTATGACATTGCAATGGTTTTCTCCTGGTTGGCGACATCCACGTAAAGGAGCATTGTCGCCATCAGGTCAAATGATCACAAGCTACCAAAATGCAAAGTTACTTGAAAAGTTGCAGAAAACTTTCTGTCCACTCTTGCAACAGACAAGCTACACAACTAGATATGGAGTATCTGTGCCATATGCTTGTAAGTAAAGAGACTGAAAACAGAGCAATGAAGTCTTTATGCAAATCTGGAATGAGGTAAAGTCAAGTTATGTTAAATATGATTGGTTTATTTATGGTTTTCATTTCACAAATTTGTCAAACTGTCAATTAAAGACCACATTTAGCATAATTGTATCATGGTTGATTTTATATTGTCTGTTCACGTATACATTCAAAAGACAAAGTAGGCTGATTATCCATGTCTGTAGCTACATTTTGGTTTAAAAGAGATCTGTCAGGAACTAAATTACTTTTCAGGATGAAGGTCTCAGTGCTCCCACCCCTCCACTCTCCTGCTCCCTCTGTGTCTTCACCTGAAATCTTCTAAATGTTCAACTCAAGAACTCACAAACAATTAGTGATCCAATTATCCTGCAGAGCAAAACAATGTGCTCTTTTGCTTCCTGTCAGCGGTGGCAGCCCTACTCTTCTGTCTCTTTGTTGTGTATGAGAGGTCTCCATCTTGAATGAGAGGCTCAGAGATCAGAGAAGCAGCAGACGTCCTCGGCACTGTGCGTACTGAGGCTGAAAAGTTCAGCTGCTAACTGCTAATTAGCTCCCCAATGTCAATGGGACCATCATTTAGTCTTGAAGAGACAGAGGGAACACTGACCTAGGTCACCCCTCCTCAACTCCCCTTCCCTCCAACCAGTAGGAGAGTGTGTCAGAGGATGTATGAGAGAGTAGCTGGGCTTTGGAAGTGGAGTACTGCAGGTTGGTTGGCGTATATTTGACAGCCTGATGAAATGGCCCTGAAACAGCATACAGCTCTGCACTGCTGTTTGGTTTAGCTGGCAAAGAAAAAAATATATAATGTAATGTTATATTCCATGTGTTGCTATTTGGAAATATATTTATTGCATCTTAAAGGTGCCACACATTTTATGAACACAATAGAGTAGTGAAGTACAGAGTCCATGGTTTGGAAAATTAAAGCCCCATTTGTTTTCTGACGGTTGGAGCATTGCCAAGGCTTGAACAGATATTAAACTCATCCAGCTGAATCATCAGTGCAAGAGATTAAAAACGGTGTAGAAAATATCTAGTTTCCAAAGTCTTCAGTCCAAAAATCTAACAGAACAAACCTGTGTATTAACTTCATGGAGAGAATTCAGTTACAACCCCCAACATCTACCAGTTTCTGGTAAGTAGCGAGAGCTCTGATCCCTTTGCTTCCAGCTGGCTTAACTGTAGCTACAGCAGCTAAGGATAACTGGTACTGAAGTACCTAAAATTACAAGTCATTTCTCAGAAGCACAGCTGTAAAAGTTAAAACTAATGGCTATAACTCAAACATATAGAGACTCCAGTGTTCTGTGTTGAGGAACATGGAGGTTAACCTTAAATAAGACTTTCAAACTGGAATTTACATTGATTAAAAAAAAGAAAAGAAAAAAAGGTCAGGAAGGAGCACCATTGGCAGGTCTGAGTTGTAGCTTTTAGAAGTATTTTTCCCACTATTTTTCCCGATGTCTCAATGTACAGAAAAACAGGAGTCACTCTGATAATGTAGCAGGTAAACATATTCCACCAGCTTTATTTCAGAGAGAGCATGTTTTTTTGCCCCCATTAGTTTGCCATGACAGATGGCTCTGAATACTTGTTGCTGTGGAGAAAAAGACAGTCAGTCATAAATCAGCTGAAGTGAATTCAGAACCCTTTATTAATTTTCTAAAAAAGCATAGTCTGATGTTCCCACTGATTGTAAGCAGTGCACATAAAAAAAAGCTCAGTGATTGGATGTAGCACAGTGCAACTCAGGAGCCATATTTAACTTCTTTACTTATGTTGTAGGTTTATATCTTTTCTAATACAATTTTTTTGTTTTGATCATTTAATTTAAAGAGATACAACTGTCAGTCACCCAACAGATGCAAAAAAAAATTAACAAGACCTGTACTTCCAAACCCAGAGGTGCCCACTGTAAGTGTTTTCGGACCAAACAGTTCTGGGTACTTCCTAAGAGGAACTGCCCACTGGAGAGCACCGCCGAGAACTACATACCTTCAAGGGCTTTTTTTTTTACACCTGCGTGCTGGTGATAACCGTGGCTGGAGGCATTATGAGTTTGTGTTGTCCATTCATCTGTATGTACATACATTCATCCCATTCTTGTGAGGGGGATATCTCCAGAAGGTCTTGAAGGAATGTCTTCAGATCTGGCACATGTCCTCTTGGACTCAACGATAAAATGATTCGATTTTAATGGTCAAAGGTCAAGGTCACTGTGACCTCATCTGCCTCATTTTTGTCAATGCAATATCTCAAAAACACCTGGAGGAATTTTTCCAAATTTGGCACAAACATTCTCTTGGACTCAACAATTTACAGATAAGATTTTGGTCAACAAAGACCACTGTGACCTTGCATCCCTCTCATTCTTGTGAACAAGATATCTGAAGAACACCTGAAGGGAATTTCCTCAAATGTGGCACAAACTTTCACTTAGACTGAACAATGAACTGATTAGATATTGGTGGTCAAGGGTCAAGGTCACTGTCACCTTGCATCTGTCTCATTCTCGTGAATGAAATATCTCAAGAGGGCCTTTAGGGAGTTTCCTCAAATTTGGCACAAACACCCATTTGGACTTAGGAATGAACTGATTAGAATTTGGTGGTGGAGGGTTTAAGGGCAAGGCCACTGTGACCTCATAAAACATGTTTTTGGCCATAACTCAAGAATTCATATGCTAATTATGATTCATTCAAATAATTTAAATGTCTTTTCGTCTAATGGCAATTGCCAGTATTGCATTGGCAGGTGTTTGACCAGGGTTCCCGCGGGTCCTTAAAAAGTCTTAAATTAAAATCTGGGTAATTAAGGTCTTAAATTGTCTTAAATTTACCGTAAATTTACTGTAGGTATTAAATTTTCAGTCGGTGCGTTTAATGCCGATGGGAAAGCACAGTGGCCCACCGTAAAACATATAGTCTAATAGTGTGTATTTCTGTGATTAATTTAGTATGGTGCCTATATGGTACAGTGTCTTAAATGAGTCTCTGCGATTAATAGCTGTTTTACGGTACATCTGCTACAGACACTGACGTCGGGCAGCGCCCCGCCATTTCGCGGATATCGAGGTGAGCGGTTGAAGATGCAGAGATGGGGAAATGTAAATTTAACGAGAAGTGGATGGAGGAGGCCATATTTAGGAGGTGGCTGGCACCAGCACGGGCAAACAACAATGAGGCAATGTGCACATTTTGTAAGAAGACTTTTTCTTTAGGGACCATGGGGCTCAAAGCCGTCAAGTCTCACATGAAAGGAGTAAAGCACCAGCGGTACATGGCAGCAGTGAGCAATAGTGGGGCCAGGCTAATCCCTGCATTGTTTGCAGAGCGACCGAAAGAAGATACAAGTTCAGACGCCACCTCTCAGTCGGCTATGATGAGATTCATTTCACCGCCAGACACCCAAAAGGCAGAGGTACTGTGGGTTCTGCATACTGTGGCGAGGCACAATTTGTTAAGATCTAATGAGGACATACAAGACATCTTTGCCGCCATGTTCCCCGATTCCCAGTTTGCCAAGTCATTCACCTGTGGTGAAAATAAAACTGTATATGTTGCCAAATATGGCATCGCTTCATTCATCAAAAAGGAGCTATCGCGCAGCGTGAGTTAGAAGCTATATGTTGTCATGTTTGACGAAAGCGTGAATGAAACGACAAAGAGCAAATAAATGGACCTTTATTTGCGGTTCTGGACTACTGATGAGACTGGCACACATCATGTCATCTCCCGTTATTATGGGTTCATGGGTCACTCCAGAGCCAAGGACATCTTGGGTCATTTCAGTTTCTCAATTTGGTCAATTTGCCGGCGGAGCTACACAGCTGGGCCAATGAAATTGTTTGTTTATAGTCGCGCAGAGCCGGGAGAGTCCGAAATCCAGTCAGGCAGGACAATATGGAAGAAAGGTTGATAAACCTCGTTTCACAGCACCCCGTCCTTTTTGATAAAAGACAGAATGATTTTATGAACAATGAATTAAAGGACGTCTAATTGTCCATTGTCCAGCTTGGTGGCTGCGGTGAGTGTAAGTGCTAAAGAAAGTTGATGTTGACGCTGGCTAAACGTTAGCTTGCTAGCTCGCTGCTGCTGCTGCTACTCTCTCCCATGTTCACTCACACCCGTTCACGCAGCGCGGACTTGGAACACAACAACGCGAAATTTCGCACCGCGTCCGTACCGTGCCTGTGTGTATGGTTTGAGCGCGGAAAAACGCTGCGCAAATATTCCGCAAATCCGTCCCGCATTTCCGTATCGCAGCAGTGAGAATGACCCTCAAGTATGGTGTAAAATTGAGCAACGTTAATGCGGTCCAAAGCTCCTATACTAGTGGTGTAACTTAAACACCAACACTCCCCTGGTGCTCAGTGCTCCCAATCCGGGCAGAGTAGGCAGAGGACTGGTTATGTGCTATATTTAGGTCACAGGTCTATGGTCACTTAGACAAGCTAACAGATAACAACACATTAGCTCAGAGTTTAAGGGGTGTAACTGTGTAAGATGTGGTTTATTATATGTAAATATGCCGAATTGTGGTTTCATGGGTTGTTGTTGACGGTTGGGCAAATCTAGCTGCTAATGTATTCTGTCACTTGTTGCAACAGCAACAGTAAACATTCACGTAAGGGTTAATGAGCTGTAAACAGAGATGCAGAATCAAGCTATGTTGTAAATACACATTAGATATGTTGTATTTTAGCACAAAAATATTTACCAGTTAGTAAACCTATGGAAAATTCATTCATTAGCTTAATTTGCAAAATTTACCATTAAATTTATAGGCCACACACACAGAAAGACCACAGTGACCATAGACTGACTTGAATAGAGCATATAACCAGTACTGTTACTATCTACATAAAGTCACTAAATTGATATTTATATATTATTTTTGGGTCTTAAATTATGTTCTTTGGGTCTTAAAAAGGTCTTAAAAAGCATTAAATTTGTACTTTTAAAATGGTGCAAGAACCCTGTTGACCCACCACTGTAAACTTATGCCACTTATGTTGAAATAGGAGTTAAAAAAAGCCCTCAAACAGTGTCCTAAAATCTATGATCATTCCTAGTTCTTGTGGTGCAGACACAATAGAAAGTGCTGTCCAGAGAACTATGAAAAAGTTGCTCTAGTTTGAAAATACCTATTAGCTACCTCTTTGTTCAAGGGTTATCAGGACACGGGCTCAACAAAGTATAGGCACCATTAAAAAAAGCTGCATACAGAAGCTTTATATTCCAACTTTTTAATCTGTTTAAATCAGAAACAGGTACAGGCTTCTAATCCAGCCAAATGAGACCATACCTTTGCTCCATTTCCCTAAATGTAACTGTAGAGTAATCAGCAGTCAGAAAAGGAAAATCTTTCTTCCAACTTGGTCTCACCAATTTTTCAACAACTTCTTTGATTTAAAAGCAGTGCTTGAGGTCATTAACTTGCAAATCTCTCCAATGCAGCTTTGATATTAGCTTTAAAAGAATTCTTCATTATACCAGCAGGGGTTCTGAACCCTTTTCTGGTAATTTGTTGATCCCTTTTTGTTAGGCCTTAGATATCCAGTGTGATTTCTTCAAAATACATTACTGCTGTGCTAATTCAGAAGTAGTGAAGTACAGGGAAGACCATTTTGTTAATGCCCACATGTGGAGAAAAAAAAGAAAATTAAAACAAAGATTAAAGAAATAATGCTCACATATATGCACTCACCTGCCACCCACCCACACACACACATGCAGCTGCACTCCAACTGGTCTTCCGCTAATGTCTGTCCTTCTGTCTTTATCGTGTTTCACCAGGTCAGACACTTCAGTAGTAGCACTGAGCAGACAGGTGGTAATTAGCCACATCTTTCTCGGAGCAGGAGCTCATTTTTCTCACTTTTCAGTGACTCATGCTTTCCAAGGCCTTGTCAGATTTGCGATCCCATTGCTGTGACTCAGAATGTCAGGAAGTGTCCCCATTCTAGGCGTGGAGTCGTGAGGCACCATCAAGGACAGCAGTGGGTGACTGCAGCTACATGGGGACCTCGTGGCAACCACAGACCCAATGGAGAGACACTAAGCAAGGCCATTTCACTCATTGATTCACTCATTAGATTGTCAATTGACGCAACAGAAAAAAAAAAATGTGAATCTTCACGATATGTCTAGTGGTTGTGTCTGATCAACATTATGGTGCTAGGTTTGTACTTTTCTCACACCTCTATTCCAGGGCATTCCTGGAATAGAAGAAATGATGCTGGTAATGAGAGAGACAGAGAACAGAAAAACTAGTGAGCAGCATGAATGACTGGTGAAGGGATAATGCCTTCCCGAAGAGCACAGGGAACAGGTCAAAGACTAAGTAATTTCAGTTTCAGAGCGAGGAGGGGGAGGACGAGCACATCTCTTTTTAATCACTTCGCCCAAAGACATCCCGACAATTAGAGTTGTGAAGTCCACCGAGCATGAGTGAGGGATAGATGGAGTGGAGAGGAAGGCAGAGAGGAGTCAAAGAAGGGCGTGGGGGTGGACATGAAGTGTGAGGTGCTTCCTTCAGCTATTAGCAAGCATGTCTCAGAAGTGGGAGCAGTCCGAGAAGCACTGAACAATGGAGTCGGTCAAGCAGAGTAAGAGTGGAGTTAGGAATTAAAAGGGCTCTATGGCTTTTGGGGAGCAGTTAATTCAGTGCAGTTTCAGTAGATTTTCACTCAAGTCTCAGTGGTCTTTGACAGAGATCACTGAATCGTCATGGTGGCAAGAATGACTGTCAAGAAATTTTGCTATATTTTACACAGGCCTCTATCCACACACAATGTTTCACATTCAGGCTGTACATTCAGTGCTACTGCAGGAGGTAGTGTACTTAATATGTAGTGAGGTGGAAAGTATAGGTGCGGAGGACAGGGTGGTGAGTGAGTGAGAATCTTAAAGTCGAAAGTGAGTCTGCCTTTAATGCAGGAGACGTTAGTTTGTGTTCTGTCTCTGATCTGTGATTTACCTTTTCCTACTATTATTACATTAGTTACCAAATAAAGCAAGTCAATGCTGGAATTTCGTGTGATCTCGTGATTCTCACATGATCTTGTGATCTTGCGAATCCAGCTGCCTCTCAAGATAGTGAGAAATGAAGGTGGAGAGTAAAGTTGCAAGTATAGAAACCTGTCACACTTGAAATTATTGTTCTCTGGGAACCTTGAAGCTTTTACTTTAAAATAATTTAAGTTTTGCTTTTTTGAACTCAAGTAGATGGTTTTCCTGACGCACGTACACGTGTGCCGCGACTTCAGCTGGCTCAAGCAGACACTTTTTTAAAAGCAGTATATTTTAGGAATTCTAATAATTCAGGGGACACTTAACTCTATATCAGTGAAGTTACTGATTTTTTTTTTCCAATAAATATTCCCCAAAATTATGCAACAGCACATTTTTCCAAATTAGTTGTTAGGGTATAACCAGAAGGAGACCACTGATGTTTGAAGTGACTTTGGTGGTACGGCACTGTTTAAGAGTTATTGGATATTTTTATAGTAGATCTTCTTTTTGGCTTTGCACTTTGTAGACGGTCGGAGGATGGCTTGTTTTGATTAAAATTAGGCAGAAGTTCAGTGTTTAACTTACTTCAGTTGGAAAGAGCCGTTGTTTTACTCTTAACTTTTACTCATGAATTATTGATCCGAAAAGTTAGAATCTGTTAATATCCTTCCAACTTCAGTGAACTGCGTAGAGCTGTGTTCAAAAATGGCAACTGCCATTTGCAACCACATTTGTACCAGCTGGCAAAATAAAACTATATTAAAACATCAGACAGCAGTGAAAGGAGACTAATAATGACCTCATAGGCTTTCCTTCATGTTTGTAGGGCTGGTAAACATTTTGTTGCGGTCCAGCCAAAAACAGATGGCTCTTGTCTTCCTCTGTGGCAGTTTTGGCAGTGCCTTACGTGGGGCTCTGTGCTGGTTATGATACAGTGCCACCACATCCATGTAAGAGCTCATTTAGGCTGAATGTTAGATACGAAGACAGACAGAGCCTTCTGTTCGTACTCTGCGTTAAATTCATCTGTACTTGTGAAAGTTTTCTGAAAGCTTACAGATATGGACTTAACAGAGCAGCACCACCGGAGATCATGGAAGCAGTGTAGCGTAGTTCAAACAAGATACACCTGCTGAGACGATGAAGAAATTTTAATGATGGTGGAACGGAACAAATTTGCAATATAGTGAAAAGAACTCTCAGCCCACATGTCAGGATGTATATGGCCACACAGACTACCTCCGTCTACAGCGCTGCCTCTGTTTAAAGGTACAATATAGTGGCCTCCTCCACCATCGCCTGGTTTGTTGTAATGGGAAACATTTGACTCTGCCCTCTAGCGCCTGTTTTGGCTCTATTTATACCGACACATACACACAAACATATCTATGTACATAAAGGGTTTAAATGAGCCTTAATGCCACGATTGCAGTTACAAATGACAGAAATTCATCAAGTGTAATATTTGTTAGAAAAGTATCGTCCATTATGACTCCCATCAGAGTTTTGTCGAGAATTGGAAGCGGGACTAAAATTGTAAAGGTGGCTGCCTCGTAATATCAAGTAAATCCTCGTAAGTATTGTCTTGTGAGGCTGTTGGTTCTTTGTTTGTGATGAAGTGATTAGGTAGAGAGAGAGTGAGTGACATGCAGCAAAGAGCCACAAGCTGGAGTCGAGCCTGGGCCGCTGCTGTAACAGACTTGTACATGGGGCGCCTGCTCTACCACTAAGCCACCAACGCCCCATATACCATTTTCTTGATATAAAATTACATATGCCATGATAGAAGATTTTGGCCCTAACGCTCACCCGTAGTGTATATATTTTAGTTGCCTATTTCTTAACATGCCCCTCTCAGTCATTTACTTGCCCTAAACGCAACCTTTCCCCAACAAGTAGTGCAGCTGCCACATGCACATACTATAGAAAGCAACAATTTTACCAGTCTAACTCTACAGCTGATTTGCATCAAGTAGACCCACTATAATCTTCTCCCATGTGATTCAATGACTGTAAATGTTTTGTTATTTGTCATTAGCAGCATGTGTTTCGAGGGCAACTAATGCAAAATCCACACAATAAACAGCTCCCAACCAATTACATCATAGAGCAGTCAGTGTGTTATTGTGATGTTAGGTTCCTTCCATTGTCACTACCCCCTTTTCCCCAATTAGCTGAACACTTACTGTAGGTGCGTGCTCTGTAACAGCCTTACTGTCCTATTAGCCTCCACTGCTCTTGGAAAGAAATGTCATCCTAATGCTTATCTGCTGTTCTTTCAAGCGTACACTGTTGGGGAAACTTGTAAAATGTGGTACAACTGGTTACAAGCCGGCAGAAAAACCATTTGTACAGCAGTGAGCCAGATGGCCGATTCTGAGACTCACTGTGGAACATGAATTTAGTTTAGTTGTTCTTTGTTAACACCTTCTTTAACATCAACGCTTATGTCTAGGACTTGGCCATATGGCTGAAATCAATATTACAATACTAATAGAATATTTTTCAGTGTAATGTATGCATGCAAAAATAACATTTAAAATGAAATTCACCAGTACTTTCTGTTAGACAAAACTGCACTTTATCAGACCACCATTCACCTTATCCCTAACACTTACAACTTAGGCCTACCATACACTAGAAGACTGTTGAAAGACTTTCAAAGGATTAATGTCTTACTCTCACATCTAAAGACAATGTGAAATATTTAGTTACTCACTATAAGATTAGACTAAGGTCTTGCAGGGTTACCATTTGACTACAGCTAGAGTATTTGAGAGGTTATTTCCCATCCTACTCCTGGGGGAAAACATTCTAGAAACACAAGATAAAAGGGATCATATGTCGACAGTATTCTTGTCAATTCGGCATCAGTAAAATCTATGAAGATAAACTTGATTTCCATACAAACCTCCATACAAAACTGTGCTATTTCAGTGGGAGGAGAGTGTGGGAATAAGAGGTGAACAGTTTCAAAAATGAAGATTTCTCACTAAATTAAGTGCTCGTTGGTAGATCTGATGCGCACCTAATTAAACACAGACTCTTGTTCCCTTCACAACTGCATCAGTTTCTCCTCATTTTCCACAGTACAAGAGAAGCAAGAATTGTTCACATTCTTGCCATAAATCTATAGAGACCTGTTCATTCCAGTGAAAGTTGCTCAGTGGCACATGAAGCCGAAATGGTTCAACTGCCACCTATAAAATTACCTGCATGATTGGTGCTGCTTCCGCATCATAGAGGCGCACTAGAGATTCCTGCTGGTCAAGCTGGCTGCTTCTGGTCTAGCGCTCCTATAGCTTGAATGGGGATGAAATGATTAAATCTTGCAGGTCTTCTCAACTTTCCAAATGTTATCCAACTGAATGGATCAAATCCTGATAGTGAAATGAGTAATTTCTCAGGGGTATGACACTCAAAAAAATGTATCCACTGATTTACAAATGTCTTTTTCACTATGTAAGTCTATGGGCAAAAGTCTTTTGAGGCCCAATGGCATAATGTGGAAGACCCTGAAGTTGTAACTGCACTGTTAGGCCACTACAAAAATTGGCTTCAATGCCTGGTGCACCTCCTGGGGGCCTGGTCCTTGTGACTTCCTGGAGTCCCCTCCATGTTTACTGTCTATTTTGTTTGCTGCATCCTATTTGGTGCTGGAGAGAGCACAGCTATTGGTTGTATGTTTATGTCAATGAACTTCAGTATTTGCATGAGCCAAGACTAAAAACTTACAATACTATTAAACATGTTTCATTTTGTTGGAACATCAAGCAAGAAAAAGACTGACTTTAGACAGCACGGATGAGTTTTGCAACCACCTTACACCAAACAATCACGATCAGGGGAGCGTGCACCAACTGCAGCAACAACATTGGAAATTTGTCTGCAGCAGTGAAATTAGTTAAATAGTCATTTGGTGTCAGGCCGGCTTTAAAGATAAATAGCATTTCCTTTTAACAAAAACATTTTTGTCACTGAGCATAATTAAGGCAGAATCTCTATTTCCCTAAAGTGTATTGGGAAATTAGTGTGTAAATGTTATTTCTAGGGGACAGGGTTGAATGAAAAGAAATAAAAAGTGATCGTCACAAGTTGAAAACAAGGAGGAGGACCCAAATGCAACAGCAGAATGTAGAAAACACTCCTGCCTGACTAGGAGCAGTGGGTAAAAACAGGCTTACAGTTCAGCAACTTCAAGGCAAAGAGGCAAAAACAAACATCAGATAGGGGTAAAGTGGGAAGCATATCAAAGACAGGTCTTAGGTTAGTTTTAGATTTCTAATCAATATGCATTTGCACATTTTCCTAGTGCAAAGGAAGAGGCAAAATAAGGCTGTGGATTGGAAGACAACATGTTGCAGAGTCACTGGCAATAATCGTGTCCCATTCAGCTCTGTTATAATAAAACTTGTTTCCATTATAAAGTAATGTTAGGAGCAGATGTATTAGCTCTTTAAGAAGATGGATTCTTTTTTGTCATGGCAGCAGTGTGTGTCTGTGAGCTGTTTTTAATGGTTTCTTGAAAACAGTGGGGGCCTTTGTTTTCCAGAAGGCAACACAGCAGTGCAAGAGAGTGTGGGAGCGTCTGACTGTGCAAAATACATCAGTGGGTTTAGACATTTCATGGGCATTAAAGGTGATAGATTAAAAAACACACTTGCATTATCCTTTAAAGTACTGAACTGAGGAGATTAAATTTAGTTGAGTTTAATTTTAGCTTTCAATTCATGTCCTGTTTTTTATTTTTAACCTCACCCCTTTTGTCCTCTCTCTTTCTCTCTTTTAATCCAGATTGCTGAGACGTCAAACTCATTCCTGAATCGAATGCTGAACAGAGACACCATCACAAGAATAACATACAAAAGTAAGTGTCCATGTGCAGTAATGTCAATGTCTGAACATCACAAAATAAACTTAAAGCACCAATTAACATTCGCTAAGCTTTGTCCTCTTCAGTTACTGTTGCAAGACCATGACATGGCTAAAAGTTACAGATTTGCTACAGAAAATTCTGAGAAATGTTAGAAGTAATGGGCCTTTTATTTTCGGACGGAGGTAGACGAAAGGAGATTCCCATCTCTGCCCTATGACTATCACCTTTTGTCAACTGAAGCTTGAAGATTTTATCAGCTGTGTCTAGTTGGCTAATTGAGCTAACATTAGCCTCATGAGCCATTTGGAAAATGTCTCCAGCTGACCTTTCAGTGTTTCAAGCTGACTCATTTTAAAACCAGAGCCCTGCAAAGGGTTCTTAAATGTGCACTTGATGGCTGCATACAAGAAATCAATCTAAGAGACTGAGGCTTTTATCCAGGCTAAAAGTCAGCACCCGTTTTAACATACCAACAGCTTTAGCATGAAGAAAAGTAATTTTTTAGTTTTAACTAACTGGATAATGGATAATACCGGTATAACACTACCTGAAATAATGAGCTTGGGTGGAGCTGTTGGAGTGTAAACTTCCCCAAATACAATAGAGCAGGATAGAGTCGCTAATGTTAGCTCTGACATAGTAGCATCCAGGACAGACAAAGACTATTAATGAAAACTTGATTGATTTTCAACCAGCTTTGTGTCATCACAGTGTGTGCTGATGAGCGGTGTTTGGCTTCCACCTGTGCTGCCAACCACCGGACCTCTGCCATCAAAAGGCCTGGGAGCTCCAGGGAAGCCAAACAACGTTCATCTGCACACACTGTGATGACACACAGCTGGTTGAAAATCAGCAGTTTCTCTGCTTCTCTTCGCTGGTTCCTGAAGAGCAGGGTAGGCCTTTATTCAGTGTTATAATCATTAAAAAGCAAAAGCAGCATGAGTATACATTCAGTAGGCTATACTTTCATGAGCTAGCTAACTAGCTACCTAACCATACACTTTTCAGGGTTTGATTTTTGTTTTGGAACGGGGAGGAAATGTATCCTTCCAACGTCTCCAGGTAATGAGTGTCATTAATTCACAGTGTGCACCAGGCACAATGCTTAGCTCAAAATCCATAAAACCAGCCTGAAAATGAAGGAAATCTGAAACTACTGCATGTGAGTCTCAGCACAGCCATGTTGTTGCTGGACCCTTGTCAGAGCCGGCCAGTGGTAAGATTGGCCAGTCTTCATTTGAGGGGCAGGTCCATCCAAAGGGTCAGTTATTTCAGTGCTTAGCATGCCTAAGAGCATACCTTTCAACACCATGGACAGCGCCTTATCAGAAGAAGGACTCGTCTTTTAAAATCCACCAAAATAAACAATTTTACACACAATACCAGTTGTGGATGGAGAGCTCTGGTTATGTTTGACCAGACAGCAGGCAAAGGTCCCCTCCTTATGTACCCATTTCAGACGGCTGTCACCAGTGTTTGTCATGCTTGTAGCCACTGCTTTTATTCTGCCATGTTGATATGATCCTTTATATCAGCATTGCACCATGTGTGATCAAAATTGAAGGCTACTCTTGCAGCATGTGCAGAATGTAACGTTTAAAATACTGGATACTCTATGAAGGAAGAAGTAAGCCTCCTGGAGCTCTTTTGAAAAGACCAGCTTTCTCTTTGACTTGACACCTAACCATTGAGTGCACTACTAGGTTCTGTCAGAAAAAGCTGCAAGCATCATAGGCCAGCAGCCGCCTTGACAATGACTGACTGATTGATTGATTGATGTCACACATACAGATTGAATTTACATGGTGCATTGTTTGTTTTTATATTGGGTTAGGTAAAATGAGTGGGACAATTATAATTGTATTATTATTATTATTATTATTATTGTTTTAATTGTGGTAAAAACTGGGACAATTTGGTGGTGAATGTTGAAAATCAGGACACTAAAGTGTTTTACCAATATTTGTCAAAATATCTGTCCCCGACAAAGGGGGTTGTCTAATCACCATCAGCAGGCCACTTCAACATGTGGCAAAATCAAGAGCTTGACAGGCCAGCCATGCCTATGGTGTCAAGAAGATCAGCATATTTGATGAAGAATCTTGCACTTTAAGGCTAATACCCACTTGGCTGAATGCACTTATTGTGAGTTGCTTTGGATAAAAGTGTCAGCTAAATGTAATGCAATGCTAAGCTATGATTGCACAATTGCTGTTCAGGGGAGGAGGGTTAACAAACAGTCAGCTGTTCAACACTCAAATTGTATTTTTCTTAATAACTACTTCACTTTTTTGATCTCCAAAAGCATCATTATTTCATTTCAAAGTGCTTATTGAAGGGCTGCAGCAGGATGGGGATGGTGAGATGGCTGCATTGCAACGCTTGATAGCTGGAGGAAGCCGCTGGTGAGGCAGTTAGGCAGCAGTCGACAGCAGCTCTCCAGAGGTTTCCCTCTGCCAGCATGCCATACTGGAGAGGCGGCATCGGCACGGAGAGCGCCCCAGGCTAGCTTGAAAAAAGAGACAAATAATTGGATTAATGGGGGGAGCAGTAAGTGGCTGGATAAACACACTGACCCCTTGTGGCTGGGAGGAGTCTCGGAGGCACCAGGTGGAGCAGGAGGCTTCAGGCGAGGGGCAGTCGGAGGGGTGGGGGGGGGTTCCTCAGGGTCCAGCTGGAGGAGCTGGAGAGGAGCATGGATCCTGACAGCTGTCAAAACTCCCTCAGATACACTGTCTCTCACATGCTGACTCACACACATGCATACACAGTCACACACACCGCCCCCTCATGCTTATGAGTCCTTAGGCATATCCCTCAGCCAGTAATGGTGCCAGCTTTTTTTATAGCACATATGTACACACATTCAAACACAAAGGCACATACACACCATCCAGAGAGAATAATTATATTCATGCACATGATCAAAGATAAGCAGCATTGCTGCTTTTCACATGCAGAGAGGATCAGAGATGATTTTTTATGGGGATTTTCTCAAATTAAGCCTATCATGCTTATTAGGTTTGAAAAAAATAATATTCTTTTCATTCTATTTACAGGATGCAGTGTTTAATAGTGATGCAAAGCACAGTTGAATTAGAATTAAAGCTGCAGTGGTCCACCACGGTGACCTCATTACAATAGGCAGTCCATTTGTCAACGGAGGCCCAACAGATGACAAGTTGTTGAGAGCGTGTTACTGGAGTGTGAAGAGGAAGAGGGAGAGAGTTGCAGTCTGTCTAATTAGCGTCCTGACAGTGGAGACAGTTTGGATAAAAGAGGTTTTGTGCTGCAACACCAACAGCCTGTCATTCACAGAACAGTAAATGATATGTGAAATAAGAAGTGAGAAAAATGGGTTATGAAAGATGAGCTCAGTGCTTGATGAGCAGTGGGTGGTGAGTTTACAGCCCGCACACTAAAGAGGAGGATGTATTAGGTAAACTCATAGCCTCTGAGGAAAACACCCAGTTTTTGGTGACCAGACGAGGTCTGTGATGAGAGAGTTAGCAACAACATGTCTGCGTCTACAGCTGTCTGACAAGACTCATTTGCTTCCCAGTGCACTTTACTCCACCATTTTATTAGAACGTACTATATCTATATATTGCCCTCAAAAATTCCTCCAATGGTACAAAGAGTGTAGTCCTTCTGGCATGTACACTACTTCCTACTAAGTATCCCACATTGATGTGTAAGTATGCCTCTCAGTGATGTTGTATTATGATTTAATGTGTCCAGTATCTCAGTTAACTACTCATTATACCCTGAACATTAAGTGTTTACTGTGTAGGGAACAAGGGAGTGAGTGAAGATACAGGCTGGGAGACAGCTTTATCTGCTATGCATGCTGATGCAGAGCAGTCACTCTATGAATCGGAGTCCTGAATGGCTCTCAGACGGAATCAGAAATTTTCTATTAATCAGACATTCATACTTTGTATAGTAAAATGTGCAGACGAATGTACGAAAGCCGTACATGCAGCAACAATACTGTTTTGACAAGGAAAATCTAAACTCTAGGTTCATTTAAAGCGGACATTTTTTTCTACTTTTCTAATAACGTATCAAATCACAAAGTGAAAGCATAGTGATGGAACCTCTGGGGAATTATAATGACTTTCAGCTCATTTTTTAGCTGTCCGGCCCACAACTTCACTGTTTGGATAACTCTCACAGCTCTCATAGACTCATTTTATGCCACAGCACCAACTGATTTCAGTGAAAAAGCTCTGGTAAGGCCATTTTACACTGCCTGCCCAGCAGCGAACAGCAGACAGACACAGTTAGACACTAGCTGGTGAACATAGTGGAGCATTTAGCAGCCAAAGAGCGACCTCAGGCATGAGGTAGACCTGAGACCAAGAGTGAGAGAGTGAATATTGGTCAGAACCTGCAAAATCAGCCAGTCTTATTCTGGACTCATCAAATACCAGCACTTGAGCAATGTATTCTGGCGTCAGACACCAACGAAAAAGCTGTCCTTTCACATTGACATGGTACGCAGCCTGTTGCTGTTATTGTGTAACGGCATTGGGTGGTGGGAGGGGTGGTAAATGGATCCACTAACCACTAGGGTTGGGTCAGTTCTCTGTAATACCAATTCAGTTCGGTACTCCGTCTTGGACCGGGGTTTTTTTTTTTCGAGACCAACCGCACCGCATACTCGGGTAAATGAGGACGTCCGCAAGCCTTGTGCGTGCAAAGCACAACCGCGCGGACTCCGCTCCGCGCACCAGTGTCACACAAAAGACTGTTTGGCATGTATTTTTACACGGAGTCCGCCCCACTTATAGTACGCCCGAGTCTGTGGGCACCTGTGTCTGCCTCTTCACCAAGCGCACAGCGTGCAGGAGAGAGAGATGGGGTGGGGCGAGGACTGAGCTAGGGGGTGCAAATGCGCATGCACTGAGGCCTCTACTGTTGTCTGGAGTTTGTAGTGACGGGGAGTCAATAATGGCGGACAATTTAGTCGCAAAGAAATCAAAGAATGCGCCATTATGGCAACACTTTGGCTTTGAGCCAGACGAAGGAGGCAACCCCTGTTTGCACTGACTGAGTAAGCTGCAAAATTTATTTGTAAGGAATAAAAGAAACACCTTGTTACTGTCACTCTGTTGTCCTAAGGTCATTTTTTATTTTAAATGAGTCAATTGTGCCCCCAAGTGGCGAAAATCCGGTATTACCGACTTGATGCGGGTTTTTTTTTACAAAAACCGGACCATTTTTGTTGTTTTTTTTCTCATACTGACCCTAAACCCAACTATGTGCTTTTGTTGCCAAAACCCAGCCACGTATGTGTGTTGGCTAAATGTAACCATGTGCATTTGTTATTGACGTAAAAAAAAAATGGCAATTCACATTGTTGTACCGACATAGTGCATTTATTGGGAAAGAGACAGTCGATTTTGAAAATAAAAAGCTAAAGTTGACATCAATCAATCAATTTTATTTATAAAGCCCAATATCACAAATACAATTTGCCTCACAGGGCTTTACAGCATACGACATCCCTCTGTCCTTTAGACCCTCACAGCGGATAAGGAAAAACTCCCCAAAAAAACCCCTTTACCGGGGGAAAAAAATGGTAGAAACCTCAGGAAGAGCAACTGAGGAGGGATCCCTCTTCCAGGACGGACAGACGTGCAGTAGATGTCGTACAGAACAGATCAGCATAACAAATTAACAGTAATCTGTATGACACAATACAGTAATCTGTATGACATCCTCGGTAATGACAGTAGCTTACAACAACATTCATGAAAGTAATAATACTGTCGTTATAGCATCCCAGAACATCAACAGCCAGTGCACCCAGGGTCCCTTGCATGTCATCTGTCAACATGGAAAGTCCATGACCAAACGTTATGTGACATGGTCGCAGTGAGAATGTGTTGACTAAACCGCTCCAGGTTGGGATGTTATCAGTCCATTATCTGTGGTTATTATCCTCATAGCTATGGGTCAGTAGGGGCGTGCTCCACCTATAGACCAAAGAACTATGACATCGTGCTAACAACAACAATCAATTCCAGGTCGAAAACTGAGATAATTAAAACTGGCAAACTTATTTATTTCTGTTGTCATTTTCAGACATAATTGTAACGTTAAATGATACATAGTTAAACACTTTGGTTTTTCGACCAATATGACATTTCTGTTGTGCTTAGTTGTTGTTTTGCTGTCATCTTTGATAAACCGAATCTACCGGCAAGGCCACAGCAAAATGTATTTTAACCACCTGGAACAAAATCAGTATCAGTGTAAGTATGAGTTATGCTGTGTTTGACGTTGTGGTAGACAAGTAGCTAAGTGGTAACTGCTAAGTAAAATGACTGTATCTATCAATGGAGTCTGGTGGCTTTAATATAACGGGTTTAACTGTCCATACTTACACTTCAACTGATGTTGATTTTTTTATTTAGGTTTGCCTCTTTTGGGTCTAACTGATTGAGGCAGTGTTTACTCAGCAGCATTTGATTTTATGTATGTGACATGAGGATTTTCTACCTGGAAGTTGCTGTAAATAAACATTGTTATTCGATCTATTGGTAGGTTTAGAAGGCTGTTATCAGCCTGTTCAGTGGCCGTTACCAGTTTGATAGGTTTCACAGTCTTTGGGGTTAGCGCTAAGAAGATGTGGTAAGAGTTAGAAAAAAATCAGAGATGAGTTGGTAAATATTGGTTTCGTATGGGACTTGGACCCCATCTCCTGGGCGGAAGTCCTGTATTTGACCCATCCACAAACCTTGCTCATTGGAGAAAGCCCCATGAAAGCCCTGTCTGGTAATAAGGAGTATAATGTAGTTTTAAGTATTTTCTTTAAAGACATTAGTTATTAGGTAGTACATAGTTTAGTATAAAGAAGCATAAAATAGAAATTAAAAAAAATATATATGGTAAATGGATTGTGCTTGGATAGTGCTTGTCCAATCAAAGTGACCACTCAAACCCTTTCCAACACAAGCACTGTCACCCTATTTACACACACATTGGGTTGGGTAATCATGGGTACCTGGCAGGTGATCCACAAAAAAAATTGATTCGCAGGTGGTATTATGTTTTAATTTTATTTCCCAGTTTGGTTCTGGGTGAAAAAAAAGGACATGCGGGTCTAATGGTATCATAACTATATTAAAATAAAAAAGAGAAGAATAATAATTTAATTAAATGTTTTAATGTTTTAATCCTCTGACTGCTGAGTTTGTGTGCCGCCTCTGTCTTCTCCGCCAGCTGGAATATGAGAGCTGCTTCAATCAGGCGCGTTACTAACAGGCACGTTAACTGTGGAGATGTGCTGCTCAATTTTATGGGAATAAGCAAAAAATATTCATTTAAATTGTAATTCTTGAATTACATTTTTTTTCAAATATAATACTGGAACTGTTGCAACACAAATTGGTTATGTGTGAAGAAGGCAATGGGGGTGCGGTGTTGCATGTCATGATTCCGGTTTAGGGGCAGGTCTTGAAAATCAGACCTTTGCAGGACTCTGGGCTTCCATCAGATGAACATTCCCACACACACAAACTGATAGCACAGCCATTGTGAGCAATACAGGGCTCAGTATCTTGCCCAAGGACACTTTAACATGTAGACTGCAAGAGCCAGGAACCCCTCTACTTCGTGATCCACAGCCGAACCCGTAACCTACAAGTACCTCAAATCTTACTATATAATGACGAAAACTCTGTGTGTGTGTCTCTGTCTCTGTTCCACGTTTTTCTCCTCACTGACTTGGTCAATCCATGTGAAATTTGGCACAGTGGTAGAGGGTCATGGGAGGATGCGAATGAAGCAATATTAAATTAATTAATTATTAATTAATTAATAAGTTTGGCTGATCTGCATGAAACTCGGTGAACATAATCTAGGGACCAATATCTAAAGTTCCCTTTTGGCAAAAGTTGGAAAACTTACTAAAACTGAGCTTCTATAAGGCAATGAATATTGCGGAGGGCGTGGCTCATCACATAAACCACGCAACTTTGTAGGCATGTGACCACACATAATCTGAGGGGACCCCTCCATTATTGACCCAATCAAACAAAATGGGGGCGCTAGAGAGCTAATTTCTCATCTGGGCCTAATTGCCATATTGATTTTTACTAAACTTGGTAGAAATGTAGAACAAGACGCCTCAAGGTGACTGGAGAAATTTAACTCTAATTGGCAACTGGGTGTTGCTATAACAACAGAAAAATGCATAAAAATGGCTAAAATGCGACAGATCGCTGTGGCTCCCCCTGTGGCCCAATGCTTTTGTTGTTGTTTTTTCTAATTTTTGGTATTACTAAGTCATGGTATGGTATGCTGTACATAATCACGGAAACTGTCAGTGTGTCATTCTGTCAGTCAGTCATTCTGTCTGTCCCATGTTTTTCTACTCACTGACATGGTCAATCTATGTGAAACTGCACATAGGCATTGAGGATTGGCATAGGTAGAAGGTGACAAAGCTACCAATGGATATGGACTAGTTTGTTAATAAAAATGTACTTTAATAAATTTGTTTAGTCACTCTCCACCACCTGTCAGAAACATTTTAAACATACGATTCATCTGAATGTTCAGGTCCCATCTATTAGCCACCCATTAGCAGACTGCACTTGATCTAGGCTAGCTGATGCTTTTGTGCAGTAGTTTCCAACCTGGGGTCAGGGCCTCAAAAGTATCCCAAGAAAAATCGTCACAAGATGATCAGAGAAAGAACAAGAAAACTTTTCTGTCTTCTCTCTGAGGAAAAAGAACAGCAATACTCTTTTGTTGAAGATAATCCTTTTAGGAAACTGATGACAAGTGTGCTTTTTTCTTTCTGTTATGTTGTTTTTGTGCAGCTCACAACTTCAAATCAAAACTACAGTACAGTATCCTCTGATGAAACATTAAAAGTCCCTTATTGTTTTTGTTTTCTGCTTTCCTTTCTACAGATGATGCGTATTTACTGACTGGCCTGAACATAGAGGAGATTTACCCAGAGACAAATAGTTTTATCACATATGATGGATCGATGACCATCCCTCCATGCTTTGAGACCGCCACATGGATCCTGATGAACAAGCCGGTGTACCTCACACGCATGCAGGTGAGCCTCAGCTGCTGAGCCAGACCTGAAACATAACTCCCAAAACTCACTGGAGATTGTCTGTCTCAGCCAAGGATTTTCTCTCTAACTATTGTTCTGCCTGTGAAACATGTCAGCCCAGCACTGAGGCTTTTACTCCAACACTTTCCCAGCTCTTCTTTTGTCTAATACTTCATACAGTGTCTGGAAAATAATGCAGTGAATCAAAATGCCTGGCTCACATTTCCATGATGCTTTGGTCAAATTTTAACCGGCGCCTCTTCTCTCTCTCTCTGTATCTGCCTTCTCCTAAGATGCACTCCTTGCGGCTGCTGAGCCAGAACCAGCCATCTCAGATCTTCCTGAGCATGAGCGACAACGTTCGTCCGGTCCAGCCACTGAACAACCGCTGCATCCGCACTAATATCAACTTCAGCATGCAGGGCAAAGACTGCCCCAACAACAGGGCTCAGAAGCTCCAGTACCGAGGTAGAAACAATAATTCACCCTGCTGCTGCTTTATCACCCTCTCTTCACCTCATTACTGACATTTCTTGTTTCATATTTATTTATATTTGATGTAGAATATATCTGAGATCTAATTTGCAGGCATATCTCTATTTCCACTGGGCATTACCATATTACTCATAACATCTGGACACTTCCAATTATAACAAATTTTCCTCTAAGGGAAAATTCTAGTTTATTACAACATGGGTCTTATGTTCATAGTTGGCCACGATCAGGGAGGCTGTAAAGAAGCCAACAGTTTAGCCAGATTTTCTAAAGCACTTGAGTTTGGGTAGAACTTTACACTACAGCTCAGTAATAATAAAGTTTCAAGGTGGTAATTTTTTCTTGTGTCACCGTTTAGGCCTTCAGACGTCATTAACAGTCAGAGCCTATAATTCCCAACGGGCACAGACTGACTAACAGATACGGATTAACTGAATGTCTTCTGTAGCATTAACCTCTTGCAGGTATTGTCTGTGCTGGGTACAGCCCACAGCTGCCCCAGAATCTACTAACACCCAGTTGTGGCACTGTGGATACAATAGAACTCACCATAGTTTTTCTCCACCAAATCCACAACCCACTGATAACAGCAAAACCATAAATCTTAAATGAATAAATAAGATGGAACAAATTAGAAAAAGTCATAAAATCATGACATCATAAAGTCATAGAATTGTAAGATACGTAGATATGACAAGGATATACATATAATATATGTGTTTTGTAGAAATGCCAACATTTTTGACTGAACTGAACTGCAGTAACATCAAAAACGCAATATATTGAGTCAAGTAATTTAAATGTAGAGTGATAAGAAATATAAACCTTTATTCTTTTTGAGCTTTGAGGTAACTTTAATGTCATTGTGCACCACAGGGTTTCATGATGCTGTTAGAGCCTAGTCCCTCTTTGCTACACAAGGAAAAGGAAACAAAAAACAGTGTCACGTTCCAGAGGGGCATTTTTTAAATTTGCATAATGTCCTCAAACCTGCAAATAATTTATAAAAAGGAAAGCCAGCTCACCTGAAAACTAGTAGCCAAAACCACTGAGCACCAACCTTTTCACCTAGCTGCCGCCATCTTTCAGGAAAAAGTCAAGTCACTGTTATTTATATGGCACTTTACACACAGACGCAGTTGATCCCAAGTGCTCTTACAGCACACACAGAGAAAGACAAAACAGAAAGGATGAAGAGAAACACAATTATTTGAGTGATAATAGCAACAAAATAATAATAACAGTAATCATCAGTAATGATAAAATACCATTACTTGTTATTAATGTACCTTTAGCAGGAAACTGTGGCTGTATTGTTTTTATACTGTCAACGCGGTGTGACAGTAACAGCAACAAAGGCAGTCACATTATGCACAATTAAAGGCTGGTTAGTTAAATTGTGTTTTAAGATGACTTTTAAAATTTCAGTGGTGAGGGAGAGTCAGATGATGAGAGGAAGAGAATTCCAGAGTTTTGGGGCAGTGACAGAGAAAGCCTTTAGTCCTGGATCTCATGACAGACAGAAGTCTTTGGTTAGACGATCTCAGTTCTCTCACAGTGTGATATGAGGATAGGAGCTCTGTGATGTAAGAGGGGGCGAGGCTGTTTAACACTTTGGAGACAAACATCAGAATCTTCAAATGTATCTTGTAGATAACAGGCAGCCAGTGTAGGGATGCAAGAATGGGGGTAATGTGCTCCCTCTTATTTGACCTTGTTAAAACTCTTGCTGCTGCGTTTTGGACTAATTGAAGACGGGGTAAACACGACTGAGTAATTCCGAACTATAATGAGTTGGGGAAAAAAAGTCAGCCAGGGCACACATAATGTTAATTATCCATATACTGTACTGCGTACTGCTGCCATTTTAAAGGGATAGTGCACCCAAAAATTAAAATTCAGCCATTGTCTACTCACCCATATGCCGAGGGAGGCTCAGGCGAAGTTTTAGAGTCCTCACAACACTTGTGGAGATCCAAGGGGAGAATGGGTAGCAACACAACTCCACCTAATGGAGGCTTACATCGCCCCAGATTCAAACATCCAAAAACACATAATTGAAACCACAAAATATCTCCATACTGCTCGTCAAGTGTCCTGAAGCCCCGACATAAAAAGTTCAATCTGCATTGTAGCCTGCAGCTCTAACTGCCGGTCTGTGCACGAGCCTCCATTAGGTGGAGTTGTGTTGCTACCTCCTCTCCTCTGGGATCTCTGCAAGTGTTGTGAGGACTCTAAATCTTCACCTGAGCCTCCATCGGCATGGCTGAATTTTCATTTTTGGGTGCACTATCCCTTTAATGTACGTTGATAAAGAAGCTCAAGCTTTTTAGCCAGCAGGCAAATGCTCACAAATCATTAAATAAGTGCCAAAGCAAAAAGGTTAAGGAGTGGGAATGATGAAAGATAAATAGAAGAGTAAAATTTACCACATTACATTTAATTTTGATTTATTTTATCAACTGACTGGAGGAAAAGTAAAAGGGTTAAAAATAAAGATTAGCCACTGGTTGTAGGTTGAACGGAGGAAACAGCATTTTATATTTCTTTTTAGAATTTTACACTACATTTTAATACTCAATTTCAAACTCTTTGTCTAGTCAGTTGGTTTATTTTGACTCAGGTATTGCAGCCATATGTCAGTTCCAGGCCTCTATGAACCTGAGTGTTTGTTGTTTAGCAGCCTGATTGTCTGACTACTCGTGTTTCTGGGTCCATCTGGCTTCTTTTAGTGATGTCATCCCATCCAGACCTTAGAAATAATTATTACCAATAAAATGATCAGGGGTCCAAGGATAGATGTAAAGCCCCATGAGGGAGGTTTGTGATTTCTGATATGGGGCGAAATAAATACAGCTGACTTGACTTAATGGCCAAAACTACATAATTGTTTCAACCATTTCAAACCCATTGCAGAGGAGGTCTCACTTCAGTTTTCTTTAGAGGTGTTCATTTAATAAACTCAAATCTTTCCCTGCAGTTATTTAACTATTTACATCCTGTGAACAAACAACTGGCAAGAGAGAGTGTTCTGTCAGCAAGGGTGATCAAATTATTACTCATCAAACTCTCATCTAAAGAATAGATATTGCACCCAAATGACCCAGATGTAATTTATTTTAGATTCAAGATCCACATTGATTCCAGGAGATTATTGCTCTATCTGTGCTCACCATTTTAATTTATGAAATTAATATGAAATTTGTGCGCTGAGCTGGGACTCAGCTGATGGCTGAGATAATGTAGACCGCAGATTGATGTGCTAAAGAGAAGGAGGGGGAGAAAAACAGGCAGCAGAAAGTCAGATGGCTGGACAGTCAGAACACCTGTTTGGCCCTGACTGACAGATCTGAAAACTGGCTTGTCACAGCTCACTGCAACCTGGGAGGTGTTGCTGCAGTCTGTCATCTCTCCTACTCTGTTTCAGCCAATATATATGTGAGCAACTGCTGCACAGAATGTTGAATATCACTCCTGAAGCGTAAATACGCTACAGGCGAGAGGTAGCCCCAGTCCCTGCTATTCATTCTGTTGGTTTTTTTATTTTTTATTTTGTGCTGTGGATTTACTGTACTGTGGCCGACACACACCATGATTGTTTATCTGTCTGTATCTCTCTCTTATTCTTCCTCTGTTCTGCTCTGCTCGACCATCCTCCCTTTAAATTCTTATTCTGTGCAGCGGTCGTGGGGAGATTTCACCCACCTCACACCATCGTGATCCTGAAACAAATGCACTCACCAGAGAGCCTCAGAGAGTAGGCCAAAAAAACATACAACAACAGACCTGCTTATTTAATTGTTCAGAGATTGAAAGACCTTCATGATGAAGTGGGGAGGCGGAGGAGTGGAGGGAGGGGGGTTGCTCATTAAAAGGGAAAATACGTCTCTGGTGATTTGTGTAAGGTCAACCTTTAGAGCAGGAGCAACAAGACACACTCCTCCCCTCCCCGGAGAGGTGATTATCAGGGTAACTGAATGGGAAATCAGGGAGGTTCGGGAGCTAATCATGCTCTGCATATGTGTGTGTTTACTTTTTCGTTTTCACCACCTGATGAAAGGAAATCTTATTTTCATAGCACTCCAATAAATCTTTCACATAGCAGCGAGACACCTGTTTATCAAATTACAATATTTACTTGTGTTCTTGGCACCTCCACGTTTTGGGTATAATTTTCTGTCAAGGCTGCCACTTGAAACATAGCGGCACCGCCACCCCTCACACCACCCACCCACCCAGCCACATTCACTCAAGTACCATTCCTTTTGAATTGTATGTTATCGCTAAAGATGAAATATGATGTAGGGGAAGGGGGGGGAGAACAGTTGAACTGTGGAGAGCAGCGCATATATAAATCAGTATTCTCACGCCTGTCCTTCTCCTCTCTTCCAGTGAACGAGTGGTTGCTAAAGTAGCCTCCCTTGGATGAGCATGGAGACGAGTGTCAGGGATGGAGAGCGGGACGAGGCAAGGGGAGGAGAGGAGGACGTGGAACCTGGGGTTTAAGGCTGCATCTCATCTAAGATTATTTCATGGCATTGTATAAAGACAAACACTGGACATTATCCGAATTAAGGAACTTTGTATTGCGAGCAAAGAGACTCTACTTTTCATACATTGAGAACAGTTTGAACCCTCGATCTAACACATGCTAACAAGCCCTTTCCCCCACTGTACAACTATATCTATACGGACATTTTGATACCAATACTTTTTTGGGAGAAAACCAAAAAAAGACACTGGGAAAGAAACAAAAAAAGGTAAAGTGGAAGCATTTATTTGATAGCCTCCCAACTAATAGGACAACGTTGGGACTTTAAAAGCCTTTGTACATAAAAAAATGTTGCTATCAATGGGAAAATCTAAGGACTAAGTCACTGCCCCCATCCCGCCGGTCAAGAAGAAGTGGTCATCACAGTCCCACACGGACGTTTCATTCCAGTCACCAACAAGGCATGCAATCAGCAAAACCAACAGAAGATGGAACACAGCCTTACCTTGTCATTTTTCCAAAACTCGAGTCATGTCATGGGAGACGAGCGAATATTTACAGGCTTTCTTACGGCCTCAGAACAACCAGTGTCTTGGCCTCGTTTGTACATATTATAATTATCAATACTGCAGAAAAATGAATATGTAAAGAAAAGTAATGAATAAACATTCAAAAGATATATTAAGAGGATTTTAAAAAAAAAAGACAAAAAGTTGAGAATTTTAAAAAGCTTGGCGCACTTTGAATTCTGGAGCAGTTCTCAGTCTGAGCTGATGCCTTTTTTCTGTTTTATTGTTTACAATGGTCATACACTGTGTTTGAGTAATGTTATCAGCCCAATAAATGTGTCTGGAAAGTTCACTTTGGAAAATGCTTCACTATATGAGGATCTGACTTATTGTACCTGTACCTGTTTTGTACTGTTCCATATTAAATGTGTTGATATGTCAATATTCCTCCTCAGAGGCATGCTCAATAACACCGCCGACACAGAGACAGCATTGCTCAGAGATTACAGGCGGATAGCGCAGGTTATCAGGGTAGCGTCTTCTTGACAGAGCCTCTAAATGAATGACATGGGATGGTGTCCTGCTGATACAGATGCAGCTTACAGTCTGGCTTTCTTTCCATTGTTTGCCTGATACAGCTGAAGCTTATCAGCAATGCACAGGAAGCTCCGTCAGGGTTGACGTGACCTGTCATAGTCTATCAGATCACATCAGCGGTCATCAGGGGACAAGGAGGAAAGGAACCTCCTCTCCTGGGCTGATGAGGTACATGCCTAACAATACAAGTCCAATCCACTGCTGACTGCCTCACAATGTCTCCAAAAAGTTAGTAAACCAGTTGTAGGATCCTGCCTAAGTGGTTATTGAGGGGGTAAAAGAAGGACACACCACATGTGAATAGACTGTGTGCAATATTGATGGGTATGTACGTGAGTAACTTTTTCAGCAAGGTTAATGACAAAAATGTTGAAGAAGAGTTACGGAGGCTGGTGGAACAGCAGCTGGATGTGACGTCTGGACTTTGGATCCCTGTAGTGTGCTTCTAACTCTTTGGCAACAACTTGCGAAAGGCCCTTTTATTTTTCTGAGCCAGGCTTTACAGGTATAATCCTTAAGATTTTGGTTCTATTTCACTTTGCAACATTTGCAGTGGCTGGTGGTTACAAGTACGGTTTAAAGGGGCTCCGTGTGAAATTCAGAACATATGAGTTGTCTGTACACAGTTCTAAATATAAAGGTGGCTGAGCCGGCAGCTAGCAGCTAACGGTTCCAACTCCATAAACATGGCTAAACAACAGCCACAGTGCAGACAGATTTAACAGTGTTAACCAGGAGGAACCAGAGTGGGTGCTACACTTTAGCAACAATACCGTACCGATATCAGCTCTAACCACCGAATGAGCACAGAGTGGCAGCGACGAGTTAGCCAGTGGGATACACACATGCACTAATACGCACATGCGGCCGGACCCACTTATCACAACAAACCACAGAGAAGCTTGATTTACAATAGTAGACAGCATAAAAAACGTGTCTTAACTTTCTCCCACTGCGCAAAATTGAAGCCAAAATATCCCAGATATGGCCGCTGCCATCTTGTGCTGGTGATGTCATGTGGAGCCAGAGTCTGCGTAGTAGCAATTGCCACTGGTATCGACTTCCTGATGATACACCCATCCAACCAATTGCGGGCAGCACCATTGATATCAAGCGTACGGACTGGCACAGACAGACAGACAGTCATCAGTTGTGACCTTGATCCTCCTTTTTTAACATTGAATTACTAGTTATAACCAAACATCAGAAACACGATCACTTGAACATACATCAGTGTGATAAGAACTACCCAAAGTGACAGAATGACAGAAACCCCATTTGGGAAAAAGTTATTTAAGGCGTTCTTTGAGTTTTCAGTTTGGCCCATGTCCCATCCTCTGACATGGAGGGGGCAGGGTTTATGACCTGTACTGCAGCCAGCAGTCACTGTGGTATGGCTTCACTTTTGGGGAGCTAACTGTCCAAACTAGCAAAGTCAGCAACAGCTACCAGATCAGGTCCCCAGGAGAGCCGCTTTGACTAACAACAAATTTGGCATTTAACAAAATAGCCTGTGGCCCAAAAAGCAGTGTTAAAGAGACGTCTGTAAAACTGTTGACAGGACACCTTGGATTGCAAACAAGGTCAATTATGACTCTGATTTAAAAATCTGTGGTCATTACCATGCAAAGTCTATGAGCTGAGCAAAAACTAGTGGGCAGGGCCAGCAGGAGAAACACTACTATGCATATGAAGTGGGCTGCATATCACAGAAGTAAACCTGGAAGCTAGAAAACTTTTCTGGCATTTGCATCAGCCTAGCAACTCCATTGGAATGAATAGGTGCCATCTTGGCATCCGGTATCTTGTGATTATTAAAATCTATGGAGCTCTCATGTCGCCCATCTTTATATACAGTCTGCGATTACAATACACAGAAGAAGTGTGACTTCATTCTCTGCTCAGGATGCCATTACTCCTCTTCACACAGCAAATAGTGGTTTGCTGCCATATTAATGCTCTGAATGCCACATAGAACACCATCAGTACTACAGGTGTCTGAAATATTAGCAGCAGTAAACACTCCTTGAGGAGTTACTTTGTCAAACATACAACAGGAGAGCAAATGGTGTGTCTGTTTACAGTGCAGCCAAACAAACTTGTAGTTTTGAAAAAGAAGTCAGTCAATATAACCTTTTTTTATCTGGCTTATTTTTATCTGGCAACTGCAGTGTGATTTTATGCTGAGCATGACATGAGAAGTTTTCCACAAAACAGTAGAGCTCAGGAATAAGAGCTGTTAGTTTGGTATGGAGGTGAAGGCGTGCAGCCTGTCACTGTGGCTGCTCCTTCGTGTTCCATTACTCCTCACAATATCTAAAACTAATCCACAAGCACAGCCACGTGCCTCTCACTCTCTCTCTTTTATTTTGAACTCAGGCCTGTCTGTGCTGCACCATCGGCTGGACTACCCCTCTCTCTCCTGGCTGTGGGTGCCTCATTCCACTCGTTTGGATCGCTGTCATCTCCTCTCGTCTCTCTCTTTCTCCCTCTGCGTATTTGTTTCGTTCTCCTATCCATGTGAATGATGCACTGCAGACATTCTTCTTGTGTGTTGTGTATCTGTCCTCTTTCCAGGTCTCCATGGTAGGATGGAGGTTGTGTGGCTCAGGCTCTAGCTGTTTGATGGCACCTGGATGCTGCCTGGATCCATTGTCTTCACATATTTTTTTCACACCATGTATAATTTCTGTCCTTTGGATTTTGCAATTTTATTATGTTGGTTATTCAGTACACACAGGGTATGATGTGCTGTACAGAATGTCAGGGGGATATATAGGCAGAAATTGAATAAAATATAATAAGTATGTTTTCTTTAGTGTATAATAACCTGAAAGTATAAATTGTTGTGTTTTCTTTACCTTAAAATGAGCCGTTTATATGTGTGTAGGGAGCTGGTCTTTGTATCCGGAGATCGGCATGTTGCATCGCCATTTTTTTACAGTAGCCAAGACGTTTTTGCATCGACCACTGCAATGCGCAGTACCAGAGTTACACTGATATGTAATATTAAACTGCTTTATTCTGTGTTTCTAGCAGTTTAAATCACCTGGTCCGTTTGTTTACAGAGGAAAAGATCTTTGTGGATAAATCAGCTTCCAGTGAAAACCTTCTGAACGTCTGGATCATATGTTATTGGAGAGAAAAAAAAGGCGTCTGCACATTAGCATGTGTTGCACAAGCCGCCCACAGTGACATGCCAAAGTCCATGGGAAAATTTGTATCGCGAAACTGCATTACTTGCCATTATACTATCGCTGGATTGTTATTTTTAGGAAGGGAAGAGACCTCTGCGAATAATTTGGCCCGTGGTAAAAACCTCTTGAATGTCTGGATCAAGGCAAAAGAGGTAAGCGCACTTTAGCATGTTGTGGGTGAGCCCCAAGTCGCAGAATAGAGTCAGAAAAGCATTGATTTGTAACATGAAACAGTTTAATTCAGTGTTTTTGTTGTTGTTTTGGAGAAGGAAAGACCTCTGAGGATCATTCAGTTCCCAATAAAATCTTCCTGAACGATGGACACTAAAGGATCTCTGGCAAGCAGAAGTCTCTAGCTGGTTGCAATCTGCCATAACTGCTAGACACCACCAAACTCCCCCTATATCTTACACACTTTACCTTTAAGGCAAAATTGTGATGTTGGGCCATATAAATAAAATTTATTTTACTTGCTACTGTCAAAAAATACCCGTAATAACCATGTCTTGCATTTACTGTTACTGTTACTGCTTAATAATAAAAGCCACCCCATGTTTTGATGGCTGAATGCTTTTAATGGGAATGAACATTAATGGGCTAACTTTGGCAGGATCCACCACTAACAATAAAAACTACTATTAAGAAGAGATGGCTAATGCTGAAAAAATCCAGACCATAAAACAGGGATCTATTTCATGAAAAACTCATGGTTTATAATTTTAAGGTCTCCGTTTGTCTCAGAGAAACTAGGTCGATGACACATGTAAAGGCAGTAGCGTGTTCTGAATGGCTGCACTTGAAGGCAGGACTAAAAGCTTGCCATTATAGAGAGGAGCGAGATGCAGTGATTTGAAAAAATGGGGATAAGGGGACACTTCCATACAGTCTCTCCTCAATGTATGGTGTTGCACTTGGTCATACTCTCAAAATTGATGGAGATTGTCGGCGCAGTGCACAGGCTTTTTGCAGGGCTGGTGCCCAAGTGGAAAAAAGGGCATCCATTCAACCTTTTGCTTTTTTCTTATTTTGCTCCAGTAAAGTGCTGGTGCAAAAAAAAAAAAAAAAATTGTGCGCACACAAAGCATTCCCTGACGGGAGGTTTATATTTTTATTTGCCAGCACCTTTAGGCCTGTTACACATACACATTCATTTTATACATTTATCATTTATTTATAATTGACAAGATGACAGAAAACAATGCAACACTGCACATTTTAATGATCTATAAAGTACATGTAGCCCCTGTGAGAAAATGAGGGGTTAAATAAATGTAGTGCCTTATAAAGGAGGAAAGACCTAATAAGATAAGAAATGAAGTGAAATTAAGGTTGTTTTCATAACACTTAATAGAGACACAACAAATATTAATAAATTAATGGAGATTTCAGTTAAAAAGAATGCAGAAAAGTGCAGTTCATTTTAAAGGTAAATAGCTAAATATCGCAAGATGTACATTCAGAGAATTCATGTGGGTTTGTTCCAGAGCAATATCACTCTGGTTTGTTCTATTGTTTTATTGGTCAGGTATGCGGTCAGTTGGATTCGCCTGTGATGATTGGGGGGAAATGCGGAAGAGACGAGGGGAGTGGAGAAAAAAAAACACAGCAAGAGAGGCAGCAGCTAAGCTAGCACCGGGAAGAGGGGAATGTAAGGAGTGTATCTCTAATCTCTCTCTGTATGTGTGTTTGTGCAACGTGAAGTGAAGTTAAAAGACGACACGTCGGACGGGAGTAGGAAGACTTTGCCGCTGCGGTCGCTGTGTTCCTTTGTTGACTCCTGCCGAGGATTCCTCTAGCGGAACTGTAGTCTGAGTGGGCAGAAGTTCGCTGCATAGATCAGCCTCTCACTGGGCGGAACAAGCCATCTGCTGAACTTCAGCGGCTGAAGTCCCGCCCTGCCACCTCCGGTTGTGTAGCAGTTTTCAACCGTTTTCAACACAGCCTTTACTAACTTTTGCGGTGTTTGATCTTGCGGGGATGTAGCCATTTTTCTGCCATGGTTCGCGTCCTGTAGGCGATATTTTTGTGGGCGTGTTACACCAAAACCTATATTTTTGCAAGCGCACCGTTGCTGTGGCACCGCCCAGAATGATTGTGATTGGTTGAAAGAAATACAAGCAGCCGGGGCGTTTTTTTTCTCCAATCTAAAAGTGAGAGTCGGCCCAGCCGCGAGACTAGCTGAACTGTGAGTTTGCCTAGCTGCACTTCGGTGGTGTGGAGCAGAGGATTTCTCCAGCTGAATTGTGACTTTGCTGGCTGTTCTTGTGCGGGGAAGAGCGGAGGATTTCGTCAGCTGAGTGGTGAGTTGGACAAGCTGTGTTGCTTTCGCACTGAGGAGAGGACTTCTTCATCTGAACTGTGAGCCTGCTGTGTGGATTCTCTCGCAGGAAAAAGAGGATTTCTATCAGCCGCAACGTACCCGAGCATCAAACAGGCTGCAATGAGGTTTTGTGTTGTCGTGAGTGTGCGTGTGTGGGCCCACGTTACTGTATAGAGTATTATCAGTAATTGAGTAGCAGTTATTGAGTAAGTTAGCTGTTGAACCATTAAAGAAGCAACAGATAGGATTCAGGTTTTTTTAAGCTTAGCGCCACCTAGTGTCAGCAGTGTTGCTCGCACTGTCGCAAAGACCAAATTGACCGTGGGGATCAGACATAATCAATAAAATGTAGGCTGTAAAGCCACCAGTATACCTCTATGTATATGTAGAATGGGAAGGTGTGTGGACACTCTACTGAATGTACTCTACTCTACAGAATGCACAGTACCAGTACATCAACTCACAGTAAATTATACAAACAACAGTAGTAACTCCCGACAGGGGAATGGAACCCCGACACATTTTCATGTATACACCATATCCCTGTTATTGAGAATGGCCGGTTACTTGCACACTTTTACCAAGTGACGTAGCAGAAATACAGAAAATGGCGGCAGCAACAGTGTCTCACTTTTGGAGCAATAAAGAGTTTTGTCTTTTAGTAATGAAAGAGTCTGCAAATCCACTGCTCCCCTGTCAAAGTGAGGGCAGTGTTATAAGAGTAGTGTAGCTGCTTTCAGGAATAACATTAGGTGAGTAACTATATAGTGTGTGTGGGTGTACAGTTGAGAGAAAGAGAGATGGTGGATGCACTCAGGGCAGACAGCCGTTGGCGATTGGAGCAGAGAAGAAATTAGCTGTCAAGTGGCCGTAACTGTACAACATAGTGTTTAATATTTCCTGTTATTCTCTTCTCATATTTGCTGGTTTGTTGTAAACATCACAGGCACCTGCACATATAAACTGCAGTAATCAGTAGGCGGATTACTAGTATTTTTCCTGTATATGAAAAAAATATGAAAAACCCAATATGTCTGTGGTCATGTGAGCACCGTATCCCAAATATGATCATAATCAAGATAAGACTCATAAACAGTTTACTCATGTCCATGGAAACGCACTCATAGATGTGCTCTGTATGTGGCATACAGCTCCTTTAAGCACACTGAGGCCTTTATCGGCCAGCTAAACAGACCAACCTCAGTAATGGTCCCACCACTGACTGGGAACAAATCTCTGCAGAGAGATCAAAAAACAACAGGGGGATGTTCTGGCAGCAGATTTATTTTAGAATGTCAGGCTCAACTTTAACATGTTAGTGTGATGTTTGGGTGTCCATATACTCTGTTCAAATGTCCATTCTTTTGTGAAACCGTGAAGTCAAAATGATTGTTGGCTTTTATGGTTTGATACAAGGTGCACCAGAACAAACACCAAAACTATTACTAGCTATAAAAATGTAACAGTGCAACTCATAGCTGGGCTGAGTGACATCTTGTTGGGGTTATTTTATTATCTTTTGCATGCATAGGTCCTGATTTTATTTTTGCAATATTCCTAACAGTAATATTAGTTTTATTTCAAATAGCCAGAAGCCTGTAAACCTGCAAAAACAGCCTCCTTAGCATGCCGCAAGGGCCCACTAAATCTCCTTTAAAACCAAGGTCGTGTACAGTAAATGCTTTTTCAGAGGCCCAGTTATGGGAAATAATCCTGAGATATTCATTGCATTCTTGTCATTTTTAGGCTGGCTTTTTTCTTTGTATTCAAATGCTCACATTTGGAGAAATTCACCACAGCAGGAAACATTTATCAGAAGCAATGAAAATGATCAATATATCAGTTTAAACCTAACATATGAACACAGAAACGCGTCCAGATCTTGATGGATTTTGTATCCAGGCTGGCCTTGTGTGTAAGTGAAGCACCCAGGCCTGCATTGTCTGTTTCCGTCAACAAGGCTCCGCTGTATCGATCCCTCTCTCCCAGCCCTCCTTCATTATCTCCCAATCAATTCAGGATGCCTCTTCTCGTCGCCCTGATGTGGAGAGAAATACTGCCATAAAGCATGTGGGAGTGCTCGTGCACATGTGCGTTTTCTGTTTGCTATCTGATCTATGCCCCCTTTTTTTTCTTTTCTTTTTTTTTTTTTTTTACAGATCTATAATGAAAAGATAGCAGGTGGGTGGGGGCTGAGGAGAGAGTTTTCAGAGGCCACCAACACCCAAGGTTATGGAGGCCATTATTCTACCTGATCCAGGAGATGCAGGATTGAGCTAAAGCTGCAGGACTGATAATAAATACGGCAAATGATTCAATGCCCCCTCCCCAACAACCTACTCCAGTTCGACCCTCGTGACTTGGCAGTACATCTCTCTGGACTCAACCCCTATCTGGCTCTGCCGAGAGGAATGAATGATGCAAGGTGTATATAAATTGCTGCACTCAGATGTTCAGGGGGACACTTAATGATATTATATTAATAAGAGCGTGATAAGAAGACAGCACGCAGGGAACTGGAGTTGAGCGGAACAGCTGCTGAGCCAAATCGAAAATGTGCAAATCTCCGTATGTGTGTTGACTCTTGAGACACACCTGTCCAGATGTGTTTGCAGCGGTGGGGCTTTCAATCAGACCTGCTGCAATGGAGTCAAACTTTTCTACTTGAGTCATTGCCTCTGGAAGTGAGGGGGCTTGATATCAATTACACAATTTTTTTTATTTTTAAACCTTCATTTATCTAGACAGATTGACTGGGCATTTAGACACTTTAAAGGTCTTCACACTCTGAGTGTTACACATTTATAATTGGGAGCTGCCCAGTACAATCACAGGATGCTAATGTGTCTTATTTTGAAATCTGAAAGCAAACACTTCCCAGAGAAAGTTACAGTCAGCCACCAGTCTGACTCACAGGATGGAGACTGTGCATGTAAGGGGCTGTACACATGGCGCATCTTTAACTGCTTAGACAAAGCGGGGTCAGGTGCTGGGTGCTACCTTTGTGCCTTCTCTGTGCCAGCTTTCAAGAGCACAGCGGCAGGTTGTGTCTGAGGTTGCTAAGAAACCTCAACAAGCATCATCAGCCTATTTACCTGAAATCCTTAGTGCAGAGCTGATCTTCTTCCAGGTGCTGTTTGTGTAGTATATGCCTAAAATATTGTCTGTGGGGCAGATGTAAAGCTCTGGCAGCCCTGCACTAAAATGACCAACTTCTCCTCCATATTTACCACAGACTGATATTTCTGGATGAAGGGAAAGATATCTGTTGGCTGTGACTGGTTGGTTACATGGTCGTCACATGACATATGGTGCACGCTGCTGCATTCCAAAAGTTGAACTCAGTTTATGTCAGGGCACAGCCATCGTACTCTGAAAAATAGGCATTTGGGAACACATGCACGCTGCAACAGCTTCGGTTTAGCATTGGAGCACACCTGCCATGCGTCTACATTGAGAACAATGAATTTGAGGGAACAAACAATGTGGCAGGTGTACAGCCCCTATAGCCCCGATCACACAGACAGGGTTTTGCAACCTGCAAAGCCCGCCGGATTTACTTTTCTTTTCTTCATTGAATGCTTGCTGCACCTTTTTATCGTTGCCAGGCAGCCACCCCATCGAGTCCTTACACTAACCTCCCCATCCCCAGTTTATTTTGTTTTTTCACAGTAATTACTAGCTAGTTCCTGAAATGGACAGGCAGAGGGTACTTGCTGTAGTTCTGGTTGAGGGTGAGCGGTTGTCAGGAAATAGTTTGTTGGGCACAGGGGAACAGAGATCTGTGTGGGTACATGGGACCCTAATAAAGAGGGTGGATCACGGGGAGTACCACCAGTTGGTCTAGGAGCTTCACCTCGATGATGGCCGTTTCCAGACATATTTTAGGTCGACTCAAGGACAGTTTGACAACCTGCTGTCTAGCTCTGGGTATTCAGCCACTACCAACTGTTTCTCCTTCATTGTTTACCAACTGTAAACGTATTGTTATGACCACCACAGAAGGCCCGCCTCTCAAATCATCCAATTGGATTATGGGAAAAAAGATGACATAAAAACAGATGACATAAGGTGCTTTTCCACTCTTTTCTATTTCAAGGTTTTTCAACTTGACAAAATCACAGTAAAATGCTTCAAAACTTTTTCAAGAAGACACCTCCAGCTGCTAAAATGCTTTCTGTGACACTTTCTACTGTTGGCTCCGTATTTCAGAAGGAATTCTCCGCTCCATCTGCCATCTGCATGGTACAGTTTTCAAAATTCCCATCATTATGTGAAACTGGTATCGCATAGCCAGACCAGTCTTCACACTTCATTTTGGCACTAGTGATGGGCAGACTGACTCTTTTCACAGTACTGGTTCCTTTGAGTTCATATCTGTAAATGTATCCAACCTTTCGAGATTTGATACTTTTTGTAATGAATGGTAGTAGTTTCCCTGTGACACACTGTTATGATAGTATAGAAGTACATGCACATTCGACAGCTAGTGCTGCCTGACTCACAAAATTTCTCTACAATGCATTACCAGTCATCATGCGTAAGTTTATATCAATAATGATACAATATGAATTTTAATGCAGCAATTCAGCATCCTGTTGTATGTAGGTAGGCTATGTAAGCTCAGTATGATGTTAAAGAGAACACAACTTTTTTGTAGCGTTGTAGCGTTGTCCTTGTTAATACTGTTGTCTGTCTCTCTGGCTCTTTCCTTGGCCCTTGTTGTGTCTGTTTCTCTGGTGTCCACTGCAAATCCACTAAATGTATGCAGTCTATGGGCAGGGGCATCATTTCAGCAAAAGCTAACGTATAGCAATATGACATGACATCACAGAGCGACTGATGATGGAATTTCAAAAACATGAACTTATTAAACTATAAAGCTTCACTTTGGTTTTTGACCTGTCAGAAGTACATACTATGCTATTAAAAACTGTTTCAAAGGACATGAAGCTGTTTCTCACATTCATAATACCTCATGTCTGCATGTAATGCACGACTTGGTGAGAGCAGGGAAAACATCTGACCTATTTCGGCGCATATTTCAGCACCACGGACAGCGAGCGGACGATATCATTAGTCGTGTGTTTAACTTCACAGAAAATAAAGAAAATAAATTAAGTACAAGCTCATTTCTAGAAGATAACCAAGGGGTACGGTGTATGAAACACAGTAAAACAAAGGCCAATTTGGTACAGTACTGTATAGGTGAATTTATTGGAGTGTCTCTAGACACCGAAAATACAAGCTTAACATGCCGACATGAAGAAAAAAACCCCACATAATCAAGGCTTCAAGACATCATTTAGACAGGCTGTCTACAGCAGCAGAGCAAAATGCTTTTACAACACACAGATAACTCACATAACTCATAACTCGTGGAGGAGCGAGGTGACGAACAATTTGATTCAATAACACTTGTATTCACTAACGCTTATTCACTGATGAGCATATTATTGACCTATTTAAGTGTAATACAATGAAAACAACCAGCCAGTGCGCCTCAGACTATCTAACATATCACATCTGATCACTTGCAACAAATATGGAGGACACTCACAAGTAAGATGACTGCAGAACCTCTCTCTTTTTTTTCCTCCTGATTCGCAGGTATGGCAGCTGCCATATCTCGCCATACCTAAATGACGCCTATGTCTATGGGCAAGACATGTTAAGTTAGTAACATCACTACATGTAGTGACACTTCTGCCCGACACTGGTCTCGACTTCTTTGGCCCTCACTTGTTTATTCAGTGCCTTTAATCTACCATCCTATGACACGTTAGCAATTCATTAGTACTTGGACATCCGACAGGTTAACACGGTACGTACACTAAAAAGAGGCATTCCAAAGATTTCATCTGTCACTATTGAGCACTGTGCAGGAAACAACCCCAGAGCAAGCAACCTCCACGCGAAAACGTCTATGCTAATATATGCTAATGTTCCATCAAAACAAGTTTCCTCCCATTGCTATTTTGCAGAGGTACCATCATTGCGTTCTGGCCTCAGCACCACCCAACAATTGTGATGGGTTTAGAGAAATTAAAACAATCCACAGCATTTTATTTCCTGAATTACGGTGGGTTCAGCCAGAACTTTCTCCAGCGCTAGCACAGCGCTAAATCCAAGTTTTAAAGTTAGAGATAGGTGAGTCGATGGGAAACCAGTCAGCCACAGAACAAAGGGTTTTCTTTTTGTCCACTCCCATTTCAGTAAACAGGGTTATCTTACTGTCTAGCTGCCATAAATTGGCAACATTTAATCTACTGTTCAATACCAAGACCCAAAACTTTCAAAAAACAATTAGTGACATCACTGATGCTACGCCCATGCTTCTCTACAGAGACTTTAAGCATTCGTCCAGGGGTGAAAGCATCAGTATGTGATCATCACATCCATTTTGGTGGAGTTAAAACCTCTGAGAAATCAAAATCTTTGTAGTTATTCCGAACAGTCACACTGAAGTGACACAATGAAGACAGATTAACAGAAAAGGGATACAAATGGAAGAACTGATTAATATGTTTAGTGTTAATATGATTTAACAGCAAATGTTTCAGTGCTCATACATAATGCATAAGTGCAAGTTTAAAAGCATCAGTTCACAAGATAAATTGGCTATATTTTCAAGTTTTAATAAGTAAAGAACACAATCTACTTCCACTGCAGTGCTCATTGTATAACTACATATTCATCAGGCTTGTTGAGATGACTTACCCGTGAACTGCTCTTCTGTTTAGAAACAATTAACGAGAAGATGATGTTTCAGTTTTCATTGTATGAATTTTCCCCACTCCAAAATTCCTCACAGAGTGATGAGTGCGGATGAGCTGTATAATCTACTTATTCCATAATCACCAGCCTCTTCTGAGGCTTCCAAACCACTGAGAGCCATAAAACTCACCCTGGACTAACATCACACTGTCTCAGAGGATGCTAATTAATTTTACCATTCATGTATTCTCATTCCCTTTGCAACTAAGTACTATTCAGACTTCTCTTTATCCTCCTAGACAGTATTATTACATACACGGTTTCCTTAATTTGTGCATAATAAATTTTGTTCCCTGGTGCAGCTGCCTGGTGGTGTGACATCACATATGCAGTCAGCCGGGACTCAAATTTTAGGCGCATGAAGGCAGAAAATCGTTATCAAAAAAAAAAAAAAAAAAAAATACATTAAAACAGTAAATTAAAGTGCTTAAAATAAGATACTGACAGGGATTCTGCAGCATATAAATCAGTACACTGACTGTTTACCAAATGTTAACATCAAGTCCATCCTTTTTAAAGTGGACATATTTATCTCTTACTTATTTTCTGCTATACATATAATGTTACAATGATGGATGTTTATATTTAATTTCACCAAAGTTTAAAATGATGTGGTAAATGTGTGGGGAAAAAAAGTAATCTCTGTGAGCAAAAACAGCTTCAGACTGTAATGAATCCTCTGTTTCCAGTGTTTTTTGTACATTGGCTGCAAGATGACATAAAATCGTGACAGATTCTGTTAACATTATGTGGCTACATGCTAACGTCAAGGAAACACGTACGCTTGGCTGCAGATGTTGTTAATTTCTCCCCTATTTCAGATCATATATCTGCTGGAACATGTTTGGTTGTGTTTTTATTGGCAATAAATGAGAGAAAGTAATGCTATACTCTGTTACAGTCTGGGCTGAAATTACAGTGCTACATTTGGCTACATGCTAACATGTAGTCTGGGTTGCTGATGTCGTTGATTTCACCCCCATTTCAGATCATGTTCCTTCTGGAACATGTCCAGTTGTGTTTAGAAGCTTTTATTCAGGATTTTCACTGTAGAAAGTTCTCTATTCTCCGTTACATTCATTCCATAGCTGCAGTGGCGGTGCAGAGACAACAAGATGCAGCAGACCCGGAAAGGCTGACCAGTAAGATCAGACTTGGCTTTTTGGGGAGGGGGGCAGGTGCTAAAATGAATCATTTCAGACAGGTGTTCCAGCACAGACAGTATGAGGAAAATGAATTGTTTTTGACAGGCATGTGCAGAGGGTAAGGCTGAGGGTGCTCGAACACCTGCTCTTTTGTCAAAGCTTTTTGTGTGTTTGTTGTGGCCCTTATCAAGTAGAACATTTATTATTCATTCATTCCTTCATTTTCCATAACCTCTTATCCTGTTGGGGGTGGCAGAGGGGCTGGAGCCTATCCCAGCTGACATTGGGCGAGAGGCAGGGTACACCCTGGACAGGTCAGCAGACTATCACAGGGCTGAAATATGGAGACCGACAACCATTCACACTCACATTCACACCTACAGACAGTTTAGAATCACCAATTAACCTGCATGTCTTTGGACTGTGGGAGGAAGCCAGAGTACCCAGAGGAAACCCATGCTGACATGCAAATTCCGCACAGAAGGGCTCCCCCAGCCTGGGTTCGAACCAGGAACCCTCTTGCTGTGAGGCATCACATCACATAATGACTTTTTCACCCGCTGGCATGGACGTCGGAATTAATTTCTGAGGCGGGGGGGGGGGATTTTTGTTGGGAGGGGCAGGGGGAAGCACGCACACTTATCAATGTTTAAGGATTTGATTTGAAGTTATTTTATAATGACATGCAGTTGTAAGAAAACTAGAATGAATGAACACGGCATCTTTATTGAAAATGAAACTTTGATAACTAAATCAAGCCATTTAAGGAACATAACATTATTTGTAACCTTGTAACCTCAGTTGACCTACTGATGAAGACTTTAAGCAGGGTCGAGACATCACTTTCATCCATAAGGTCACTGTGAGCATTCATAATGGCCAAATGTGTTAGTCTCTCCTGCGTCATGGTGTTGTGCAGCCAGGTTTTCAGCCTGCGCAAGGCTGAGAAAGAGCGCTTGGATGCCATGACAGATATGGGCAGGGCCAGACAGAGCTTAATGAGCTTCTCCACCTCCGACAGCATGGAGCGGGTTTGGGGCTGCAAGGTTTGCAGGATGGACACAACATCCTGGATGGTGCTAACTTCTCGTCCCCTACACACATCCCTCAGTATGTCCAGCTCAAGGCTTAGCCGCTCTCGTGGAAAGGGGGTCAGTTCCGGGGAACCCACATCCCCTCGTTTCCCCTGAGCTGCCTCAAGAACTGCCTGCTCCCGCCCTGCAGCTACGCGGAGTCCCTCTTGATCAAAACGCCGCTCCACCTCTGAGCGCAGCAGGTCCAGGGCCTCAAACAGTCTCTTCCACAGGCTACTGTATGTCGTCAGGCAGGCTGCATATCACATTAACAGCATAGATCTATGCATTAATGATACGAAAGAGATAAATGTAAGTCAGACAAATTGAGCTAAAATTCAGATTCTTTCTTTTTCTAAAGCATAATGCAGTGGGTAGGGAGGCTGATGGGGTGCTCAGCAGTGACATTTAGATAGTGAGTGTCGTTTGTGTGATTTATCACTTTTTTTTTAATATCAGCATTACACAGTGTCACTGTAAAATCATGCTTCAGTTATGCAACATAGGTTCAAGAGTGGACCTGACCGCTGCTCCATGGTTAAAATATCATCAAATTTCCAAATCATCTTTGACCTGTCATAAAAACTTTTTCATCATTGGTTTGATGAACCCATACATAGTTCAAATGGTTGATTTTACTGTACAGTTTTTCATAATTATAAAGGTAAGCTCACTTCAAATTATATTATAACAAATCTATAATTTTAAAAAGATTCCTGTTCATGATGGCCCTGGCTATGACCATTTAAAGTTTCATGATATTTCACTGTAGAGTTTTTGAGAAATTTAAAGGGAAGTTCATATTCATGTTACATTATATTTGAAGATATAGGTTTGTTATAATTGAACAAGACAAGTTATGCTTTAAATTCTGTTGGTGTATGATGATTTAAAATATTGTTTCATTTGCCTCTTTTTAACTTTGAGCACCTGCACCTCTAAAGGTCTCTGCACCGCCCTGCTTTTTGAACATTAAAGCATATGAACATGTTGTAGTAGAAACCTGACGATGAGCAATGTACTTCCCCTTTCAGGCTGACATTAAGATGATGGACATTATAGTCATTAAAGACTTATTTCAGATATTTTCAAAGTCAGCCACAAAGGAGAGGCAATTTACAAGCTGTCTCAACCTTGACAGACATCTAACAGTTATCACTTTTATGTGTTTAGTGAGTCACGACATTTAAACTGAGGCTATTTGTATGGTTCACAGTTGTGGGAGTTTTATTTTAAAGGTACAGCCATGCTATGTATAGAGCCCACACTCAAAGTCTTAGAAGATACTAACAGAGTGACATAGTGGAGGGAAACAGACACACAGGCACACGCCTGTAATAAACTGCATGGGAGGCACTTCTTTCTTGAACACCTAAAAAATGACATGGGAAAGTGTAGTGTGACTGTCAATGAATTGCAACTTCTCTACGTCTTTAACGGAGCAAGATAAGAATATCAATACTACTCTCATGTCTGTGTGTTGAGTAGGCCTACAGAGTTGCAGTCAGGATGTGAATAGCCAACCTTAGCTTAGCTTGGTCACACTGATGTAGTCCTTTTCACCAAGTGATAGATATCATAGCTGTCTGACATTCCCATATCTCAGGGTTAGATCCAGAAAGAAGGCAAATTTCCCAAAATGTTTAACTACTTCTTTAAAGAGGAACTCCACATTACTCTATTTCCACTGTCCAAATAATCACATGTGGATTATTGCCAATAACATCCCATAGTCCATCCATGGGCCCTTGTAGGGTTTTGTTTGATGATGCTGATCATTTCAAGATACAACCAACAAAGCAGGCTCAATAAATGCATTTGTCAGATAAACAGTTATAACTCACCTATGAAGTATGATTTTAATCCACAGATCCATATTATCTCAACAGAAACTATGCTGACACAGTTTTTATACACTCCCAAAGATCCAGACGATCTCAGTCCAGTGTAATATTTAGTCCAAAAACATTATTACATCCACAGATATCCATAAACTGCTGTTGCATTGTTTCAAACAATGACATTTCTCCACATATTATCCATAACACCTCTGTCCTGCATGTTGCTTTCTGACCGATCACTGTCACACTGATGACAGACTGCTAAACTTTTTCATTGACACCTCATTTAAGCCAATAGGATCTTCCATGCCTGCAACTCAGCCTGCCATAGCCGGCGAGGAGCTGTATTTTAGGCCCTGCGTCACTTCCTAGGTTTTATAGCCAATCAGCAGCCTGCAATGGCTAATGGGTCTCGTAGTCAATGACACTCCAGACCTTGTCCTTGCACCACAGACTGTTAGTAATGTACATAAATGATAAACAAATAGCTATCCTATTGTCTTAATGGAAAAAAATGTCTTTCTTATCAGTTTAGGTTTTCTAGAAGTGTTTTATAGATAGTAAGCTCCTAAGTAGACATTTCTATCTGTGATGACTTGTCTTTCACTCTTACGCACACATTGAGTACATTGTTTTGAAAAGGACCTGGACAGAACCTTAGAAAAACATGGAAAATGTTGATTTTCTGTGATAATGTTATCTACTTACTGAGTACTAGGTAAGTCTTCATGATATGGCCTCATTGTTTTTTCAGCTAATGCTTCCCAGTTCCAGTCACCTATAGTATCGTTTTTCAAGAATATATTCAGGTGAAGGTAAATAAAATCTTTTATTTTAGTGTATTAAAATGTAGATAACTCAATGACAGAAGCATTTGCAATGATTTTGACTTTTGGGGAAAAACTTAATTAATTATTAATATTTACTTCTTTATTTTGACAAGGACAAATGCATAAAACATTGCTTTATATGTAATAAATAATACAAGTCTCTTGCCATGGCTTATTTTCAACCCCTGTCCCTGATTAGGCTTTTAGAATAAAAACAGGAAATGTAGTATTACTGAGTGTGGAGTATTACAATAGCTCAGTGTAACCTTTCAAATGAGATCATTCATGTACATGTACTAAAAATGGAACGAGAGCAGCTTTTTGTTTTCTTTGTGTAATGCCTTGAATGGCATTTTGTGAATTTTAGGTGAATTTTATAGGATACTAGCTTACAAGTCATTTTTCCAATAAAGCACATACTGTGCGTTTTCTGCTCAATATCTGCTCAAATATGACTGCTTGGATTTAAAAGTTTAGTTCAGCTGAATATATATATATATATATATATATACATGTACATTTGAATAAATTTGAATTGAAAAATCTCCCAAGTATGTAAAGTTAGGTTTCAGAATCTTACTTAAAAAAAATTCTTCTCTGCTCTTAGATGCAGGGGGTGTGTCCGTTGAAGGAGCAGAAATGATGATCTGAGCCTCTGTGAAGCTACAGATTTTTGGTAGCAGCTCACCCACTATCACACAGTCTATGGTATAGTTTGGCTGTTGTTCAACAACCAACAGCAGCTAATGTTAGCACAAAGCACACACTCAGAGCAGTTAGCAGTAACCGTTTCCAACAAGCATTCTCCAACATGTATAATGAGTTTTTAAAAAATAACTTATTTTGCTTTACCCAGACTTAAAGGAACTCTAATATAATTGAGTTAAATGTGAATGTAAATGTGTTAAATGAAATGATAAATGTTCTTCTATTGGCCTAATATTCAATTCAGAGTATTGGAAGACCACATTTACTTGGCATTGTTGGGGATCCTTAATTTCAATTAGAGCAGCCCAGATTATTATGGGATAGATTCAAATGTAGCAGATTTGTCAGCTAAACATTCATTCAGTGAACTCTACTTAAGCACAGTGTAACATGTAAAGTAGATGTCAAGTTTAACAATGCTGTTTATGCAAAATTCCTATGTTATGTAACTTAAAAATATGAAAATCAGACAGTTTTTACCTCTTTTTAGGTGGCAGGAGTTAAAATTAGTTTTTTTCCTCAACAATTATCATGTTTTTCTTTTTACAAATGATGTTAAGATGTTTAGGCATTCTGTTATCTCAAATGGCTTGAAAAATAGTGAAAAGCTGCTGAAAATGGAGAAAAAAAATCTCCCCAGGGGAGCATGCCTTAGACCTTTCCTACATTTGGGCTGAACCCCTAATGTTTTTAATGTTCAGCTCCGTCCTTGGTGCTTATCAAGATATCTAGGCACCCCTGACCATCCATGTCACACATACTTGTGAGGTCATGCCTCCTACAGTCGTTGCCCCCTTACTCCTCGTGGGTGGGAGGGTTTTTTGCACAGTTTGAGGGTATAGCAGCCCTTTGAGGCCAAATAGACTGAACAACTAAGATGCAGAAGGTTACATCAAGGCTTCACCTTCGATACTATTAAGAAAAACAATGCAATACTGTCTTGGCCATGAGGTAAAAAATAAAGACAGTAAAGGCCAAAGCACACCAGCAGTGAACAGCGTGGGTCAAAAAATACACCCCTATTATTTTCTATGTATAATCTCACACTGGCAGGGGCCAGACGCACATAGGTCCTCCTGGACGCACCGCACCGCAGCACTTCACGCCGCTGTCCTATTTCTAGCCTCCATGCCCCTGGAATTAAATGCAGTGTTTCCCAACTTGCTTCCTGCTTGGCCATACCAGCTCCCTCAGCAGCTCTTTCTCTTTGTTCCTGTGGCAGCTTGACTCCTCTCCTCACCATGGTTATATAAAGAGAACCCTGTAGCTGTTGCTGAGTCTCATGTGTATAAGGAATAGATGAGGAGAGGCTCATTGTTGAGGGTTGAGAAATACAGGACTGTCTCAGAAAATTAGAATATTGTCATAAAGTCCTTTATTTTCTGTAATGCAACTAAAAACATGAAAATGTCACACATTCTGGATTCATTACACATCAACTGAAATATTGCCAGCCTTTTATTGTTCTAATATTGTAGAGTATGGCATACAGCTTAAGAAAACTCAAAAATCCTATCTCAAATTATTAGAATATCTAGGCTAACTAGTAGGCTAACTAATCACTTGAATCGTCTAATTGACTCGAAACACCTGCAAGGGTTTCCTGAGCCTTTAAAAACACTCCGCTTGGTTCGGTAAACTAAATCACAAGTATGGGGAAGACTGCTGACCTGACTGCTGTCCAGAGGACCATCATTGACACCCTCCATCAGGATGGTAAGACCCAAAAAGAAATTTCTAAAAGAGCAGGCTGTTCACACAGTGCAGTTTCGAAGCACATTAACAAAAAGTCTGTTGGAAGGAGGAAATGTGGCAGGAAACGCTGCACAACCAAGAGAGATGACCGCAGCCTTGACAGCATTGTGAAGAAGAGCCGCTTCCAGAATTTGGTGGAGCTTCAAAAACAGTGGACTGAAGCTGGAGTCCAGGTATCAAAAGCCACTGTTCACAGACGTGTCCGGGAAATGGGCTACAACAGCTGTATTCCCATGGTCAAGCCACTCCTGAACTCAAGACAACGGAAGAAGCGTCTGACTTGGGCTACGGAAAAGAAGCACTGGACAGTTGCAGATTGGTCCAAAGTCCTCTTTTCAGACGAAAGCAAGTTTTGTATTTCATTTGGAAGTCAAGGCGCCAGAGTCTGGAGGAAGGCTGGAGAGGAGCAAAATGCAAGTTGCTTGAAATCCAGTGTGAAGTTCCCACAGTCAGTGATGGTTTGGGGAGCCATGTCAGCTGCTGGTGTTGGTCCACTGGGTTTCATCAAGTCCAGAGTCAATGCAATGGTATACCAAGAGATTTTAGAGCACTACATGCTTACGTCTGCTGAACAGCTCTATGGAGATGATGATTTCATCTTCCAGCATGATCTGGCACCTGCCCACGGTGCCAAAACCACCTGTAACTGGTGTGCTGACCATGGCATTACTATTGATGCACTACCCTTGATTGGCCTGCCAACTCCCCTGACCTGAACCCCATTGAGAATTTGTGGGGTATTGTGAAGAAGAAGATGAAAGACACCAGACCCACCAATGCAAATGAGCTAAAGGCCGCTATTGAAGCAACCTGGGCATCCATAACACCGCAGCAATGCCACAGGCTGATTGCCTCCATGCCACGCCGCATTGATGCAGTAATCCGTGCAAAAGGATTCCCAACCAAGTACTGAGTGCATTAATTGACATTTTCAATTGTTTGATTTTGTTTTGCCGTTATAAATCTTTTTTTTTACTTGGTCTGAAGAAATATTCTAATTTTTCGAGATAGGATTTTTGAGTTTTCTTAAGCTGTATGCCATAACCAGCAATATTAAAACAATAAAAGGCTGGCAATATTTCAGTTGATGTGTCATGAATCCAGAATGTGTGACATTTTCATGTTTTTAGTTGCATTATAGAAAATAAAGGACTTTATGACAATATTCTAATTTTCTGAGACAGTCCTGTATACCGAGCTAATAAACCCACAATCTCATCATTAAAAAGACAATAGCCAATAAGATGCTTCCTGGTGAGTCATAGCTCTGGAGATTGGTGCTTAAGGTAAGAAATCAAGTTTAATAAGTGGCTCTACTCAGTGACACATTTTTTAAGCTAATGCAGGGGTGGAGGAAGAGGACCAACAACAAAGCCCTGAGGGACTCTAATCTTCACCTTTGCTACTGAAACTAATTCTGCCTACACTTTACTCAGAGCAAACAATGGTCATAAATAGTGACACAAACTTGAAAAAGAAATCATAATCCCCTTTAAAACTTTTAACTGATATCAGTACATCCACACTGTAACTGAATTAGATGAGGAGCTGTCATAAATTATTTACAGGCAGCTATATTCACGCTCCATACATCCTATAAACTTTCATGCAAATTGGGTAGGAAAGCCATTAAACGTTACTGTGATATTTGACCTTATTAAGTACTTATAATGTCCTATGTGTATTTTATTGCAACACCAGGTTTACAGCAACTCTCATAATAACATAATGCATTATGTATGTGTTATATTGCATCATTCAGGCATAGTATTGCACTTCAGGGAGAGAGATACTGAGCAGATCAGATCCAGGCCTCATCTTTACTTTGATTCAGTCTCCACAGATGGCACTGGATATTTTCAGTGTCATACCATATCCACAGCAAGTACCACCATCAGCCTATAATGAAAACACTGGATCATCTCACTGGGCTTGTGGAGTAAAACGGCTAAAACTAATGACACATTTGTGGTTTGTCCTTTGAAACTACGTGTAAAACACATGTAATGGGTTACTGAACTAGACTGTGTCACTGAGTGCACACTCTTCTCTGTGTCTCCCTCACACATACACTCACAGATAACAGCCTTTAGATCTCTAAAACAAGCCTGTTCTATTGTTGCATGCCATAAATTTCCTCCAATGTGTGTAGCTGTTTTAACAGCTCAGCGAGTGTCACTGGCCTGCTAGTAACCAAAGGCATAAAGGCTGCAGTGGGGCAGTGAAACATGAAGGACTGCTGCCTATATTATGACCTTCCTCTCTCTCTCTCTCTGCTTCTCCTGCTTGCTTTAACCTGGTTTTATTAGCCAACAGATGGGCTGCCCTCTCTTTGCTGTTTAAATGGCTGTAGCCTGCAGCTCCACAGAAAATGCACATCTCCTGTGTGCTGTTTGGTTTTAACACCTCTGCTGAGAACCGACGAGTTCATTGAGCCGGCAGGTCTAGGTCTACAGTTGAGTGTCATTGCATACCTGAAGGTGTGTTTCCCTTTATATGGACTTTTCTTGGAAATCGAGGTGAAAAAAACTCATTATTGGTTTTGGAGAAAAGTATCAGACTGAACAGGATGTGTCACAGTGTCACAAATTACCTTTTAGTGACAGGTGTGATTATAAAGGTCCCTCAGTGCTTTAGTTTTGCATAAACTGTTAATTCTTGATTAGTGGCAACTTCAAAGAGAACGAGTCATCACTTCTGTTTCAGGCATATTTTCACCTGTTGTAGTTAAAAGTCTCCTGTTTTCTGTTGTACTCCCTTTTTAATTTGTTGTTGATGTAAGCTGTTAATGCAAACTTAAAATAACCTCTATGTTTAGCTGCTGTCTTGATAAATCTATATTTAATTTGAGAATGATCATCCATCTTTATAGGCATATAGATCCAAGTATCATCAGCCTGGCAGCGAAAATTGATTCCATAACTACATAGAATTTGGTCAAGAAGACTCCAAGAAAGAGAGAAAAGCAGAGGACCCAAAACAAAGCCCTGTGGTACTCGGTATTTCCAACCTGTTCTCATGGCATCTGATAGTAATGCACAGGGCACTGTATGTGAGGCACGGCTGAAACACATTGTAACATTGGTTAATTTTGAGATATGGTCACGGTAAGGTTTGGGGAACCAAACAACTTGGTTAGGTTAAGAAAAAGATGATGTTTTGGGTTAAAATAAGAATGTTTGTTACATAACGTTAAGTGACATAAATAAATCACGAGTGACGTTGACTGCACATAAATTATGTAACATTAAGTTAAAGCTTTTGGTTTCACATAGGACACAAACTGCAGTCTCCTGGCTGAAAGTCTGGTTTTGTTCGACCCATCCATCTACCCTCCATCCCACTGGACTTTCGCCCTCTTTATACCACATTACCGGCTCTCAGCGTAAAGTATTCAGTGAGTTGGGGTTACACTGGAGTTAAGCTGTGGTTTCTCAAGCAGAGGTTTAACCACAATATTCTTAAAGGAAAAAGGGGGCAATGTCAGTGGTGAGGGACAAGTTGGAATTTTAAGTCCCAGAAATGATCTTTAGTTCAGCTGGTAAGGGGTCGAGGAGGCAGGTGGTAGGTTTAGAAGCTAACATCAGCTCAGACAAAAGAGGTCTCAAGAACTGTAAGGAAAGAGGCTAACCGGGGTGTAATATGAATTCTGCACTGTAGTTTTAACAGACGTAGCTGGAGAAAAGGCACTTGTTTACGGTGTCAAAGAGAATCAGGGAAATCAGTACTATAACAGTGAGATAACTTCCAGTCTTGATTTACACCATTTTCATTTCAGTCTCCTGAACCTGCTTCAGAACATGTTTAATCAAGTGATCTCAAGACTGAAAATCATATTTGTGTTTAATAGAGGAGGCCTCATAACATGATAGACATCAAGCAGTAAGATATGGTTTACTGAGACACTGCAGTACAGCTGTACAGTCCGAGGTCAGTCGGCAGACAGCAGGTCTTTAAAAGAATGAATAATTAAGGCCATACTGACCATGCTGTAACAGCCTTGCCAGCAGCATGAAAATAATCTCTTGATTTCTTATTTTATTACCTGTTTCTCACTTCGTCTTTTTTTTTTTCTTGAAATCCAATTAACAGAAGGAAGGAGCTCTGTGGCACCACACGCATCAATTATTCATTGTGGGTTTTTTACAGCGGATTCTTGGGAGTTCCTGTGAATATTAAAGACCTGGAAGCAGCCGACAGGCCAGATGTGTTACATCGCTCTCATCTGACAGACCTCTCTGGGATTCAACCCCCCCCCCCCCCCCCCCCCCCCCCGTCCAACCTCTGCCAGGCAGCTGTAAACTCACTTCACCCAGGTCTTGCTGATTAGTCATATAAGGCTGAGAGGCTGGATATGAAATGTTCTTTGTTATGTCTGTTATCCAAAGTGGAAAAAAAAAACACTTCTTGGGTTTAATTTTTCTCCAGGTTCTTGCAGGGTTGTTCTACATACTAGAGGCTAAGTAACTTTCTAGTATGTTGCATGTCAGTGTGCACTGTTTCCCATGAAAATACATTTTAAAAAGTGCCCTGGTCTGCAGTGAATTCCAAATGGAGACAGAGTGCCACTACTTTATTATTTAAAGTGACAGTGCAGAACAGTACATGACTTGTGCATCTGCTACGGTACATGCTGGCCTGACTCATGTCTGCTTTATGTGCTGGCTTGTTTTGCTGACCAGCAATCTCTGGATAAGTCAATCAATTATGAAGCTGAGTGCTTGTCAGGAGCAATAGTCCCTCTACATGTGTTTGGGGTTAAGGTTTACAGCTGTGATGGCCTTGTTCTGATCTAACCAGGTCAGCAGTGTCATTAACATGCTGAAGACATAGTTTGTCCTGCTCATGCAATCATTATTGATTTGGACTTAATTAAACTTCAGTACTCTGGTACTTACGGGAGGTTTACCCATTGCTTATTTTGGCATTTATAACGTCTATAACAAAAAAATGTGAGTTCAGAATATTGTACATTTCCACAGCACTAATCCCATCACTACAACAGTCACGTCTTACCATCAGCTACTGCTTTCTTTCACTAATTAATTCCTAAATGGTCTACTCGTCTGCTGTTTTGTGTGTGTTCTGCCAAGTTACTATCAGTGAAACTTAACACTCTCTGCATTAGTTTTATATTAAAAGAACACCCCATTAATTTGGCATTGCACTCCTATAACACTGTGCTCATGATGGACAGGTGTTTTTTGAGAGCAAAACTAGAGACACTGTATTTTTTAAATTAAGGGTGATTTATAGTTCAGGATGCTGCAATATTGCAAATGCAGCTGTTAATGCAAATTTGGCCCATCCTCATGAATTTTACATGACCTTGCAATTTTGTCCAATCACTGCAACTTTTGCATTATGTTATCTGGTGAAATCTCATTTCATTGTAGAGCTGCATGTAGCATATTTATTCACTCAGCTGCTCCTTGCCCCACTTGCTCACTGTTTATCATAAGACTACTGCTGGGGGAGTGTGAGCTCTGTGCCTGTGAGAGAATATCACACAGCTAATGTTATCCAATGGTTACTAACGTGTTAAATGAGGGAGTCAAGTCGTGTTGGTAATGGTGAAAGTTGGATGGGCTGTTTAACAGCTTGGCGTCAGATGTTAGCTGCTGCTGCTGTGTTAGCTTGTGCTGACCAGGCAAAGAGAGCAGGAGGAGAGGGACTCACAGAGACGGTCCTTTAGTATTGCTTTGAACGGTAGCCCCACCACCACTGCCATCACAAGTAGAATCTAATTCTGTGGGAAACACTTAATGCTGAAAACAATAGCTTTTGAACCGAAGATAGCATTGCAACTGTTTTTGCAATGGTCATTTTGGTGGCAATGGTCACTCTTCTTGGCTCTCGACGAAGGCGGTCGCATTTTTCTCCCTCTCCTCTCCCTTATCTTCCCTGCTTTGCTTCTCTCGTCTTGTCTAGTCTTCACTGTCTATACTTGAAGAGACTCTCTCCACACTGCTCTCCGAACCAAAATCATGGAATTGATCAACTGGTCTCTCAATGCAATTGACAACATCTTCTCGACGAGAAGCCTGGGTTCGGGGGAACCAGACTGCCCTGCCGGAACGTTCCCTGCTGGCTACACGATGGACGCGTGGGATAGGTGGCGGGTCGTGTGCCTGGCGGTTCTTTCTGTGGAGGACATTGAAGACATCTACCTATTCGGAACCATGATTACAGGTCTTCTGCTGATGGGATTAGGCACTGCCCTGGTTTATCGAAAAATTCAGAAAACGGTGACAGCTGTCCAAAGCCCTATAACGCTGCGGTGGGCAGAGCTGTCGGCACTCAGACTGTGGCTGTGAACCGCAACATGGATAACATCATGGAGAAGCTTTCGGCTTTGCAAAGGCAAATGGATCGACTCGGAGACCAGAATGGACAAACAGAGTAGTTGTGTAAATTGGAATGTGACTACTCGCCCCAAGCCTAAACAACTTCAATCTTATCTGTTTCGGCCTCCCCAACCAGCACTGGCCTCGGCCAAGGCCGCTGCTGGAACAAACTTCCCCTGGAGAACATTGTAGTGAGACGCTCTTGCATTCCTTCCCCCTTCACGGACACCTGCTGATTGTTGACTCTGTCTGGGACCCAAACAAGGTTGTCTCCGTGGCAACTTGCTGTGTTATCGCTATGACATCCTGCGGACTGAGGCACCAAGATTGTGATGCCAGGCGAAGCGACTTTCCAGGCCTACACACACACGTACATATATACAGATATGCAACTCACCTCCCTATTCCCCCACCCCACGCCTTCGCAGCTTCTACCCCCGGTGCGACAAGCGGGTCTGTGACCAGCGCTGATGATGGCTGCAGGACCGGATGGCTGCTTGCCTGTACTGGGTCACCTCAACACCCCCCCCCCCCCCCCCCCTCCCGTGTTGCAAGTCCTGAGTTTCTCATGTTGTAAGAGTATTTACATGTGCTTATGTTGCTGAGGTGTTTTTTTCTGTTCCCACACTGTACTCACCACAGGAGCATAGTCTGGGGGTTGTTTTTTTTTCTCCTACCCTATCCTCATGTTATTCTTATTCTGTAATTCTTTTATCCCCTGTCTTCCTGTCCTGTCTACCCCAAAGTCAATTGTATGTTATGCTGTATGTACGGACGGGTCGATGGCTCATTTCGCTGTACTTGTACTTGTACTTGTATAGTGACAATAAAGGCATTCATTCATTCATTCATTCATTCAGAAACTGCTAAAAACACTGCAACATGCATCTCAGTTTTATAGAAAAGCTGCCGTTAAATGGACCTGCATTTGTATAGCGCCTATCTAGTCATCCCACCACTCAAAGCACTTTTTACACTACAAGTCACATTCACCCATTCACATACACATTCATACACTGGTAGCCGAGGCTACCATACAAGGTGCCAAACAGCTACTCAGTTTTAACACACTCACACACCGATGGAACATCAGGAGCAATTTGGGGTTCAGTATCTTGCTCAAGGATAGTTCGACATGCAGACTGGAGGAGCCACAATCAGGCAACAATCCCAAAAAGTGCCTTCAAAATCCTGAATGGACAGGGCTCTACATAGAGACTACATACAACTGTAGTTGTATATAGGTTTTATGCAGAGCCTATGCTGTAGCCGATACTATTGGCCTATGCCATTGTGAGGTGGTATACCTATTTTATTCTGCAATTACACCACCAAAATGCTAGGTGGCAGTGTGGTTTCTCTGCCACTGTTTTTCAGTTTCTTCGTGCACTTCAAACAGTGGTGTCTAAAACTGAACAGTTAATGCTGGAGTAAGAGCTAATTATTGTTAATAACCCTTATTTTTACTGAAAATACTATTTACTACTGTTACACTGGCACTTTTTTCCCCACCCAGAAGCAGGTTCCCGCTTCTCATGGCAAGTCTTTTTCAGAGGCGAAATTTGTAGATGGAAATTTGATACTACCAGGCAGACCAATTACAGTTGTTGCAGTTTGCGTTGCCACAACATGGAGTTACATTTCTGGTGAGGTGCATGTCAGGCTACACCGTACTGTACGCTGTACCTACGGCATACCTACAGTACAGTGTAGAGTCAATGCAGAAGTATAAACTGGCCTTTATTCTGCACATTCTTCTTCCTCTGCACCTACATTACCCACAATGCAACCTGACTGCTGTGTAATCAGTTGCAGACAAAATGTCAGCTTGTAGTGTCTAATGTAGCCCTAGGCAGAGTCTCGCACCAGATCAAAAAAAGTTATGTGATGGATGAAAAATATATATGAACTAGTCCATACCCATTGGTAGCTTTGTCACCTTCTACCTATGCCAGTCCTCAATGCCTCTGTGCAGTTTCACATAGATTGACCACGTCAGTGAGTAGAAAAACGTGGGACAGACAGAATGACTGACTTACAGAATGACACACTGACAGTTTCCGTGATTATATACAGTATACCATACCATGACTTAGTCATACCAAAAATTAGGAAAAAAAACCCCAAAATATTCGGCCACAGGAGGAGCCACAGCGATCTGTCGCATTTTAGCCATTTTTAAGCATTGTTCTGTTGTTATAGCGCCACCCAGTTGCCAATTAGAGTTACATTTCTCCAGTCACCTTGAGGCGTCCTGTTCTACATATCTACCAGGTTTAGTAAAAATCGATATGGCGGTTTTGTCTGATGGGGTCAATAATGGAGGGGTCCCCTCTGATTATGTGTGGTCACATGCCTACAAAGTTGCGTGGTGATGTGTGAAACCCTTGAGATGTTATACACCTTTATGTGATGAGCCACGCCCTCCGCAATATTCATTGCCTTATAGAAGCTCAGATTTAGTAAGTTTTCCAACTTTTGCCAAGAGGGAACTTTAGATATTGGTCCCTAGATTATGTTCACTGAGTTTCATGCAGATCGCTCAAACTTCCTAGGAAGAGATCGATTTTAAGTGTTTTTCAAACAATTCAAAATGGCGGAAAATCTAAATAACCGAAAGTTATGGGTTCTGAGACAAATTTGTTCCTCATGAGGAGAGGCATCTCTCTGCAAAGTTTCATGTCTCTATGACATACGGAGCATTAACATGCCCATTCAAAGTTTGCAATTTCAATCGGTTGCTATAGCGCCCCCCTTTGGCTAATTGATGTAATATTGCTTCATTCGCATCCTCCCATGACCCTCTACCACTGTGCCAAATTTCACATGGATTGCCAAATCAGTGAGGAGAAAAACGTGGAACAGACACACAGACACAGACACACACACACACACACACACACAGTTTTCGTCATTATATTGTAAGATTCACGGCATGGGAACGGTCTGTACATGCATAAATAAATTAAAAGCAGGCGGGCAGCAGGTGAGAATAAAAACAAACATGGGTTCCTGAGCTCGTCATGTGGACCCTCGGCAGTAAACTGAATTACCCCTTGAGGATTAATATAGTGTATCTTCTTCCTCTTCTTCTTAAACCTGGATATTTTATTCTGAAATATCAGAAAGTGTTGCGTAGCTTGTTTCGTAGCTGAGCAGCACAAAACTACAAAATGCAAGCAACTGGTAAATAGTGACAAGAAATGACAGTAAGAAACTAGAGTATCATAGTGCTGTGTATGATATGATGACTCCTTGTCATGGAATTCGTCCAGTGGAAATGTCTACTATCCATAATTTATCAAGACAACAGGTGAACATGGAGGAAATGTTACGACAAGAGCAGATCAGATAACAGGGAGGTCTCTCACTAAATCATGATATAAAGGTATACTTATAAAACGAGGAAAATCAGGAATAAATGTGCATCTCCATAAGATGACTTACATGTACATTTTCCCCCAAATTACTCAGCCCTAGTATCTATATTCTTGCCTTCTCATGTAATGATTTCCAATATTTAACCAAATGTGACAACTGGAAACTGAGAGAACACCTGGATATTTTACATGCAGCAGCTGATCAGTCTATACCATTAAGATTACATAATACAAATACATTTCTGTAATTCTTTTCAGGATCTTTATGCCAGCATGATGGTAAAAAAAATTCTGCCTGTGTCTGTCATGTTTACCATTGTGTACATACGCTTAATTAGTAGACGGGATGCATGAGATCTGATGAATGCAAAACAGCTGCACACGGTTCAGCAGTTCAACTTCATGCAAGTAAGTGAGAAGTGGATGCACATTGCAGCTTACTGCTGATGTTTAGGCTCCTGAAATGTTTGTGTTATTCATGAGAATAAAAACAATACAGCTATAAATACTAGAATGGTCCCAAAAAGTTCACCGACCTAAATTTTGCGTTGCGGATCTGTGGGAAAACAATCCTGCAATGTTAAAACAGACTAGTGCAATAGTACTGACATATTGCAAATCACACGCATATATCATCTTTATATACATATATATAGTGAGAGTGAGAAAACAGCTTATCCTTTAACAGGGGTGTGGGGGACTGGAGCTGATTCCAGCTGACACTGGGCAACAGGCTGGGTAAACCCTGGACCGGTCACCAGTCAATCACAGACCTGACACACACATGTAGAGACAGAAGTTTATAGATTGCTGAAGGACGCAAACTCCACACAGAAAGGCCCCAGACAGACAGCAGGTCTGAACCCAGGACCTTCTTACTGTGAGATGACAGTGCTAACCACTCTACCACTTAGTTCCTATTTATGGCTCTGTATTCATGAGTCAGTGGTGCACAGCATTAAATACAGTCACAGGAGCAGCTCCAAGCTTGTAGAGCATGGAAGACGATTCTTGCTGCACAGCTGCTGCACAGCTGGAAATGATGCAGATTCTGTATCAGAATCAGTGTCAGCTCTTTTCCTACCCGACAGTGGGACGCCCAATTGCCAAAATACAATGTTGGCATTGTACCTTTCTGCAAACCACAGATTCTCATCCCAAGCAGTCGCATATAGCGATATGTGACTTTGTCAGTGGCCTTTCACATCTACATATTGAGCCCTAGGTATCCTCCTGTGTCCGCTGTTGACATTACGGCAACAAAACGTCAACAAAAGGACATGGTTAGGTTTAGAAAAAAAACATCATGGTCTGGCTCTACATTCATATGGGAAGTGAACACTGAGCCTTCAGGTGAAAGTCCAAGGTTTGTTCAACACATCTATCTTCCCTCCTGCCCACCCTGTAGGGACTTTCCAGCTTCTTATATTAGCTCGTTACCGGAAGCATTTTACCCTGACGCCATCCAGCCGTGTATCATACTACAGTGAAAGGTGGCTTTTGCTGTCTGCTGCCTGACGTTGAAATCACTGACTAAGCGGTGGTATTCAATGACTTGGGAGTGACAACGGGCTGGTACATGAGCTTTTTTTTTCAGCAGTTTTTCATCAAGAGGAAGAGGGGGCATTGAGACAGCAGCAGGCCAGTGTTTGAGACCAGCAAAAGAAGGTATTTTCAACAACAGGTCAGGACATTTCCATGCGTTTTGTGACAAAATTGTGAATTTTTTTAACAACACTTTTCCAGTTGGTGACCAAACTGGGTCTTCTTTAAGCCAGAACACGATGTTTTCCTAACCCTAATCAAGTGTTTTGCATTGGGCAGAGCAACAGGAAGCAGAGCCGCCAACTTCACCCAGCAGTCATGACCTTGATGGAGATGCAGTATCGCCTCATGATTATAGGGCAAGTTAAATTAAATTAGCTGTGGAAGTGATCATTTGCTTGGTTCCAGAACCTTTGCCCATTAAAGAAAACAGTTTGAGTGAGGGAGGGCAGCCTCCAGACACTCATTCACACTGAATGTCACTGCAATCCCCACTCTGCATACACTAATGGTTCCCCTTTGGGTAGCAGCTGTGTACACCACAGCCACATGTGTACTGAGTTAGAATGGAAGTGTTTTATCTTATTTATCTGTTTGAGTGACTTCTCTGTTAATATTTATCATTATGAGAAAACCTATTGGACAATATAAGCAGGACACTAAATGCTAATACCGCTATATAAGCAATAGGTTAAAATGGGCAAGATAATTAGCATTATGAATCAGGGTCAGTCTACAAAAATGTCATTTCATCCATTGTGTTGTAGAACAAAAACGTTGTACAATAAAAATAATCAAGCTATCTGTCTCCATCTCTAAATCTTCAAGTGTCAACTGCATGAATCCAATCACGAATATGTAGCAAACGGCTTTAGTTAGTTGGGTAGTAACTCTACTGTCAACAGAGTGGGACAAACTCTTTAAAAAATATCACAAGACAACATACATTCTATCCCTATGTTGTGGAACCATATAGAAGAGGCAGCAGAATCACATCCTTTATAATTCTTTAAAATGAAGTAAATGATGAAATTTGTACCAAAATGTATTAGCTGATCAACAAGTGAGAAGATGGAGCTAGCTTTACAAAATACCATCCAATGCTGAGCATCTTTTAAAACGAGGATTATGAAACTAAAAGTACTGTCGTGTTTCAGTGAATCCATTACAGAACATTTACATAACACAGGCCAAAGTTAAAAAAAAAGACCAAACCTTTACATTCAAAACCATATAAAGCCAGCAGCGCTCTGTATTCTGTTTGAAAAGGGCTTTTTATTTTCTCACATCAGACAGAATGTTAGTCACCTACTGTCACTGGGCGAACTGACCCAAAGGCCAGCCTCAAAAAAGAAAAAAAAATTCAGTCCTGCAAAGTGCATCTGGGCCGAATCCTAATGGCTCTTATGCATCGCAGTGGGAAACCAACTGTCATTGAATTAACTTGACCCGAAGGACAAATAGAGCCATTATTTCAATCTGTTATCAAAGCAAATGGAGTTTTGAAGCAATGATTAATCACAGTGTGAGGACAATTGTATAAGAACAAGTTTGTATGATGAATTAACATAAAAGGATTTTTTTTTATTCCAACCTAAGCATTTATGTATGAGCTGCTATATTTGTACACCTGCTACCTTAGCGATGGTACAAACACTGCACATTCTTTTTATCATTATTCATTTGCAAAGTTGCACTTTTAGTTTTGGTTACTTTGTAACTTGCGGTGTACAGTATTATACAGGAGGAGAACTGGACCAGGCAGTTGCCTTGAGTCGATCTCTCACTGCAGAGGTGAAGTCATGTTTGCACAAAAAATCTATCAAGTGTTTCCTCTCTGAGGCTGGTTTGTACTTTTGCTTGAGTTCCTCTGCTCCTGCCTTCCCAAATGCAACACAGCTATTATGGATTTTTTAAAAGGTAAAATCAGAGCCTGTATTTATTTAAAAAGTAATTATTTTATATCAACTGCATGGGACATTTATTCCATGAGTATGCTGTCTATGCACCACCGTTCAGTCTCATCGCCCTGCGTAGCAGCATTTTAATCTAAAGTAAGTTTGTGCATTCAATCAACAATAGAACTCAAGTAGGAGGTAAACTTTTCAACTTTTGCTATGTCTGATTGAAATAAACAGCAGACTTGATAGACACAATCTTCTGCACCAGGCGTAAAATAGGAGAAGCACTTATCAGTGGCAAACAGCCAAAAGTTAGAGACACAAATCACTCAAAGACGAGGGGCTTCAGAAGTCTTTGCGGCTATGAACCGCCAGCTAACGGAAGATAAGGGATTTAATGCAGCTTCTTTTTAACAGATAAGTTATAATAAAAATAAAATAAATCTGCAGCTAGCTGTTGAGATAAATGACCCTGATCTTGCTGCCCTTGTTGCATATGCATTGTGATTATGTGTTTGTGTTAGGCTGAGTTCACGCTATGAGCAACACAGAACCAGGCTACAAGTCATTTTCAATGGAAGTCGGTGACATGAAGCTACAAACTGATGCCTGACACTTGTTGCTGTGGACAGGTGTGATGCACTAAAATTAAAAGTTGAGCTGGGTTTAACTTTTTTCAGTGCTCCAATGACGCTGTGAAGCATCAGGCAATATGTTTTTGTTTCTAGCTGTGGTACTATTTCATTTTTGCTTAGTTAGCTGATGTCTTGTTAGTTTAATGTGCTTTGGCAAAATGTGATGTTAAAATGGGGTTCAGATTTTGATTTAAAGCACATGTTTTTTTTTGACCAGATACAAATTTTAGAGGGTGTTCAGTTAAGTTGCCTTGTGGCAGAGAGGGACCCAGCTGCAGACATGATGGCAGACATGGGCACCGCCATATATTCAATCCATACTGAAAGTCCATACTGGAAGTTTGTCCGTGTGTATCATTCCCCGAAGAAGAGGAAGAAGACAACGGAGAAAACGAAAAGAAGAATGCAAACAATACACGCACGACTAAGAGAAAGAGCGGTAAGGGAACGAGTCTTTTAATTATTAGAATTAGACAACTTTATTGTCATTGTACTAGGGCATTAATGACTTTTATTTTTTTCACGTTGACTTATCTGTCAGGGCGGCACGGTAGTGTGGTGTTTAGCACCGTCACCTCACAGCAAGAGGGTTGCCGGTTCGATCCCGGGTGTGGGAGCCCTTCTGTGTGGAGTTTGCATGTTCTCCCTGTGTCAGTGTGGGTTCTCTCCGGGTACTCCGGCTTCCTCCCACAGTCCAAAGACATGCAATTTGGACAAATCTACTTTTCTGCCCTACATTGTACATTGTACAACGAAATTCTGTTCGGCACTTAGCACTAGCAGTACTAGCTAGTAGCTAGCACTAGCACAGAGTACCAAGCCACTGCATTTATACGCGCCGTCATCTTCATTATATTTCAACACATGTGTTATGTTCTCTAAGATGCAATTCTACGTAATGTATCGAATAATTAGGGGGACTTCTATGTGGGGAATCTCAGCATGCACAAATTACTACCACCAGATGGTGGGTTTCACTACATTTGTTGTGTAAAAACGAGGGCATGATTGGTATTAACTTAACGTTGGCTGCTCAAGGTCTGTTGCGCTCCCTTTCATCAATGTCTGTGTGTAAACACTGTTAATGTTGGTCAGAGACTATTACTGCCCTCACTTGATGTGTTGGTTAATTTAGGTGTGCAGTTTGCAGTGGGGTTAATATGTGTTCCTCTGCTTATTGGTATGTTGTGGTGTAAAACATCTGTGCACACACTCAGTGCACACAAGCAATTTTTCCCCCAATTTTTGGTTCGCCTGGTCTCCTTGTGTATTAATGCTTGTATAACCTCAACCCTGCACTAATCAATCAAGTTATATACATCTTTTTTTTCCTGGAGATATTCTAAAAATAGTAACCAGAGTCGTCTCATGTGGTATACGACATGAGCAAAACCGGCGCGTTAACCGGGTCTGATAAATAACGTATACATAGCCCTGGGTGTATGCAAAAAATACATTAGTATTATGTTATAGTAATGCAGAGCACTAATACGCATACACATGTGGATACATAAATAGCTGTAGTGCCTCCTCCGGGTCCTCCGCGGTGCTGAACGGCTCCCGGCGGGCGTATTTCTACCTTGATGGTGCACCGCGACTGGCTCTGGGTCAGCTGGGAAAGGCTTGAGGCAAAGCAGGCTCACGGCTTATGTGTTTGTCACTTTCTTTTTCATTTTAACCCACACCATGATCTTTTCGTAACCCTAACCAAGTGGTTTTTGTGCCTAAACCTAACCAGACCTTAACCACAAGGCATCATGATGATTTCGGAACGGACTTCAGAACAATGGGATTAATATGGTCGGAACAATGGGATGTCGGACCAATGGGCTGTTGGACCAATGGGCAGTTCCCGCCTCCTCCACCATGAGTCCTTTAGATCGGTAAAATATGGTTGATGTTCAGTATGTTTTCCAGCTATCAATGTTGATTGACTTCTCCTTTTTCAGATGCACCCCTCTATTTTGAGTGACGAAGCCAGTCTGGGGCACACAACCCTTTCACCATCCGAGTTTGGCTCTCCTCTCTGTCCTAAATTGAAAACCAAAAATGAGAGCACGATCCAGAGGCACCTGAAAAACCATATGGAAAATGCAGTTCATTTCCATGGTATGTTGATGAGAAGTGTCCGTTTGAGATCATATACTTCTACATTTAAGAGTAATGTTTAATGATATATGTTTGGAACAAAACAAGACATTTTAGGTTGCATCTTGGGATCTTGGGATTTGTGGAACAGTGGTTGACATTTTATACCATTTTCTTTCACTTTTTAGACCAAACAAATAAACTTACTGTATACATAAACTTACCCAATCGAGATGGTTTGGGGTGAGCTGGACCGCAGAGTGAAGGCAAAGGGACCAACAAGTGCTAAACACCTCTGGGAACTCCTTCAAGACTGTTGGAAAACCATTTCAGGTGACTACCTCTTGAAGCTCATCAAGAGAATGCCAAGAGTGTGCAAAGCAGTAATCAGAGCAAAGGGTGGCTATTTTGAAGAAACTAGAATATAAAACATGTTTTCAGTTATTTCACCTTTTTTTGTTAAGTACATAACTCCACATGTGTTCATTCATAGTTTTGATGCCTTCAGTGAGAATCTACAATGTAAATAGTCATGAAAATAAAGAAAACACATTGAATGAGAAGGTGTGTCCAAACGTTTGGCCTGTACTGTAATAGAATACATCTGACAATATGACAAACTAATTATTATGTTAATTTAATAGTTAAATAGTTACAATTAACCATACTGATGTAAGAGTAAGTATGACATTTGTTGTGTCCATGGTTTTCAGTTGTTATGAATGACCTGATAGTAATCTGCATGTTGAAACTGTAGCCCAATACATTAAAGTGCTCACCTTATTTAATCTTTGTTAAAGATTAATCCAACTAAAATTCATGTGTTTGCTCATTTTCTGTAGTTTTTGTAGGTTTAACATGTTGAGATCAATGTTATTCCAAACAAAACATGATTGTATTTAAAATAACTGTTGAAATAATTGTATTATTATTATTAATATTATTATTATATATTTTATAATATATATATTTATAATTGTTGACTGCTTCAAAGTTTGTAAATGTATTGCTAAAATAAATAATAAAAAAAGACAGACTTAAAAACCAACTTCTGGGGAAAAAACAAAACAAAAAACTGACTTCCGGTATGTATGCAATTTCCGGTATGGACTTCCTGTATCGTAGACACGAAGAAGATTAACTTCCGGTATGGACTTCTGGTATGGATTGGATATATGGCGGCGCTCTTGTCTGCCATCTTGTCTGCAGCTGGGTACTGGGTTGTGGCAAGTAGTACGACGTAACCTGGCCCGTTGAGAAGCTCTTCGACAGTGACTCGGCAATAATCTAGCTGGTCAAGCTATTGCTATGTCGCTCGTATTGTAAACATAAGCATAAGTGAAGTTCACTAGCCACTTAGCTTTTTTTTGCATCAAGTAATGAGACTGCTAAACAGTAGTTGTAGTGCTTGCGAGAGCGATGCTGTTGCACCATGCAGAATTCACCAAGCGGCTATTTTTCAGGGTGTAAAGGTAGCAGCCAGCATCTGTCTTCATCTTTTCCAGGCCATGAGAGATGTGGTCTACTGTGCCAACTGTCAAGGCCGCAGAGAGTTGTGCCTGACGTTGCTAAGCACCGATGACCAGCACAGTATTGTAGCTTGCTTAGTACAAATCCTGAGTTTGGAGCTTGTCTTCTTCCAGGTGTTGTTTTTTTTTAAGTTTGCAGGTTATTAAGCTCTGGGTAGCCCTGCAATAAGATGATTAGCTTATCCTCATATTTACCATAGACTGATATCAGCAGAAGAAAGGAAAGAGATATGCTGTAATTGATTGTTCCTCTTCACATGCAGGCCTTTCTCACTACCACCTCATCAAATATCAATGCTTTGTCAGTGATCTCTGCATCAGATACATATGAGACGTACAGAGGTACCTTACATGGCTGCAGTATGATATGCACCTAGTGGCAGGTATTTCTGAAGCCACAGGAAACTACAGTCATATAAAAAGTGAGAAAGCCTATATATGGCAGGAAGGAGGGGAGGTGGATGGGTCAAACAAACACCAGACGTTTACCCAAGAGCGTGCTGTTCATTCCCCCACTGATACCAAAAGTCAGTGTTTTTTTTTTTGTTTTGTTTTTTACGACATAGTGTGCTAGTGTAGCATGTTACACACGTGACGTGATGTGACATGACGTGATGTGACACGATGTGACACGGCGCGACGTAGCAGCAACAACCCATGATATTTTTGTCAAAAATTAAACAGGGGCTTCACATCTTCACAACCAGCAAAACTGGCACTTGAGAACACTTGTGCAGCACAATGGCAGCACTCTCACTCTTGTGCACACCTTCCATGTGTCTATATTTGAGGGTCCTAATTAAGTCATGGTTCTGAAATCAGCCTTGTAGCCTCATGATCAGACTTTTATTTCATTTTTCAGTTCATTCAGCCTTATATCATGTTCAGCCAACTTCTGGTTGGTCTTGTTTTGTCCAACTAATTGGTAACAAAAGGACATACTGTATCAGTTCCATACATGTCACCCTCAGCTGACACAGGAAAGTTATTTTTGTGAGTGACCTGCCACAACTAATACTGCTGTGTCCTTCTCATCCACCCTTGGCGCCATATTGTGGCCACTTTTTCTCTCATAGATGTAACAAGGCATAAAGCTGTCGTCCCTTCTCTTTATCCTGCTTAATATGAGATGTGTGGTTATTGGCCTGGAAGCAGCCAATATGTGTCACACATTGGACATTTATTTCTTCATTTTAAGGTGCCTCCACTGGTTCACTTTATTAACAAGCTATCATAAAAATATGACCTTTTTCTTACATTCAAATGTTGGTTGGTAGTCTGGTTGGTTGGTTAGCTAGTTTGGTGTTTGGTTGGCATACAAGTACACAAACATGTACACACAACTGACTGACTGACTGCAACTAGATGCGCACACAGCTAAAAAGCACCTCCAGTGGTGCTGGAGCAGTGCGGTCCTGTTTGACCAATGTGGCGGTCAATTTACTGACCGTCCAAGTCACTGGCCACCCCTTGCCTCCTCCACTGACACAGAAAGCCAGCATTCAGAACACCATTGTATCAGTTTACCAATCCCATTCTCCATCTCAGTTGAATTTGATACTTTGTACTTTGTATTATTGCTTTTTTCAAGTTCTTTCGCTGGTTGGCAAGAAATGTGAATATCAATGCCCTTACTGTGAGCAAGGCTATTCGACATTCTGTGACTGCAGCATGTAAACTCTGTATGTCACAATTAGCGTATCACATAATGGAAATTGGATGTGTGAACAGGCCCTGCTGTTTACCAGAGTGTGAAAATGTATCTTGTCTGCTTGCCAACATCAACCACACAGCATTGCAATCCATGTTTCTGTAAGTGTGACTGTTGCTTTTGTTCAGAGTTTTATTTAAGTTACAGTCACAGCATCGTTACACAAATCTAGATAAATCCTCACTTGCTGAGGTCTACTAACTAGCTGCCATCTGGTCTGCAGGGCTTGATAACAAACTTGTGCATTTTTAAGCATTTTTAATACCTGTCCTCAATCTTTTTCTGCATTACTCCAAAAGACACATCGCACCCTAACGATAAAATAGCTGCCTGCTAGCCCAGAAGATCCATCAAAGTAATAGAATGAGTAAATGTAAATGTGCAGCTCCATTTCCCATAACAATAGCTACTGCAGCTATCAGAGGCCTGCTCAATCTGTCCCTGTCAAACCAAGGCGGAGGGAGAGGGCCAGAATAATATATTCAGTCAGGGAAATGGAATAAGGCTGGTGGTTCCCAGCGATGTGGGAGGGTGTGTGTGTACAGTATGTGATTGTGTGCATGTCTGCAGCTGAGACTTGAAAGCATGGATCACACAGGTCTTTATCTGCTGGGCTAAATAACATAGATATTGCATGAGTATACAGGCAGCAGGGGAATGAATGCCGATTGCAGTGATAGCTTTGCAGTGGAATAGTGGGAAGATTAGTGTATGTGTGTGAGCTTGTGTGTGTGTGTGTGTGTGTGTGTGTGTGTGTGTGTGTGTGTGTGTGTGTGTGTGTGTGTGTATGAGGAGAGAAACATATCAGTGAACACACACACAGTGCATTCACTGCATACTTGATACGTGTACACTGCGTGTGCAAACATCACTTCACCATGTACTTGTTACACATGCAATGCGCGTACAATGCCTGCACACGCCTAGACATGTGGTTATTAGACGTGCGTGCGTAGATACGTCATGTGATCGCAAGGATCAAAAGTGTCAGCTCTTGAAGCAACAACGCGTCGTGTGATGGACGTGTGACTTGTAGCATCGCTATGCTAACTATCTATCTATCTATCTATCTATCTATCTATCTATCTTTTCATTTTCTTTCCTTGTTCAGGCACTATTTTTAACACTTCTACATCAGATCATTTGTTATAATAATAGGATACTCACAGCTTTATATCAAGGGGAAAAAAATCCTAGTCGAAAAATAGTTTCCCTGCACCATGTTGGAGAAATTTCTAATCACCGTCCAATATTTATTCATATTGCAGGCTAATGAACTGGGGTTGAGCGGACTGGTCGCCATGGTGAGTAATCAAAGACAATACGTTCACCTGTGGATCAGACAGAGACTCTGGACTGATCATACACAGCTGGACTTGATTGCAGGGCACGAACTGAGAAAGGAGATCTGAGCGAGCAACAGTTTGGCTCTGGGAAGCGGAGCTGATGTGAAGTGCCCGACGAAGCCACCTTTATTGCATTCACGGCCGGGAGGGGGGGACTAAGACAGACAGCGTAGGTAGAGAAGTTTCGGGGGTAGGGTGGAGGTTAGTTAAGGATCAGGGAATTAGGAGTGTCCTCCCGCTTTCCAGCTTTGTGTGTGCAGGCGGAGGCAGGGGGATGGTCTCGTTGATCCGGCCAGTTAAGCGTTTGTTTTAAAGTATGACATCTTAAGTGTTTGTGGTATATTTGCAGTCCTGTCAGTTATAGCTGAAAGCCGAGCGCGCTCAAAAACCTTGCTCTGTGCGGTGCTTTCTGTCTGTGGAGTGCACATCTTTAAAAAGATGTTTGAAAGAAAAATAACCAAAGAAAAGGTGTCATATTGAAGATTTCGTTTGAACAAAATATAATTTTAATTTTGAAACCTGTTTTGTTGACTTTTTGTACTAAATTACTTTTTTTGGACTTCCAACATTTTTCTCGGTGCACTGTTGGCGAGTTAAGCCAGCCGCCACCTGTAGAAAGTGGTTCTACACACAATAAAGCCTATAGTTTGGGAAAGTATAACATAGAAAGCTGTTTCCATAAACAGACAAATTCGGGCAAAAAAAAAAAATGTTTATGAAAACACAACTATTGATTAAAAACATACAGATGGAGGTTTGCAGCATTTAGGATCCAATTCAGTAATAGGCTATATATTCACAATTAGGCTGTTGTCAACTATCTTAGTTAAATATTTTTTAAACCACAGCCAGACATCAAGGGTGGTCAGTAGCTCTGATTTGTGAGGATAAAATAAAATAAAATAAAAAAATCATGTGTGTGTATATGCAGGCGTATGTATGCAGCGACTTGATTCATTCATTCATTCCACTCTTGCGAAGCACACACACGCCTGCCTGCACATGTAGACTATGGAGACAGACTGTTTGGCAAAGTAATTTGATGCGTTCAGGTGTTAATGATGTGTACATGCACTGTGTGTATGTGAGATTTGCAGGTGTTGTGTATGTGTGGCGTTTGTAACGCGCTGTGCACGCGTCCTGAAGACGTGTGAGCACGTCATGCATGAGGGGTCAAATGTTTCACCCAACAACACTACAACGCGTCACTTGCGCAGGCATTGTTGACTCCACTCATGACTATGAGTATGTAGTGTGACCCCTCATAGTGTGTGTGTGTGTGTGTGTGCTGGAGCAATAAATTAAAGCAAAATTAAAGTAAGCCACATCAAACATATTCCAAATGCCATGCCTGTGAAATATCCTCTGTGGTATGCTGCGTGGCCGTCATTCAGAGCGGATGCATTTGCCCCAAAGATGGTTCCTCATTTGCAAGCCTTTAAAGATGTCCTCTCAAGGACAGGGAGCACACAGCTGACCACTGTTACTTGGAATTTCTTCAGCATGAAAGTAGAGTCCAGAGAGTAATTTGTTATTTGATACCAATATAACTAACAAAGGATATGTTATGAATTGTTGGTGTACCTACAGTTTTCAGTATTCTGCAGTTAGGGTTAGGGTTAGGGTAAGCAACTACTTCTGTGTGCAAAACAAAACAAAATGCACAAGAAAGCTATCCATCCATCCATCCATCCATTTTCTAACTGCTTATCCTCTTGAGGGTCACGGGGGGGGCTGGAGCCTATCCCAGCTGACATTGGGCGAGAGGCAGGGTACGCCCTGGACAGGTTGCCAGACTATCGCAGGGCTGACATGTGGAGACAGACAACCATTCACACTCACATTCACACCTATGGGCAATTTAGAGTCACCAATTAACCTATCCCCAATCTGCATGTCTTTGGACTGTGGGAGGAAGCCGGAGAAATAAAAGCCTAAACAGCCAACTTAGTTTGGCTTAGTTTAGCAGTTAGCGATGTCTTTCACTCACTCACAGTCTCTGCTGTGTTTAGCTATTTACCTGCTTTCCTGTCAGCGTTAGCACTAGTCAGCTGCCACGCTAATGTCCTTACTCTTCTCCGTGAGCCCGCGGCTCATGGCTCCGGCTCACGCAGAGTAGCTTTAGCTTCTGGAGTTAGCACTAGAGCTACTACGGCTACTGGAGTAACTTAACAGCTATGGAGCGCTTCTACCAGCTCTTCTAGTCACTGAGCTCCATCTCAGCAAATATATTACATTTATTACAGGTGCCATCATCATTGAAGTAGGCAGTGGTATAGCTAAACACAATCCGCCAGGCTGCCCGCCGGGCTACATTAAGGGGGGGGGTTAAAAAACTACACTGGACTTCTTGTCAGCATGAGGGTCAGTACTGTAAATACTGTCTGTATTTTCATTCTAAAGTGGCCATTTCCTAACGCTGAGGACTATGAGCTGAAACGTGTCTATTCGACTGCTGCTGCGCAATCCACTATGTTAAAATGTATTATACTTATTAGTGAGCGCCGTCGGGTTTTTCTGCTTTGCTGTAACTTTTTGGACTGGCACCCAATTACACTTTGAGACTTTTGAGTGAGCATGCCAAGTTTGCTGAAGACTTATCTCCATACACAGCAGTACTAGCCAGCCAGCCGTGACCTCCCCAAGATGGCCGCGACGTTGACGCACAGTAGCCACAGGACTAAGTCATCTATTATATATACTGTATCTATGCTTGGCACTGTCACCGTCAGTGCGCTAAGGCAGGACCAAAACATTTGATGCAGATACAGGGGGTGGTGAGTCAATATAGACATTTACTTTTTGGTTAATGGGGATATTTACCTTTTACTGTCAAAAACAAATAAAAACAAAGAGATCACTAATTTTATTACTATATTTGAAACAAAATATTCTTAATGGTGATGGTTTAATAATTTTAAATTATTTTTTGCCTAACTTTTCTCCCCTATATGGTGCCACTGACTATGGCAAACATGTTCCTAGTTTGGATAGAATGTTAACAGGAAGCATTTTGCAAGTTGTTTCTCAACTAGCCTTATGGGTGGTCACCATGTCACCATGCTTCTAACACCACCTATTATGTTAGCACACCTTTTCTTCCTTTGGGAGAGAGGTTTCTGTCTGTCTGCTGTATGGTTTCTTTTGTCAAAGCCTGTAGCATAAGTAATATGACACACACTTAATTTGATCATAAGTTTGCTTGCATTTTGACAACAGTAAATACCTAACCAATAATAAGCTAATTTATCTCCAATAGGCAGTACTGGGTGTGTCCTAGGAGAATTTCTAGAAGAAACATAGTGTTCAGCATAGAGAAAATACATCCAGTTTTCTGTTGTATTAAGACAAGTGTAGGCATCCCCAAAACCACAGTTACGATAAAATAACAATAAAAAACAATTTGTACCTTAAACTGCATTCTAACTGGAAGCAACACAAGTGAGCGTCAGTGACTACATCAGTTGGGTTTCACTATTTTCTATCGGACCGTCCTGACTGCCCCTGAGCAGTACATTGTTTTGGCTCAGCTAAATCATGAGGTGAGTAATTATTTGTAGGATACCTGCTTATTTCACTAAAAAACCTAAATAAGGGAGTCACGTGGTACGCCCGCCCAAGATGGCCGCATAGGGAGAAACGGAGCTCGCCTTTTCCTAAAACCCCCGTAAAAACTTAAATTTAAGTCGCTGTTTTGATTGCACTTGGGTTTCGGGCTTTCTTTGGAGGTGGCATGAGTCAGAAAAGTCACTACTTTACTCGCAATCAGCCTCTTAATTCCAGAGGAAAGCCAGCGAAGGACCCTCAGGTAACACCACACCTGTTACAACGGAAAGTCCTCCTAAAGAGAGCGTGGTGGCTGAGTTGACCAACATCCGAGCTATCCTAGAGATCCTGGCTAAAGACATGAACAAGGTGAAAAACAATAAATGGTGAAATACGAGCTGAACAATAATCTGCAGAAAAAAGTTGAATATGCCCTATTCTGTTCCAATCAAAAGTATTTTGAACAAGGTGAGAGAACAGGTAAGGTCTTAGCACATAGGGTAAAACAGATGCAAACATCTAACTTAATTCCAACCATATTTGATCACGATAACAAGTTGATAACAGATAAAAAAGCAATTAATAATGTATTTCAAACATTTTATCAAAAGTTATATACTTCGCAAGGAAACATTGAACAGAAAATGACAGATTTCTTTTCCTCCATTAAAATAGGGTAGGTGCTTCCCAATCAGGTACATGCTGATCAGGTTGGGTTTGTTAAAAAAAGGTGCTCAGCTGACAATCTCCGCAGAATATTACACATAATGTGGAAAAGCAGGAATAATATAGAACCCATAGTTGCCTTCTCCCTAGACACCAAGAAGGCTTTTGATAAAGTTGAATTTGCCTTCCTCTTTCATACATTGGAGAAATTTGGGTTCGGTCCATCCTTTATTCAGTGGTTACAGTTAGTATATAAAGAGCCGATGGCTACAGTACTTACTAATGGTGTGATGTCACCCTCATTCAAACTTAGTTGTGGCACTAGACAGGGTTCACCCTTGTTGCCGCTGATATTTGCCTTATTGCTGGAACCACTGGCAATTGCATTGCGTGATAGGAAAGACATTAAAGGGATTCAAATGGGCCATGAAATACATACGCTTTTTTTATACGCTGATGACATTCTTTTGATTACAAGAAACCCAAACACAGCGGTATCCAGGATCACTTCCATTATTGGCTTATTTTCAGAAATCTCTGGCTACACAATTAATTGGACTAAGTCAGAGGCCATGCCTATCTCTAAAATATGTCCTCCGGCCATTAGGGAATCTTGGCAGTACAAGTGGATGCCAGCAGGCCTGACCTATCTAGGGATCAAGCTGACACCAGGATTGGACAAAATAATGCATTCTAATATTTCTCCAGTTATTCAGCTATTCAGCCTCTTACAAAATTGGGCTAAATTGAACATATCTTTGTTAGGTAGGATTAACTTGGTCAAGATGATCATCTCCCCTAAAATTCAATATATTTTGTACATGCTACCATTAAATTTTCCTCCTAACCTCTTGAAACTATATAATACTGTCATATTGAGTTATATATGGGCAGGCAAAAGACCAAGCTTTAACCGATCAAAATTATATGCGGCCAAAGAAAGTGGAGGCTTATCATTGTCTAATATAGAGTGGTATCATTATGCCTTTTCCCTCTCCCAGTTAGCTAAGATAAATAATTCACGGGAACAGGTGCCTTCCTGGGTTAAAATAGAAGAGGAACTGGTGGCTCCAACCTCCCTTGAGGCTTCTCTTACTCAGACGGGAAGACTGGTACCCTTTAAGGACCCAGTGTTGGTCTTTGTACAAGAAACTTGGATCAGTGCTCATCAACTTGTATATGTAGTATATGTATATGTAGCCCGCATCTTACCCCTAAATCATCTCTTTAGTATAACAAAAAACTATTAATTGGCAAAAAAACTATTATATGGGAGAAATGGGCAAAAGCTGGAATAAACTTGCTTGGTGACCTGCTTAGCGAAGGTGGATTGAGGTCATTTGATGAAATTAAGCAAGAATATAACCTTAGACAAGAAGATTTTTGGAAATTCCTACAAATTGGGCACTGCATTAAAGCTAATCGGGGGAAGAACCTGGACCCCGAGACCAGGATTCAGGAATTAGTCCATGTAACTAGACATAAAAAATGTGGAGCTTCTAAATTCTATGAGCTTTTCAGGGAGGCACGACCACCCCATCTGGAAGGGCTGAGACTAAGTTGGGAGAAAGATGTGGGCGAACAGATTTCAGCAGATAGATGGATGACGTTGGTTGCATCCTGGCATAACTGTTCTCGTGAAGCACAATCTCATCTTATTCAGTACAAACTGTTTAACAGAAACTACTGGACCCCCAGTAAAATGGCCAAACTAAAACTTAAGGACAATGACACATGTTGGAGGTGAGAGAAGGAAGGGGGTACTCTTGTACACATGTTGTATTCTTGTGAAAAAAATGCACATTTGTGGGAAAAGGATGTTACCCTCTTAAATGTTCTTTTCGGATTACAACTTACTAAGACACCAGCTCTGTGTATTCTGGGTCTGCTGCAAGACAATAACACTTTGACTGGAAGACAAAGACTATGGATACGTTTGGCTAATACAACAGGATGTAGAACAATTCTGAGACACTGGAAGTCATCAACTCCAATATAGTGTTTGAGTGGTAGAATGAGAGGACAAATGTAAAGCATAAGTGTAAGGCACATGTTGTTGTTGTTGTTCTTGTTTTTTTTTGTGTGTGTATTGGTGTTATTGTTTGTTTGATGTATGTTTAAATTTTAAAACGGGACAGTCGATGATGTAAATGTCTTGTAATCGGTGATTGTGGCATATGTTGTACTGTCTGTCAAAAATATTAATTAAAAAAACAAAAACAAAAATAAAAACCTAAATAAGTTGGCATCTGGCTGGAGGGAGATCACCAAGAGGGTGAGTGTCTCTTATAAGTATTGTGTGAGATGCTAGCAAGCTAGCTTGTTTTACGCTGTGGAGTTGGTGGTATGATTTAGTATGGGAGCTACAACAATGATATCTATAAGTTACCCATGATAGTACTATTGTGAATATAAAAAACAAGGAAGTACGTACTCACCCATCTTATCAGTGTTTACTGAGCACACAGCTGCTACGTAAGTTGTTTGTTTACAAGACATGACAGAGCTCCATATTTAATGGATCCAATGTGGACAGAGAGTGTCAGATGCAACGTGATGCAATGTGAGGTTTGATGCTAGAACACAGTTTTAAGTCTCTTGAATAACATTACATTCAACGAATAAAGTCTTAGACAACTAAGCTTTTACATAGCTTTTATCATAGATCTGCAACTTTGGAGCCAAATAATTATTTGAATCAAATAAAATGTTTCAGCTTAGCTTTGCCAAACAGAAATAAGATTTGCCTTTGGCATGGGTCATTGCACAGCCCACTATTCTGGGTATTATATCCACAATGTGATGTCCATCCAATGCCAATATTCATTGCCAATACAGGAAGTAGCATACCCTATGTGGCAAAGCACATTGTAAGCATGATACAAGAGTTTGCATCACATCAAGAACCAACAATTAATGCTCCCCTTTTTATGAACATAACCATAAATGTTCCTTTGCTATATTTTAACCTTAGCTGCCATGTGCAGATAGAAGAGCAATGATTTTAAAAACAATGGCATTGGACATAAATCAGATCACTACGGATGTTTTTGTGTGGCTATAGGGTTGCACTGCGTGTTAAGCCAACCAAATTAGTGCCACTTTGATCCCAGTCACTCCAGTTAAACCAGAAAAGAGGCCAGTTCGTTGGAATATACAGTAGCTTTTAATGTCTCATCAGGAAATTGTGCAATTACAACAAACCACAAAAAAACATTCATACCAGCTTATCAAATAAAAAGCAGGCCAAATGTGTGGAAAACTGTCCAATCTGGCAACAGTGGCTGGCTGCAGCTAATTATGGTGAAATTCAATTTCACTGAATAAGACACATCCTGCCTTAGCATCCTGTTTTAACAAAAAGAATAATGACTTTATTAAAAAGTAATTTGAAAAAGAAATGCAATTTTTTTTAACTCCATGATACCAAAAGACATGTAGTTGACATGTAGTAGCCCATGTTCAGGTGCCCTGAAGGCACTTAGGGATTCTGTGCCTTGTTCAAAGGCACTTCAGCAGTACCCAGGAGGTGAACTCTCCAGCTACCAGTCTATGAATTTGATTTAATTTGTATCGATGCTCTGCTTTACATTCAGTCTTTGTGAAAGTTTCACAATCAGAACTTCTGCCTGATGCACAGTGTTGAGAGGCTGTGACCCTAGACATGCATTAGGAAAACAGCAAGCAACAGATATGGTAAACTGTTCCTTCCATCTACCACCAAACTACCCCAGGGTAGTGGCTCATTTTCAAACCTTGTCATGGAGGTGGGGATTAACATAAAGCTGCTCTGGAAGCAGCCGTAGTCCCCCGCAGTTTCTAACAGTAGGGAGTCATGTACTGTGGAAACGTGGGCTGGGTCTCAGCTTGAACTGGAAAACCGTCTTTGTGGTCTATGGCCTTTACATTCAGTGAGAGATGTGTGAAGGGCCAAAAGACCTTGTTTTGCTTTTGCAGAGAAAAAAAAAAAGAAAAAGAAGTAATTTATGTATTTTGAAGTTTCTGAAAGCCCTTTACAATATGTTGTGACCCCTTAATGTTCTGAGCATCCATCAGCTGTATTTGAAAGGTGGAGGAGCTTTTCATAAAAACATTGCTGACCTATTTCAGATTAAAAGGTGGGCAAGTTTTTTATGTACATATATATATATATATATATATATATATATATATATATATATATATATATATATTTATATAAATCCTTACCATTTTGCCTTATTGTCCTAAAATCTAACCTCCGCATGTCCTCAGATTATCCCACCTTGCTGACTCTCCTCTTCATTTCCATTTTATTAATTGCAATAATCCACTGATTTTCCTAAACAACACAGTCATCCAACCTTAATCTGGTGGTGAGTCCATTAGGTTATTACAGCAAGTTGCTTAACTGTCCTGTACAGTTTTGTTCACTGAGGCTGTGTTCACTCTTACCTAAATTGTTGTTTTGCACTCATATCCATACACATACTCTCTAGACACACATACAGGTGAAGTCCATTAGGATATTGCACTAACAAATCAAGATAGGGGGCTGAAGTAAAGAGCCAGATATAGCCAGTGAGGACAGTGAGGTTGAATTAGGACAGATAAGGTGAGTGAGGTAAAGAAGTGGGTACGCTTTTCATCTTTGCTTGTATTTGAGTGAAAATGTGTACAAAATGATGATCAAGATGTGAAATATTTTCCAGTTTCCACTGAAGGTTATAGTGAGGGTGATACCATACAAAACATGGCGTCTTGCCGAGTGCTCTCCATAGATGCGTTGGATCGTTAGACTAGTTTTCTCTCTGAAAAGAGATCTTGTCATGTTAAAGAGTTTGTGGTAAATTAAAGGAATACTTAACCAATTTTCAACTAGCTTTGTACCATATCAGTGTGTGTATGTGTAAATGGATTGTGTTAAACTTATTTGTGACATATTTTCACTTACTAATAGTTTGTTACCGGCCGGTCGCCAAATTGTTCTTTCCAACCCGTTCTCACCCCGAAGTCACTGAATACTGGTGCTTGGTCAATAACTATCGGCATCAGACACAGCCGAAAAAAGCGGTCCTTTCGCATTGGCAGGATACGCAGCCGGTCGTTGTTGTCGTTTAACATCACCCAGCAGCATCAGGAGGAAATGCAGTGGGACATCAACAAAAGTCAAGGCAATGGAAGTCCGAATAGGGCGGGCAGGAGGGTTAGTGTATGGGTCCAACAACCACTGACTTTCACCCGGGAGGCTGGTGTTTGCTTCCCGTAAGATTGTAAAGCGAAACCCGGTTCTTTTCCAAAAAAACACAACCATGTACGTGTGTTGTCAAAACATAATGACATGCGCTTGTTTTTAATGGAATTAAACATCAATTAGTGGTGTTGTACTGTTGTAGTGCTTTATTTTTTAAATAGACTGTATGTAAACTGTACATTTCCATTGAGAACAGAAGTGTATTTTGAAAACACACAAGGCATGCAACAGGCTAAAGTTGACACAGCATCCCAGAACGTCAACAACCAACATACCCAGGGTACATTGCCATCATGTGTTGACATGGAAAGTGACCATGACCAAACGTTGACATGTGACAAGGTCAAAGTGAGAATGTGTCGTGTTTTTCAGACAAGGAACTCACTCTCAAGTCCATGGATGTAAAAAAAATAACTGGATACAGCTTTGGAGGTGGGGCCCTGTTCTTTCCTATGAAAGTTGCGCAGTGATGCATGAGGCAAAAGAGTTCAACTGCAGTGTGCGAAATTACCCGGATCATCGGCACTGCTTCTACCATGTGCAGCCCATAGCGCAGGCTTATTACAGGCTTCCACAGGCCAAGCTGGCTACTTCAAGTTTAGCACTCCTCTAACTTGAATGGGGATGAAATGATTCAATCCTGTGGCTCTTCCTAAATGTCATACAGCTGTTTCCAAATGTTATTAGACCAAATAGATCAAGCAAAACAAGTCATTTTACAGGGGTTATGATACTCAAAAAATGTATCCACTAAATTACAGATGTCTCTTTTGCCTTGTAAGTAAATGGGAAAAAGTATTTTGGGGCCACAGGGCACCACATGACAGATGTAACTACACTGTTTGGCCACTACAGAAATTGGCTTCAAAGCCTGGCTCACTTCCCGGGGGCCTGATTACATCATCCAGCAGCGGGAGCATTTACTGGTCCACTGCGGTGCAATGCATTTTAGTAGTTGTAGGTGTTCTACCTCTTGAACAAAAAGGAATGCCACAGCACTTTTTCTCTGTCTTCTATGGTCTTGCAGCACTAACTTCAAAAAATATTTGCATCATTTTACTGCATTGACAGGCCAGTTTTGTGAAAAGATCTTTTTTCCAGTAGTGAAATACTTCTTAAAGTTATGATGGTCATGAACAAGATCAAAAATGCAACCTGCTATGAAAAAAAATTCAGGGTTTACAACTTTAGAGCTGTCAGGCTCACGATGAAAATAAGATTTAATTAGTTAATTGAGGACTGCAGTATGTGAATAAGACTTTCTGGACCCATTAGGTGATTAGCATTTAAAAAAGCCAATATAAACATTTAATATAAGGGGAAGGGAGAAAGAGAGAATTTAATACATGAATGAATAAGAAAACAAAGCAATATTAAACAATGGAGAAATCTCTTTGTTTCATTATCACACAGCCCATGGCTTTGCCATTTTAGGCTTCATTTGTTAAAAGCAAGTTGATGTTTTTGTGTACCCACGCAGTAGATGAGTAAACAGAAGTAAAATTAAACATGAGGCAAGGCCGTGGAGCGGAGCTAGAGGAAACAGACATGAGGTTGAAGGTTGTCGGGGTAATCGTAAACACTTACACGTGCAAGCACATGAGTTTGTCCAAAGAAATCCATCAGTGCAGAGGCTGCATGCACTCACTGTGAATTACAACACTTATTCAAGCAATATCTTGACACGCCATTTTTATTTCACTCCTGTGCTTTTCAAGTGCCTGAAAATGACTTTATCCTCTCAGCGCATGTCAGGCTGACTTAGATTATATGTGGCAAGAGGAATCATTGCCGTCTGGTGTGAGGAGAAGCAGCACTGAGGTCTTCACTTACCATCATTTCAATTACCTCCTCAGTGGGACACACAGAGCAGAAACAAGGACACTCTCTGAGCATAAAGGCAGGAAATCATACATTTTGGCATTGTGTTACAGAGGGCGTGCTCCTCTTCACCCTCTTCATCCCCCGTTTCCTCTTCTCTGATGTTTTGCTCGCTGTATAGCTGTATATGCAAACTGATGTTTACATGTCTCAGGGAAGCCAATTAAAAGCTAGCCTGTGGCTAGGCTGCACACGATAAAAGTGCATAACGTGACACATCTATAATATATTCCTCCGCGCTCATCTCGCAATTCACCTGTGGAAGTCATGATGTGCTGATCAAACGTTGCTGGGCCTTGCATGCATTCGCACGTAACGGTTTCAGTTCAGTGGCATCAATAAAGCTCAGGGAAAGAAAGAAAGCCGTTAATCCCTGTGGCCAGAAAATTACATAACAATATATTTATGGCCATTGACTTACTCCAGACACACACAAACACACACATACTGTACATACACACACACACACACACACACACACACACCTATGAAAATATGCATAAAGATCATTGTCAGCAGTGGTAGGCCGGAACAATGGAAAACACATTTTCATCTTGCATGGAATCTCTGTGTATTAAGTATGGAGCCTCAAGGTGTTAGAGCAGTTGAGCAATAAGCCATGAGGGGTTGTGGCTTGCAGTGATTTCAGAACAACCTTTTTAATAGTGGCCAAAAGTGGAAACATCGTACAGGTCCATCACGATGCCATTTGGCCCAAAAAGACTTTGGCCCAATCCCAATTCCTATTTTAACCTTCAATCTTAATTTTCAAGCTCAACCCTCAATCTCACTAGCCCTCAAAACCAAGTGTTAAGGGCTATCTTGTGACTTTAAAATGGGATTCCCCTCAAAGGCAAATACGTGTTAAGACTGTGGGGGGCCATACATCATCAGTAGTCGTCAATAAAAAGATGCGACTTTTTTTTAATTTCAATTCTTGTACAAAACAAGCAGTGACAGACATGAACAGAACAAATATGCCAGGGTTAAGAGAAAAGAAAGAGACATAAAATAAACAAACAAATAAATAAATAAAAAAGTTCAGCAGCTCAAACCATTAAATTGTTTACATATTTTCAGAGTCTTTATAGCTTTGGAGTTTGTGGAGTGCTGAATGGTTTCTAAGTATTGCTGCATTTCATTCATAAAAATTTTGAACAAGGGTTTTCTGTTACAAAATTTACTCTTATGAATATGGAATTTCGCTAAGATAATAAATAGATTAATGATATAGAATTGTTTTTGTTTTGAAATGTTGACATCATAAAATCCAAACAGCACATCTTTGTACAGTAGTGAAAATAAAACATAATGTTACAATTAATATACTCGACAAAATCTTTCCAAAAAGTGACAGTATAGGGGCAGCAAAACAAATGTGCAGTTACCAAACAATAATCTGCTGCCGTCTGCAGCTGTGCTGATTTCATATTGAAACAGAATGTTGGATCACTTGGGTAACAGTTGCTGTTGTGACTGAGAATTATGTTATGAATATGATCAGTTCACAATATTCGTTAAGTTATTAGTTTAGTATTATCACAATGAATACTGTAGTCAACATCCAGCAGAACTGGTGAGGCTGTTTACACGGTCACACAAGTGTTATCTGGTGACTTTCATCCACGTTAACGTTTCACTGTTTGGGTTATAAACTGATAATCAACCAAATAATCTGTACCACAACAACCGACGTAACATATTCAGCGGAAAGTCACCAGATAATACGATCACTAACGTTGACCTGCAACTGTAACGTTACCAGCTGCAGACCCTACGGCTACAGGAGATGACACCGTCCGATCATCTTACAAAAATGTCGACGCAAACATTTCACGTATATTAAAACAACTTAACAACTACATTATCACTGAGAAAAATGACTTTTTGTAACTGAATGACAGCATCTTCTGTCATCAGAGAACCGGGGTTACGTGCAGGGTCAAGCGCTTGCGCTGGCTTCGTTGGCTAGCCAAAAGAATATGTGTGTTACGCTACAAAGAGATCTATAGTCCATACAATGACGTTAAATTAAGATAATGCAATGATTATCATAGTTTTAAAACAACTATTAACAAGGAAAATACTTACATTGATAACTCTGCTTCATAGAGTGTATTCTTAGGCTTGTCGCCGCCATCTTGCATTGACTGAATCGTCTGTACTTGGCCGGGTTCGACTGTGCTCGGTGGGTGATACACAAAGGATTCTGGGATAGCACTCACTACCAAGGGTGGTCCTGAAATTTTTTTAAAGTGCTATTATAGACATATGATATTATCATACATGTATACTGCCTGATACTAATATATACTTTCAACATATTGTACCACAGTAGCCAGAACTATAACGACAGTATTATTACTTTCATGAATGTTGTTGTAAGCTAATGTCATTACCGAGGATGTCATACAGATTACTGTATTGTGTCATACAGATTACTGTTAATTTGTTATGCTGATCTGTTCTGTACGACATCTACTGCACGTCTGTCCGTCCTGGAAGAGGGATCCCTCCTCAGTTGCTCTTCCTGAGGTTTCTACCATATTTTTCCCCCGGTAAAGGGGTTTTTTTGGGGAGTTTTTCCTTATCCTCTGTGAGGGTCTAAAGGACAGAGGGATGTCGTATGCTGTAAAGCCCTGTGAGGCAAATTGTATTTGTGATATTGGGCTTTATAAATAAAATTGAATTGAAATTGAATTGAATTCTTGACCCTCAACTCAATGAGAATCGGGACAGCACTAGCACTTCGCGGGAGCGCAGATTTTTGAGACTGAGGGTTAAGATTGAGGGTTAAGATAGGAATTGGGATTGGGCCTTTAAACAAATTGGTCTGATAACATTTTGAAAGTCTAGACGTGCTGCAAACTTAAATAAATTCATCCCATTCAAGTTGGTGGAGCACTAAACCAGAAGTTAGCTGCTCAGCAATGCTCGGCTGCCGTGAGTCTCTGGTACACTTCCTGTATGGGCCCCATAATCTTGGTAATTTCATATGGTGGTACATTCGCCGCTGAGCAGCTTTCATAAGGATAGATAGGGGCGGTCTCCAGTGCTGTATCCAGGTCTCGTCATACATCCATGGGCAAGGTTTTGTTTTGTTTTTTTCTTTTATTTATTTAAAAGGGACTATGTACAGCTCAAACATAAATGTCACCATTTGATGCACCGTACCAGATTATAGCTTCAAGCTAATTCGCGTCTGTAGTCCCTTGGCACATTACTCCCCTTAAATTCTCTTTGTTTCACAGCATATTTGTGGGTTTTTTTGGACCATTAAGGTCAATTGAAAAGGACTACTGGTAGCTAGCTAGCCCATGCTGCTCAGATACCAGAAAGCCTTAAAGTTTGCTTATCTGGCAGGAAGTTGGGGAGCAGTTTGCTCTGGCTGAATTAGAGTTGCTGTAGCCACTTAAAGTCCGTCTCTGTGAAATATCACAGCTACTATACTATACATATATATATATATATATATATATATATATATATATATATATATATATATACACACTATAAAATAGAAATATGGGTAGTTAAATGGAAATTTTGCAACTTTTTCAGCCAGCGAATGTTTGTAAAGCAGATATACACAGGGGAGGCATACACATATATAAAAGACATGATACATAGAGGGGTAGAGGGGCATCGAAGCCCAGTGTCAAGCCTCTAAGGTGAGGGGATAGAGGAGCATCAAAATCCGACGTGCTGCGTCTAAGTAGTGGGATAAGAGGGAGCTCCTTAGTCTTTTTTGGCAAGAGTGCTGTTCAAAGCCAAGCTGTGTTGTTTCACAGGGCGCCCAGCTATGCATCTGTGAGTCCACACCCAACTTAATGCATACTACAACAATAGGCTTACAGCCAATCACTGGGCCTGATGTCTGGCAGCCTGATTTTGTCACTTGAAAGTGGGCGTGGTTTCATCTAAAGTGGGTGGAAAAAAAACGCTAGATACAGACAGGCTTGTGAGCCATGTTTGTCACAGTGAGGAGTTAATGAGTTAGCTTGTTAATTCATCTACTCTGCAGGGTTTTGGTTCCAAAGATGTTCCTTAGTTTATTTAAAGAGGCAGCCTCCTGTTGGTTGGCTCTGAAAAATGTTGGAATTGTTGTTGCCTAAGCTAACAGGAGTTACCTGGCTAAACAGTCAGGCTTTTGCTGAGCTTGCTAGCTTAAAAGAGGCTTGGGACATGTTTGGCTAAAATGTGAGAGAGCAGAGACAACACATCTGTCAAGAGAAATGATATCACGAAATAAAATAAGTCATTATGAACCAAATGTGACTTTATGAAATAAAACTGAAGATGAAATAATGGGGTGATTGGGGAAAAAATTGCCTATGATAAAATAAAAATTACACCCAAAACACACAGTGATTATGAAAATGAATGATGAACTAGAATTTTATAATAATGAGCTAAGTTTTAAAAATGTATATTATTTAGATTATTATATTATTTAAAGTATTTACTTTTCAACATTTATTATTGACCACTTGGGTTGCATATCTAAACAGTCGTGCATCATTAGCAGTAAATGACTGTGAACTCAGGTACACACATGCGCACAAACACACAAATACTTTTAGCTTCCATATTTCTTAATGTAGAAATTCACTTTAATAATAGAGAGCCCCCGGCTGTGCCTGGTCATCTTTTATTCATATCTTCTTCTTTCTTTGCACTGGGACACTTTCTGCTACTTATGCCAGTGACACCAGGGGCATTCTTCTGCTCCATTGTGAAGCAATTCAAGTCTTCGCCTGGAACCTCGGCTAAAGAAGGGAGTTGTAAAGTCAGTGTTCAAATAAGTGGGGTGAACTTTCATGTGAGTCGAGAAGGAAGAATTGTACATGTGGTCATTTATACCGTGTACGTGTCCTCACTCTCAACATGGTTGTTTTTTAAGTATTTCAGTGTAATCAGCTGAGACTAATTAAGCTGGTTAGCTGCTTTGGAAAAACATATTTCACTGTCTTTCTAATTGTGTACATTGCAAATTAGAAAATGTGAGTGCTGACAAGTAAGTGCTTTATGGAGATCAGTTTAACTTCGAATATGACTTAAGGTTTTTTCCCAGCCATTGTAACTCTGTCACCTCTCTGCCATGCTATTACTCAGTGACAACAGAAGCGAGCAGTCTTTTCATCACCACGACAACTGTGATTATGATGTATGCTAAGTATGGATAATAGTCTCCTAAGCAAAGTAGGATACAAAATTACAGTAATGATTAAATTGAGTGCATTTGCAAATCAGAGCTTAGAGACTCAATGCATTTATATAGTTACGCATAGAGAATAAAGTAAACTGAGGTTGCTCAGCCTATGAAGCATTACAACCTTAGGGACTGTGCGGAAATGATTGATGATTTGATTTGAAAGGGTAGATTTTTTGTTGGGTGCGGGGTGGGGGGGCATTAGAGGGCTTTTCACTTTTTTCTTAGCCCATATTTTTCTATTTTAAGTCAACCTTCCCCTGTGAGGTGTATTATATGGGCTGAAATATGTGCCACCAGAAACTGAATTTGAATCATTTATATTTGAATTTCTATACTTCAATAACTGCATTGAAAACTGAATTTGTATAACATAATTTGAAACTGTATTGTTAATTTGAATCATTGCATTGAAAAACTGAAATAGACGAGAGCAGGCGGCCGCAGCGGGGGATGGTGACAAAAAGCTGCGATGAAGTCGGGACAGTTTCCCGACAGTTTCCAGCAGCCTTCAGTCCGTACAGGACAGTCCGTACAGACCATAGGCGTCATTTAGGTATGGGAGGTGCCATACCTTGGAATCGTTAGAAAAAAAGAGAGAGAGGTTCTGTAGTCATCTTACTCGAGGCGCACTGGCTGGTTGTTTTCATTGTATTGCACTTAAATAGGTCAATAATATGCTCATCAGTGAATACGAGTGTTAGTGAATCAAATTGTTCGCCACTTCGCTCCTCCGCAAGTTATGAGTTATGTGAGTTACCGTATATTTCCAAATAGTCGCCCGGTGGCAAATAGCCGCTGGGCACCTAATAGCCACCGGGGGTTTGACCCCATTTTGTGTATTAAACGCCGGTCCGATTAAACGCCTGGGCGATTATTTCCTCATTCATTGCCTCATGGCTGTCCCTCCTTCAGGGACTGTTTGCGCTTTTATGCACGGGTCGGTGGTGAAGTGGTGCACATGACTCGTGCTACTGATGGACGGATGGACGGACAGACAGCCACGTATTTAAAACAGGTAATACATCTGGCTACATCTTTCCCACATCAAATATCCTTGATTGCGTTGACCCGCGTGTGTAAAAGCGCACACAATTCCGTGTTCTCTCACTGCAGATGCTGTGATTTGATGGCCCGGTACTCATTGTAGCCCACTCTTATAAGACCCAATCAAAATAAAAATAATAATAATAATAATAACAATAATAATGATAATAATAATAATAATAAGTTACTGTGGACCTATATGCCATGCATTTTAAAAAAATTACCAGAAGAGTTCGCTGAAAAACAGGTAATGTCAACCTGAATTACTCGTGTGCATCCCCGGTGAAAATCGCTGACATGCATGGGGAAAACAGCTTCTACAGGCTCGCCATGCTTACTGTCAGGACTCAGGGACCAGAATTCGGGATGGCAGACTGGCGGGATGGTGATATTTTGGTGTGACGGCCTGTAACTGTTGGTTAAATGGCCCGTTCGGTTGGTATTCAGATAACTGGGGCTTTACTGGTATAATGCAATAGCACCACCCAGCGGTGAAATCTGTGTACACGAAAAAAATGACCCACTCAAAATGTTTAGAGATTTTTGTACACGAACTCACCCCTACATTATACAGTATTTTTGCACTAAAAAACATACTGGACAGGAACTATAACCAAATAACGACCTGGTGCAGGTCGGTGCAAAAAAAAAAAAAAAAAAAATCGATTTTGTGAAATAAATGCCCGGGCTACTATTTGGAAAAATATGGTATCTGTGTGTTGTAAAAGCATTTTGCGCTGCTGCTGTAGACAGCCTGTCTAAATGATGTCTTGAAGCCTGTCTGAATGTATGTAGGTTTTTTTTTCTTCATGTCCGCATTTTCGGTCTCTGAAGACACTCCAATAAATTTGCCTATACAGTACTGTACCAAATTGGCCTTTGTTTTACTGTGTTTCATACACCGGACCCCTTGGTTATCTTCTAGAAATGAGCTTGTAATTAATTTATTTTCTTTATTTTCTGTTAAGTTAAACACACGACTAATGATAATTAAACGTCCACTCCCTGAAATATATGCACCGAAATAGGTCCGATGTTTTCCCTGCTCTCACCAAGTCGTGCATTACATGTAGACATGAGGTATTATGAATGTGAGAAACAGCTTCATGTGCTTTGAAACAGTTTTCAATAGCATAGTATGTACTTCTGACAGGTCAAAAACCAAAGTGAAGTTTTATATATGCTCATATTTTTGAAATTCCATCATCAGTAGCTCTGTGACGTCATGTCATATTGCTATACCTTAGCTTTTGCTGAAACGACGCAACTGGAGACTGAAAACAAACTGATATATGGGTCTGATCATTTTTTTAATGAATTGGCATCATTCCAGACAGGATCTGCGACTTCCTGTACGGGCTGAAGGCTGCTGGAAACTGTCGGGAAACTGTCCGACTTCAGTGTAGCTTTTTGTCACCGCCCCCCGCTGCGGCCGCATGCTCTCGTCTACTGTACAGGCGAGGCGCAGTTCATCTTGAACGAGCGTATTGTCTATGGTCTATGGATCAAGGTGAGCGCTTCTTCCTACGTGCTCAAAATCGTAGGTGCTGATTGGCCGAAGAGAAGTCCTGTGTATCTGCGCTCGACTGCGTTTCCTTCATCCTTAAAGTACCCGGATGGCTGTCACAGTAAATTGAAATTGAATTTTGAGAACTGAATTTCAATTGTGAGAACTGAATGTGAAGATATACAGAAATACATTAAATTTGACTAGTTCTGATTACTTTTAGTGAGAAAAACATAAGAATAGATAGATCTCTATATTTATTTCAGATTAAGCATTACCTCCCCAAAGAGCTCATCATGTTTTTACCAGCCTGTCTGAATTAGTAAATTTGAACATGGCTGTGACGAGAGTGTCAGAAAAATACAGAATTTTTTAATGTCAAACTGCTTTTTTCAGTGTTTTTACTATTTTAAATCACCAGGTTCATTTGTTTTTGGAGAGGAGGAGACCTGTGCAGATAATTCAGCTGCAGATAAAATCCTCCTTAACATTTGGATCTTAAGTTATCAGAGAAAAAAGGTGAGCACAGCTCATGGTAAAAACCTTGTAAACAATGAAAACTGAGGGAATTCTTTGTTTAATCGGCTGCAATCTGCAATCCTCGCCACTATATACCACTAAATTCCCTTTATTTTACATACTGGACCTTTAAATTTGGAGGTTACATTTACAATTTTGAGTTACAGTTTAGAACATGATTTAAGCTGTTACAATCAATGTTTTTACATAATATATAAAAGTTATATTAAAGGTCCACTGTGTAGGATTCAGTGGCATCTGCTGGCAGAAATAGTATATAACATTCATAACTATGTTTTTCATTATTTTATAATCACCTGAAAATAAGAATCTTGCTTTTGTTACCTTAGAGTGAGTCATTTATGTCTACATACAGGGTGGGTCCTTGTCTACAGAGTACACTGTGTTGTTCTACAGTAGGCCAAAAATGGACAAACCAAAAACTGGCTCTAGAAAGGGCAATGTATTTGTTCACATCTTCACAATAGTTTTCCTACATGTTTGGCACATCGGAGAAGTTCTGCTGGATGCTATTAAATCTTACACACTAGACCTTTAAAAATACATCAAAGGGCTACATGTAGGCAGACAAACCCACAGAGAATTATCACCAACTATTCCTCTCAGCTCTGCAGAGCATTTTAGTATCTTTTAGTTTAGTGTTTCAGTTTTACAGTCCACAGCTTTACTGTTTAGCATCAGTCTCACCACTCCTGTAGCAGTTACATATTACAAGGCTCCTACTAACCTTTGATTTAGCAGCTCTTGGTTCCGATATAGAAAGCATAATAAATGGGATGCACAGTTTAGTTGGGTTTCCAATAATTTGATCATTGCTTATTCAATTTCTGTGCAAACTGGGGGCTATTGTTTTAATTATTATATTGTGAAGCAGATATTATAGATACACTGGAGTACAGCCACTTGAGGCAGTGCAACCAACTGTAAAAAGAACACTGACATTTTCTGTAACCTGCAACCTTACAAAGTTGATGTGTGTTAGCTAAGTAGCTTATTTGTACACACATGCAGACATAGAGCAGCATTAGCATTCATTTGGAGTTAGACCACCCCAAGAAATGTAAGTCAAATATTCACTCACTTTTTAGCCATGTTTTGGACTCTGCACAGGCTGTTCTCATGCACTGTTTATATGTTTTCCTACCTTTCCTTCATACATATCCCACATAATAATAAGCCAGTAATTTGTGTTTAAAGCTGCTATTTGTGAAGGCTGTGATTATATGACCAATGCGCTGACAGGGGTAAAGTATAAAGTAGGATGTAGTCCTGTGAGGAGGCAGATGTGTCACAAAACACAGGACTTTTCCCCAAGAGACCAGTGTTTGGTACCATGTGAGCTTTGACTGAAATTTGAGTTATTTAAAGGTAAGGTTGTCACTATGTTTGTTTGTTTTTCCAAAACCTAAGCACAGTAACTTTAGGTACATGACTTTACGTTAACTATGTAAATCCCAATAGTGAAACGAGTCATTTCGTGGGGGTTGTGACGCTTAAAAAAATGTACCTACCAATTTACAGGTGTGTCTTTCCCAATGTAAGTCTATAGGGTCTTTTTGGGCCACAGGGCATCATGTGACTGACCTCAGAAATTGCAGTACCACTGTTTGACCACTATGAAAATTAGCTTCAAAGTGTGGCGCACTCCCTGGGGGCCTGGTTTGGGCCTGTGCAGGAATGTCATTATGAATGACCACTTTCCCATCACATGTAGTCATTTCACCCTTTTTATACATAATAAATATTGATTGGAGCTTTTTTCATTGTCAAACATAAGGTTTAGCCCACCACACACCAATTTAATAATTTTCACACAGCACCTTACAACACAACCTTGTTTCATACATGCTGGTCTACAAGCTACAGTGTCATGAAGTAGGTGCAGTGATGCAATGTTAATTCTTTCATTGAGTGTCTAAGGGCTCCAGGGACCAGATTTCGGAGAAAAGTTTCTTTAACCTTTCTGAGAGTGAAGAGCCTTGTGTTGCACAAAGAGAATTATTCAAGCTACTCTAAAGGTATTCTCCCAAAATAGAGTCAAAGAGAGAAGGAGACTGAAAATGCATGTGGGTAAAGTGTGTGTGTGTGTGTGTGTGTGTGTGTGTGTGTGTGTGTGTGTGTGTGTGTGTGTGTGTGTGTGTGTGTGTGTGTGTGCGCCAGACAACGCATATGGGCATAACATGCAAATGTGTGAATGTGCGTGCATAGGTAGAGTATAGCACATGTAGGGACAGAGTACGTGTGCCCCTCGGGTAACAGCAAGCAGAAGTAGTAGGACAGGGACAGACAAGGCCAGACAACTAGAATAAATCCACTGAAATATGCAAGCAGGGAGAGCAAGAGGCAGAGAGGAGCACCTGTACCTGCTTTCATTTTCTTCCTGCTGTCTGTGGGGACCAGAGGCTGAGATGAAAACAGGAAATAGAGGGGATGAGAGAAGGTAGAGGGTATAGAGTCACGTCCCTGGATGGATGGAGGTACGGATGGCTGAGAATAGACAAGAGATGGCTCAGGCTGCTTAGGGGCCACCCGTGGCCTTAAAAGCAGCACAGGTTGCCTCTCTACCTCTCTTACTGTTTCCATATCTGTCTCACCCTGCCTCTCTGATTTTCACTTTCTGCTCAGGTGTCAAGCAAACTTTAAAAACATTAAAAATCCAAAGTGTGACCTTGTCATGTTTCTTTAATCTCTGTTCAAGTGAAAAAATGGTCCTGAATCTCAAAATCTCCAATCTCCAGTGGTCATCTCAGTTTATGTTATCTGTATTTTAGGCTGCCTAAAAAAGGCTAATACAGAGTTAGATTAAAATTCAACAAACTGTAGGCTACATGCTACCAAATTATTACACATGGGAGTTATGGTATAGAGGAAACAGCTGTTTCTCCATCTGTTACAAAAGTAGCATCACTAATTCAACAGTTTGCACTAAACATTTGGATACAACTTTTAAAATGGAAAGTTCCAGTCCTTGATTATGATTTACTAAGCTGCACTGGGCAGGGCTTGGGTAGTATCACAGTACTACGTTATGCTATGGTATTGGGCAGGGGGACGCACACAAATACTGTCATCCACAGTATGCCCCAGTGAAGTTCCACAAAGATATAAAGGTATGAAATACCACCCAAGCCTAGTATGATGCCCTTGTAAAATATTGTATAAACACAGAGCTGTGATTGCACCACAATTTAAGTATTATTGCGCCAGTTAGCCACCTATTGTCATTTGAGACACAGAGCTGAAGAGAGCATGGCTACCTGAAGCCTAAACAACAGGTTCCCAATGGTCTGTGTCTACTACTAGGTTTTTTGTTGTTGTTGTTTTTCCTCAACACTAGCATATTTTTGAATTGTTTCCAATGAATAGTGAGCATATACAGCCACATAACAGCCAACTTGAGAAAAAGCACTGCGTCTAGTGTCTTAGTTCAGAGTTCTCCACCTTTTTTTGTGCGGCTGCTCCGAGCACCTTTTTGGGTTGAAGATCTTTGTACTTTTAAGAAAGTAGCCGGTGATGTCACTGATTGCTGTCTACTGTCACAACAAAGACAGAAAAGCTCATTTTTTTAGAGCAGATGAGGCGATGGACACTAGGGGCTCTAGTTTCCCGGCGCAGCGCAGGGTGGCGCAAGGTGGTGAACCCCGCGCAGAGCTAGTTTCAAGCAGCGCAACCCGAGGCGCGCTCAGTTTGGTAGTTTGGCAGAACGAGGTGCGCTGAGATGGATGTGGCGGCGCAGCAGGGGGCGGTGTCGACAGATCCAGCTTGGCGCAATGAAAGTTTCATGCCAAAGGGCTTCGCCAAAGGTGCGCTAAAAGCTCGCCAGCTGAAACCACATCTACTGTCAGCGCAGGGGGGAGTGCAGCCGGTGTAAGTCTAAGTTTGGCTGACCGGCGGACAGTGCGCACACGTCACCAAAACCTCACAGGCAGGTTTCCAGAATGTCAGGCACATTAACAATGAAATAAATAACCCCCAAAACACTATTCAGTACAACTATCTGCAATCAGCACATAAATGTATCTCTATATCAACTGTCCCGTCACATCTGATGTCAGATCAAAGGGGATTGCCACCATTCGGCACGTTTGGCACGCGTAATGGAAACCCAGCCTGATTTGATTAACACTGCTGCAAACTAATGAGTTTACATCCCTCTCAGCCAACCACAAACAGCCACAGCATCAGATAGGGAGTATATATTCAGCACCTGTCATTTTAGAAAAGTCAAAAGAAAAGAAACAGAGTGAGACTGCGAGAGAGAAAGAGAGAGGTGTGTCTTTCCCAATGTAAGTCAATTTACAATTTACAATTGTGGTGACCTCCTCCCAGGCTACCTTTGCATCATCAGCCTGTGGAGGTCTGCTCGCAGTTCTGTATATTCGGACACTGCGAGCTTGGACCTCCTGGACCAAAACATCAGTTTCTTCCTGGGAGAAGTTTGGCCGTCTGACACTGCTGCTCTCTTCTGCCATGGCGAATTGAGTAAACTCTCATTACGCCTTCACGCAGCGCATTTAAGGGCGAGGAGAGGGGCTCATTTGATTGGTGTGATGTGTGTAAAACCCACTCCGCGGCCTCTCTCCTCCCTCTTTCCGACTTGCGCCGGTAGGAGGGACGGAGGTGGGAAAGAGGAGTAGCTGCGCCAGGGCGAAACTTGCAAAATCCACCTGGCCACACCCAGTTGGCGAAGCGCAGGTGCGCTGCGCCCGGTCTGTGAAACTAGAGCCCAATATGTTGCTGGTTGTGCTTTTATCACTGTTCACTTTTTTAAGATTTGGTAAGGTAAGATAAGGTTGTTGACTGTGTTACCCACAGGCTCCCAACCTGGGGGTACTGACCCTGACTAGGGGTCGCCAAAGCTCCACAATGGGTCACAAGGCCTTCTTGATTTTCAGTGGTGTGAGAAAACTTTAAATGGACTGCACTAGTAAAGTGCCTCTCTATTCTTCCAACCACTCAAAGTGTTTTTATACTACATGTCACATTCATCCATGTACACACACAGTCACACACTGGTGGCTGAGGCTACCATACATGGTGCCACCTGCTACTCAGTAACCATTCACACGCACTCACACACTGATGGAACAACCATCCTGAGCAATTTGTGGTTCAGTATCTATTACGTTCAATATTTTTTTGTTCTGTTATTGTTATGCATTAAATATAAGATGAAATACTCATAAAATATGTCACTTAATCAGCTTCAGCAGTTTACTCAGTAATAGATAAAACAGGAAAAGGGTTGAGAACCGCTGGTGTAGTCAAGCTTCTGTTAATGTAGCAGTATGTTAGCTACCTAGCCAACAACAGTGTCAAGATATTGTTGTAGAAATGTATACATACAGAGAGTGTCGTTAAGAAATAGTGCTGCGAGAGCTTTGTGAAGTGTTGGGATAAAAAACTAGCGCTGTTTTGCTGAAGAAAAACTCAATGTGGACACAGGCCCTAACCATCTTCTGTCTTTTTCTTGTTCTTTCAGCTGTTGCTGCCACAGCAAATCATCTGCCTTCATCTAACCCTATCCTCTGCATCCTCTTCACTCACACCAACTGACTTCATGTCCTTTGTCACTACATCCATAAATCTCCTCTTTGGTCTTCCTCTATGCCTTTTGCCTGGCCGTTCCAACCTCTAACCTTCATTCCTCTCCTTTCCAGGGCATTACCTCCACCTCTCTAATTTTTCCTCCACCTGCTCCCTGCTCTCACTACAGATTACAATGTCATCTGTAAACATCATAGTCCACTGAGATTCATGTCTAACCTATTCTGTCAACCTGTCCATCCCCATAGCAAACAAGAAGGGGCTCAGAGCTGATCCTTGATGCAGTCCCACTGCCTCCTTGCTGTCACACCTACAGCACACCTCACCACTGCCCTACAGCTCTCATACATGTCCTGCACCACTCTAACAAACTTCTCTGCCACTCCAGACTTCCTCTCTCAGCACCCTGTCATATGCTTTCTCTAGATCTACAAAGACACAATGCACTTCCCTCTGACCTTCTCTGTACTTCTCCATCAACATCCTCAAAGCAAATACTGCATCTATAGTAGGGCTGAACAATATATCGTTATCGTATCTGCATCGAGATATGAACATGCAACATATTAATATCCGAAAAGGAGACGATATTGGCGATATAATTTCCCCATGAGTTTCCCCTGCTTGACTTGCAATGACAGTACAGCTCAGCCAATCACAAACATCCTTTTTACACTTGCCTTAAATGTACAGCTAAGGCCAGCCAATCACAAACCTCATTTCCTGCTTGCCTTGGATCGACAGCGAAGCCAGCCAATCACAAACATCCCCTTGAGCGAGGGAGACGTGCTGTTGCTAGCAACTTGCTACACACACACAGCGGAAAATTCAAAATGGAAGCGGAAGATGAGGTCGGTGCAGCTTTGGTGGCTAAAAATAAGTCAACCTCCATTATTTGGAGGTATTTTGGTTTCAGGAAGGAGGATATGGAACGGGTGTTGTGTCGGTCGTGCTTTGTGAAAGTCGCGACAAAGCAAGGCAGCACAACGAACATGTATCATCACCTGAAACACCACCACCGGGTACTATATGAAGAGTGCCTTGCGATGAAAGACACGGCGGGGACATGTGGGGCCTCTGTCAAGCCCAAGCAAGGTTGGCTTGCCGATGCATTTAGTAGCACAATACCATATGAATCGGCGTCCAGCAGGCACAAAGACATTACAAAAGCTATAACGTACCATATTGCTAAAGACATGATTCCCGTCTATTCAGTCACCAAAGATGGCTTCCAGAAAATGGTTTGGACTCTTGACAAACGCTACAAAATACCGCCTCGAACCTATTTTAATCAAGTGGCCATTCCCCAGCTCTATGAGTGCAAGATGAATGTTGATTCTGAGCTCCGTGAAATGGATTATTTTGCCACAACGGCGGACCTGTGGTCCAGTGGAACAACTGAACCGTACATGAGTTTAACTGTCCATTTCATCACAAAGAACTTTGAGCTCAAAACCTGATGCTTGCAGACTTCCTTCTTCCCTGCAGAGCATACTGGAGACAACATAGTGCATGAAGTGACAGATGCATTAGCGGACTGGGGCTTGCAGGAGGACCAGCAGGTTTGCATGACCACTGACAATGCATCAAACATGATAAAGGCGCTGGAAGTGAACAGCTGGACACAGCTACAGTGCTTTGGGCACAGGTTACACCTGGCTATAGGTACGTTTTTCTATGTTTATTTTGAATACATTTGTTTAGAACAGATTTTGAATACAATACTACCTCAAATGGTGACATAGAAAATATGCAAGTTTGGTTTGGTCAGGGAGTGCACACACTTGAAGAAAAATGCCTTATTGTTATAGTCAATTATATCCTGGCAAAGTTGATTGATTGTATTGTTGTTGCATTGTAGACCAATGCATATTGTGTGGATAATTTATGGTATAGAATAGATGGACTCACCTGAGGAGGGAGAGATGCAGGGGAGGGTGTGTGTGAATGTGAGAGAGAGAGGAAGAGAGGGGTGGGGGTGGGGGTTTGAGTGTGTGTGAGAGAGAGAGAGAGAGAGAGAGAGAGAGAGAGAGAGAGAGAGAGAGAGAGAGAGGAGAGAGAGAGAGGGGGAGGTGAGTGTGAGAGAGAAAGAGGGAGAGAGGGGGGGAGAGAGGGGAGGGTGTGTGTGAGTGTGAGTGTGAGAGAGAGAGAAGGAGAGAGAGAGAGGGGGAGAAAGAGGGGGAGAGAGAGGGAGGGGGAGAAAGAGGGGAGGGAGAGAGAGGGAGGGAAGGAGAGAGAGGGAGAGATGAAACTATATGTGGTTATTTAGTTATGTTTTATTTTGTGCATATTTTCTCCAGAAAATGTGGTGAAAGGTGACAGCCGGATCAGCCATGCAACAGGTGTCTGCAAAAAGTTAGTGTGCCACTTCTCACACAGTTGGAAGAAGAGGGTAGCACTGGAGCGAGCTCAGAAGTGCCTCAACCTTCCAGTCCATGGTCTCATAACTGAGTGCCAAACTCGATGGGGGTCCAGGCTGCTCATGATTGACAGGATCCTGGAGCAGCAGAAAGAACTGGCAGAGGTCCTCTCAGATGACAGAAACACACGGCACCTAATTCTAGGGTATCAAGACCTGGATGTACTGGAATCAGTCAGCAAGGCACTGGGACCACTGCTTGAGTTCACTGATGCTCTGTCAGGGGAAGATTATGTGTCTCACACGTCAAGCCAGTACTGAGCCTTTTCAACAAAACCCTCTTGACACCAAAGGAGGATGACACTGACTTGACGAAGTCCTTAAGAAAAAATGTTGGAGTACATGATCAGCAACTAGAGACACACAAGAGCTCCTGGATGTGACATCCTTCTTAGACCCAAGATACAAGACACAGTACGTCCCCCCATCATCAAAGCCAAACTGGTGTCAGAGATGATGACGATGGAACTCAAGGTAAATATAGTGGTTAGAATGGATTAAATAGAAAACTGTTCATTCTATTTAATTGTATTATCTTAGATTTCAGTCAATGTGTAAGTGTACACTGAGCTGAACATTGTGGTCTTCATTCAGTGACAATCATTGTAATATTATGATGTTATATTATAATATTTAAACATAAAACTAATGAAATTTCTTTCTTCTCTTTTTGTCTATTTCATTCTAGAATGCTCCTGAGTGCATCAGAGAAGAAGTTCCACCCCCACCCACCAAAAAGACAAAGAAGTTGTTGGCAAGCTTCTTTGAAAGCTCCACTGCCAGTGCCACAGCACCAGATGATCCCACTGCTGCCATAGATCCTGAGTTGAACAGTTATCTACTGTCTTCCACACTTGATAATGAAGAGGACCCCCTTCTGTGGTAGAAAACCCACAAAATCAACTTTCCCCGGCTCAGCAACATGGCAAGAAAATACTGTATTTGTGCGTGCTGGCCACCAGCTCTCCCTCAGAGAGACTCTTTAGTACAGGAGGCAATATTGTAAGTTGTGAGAGGCCCTGTCTGAAACCAGAAATGGTTAATAAGCTTGTGTTCCTTGCAAAGAATCTGTAGAAGTCGTGCACACAAATGTTAATGCATTCATGCGTTCATATAATACGAGACACACAGACACATACCTACCTCTATTTTGTAATGTGAGAATGGCAAGATTGTTTACACTGTCCAAATTGTCCAAACAATATGAGGTACGGATTGTCCATATGATATGTTGGACAGTTTACACTAATGTTTTGTTTTTGTTCCTTTTTTACATTTTGTAATGCAGCAGCCTTAGGCAGTAAAATATTTTAAGTAACTGCATTTTCTGCATACATTTGTTATGTTGTTTTGTGAAGACTGTAAGCAGTTGCACTATTGTTACACTTTAAACATTGTTGAAGCATTGACAGAGCAGAGTTGCAGCATAATGTATTTGATGTTTTATTTTAGTGAATGCTAAGATAGTGATTGCTCTGTTATGATCAATAACATATTTAATTTGTTGAAGAATGCTTCTAACTTGCATTGTTAAATGTTAAATATGAATTTTCAAAGCAGAGCTGCACCAAAATGTTTACTTGTTTTTATTGGTGCCTTTATATTAATGTTATGCCTTTATAATATGTAACATGTTTTATTGATTTATTGATGATGTTTGGTATTATTATGCCGTTTTAAAAAAAAAGAATGCTTAGTTTTCTCGGAACGCCTAGTCATATCGTATCATATCGATATCGAGATATCTGGCATAAATATCGAGATATAAAATTTTGTCCATATCGTTCAGCCCTAATCTGTAGTACTTTTTCTTGGCATGCAACCATTTTCAATTTTGCTCTTAGTCTAGCTTCCACTACTCTTTCCCACAGCATCATTGTATGGCTCATCAACTTTATCCCTCTGTAGCTGCCACAACTCTGCACGTCTCCCTTGTTCTTAAAAATCGGCACCAGCACACATATCCGTCATTCCTCAGGCATCCTCTCACTCTCTAAGACCTTGTTGAAAAACCTAGTCAAAAACTCTACTGCCACCTCTCCTAGACACTTCCATACCTCCACAGGTATATCATCAGGACCAATTGCCTTTCCATTCTTCATCGTCTTCAATGCCCTCCTCAAGTCATCCTTACTAATCTTCGCTACTTCCTGCTCCACAATGGGCAGCCCTTCCACTCTTTGTTCTCTCTCATTTTCCTCATTCATCAACTCTTCCCATCTTCCCATCACACTTTTAGCACCTGTCAGTACATTTCCATCTCTATCCTTAATCACCCTAACCTGCTGCACGTCCTTCCCATCTCTACCTCTCTGCCTCACCAACCTGTATAAATCAGTCTCTCCCTCCTTACTGTCCAACCTATCCTACAAGTCGTTGTATGCCCTTTGTTTGGCCTTTGCCACCCCTACCTTCACCCTATGCTGAATCTCCCTGTACTCCTGTCTACTCTCTTCAGTCCTCTCAGTGTCCCACTTCTTCTTAGCTAACCTCTTTCTCTGTATACACTCCTGCACTTCCTCATTCCACAACCAGGTCTCCTTATCTCCTCTCCTTTCAGATGACACACTAAGTACTAACCTACCTGTCTCTCTGATAACATTAGCTGTAGTTGTCCAGTCATTTGGGAGCACCTCCTGGCCACCCAGAGCCTGTCTCAACTCCTCCCTGAAAACCACACAACCAGCTTCCTTTTTCAGCTTCCACCACTTCATCCTCTACTCTGTCTTTGTCCTCTTCATCTTCCTCACCACCAGAGTCATCCTACACACCACTACTCTATGCTGTCTGACTACACTCTCACCTACCACGACTTTGCAGTCACTGATCTTTTTCAGATTACATCGTCTACACAAGATGTAATCCACCTGTGTGCTCCAACCTCCGCTCTTACAAGTCACCCTATGTTCCTGCCTCTTCAGGTAAAAAGTATTCACTACAGCCATTTCCATCCTTTTTGCAAAGTCCACCACCATCTGTCCTTCTGCGTTCCTATCTCGGATAACAAACCTGCCCATCACTTCCGCATCGCCTCTGTTCCCTGCCCCAACATGTCCATTGACATCTGCACCAATCACCACTCTCTCACCCTTCTAACTCACATCCTACTTGTGGGGCATAACCAACAACATTGAACATCACACCTTCAATTTCTAGCTTCAGACATCATCCTATCTGACACTTTTTTCACCTCCAGAACATTCTTAACAAACTCCTCCTTCAGATTAACTCCAACTCCATTTCTCTTCCCATCCACACCATGATAAAACAGCTTGAACCCTGCTCCTAAGCTTCTAGCCTTGCTACCTTTCCACCTGGTCTCCTGGACACACAGTATATCCACCTGCCTCCTCTGCGTCATGTCAGCCAACTCTCTAGCTTTCCCTGTCAAGTCAAATCCCTACAGCAGCTTGCACTCAAAATTTTAAGTTTACTACATTACAGTAACTGAAAAGTTTTGAGAACACCAGACACAGAATAACTGTGTCACAGGACCCTTATCTGACAAGACGATTTGTCTGTTTAACCTAACTTTTTTTGTTGTGGTTTGAGCATTTAATTCTGTCATGAAAATAAAGATAAAAACATTGTGTACACATTTAACATTTCTTCAAATAATTTCATACTTCAGCTATGAAAATATATTGTGGTGAACAGGTGGAAATCACTAACTTTGTATACAACTTAACTCATTGTGCAAAATGTCTTTTACCGCAACATTAACTGTAACCTTTTAACCTTGAAATGAGAGATTAAGAACACAGTTAAACACAGTTTTCTTCAGCTTATGGCCTTAAACACATTGTCTCACAGCATGCTGGGAAACTCCACCCATTGACCCCCAACACGCCACAATAGTAAACAGTAATAATGTTGTTTACTGGCCTTAAACTAACTTGGCAAAATTAGCTTTATATATTTTAGTCAAATTAACTCAAAACTCAAAAATTGCTGACTTAACATAAAAAATTATGTCAAGCTCACAAGGGATGAGTTTTTGTGAACATAAAGTTTTCATGTCATTGTGTAAACTTTACTTTAAACCTTTGTGTCATGGATGGATTGGGGTTTACAGTGAACATGGCCAAGACTCTCAATGTTGATATACAAAGCTGATTAAACATTAAAGAAAACATACCTCTTATATTCCATCCCATTCTCCTAAATCCTACCCACTGAACCTTTAAATAGCAGTACTAACTGTAACTGCCACCTTGGAATATCACATACTACGAATTAAAGAGGAAAAAGAAATTATTACAATAAAAATCACCCAGTCAGCTTCAATGAACTGCAGCTTCTTACAGTCTTTATCACACCAGTAGCTAAACACCGCCTGTGCTTCCAGCCATGGCATGTTGTGAAGCACTTCACTGTTCCGACACACAACACTGCATTTAAGACACAAAATTAATTTACAAATAGCAAGATTGTAAGATGATCAGCTTAGCGTATCCACAGAGATCCAGCCTGCCTCAGCACTGTTATATTGGATTTGTCGTCTCAGAACTGATAAATACAAGAGGGTGTGCTGATTCTGTGAATGTGAGTCTTCTTGTCAAGCATTTCGAAGGTTTTTAGAGGCAGGCCTCTCAGCCTATTTCTATATTCATAGCGCTGTCTAGTCCTTTGTTGGCCTTTTCTTATCCACCATATATGTACTGTCTGCAGTGCATCCATTTATCTGCAGCGAATGATGCTCCGTATGGAAAGAGAAAATAAAGTTTTTTGAACTGAATTGGATTGAGACTATGCCCTGGATTTGGGTTGTGTTGCAATAACAGCCCTGCCTCCATCTTTTTTTTTTTTCTTGAAAAAGTCTCGCAAGTTCAGTGAAAACTCTATTAGCTCACAGAATCTGATGCGCATTTGTGTCGGTGGGAGCTGAAGAGTAGTGAGACAGACACATAGCAGCCAGGACTGAAGAACTGGCTCTGGAGCTTTTAATGTGTAAAACGGTATCATGCATTTAAAAAAGGTTCACACAGTCTTTGTTTCTCTGTCTCACTCACTGGGGACTTAGGCGATGTTGCTCATTGGTTCTGGTTATTGTTTGTGCATGTATTTTCTGAAACGCAGACGAAAGAGTCGGCTGAGGTGACACATGGAGAAAAAGGTTAGCATGGGTGCCGTGTGTGTTCAGGCTGTCACTTTTTCAAAAAGCATTGTCAGAGAGTGTCTTACCCTTCAGTATAGTCTATTTTTTTGTTTCTCTGTGGTGTCATACAACTACACTGTGTTTTGAGATGTTGTTGCCACTCAGAATTTTATATTTTGGCTCCATTTTTGTCATTATCCTAAAAACCATCTATCAAAAAATTTACAATTTATTGCATATCCATCATATGGTGCCTCCAATGGAAGCGTATCTATGTTCCAAAAGTTCTCGGCTCCAAGGGTCAGTATTCTGTTAGCATTCATCAACCCTGCTACTGTGTTTATTCCACTTTCTGTCACTCTCTGTCCCTAAAATAGCTCTAGTTTACTCTGCATATCAACACATTAGACATTTCAGACGAAGAGCCATAAATAGATAAAAATGTAAGATTAAAAGTGACGAGTAAGATTGTGTGTGAAGGTGTCAAACTCCCTTTCTAGGTCCTTTTTCCTCACCTTAACCTTTGTCAGTTGTTATGGATAGATCACCTTAACCTGACATTTAACCACTTTCTTAACCTTAACTTGTTTAGAAATGGGAAGAAAACCTGACCTTATGCCTATTTTTCCACCCTTTTTTCATTCCTTAATTGATTAAATGTAATTTTTCCAATTAATTAATTCATATCATGGTTTTTTAAAATGTATTGGGCTGCAGTTAATTTCAGAGCTGCTCTCCTAACACAGTGAGGAATGCATGTAGACTAAGACCTGTGCCATTACAATTTCATCACTCGAGTCATGACTTAAGACCCCTAACTTAGCCCATGTCACTGCGTATACAGAGCTGGGGGACATCTTTCTCAGGTTCCCTTGTGGGCTATATAGAGCTAGGGGACACAGGACACCAGGTACATAAGATCCTGGGAGAGCACATATGTAGAACTGAGGAACATAGAACCTTGGTAACATAGCACCCTTTGCATGTTCCCACTGAGTGCCATATACTGTACATCTGGAGAACACAGAACCGTGGGAACATAGGAATGACTCCCTTCACTGCCTTTTGAGTGCGCTCAACGCTCCGCTTATAGTGCGCCCGAGTCTGTGAGCACCTTAAATTACAACTCTCGTTGACGATGTTAGTGTTGCGTTTAAGGCCTCCCCCCAAAAAACGGAAACAAAGCGCTGAAGCTTCGAATTTTTTTTCACAATCGAATCCCGTGCCATCAAACGAAGCTTCGAAGCTTCAGATTTTTTGGGTCAGCCCTACTAGACACTACACTTGCACACACTATCCAATCAGCACATCAGACAAGCTGAATTTTAAGGGCACCCTATGGCAGACCACAAGGCAAATTACTTCAAACGATCTGTTGCCCTTATAGACTGTAAATTTTGAGTTTAAACAGGTCATAGAAATATTTCCTTTTTTTCTATAATTAAAATGAAATTGAAATCTGGGATAAAACCTTGGCCCTAGAGTGTGTCAGAATGAGTTTATGTCTGTTTCCATTTCTCTTTGCGACGGTTTGTAAAGGTTGGTTCAAGGCTTAACGTTGACAGCAAATGGAGTAAAGGTGAGAAAATCTCACCAGTGGAGGCAGTTTGTGTGTGACCTATACTCTGTAAAGCAACAACAGCATTCAAGTAACACGCAGGATGTTTTTCCACTTGAATCACATCTCTTCAGCCCCCCCTCGTCTCTCCTCCCTGGCTCAGAGCTGAGGTCATGGTGGGTTGAGCCACAAATGCAGCCATTGTGTCATGCCAGGATAAATAATATTCAGCTTGGGATTGGTCTGATATGATTAAACTGCAGCCTCCTGTTAACAGGCACACCATATTCAGCATCCTTCAAATGTTACCTCTTCCTAGCTGAGGTAACTGATTTCATGAGTGTAGGTATGCCACAAAATATCTGACATTGGGGAATTTAGAAGAATACTGATGTCCCACTCAACATTCGCAGATTTGTGATGGAAATAGTTACGCATTTTTACAGTATGTGGAAATAATTTGTTTGGGGGGGAAATCCAGCAACCAGCAGTCCTGATCAATGCTGCCTTGTTGTAACCTCTCCCTCAAACTTGATGCGAGCAAGACGTCCTTATTCCAAAAATACAGTGTGAAAATAACACAGCTTTGAATATTTCTCACTTTGAAGGCTACAACTTCACCTACAGCAGTAGACAGGTGGCATCAAAACATGGAGCGAAAATATACTGTATATTTTTACTAAGAGGAGCCGACTCTTTTCTCACATTTCCCTCTTTGTCAGCAAGTTCTTTTATGAAAGGCAGACAATAGGGCATCCTGCCAGCATTCAGATGTAGAAATTCAAAATGTCTTCAAGTCCTCAACTTCTACAGCTTTCTCTTTCTCTTATTCCCCACTCCTCAGTGGCTCCTTAATGCTTGAAGTTCCTCGCACACAGCACTTCAGAGGAACTATAGGAGATATTATTTTTTCAAAAGGTGAAGGTCATCATTATGCAAAAGGCAGAATTTTGCCGGCATCATGTATTATTCCAACTCTTCAGCATTTACTCCCTTTGTTCTTAAAGTTATCTTTTCTGAACTCGCACAACCTGACTGTGGCGCTGAGCTGCGTCAGACATCTGAATCACCACCACTATCTCTAACTGGTGAGTGATTCAGATAGGTCTGCTGTTTTGCTCACTGATAGAGCAACCATCAGGGACCGATATGACCTACAAGGCATTGGTCACATGACAGACGGAGGCAGCAAAAGGCATTGGTAAGCTAGATTTTGGTGCCATTTCCTCAGTAGCCATAAAAAAACTGTAACTGTTAGCAGCCACTGCCTGCTGTGTTGACTGCAAATGACGATGATGATCGGTGCAGCCTTGTCTCAGAGAAATACGTGAAATGACCCAAGAATGTATTGAGAGAACTGGATACAGTTATCAATGCGGGCCCATTCAGTCCTATGATAGTTGCTCAGTGGTACATGAAGCCAAAATTGTTCAGCTGCTGCGTATTAAATTACTGGATGATCTGGGTATTATTTGGACTACTTCCACAGTGCGTGGCCCAAAGAACAGGCACACTGGATACTTGGGATGAGCGTGGCAAAACGGCTAACTTCCGGAGTCACACTTTGCTAACATGAATGGGGTGAACATTTAATAACAATAACATTTAACTGTGCAGCTATTCTAGACTTTTCAAAGTTTATCGGATCAAATAGATAAAATGCCGCGAATGAAACAAAGAGCCTAAGGGGATTTATGCATAAGCAACCAGACAACCGGTCCTCTTGCTTTGTTGGATGCACTCAGCTCCACGTCTTGCCCTTGAAAGTATAAAGAGAACTGGATACAGCATTTGAGAATTTTAATCAACTACAACTATGAAGGATAAAAATTACTAAAATGTGAATAAAACTAATAAGCATTTTTCGTCTCAAGACTAAGACTGAATCTAAAGTAGCTGTCAAAATTAACTGATTATAAGGTTCAAATATGCTTTTGCAGCTTTACTTTAATTTTTGTTTGGCTAAAAATTGTGCTTTTGATAGTAAAGGTGGCTGACCCCTGCCCTAGGGAAATGCAGCAACAAGTGATGGCACAGCTTTCAGGTGAGCCATGTGGCAGCAGGTATGCAACAAAAGGGTGTGCAGAAGATTGACGGCTTAAATATAGCACCTTGATTAAAAGAGTGTAATGGATATGTTACAGTTAGAGGAGTATGCCATGTGAGTGTTGCAGCAGACACAGGTCTGGCTGCCTGAACTTTGCTATCTGCTCATTCGGAAATGACATTTATATCTACGGTAATGATGTTTTATTTGTGATGGTGACAGTTATAGCTGCTGTGATGTTCTTTTTACTTATGATGATGATGTTTCATTTATATTCCTTATCCAGATGAGGCAACCAGATGCAGACCACATTATAATATGAGTTATAAATGGGTTCCCTCTGATACTACTCTGACAGATGCTGCACATCCAACCTAATAATTATATTGGTGTTATCAAAATTTCCACAATGCAAAGTTCAAAGCTCACCATGTACAAACACCAAGTTTCTGCCAGTACCACGTCCTCACCGACCCCCTGGCTCATCCGACTTCCACAGCACATCATCACAGTCCACATTAGGTGAGTATAGCCTTCCATTTATTATAATAGAGCATCACTGACAGTCCACACTTGGTAAAAGAGGATGCATGAGTTTTATTTCCTCTACCATCTGGGTTCTCTGAGAGCAAACACCTTTTGCGATGACCTCAGGTGTTATTCATGAAGGAATAATGATAGCAGCTTAAGAAGATAACCCCTCAGTCAGCACTGCAGGTAAGTATTTCAAAACAAGAGCGTTGTCTCTATGCACCAACTAATATGCCTGACATCGCCAAGAAGACTGCATGACATACTTATTTAGGAATAAAATCTGCAAAGGAGAGAAAAAACACGTTCTAAAAATTTGCATTTTTCTTTGGCCCACAGTTCCCAGGGTGAAGTCTGTGTTATACTGATGTAGCCTGATGTGCTATCAATAATAAGTGGGAAAATAGCTGAAGACACTGTAATTCTGTATCATGTCAGATGACTTTCACATTCATTTTTCTGCAGGTGTTTACCACCACACATTTGGGTTTCCTGGCACAATACACACCCTTAAAGCAGATCCATACAACTCAGCCAAATGTAACGATAACAGAATAAAGGCACATCAAATTTTACTTGAATTCTCAAGATTCTCTTGAGTCATTTTTAAGCGACCTGACAGAGAAGCATCCAAGCAGAAAGTGTGATGTCTGCAAGCAAATGGAGACTGTGGTTCATGTTTTTTGTTTGTCTGAAATATTCAAATAATAGAGAGTCAATACGGAATGAGCTGGAAATTAAAAGGCTGAACTGAACCTGAATAGTCTTTTCAAACATTTCTGGCAATTACATTTTTTTAGCTGATGTATTAATGTAAATGTGGATTTTATTGCAGCCATTTTTCCAGCTTATTGACACCTCTGAAGTTCCTTTCATAGCATTTCAATTATTGCTCTCAGATGTATCAGCGTCTCAGAGGTACAACAGAGAAGCTTACATTTACATTGGCTTGTTTGCTTGTAATTATAGTCCACACAATATGACCAAGTTGCATCTTCACTGAATGCAACAAACCTCCACCATTACCACGCCCATAGGCTCTGACTTGGCCAACTACAAAACCAGGGGTGGACTGGCCATCTGGCATACCCTGGCAACTGTAATTTTATTTTTTTTTTTTTGGCTGATTAGCTAATAATACAGGTAGTCCAGCCCATTGTTATATTTTCTTAATTGACACTGGGCTGGCCCAATCACAAACCCCTTAAACCCTTCCTCCTTTGGGCTTAGTGCCTTCATTAAACAGCGTCTGCAACAACAAGTGTGCCAAAATAGATATTACAAAACACAAGGAAGGAAAAACACTCTTAACCCAGACTTTTCACACCCTTTCAGCAACTCACTGGCTGCTCAAAGTAACTCAGTCTCGTCTCTCCCTCGTCTCATTGTGAACAGACAGACAGGAGAGAGTTACTATGGTTACACGAATCGGCAATGCAAGGTCAGTTTATCTTGAGCTTGTCATAATGTAAGTTTATGTGGTGAAGTCTGACAAAAAACATGATAGTCATTGTAACATGGAAGTTGTCATACCTGGTAAAATAAATCCAGGTCGGTGTGTGCTGTGGGGCTGAGTGACCCAACTTACAGCAGGAAGAGTAGACTGTAGTTATTTGGGCTGACCCCTGATAGTCGACCAGAAAGGTCATTCATCGGCAAGATTTTGGGTAGGAAATCCGAAGTGTTGGATCATTTTGAGAAGGTGAAGGCTAACCTAAGGTGATACGTAAACTCTGCAGGCAAACATTTACCCTTCATTCGTTGACTACAAAAATGACAGATCATCTGAAACATGTAAGTAGCTAAATGCTCATTAGCCACTTAGCACAATCATTACTGCTTTGCCGACAGCCCAACTAACAGGCGGCTGGCTCAGTGTGTGACATGCACTTGTAGATAAAATATAAGTCTATATTAATTAAGGTTCATTAGTACTGTTTTGTATTTCTGTGTAATGTAGCACAGTGTTAACAATGTTACTGATGTTACTTTGTCAGACCTTGAACTCAAACCATTGTGTTGCCCTGCCCAAAATGTATAATTAAATTAATATTATAAACATGCGAGCAAGTAGTCGGCCTTCAGTGATGACAAATGGTCAACTGGGAACTTCTTACTTGGGTGCTCACACCAGCAGAAAATTTAATGTTTGTTAAATTCTTTGTTTACTTTCTTACCTGCATATGGTCTATAAGGCACCTATACATGTTTCCAACTCAGTTCTGATTTTACCACACTGTAACACTGTGTTTTCCATGTCTGCTGAAAAGGCAAAGACAACAAAACTAACATTAATTAGCTGGTTCACACCAAATTCTTTCACAATATTAATGGCTATAACAGGTCCAGTTGTTGTATCTCACTTCGGAAAGACATAATTAAGCTCATGCTGCAAGTAACAAGCTAGCTAGCTAACCACATAACTAATTAGAGAACAACAACACATAAAAAAAGCGTGTTCCCCCGATCACACCATGATGCGTCGATACAAGTTTCAAAAACACCTTGGCAATAACAATGGCACATCCATGCCAATGACTTGGCATAACAATTCCCCTCTTGCTTGTTTTGATTGGCTGCCAAGTGTGACATTGCTTGCATTGCAGCTATGCAACATTTGCTAAAAAGTTAAGAATATTTTAACTTTAATATGCACCTAAAAACTGCTAGAAATACACAACATGCAGCAAAAGTCAAAAGCACAAACCTGGCACACCAAACCACAGGAAAACACTGGTACTAGAGTTGGGTATCATTTGGGTTTTTTCCAATATCTGTGCCAAACCAATATTTTTAAAAGGGTACCGGTGCTTAAACGGTGCCTGAACCGATACCTAGGGGGGCTAGCTCCATTGTGTTTGATAACATTGTTGAACGTAAACTAGGGCTGTCAACAAATATTCTAAATTCAAATTTAAATTTGCAGTGCGGCGCAGCCGGCGTGGATGACACAATTGGTTAACAGGGGCGCCGAAAGGAAACTGGCTTTGCTTCGAGGTACTTCGAGGCTATTCGCAGGGCTTCTGCGGGCAGTGTGGCCTCACGGGTCAGAGAGGTGGGGCGAGCAAGAGGTCCGCGTGGTTTATAACATAATTTTATAGATAATTGTTGTGTTTTAATGTGTAGGTATGTAAATGTTTTCAAAGACGTTTATGTTGAAATAAAAGTACCTACAAGTAGTTATGTTTCCTTGCCCTTACCTGCCCAACGGTGCTTAGTGTGCCTTTAAATAATAATATATACTCAACAAATGAATGAATGAATGATTCTGTTACGTGTAACGTCCAATAGAGGGAGACATAGCATTAAAAAAAAAAGCACCGAAAGCAGTAATGTGTGTTTTGTTTCGGTATCGGTTGTATAGGTACCGGTTCCATATAAGCACCGACTTTCAGATGTCTCAATGTAATCAGGGCCGATGTCACTTTGAATATACTTATATCACTACATCTATAAGGTACATGTATCAGTACATTTCTAGTAATATCTAGTAGTCTTGAACAGTGACTTTATGGTGAATCTGTAAACAAACCCATAACAAAGTAGAACTACCACTCAGTGGACTAGATGGTGGTTGGGGCACGGTTATGGCAGAGGTCTGTTGGCAAAAGTTACAAAGACTTTCTTTAAGTTTCCTTGAATGTAGATAAAATATGACGAGCTGTGAAACATGTTGAACTGTCCGAAGATCTCCAGCATTGATGAAATCCTGCTCTCTTTGCTGACTTAGACGAGGATACAGCTGATAAGACCACATCATTTCAGCAGGTCCAGTCATGTACAGACAGCACTGCAAAATGACCTCCACCCTGACATCTTGACTGTGTAGCAGTCAGGTCAGAGGCTAGCTTAGCTTCGTGTTCTTTCCTGATTGGAGCTTCCACTTAGTCTTCCACTCCAATCATCAGTCTGGACAGGAGACACAAAGCACCTGTCTCATCCCACGTTCTGTTATAACCTGCGGTGTGTGTGAGAGACAGAAACAGAGCATATGCTCAAGTGTGTGTGTATGCTGGAGAAATGAGCCTGTGAGTCCATACATTGAGCTAGCATCCTGAGACTATACCATCTCCTCCCCTACACAAGACTGTGGGTTTTTTTATTACTATTCATAATTCTGGTGATATTGACACAGTGATAAGCTGAATTGAGTTTATGAGGCTTCTCCTTTGAGAGGGATACCAGCACGTACTTCTGGTTGAGTCAGCAGAATAACATCAAAACTAATCACAATTTAATGGATCTCCAAGTCCCAAGGTCACAGAGATGTGAATAAAGCATAGCCTCAAGCACACTTGGATAACCCCACACTCTCTACCCCCAGACCACTTCTGATGAGCTGAACATTGCAGCTGGATTTCCTCGAAATGGACAGTGCTAGCCACGGGCATTATTTAAATACTGTATGTAGTTTCTCAGCAGGCATATCGTCAGTAATATCCATACGGTAAGACATTCCCCAAGCTATTGTATTACTTGCTTAATACTTTCTGAATTCTCTATCCGGGCACTGAACCCATTTTCTCGTACTGAAGCCCTGGATTGAATAATCCAGGGCTTCAGTACTCAACAATAACGATTGCCCGATTGCCCGGGGCAAACTCAAGGTCGGGCATGTAAACTAAAAACTCACTTGCCCGATTGGGCAAGTTGCTAAAAATAGTAAAAGTTAATAACTAATTGATAAAATAAATGTATTTTAATACGCGCTCCTTCGACTCTGATGTAGCGGTCTCTCTGCCAGAAGTGACAGGCACACGCTGTGTAACAATGTCCTGCCCACAGCCCCCATTAATGTTATTTTGCGCGACGGACGCTTCATATAATAACATAACAATATACTATTTATGGTGTTATGTCATCGTGTCATTTCTGTACATGGTCATGCGTTAACAATTCTCCTCTGCTCTCTGTATCGCGTACGGTGGAGTTCCGCCACACACACAGGTGAGCACGCTAGAGCGGCTCGGGCCGCATTTTCCTGACCAAACCTGACCCGAGCCCGGTGCAGTTTGTCATCTGACAAAGTTATTGTTATGGACAGTGTGTAAATAACCACCAACAGACATTACGCACAGACAAACACACTGCTCGCACAGCAGTGCAGGATGGCACTCTTGGTGCTGAGCTTGTATTGCGTTCAGGCGTTGTCACGTAAATAACAACTCCCAGAACTTAAATAGGTCATAGCACAAAACAGAAACATGTCAAGTGACTGTTTACTTTTATTATTTTCAATAAAATTGTATTTTCCTAAATCTTGAGACACCTCATATGTAAGCTAGACAGACATTCACCTGCTCATTACTGTGCGCAAATGTACTGTATGTACTTAGTCCTAAAGAGCATACAAAAAAGTTTCACGCATGTGAAAATTATTTTTCATGCGTGTGCTTCACCTCTGCTGCTACAACTCCATCCTAGGGGAAACACTGCTGTGTGCGTTTTGTGCAACAGGTGGATGTGCAGTGTTTCCCACACATTCATTTATCTGTGGTGGTGCGCCACGAATAAATTATCTCCGCCACATATAGATTTTTCTGCTTTTGGCGCTACCTATTCGACCTCGCTCATAAACACATTATAATGGGACTCACTGTCTGTGAATGTAGCTTGTCGTTACAATGCCGGTGCAATAGGTGGACCCACCTGGTCCGCCAGAAGAAGAAGAAGAAGAAGAAGCAGACGTAGTAGAACGGATCCAAAGATCTCTCGGTACAAATATGTGGGCAAACAAGTCCAAAAGTGGTCCGAACAACTCTAACTCATCATGTTATATTAGCCTGTGTCTGTATTAACATAGCTGGAAGCTTAACATGTGCAGAGACATTAACTCACGCTGTTAGTAGTGTTAACTGCAGCGCAAGTCCTGTAGCAGCTCGCCCCCATTAATCAATTACAGCGGCTGCACCGGCAACGGGCAACGGTGGTTGTCGCACTGCTCCGGTTGCCGGTGCAGCCGTTGTAATTGATTAACGGGGGCGAGCTGCTACGGGACACAACCACCGTCTGTCGTGCGACAACTCTCTATTTTACGCGGCTCCCCTGCGCGACCCTCCAGCAGATAAAAACTACATGAAATAGTGTGCTAAACGAGCATGATGTGTTTTTAAATGAATAAACCATTATCAGAGGTGATATGTGATGATTTTTTTTCATGCATTTACTCATGTTTATCCGTGACATTGTGTAAATGTCCGTGGCGGACATTTGAAAGCGAGTAGATGACAAACAGTACAGTGAACTTGTAGATAACTCAAATGTGTAATAACTTAGGTGGGAAATGACGCTTACGTTTGCAGCCAGTGGAACCCGGCCGTAAGGTTCTGCTCGTTATTAACTCTGACGTTGGATGTTGACTCCTTCACACAGATGATTATTGAAAAATATTTTCAATACCCCCCCACTGTTGTGGTAGTCTACTGGTAGAGTAGAGAGAGAGCTGAGTTGAAGTAGAGTAGAGCAGGGCAGAGAGATGGAGGCAAAATATATTAAACCCGGTGTTAATACAGCAGAACTGGAGAGAGGGGTGAAAAATAAATAAAGGTGGGCAGGCCATTAAGCTACAATACATAACATATGTTGTTTTAATTAATAAATACAGTGTGAATAAAGATTACATAAAATAAAAATAACTGCAGTCTTTGTTATTTGATAGCCACTTAAATTAAACAATTTTTATAGGGCAAATAAAAACTGACTTCGGGCAAGTAGATCTCTGACCAACTTGCCCGACTGGGCAAGTGAAAAAAAACATTAGCGTTGAACCCTGTAATCAATTATAAAAAGGCCAAGTCATTTTTTTTTAAAAAACATCTAGAAACTAGTTTTAGCAAACATAATTCACATATATTGGACTTTTTCAGTAAATACTTGAGTATCTTATCGTTAAATGCTAAAGTTAGCCAGGTGATGTGCCATCAAAGATTAGCATGTAATAAATAGTTTTGAAGTTTTTGTTGAAGCAAAAGAAAATTTTCTAAAATATGACATTGACATTTATAACACCAGAGAACACCAGTATTATTTTAGAGGAAATAAGCCATGCGACATGGTTTTAAAGGTCCAGGGCAAACATTGGCTAGATTTGTGTTCCCTTGACCAACAGGCTAACTTCACCTTATCTAGTTTTGCCTCTTATTTATTTACTTAATTCAGACAATTAAATATTTCTCACCTAGCTAAGCTAACATATTACAAGATTACACGAAAGTTGTATCGTGATTGGAGGTGGAGGGTTGTGGGTGTTCTAAAAGAAGTGGCACATTTCCCTTCTCTGCACTGTCTACCATAGGCCCAGATCTGAGGTGCACTTGTAAATCTAATCTGACGCTTTACACTAAAATGAGAGTGCTGTTGTTCAAGGAGACAGAGCATCCTGTTCCTACAACAATTAGTGAACGGTTAAGTGAATCACACATTCGCTCCACACAGCACTCTGTTGCTCCATCTCTCCTGAGTGCCCAAAGAGTGCTCTGCCACTCAGAGATTGTGGTGCTCTGGATAACTGAACGGTACATTCCAGCAGAGCTCTGAATGTACAAATGGTCCTGTTAGTCCCAGAATGTACTGTAGCACTCGTAAAAAAAAATGTACCAAATGTACTGTAGCACTAGTTTGTATTTCCAAATGCAGCCCTGGAATCCCCAGGAGAAACATATAGCATCCTCTTAGCCAAGCAAATTAACACCTATAATAACGGCAGCCAGTGGCACAAGGTAGTTACAGCAGGCCTCACAGCATGCTATTATGATGCGCCCTAGTGCATGCTATTGTGCACATATTGTCTCATCATACCATCAAACAGAGACTCAACACTGGAGATCATCAATATATACCCAGCAATTTTCATTGCATCTGTATATGATGAAAAATGCCAAACAAAATGAGAAATTATTCATTTATTTGAATAATTTTATAGTTTATTTCTAGTTTATGCTGAATAAGCATATAATGTTGTTATAGATGCTACTGACTATTTTACAAAAGAAATGATGGGTAGACACACATCTAAGGCAGCAATCACACATAAGGGGCCCATTTTTCGCCCAACACATTGTTGGCTCTATTGGCCCCCCACTTTACAGGCCCCAGTGCAACCGCACTACTTGCACTGTCTCTATTTCCGCCCCTGCTGGCAGGGCAGCTCTGCAAGCTTGATAGAAGACAACAGTATTCAAACCGTAATGTTTCTGTAAAAGTCCCAAAGTGTTGATTAGTGTGTGGGAGATCTGCCTCTGACTTTAATGCCAATCGTGGATTAAAGGTGGAGAAGTTTTTAAGGCATGACGATAATCCTCTACTAGATTCACACAGTCTGAGCCAAAACAATATCGAGCTGAGGCCTTTGTTACGGTTAGTGTGTCGTCTGGAGAGGGTAGTGACATGTGGGTGGAGGTCACATTATGGGTTTTCTGACACATTATTTATCTGTGAAACATTGATAGATTATACCGAAAGGTCTAGAGTGATGACAGCTTGAATGCATAGGCTGTTACAAGCAGTTAATATGCCTTTAATTCACCATTCTGTCATAAATCCTGGTTGTGTTGTTGCTAGAGATAGTAGAAGGATAAGAATAAGTTCAAGAGTATACTAGCATCAGTGTAAGGTCAAAATTGCAATCACCTGCAAAACTAATTACATTCTACCGAGGCTGCCTGTGGCATTTGTGAAAAGAATAAATTACGTGGCCACCAATTATTATTGTGTGAAGAAGAGATCCTATTCTGTGGCAAAGACTCTCTTAATGCGTGGGAATCATTTTGCATGGCTACGAGAAAAGTATTTTTAGTGATTTCCATGGAGACGATTATTACAATGCAGGATTAGGGCCATGTTAAAGAAAAAAATCTAGGATTTCGAAAATAAAGTCATAAATGTATGAGAATTAAGTCAGAATATTACAAAAATAAAGTGTGGATGAATTAAAAATGAGAACAATTAACAGTTTTGAGGTGGTGACGTGTTATGTGACATTGTAAGTGTAATAATATCACCTGAAACCTTGTTGGTAGTGCGTTATATTATTTTGGTACTGCTAAAACATATATTACTGTCACCCCCATCACTGTTTGTCACACTTTTGCTTTTTTACCATGTTACATGATTTTGCAGTCTTAATTTGTGACTTCTTTTCCTCTGAAATTGCTAATTAAATCTCGTAATATTTCAAATTTAATCTTGCAATATTTCAGTTTATTCTTGTCGATTTAGAACTTTATTTTTGTAGATTTTATTTTCTTATATTTACAACCTAATTCTCAAAATCTAAGATTATTTTTTCTTTAACATGGCCCTAATCCCCCTTGTAGATTATTGATAGTTGATTAACTGTTAAGTAAACTAGGAATTGTGCAAATTTGCAGGAAAGCCCAATCAGTCTTTTTTCAGCATTGGCAGTATAAAAATCGTGGAGGGCAGAAAATTGCCGCCTACCTACTTTTGTTGCAGGGGGGCTTGCAAGTAACAAAACGTGTAGCTCAGCGTGTGACGTAAACAGTGACATGGAGGGGAAGCCGCGGCTAGTCAGGTGGCGGTAGTCAGACGGCGATTCTCTCATAAGTCAGCCCGTTCTTCACCGTCCCCGTCATCTGACAGTTAATGGCCTCTTCGTTTGTGAGGGCAAGGAGGCTGCACAATTCCTTGTCTCCCCAGTTGCTCATCTTTACAGTGTCTGTCAGGTTTGCGTTTCCCTCTTGCTACTAGCTGCTCGTTAATTCCTGCTATCAACTGTTTCCTGTTTATCCACCGCCAGTGGCTCACACGTGCAGCATCATCAACAGCCCCTCCCGTTGCGGAAGGCCACCTCGGTCTGTTTAAACATAAAGGGTTCCGCCAATATGATTACCCTCATAGGCGGAAAATTGGGCACCTCGGATCAACTTGCCTTTCCGCCTTAAAACCTCGCAGCTGGCTGGCAAATCGGCCCAACATTCACGGAAAATCTTGCAGTGTAAAAGGGGCTTTTGAATCTTCGGACGCACTGGTATAACCATGCACCCAACTCAACAAAAAAAACGACCTGTTTGTGAGACAGGGTTGGTCATGCAAATATATTAATACAGTAGGCTAACAAAGAAAATAAACTTCAAAATACATGACTGAGAGCAGAATTTCTCATCATTCACGAAACTGCGTCATACATGTAGCCCATGAAATGGCGGCTAACATTCAGCTCTCAGCCATGCTTGGCTAGTGGCAACTTCATACCGTCCGCAAAACAGCTAAGTTTCTGCACTGATACACACAGTAATAGCATTCTCCATTCACAAATATACTCCAAAGAAAATAACTAAAAGAATTGACATAGGAATGATGTCGAAATTTTGGTGTTGAATGGATGACAGTTGATGGTTCTAAATAATTTATTATATGTGATATATTTATTCTTCAGTGTTTATTTTTGATATATATTCAGGTGTTACTCATTCTATGAACTTAATTAATATTCAGTGGTTTCTTAGTTTTCTATTATTTGGGGGTTACTCTGAACTTAACCTATGTTACACTAACATTACATTTCCTTCAAGGCCTCTGCTTCTGTACCAACGGGTGAAAGGGGCTGATTGTGGACTGACGTGTAGGTTGCAGTAAGTTGCATCCAAGATGCAAGTAGCATCCCACACATCATAAATCTAAGACATTAAATTAATTTATAATAAAATCTTTTTTTCTATTTCAAACTTCTGAGGTAAATCTGAGATTTGGGCCGTCTAATGATGTCACCAGAACTCTGTTTAAAGTATATCAGAAATTATAAATACCTTTATTCCCTGCATAATAAACAACATCACTCCAAAACTGACAACCATCCAACCACATTTGGAACCCGAATTATCTAGTTTCCTCACATTATTAATTTGTAGCCACACACAAAGTTGTTTGGGGTCACACATCATTACGAAAATCATAGCAAATATACCACAATTCAGTGATCAGGCCTGTTTCTTTAATGTATCTTTGTGCTAAAAACATTATGTGTATTAACTGTTTACTTCCACCATCTTTCCCAAAATTATGGTCCAACATCTTAAAAATATTTTTCCCCAAGAAACGGTTATTGTTGTAATTGGTTTAGAAAAATCTGCACAGCCTTCATTTGCTTACATTCCAAAGCTCCTTGGAAGAAAGTTAGCACAGAGAAGTGATAGTGATAGCCTTCCAGTGAAGGCCAGGAGTTCTACACTCACATACTAAAGGAGAACGCCATGTGTGATGTTGCCTGAAGCAACAACAGTACAAGTTTAAGAAGCTTAATCCTAATTCTTAATCCTATCCTCAAAATGTGACCCAAATATATGCTTATTACATTTAATTTGTTATATTTATCAGAACGAATAGGTCCAGTGCCATTTAAATCACCATTTCATAAACCCCACCACAGGTATTAAGGCAGACCAATAGATATTCCATTTAATTTATAATCAATATTCACATAGCCTAATGATAGTATTTTCTCTCTGACATCCAACATTGTCATGCAGAATCATGTCTGCTGTCCTGAAGCTAGGGTCGTCATGAGACCCGAAAGTTCGGGTCAAGTCGATGCCAGCATGCATAAAATATGTCGGTAACTGTTTTTTTTTACTGGATACAACTTCGTCCTCAGCGGGCCATGTTGATTCCTGTCAGAACTGACGGAGGCAGTATACGCGCGTCAGTCGATGCCGAGGACGAGCACCGAAGAAGAACGCCTGTCCTCCATCGTCTTTGCTAGAAACAATGGCTTTTACAAGTGCTGCTGGAGCCACAACACCTCGGCTTGTCGGAAAGTCACGCAGTAGGAGTCATGTGTGGAGAGGGTCTCATTTACACCGCAAGCAATGTGTGCGCGTAGGGCTCACAAACGATCACTGTTTACTCGCATTTTCATTTCGGCGAGCATGTTAGCAAGTTAGAGCATTCACACCACATCCGTTCTACACGCTGCTCAAGTCATGCTGCTTTTTTGGCCACTGTTCTTCTTTGAGTTAGCCGCTAACTGTATCCAGCTACTTTTTAAATTTCCAGAGGGTAGCATGGATAACACATTGTCAAAAGTGGTCTTGTCCTGCTGTCCCTTTTATACAGAAGTTGTTTTGGCACCGTTACTACCTCCAGTGCCACCTTGAAGGCGAGAAAACCTTGTCCCCAATCATGCAATAGTACCTTTGAATGTCGAGGTAGCAAAATGGCATGAAATTCCCACCTTAAAGAAGTAGTTTAAACGGGGCTATTGATCACGAGTACACGGATTGACACACACATCTGTCAATCATGACATCAAATCCACTTTAATAGCATCAAATAACTAGTTATAACCAATCAGAAAAATGAACACTTAAGCATACATCAGCATGATCAGAACTTCCTAAAATGCCAGAAACCACATTTGAGAAAAACTTATTTGACATGTACTTGTACTGATATTTTAACATGGCTCATGTCCCAGCCTCTACAATGGAGGGGGTGGAGTTTATAACCTATACTGCTGCCAGCCACCAAGAGGTAATCCAAATGTTTTGGCTTTACTTTTGGGAAGCTGTTGTGTCTTCCATCTTTATTACACAGTCTATGGTCTCACCTCTGTGGTCTGAAGGCTATGACAGCTTTGTCCCTGCCTTTGAGTGTGGCCATTTGGAAAAGCTTGAAACACTTCTGCCTTCAGACCATAGACTGTATAATAAAGATGGACATGACAGCTCCTCAGAAGTGAAGCCCAAGACCGCCCCCTGGTGGCTGACTATAACTGACGGTAAATGGGTGGGAACTCAGACCTTGGAGATAGCTACTGCACAGACTCTGGCTCTAAATTGCATCACTAGTGTAACATGGCAGCGGCCTTATCCAGGACAATGTGGCTTCATGTTTGTACAGTGGGACTAAGTAGAGACACATCGTCCATCTTTATATACAGTCTATTATTCAGACAGGATTTAAAGAATCATTATGCAAACTAGTTTGTTTTGGTTCTTTGGAAACACAAAAAAACGAAGGTTTGTTTTGTCCCTCTGAAAATAGAAGCATTATTCTCTATGGTAATGCCGGGAGCAGAGAGAACCTCTGGGCCTCAGAATCAGAGACAGTGAAAGATTGCAGCATTAGGTGTTTTGTAGTTGAGGAAGATGAATATATTGATGGTCAGAGCCTCTTTCGCTCATTCAATAAAGCTTTGCCTTAAGAAAAATATGTTAACAAGATTATCATGGTTACCTTAGCCAGGTCTGGAGTCAAAATAGCTGCATGACGGGTTATAATATTTCTTTTTTGTATCGTTCTCTTTTGGCTGGCTTCCGTTGTTTTGTTCCATTCTAAGTGATTTTACAGAGCTCGCACAGCGGGAGATTTTAGAGTAGCCCCCCTCCTGCTATTTTTGAATAATTTAAGTGCCTCGGCTCAGTGTTATCACGCAGATGACAACCTGCTTTGATATTGTGTGTGCAGTAGGACCATTCTTCATATACTCTCTCTGTCAAAGATAAAGCACGCCCAGTGGGCCCAGTGACACCAGCATCAAATGATTAATTAAGAAACACATCCTTCAGACATGGGTGTTTCAGTGGCTGTGTTTGCAAACTTAAATTGTTCAGTTTAGTAAGGTGCAGTGATTCCACATAGATATCTCAGGACATGCAGTGCATTGGGATGGATCTGGGTCATTTTAGATAGGCTGTGATGATGATGAATATTGTCTTTCTGTCACTTTGGTACTTAATGACTTCCTTTCTTTTATGAAAGCTTTTTTTAAAAGCACTCAGCATCAGACAAGTCTTTGCTGGAAAAAAACATGCAGGGAACTCTGCAGCGATACCTCTTCTATTTCTGTTCCCTTAAGAATGAACCAAAGAAAATTTGTGCAATTAAAGCAACATCACCGCATGTGACTTTTGCTGAATGGTGGTCACAGGTGGCTGTTACTGGACAAAATAAATGCTGAAACACAGTGTCACAGTAGCACAAAAGTAGAAAAGATTTTTTAAGTCAGTGAACTGACTCAGTAATGTGTTACATGGCAATCCCTAGCTATAGCTTTAGCTACCATAAGCAATTAGTGAGACTGTAGCAGCAAAACCCCTGAGTGTACTGAATTTACCAAGCATGCATTTTATTGCCGATTAATGAAACTTTTAATTTGAAAGAGAAGGAATGTGTTGTATCCGCCTAGTTGTCAGAATAAGATGATGGCATTGTACATTTCTGCGAAATACAGATACATACATCTCATATATACATATGACTTACTTCAGATTACAAATGAGCTGAGTACAAAAATGTTTGTTTATTATTTCTTCTTATTATTTTTTAACAACACTTCAACAACACACTGCGGCATGTTCAGTCGTGTTTGTGGTGATAAAAGCGGGTGTTCTTTAATGACAGTTCAGAAATGTGCAGCTGTGTTTGTAGCAACAAAAGCAGCTGTTTTCCAGACTTGTTGAAGTTTGGGACTCATTTAGCCATGTTTATAGTGACAAAGTCAGGTGTTGTTTTTTTTTATGAGAGGTCGGGACATGTCCAGCCATGCCTGTAGCGACAAAAGCAGGTGTTTTATAAACAAAAATTTGGGACGTTAGTCGTGCTTGTCGCAACAAAAGCACACAAAATCACGTGTTCTTTAGTGACCGTTCGCAAATGTGCAGATGTGTTTGTCGCTGCAAAAGCAACTGTTTTCAGGACTTGTCTAGCCATGTTTGCAGTGATAAAAACAGCTGTCTTTTAAAGAGAGGTTGTGACATGTCCAGCCGTGTTGTTTTTTAACCACAATTTGGAACATGTCCAACTGTGTATGTAGCGACAAAAGCATCTGTTATTTAACAATAGTTCAGAGCATGTCCAGCTGAGTTTGTGGTGACTGAACTGGGTATTAAAAGACAAAACACGATGTTTTCCTAACCCTTACCAAGTTGTTTTTGTGCCTAAACCCAGCCACTGGTTAACCACAGCACTGTCACAACATAAAATGAAAATTGAAATGTATAGAAATATTATATTTCAACATACCCACTATGAAAGGTATAACAGTCTGGTATCCACGGCTTGCAGAAACCTACAATGCCAACTTTTATTCTAGTTCATCGAAAAGTTACAGTTTTGCTTCAACATAGTGACCAAAGACAAGAGTACCATCATGTAGGAACAAAGATGTTGATGTTGCACAAAATTGAATTAAAATTTACCACTGTGAAATCAATACTGTTGTGTTTTATGTATTGGGATGAACTGTGTACATTGTTCCAAACAGCTTCTGGTTTTGATTCAATACCACAAGCAAGTCTTCAGAGTCAGCTAATCAACTGACAAATATAAAATGAATAAAAGCTAATGGTTGACAATGAACGTACAAGCAAAATGCTATGGTTCTATAAGTAAAAACATGTCAGCAAAGAGGGCTTTACTGCAGCACTGCAAATATAGACAAAATCATCAAAGCAAAATCAAGGATTGCCAGCAATTTAGTAGAAGTGATTTTAGCAAGCAAATGCCTCAAAATTACTATTTAAATCATTGGTTGCACTCTCAGCACTTCTTACCCACATGCAGTGTAGACGGTTATAAAAGACAGCATGAAATTAGCAACAGTAAAAATCTTTTCGTGTGTGTCTTTGGTAAAATATCTTATTCAAATAATATCTGTGGTCTGATTTTCTTGTATATAGAGGGGTCTGTGTGTTACAGTGTTTGGATAAACCTGCTCAAAACACACACACACACACAAACACACACACACACACACATACACACACACCCTGTCCCGTCAAACGTCCTCCCCACGCTCCCTCCAGCAGACCCTGAAATAATTCATCAGCGTGTTCGTCTCAGACACCTGATCCACAAACAGCAAAACATCTAGGCGCCAATCATCTGGGAAATTGATCTTCCCAAAGACTAACACTCACAAGGCGAGTTTTCGTAGGTTTGTTTGGAGGCAACGTTACATTCAGTAAGTACAAACACAGAGCTGATCAAACTTGTTTTTTTCCTGTTCTTTATATCGACATCCTTAGTCTGCCTGTCGTTTTTTTTCCTAATTGAATTTGTGGTGTATTGACAAAGCTTTTAAATGTAAAGACTTCGTTCTCCCTTTTGTCAATAATGGATCAAATATAATAACTCGCTTCATAACTTTAAAGTTGAAAGTTATTGTCAGAGTATTTTAGTAGTAGAACTACTACTGGGGTCCATTTACAAAGAGTTGGCCCTGAGGTGCCAGTTTTAAAGGACAAATTATAATAATATGTTTTCACACTAATGTGATGTCTCCCTGTACTAAGATTTAATGCTCTCTGAAAGTGTTTCAGCAATATAAGTGCTCCCCACACTTGAATAAAATGGAAAAGGTAAAGTGGTGTTATAGCGGAAATAAAAGTCCTCCACTTTTTTTTCCCATTGCATTGATGATGGTTTTTGTCGCTACCCTACACTCATTCCAACTTATTTTTCCAGTAGAGCTGATGCTTGAGCAAGTAAGGATGCTTCAAAAGCTACAAACTGAGGAATACTTCTGATATGTCAAAGAGGGCTTCATTTGAAAGTTGTTTACATAAGGGACACCAAATCCTCATTATGCTTTATTGATTTATTTTAACATATTTTAGAAACCTGTTTTGTGATAGATTGTCATGAGACTAATTTTGATTTTGTACTGTGTTGTTACACTAATTGCATCAATACAACAAAAGAGATGTGTCATACTCACCATGCTGTTGATCTTAGATCCTATTTTCTTATGAAAATAGTTTTCACTATTTCTACTCTTTTCTATCCGTGTTAAACCACCCACAAACTTTACACTTCCTGCACAGATATTTCACTTTTAAAGCATTCCGCCAGTTGAAAGGCTTCAATCTGTAACGTACCTGGTAGGCTCTTAATTTGAAACTTGTGCAGGAAGTTCCTGAAAAATAGCAAAATGAAAGCAATTATTATGTAATTAGTGAATAAAAACAGTATTTGTGTTCAAAAGAGAAACTCAGGGCAGTAGCAACCAAATTGGTAGAACAAATGTAACATTTGTTTGTTATTATGTAGCTCTTTGGTTAATGTGTGGTTTGTTCAGGCACAAAATCCAGTTGGTAATGGTTAAGTAAAAATCACACTTTGGCTTAAAACACCCACTTTTGTGGCACAACACTGGAAATGCAGTGAAGTCTATCTAAAAACACACCCGTTTGGTGGCACAGAGATCCCTCTTCACTAGCAAACATGGATTGTGTAAACTAATGGACGTAGCCACTGTGACATTGTCAATTGGTTTGTGGACTCCCATTTTGAAGCTTCAAGTTTGGCATTTTGGCCGTCGCCATCTTGGTTCATTGGAGCCAGAAGTGACCATATTTGGACTAGAGAATGGAACTTGGTTTTGTCTGAGAGCGCAAGAACACATCTGTGATCATGACTTGTCAATCAATTTCCCGTTCATGTCAATGGTACGTGGAGTAACTTTTTTTATAAAAACTCACCTGCTTCAATGTTATTAAGGCTTAAAGTTAAGCATAATCAAGTGTGTGGCCACCTTAAGTGACAGAGTCTAAATAGTCAAATAGGTCCATTGCTGGCATTACACAAACCAACAGGTGACATCATGGTACATCCATTATTTTTATACAGATTATGGTTAAAACTATCGATTGAAATTATAAAATTGTTAGGAAAATGTTTACTGAGACAATAAATCAAGTGACAATTAGAGTCATTTTCTCATAGACATTCATACAATCAGACCTCTCTGCAACCATTAGAGAAAGCCCCGGCTGGCCATTAGATAGAATGCAGGTTTAAGGCACTTCCACATTGTCTTCACTTTTGAGACGTGGCGATAACCAGCCTTTATTTGTTCAGTAACACCAACCTGTAATGCAAAAATATTTTGAATGTAATTAAATCAATATTTATCAAAACAAAAATGTAAAATATTTAAGGTTGCTACACAGAGAATAATGGAGCAAAATTTCAATCAACAACACTATTCTGTCACTCTTTATTTTTCTTTCACTAATCCTTTTTAAGCAGGAGCTCTACGTCTGCATTGAATCAACACCGTACCTACAGCATATAGGCTCTGCATAGATGCGTGCCCTATGCGGCAGCGGCCAGAAATGTAACCAGATATTGTGGCGACACAGAGCTTCTGTTTTTTTTGTAAGGTGACAATCATTTCCATCAGGGAAAATTAATGTTTTATTTACTTTTATTTTACAGATAAGAAATTATCAATTTTGAAGACAATAAAACTCCAGAGAAGTAGCATTTTAAGTCTTGTGTGATATTTATCCTGGCCTAATATGAGTAGAGGAAAGTCCACTAGCCTTAAGGCTAATTTGTTCAATGTAAGGGCCACATAGCGTTTGTTTCTCAGCAGCAGCATCTTTGTTCAATTGTGGACCACATGAAGCCACCCAGAGAAAAAGCACCACGCTCAGCTTGTTTTCCAGAGCGTTTCTCTTTAGCGAGGCTACTGTCTACTGTCACAGCAAAGGCAGAAAAGCTATTTTTTTGGGAGCAGATCAGCTGGCAGACAGCGAATGTTGCTGGTGAGTTGATTTTTTATCACTGTTCACTTTGTGAGGTTGATGTTGACTATGTAGTCACCCCCCAGTTAATGTAGCATTGCATTGGCTACCTAGTAAGTGTCAAGATATTGTTGTCATAGAAGCATACCCATACAAAGCACGTCATTAAAAAAATGCTGGGGGCATTTTTTCATGAAGCTCCCAAATGCCCTGCCACTGGGGAAATGTGTCAAACATAAGATATTTGTTTTGTCTGTGAACCTTGTGAGTTATAATGGAGCTGAAATTTGCAATGTTACCCTTGTGCGATGTTGCTGTTGTTTCTGGTTTCCAATGAGTAGAGGAAAACTCCACTAGCTGCTAGGCTAATTTATGTAAAATGTAAAATTTCATAGGTTTATGCTAATAATGTTAGCATGTTGAAATTGTGGGGAAAATATGCTTGGAAAAGACAAGTGGCAAGCCTTGCAAGTTTTAAGGCGTTGTACTTGTGTTTGATATTGTCGCCATCAAGCTCTGTTTTATGTGTGTTTTAGGCGTGTTTGTAAGTAATCAAACTTTACAACACTCAGCACGGTGGCACTGAAACCCCACTGCCAACTAGTATTTTGGAGGCGTAACTGCAGAGCAACACAGACACCACACAAGTATAAATGCTCACAGAGCCTACGCACTACTATAAATTAGCCTTTACACCCATCCCTTGTGCTTTAATCCATCCAATCAATAACTGTAGTTTTTTTTACTCCTTTGTTTCATATCCAATCTAATAACTTACCCGTATGCTCTTTATGCAGCTATTCCTCTTTCTTTCTGTCCCTGTGGTTGATGCAGTGATCCCACTGACACCAGCATCAACACTCTCTCAGAATACACACCCTGATGGGAGATACAGTTGCTTAGCCCAACTGATCAATAAAGCTTTGAAATTGTAAACTAGTCTCTCCTGATTGGACTGTTAGCAAACAATGTAGGGACTGCCAGTAATGTAGACAGCACCAGTCTTCAGGCTGCTGGCATCATAGAGACTGGCACCATCGACTTTTGGCAGAAAATCTGCTGCTTTGTGGCACAAAACAGGAAGAGATGGTTTCTCACCTTGGCATATGGTGGGATGAGTGAAAGTCAGATGTAATAAGCAACATTTATCCTTGTCACAGCGTTGAAATGTTAGAGCTGCATCAGTGAAAAATGTTTATATTAGTGGCCAAAAAATCATTTAACACAGCTTCAAAGATGTATGCATTTTGCATAATGAGGCTGAAAATGTTTTTAAGGTATCTATGCATACACATTGGAGTTATATATGAGAACTGCAATGCATGCACAGAATCTACTGAAGTCCTCAGTTCGTTCAATAACAGTCAGATTTTTCTTTTGGCTTATTGTGAGATGTTCTGAACCTCTGAGTCCATCTGTTTAAGAGTAGCTGAGAAATTTAACACTTAAACACTCTTAAACAAGCTTCTCTCCTGTTTCATTTTTATAATATCATTAATATTTTCATTGCTTTTGGCTGTGTATGTCCCTGCGTGTGTGAATGAACTTCCAGATGGCAGTAGTAAAATTTCATTTTTATTTTGCGTCTCAAACTAATTTGTGCAAAAGCTGCTTCCCTGTTGCTAAATCCCTATAATGTTCTGACTAATGTTTCTTGGTGGAATGACTCCTCACTGCAGGACTCTGCACTTTAGGAGAGAATGTGCGTTTTGAAGTTATTTTACAGGCACAGTGTGAAGAAAAAGAAAATTACAACCAACAGGTATTTATGGCGTTTCAGAAACAATCGAGAAAAAGGTCATTAGTATTGATCACATTTAGAAATTACTTGTATATAAAAGCTTAATATGTGATCGTGATATATGGTGTACACAGAATCCTCATGAAAGCTGTCCAGTCAAGCAGCATCAAATCAGTGGCCACTAATTACAAAACTAATCAATACACATCTAGTTCAAAAATGCTTAGTGGCATTTTGCTGGTGCCATTTAGTCATTCCCCTGCAGTTAACAGCCCCTATGACAAGATAAATGGACCCATTCAGAATAATGAGTGCCACAAGTGCGTAGGTCAAAAGCTCTTTATAGTATTAAATTAGAGTAAGGGTATTGAGTCACGGGTATTAAGTCAGTTGAAGGGTGAAAATCACACACAGCATGAAGCTGTGGAATTTAGGATTGCAGAGTAATTGGACTAGATGCTTTAGCTCGTAACCTTTTTTTCTGAGCACAGGGGGAATGAGAACAATATGCTATGTAAATGTGCCTGAAACGACCCGCTGAGACTGCGGACATACTATAGACAGAAAGGCTGAGAAAAAGGTTGCTTCATTCAGATATATCATAAACTGCTGTTATGGTTAGACAAGTTAAGAGTTGTTTTCAATGGGACAGTTCACCGCCAAACCAAATATACTTATTTTTCCTCTTACCTGAAGTGCTATTTATCTATCGTGAAACTTCAATTAAAAGCCTAGTCCCAGTTAAACGCCTAGTCTCTTTTACAAGTCTGGTGTGGCTACACAATTTAGCAAATGTCTCAATTAGATGCCTGGTCTAGTTGCCAAGCAGTTCATTTTTATAGAAGTTCTTGGATGTGTAAAATTGAGTTGTTGGCTACCTGCTTGAGCTAATGTTGGTTAGCTGCTTAGATCATCCATACAAAAATAACCATGAGCACCAAAAAAGAACATAATTCATTCAGATTTATTGGAATAGTAAACAAGAGAGACCAAAAACGATTACCCCGTTAAGTTATTCATATTCTCTCGTCTACCAATCTAAAGAATCAAAAGGGTTTTTTTCATAGAATTAATCCAAGTGAGTATTGTGTTGGTATGCTGGATGCCATGAAACTATTGTCATAATGCTTTCTCTCTCTCATGCACAGTCTGTCAGAGCTAGGTCAAATTAATGATTCATAGCTGATAAATTATTTGAAGCCTAATTTTTGAGCAGTTTCATATAGGAACTATTGTCCTTCTTACCAAACTACACCTGCCACCCATATCAACATGCAGGAGGAAGAGTGCATCTACTCATGGACAAGAGGCTCGTGACAGTGTGAGTTGTAAATGTAACATTAGCTAGCTCAGTGATGCTAGGTGAGCTAGAAGTAGATGCTTCTTCATGATGATACGTTTGACTGCTCACAACAAGGTCTGTGGGTCATCTTCAGTAACCAGGTCATGATTTCTAAAAGGAGACGTGTTTTGTTTTTTGTTTTTTTTGCTGTCGTTTTTTTGCTTTGAGCACCACGAACTGAGTCCCATTCGTTTAGGAGCCATCCATACCACAAAATTATGCAGCGTGACTATATTTAGAAAACGTGTGGTCAGGTCAAAATTACGGTGCAGTTGATTCAATGTGTTTGGGGCAGATAGTACCAGACTCCCTTTAAAAAAATTGTCAGCGGAAACTTTATAAACTTTGTGAAACACTTTCTACAACAAATTCTTAATTGTTTCACCTCTCGTAAATTTGACAGATGTAAAATCATAAATTAAATTAACTGGGGGGAAAAACTGCGTTAATTTGTGTGTTTCAGTGCAGACTTGTGAAATTGTGTCAGCAAACACGACACAAGCATTTCCTCAGCTTTTCCTGTGAACCTGCTCCAGTGCTGTCTCACCTCTGTTCTATTTCCTTAAGATACAAAATTACGACACTGCTGTCTTTAGTGACAGTAAACCACTAGTGGAGAATTCAGGCTGAACAGTCAGGCCAGGTGATGCTGCTGTTGCTGTCGTCACAGTGTCTTGGTGTGAGATTGAAGGTGAAAGTGTGTGTCATGCCAGGAGTGTGAGAGTTGGCAACCTTGCATTGTGGGAGAGGGAGGTGTGGGTGCAGGTGAGTAGTCCTCTACCACTGCATACCTCGCTGCAGCTTTGTATGAGGGAACAGTCATACAAGGGTGAATGCAGGCCAGTGACTGTCACCTGCTGTGATGATATTCATGCTGAATGTGGGCAGTGCTTGATGTAATGAACATGGAAATCTAGCTTGCTAAGAAATATCCCACAACATGATCTTATTGGTACATTTTCCATTTTCTTTCATTCCAGCCCTCTCTCCCAACTCTCTGCCAGCCAGGCAGCATCTGTCATGTGGGGCTGTTTGTATTTGTCATGGCTAATATCACACAACATTTGCTGATTAAACACAGCAACAGATCATGCCTTCTCCACACATGACTTCTTTGCTATTAGTTGAGGCTGCAACTTTGCCAGTCAGAGTTCACCAAAGTAAACCTCCACATGATGCAAAGATGCAAATTTTCTTTGCAATTGGAAGCAAATGCTTTATTCGCCCGGTCATTGCATTGAGTGGAACTGAACAGGAGGCAAATATTTGCCTGTTTTAATATGGCCCATGTGTGACCCTTGTGATGGTCTGGCTGGTAAAAGAGTTTGGGCATCCCTCCCTCCCCTGTTGTTACCCCCTATCCGGTAGATGATGATTCTGATGTGAGCTCCAGTGAGGTGCCTGATGCGCTGCCTGCCTATGTGGTTACGCATGCAATGAGTAAGGCTGAGCTGGAGTTATCTGACAGGAAGCTTGGTGACGCTGATTTCCCGGCTCCATCTCTGTCCGATTTTCCACTGTCTGTGCCACTAGGTGAGTTGTTGCAGGAGCAGTCAAATGATTCCTCTCTTAAAGACGTATTTGACCGTGTTCTGCCAGTGGCGTAGATAAACAGTGCAGCTGGTGGCTACTTTTTGCAGGATGGACTGTTATTTCGTAAATGGGCTGCTGTGGTTGGTGATTGTGTGGGGGATGCTGTTGTTCAGTTGGTTGTGCCGGCTAAATTTCGTCCACTTGCCCTGAAAGTTGCCCACGACGAGAGTGGACACTTTGGGGTCAGGAAAACGTACCTGAACCTCCTGAAACATTTCTTTTGGCCATGTGTAAAAAGGGATGTTGCAGCATACATTAAAACCTGTCATGTGTGCCAATTAACGGGCAAGCCGAATCAGCATGTAAAGTCTGCTCCTCTGCAACCCATCCCTGCTGTAAGTGAACCATTTGAGTGTTTGATTGTGGACTGTGTCGGTCAGTTGCCACCTGCTAAATCTGGCTGCAAGTATCTGTTCACGGTTATGTGCCAAAGTACCAGGTATCCTGCTGCATACCCATTAAGGTCAATCACCACTAAAGCGGTGGTGAAGGCGTTGTCCCAGCTTATCTCGGTTTTCGGCATTCCGAAAGTTATTCAAAGTGACCAAGGGTCAAATTTTTCTTCCCACATGTTTACTCAAGTGTTGAAGTTGCTGCTTGTCAAGCACAATCAGTCATCGGCTTATCATGCGCAGAGCCAGGGTGTTTTGGAGAGGTTTCATCAAACCCTCAAGTCTCTCCTGCGTGCGTATTGCACCGAGCTGAGCCGAGACTGGGAGGAGGGTCTCCCCTGGCTGATGCTAGCTGCGCGGGAAGCTGTACAAGAGAGCACTGGTTTCAGTCCGAACAAAATGGTTTTCGGGCATGTGGTGAGAGGCCCTTTGGCTGTGCTAAAAGATAACTGGGTGGAGGCTGAACCGCCAAAAAACTTGATTGATTTTGTTAATGGGTTTCGGTATCGTTTGTTTATAGCGGGTGGTATGGCACGCGATAAGTTGCAGAGTAAGAGTAAGATGAAGAAGCTTTATGATCGGCGCACAGAGCACCGGGAGTTCAGTCCCGGAGACCAAGTTTTGGCATTGATGCCTATTGTGGGTTCAGCAGCGTTTTTATCGTATGTCACCAGAAAAACTCCAACATCTTGATTCTGAAGTGGCTTACATGCTTGATAATGACATTGCTGTGCCGTCCTCAGCTAGTTGGGCCTCCCCTGCATTTTGGTGCCAAAGCCAGACAAAACACCTTGATTTTGTACCGACATGCGTAAAGTAAACGCAGTTACAAAACCAGACTCTTTTCCTTTGCCACGAATGGACGATTATATAGATAGTGTTGGTTCCGCCAAATTTGTGAGCAAATTTGATTTGTATCGGCAGGTGCCTTTGACCAAACGTGCTCAGGAGGTCTCAGCGTTTATTACACCGTCGGGACTATATTCGTACACTTTCATGCCGTTTGGCTTGAGAAATGCTCCCGCGACGTTTCAGCGGTTGATGAACCGTGTTGTGTTGGGTTTGGAGGGTTGTTCAGTTTATTTGGACGATTTGGTAATATATAGCGACATTTGGCATTCTCATTTGCAGCATGTGCGGGCATTGTTCGAGCGATTAGCAGAGGCGCGTCTCACAGTTAATTTGGCCAAGTGCGAGTTTGCTATGGCCACTGTTACCTATTTGGGGTGCATTGTGGGACAGGGTCGGATGGCCCCGGTCCAGGCTAAAGTTCTGGCCGTTCAGTAGTTTCCACGCTCCACGACGAAAAAAGAGTTGCAACGGTTTCTGGGTCTGGTGGGGTATTACAGGTCCTTTTGTAAGAATTTTTCCAATGTGGTGTACCCTCTTACTGAACTGCTGAAAGCAGAGGCGCAGTTTGTGTGGTCCTCAGAATGTCAGCAGAGCTCTGATAGTGTTAAGTCTGTGCTGTGCTCCTTTCCTGTTCTGGCAGCTCCGCGCTTTGACCGGGCCTTTCTGCTCCAGGTTGATGCCAGCCAGGTTGGAGCAGGCACTGTCCTGATGCAGGGGGACGACCAGGAGGCGGTGAGACCTGTAAGTTTTTTTCCCCGAAAGTTTAATCGTCACCAGTTTAACTATTCGGTGATTGAAAAGGAAGCGTTGGCGTTGATTTGGGCACTGCAACATTTTGAAGTGTATGTGAGAGGGGGTGCGCCGCTCGTGGTTTTTACAGATCATAACCCACTAACTTTCCTCCGTTCACTGAGATGCCCGAATCAGAGGCTAATGAGATGGTCCCTATTTCTGCAGGCTTATGATCTGGATATTCGGCATATTAAGGGGACCGATAATGTTGTTGCTGATGCGTTGTCACGTGCTCCTCTGTCGTGAGCTCTTGTGTTGCCACGTGCCATTTCTGTGTGTAATGTTATTTCATGCTGTTTGATCTGTTGCTGCTCTGCAGGTCTTAATTTGCTTCCCAGATACCAAGGTTGCTGAGGACAGGTGGGGAAGGAGCAGGACATGGGCAGGATGGAGGTTATGTGTTTATCTTTTCTCATTAGCATTATTCTTGGTTAATTTTGTTTATTTTCTGTGTAGTATTACAGTATCCCCCGGTAAAGGGGTTTTTTTGGGGAGTTTTTCCTTATCCGCTGTGAGGGTCTAAAGGACAGAGGGATGTCGTATGCTGTAAAGCCCTGTGAGGCAAATTGTATTTGTGATATTGGGCTTTATAAATAAAATTGATTGAAATTGATTGATATTTATAGTATTAATATTAAATATTAGTATGAGTATTTTTCTGTAATTTTTGTTACATTTTTGCTACTACTGCTGTGCTGGTGTTCCCTGTGGGACACCGTTTTTATGGGGGAGGGTGTGACGGCCCCTGCTTGGCTGTGTTGGTGGGCAATTCAAGCTATGTTGATGACGTTTGTGTTGTCTTTTCCCGAGGTAATCAGCTGACTGTCTTGATCACGAGCACCTGGGTCCGGTGCATGGACAGATATAAGCGGTGCTGGCTTACGCCACGCTCTCTCTCTCTCCCGACTCCTCGCCAGCGCTTGTACTTTTGTTTGGTTTCTTTTATGTTATCTCCTCAACACCACACCTCACATGCTCCACACATCCACATTTACACTACTGATCACACTGACTAACACACCCCATACCTGCATTATGTTTATTTATGTTGCTTTATTTCAATAAATATTTTTATATTTCAGTTTGCGCTGTGTCTCTCCGTTTTTGTCATTACCTATGAGCCCTAAGACACCCCACCCTTGTACTGTATTTGCACACTTTTGAATCCAGTGATCCAATGGAATTTTAAAGATTCGATTTAAATCCCTCTCATAACTAAACTCTGCCCAACAGATGAGCAAAAAGACTTATTTGTTTTTGTAACAATTTTGATTGGTAGTGGGAGGTGATGTCATATCATTTTTCCAATAGGGGCGCAAGATATATGACGTTTTGGAGGGCAATGACAAATTACCTATTGTTTCATGTAGTTTGGAGACTGTCAGTTTGAGGAATTTTCCAAGACACACCCTCCTGCTCTGGTGAGTTGCTTTCATGAAGAGATCCACTTCACACTCTTACAGTAAATCCCACAGAGCTGCTGTGGTGGTTAAATTACAAAAGACATAAAGTGAGAATTTCTCCGATAAGCAGTGGAGGCTGTGGTATTCAGATAAGCCCTCTGTACCTGATGTTATATACAGTTCAGCTTCATATCATAAATAAACTATCCCAGTCAAGGACACGTGATGGAACCCAGTGCAATACCAGAGAGATTAACACAGACGGGATGTGTGTTGGCCTAAGTTATGATAACCTTGTCATTACTTGTCAGGTCTGTAAACTTCATCACCATTTATATTCCACCGCGGCACTGGGGAAGCCTGCACTTAATAGAGATTTAGACCTTCGGTGATTCCTTATCTGCCCCGGTGCATCTCACAGCAAATTATTCCCTTGCTGTTCACTTGATTTGCCTTTTGTCTGAGAGCCCTCATGATATATAATAACTATAGTGTCTGATAGTAATTGATCATACTCTTATCACAGGCAAATGATCAGCTGCATAGCATGTCCTAAAGGAGTGGTGAATTGATATCATGGGAGTACTATAAAGAACAATAAAACTCGCTCCATAAATTCAGTGTTGAGTAGCGTGCATTACCACAGAGACACATTAACTCCTTGTAGGAATATTATAGGGATATTAAGGCATATTATCATTGGGCTTATATGTTTGGGAAATCTTTGTATTTTCAAATTAATCGCAAGGGGAGACATCAAATGAGCCAGCACCCTAATATGTAAAACTAATATAAAGCTCAAATCTTAAAAAAAAACATTAAGTGAAGGGACAGTAATTACTAAAACACAAATCACACATCACTACCAGCTCCACTCTGACAGGATAGCAGGATAGTGCTGTTGAGAAGGTAGTCATGGCAACAGCATATCTGTGACAAAAACACGCACACACACATGCAACACGTGCACACAAAGATTCACATCGAAAGTCTTAATTCAGTATTTCATCGGGACAAAAAAAATAAAACACACACATGCAGAGCAATTTTTTTATATGAGAATAAATAAACTAGGAAATTATATAAACATTGTTATGCCACTCCTGACTCTTATCCACCTCAGAGTCTTTTGCATTTTGCTGATGGATGGGCTCATTTACATCACTCAAAAACAAGTTTGATTGTAAGCAAGTCAGTAACACTCTTAAACTCGATAATTCAGCCTGTTTATTCAAATCTCAAACTTCCACAGCAACTGATTTACACAGGCTCTGTGATTTTTAAGGTGGAACAATTTGCTTCACTTTTGTGAGAGGAAATATCAGAGATGATAATGCAGCTCAGTATATTTTGCCATTTTTCTAAATGACTGCACTAATGACTAAAGCAAGTCACAGTAGAGCTTACGTACAGTGATATAAGACAATGTTGTTTTCCTTCTCAGCAAGCCCCCATAGAGCTTGTTTCATAGCATACCATTAGCTGTTCACAATTTAAAACATATCTTCCTATAAATATTCAGAAGAACCCATTGTGTTGTTAAATTTGCATTCCACTTGGAAAGTACAGGTTAGCAATGTATGCTAACTTGTATCCACTCGTAAAGCGGAAGTAAGAGTGAACCAAAACAATAAAGGCCGAACATCTCAACTATGAGCTGTAACTCACTATAGCAACATAAAGCCGAGGGGAACTGCAGATTCATCTGATAATTCAGGGTCATCACTACAGGCCACCGCACACACACACACAAACAAAGATACCCATGATGGAAAAACAGCCCCAAATGTGACGGAGACAACAGCTGGGAGCAGAAGCGCTTGTCGACCGGCGTGGAGAAATGCGCGTCTAATGTGAACGGGCTCGCACGAGAAATTCGGTGCGCTGCGCTTTGCGGCACTTCGCAGCACTTCGTTGGCAGTGTGGCCCTGGCATAAAGCTCTGAGTAGCCCTGCACTAATATAATCAGCTTCCCCTCTATATTTACCATAGACTGATATTTACATAAAAAGGAAACATATTTGCAGACTGTGATTGATGTTCTTGGTTTATCTCAGGATGCAACTGTCACACCCTCAAAAATAGGTGCTTGGAAATTGTTGTGCATTGCGACAGCATCACTCTCACTTTTCTGCGCGCCCTCCATGCGTCTACAATGATGGCAGTGGATTTTAGGGTGCAAAAAATGCGGCATGTGAACCAGAGGTTGGGTTGGACTTTTTTATTGTCAACTGTCAGCTCTTAGCATCACATGGTTAACGTTACCTAAAGGTTATTAAAGGATTTAATAACAGAGTTGATGTTGGTGTTGGTGTGAGTTTGTTGGGACCATAGACTTTATGTTTAACATGTTTAACGGCTCAGTGACTAATGTTAGCCACTGCTGCTGTGTTAGCTTGTGCTAAACGGTCAGACATTGAACAGACCTGCCCTACATTTTTTTTAACCTCATTTATCACCATCACAATTATTGCCATTTTTTGAAGAAACTTCAGACACTCAGCAAATTTTACAGTGAGGTGTTAGCAACACCTACCAGTGCAATGGCTAAAGCAAAGAGGTAACTAATGGTAACCTCTTTGGCTAAAGCCTAGCCAGCTTTAGCGAGGTCATGTACCTGAGAAGACAAGACTAGACAATATCTCATATCTCATTAATATGCACACGCCACCAACTGGACAGGGGTGTAAATTACTATTCTTAAAATTACGGTAGATAGCCCTCAGTTTTCTAACCTGAATATCCTTTTTTTTCTTGGTAGTTACAATTTTAACCATATGAGTACAGGTCAAAACAGATGCCAAGGTTACTGATTCAAATTAATTTTAATATCAGACTTTAAAATCATCTCCTCTGGCTGTTCATGGCTGAACAGAGGAGCAACGTAATCGTTGGAGTAAAAGACTCAATTCAGTCCCAGCTGAGCTGAGGTAGCCTCTCAATGCCAGACTGCCATCTCTTTTCTATCAGGGTCATTTTGAAAGTGCCACTGAAGCCTATCCTTATCTGGTGGCCCACATCACTCTTTCTAGTTACACATAGCAGTAAGCCAAGCCAAGCAGAATAAAAAGACTTGGCACTTCCCTTTTCCCACACATACTGAGACTGTGGTCGGTGACAGAAGGCATTATTTGCAAGCAAAATAATTCTTGTTCCTGTTGTTGATGTTCAGATGTCATGCCTCTTATCATTTTGGAAGAGCAAAAATTAGCAAATGAAATCCAGAGGGACAACAGCAAGGCAACATTACCCAACTTAATGGCAGCCATATCCACGTCTGTATTTGGTAATTACCTCATTATCCTGTTATCAGTCAACATAAGAGTTTAGTAGAGTATATGAAATGTCTGAATTCCCCAACTGATTTGTAACAGAAGACTTTTTTTCCTCTCACTTACTAGTGTTCATCGGCTGATGGCTGAATTGAGCAGCCAGTTGGAGTGATGGATCTTCCACTCCATCATGGGTAATGGGGTGGGCAGGAGGGAGTAAACAGGGGCTGAGGTAGAGGTAGCGCTGATAGAGAGCAACACCAGGGGCCAAGGTTGCATTCAATACCATTTATTCAAGTTTATATGAAGCGGAAATGTTGTGCGAAGGTGCTGGACAGGAGTCATTGACTCCTTTGGCTCTTGGTTTTCAATCACAGGGTTAGGGTCAACAGAGATGGGGAACAGTGGGAGAGGTGTAATAATTCAAGTCAACATGCTTTAAGGGCCATAAAGACATGATGTGCAGTCATACTCTATGATCCTTAAAGTCCCTTAATCAATATTTTTTATATTAACAATGGATCAAATGTCTATATGTATTGAGAGAGGTGTTACTCATAGTGATAAACTCACAGAGAATTTTCTCTCAACTCTGCAGCCCTCCTCAGATCTAAAGGGCCTTTTAGCCTCTTTTAGCTCATTGTTTCTCTTTTCTGATGCACTAATTCCACTCATAGCTCATTTTTAACAAGAGTAAGCAGCTGATAAATCCACTGTACGCTACCTACACAACACCAAACTGCAGACCAACAAAGCTAGCAACTAGCTATTGAACATAACAGCATGTAGCAGCTAAACAGGTATTTCTCTCCAAAACAGAGCCTAAGGGACTATTCACACCTGGTATTTACATGCGCCTTGGGTGATCAGATCACAAGTGGACAGCTCTAAGTACAGGTGTGAATGCAGCCAATCCGTCACTCAGACCACACGGGGAGGTGGTCTGGGCCACAAATAGCCACATTCTTTTATCAGTGTGTACCCTAATATGTCCTTGGCCACACTGAATGTCTGCTTACTCTGCTGACTCTCTCACTTGCCGACCTCCTGCCAGAAATAAAAGTTCAAATCAAGAAAAATGAAAAACAAAACAAACAAAACAAAAACAGAGAAAAACTGCTCCTGAATAAACAGTCTGCCAGGCGCAGTACGTTAAACAACTACTCAGAAATGATAAACCAGCTCTCCATTCCCTGTCACAGAGCACATGACACCCCCAACAGTCCATCTTTCTTTAAAGTCTTGTAGATTGTCCACAGATTGACAGTAACAGTATTCCACTCTGAGCCAGAATTTCAAGAGTCCCTCTAAGACTGGCAGCGGCTCCACACTGCCAGCACCCTGAGTCCGGTTCCTGCGAGTCATCCAAATAGCCAAGTTGGCAGAGCCCAGCAAAAAGTTTATCAAAGTGTGTACCTTTTTGTTTTTAGCACTGTATTTTGGGCCAAAAATGAACAGTGGAAAGGAAAAGGCCTCCCCCAGACCATGCAACCAACTCCTTAAAAGGTCAAAGAGCTGTGACAGCCGAGGGCACTCAACAAACAAATGAAAAAGAGTCTCTGTTTGCAAACAGAAACTACACCCCTCCCCTAGCTCCGGATCAAGGTGTGCTCTGTATCTGTTCGTAGCTGTTGCCCCATGTACGACCCTCCACTGGAGGTCAGCTGTACACTTCTCCAAGGGGATCTTGTACAGGGACCGCCAACTGCCTTTCGGGGGAATGTCTGGGCCAAAGAACTCAGCCCACCTCGACTCCTTCAGCCACAGCTGGGGTTATGGAGAGAGAGGGGGAAACGTACTCACACTCATCATCCCATTGGTCAGACAGAGCACTGTTTTCTGCAAACACTCTCAGTGGCTGTGGCAAGGCTGCGCAGACTTCCTCCACCACTCTGTTGATGAGCCTGACAGAGCTGATGTTGCTTCTTTCCATCAGGGCTTCCATAGCTGTGGACGTCATCTTCATAAGGTGACCCAGTTTGGTGCAGCCAGCTATATGAAAACCGGCTCTGAGGCTAGCAGACTGCAGTGTACAGGTCTTAAAAAGGTGTTGTAGAACAATGGCTCTTCAAAAAGTCACATGCCTGGGGGCACATTTGTGTCCTGTGCAGTCTTAAAAATCCACCAAGCCTGCAACACAGAGCTGCAAAATGGTGCTACATCTATAAAGTCCACAGTCTCTTGCTCCAGGAGGAAAAGCTGCTTGTTGTAGCCCAACTGTCCTGTTCTCCTCAGCAGCAGGCAAGCTGTATCAGCTGGGGTAACAGTCATACAGCAGCCTCTGAGCAGTTCTCAGTCTAAAGGGTGTGATTTTGGACTGAATGTCAATCAGTCCCTGTCCCCATTCAGCCACAGGTAGGTGAAGAACAGCAGATCGGATCCAGTGCTTGCCCGACCAGAAGAAGTTGAGGACATCCTTCTGGATGTCCTCTATCAGACCCCTTGGAGGTGTAAGAAGTCGAGGCGACCAAGTTATTAGAGACCTGGGCCCGTATTCCTAAAGATTCTGAGAATCCTCTCAGAGAGCTCCTAATTTAGCCTAAAAATTCCCAGCAAGGAGTCTTAGCTTACGAGTGATTCCAGAACATTCTCAGAGAACTCTGAGCAAGGAATGGACAGAAACTCCTATCTTAGTGAGGAGGTGTGGTTGACCCCGTTGCTAGGTATGAGTCATCATTTCCAAAGCTGTGATTGGTTGATCCTAAAAGCTGGATAAAAAACTTACTTTTGGTGATAATTGATAAACTTAATCATGGAATCTAATCTTATGAAGACTGTGTAATTGTAAATAACATATCACATAAAAGAAAATACATGTTAAATGAATAGTAAACTGTGCTATAAAATAATCCTACTAAATGCCCACATATTCACATAGTGATGGTTATATTAATTTGTTTTTATTAATTGCATGCTTTTCTACTTTCAACTATCAACATCTCAACTTAATTTGGTATTAACGAGAGTAACACAGCACAGCTTTCATCAATGTCCTTGATTGCTGACAGGTGTATAAGAAGTAGGCTTGTCTGACCACAACAACAATGCCGGCGCGATCCAATCTGTAGCGTTTTAATAATTCACCGTCTTCCAGTGTTTGGAGAATATCTCTCCTGCCTCTTCCCTCCACCATTTTGTCCTCTGCTAGGGAACTCCTAAGCTGTTTAAAAGTCCTCTTCCCTGCTCCTAATAGATCTCACCTTAGGAGCACTCTTAGGAGCTAGGATTCTTTTGGAATAGCTTTTATCTTTACTAGGATCTACTCTTAATTTTTAGGAAAAATTCTAAGAAAACACCAAGATTCTAAGAATTTTCTTAGAATTTGGCCACTAGGAGCAACTCTTTGCACTAAAAATCTTTAGGAATACGGGCCCAGATCTCTTCCCCTATACAACAGCTGAGGTAGCAACCATTTCCACTTAGACAACCGAGCACACACTTTCTCCTTCACTCCCTCCCAGTCTTTTCTTTGGAACCCTTCAGAGCCCAGAAACACCCCCAAAACATTTAGTCCCTCTTTTCCCCACCGAAGTCCTCCAGGTAGACTGGGCACTGCCTGATCCCTCCACTGCCCTATGAGCAAGGCTTCGCTCTTAGCCCAGTTCACTCTTGCAGATGAGGCCTTTTCATAGGCACAAAGGGTGTCCTGCAGACATTTGACATCATCCTGGCTGCTTACAAATACGTTAACATCATCTGCATAGGCAGATACAGTAGGCAGACCACGAGGTACACTTACAGGTCTGGGGAAAGACAGACCAATGAGGCGCTCTCTCAACCTGTACAGCAAGGGCTCAGTGGCTAGGCTATACAGTTGCCCTGAAATAGTGCAACCCTGTCTTATGCCTCGCTGTGTGGGAATTGGCCGACTCACCCCGCCCCCATCTTCACCATACACTGTGCTCCACTATCCAGTAATTTCACCCAAGCCAAAAACCCATCACCAAACCCAAAATCTCTAAGTGCAGCAAACAGATATGAGTGATCCATCCTGTCCAAAGCCTTCTCTTGATCCAGTGACACAATCCCAGCATTGACATTATACATTTTACATAAATCAAGAGTGACCATGTGATGCACACGACAAAGCTCCTGGCGGTTAAAAACAACATATTTGATCTTTGCAAAGGGAAATGATGCACAGTATGTGTTTATTTTCATTTAGAACTTTGGTCACTTGAGAAGCATGTGGAGACACATTATAATGCCAGGTATAGAGCTGTCCACTGATGGATCACCCAGTGTTAAAAACAGCCATAAATTGGCTCTAAATGAGGCTGAATGTAGGACTAATATTTGTCAGGTGGACAAAAACGCATCACGAATGCTACTGTTGCTCGATGTCTGCTTGATGTATACATGTGCAACTATATGCCAACACATTTGTCACAACAACTTTATACAGTGATAATATGTTAGTGTTGTGTTTTCAGCTTGTTTTGCAGGATGGTTGTGAGCTCAGGGACAAGCTTCACAGACTCCATCAAGCTTGCTGTGATGTGTGAGTAAGAATATGTACAAGGCCAACTGCACTGTCTGCCACCAGGTTTTCTCCATTAGTCACTGAGGAATTTGTGACTTCAGACAACATGCATCAGAGGTATATAGTCATATAGTCCCCTACCACCCTGTTACTTTCCATTTCAGGAAGTTGCCAACCCTACATCCAAATGAATGCTGATTAAAGCCCCGTCAGTGCCTTGCCATGGCCAACATTATCAACTGATTTTAGCTGAGAGAACAACAAAACAAACAGCAACAGCAGCAGTAGCCCGCTGCTCCGACCAGACCAGCAAGAGAGAGATGACAGGCAGGAGGGGAGCTTTTAAGAGCCCACACAGGTGTGGCTCATCAGGGTGATGAGCCCATCAGCTGATCAACCTGGCGACACCCTCCGCCTTGCTTCCTGCAAGAGAGAAAACACAGCAGAAACGGGCAGGGACAACTAGTGGAGCAGAGGGGTCGTCACATTTGTTACAAAGCTGAGCATTTAATTTATGTCTGTGAAGAAAACAAACTGCAGTTGTTATTTTATAGTGTAGACTGTTATTCAAGATATAAACATGAAAAAATAACAGCACTTTGAAGACCTTAACAAAAGCTTTATTTATAGAGTTTTCATTTGCTGCTATACAGCCTCATTCTGCAGTTGAGACAACCAAAGAGCTAACAACACAATGGCAGAGCGTCAGAGGGAAGAGCACTGAATTTGTCAAAAAAAGAAGCTTATTAAAGAAATACAAAATACAGACAGAGAGCATATCAGAAGTTCCCATAAATATCAGGAAAAGTTAATTCACAGGAAATAATCTGCTCAAAATTCATTTTGAAAATCTCATTTTACACAAACCTCGTGCAGTTATTGCGTTCACTTTTCGGGTCAGTTGCACAGTTTATTAGTTGCTCTGTACTATTATTGTTATGCATTAAATATAATATGTCCATAAAATATGTCACTTAGTCAGAGGTCACCAGTTTACTCAGTGCTAAAAAAAGGGGTTCCTTAAGGAAAAAGGTTGGAAACCACTGGTCTAATAAACTGGCAACTGGGTGCATATAAAAATGTCCCACTGAGTAGCCTACATATGTTAGTCCACTTATTTAATAGCCTAATTTAAGTTACTGGAAACTATCATTAACTGATTTAACTTTAAAATTTGTATGTAGATATGGGCTTCAAGGAGCATATCAGAACATTCAGAGCATACCTGTGATTCAGGTTGTCTGCTTAACATACGGGTGGCTGAGCTAGCAGCTAACTGTGCTTAACAGTGTTAACCCATGGGGGAATAAGACACAGACATCGCACTATTGGGCTGCTACAAAGTCCCTTCTTTATGTCACTTTGGCATTTTAACACAGAACCAAACAAGTGTGTGATTATAGACAGCATGCAGGCATCGCAGAAGCAAGAGGTGTGATGGACATGGCATGTAACACGACAGTGTCAGCCCGAGTGTGGCATATAACATAGTGCTTTCTAAAGAGTAGAAATGGCATTAACAAGCTCTAGTCCTCTACTTTGAGGGTAAGGAGGTCCTGGACCTCATTGTTTTCCCAGTTTGCATACATTTTCAGCTGCTGTTCTTCTTCTTTGAGTTAACTGCTGCTAACTGCTACCAGCTACTTTTTAAATCTCCTAGGGTGGGTCACACGCATAAAGTTGCATTCACACCAAACGCGATGAGAATTCTCATGTCGCATTACTCTCGCAAGTTGAACGCTATAATATTTTGTGTGGACTTGTGTCACACGTGTGAAATTGTTGAATCGATGAATGAACTACTGCTGGTACGTTCTCTGTGTCAGGATCTCCATTCTGATTGGCTATCGTGGCGTGATTTGGTCGCTGAAGTTTAGATTTTTTAGCTCTTGTGAATAAGCATATGTTGCAAAATCGCAGTACTCGCTTCATTTGCACCACTAATTTGTGTATTAAGCAGCATTTGCATTGCATCCACTGCGCTGCCTAGCAGGAATTTGCGTCTCATCATGTTTTTACAGTGACTTTACATGTAATTCAATTGCGCAAACTGTTTCATTCGCACCCGGTGTGAACACAACATAGCACTTCAAAATGTCACACCCGTGCCGCCCATGATACCATCCTGCCAGTTGTCTCAGATGTCGTCTCAGTGTTGCTGCTACCCTGGATGTCCCCTTAAAGGCAAGAGAACTCTGTCCCTCCATTTGGAAATTGGAGCAGCGGGGCAACATAACAGCGTGAAATTCCTGCCTTAAAGAGGCAATGAAAAATGGGTTAGATAGTGGGCGCTTCACCTACGCGACACTGCCATGGGCCAAGGTGGCGCTATCAGCTGTGACCTCCGTATGAGCGCAGTGCAGATTAGCGTAGATATGCTAGTGGAATAAAGACACAGGAACTCACATACACTCCCATGCATGCGCAGCAGGCTTGTTTACCACAACAGCAGAAATGATTACAACACACACACAGGGAGCATAACTTAATTCTCTGCCCAAGACTTCATTACTCCACTATATCTTTAATGATGTGCTGTTTTATTAATGCTCTTTAAAAAAAATCCAGTATCTGGCTCGACTGCAAATGCAGCTCTGTGTCACTGAATGTGTACATTTCTTATTGTTTGCCAATGCAATTAGCAATGTACACATCCACATATTATAAGGTGATAATAAGAGAGTGTTTTCTTGCTCTGGCATTCCTCTGACTCCAAGTGAGCAAAGAAAAATCAATTAATGCAGCTTTAAAGCTGCATTTGAAAGATAATCTTTTCAGAGATGCAGTGCTTATGAGTAATAAGAACAGGCTTATTTTTACATATTTCTGTCAGCTCCCTCAACTGTATATCATGCTCTGCCACAGGGCATTGATCACAACAACATTCTCCTTATCCCACCATGTGTTTGTGCCATCTTGTGTTTGTCCCTCTGTATGTCCCTGCACCCCCCGTGGGTGTGTATGTGTCCGTGTGTGATGTTTTTTTTTCTCCCCCATGCTTTATCTTTCTGTGGCTCAGTTTACAGAGGCTCACTGGGGAAGGAGGCAAACCAGCGGAAAAGAGGCGATGATGAATGATACAACACACACTCTCCCACTCCTTCCTCTTCCCCTTTCTCTCTGTCCACCTTTCTGTCTTTCCCTCTGTCTTTTTATCTCCCTGTGAGGAAGGGGAAGCTTGTCCTCTTCCTGTCGCGTGCGGCGGATGTTGCTGTGTAGCTGCATAAAGAGAGGACACCGTCCAGCAGCGATACAGCCAGACATGATGCTGCTGGAAGCCGGATAGAAAGAAGGCCTTACACATCACTTCAAGGGCCTGTCACTCTCTGCATGCATCTCGAGGACTGTGGGGAGCAGGCCACTTCATGTCCAAGGAGTTGTGGTGTCTGATTTGAATAGAGCCCTCTGAATGACACTCAGTCTGCTAAAGGCAAGCCAGGGATTGACACATAACAACCAGTGTGGCGGCCATAAAATGACGGGGGAATGCATCTTTCGTCAGCTGGAGCGTGTGCATGTAAAATGCATCTATCGTTGTACTTATTTCCATTTTATTTATGTGTGTCTGCCTGTGTGCGATTAGGAAACTGTGCTTCTTGTGTCTCTGAACTCCCAGGGAATGTTTTCAACTCCCGTATCAAAGGCTATTCCCAATTTGTTTCTGTGGATCAAGCAACCGGGACGGCAGCTGAGTTGAATGTTAATAAAAAAAGAGCGCCCTGCGGGAGCGCCCCAGCCGCTGTCATTACCAGTGTGGAGAGAATACAGAGAGCGGGTGCTGAGGCTGCACACAGTTGAGGGGTGTGATGGTGAGGGTGTCCGGTTTAATTCTTCCACTTGCCTCTTCAGGGATGTGCCCATACCCCTGAGAGATGCTCTGTTTGTGTATTTTTGATGAGCTAAAAAGTTGTGTTTCACCACCAGGGGCTCACATTGTGATTTCTGGAGCTGCGTGGAATAAACAAGCACAAGAGTACCTGACAGAATGCTGATGAAGAAAGAAGATACGACCACTCTGATTTGTGGGACAGGAGATCAATGAAAATTTGATGGGTGTATGTTTGTAGCTCCCAGTCTCAGAGGCAAGACGCGTGGATGCTAACAGATCTGCTGTTCCAAGGGCAAATTTAAGATCCACCCCCCCTCTTCTTCTGATAAGTGCCTGAGGGCAACTTCCATCATGTCTTTCCAATAGTTCTGGTCCTGGTGTGTTTAAAGCTAATGGCGAAAGCGTGGCTGTTAGCACTCTGGTCATGACTCCTTCAACAACAAAGGGAAAGAAAGAATGAGGGAAGAGATGGAAGACGAATAGTGAGACATTGGAAAGGTGGTGACAGCTGCCTGTGTCTGAACACCTGATAACTGTTTCTCAACCCAGACTTTCAAAAATGTTGTTTACTTCTTCTTTACATTACACAATCTACAATTAGCAATAGCCTGCTGCGTTCAGAAGCTGAATGCTGGAGTGTTTATGGAGGTTGTATTTATTTGGCCTGTTGCCTTCAGTCAATATGTACAATAGACTGGAAAACACTGTAAAGGAGCTAGCAAGCAAAAGTGGAGAGTGGCTGTGTTTAGACAGCTTGACGGATCTTAGAATTCCCCGGTCTTTTCCCTTCAGTCTCTCTTTGTATGTTCATGAAGTGATCGTGTAGCCTGTTAAAACCATCCTGATCCTGAACTGGACTCGATGCCAGCCCAAACACTTCCAGTGGGCGGAAGTACTCGCCTTGACAGACAAACTCCTTCAGCCAATCAGCATAACCAATTGAGCCAGTTGATAAATCAAGTTTTTGCCAAATCCAGTTGGAAGAATGACGACAACATCTTTTCCTCTGAGAAACTCCACAAGTGCATACTTTTGTTCTTGTTTAAATGTTGTTATTGACTCTATTTCTACAATAGCTTTACTTATTGCCATAGGTGCAGATGCTTACAGCTCTTATGTCTATGTTGCAAGCCTTGGTGGTGCTTTCTGTGGTTGGTGTTGGACGATGGTGGCACGTGCCTACAGGTTGTCATCAAGATGAGGATATCAACTCACCAGACTGTAAACTCTCCTCCTGTTGACTTCTAGCTAGCTGGCTGCTAGCTGTTCAAGTCAACGTTTTCAAGTGTAAACATCAGTACCACCAGCTGAACTACCATCCTGCCAGCCATTGTACAGACATTTATTGGGAACTGTAATATCCTTTGATTCACCACAGCCCCATTCATCCAGGAAGCTCTTTTGATGATGATGATGATCTGCCAGAGTAGAGGACTCTGGTAAGAGAAGGAGAGACGGCGTGTGCTTCATGGTGACAGTGGACATGTGAGGTGCTCCTTGTTCAGCTGTGGATAACTGCTGTAACATTTCACAGTGCAAAGACGACTGTGGTGTGGTGCCGCATGTTCAGGAATAGCAACCCCGTGGATCGTCTTGTTCGGATTGGCATGTGTGGACAGTTAAATCATTCCACAACCAGAAACCATGGATTACTGGAACCAACCAGAGTCATGGAAAACTATAAGGCATCAGCAAAGGATGTAAGAAGACTTAAAAAAGGACTAAACCCTAGTGCACAAGTTATAGCTACTCAGATCCATTTCACAGGAGATGCACCATGTATTATTTCCATGCAACAAATGATAATTGATCGATCGATTGACTTTTTGCTGTGTTTACTCTACTAACGTTAGAGGTAGCGCTTGCTGCTTCAGGAGCCACCATTACTGTTCTGCAAGCTGCAGCCTGCATTTTACATCATCAGCTATAACACAGACCCTGACTGGCTGCTTGCATTGTCAACTACAGTGCAGATCCCTGATTGACCTCGATTGGATTTAAATTTCTGGAAAGTGTTTGGTGCGGCAGCGGGGCCAGACATGACCCGAAACAGAAAGTTCAGCTCACATCATCAGGATGGTCTTAACAGGCTAGTGATCGTGGGCAACTTTTTCAACTTGCACTAACAATTCGGAATATTTCACAGTAAAATTAGCTTCGTGTTGAGTCTTAACACACACCTTCTCATGCTGTAAACACAGTCTGGTAGTCTGGAGCCATTTTTTTTTAATCACAACATAGTTCAAAATAAGGGAAACACTGATGTCAAAGCACACAGTGATAATGCTTTTTCAAAATAATGACTTAATATTTCAACATAACAAGAAACTTTCTCAATGTTCAAATTCTCATTATGTTTAGAAGCCATGTCATTGTTTTGAGATACTAATTTATTATTTTGTAAACATTTGTTTTCATTATTTTCAGATACTAACTTATTTTTTAAATTGTTTTTTATTATTATTCTGAGAAACTTGCCCATTATTTCGAGATACTAACTCATTATTTTGAGAAATGAAGTCATTATTTTGAGCTACTACCTCATTATTTTGAGATAGGCCACTAACTCATTTTAAGAACTTTTTTTTTACATTATTCTGACATACTGAGTTATTATTTTGAGGAAGTTCCTCAGTATTCGACAAATTTCTCATCACTTTGAGATAAGTAATGAATTATTTTTAGTTACTAACTCGTTATTTATTTATTATTATTATTACTTACTCATTTTTTCATTACTTTGAATGAGTAAGTCTTTATTTTCAGATTCTAAGTCATTATTTTGAGATGCTAACTTATTATAAGAAAGTGTGTCTTTATAATGACTTACAGGACCTTTCTCACCACACTGGCAGAAATGGGCTTCCATACAAGGTCCATTAAAGCAGCTGTGCGGAACTTTATGTTTTCGTTGATTATAGCGCCCCCTTTGGTCGAAGCGGTATGACACCCACAGCCTGGTGGACTGCAGCCGGCAGTTACCGCATGGCATGCATTTGTTTTGGAGAGCGAGAGGAAAATCATAAGTGTTCTGGTGTAGCTCTGAATTTCTCATAAACTGAGGACAACTGCCTGCTGTATATTTGTGTTCATGGTCACAGTCACAGATAATTTTGTGGCATCTGTTGTAACGTTACTAGACAAAAGCGGTTCATATCAGCTAACGTTACATTTAGCTTGCTTATAACTTCCATGTCGTCATATATTGAAGTGAAACAACGTCTAACAAGTTGGGATATATTCTCTAAATAAAAACAAAAATTACATATCTGTCGATTAGGAAAAGGGCCAACTCAGGATCAGTTTTAAAACTTTTCAAATCTCTCAGCTCTCCACTTGGTGAATGCCCGACCGAGGTTTACACACGTTTGGGCTCAAGCACTGTCACTGTCCCGTTTAGCCTTCTTCTGTTCTTTTTATTTTAGATGGTGCTCCTTCTTTATCCGCCATGACATCAAAAGTACAACCAGGTCCTAATAGATACATATGGTAAAACTGATATGTGTTCAGCAATGCCTGTTGCATACCGCTTACTCGAAGAACACTCTGTAAACGCGCCTCTTCTTCTTCTCTCAATTTATTGATGGATTGCAAACGACAACTTCCAGGTGCATACCGCCACCTACTGTACGAGAGTGTGCAGTGTGTCTGAAATCATTCACTACTCCCTACTGCATGTCATTTAGCCTGTTTCTTAAATCCCACTCGTAAACACGGCTCCTTCTTCTGTGGTTTAATGGCTGCGGGCCGCTGCGGGTGAGCAGAATCACTTCCGCCTCGGGTGCCGTATTCTGCTTTGCTGACTTCCGCTGTGTGTCCGACCCGAGTTAGGCTATGCTAATTAGTCATATAGAGAAAGGCTTTTTTGTCGCTGTTGGGTTCAAATAAATTCTATGTGGATCTTCAAGGGGGGGTGATACGAACTAGGGACAGTTTTATTAATGGTAAAAAGTTCCGCGGCAGCTTCAAGAAAAGACTGGTATGAAGAAGGGGAAAAAAAGACAAGCTGAGGAGAACTCTTAGCATTCTGTGCCACTGCTGAGAGATCAGTCCAGCAGTGTTTATGTGTGTGTGTGTGTGTGTGTGTGTGTGTGTGTGTGTGTGTGTGTGTGTGTGTGTGTGTGTGAGAGAGAGTCAAGCATGTTAGTGTGAGTGTGTTACTTGGCTTTTTACTTCCATAATGGAGGCTCTGGTAAAGTTTGGATTAAGTATTATGATGAGAATTAGTAATGTAATCCCTATAATTGTAATAAATGCCAGAACTGTCAAGCAGCTAAGCTAATGTTTAGTCTTAAGCATGTAAAGGGACTGGTTAAGGTTTGGATTAAGGGGTAATTCCACACCGAGTAATACAGAAGAAAAACTGAAATGTTCACCACATGCTGCACTTTTGGCCTTAGTGATGTCACACTGGGTATTTTCCATTAGTTGTCAGTGGCAAAAAACCTGACACTATTGATTTGAGCATGGCATGGGTTAGGGAATCAATTTATACCAAAAACGACGGAATAAATGGGACACACCTCTTCATTTTTCCTTTTCAGCTTTGTCTTTACTACGCTTACACATTCACAAAGCACCCACTCAAACACACTGACTTCCTGTGCATGCACACACTGAGGCAGCCCAATCCCCTTGATAGTCTGACATTATATCACACTTCATGATCATACATTTTAATAGAGCAGCCAGCGGGGTTGAAGAACCTGTTTCACCTTAATCCATGCTGACACCCTCTCCTTATTCCACACTGCAACCTCGAAACATGAATGAGCCTCTCTTCAGGGCTCTCCACAGTGAAAAACTAAGGCAAGCCGAGAGATATTAGACATCCAACGTAGAAATGAAACACAAGCTGACACGCCCTTCACTTTGAAATCTTATCTTAGCATATAGAAAATCCTCCCAAACTTATCTAAGCCATTTATCAAAATCTTCAGCAGTTTTCTCTGTGCATATTTATCTTTCCCCGTCCTTTAGTTTACAGGATACATTTTCTGCCTGCCTGATAATTTATCCAGCCTCCAAAATCCTGACACACACTGATGTTTTTCTATCTCCCCATCTGACTATTATAAACCAGTGGGTTCTCTATGTGGCACAAGTCTGCCCCCTAGTGACTAACTGCCACCATGACTGTGAAGCTGACATCCATTCACATGGTACAATTTCTCATACGTCTAAACATGATTGAGTAGATTAATTTACACCTTCATCTAATTAGTCAGTATGTTTTTATGTTCTGCAAAATTCATTCACACAGAGAGCTTTAGACTGGAAAGCTGTCAAGAGACAACAGGAAATAACATACTGTGAATACATGATTCACAGGGCAATTAGGCGTATCATGTTTGAATGTGAAACTATTTTACACATTGCATATTCTGCTAATTAAACATCATCAAGGGTTTATACAGAAATGAGGCTTGATTTCCAAACAGGCAAAGCACAGAACGGCCCCAGGGCCTCAAGACCCTCAGGGGGGGCCCAGGGGCTCCAGATTTACCGTGGCAATTAGTTTGTGGTAATTTGATTAATTGGAAATTTTTGTTTGTTAATACTGTATGTGCCTCTCAAGCTCAGCAAAGACTGAAATGTTAGAGGCTTTAAAGGAATACTTTAATCCTGAAATGATCATTTGTATACCAGTTACTCACCCCGTGTTATGTTGAATTTGGGGGAAAAACTTACTGTTACTAACTTAGTTTTTCTCGCATGCCTCCACAGTGAACGAAGAATCCAAAAACTGAGAAAATTCCTCATGAATTGAGGTCATAGGGGTCCGTGTTTAAAGCCCCTACAAGGAACTTTCATTTTGAGTTGATTTTGGGACCCTGTGGACAAAAGCCATAGTGTTTTGCCGAAATGAAGCCTACATTTCCCATGAGCTCTAGCGTGTATTGTCATAAAGACGCTTACCTGGCTCGTGCATGTGTTTGTTTTGGGGATGAATAAAACAACAAAACAGGAAAACTTTGCCCCCGTTCCTACCCAGCTCACCTCTGCCGCGCCCCAGCTCCACCTCTCCAGTGTAAGCGCCACTGCTGCTGGGGTAAACGCAGCAGTTGGCTGGTACGGCTGAAGGCCTGTTTGGCGAGCACTTCCACAGCTTCTTGAACTGAGTATGGAGCAGTGCCTCGCCTCTTTATTTCTCAGCACTCGCTGGACCCTGTCGACGCCTGGCTGGTACCTGACGTCGGCCCAGATGAGGTGTTCCAGCCCCGTGGCCCCTGCTCTCCTCGTCCCCGCTGGCGCAGGGTGAATCTACGCAACCTGCGGCCTCTGTGTGTGGCTCCCCAGACAGCTAACGCCGTCAACCTGCCGGCTCCTGCCAGGATTGGGCTGGTAAATGCTAGATCGCTTGCGAACAAAACGTTTATCCTGAAGGACTGCCTGACTTCCCGAGGATTGGATTTTGTTGATGTTGATGTATAGTGTACGCATTTTCACACTTGTAGAATGCAATACTCACTCAAGGCCTACAACAATGACAAATCAAAATCTGAATGTTGATATAATTTTATGTCAAAGCCACAGGATCCACTGTCATCTCTGTGAGCTTGTCTTTGAGTATGTTGGGTTGGATGGTGTTGAATGCACTTGAAAAATCAAAGAACATGATTCTCACATAAGCGCCAGGTTCCTCCAGATGAGCTAGGGCACGGTGAAGCATGAAGAGGACAGCATTAGGGACATCTATTAGCAGAAAATGGATATGTCATTATTAACTATGCTTTCTTTTGTTTCTAAACACCTAATAATAGAAAATTTTCTGTTTTCAGTATGTTAGAATAAGCAATTTATATCTACATACAGAGGGGGTCCTCTCCCATGGAGTCTGCCATGTGGTTCTACATGAGCCCAGAATGGACAAACCAAGCACTGGTTTTAGATAGGGCCATTTACCTTTCCATGTTTTGGCATTGGCTACAGTAGTTCTCCTACACGCTTGGCACATGTAAGGTGTTTCGGTTCTGCAACCTTGTGGCTATGTGCCACTAAATCCTACTCACTGGACTTTAAAGGAGCTCATCTGGATTCACCAAAGTCACACAATAACACAAATTAACTAACTGATTAAGGCAGCAGTAGACCAGAGGCTCCGGTGTGGTAAAATGATTGTTTTTGTCAATGGACTCTGGGTTTGAACAAATAAGTTTCACTTTCAGTTCAGTTTTAAATACCAAAGTTTTAGTAAGAATGCATGTGTTTTGGAAGAACTGAGCAAACGACTGGATAACTGAGACTTGGATAGTATGAGTAATCGATATACAAATAGTCATTTCGAGGATAAAGAGCTCCTTTAAGGTAAAGGTAAACATTTAATAAACACATTTACACTTGCATCTTGAGACCCCATCTCCTATTAAAATTTAGTTTTAGGGCCGTTATTATTTCAGCTTATATTGTGCTTACGTGGTACACAAGTAGTATTTTATCAATTTACCACAAATGAGATAGTAATTTCTGACGAAAGCCCTTTTCAGGCATGCAAAACATGACACTGCTGGCCTCATCTATCTGTTAAAGTGATGACACCAGTGTCCTTTACGTTACTGTTCCCTGGGCTTCACTGAGACATGACAGGACATTTACAGTAAGAGCCACAGTTTTAGTGTGATATCTGGCATTTGGTGCATGGGAGGGAGTCATGATACACCCGGATTATTGGAGTGTTGTCAGCTCTCTCAAAAACTGCAACAGAGATGTATTTTCAAACTTATTCTGCAGTTGAAGCGTTAATAGTGACTATAGTGAGCACAGGGGAGACTCACCACCACTTCTCACAATGAAGCCTCGAATAAATGTTCTCATCAATTTCATCATTTAACTATTAAATAGTGATTCTACTGACTGCACACGGATACAATGACAAGACCTTCAGTTGGGACTCTCATTTAATTCCCATTATCTGTCGCACTATATGTAAAGTGTTTCGCCAGATATTAATTTATCCATCCATGCAGTTAGCATGAATGAAACTTGAAAGTATAGACGCAGTGCATATCTGAATTGTGATTTCATTTTTATAGGTGGTTCTGAGGTCTATCCACAGATTTTTAAAGATGTTTACATCAGGGGACTGTGAGGGCCGTGACAAAACCTTCAGCTTGTGCCTCTTGAGGTAGTCCATTATGGATTTCGAGGTGTGTTTAGATCATTGTCCTGTTGTAGAAGCCGTCCTCTCATCATCGTCAGCTTCTATACAGATGCTGTGATGTTTACTTCCACTATTTGCTGGAGTTTAACTGAATTCATTCTTCCCTCTACCAATGAAATGTTCCCTGTGCCACTGGCTGCAACACAAGCCCAAAGCATGATCGATCCACCCTCATGTTTAACAGTTGGACAGGTGTTCTTTTTATGAAATTCTGCACCCTTTTTTTTCCCAAACATACCTTTGCTCACTGTGTCAGAAAGTTCTATTTTAACTTTATCAGTCCACAGGACTTGTTTCCAAAAAGCATCAGGTTTGATTCTATGTTTCTTCACAAACTTCTGACGCTGGATTTTGTGGTGAGGACACAGGAAAGGTTTTCTTCTGATGACTCTTCCATGAAGGTCATATTTGTACAGGTGTCACTGCACAGTAGAACAGTGCACCACCACTCCAGAGTCTGATAAATCTTCCTGCAGGTCTTTTGCAGTCAAACGGGGGTTTGATTTGCCTTACTTGCAATCTTATGAGCAGCTCTCTGGCAAAGTTTTCTTGGTCTTCCAGACTTCAACTTGGCCCCCACAGTTCCTGTTAACTGGCATTTCTTAGTTACATTCAGACTAAGGAAACAGCTACCTGATAACACTTTGCTATCTTCTTATAACCTTCTTCTGCTTTGCGTGCATCAGTTATTTTAGTTTTCAGAGCGCTAGGCAGCTGTTCAGAAGAGCCTGTGGCTGCTGACTGTTGGGACGGTTTCAGGAGTGAGAGTATATAAAGCTTCTAAATTTGCATTACCTGGCCTTTCCTTACGATGACTGTGAACAAGTCATAAGCCTAACAAGCTAATTATGGCCTGAGACTCTAATAAACGTTGTCTGAGAGCTCAAATGTCTTGGGGTGGCCAAACTTTTGCATGGTGTTTCTTTCCTTTTTACACTCTAAAATTGTACAAAACAAAAATTTGTACAACCCTCTTGCTGAAAATGTCAAAGGCATGTTCCATCTTTAACTTCATGCCTTTTGGAGATCAGTTCATGTTCTCCTTACTCAACTATTGACAATAAAAGAAAGTTTGACCAGGGGTGTCCAAACCTTTCCAAGCCACTGTATATTTCTGTGTATTTCACCTTGTGCTACTTCAGCCATAAAGGTCCAGTGTGTAGAATTTAGTTGCATCTAGCCATGAGGTTGCAGAACTGAAACTTTTTTTCTGTGTGCCAAGCATGTAGGAGAACTACAGTGGCAGATGTGAAAACACAGATGGCCCTATCGAGAGCCAGTGTAGTTTGCCCATTCTGGACAACTGTAGAACAACATGGCGAACTCCATGGAACAGGACCCACTCCGTATGTAGATATATATTCGGCTTATTCTAAGGTAACTAAAATGCAACAATTCTTTGTTTTAGGTAATTATACACTAATGAAAACATAGTAATGAACATTCTATACTATTTCTGCCAATATATCCCTCTAAATCCAACACACTGAACCTGTAATCAGACAGCATTCAGTTCAGACTGTATTGTGTCAGGACCACAGACTGTGAAAATAGTGGACGTAGCCACTGTGAAGTCCACCATTGGTTTGTAAACTCCCCATCTTGTTTTTTGGAGCCCAAACTGACCATAATTGGACGATATGGCGGAGCAACCCTACTCTGAGCTGCTAGCTTAGTTAGCATGGTGCATTTATGGTTAACTCTGATAACACTAAGACTAATGCTATTTATTTGCTAGCTACAAAAAATAAATAAATAAATAAAAGTAAATAAATAAAAACATCAGCAAAATGTACCTACCAGAAAGAGTGATTATCCAACTTTTTTAGTCTGTTCATGAACTGAAAACAATAGCAAAAGATACAGCTACACCTTCACTGTGTGAATCTGGTGTTAAATCATGGGTATATTACCTAAGCAATGCTGTTGCTATTGAAGGGACTTGCTAACACGTGGCACCCACCCATCACTCAAATCCACCACACCCTTCATTATGTGTAAATTCAAGCCTCACTAACATACAGGTGAGTTACATTAAAAATAACCCTGTTCAGTTGTCATGAATGTTGAAATTAGCTACAGAGACCACTGCTTGGTTGGGACTATGTAAAACTGACCTAGCAACAGTATATTTATATGACGTGTCATGTCTGATGGGTGCAATAAACAGAGTTTGAAAGAGTGAGAAAAAGAGTTTTTTTTATTTATTTTATCTTTATACAAAAATCTTGCATCTGGTGGTATCCATTTAAGATAAGGACAAACCATTTTATTCTGTATTTTGTTTGCTGCATTTGTTAAAAGCATTCCTTTGTCAGTGGAATGACAGCGCTATGGTAGAATATGATGGTGCACCACTTTTGCCCTGTATCAGTATGAAATGGTGCCTTTTAAATCCTCTAAGTGCAGTCTTATCACCAAGTGTGGTGTTGTTGTACATAAATGCCACGTTTACATGTTTTCGTGCATCATCAAACCGAATCTTGAAGTCAAAATGTGCCGAGATAAACAGACAGTGACATGTGATGCTCTGAAGCATTGCTTTTCATATTTCTCCATTTCTAAGATGAAACCCTTCTTCCTTTTGAGTTGAGGTCAAACAGAGGTGGGGGGGCCAGAGGGAAATAACGCTGCTATGGATGAGACATTTACACATCTCCCACTTTTGCTCCGCACAACCCCTTTTCTGTTTTTTGATCAATCCCACTGGTACCCTTGAAGTCTCCCTCACCTCGAAGCAAACAAGAAAGGATGAGCAGCACAGGCCTGTCCTGGGGTAGAGAGGAGCTGCGTATCTTTCACTGTAATTGCTAAGTTCTGTGACCTGAGCTCAGAGTATCCCAAGAAAGAGTACTGCTCCTCCTGCATGACTATATGGACTTAAAGTTACTGAATCATGTAATGTAACAATAGCTTTGGGCCAATGATGGCAGAACCAATTATAGACACAGTTGCAATACACAGCTGATGTTACAGTAGATCCTACAGCAGTTCCTCTTAAAGTCAGGAGAGTGTGAGGGGTATTAAAATGGTCATTTCAACTGAAATGGCAAGAAAAAACCTAACCTCACCCACTCCTGGCAGCATCTATTCACAATAGATTGGAGTTTAAATGCCAAGGCTATAAACAAACTAAAAATAATAAGCCTGGCTGAATGATTTTATTGAAGAATGTATCAAGGTTGTGGAATTATTTTTTTCTCCTTTTTCTTTCTGTTTTATGTTATTTTACTGACATTTGTTTTTATCAATCAAAGAGAGTGGTGCCAGAATGAATCCTACATCCCAGAAATTAGTTAGTATCTTTGCGCTTCCAATTCCCTCGCTGTAAGCCAATAAGGTTACTGAATGGGTTTTTGGTCCAGTGCCTGAAATAAGGTCTGTTTATGAGACTTTAACGTTTAGTTCCACCACATAAAATACTTCCATATATAACCCACACGTCAATCTTGATGCCTTTACGTGTCTTACAAAAGGTTGTTGCTAACAAGTGGCTACATGAGACTACAGAACGCCATCCCACCAAACATTGCTTTCACAGCCTCGTTATGGTGGAGATGCTCATGAAAATGGAATGAGTCTTTTAAAAATATGAAATAAATGATTTTAAAAAATGCGGGAGGCCAGCCAAATGACCATCAAGCCGATTTGGGGAGGGCCCAATCACCAAACCTTTTCAGGGGGCCCAGCTATTTCTGTGGACGGGCCTGCATGTACGTATTATAATCGTCTTTTTGCCACAGAGCTTATTTTCTGCAATAATCCAAAATCCAGTGGAATAATTCCACTGGGGTTTTGGTTGAGGGAACCAGGACGATGCTAACTTCCCAGTCGGCCTCCAGAAAAACCATCATCCCTACACCACTCTATTGTGGTCCAGTTTAAAGCTGCATTAATGTTTTTGTTGTTTTTATGGCCCCTTGGAGGCAGAACTCCACAGTAAACTAATAATCATACACGTTTGAAACATCATAACCTTGTAAAGTTGATATGGCTCTGTTGTGGTCTCCTGGGGAAAATATCTGGGCCTTTAGCTGCTGAGTGTTCCACTTTGTTCACCAGTTCATTGCCAACTTCATCAATCTGCCATTTGATGCAGGGCAGGTTTATTTATAAAAAAAAATATTAATGTCTTTAGATATGTATTTTTTTTCCATTTCCTTTGTTGTTGTTTTTGTTTTGGGTTTTTCTTGCTTTGTGAAAAGCACTTTGTAACTTGGCTTTTCAAACACACACCAGTGAAGATTGTTAAAATAAATTAGGTTTATTGTAATTTGGTATAAACATTCCCTTAAAGGGGAATGGCTCGCAAAATAGGTTTAGGCACACCAAAATAACCGGACCAAGACCTTCTTGAAAAGGTGGTTTTGGTCCGGTTACAAATGAACTCTGGTGCGGTTTATTTGTGGTGAGAACATGTTCCAACCTATCCGAACCAACTGCAGTCACATTACACATTGTTTGGGTTAAACATGAGCATGTTCCAGGCCTGGAAGATTATTAATGTGCGCCTCCTCCTGTACTGCCTTAATATGCACATTCAGCACATCCAGTGCATCAAAACATTGTTTTCTAGTTGGAGCTGCGGCTCGTTTTAGAACTGTATAGCGTATAATGAACAGTACAAACAATAAAGTACACGATGACTGGTGCTGAAATCAACTTGCGTAGTTGTCCCTCCACATTGACATTAGAAAGTGTTGCATTTATCTTGCAAGTGTGCTTTTCTTCAGTGTTTTCTGGATTTTTCAGGAATAGCTCTCTCAAGCAAGGCATTTGATCTGGTCCACTTGTAAATGCTGCCATGAGAACACGAATCAACTCGAGGCAATTATGCAACTTTGTAACAAAACTAGTCCCTGATTCGGATCAATGCAAGCAAACTCTAGGTCTGAAAGCACCCTATGACTCCATTTTGAAGTGTGCCATAGATCTAATCTTAGGTGTACTTTCAGCACGATTACCTTGCTACTATTACTATTACCCAGTCGTTCGAATGTTTACTCATATTTTATCTCAGGCTTGGTTTAACTCTTTCTCTTTACCTGCTTTTCATCATTGGTCTTGCTGTGTTTCCTTGTCTTTACTGTGTGTACTGCTGTCGATAATGCAGTGTGTGCACTAGCAATGACTGACATGAGTTAGAGACTCCTTGGCTCTGATTGGTTGTTTTTGTTCAGCCATGTTGTATTTTTTCAAATGCCATTAAGACAACTAGGAGGAACCAGAGGAAGCTGATTTACATTTTCTGCCTCATGTACTACTGCCAGAATATAGTGACAGTTTTAGCAATATGACAAAAAAGTTTTGTTTTTATATAAACGTTGCCTATTGTAGCTAAAGTGATCAGTGGGAAGAACACATACCAAAGAGGGGGGTCTTTACCCTATGCTGTATTTTATAGTACGAGTAAGCCTGTGTCTATGTTGTATTAATTTCCCAGCTTATTGGATTCCTTTCCCCTCTCTGAGCCTCTTCTGTCACTGTGGACTGTTGTACCTCTCAGTGTCTCTGTCTCTGTATGCAGCACCTGGGGTGAGGCATGTTGCTCATCTCTTAAGCCCATTTAACAGCTCGTTACCCATCCGTCTCTTTCTCCCTCTTTCCCTCTGTTCCAGGCACTCATCACTTCTTGGTCAGGTTCCATTTTTTGCTAATGTGGTGGAAATGAGCCGTGGGCATTACAAAGAGAAGTGGAGTAGATTCATGGGGGCATTTTACCGCTGCACACCATGAAAACACAAACAGGGCCAGGCGTAACAAGGCTCGACACACAGGCAAAGATGACACAGGAGAACCTGATGACACAGAAGGCTCAGGGGTTAGTCACATGAAATTCAGCTGGACAGCAACTAAAAAAATATAGAGGCTGTGAGTTACTCTGCACATAATGAGTAACTGAACCAAATCAGGGGTGAGTCACAGAGATATTGTCCCAACAGGAGTAAAGCATTCTTGCCTAGGTAATAAAAATCAGGCCTACTGCAAATCTTCATTGTTAAAAGTACCAAGAACATGGCTTTCAACTTTATTTAGTTTTCCTTTTGGGTCCTACTCTCATAACTGAGGCTGAGTCATGGTGTGAATAACAATCCCCAGCAACAGCACCAGGCTGAAGCCAATTGGACATACTGTGTAATTACAACTTCCAGGTCTGTCATGTGATGCCATTGGGCCCAAAAACACTTTTCCAAATAGACTTACATTCTGAAAAAGACGTCTGTAAATCACTGGATATTTTTTATGCCTCTGCACCAGCAATAGCTGTAACCGGAGGCATTAGGTTTTTTTCCCACTGTCTGTCCTACCCTTGAGAATTTGATATCCCAAGAATGCCCTCAGGGATTTTTTTTTTTCAAATTCGGCAGAAAATCAAATGATGAACTGATTAGATTTTGGTGTTCACAGGTTAAGGTCACTATGGCTTTGTTTGTCTGATTCTTGTGAACGTGATATCTCAAAAACACTTTCAGGGAATGTCTTCAAATGTGGCACAAATTTCACTTAGTCTCAACGGTGAACTAATTAGATTTGGGTGGTCAAAGGTCAAGGTCACCATGATCTTTTCTGTCCCATTCTCGTGATCGCTTTATCTCAAGAACGCCGTGAGAGAATTTCTTCAAATTTGGCATGAACACCCTCTTGGACTCAACAATAAACTGATTAGAATTTGGTGGTTGAAGGTCAAAGGTCAAGGTCACTGTGACCTCACCTCCCATAATTCAAGAATTCATTTCACACAAATGTCTAATAGGATATAATGATGAAGTGATGACATTTTATACACAAAAGGTCAAAGGTCAGCTTTTGGTGACAGTGCAAAAATTCTACACCATCTCTCATGACAAACTGAGGTTTATTTATTTATATGCTGCCCAGTGATATACAATGTTTTGCTGGAGTCTATGTCATAGAGATCGTGAGTGTAAAGTTAGCATGAACCTGTCAGAAAGACCATAATTTGAGAAACATACCCACATTGAAAACTCTGAGAATTTCCCTCAAATCAATGTATATGATATTTCTTACAAACTATTACTTAAGGATAGCAAACTTAAAAAATGCCTTTTTTTCTTTATAAAACTTTAATGTACATGATTAAAATAGAAATTGAAATTCAATAAAAACAGAACTCCATCTACTATGAAATTCTGTGTCAAACAGAAACTGCCAAAGTCCAAAAATTATAGGAGTCTAATTTCAAAGATCAGACAGTGGAGTCCAGAGACTGCTCAGGATCGCAAGAGTTCATTAGGAGGAAGAGGCGTTTGGAAAGCTCCGGGCCGACGCGGCGAGTCGTAGAGGTGACGCCTTCTCCTCTGCGGATCAGAAGGTCAGACAGCAGGGAGATCTTCTCACGGTCGCTCTTACATTGACTGTAAGCCTGGGGAAAGACAGGAAAAATTTTAGTATTAACAAAATGAAAAAAGTTACAATATTCTAATATGTTTGCAGACGTGTGTCTTTGAATACAACTGAAAATGTTTCCACCTAGTTGTGTTGCCTTGGTATTTAAACTGACATAAAAGAGTCATTTTCTTGTAGGCTGCACTTAATTAACATCCTGAGGCAAAAAAATGGGTGTTATCTATAAGATAAGAAGAAGATGTAGTAAGAAGGAGGCTGCACTGGCATAGACGCTGCTTTTTAAAATGCAGCAGTAATGAAAGAAACATATAATCAACAGAAAAGCAGGGAAGGGAAGAAAAGCATTAAAGGAAGGTCAAAGACTAATAATAAAGGAATTCAGGAAAATGTATGTGTGTCCTGACACCGTCTGACTGAAATACACGAACTTACAGAAATAAGAAGGAAAGCAGCAGTCTGAACACATACACAGTTACTGCACAGACTGATAGCTACCTACAGCTAACATTTGCACAGTCTGCTGAATATATGCATTAGCTGTTTGGGTCACAAACAATAAAAAAAAAAATAGGTGAAAATTTGTCGGAACCCACATTAAGGCTGTAATCTTGCTCATATGCCAACTCGGTGACAGATAATTTTGAATCTGTCAAAGGTTAAAGTCAGCCTTGAAACAAAAAGGCAGCATATTGCTTTTGCCATGACAAAAACAATCTGCTCAATTTATTTTCATCAAGACAAGAAAATGATCCAATTCTCACAAGATTATTTTCACAAAATAACAAGATATTTATATAATAATTTTCTAGTCATGGGCTGTTTTGAAAGCAGACATTTTGACTTGTCATATTAGGAAAATCACACGTGAAATTTATGAATTAATGATGACTCAGTGCCATTAAGTGTCCCAGTAAGCTATTTCAGTGAACCAGGATGCACAGTACCCAGGGTTTCCCCATACATTCATTAATTTGTGGTGGTCCGCCATGATTAAAACATCTATTGCCACAAGTAGATTTTCTATTTTTGGATCTGGACTGTTTATTAGGAGTCTATTGAAATATAAACTAAGCAAAAAAGTAAGGAAATTTGTGTTTGGTTATTTCTTTGTTGTAACAATGCTTCTTAGCAGTAAATCTTATACCGCTGGAAAGCCTGTTTATTTCCCTTTTAAATGGTGCCACATTTGTAAGGAACATGCATTTGTGGGATGAGCAGCAGAGCTGAGTATGTGGGTTGCGCCCATGAAAAATTTGCCATATCTGCTCTGGCAAACAGCTTTTTTTTTTTTTTTTGCTGTTGACTCTTGTTTGGTGTTTGGTGGATTGGATGATTGAGGTCTGAGGAAACAAGACATATTCGGCAATTTAACAATTTTTCATTTAACAAACAGGAGTGGAAGAACCATACACAGCCACAACATCAACATTGGTTGGCTTCAAGTCTGCGGTGAGGTTCACTTAACCTGTGCATTGTGAACACAAAACACTCCAGGTTCACTTTGCTTTTTGCCTGACAATTTGAATTGTGTGCACACAAAAAGAACTGAGTCCCTTTTCTTTTGGTCCACTTTTTGGCGCACATTAAGAGGACTGAGTTCAGTTTGTTTAAAAAGGACTATATGTGAAAACACCCTAAAAATAACAACCCTTTGCCTCAGACACTGCTGCCTTTTACCAGGCAACAGCAGCGCACCAAGCTTCAGAGAGCTGGGGATGAGAGCAGGCTAGCAGGTGGGCAGGTGTCAGATCTGTGCAGAGCACCGGAACAAAAACAACACATCACTGACAGTATGATAATAACATACAAAACACAAGTTTCACCGCTAGTGGTTTCTGTGACATGAGAAAACTTTCAAAATAAGTAACGTCAGGTGACACCACTGTTTCTATGATTGCAGCAAGGATTTGTTGTTCATAATGTAGCATTATCAGAAAAAATAACAGTACGTCCCCTGGACGCTTCAACCAGATGAAAGTGGTGTGCTGTTATTACAAGAAAAGCTTCTTGTTAAATGTTATAACATAGTACGGTGCTATAATGAGAAAATATGTCACAAAAAAAAAAACAATCTTGTTATAACGTACCCTGGGGTAAAAATGTGACAGATACAAAGGTAGTTAATTGTGCTGCTATGAGGAGAGTGTCAGCAGTGAGTGTACCTTCCTGAGCAGCTGTGGGGAGGGATACGCTGCCAGGATGGCAGAGGCCATGTCTGGACTGACTCTGTTAAACTGCTGGATCTGTCTCTTCCACACCTGCAGCAGTCCCTTCCCAGCTTTATCCACCCGCTGCCCCCCCGCCCACTCGCTCTCCAGGTGGAACGAGAAGCCCGTCTTCTCTCTCTCTCGCCTGAAAACACGCACAGGAACATGGGAGATGACTGTTTGATCTGACAGAAAGAGAGCTAGACCGAAGCTAAAACTAGGATCACTCACTTAAAAGGGGCTTCTGCAATCGCTTTGGTTGTCATGGTGATATGATCGGAGAAGTCCTTCCAGGTTGACAAGAAGCGGACAGAGACGCCTGTGTGAAGCTGGAGATGCACCACTGCCTGATGGGATAATGGAGGGAAGAACAATGTGAATTACTCCGAAGACAAAATCCCTTAACATAACTTTAATTAATGCTTTATTTACCCCCTTAGACAAATACCCTTTGAGTCCAGATGAAATGAAAAATACCTTTTTAATCCTTTCAGATCACATCCCCAGACATTCTGTGCACCTATTTAAGAATATATACCAAAAAAATACAAAATACATTTCCTCTCCTTTCAACTAATTTCAATCAATAATATGACATTCATTCATTAATCAATCTGCAACTTTTTGCCACACAGAGCTAAGACTAATGGTGTGTCTCAAATCACATACTTCCGTTAGTATACTTCTATGTAGTATACTGTGTGCACTATGTACTCATTGGCGTAGTGCGCAAAATTTGACAGGGTAGTGTTGTCTCAAACCAAACACGGCCGTTGTGCACTCACCGGAAATGACAACTGCAAATTAGCTAGTTAGCAAACTAGCATTAGCATTCGCATTAGCATTCGCGGTACCAAATCATTACAGATTGCTAAATTAACCCAACAAACATACTGCTGTCTTTTATACCCGACAACAGTATAGTGGTGCTTAGTACAAAAAACACATGTATTTGGACAATGCATCAACATTCATCGTCGCACAGTACTCGGCCACTATTTCCGGTTTGAAAAGTGGTCCCTCCCCTTCCATTACGTAGCCAAGATGGCGACCACTGAGGCGAGAGGTGTCTATAGTTCCACAGTCCCACACTTCATCATACATGTCTGATGAAGAGCCAAAAACATGTCTTGTGAGGTCACAGACCTTGACCTTTGGCCACCAAATTCTAATCAGTTCATCGTTAAGTCCAAGTGGATGTTTGTGCCAAATTTGTAGAAATTCTCTCTAGGTGTTCTTGAGATATGATGCTCACAAGAATGAGACAAAGTCACAGTGACCTTTGACCACCAAATTCTAATCAGGTCATCATTGAGTCCAAGTGGACTTTTGTGCCAAATTTTAAGGAATTCCCTTGAGGCGTTGTTGGGATATCGTATTCACGAGGACGGGGTGGGACAGTAGGACAACCCAAAAACATATTGCTTCCGGACACAGCTACACGGCATAGGGCATAATAATTACATCTTTAGCAATGAATAAATTAATGTGAATCAATTTCACTGTGAATAATTTCATGAAGTCTGTTCTAGATTATAAAAAATGCTTATGTACTTCCTTCTACTAACTGACCTACCTCCTCTAATTCAACCCGGGAAACCTCAGGAAGAACCTCAGCTCCACCATTCCTCCTTCTCTTCTTCACTTGTCCTCCTCGCTCCTCACCAGCAGCTGCCTCTCGAAATCGCTTCTGGCTTTGAGACTTCTGGGATCTGAGGACAAAAAGTCATAAACGTCAGGACACCCTCCAGTCTGGGCAGCTCCCTGTGCCCCATTTCCCCTCTTCACACATATTTCGTTCTCACTGTTCCCGGCTGAGTTGTGGCACACTCTGCTGACAGTGATAGCTGACATGTTTCCACATGCAGCAGCAGCAGAGGTGTTTAGGTGGGTTTACAACGTATCTGAGTGCCATTCCTTGTTTTTTTTAAATATTTTGTCAAGTGCTATAGTTCACACTGTTGTACACATTCACATTGGATCCTCTGCCATCTCCACCAAATCGATCAGTCCTCTTCTACTGTCAGACACTGACTGCAGCCATGAAGTGATTCAGTGCTTCGCTCAAGGGTTCATCAGCAGTAGTTTCTTAGACGTTGGACACCTATGTCCTGTTTTTTACCCTCTCCTATGTTGTCTCTGTTGCCCAAAATTATTGCTGAAATGATGGGTCGACTATAGATCAACAGAAAATCTATCCGCCATTTTCACAAGTGATTAATTATTTATTATCTCTACTTCCTGGCTCTCCTGTGGGGATCTGCTGCTTTTGTCTGTTTTATATCCCTGGAAACTGTTTGACATTCAGACTGTTGGTCGGGCAAAACAGGAAATATAAAGATGTCGCTTCTGACATTTTATAGACGAAACAATTAATCAGAACTGATGCTGTCCTTCCCTACCTGAAGTATTTCTCCAGCTCGATGACCACCAGACTGAGGATCTTAGTGGGGTGACGCCTCTGCTGCTGCTGCACCCAGGATGTCAGAGTCGGACTGGTGCCAGACCTGCCATGCCTCTCCTCCTGCATTAAATACATCCACATATACCACCCTGCTGCTGTAAATAATTACTACAACAACAAACATGGAACATTAATCTGCCACTGAAAACAGTCCCTAACAAATGCACTACTTCCTCCTGTTTGAGTAACGTTTGATAAAAGCTATAGTTTGTTAGTACCAGCTGTTTAAGAATATTACAAAGGCTTTTCAAAAATTAAACTATATTCTTCTGTGGTCTTTCTATAGACATCTTCAGTACCCAATGGGCTTAGGTTGCATGTGTCACAGACAGGGAAGGGAAGTCAGAAAGTGTAGCTGTTTTTGGACGTTTTGTGCCATTAGTTGACAATGAGAAAATAAACTCTTGGAAATAAGGGTTCCAATTGGGTTTTTCTTGAACGGCCGAGGTTCTACCCACAACCATTTTCTTCTGCAGAAACTTTTTTAAAACTTTTGCATGAAATACTCTGAGTCTGATATGCATTGCCTTGTACCTGTAACACTATGCCGTTAAGTCTTGGAACATAGCCAGTTTTCGTTCAAACTGAAGTTCCCCATCCCTTTCAGGGTGCCGTGACAATTATGCAGCAGACAGTGGATCATCTGTCTCTGCTCTAAGCATGCTGGCAAGAAATAAAATGTGAGAGTTGTTGGTTCCGCTGTCCTCATGTAGTGACATTATTGCAAGAAACATTGGGGAAATTATTCTAAAAATAAATATATGTAATCAATTAAAGACTTTACAGTGCATTGCACTGTCAAAAAAAACCCAAATTCATTAAATCCTACATCCCATATCTTAGCATTTTTAAGCTTTTTGATAGATTGCTTATAATAGCAATTAAGGCCAATCTGCAGGAACCCTGAAAAAAGGTTCTCCTGTGGGGACAAGCCAAAGAACCCTATATGGTTTTAGTTAGCACCTTTATTTCTAAGAGTGTGATATAACATTAGCCTTGTCTTTTATTCGTTTTGATGTACTTCTATATCACATAAATCTCTAGCTCATCTCAATCATTATTCCTTTGTCTCAGCATTTATTTATCATGTTTGTGCTCTGTAGACCAAATCACCTCTGATCCCACACACGGATACTGCCGCTTGTAGCTGTTACTATGTGGGAGATGCTATAAATCATTGCCCACCAAGACAAACAATTTCAGAAACAGCTTTTTTTCCCGACTGCAATATTGGCTCTAAACTAGGTTAAGATCTTCCTCTGCCCTCTGCGCTGACTGCACTCAGTAATTGTAAATGTAGTAGATATGTTATGTTGTGGTTTGAAGGTGATTTATGGTGTTTATTTTGGCCATTTGTTTATAGCTATTTAATATCGCTAACGTGTGATGATGTTGACAGAACAATGATGTTTTAAATTTTACTGAAAACAAATGCCTTCTGCTTCAATATATGCTCATTAAAGTGAATTGAATTCTTTCTTTTTATTTGTACACATATATTTGTTGTTCATATTTTTAATTAGCATATCTCTACTTGTGACTCTATTACTATATTCAGATGTCAAATTCTGTTGTCTTACATCCTCCATCTGTTCTGTTCTAATTCAGCTTTATTCTCATGGCTCTATTCTGTTGTAGTTTATTAGAATGACCACATTTTCCCATTAGGCTCATTAAAGTTTCATCTGGGCTCATTTTAAAGTCGCTCTGTACATGTTGTAGTTAAAGTGTGTCAAGCAGCAGCACAGCAGCTGCTTCACCAACCTGAATGTAGCCGTGGATCAGAGTGATGAAGTTGTCAACTGTCATGTGCATCACAACATGGGCCTCTGGTACACACTGACCATCATCTGCCTGGAGACACACAGGAAACAGAAGAGGAGATAAGTACTCCACCACTCATTACTAAATATTTCAATACTATTGTGTAGTGGTATTAATACTGATTGAGTGCTTGTAAATCTGCTTCTCATTCTCAACACTGGTCTCATTTGTTTAAGGCAATTAGAACAAGGTGTCACAAGAAATTTGACAAGTTTATATTCATGCTTCACCTTGAAGAGAACACAGCAGTGGAAAAATAATGTGTGTGTATGTGTGTTATCACCTGTGCACAGGGAGCCCTCCTCATCCAGCTGACACTGCGTGGGAGGGGTTGTTTCTCTATGGCACAGCTACAGCCCAGAGCCTGCACCGACGCCAAGAGAGTCCCGCCTCCTTCCAGCTGTAAGAGAGCTGCAAACACAAATCATGTTCACAACAAACCTTGCTTGAATAATGCCTTCAAAGCATAAAACAATAACACAGTAGACACATAAGGCAGCCACAGAGCACAACTGACTTCAGAGTGATTTTGTTATCCACTTGAGCAGAATGCTGAGTATTATTTAATGTTTTCTCAGTACCTGGGTCCACAGCCACCACCATGTGCTTGATACACTCCTCTGGCCTCAAGGCCTTGGCAGCCTCTGCCAGAGCTTTTTTCTCTGCTCTCTGTCTCTCTTGTTCCTGCCTGAGCACCTCCTTGCCCCTCTGCTGTGCCTCCCTGGCCTGCCTCCTCCTCAAAGCCTCCTCCCTGAAGGCCTGGATCTCCTCCGCCGTTCGCTTGGCTGGTTTCCTCTTGGCAGGAGAGGTGTCAGTGGGAGGGAGCCATTGCTGAGGGAGAGTCGCCATCTCATCTGGAACATCTGAGACCCCACGGCTCACTGTTCTCACCTGATGGACGCTGAGAGGCCGCGCCGATTCTGAAAACCCATTCTGGCAAGAGAGCTGCAAGCCGGCCAGATTGGATGGCGAATACTGCTCAGCATCTTTCTCATTAGCGACAGTGGAGGAGGCACTAATCACATTGTCTTGTCTCTGTTTGAGTCTCTGTGCCAGAGGGACATAAGGTGCATTGTCATCAGAATCACTGCTGATCATCATTACATCAGCACTGCCCTTCGCTGGGGAGAAGGTGGCTGGCTCTTCTGCATCAGAGCCATCCAGGTCAACTAAGTTCTCTGGGTGCCTCTGGGGGGCTCGGCTGAGGTTTCGACTCGGCTGGAGGAAGTCAAACACAGGCAGCTCCTCATCTAGGTCACTGGTGGAGTCCCTGTAGCTGCCCATGTTAAGTCATGTCCAAGAAAAAATTACTGTATATGAGATATGAGACAAGAATTACTTTAGGATCATCAGGGGCTTAGGTTTTGTGACAAACTGGGGGTGACACATATGAATCTGGGTCTTAATGGTCCTCCGATATGAAATCTGGAGCACTAAACACATAAATTACTGCATTATGCACCAATTTGTGCCTTTTCCGCATCCCTCTAAGGTGAAAATATCTTTAATTTAAACAACTAAGGGATGAAAATGTACATGCTCTAAATTTTGACAGGAATGTGTCCCCTGCATTCCTCCCGAAACCTACACCTGTGAGGATCATCAAGGACCAGGTTATTCTTAGCCCAGAAGTGCCTTTTCTTCTGGGAACAGACACCCCACCAAGCTTCGTTCACAAATCTGTTAAATTTGGTTTACGTAGTGTCATAGCCAGATAATAACCTAAAATACACAGAAAGTATAGGTATTCTTCTAAATTCGGCGTAAAGATAACCAACCAAACATAACTTATTTAGGTAGAATTTTCTATTTTATAATCAAAACAGACAACTTATCGCCGCCCACTGCTGTGTTTTGGTGTCAGAGAATAAGGACGACCAATAACAGAAGTCGCTTTAAGTAACGTGAATATTTTATACGTTGTGCCGACATTGGCTAAACTTGCTGATAAGAAATAGACTGTTTTTTAAAAATGGAGTTTGGCACACTATTAATGTTCCTTTTAAAAAAGGCGAAATACCAAAGGAAGCTAAGCCCAATTTACCCAGACATACAAAACATGAGCTAACGTTAAGCAGCGAAGTTGGCGTTAAGTCGAGTAAAAAGAGACGCTGCGCAAACGTTAAGTTAGGTGGAAGTGGCTTTACGTTACTCACGGAGTTTCTTTAAGTTTCTACGACATAATGCATACAGACGTGGGATAATGAAGAAGTAAGATGCTAAAACAAGGACCCCTGCTTCCACTTACTTTTTAAGTTCTGTCTTCTCTTTTTTCGCTTCAGCTTATTTGATTTCCCCGGGCTGCAAGGTAATGCTGCGTTCAAGTTTGTGGAACGACCCTGTACTTCCGTTTCCCACCGGAAGTCTGTTAACATTTGAGTTTAGTTAAAAGTAATGTTACTAAATTAAATCTCGAGGTATTTATTGTGTAGTTGTTGTTATTGTTGTTGTATTGTAATCCTAGGTATTCTTCTTCTTTCTTCTTCCGAGGAAATCATACTTTTGCTCAGCTGTAAACTCAAGCCAGTAGTCTTGATGGTGGCGAAAATTCATAACTAATCAACCATACATGCTACAACTTCACAACTTTAATCAAACTGTAGCCCCAATACTGAAGAAACGTTTGTACATTTAAACCTATTAAAATTATGAAGTTCATCACTCTGTTTTTTTTCAAAAACTTCTTAAATCTATCTCCTCCCACAATTTTAGCTCAATTGACACCAAACCTGCTACAGAGCATCTTCAGACTGTCAAAAACCATGTTTCTCAGATTTTTGATTTATCAAAAATTGAGCCTACAGTGCATCAAAAATGTTTGACTGTAAACGGTACCGTAAACATATACATGCAAATTCTTGCTAAATAAATCTTCAATGTTCATGAAAAAGATGACAAAATTCTAGAGTCATGGTAGATGATGTGTGGCAAATTTCAGAATTTTTGACAGCATTCTGAATTTTGCTCTAATGTGAACAATTGGAGTCAATGTAAAAATGGCAATTTTAAACATCAGTTTTTCACTTATGGAGCAAATCAATCATTGTTACAAACAAATTGCCAACATCTCCATGCTGTCTAGATGCAATAAGTGTATTTTCAGATTTTTGTTTCGATAACTGAATTTTTTACAGTGGTTTGAAATCTGCTTTTCCATGCTGGGACGGCTGCTAAACCTGCACGTCTGGCTTAGTCAATTTGTGAAGCTATACAAGAATTGTCACTGACTTATTATCTCAGTGAGATAGAAATTGATTCTTAGTCTCAGAGGCTGTGAGTTCAAGCCTCAGCTGATGCAAAAGGCAGATTATGTTGCTAAATTCCTAAATGTCTTCCAGTTCTTCTGCTTGTTGCTCAGAATTGCCTAAAAATGCCTGGACCCGACCCATCACTGCACAGCAGCTGTAATTATTGTTATTGTTGTATCGTGTTCAATCCATACAATCATCTTTAAACAAAGATAATTATAAAATTTGACTAGAAAACTAATCAAAGGACAAGACAAAAACTATATACTTAGGGGTGTCATTTAAACAACTTTAAGGAAATTATTTAAGGGTTTACAAATGTATTTTGTTTTCTTTGCTTCACTGTTCTTTGGTCCATGTAATAGTGTCTGATTTCTGTTTTCAGTTGTTGTATGTATGGCATCGTATTAGTCCATTTGAATTTGTGAATGTGAATTTTTTCATTGAAAACAAAGAGGTTCAAGATAAACAGGGTTTTTTTCCCCGCTATCAGTATCATAAGTTATAATGTCCTTTTTTCTAAATATATAATTGAACCACTCAACGTCTTTAAAAAAAATTCGAATTCTATCCAAAACACATTTATATCCTTCATAGGCATTCATAAAAAAAGTGACAAATAGTTGTGATTTTAATTACAAAACACACATTTTCCATCAGCATCATATTAGGACATTGAGTGTACCTTGTTTACCAGATAAATCAAATTTATAATTTAAATAAGACTCCTGCATATGCCAATTATCATAAGGTAACATTTAAGTTGCAGATTTACAAAAAGCATGATGCTTTCTTGCATTAAAATCAACAGACCAGAATATTTTATAGGAGAGACTTATTGTTTGTAGTATTTTCTTAATTATGCTGACGTTAGCGTTAGTTTTGATGCCATTTAGCTGCACTTTGGTAACAACGTATAAACTCTATTTTCAGCCTGCTGTTACGGTCCAGCATCTTTCCTGGGGAAATTGAATGCAGCAAAGAAAATCCGGATGTGATGCAATTGACGCAATCGTCGTCATTCAAGATGGCAGCGCTGGCGTCCTTGCTGCTCAAGACCAGAGCAGGTATCAAGTAACGTTATTTAAATGAATATTTTATCATTTCCTCGCACAAATTTCTCGTGAGAACGTGAGAAATATGCGTATTTTTTCCCAGTTGCTCTGTGCTTTTTGTTAGCAGTTTCACAACGCTTTAAATATGTAACATGCTAACGTAGCTAGCGGTGCTAGCTTTTCAATGTGTAAATTAGGACTGAATGTCATAGACTGTAAACATAACAAAACTTATTTTGTACTTCACAAATTATGTCTTTTGTAATATTACTACGCTTATCAGTGAACGACTGAAGACGTCCGTGCATAATAATTGTTACTTTAGTGCTTTATTTATGCCAATAAAATGTTTAGATTTATGTTCTGCACAGTTATTACCCTCCACTGTGCTTTTTGTTGCGTGAAAAGGCAGGCTCTACAGAAGTTTCAGTAATATTCAGTTATGTACTTTACAGGTAATTCACATGGAAGAGTAAGATCTTGATAAACTGACGTTGATTTTGTTGTGGTGTCATTAGTTATAGTATAGTAAAGTAGTAAAAATATATTATAGTGACTAAAACATATCTGGGCTGAAACTGGGTGTCAGTGACTTGACATGAATTTCTCTGTGCTGCTGGTTTCAGGTCTGTTGGTACCTGGCCAGACCTCCCTGCTGGACTCTGTGAGATTTGCATCTAAGAAATCTGGTGGCTCCGTTAAGAACCTCGGAGGAAAGAGCCCTGGTCGGAGATATGGCTTCAAGAAACAGGACGGTAATAACACTTTTTTTAACACTGCCCATTAGTGCTGCAGCTATTCTTCCCCAGCCTCAAGTTGATATCAAAGTGATAGCTGAGTATTGGTCAAATAAAGGTAATCTCTTGTTTTTTAAACTGCAGTAGCTGTTGATATCTCAGTATCTTCTTTAGTGTTAGAAGTGGATGGTAACACAGTGAAGAGAAGAGCTCAAACACAGCACTGGGTCAAATTAGACACAGTGCTCCACATGTTAAAGGAGAGGGCTAGCAATTTATATATTTGTTTTATTGTGAACAAAGAAAAACCCAAACTAACAATTAATGTACATTTGGTTGCCAGTTCATTAGAAACACCTCACTAAGAATAGTGTAATCAAATATACAAGAGTCCTGCACCAAGTCCTCCTTCATGATGGTGCTAATGTTTAGTTTTAATTTAAACTGTTTCACAGAGCAGTAGATTCAACTCATTTTTAAGGTTGTTGGCGTCACTGTTGAACTGTATTACATTATACAGAGAGGTGCTTTTGCCATTCAGCATGTCCCCATTGATGTAAAGGATATCCAGTTGTCATATATAAAACAAGTTCAAAGATCCTCACAATGATGAGGATCAAGTCTGTGCAAGTTAGTGTTCCATACCATGAGAAAGTCAATAGAAACCAATGAAAAACTAGAGGAATAATTCATATCCACCCAAACAATGTCTCTTTCAGACACATCCGTGCTTAGTCCGGCAAGATAATGAGACACATTTTGCATGTGTACTAGACTGGCCTGCCTGCAGTACAGAGTTGGCTCACATTGAAAATGTGTAGTGCATTATGAAGGACAATGGAGAACCTGGACTGTTGAGCAGTTGAAGTCATATATCAAACAAGAATAGAAAAGAATTTCCCTTTCAAAACTTCAACAATCAGTGCCCTCAGTTCCCACTTTTTAAAAACATGTTGTAGGCAGCAAACTCAGAATGAGTGTATAATCACAAAAAAAAAATGCAATTTGGACATTGAATATCTTGTCTGAGGGCTGTATTCAATTGAATATAGGTTGATGAAGATTTGCAAGTCATTGTGTTAAGTTATTATTTAGGTTTTACACAGCGTTCCAACTTTTTTGGAATCTGGGTTGTTTGCAAAACACTGTTAAAACCTTCATGAAAATTACCAGAAGGGTCGTCGACACGGCAGTGGTAATAATGAGTGTTAATAATGGAGCTTAGACGATCTAACATCTCTTTTCATTTGGTCACAAGGTAACTTTGTCCATGCGGGTAACATCCTTGCGACACAGAGGCTGATGAGGTATTACCCAGGAGCACATGTGAGTTATACTTTCTATATCAGAGAATGTTGATGTGATGTAGTGCAGATTTGCACATTCTCATCTCCTTTATCCCTGTCCCACAGGTGGGGATGGGAACCAACAAGACGCTCTTTGCTTTGGAGGACGGCTACGTCAGGTTCACCAAGGAAGTCTATATCCCACCACCACGCGACCCTGAAGTCATCCGGGTCATCACCAAGCTGCCAAAGGGAGCTGTGCTCTACAAGACCTTCATCAACGTCATGCCCCTCAAACAGGAGGGCAAGTTTAAACTGATAGACATGGTCTAACATTGACTGGACTGGGCTGGGACGTCATTGTTTCCCAGGTATTCGTGCGGGTTGTGGGATCAACAAGGATTTGTTTTGACTGATTTCTGGAGAACTAAGTAAGCAGCAGACCATCAGCCAGAGAACAGAGAGGAGTCAGTGTAAACCTGCAGACTGTTGGCCTCTCCTTGGTTCCCTGTTTCAGAGTTCCATGATTATTTGACACTCTTTCGCACCTATTAAACAGGAGTTCAGCTCTGTCACGCATGGATTTTCAGTTTATTTACAAAAAGTCAACAATTCAACACATTGTTGGTATGTTTTTCCTGTATTTAATAATAAGATCACCCCAATACAGTCTGTGATACTGGTACATAACCATGAGATAATCATTACAGCTTTTGTTCACTGACATGCTTCATGTCCACCAAGACCTAAGGATACCTTAAAACTGAGGTGTCATCGCTGTAATAGAACATGTACTGTATTTACTGAATTAAAGTTTTATATGTTAAAGTCTTTAATGACTTTTTTATGTCAAGTAAATTATTATGTGTTAGTACTTAAACATCAGTGGCTGCTTAAAGGAACACTTCACAGTCAAAATAATTATTGGTTTATCAGTTATTCACACCATGTTATGTTGAATTTGGGAGGAAACTTTTCTTTTACTCCATGGTAAGCAAAGTATCTCAAAACGGAGAACATTGTTAATGAATTGAAATAAAGGGGGTTCGCATTAACAGAAAAACTATATTAAAAACATCTGTTTACAAACTCTCATAACTTGCGCAGTATAATCCAAGTCATTTATCCAGTTGTATTGCTCAGTACTTCCCTTTTAATTCATCAAACATTTTCTCCATTTACGGATTCTTCAGTCACTGTGGAGGCATTTGAGAAAAACAAAATTTTCTTCACATATCCAGCATAACACAAGGTGAGAATTGATATGCAAATAGTCAGTTTGTGGGTGACAGAAATCTTGTCTTCTTTTTTTTTTTTTACTTTTTACCATAGGTGATGGGATCCTACATGAACCATATGCTATTTCACATGACATGTTACTGTATTTGTTGGTTTGTCTGAGCTCAGCTTTCATGCAGAGCAGAAATGGTGAGAGGAAAGCTGCTGAATTGAAAGAGCATTTTGGAGGTGCACTGCAGTAGCTGGTTGTTAATACTCGTTTATCTGACTCCCAAATCTACACACAATAATTACAGAGTACAAAACCACACATGAAAGCTGCCCATCAGCCATGACACATAAAAACACCCCGCACATGTCACGATCAATCATGTTAAATTACTGACGGAAGATGAAATCAGATACACTCAACACTGCAGAGTTGTGTACACATTTAAAATCGGTGCAAGGATGTTAGATTAACTATGAAATTAATCACCAACTAATTTAATAATGAAGTAATTTGTTGAAGTATTTTTTAAGATAAAAAGTCAAATTCTCTGATACTAGCTTAAATGACCATATCTTTTGATCTCACTTTCTTAATTCTCTGACAGTAAATTGAATGTCTGGGTTGTGGACAAAACAAGACATTTTAGGAAACCATCTTGGGCTTTGGATTGACATTTTATAGACCAAAGAAGTAATGATTTTATTAAGAAAAAAATGTCAGATTGATCAACAATGATGTAATTGTTAGTTGTAGTCTCATTTCTTATTTTAGTCAGTGCAGCATTAGAAATGCTGATGATTCTGCCCCCTTTATGAGTGTTAAAATATTGATTTATCACTTATGAATATTCATCTTTACTTTAACATTGATTGTTGCATATTGATTTACAGATTTTTAATGTTACAGAGAACTGATTAAGACCTCAAACCAAGTTTATGCGCTATGTGGAAACAAATTGTTGGAAAGGTGTAATACCAAAACTGACCACAGGATGTCGTACAATCACTCCTCCAGTACTTATTCTCCTCAGTTTGACTTACCAGTGTTAGAATCCACATATTGACATTCCAAGCCTATTTCTTAATAAATAAAAGTTACAGGAAAAAAAGAAGCAATCTTAAAAGAGAACACCACCCAAATTAAGAATTCTATTATGTTATTTCCATGGCCTAGGAAATCAATATGTGAACATGAGTTTCGCTCTTAAAGAAACCTGAGAGGTATCTCTAAATATAAAATCTGGAGCTGCTCCCCAGACGATGAATAGGAGCCTGATTTTACTTGTTGTCTTCTTTATACCCAAATGAGCTTTATTCTATTGTAGTGTTCACAGTGCTCTCATTGTCATCTATAAAGTATTTCCCAATTAATTGTCCGTGGAGCAGCTCCAGACTTTGTACTTGATGACATTGCAAATTTATCTCCTTTTAAGAATTATACTTCCTAAGATTCATGATTACTCCGTCACTTGGATAAAAGGAGCCCTTTGATGATTGCCAGTGTCCTTCAACAATCCCTGTGTAAAATTTGTTGTGAATGGTACGAGCTTATCAGCATCCCTTTGAACGAGCTTTGAACAGGAATTAGGAGATAAATGGGAACGGCTGTATTTCAGAGGCTTGTGGTATGCAGGGGGAGTGTGGGTAAGGCTTAGTAAACTATATGGGAGTTGAAACGCTGTCATGAAGCAGAACGAATGATGGATGTGAGGAGTTTGCAGACATGGCGTTGTATTTCTTAGATGGTGGAGGGTACATCACTGTTTGTGGGTTGCTGTGCACTCCACAGTCTGATTTGATAATATACCGAGAATAAACTGAGGAACACTTCCACAAACCAGCATCAAGTAACGAAGTTTGAGCAATTTGATTCTTTGGTATCTGTTACACTGTTTGTGTTTTTACTCTTTAGAGAGAAAAAACGAGTCATGAAGTTACTGAATAGCCACTGACAATTGTGCGAGGTCTCTGTATTTTTGGTTCTCAGTCCAGGCAAGTATCGGTGCAGGTCATCAGTGGATCCACAAGCAGCAAAGTGTAGTCTAGTTCTCCCAGATGCTTCCTGGTTATGGTTGGTTTGTGTTTTCTGAGGTTAGTGTTTGATCTGGGTTAAATAGTAACTGTGCTGTCGTACTTTACCTCTCAAACTGTGAGTAACAGTCACTGATGATGAGTGCAGGCCAAACACTCTCACTGTTTAAGCAATGCTTGGTCTTGCCAAAGAAACTTCTACAAGAATGAAACCAAGTTTCTTAGGCTAACCTGGCATTGGACGTCAATATGACATCAGAAAGGTGCTGAACCCTTACACTGGACAGACATAAAAGTTAGGTTAGAATGAAAATCAGGTTGACAATATTTTGAGCGTCTGACAATGTTTAAATGTCACGTTGTGGGGACATTCACATTATGATGTTTTGCAGACTTTGGGTTTTGATTCCCATACCTTACAACCAAATGTTGTTATTATACGTCAAGATGACACTGGTGTGCGACATTTGAAAGACGCTGGGATTTGGTTACTTAACAACACAACTTAAAACAAACAAAATATCAATGTCATATGTCGTCAGTTTTCTACGTCAAATTGATGTTGACATTAGCCTTTGTCCTGACATTGAAATTTGGTCACCTGACAACCTAAAGTCAACCAAATATCAACACCCAATGACACTGAGTTTTGGTCTCTGTTGTTGGAAATGTCAGCTTGTCAGTCAGTTAGTCCATTGGTCCACCACTTAAACATCACAGCAACTATTAGATTTATCAGCATGAAACATTGTACACACATTTATGATTCTCAGATGATGAAGCCCACTGACTTTAGTGATCCCTTGACTTTTTCTCAAGCATTACCAACAGGTTAATAGTTGTAGCTTTTAGTTAAATGAGTCAACGACTATTGGATGAATTACCATGAAGTTTGGTACAGATGTTCACAGTGTTCTGTGGATGAATCCTAATGATTTAGTTGATTCCCTGACTTATTTTCTGGGGCCATCAGCAGGTCAAAATTTTCACCTGTCCAGTAAAATATCTTAAAATCTACTTGATGAATTGGCACAAAACCCTGTACAGATATTCATGGTTCCCAGATGATGAATCCCACGGATTTTTAATGATCCCCTGACTTTTCCTCTAGTGCCACCTGCAAATTGACCTTTAAGTGAAATGTCTAAATAACTATTTGATTGATTGCCATTTAATTTGTTTCAGACATTTGTGTCTCCAACAATACAAACTGTAATCGCTCTGATGATTTTTTTTTATTCAGTTTCATCATCAGGTCAAAATTTTAATTGGTTCAGTATTTTGGTTTTTGACCAAATGCCGTTTTCATAACCCTCATGTGTACTTTGTGTTTAGTGCTAATAAGCTAATGTTAGCATGCTAACATGCTAAATTAGGGTGGTGAACGTGGTAAACATTACCTGCTAAACATCAGCATGTTAAGGCACTTTGGGCATATTAGCATGCTTATGTTAGCACTTCGCTCAAAGCATCGCTGTCTCTAAGTAGCCTATAGCATCACTGAGCTGCTAGTGTGTATCTCACTTGCTGAGATGAAGCAGCTCAACTATAGACAGGCATGGTCCTGGGGATTACGGTCCACATTTTAAGACAAATCGGCATCCATCCATCGCACTTATTGTTACATGCAGAAATGTAAGCTAACAAAGTTAGTCAAAAATTACTTTAAATTTACGAAAAAACTTACTACAGCTCGTATGAAAGTTTACAGGAATGGCTGTACGAGCGCTCATGTCATCACAAGTTGGTTTTGTCCATGTCCTTTTAGCTGTCATCTTTGCTGTCTTACACGTTTTCATGCTCTTCTCTGTCCCACTGTTAACAGAAATGTCTGAGCTCACGAAACTGGGGCTTGTTAAAGGCCTCTAAAGTAAGGAATATTGACCAAACACTACTGGATACCCACAATATTCCCATAAAAACAATATTGTTACCTTATGACGTACTGTTGAGTAAGGCTATTTTTAAAGCTGAATTTTTAGTTACTTGTGTTATTACAAATGTCGATGGAATTGGGGTTTTCTTACTTAGAACAGAACCAAAAAGTTCCACTTTCTCTATTAGGGTTCTTTCTGTGACTACATTTAAAAGCTGATCAATTTTTTTCCTCACAATTCTATCAATACAGTGAATTATTAATCCTAAAAGGATGAGATAATACTGGGTGTGGGTGGAAAGTTTGGTATCATATGATGATCGAGTAGTGAAAGACTGATTGAAGGCTTCAGTACAAAAATAACCTGACTGTCTCTAAAGAATCACATTTGTCAAGCCTTTAAATCCATCCTTCTTTCACACCAAAGCAGAGCTGTGTCATTGTCACTGTTGTGGAGTATATAGCCAGAGTCATTATCATGAGAATACCTCTGAGAAGGATCACAGAAATCTATCAACAGCTCTTCCAGAAACTCTTCTCTTGTGCCTGATGGCGTCACTCGCTTGGCTCGAACAAAAGTAGCCCCTTTCCTCATGCTGTTGCTTGGCAGGAGACTTTCAGATTGACAGAAACGTGGAGCTACGTGCTGGGCATCGGGAGGAAGTTGGTTCCTGTGGCAGTGTGGGTGGTTGAATGGGATTGTGTGTGCCTTCAGTGAGGTTTGAGGAGTGATCCTGGGGGTGCATTGACAGGTGAACATCCAGAGAGTGTAGATTCACAGGTAAAATGTCAAGGGACTGGCGAAGGGTCTCTTCATACGTTGGTGGAGGCTAGAACAGAATTTGACAAAGAAAATATTGTATTGTAATAAATGTAAAGATGTAGGTAAATGGAACTATGCAGTTGAAGACATTTGAAGCACTTGAAGCTTGCTAGCTACCAAGCTACATCCTTGAAAATTTGAGACAGATAAGGGAGAACAAAAATGGCAATAAGCCTGGTGAAAATAATTTGAGGCCAACATTATTGTCTTTAAGGGACTTTGGTGTGCACAGACTACCTAAGGCATCCGTTGGTACCATCCATGTCAGCATAGCTTGTCAGGAAGGGGGCTAAGTAAACCTCCTTTAGGGCAAGGTTTGGCAAGGGAACAACTGGCATGGCCAATTCCAAAGGGGTCCCTTGAACTATCTCAAGATATCTGAATGAAAATGGGCTCTGTGGGTACCCACGAGTCTCCCCTAAACTTAAGAAGGCTTGTTCCCTTTATGAATGTGAAATGGTGCATGACTTCTGGTTAGCTCTTCTGTTAACAATATACTGGAAACAGACCTCATTGAGGGTCCAGCATTGTGTATACTGGGCATCTTGCCAGTGGAGGTCACAAAAGTATGTCTTCAAAGGTATGTTCCTGGGTAACACTAGCTCTCATCACAGGGAACAGGGTAGTGCTCAAAAGAGAAGGTTTTCAGAAACATTTTAGGTCCCTATCTGGAGATGATCAGTTAAGATGATTAATGCGTCAACTCATATCTGTGGGTCTTATGCTTGCTCTTCGTACATATATAAATATAATTGTTTATGCTAAGCGTATGAACATGTGTGACAATATGATGTGGTATAAATATTTTAGGACACCAGTGTTACACACTGCCAAGGTGAATGTGCCCGCCCTTTTCTTTTTTTCTTATAACTTTTAATATTGTTTGTATATTTGTAATATACTGTGTGTTCCAATACTGAAAACGCAATAAAAAGTTTGAGCATAAAAAAAGGCTTGTTCCCACTAAATGTTTTGTTCCTTACAATCAACACACTCCTTCAAATCAAAGTTGTACATTTGTCTTTTTGAGGAAAAGGACAACTAGCCTTTTTGAAGAACAATGAATTGCCCAATATAATAACACATTAAAACAGGATTGCTGAAGAACTCAAAGTGTTGACTGTAGCGGTATTAGTCTATGTACATCAGATAATTAGTAGACTAGTGTTAACTGTAACCAAAGTATATCAGAATGTGATTCATTAATTCTCCATATTGACATAGTTTTTAACCGGCCTGTAATTGTAAACGGCAAAATTGAATTTCTGAAATTCAATTACGGCTGTTGGTTTTGGTGTGCCACCCCAAGATGTTCAGTGGCCCCATCTGGCCACACCTATGAAAAATTTCTGGGAGCACCACTGTCTACAATCCATGCTACAGCTGGATGTGTTGCACAGAAGTCCTGAGTGGAAGCATAACCTGTTAGGATGTTCTCCATGGATATGTCAAAGTCTCTTCTTCACATTACTGAGGTGATACAGATTTAACAAATGAGATAGAAGGTGTTAATTGGTGAGCACGAGACACATATTTTTGAACTTTGAAGATAACTAGGCTAGCTGTTTCCCCAGGCTTGTAGCCTTGTGCTAAGCTAGGCTAATCGCCTCCTAACCCCTAGTTTCATACTTATCCCACAGAAAAGATAGTGGCATCAATCTTCTTGTGTCACTCTTGGTAAGAAAGTGAATACGCTTATTTCTCTGTCTTTCATAATTGCTTTTGGGTGCCCCCTCTTTGCCAATGTGAAGATGATAATTGCCTCATTTTCCCCTTTAATGTAGGCTGGTAAATTGTTATTATTATTAGTAGTAATAGTAATATTATATGCTCACTGTGCTCACCTCATCATGGCAGCCACTAAGGCCAAAGCGATGTGAGATCATACTGTGGATATGTCTCTGCCGGTCCTTCTTACGAACACTCTCATAGGAAGGCAGCCTCGGCAGAGCCCCATTCAGGTGGTAGTCATTTGGCTTCCCTATTGTAAACAGCCTTCCGGGAAGCTACATACACACACATACAGAAAAAAAATCTGATATGGAACTTCTGGCAGATGCGCTGGATACTTTTCAAATCTTTGCAGTTCTCATTAGTTATAAAGTCACACTTTCTACCTGTGCTCCAATAGCTCCCTGGTTCATGGCAGCACTGTGCTCATTAGTGATGCCAATCAAAGAGTGCCTGCTGTGGTAATGAGGAGGATCATACTGGGAAGAAAGATCATCAGAGATTAGTTTTCATTTTACAGAGTTAATAGTTTCTGTTAAGTTACTTTACATAGTATAATTGCTGTCAGTAACATATTAAGAAGAGTCTATGGCAATTTGTCTCATGTCAACATCTCCAGCAATGGTGGCCGTGATATTTTACTCAGAGGGTACTTTTTGAAAGTGGTCATTTGTGTAACCAATTCAGTTTGCTTCTGTGTGGAGTTTGCATGTTCTCCCCGTGTCAGCGTGGGTTCTCTCCGGGTACTCCGGCTTCCTCCCACAGTCCAAAGACATGCAATTTGGGGACTAGGTCAATTGATTACTCTAAATTGTCCATAGGTGTGAATGTGAGTGTGAATGGTTGTCTGTCTCTATGTGTCAGCCCTGCGATGGTCTGGCGACCTATCCAGGGTGTACCCTGCCTCTCGCCCGATTTCAGCTGGGATAGGCTCCAGCCCCCCCGCAACCCTCACGAGGATGAAGCGGTTAGAAGATGAATGAATGAACTGCCACTGAGACAGAAACCTCTAACATGATTATCTAAAAATCCATTAAAACAAAGCTGTATCTATCTGTATAGCTAGATACTACTAGAGGTATGTGAAATACTTTTTTTTTTTTTTTTTTAAAAAGGATGGCAGGGTGCTCCAGTGGACAACACATGAAGAGGCTTTACATTGGTAAATATGCATCCCGCTGAGGAGACCTTTGATTAAAAAAAAAAAAAAGAAAAAAAAAGAATCCCTGTCCGCTCCAGGGGTGGTGTTGTGTAGTCGACCGTGACCTCTGACCTCCTGGCTGGGTGTGTATTAAGGAGGGTTCTTGCTATTTCTCTCTGTGGCAGTGTGGTTGTAGTGTGGCATCAGCTGCTTATCTTTAATCTGCCATGCATGCTGCTAATAACATGTGCTTGAATGCCGCAGTGAAGCTGTGTCTGGACAGAACTGACACACGAGCTGGCAGGAGCACAGAGGAAAAGGAACAGGGAGCTGTGCACACAAAAAGCCCTCCAGTGACACTCGCTTCTCACACTCTCGTTCGCTTTTTCCTTCTCATCCTTACTCTATTGCTCAGAGACACTAATGATGCAGGCCTCCTAGATTCTTCACTTTTTATCATAAGGAATATGGCAATTTCTGCTCAGGTGCTCAAGACCCTTAGGGGTCCCCGAACCTGCAGGGGACTGAAATAATTTGATCCCTGCAAATTATTATTATTATTTTAGTTAATATAGTTTTCTTATTAGTATTAATAGTAGTTATTATCATACTGTTTGCTATTGTTGCATGGTCATATTCTTAAATAAAGTTGTGTGTTTAATGAAATTACGATAAACTAATGACACACAGAAGCATGTTATTACTCCAGCATAGTAGCACAGGTTGGATCACACTAGAGGGCGGCTCGGACTGCGTTTTTCTGTCCGAACCCGTCACGAGCCAGCGTCAGGAGTAGGCGAGCCCGCCCCGAGCCCAACACGCATTCTGTTTCATGTCCAAACCCGACCTGAGCCCAACGCAACTAATGCAATGTTGCTGAGGCACTCAGTTTGTCGCTGTAACCCTATTGTTGTTTCTGCTGTTACCGACCATCAATAGGCACGCACACACACATACAATGTAATTTCATCAGCAGTTCTGATTAATAAACTCTGAGTCTTACTATTTGCATTGAGTCGTCATCTCTGTTAACTCTTTTTGAACTGTAACCGCAGTCGCATGCTGATGGGTCTCATTCGGCTCAGGCCAGGTATCCATACTCTAGTACATACATAAAGGGTGGTTGATGGGGGCAGGAGGGTCCCAGCAGCATATGTATGCCCCGGGGCCCCCTTAACAGGTGAATCAGGCCATGTCTCTGGGACTATTCTCCTTTTTTGTGGTTGTTGATGGTTTATTGATTTTCTACTGCTATTTATGTACACTGCTCACGTAGACTTGTGTATACTATATGTTGTGTTAAAACTTTATTTCTAAAAACAGTAGAAAAAAGACTGTGTAGAGAGTGTATTAATGGAGTCAATGAGGGTGGGAACCAGGGGCGTAAATATAGACAGTGCAGGCAGTGGGGTGGAGGGGCCCGACTGCCACCTGGAAATAAGCCTGTGTTCAAAGAAGAACTCACATTAAAACAAAAATGGTGCTATTTTCCATACATGGCCCTAAATAAGATAAACCCATCTCCATCATGGTTTTCTGGTTTTGTAAAACCGGTTCAATCTATAACAAATTATAAACTTATTCTACATAAACTATTTGAAAAACTATAATTTACCAATAAAAAACTATCAAATTAACTGTCTTATACAGATATGTAATGATGATTGCTGTGTAATATGTATGTCCAATATCAAGTATCTGCAAGTGGATGTAACGTAAAATACCGGCAGTAAGACACATATATATACACCTAAAACTGTATGTATGTGTGTGTGTGTGTGTGTGTGTGTGTGTGTGTGTGTGTGTGTGTGTGTGTGTGTGTGTGCTTCATAACTTGTAACTAAGGCATAATAGGGCCCCTCATAATAGCGTGCACTGGGGCCAATTGTAACTACCTTACACCACTGACGTTATTTCTGTGAGTGGGGAGTCATAAAGTATTACATTTGTGGAAGCTACAACTGTACACCACTGCCTAAAGACAGTCAAATAGAATCTGGTATGAAGAGGTTGATTCTGTAAATTCTTACTGAACAGTTAATGTGACTGAAGACTTTCAGTAGTAGAGAGTTGTTCTTACTGTGTAGTGGTCTGTCGTGGAGGGTGTGAATCTGCAGCACAGAGGATCTTTTCTGTACAGGGCCACCACCAGCATCAGGATCACCAAACAAAATGCCACACAGGACCCTGAGGCCAAGGAGAGAAACAGCATACAGTAAGGCTGCAAGTGGACTTTATACTAAAGGTAAAGTAAGGAAAATGTAAGTAAGTTTACCTGATGCCCACGTACATGCAGTAAGCTCTGCCATTTGTAAATGTCTTTCATGAAATTCTGTACAAAACAAATGTTTCCTCATTGGTGTTTAAGAATCTGTGAGTTTTGATGAAAGGTTTATTGGTCATTAAAGGATATCTGTTTTCATTAATATAAAATTAATTTGACATAATACTAATAATAACATTCCAACCATACTATATAATGCACTGTGATATCTCAAAAACTACACTTTTTGTATTTCCATGAAAGGCTCATGCACTCATGAGACAGAAATAAAATCCTTTAACTTTAACTTGCTTATTATTTTTTATTATGTCAATATACCACAATGTTTTGGGTAAACCCTACTGGCAAATTCGTCACTGAAAATGTGTAAATGTGCTAACTTTAACATTTGAATATATCCAACACAGTATTTGTTGTTTGTAGGTAAAATGACTTGTTTGTGGGTAAAATAACTAGGTTGTTAGGCATCATATTAATAAACATTTAAATAAAGATTCAGTAACCTGATACCTTTTGTGTCATATAAGCTGCATTTTCAAAGTTAATATGACAAAATTATGTTCAAAAATCACAGTTTACTTCATGTAAATTATTAAAAGGTTTTGCTGGCAGAAATGTTCCATCATGTGACACATTTATGTTGTGCCAGATTCCTTTGTTGCTAGGGCTGGGCAATTTATGGATATTACATTAATATCGTGATATGAGACTAAATATCGTCTTTGATGTTGTCTCTTCCTGGTTATAATGGCTGCATTACGGTAAAGTGATGTCATTTTCCGAACTAACCAGACTACAGCCCCTTCTTGCCTCTACCTGCTCACTCATTATATCTACATTATTAATGATTATTTATCAAGAATCTCATTGTGAAAATATTTAAAAGCACCAAGAGTCAACCCCACCATACCGTGGCAATATCCATATGAAGGCATTTGGTAACAAAAAAAATATTAAAAAATATATCTTGATATTTGATTTTCTCCATATCACCAAGCCCTGATTAGGTTTACATTGTGACTGATGTAATGTAATGGTAAAAAAAAAAATGTGTATACAACTGATTGTGGCCATGAACCACCAAAACATGTGTCAGATAAGCAGAACAACATGATGCTTTTAGGATAAATGTTGACAACGCAGAGAAATACAAAGTGCTGGTCTCACCTGAAGCCACGAGGACAGTCAGCAGCTCTGGAGCCATCGCAGGAATCGCTCTCGGTGTCGGAGATTAAAAAGACATGAAACTTTTAATCAGTCTCGGCAAACATTGTCACAGCTTTCAAACACACCGGTCGTTTGCACTTGAGGCGAAAAAAACAACAACTGAGTCTTTGGCTTTTTCCTCCCAACGTTTTGGAAAGTCGTCCTGCGCACGGTACTGACACCAGATCCCCCGAGATTAACCAGCGGGTAAATATTAACACCAAGTCAGAGATACCGGCATTAATAACTCACCCTAAACTGACATCATTCCTGAGAAAAAGCAAAGCCAAAGCAAAGCTGACTCTTGTGCAGACTCTAGTGGAAGTTAATGGCGACGCGCGCAAAACTGATCTAATATTATTATTTAATAAACTTCATTTTAACTCATTTATAAGACATGTTGAATGCATAGTATTTCTCAAAATGACCATCTGTTTGCATGTCTAAAATTGATGAACACATTGCTTTATTGACAGCAACATATTTTTTATATATATATAACATTATACAGTATGTATAAACTGAGAAGACCAGTTCGAAATGATGAGATTATGTCTGGAGACCATTAAACATTGTTTTGAAAGACATTTTATTGACATATACATATTTTTATATTTTTATACATATATTTATATTTAACGAAATTCGGAATTTTATTGTGAAGTTCATGCAGGTAAACACAGTAAGTTTACAGTAGCATACTGATGATTCACAGTAACATATGGAGTTTAACTGTAAGATTATAATGAAATACAGTAATTCTACAGGAGCATTTTGTTAAATCACAGTAATCAAATGTACGTAAACTGTTACAGTTAAATTCAGTACTGCTAAATCACAGTAATACGCAGGCATAACTACTGTGAGCTGTCATTTTAGAACCATTAACTGTAAAAAATTAACAGTAATTTACTGTTAAAGTAACGCAACCAGTAGCCAGTAATTTACTGTAAATTTACAATCAAATATTGTACAGTATACATTTACCATTTGTATTTTCATGTATATTACCCCCCTGAGACTCTGTGTCCTCATCTGAGGACATCACATTTTGGGTTTATTTGACCTTATACTGTACTTCATTCTACTTAACTCAGACCTGTTGTCCTCATTTGTGGACACTTTTATGTCCCATCTAGTGGTAGTATAAGCACAATGACGAATCCATGTATATATATAAAAAAAAAAAAAAATAGATGGCAGCTATCTCTGAGTTTGCAGTCGATTGTGCAAAACCTAATCAAATTTTATGGTTGAAACATTTCTATTTATGATTAATAACGTTTGTGGTTGATATGGAATAAAATGTGACTTATTTAAGCAACAGTAACAAGTTAAGATGCTGTTAATCAGGAAGAACTTGTTTAAGGACATTGGGACTTAATTGTTAAAATGTTTACTTTATTTTATACCCGTCGGGTCCTATACCAATCCCAAATGGATAAGAGTAATCAAAAATGCAAACAAAAGTTTGGGCTCAAACAGCTATAAAAAGTGACACATTATTTTCTTAACCTTCAGCTGCTGTATAGTAATATTTCATGTGATTATCAGTGCAAAAGAGTAATATGGCCTATAATTCTTTTTGCTAGATTGACAAAATGGAAATGTTGGAATGTTTAACAAAGATTGTTTTGTTTTTTAAAGAAATGCGCGGAAAGTTGACCAAAATGAACAAAGGTGGACCTAGAATGCTGTTCAATAAATGCAGTGGATGGAAAGTTCAATATTTACATGTAAAAGTATAAAGTAGCAGAACATGGAAATACACAAGCGAAGTGAAGCCACAGGTGAGGACTTGAATGTCGCCTCATCCTCACATTCTCCTCATCACCCTCATCCCCATCCTCCATCTTCCTCATATCCTCCCATCCAAACAACCTGCCACTGTACAAACTTGACATCGTCTTAATTCTCTCAATGGCTGCTCGGTCGCGTCCTGTGTCCATCCTCCTCTTGCTCCCATCATCCTCACCTCCCCCCACCTCCTGTATTGTATGCAGCGTGATGTGGGTGAGCAATCACGACATGCCTTTTAAATGTGAAGTGATGTAGGCAGGAGCCCGCAGACTGTGATTCACGCCACAGGAGGAGCGCGCAGAGGAGCGAGGAGCGCGCAGAGGAGAGGGCTGCGTGGGGAGGAGAGATAGAGAAAGAGAGAGACGGAGTTGCGTGGTTTTGTCAGCTCTTATTCTCCTCATCAGGCTCCTCCGTTATAAACGCGCGCGCGGAGGACGACAGGATGGAGCGGATGGAGTCGATGGAGCCGATCACGGCACACTACACCACGGCTTACCCGGAGATCCATCCCGATAGTGGGTACGAATCCAGAGAGACCACCGACAGCCAGGCGAAGACTCCACCAGCTCCGACATATGATGAGGAATTAGTGCACAAGGTATGATCGCAATATAATGTGTTTCAGTGCGCCACAGACCGACACTTTAAACTTAACAAGACAGGTGCTCTTTCTTTAATATTGCTAGTTTGTGTCTCTTTTTCTGGTGTTTACTGGCATTTATGAAATGTCCCTTAAACCCCCCTGTACCCCGGTGCCGGACAGGTTTTGCGCTCTCCATGGTGCTGATCTTCACTTGGCTGCCGTTTCAGTTGAGCCCTTTCCAGGCTTGTTGCGTGTCAAATCTGCCTTAAAAACACCCTTCCTCCTGTAATGAGCAGTGAGTGCTGCTCTTTACTCATATCTGCTTCCTGCTTCTTGCTGCTTCAGATTTGAATGAGGCTTGAAAGTGGTCACTTTGGGCCGAGATGCTCTTGAGCAATCCCTCTACCTCCTATAAACCTGTCACTGTCACAATGTTTTTATAATTATGTTATTTGAATGTAGTCTTTGTAGACAGGGAGATTGCATCTCCCTGTTATTGTGTTAACAAAATCCACTTCCGTTTTAAATGAGCAATTAGATGGAGGAATAGGAAAGAAGGAACAGTGCTCTTCATGGTTGCATCCTTGATAATGAATAACTTAATGGTAATAATTTTATTTGAAGCATCTTTCAAGCAAGGAGCAGAAGTACTTTAAGGTGAAAATAACGTCACGTGTAAAAAACAAAAATCAACTGCATAAAAAATAGTTACATAAGGTAAAAAACAACAAGTCAAAATAAACATGATCTGGTGGGAGCACAACAGTGTTAAACAAGACAAGAAGGTGTGCCTATAAAAAACATTTTAAAGATAAGATTTAAAAGCTGAGACAGTCTGCTGACCGAATACCAACTGGAAGACTGGTGCAAAGCTGAGGTGCCAGTACAGCAAACCATCACCTCTTGACCTTAACCTGGACCCTGAACAGCCTAACCCAGCAGATCATTGCAGCCCAGTCACCAGTCACCAATGTTGGTGTGTATGTTTCTGCAAACAATGGATGTGTTACATGAGTACATTCATATGTATGAAGGTTCAGATAACATGACTATAGGCTGAGTTTCTCATCAGGAGGAGGAGGGGATGACTGATGGCACAACTCCTAGTTTAGACAGCTGCCAAGCAGCAAACAGCAGCAGAACACTGCTCAAGACCAACAAAAGCAGACATTTTCTTTAAGGACAGGTCAGGACATTTCCAGATGTGTTTATAGCAACAATTTTTTTTTTACAACAGTTAGGTACATTTCCAGCCATGTTTGTAGCAACAAAAGTGAATCACAGTGAGTTGGGACATTTCCAGTTGTGTTAGTAGTGTCAAAAGCAGGTATTTTTTAATGAAAGTTATTTTTAACAGCAGTTTGGGATATTTCCAGCTGTATGTTTAGTGTCAGAAGCAGTTAAGTTTAAAGACAGGTTTGAATATTTCCAGCTGTGTTAGTAGTGACGAAGCGGGTAGCAGTTCCTGAGCAGCTGACAGTAGCAGACATCTATCCAAAACCAAATAGGTGGGTATTTTAAGCAACAGATCAGGACATTTCCAGCCGTGTTCTTCACTATAAAAGCAGACTTGTTTTTTAACAGTCTGGGACATTTCCAGACAAATTTGTAGTGACAGAAGCAGGCATCTTTTTAACAACATTCATTCATTCATTTGTTTTCCATAAGAGCTTATCCTGGTACAGGGTTTTGAGCAAGAGGCAGGGTAAATCCTGGACAGGTCACCAGACTATCACAGGGTTGACACATATAGAGACAGACCAATATTCACACTCAAATTTACACCTACAGGCAATTTAGAGTAATCAGTAACCTAATGTGCATTTCTTTGGTTTGTGGGAGGAATCCAAGAACCCTGAGAAAAACGGACAGGAACATGCAAACCCCAGACAGAGAGGCCTTGGCTGGCTGATGGATTCAAGCCCAGAGCCCTCTTGCTGTGAGGTGACAGTGCTAACCACTGCACTACCATGCCATCCTTTTCAGTCTTGAACATTTCCAGCCGTGTTTGTGTTGTCAACAGCGTGTGTCTTCTGCCAAGTAGCAGCAAAAAGCAGAACATTATTTGCGACCAACCAAGTGTTTTTGGTGCCTTAACCTAACCACACATTAATCACAGCTTTGTCCAACATTAAATTGGTAACTGAAAATTAAAGTAACATAAAGTATTATGTATTACATATGAAATGTACCAGCGTAACATATCCTTGGTTTGAAGAAACGTACAATGCCAATATTTATTCTTGCAATGGCTTGATCTAAGAGGCCTTTGGGGCAGTAAGGAGTTGAAAAATCACTAACATGACACCTGGCCATTTGAAGCCTGTAAGTAATGAGTAGAATTTAAAGATAGACTAAAAGAAATCTATAACCAGTGCAAGGAGGCTAAAACTGGAGTGATGACAGCAGTGCATTTGGTCTTAACACTGGGAGCCTGGCTGCGGGTCCAGAGGGCACTCCAGGACAAGAGTTACAATTAGGACCAGGAATGAAACTGCTGACTAAGCGGGTCCCACCGAGAGCATCCCAGTGAGATTTCCTTATGTTTGTGGGTGGAGGCCACTCCTATCCAAAACCATCTTTGAACCAATATAGCACTTACAATCTCCCCCCATATATGACCACCAGCTGTCAGGCGACGTACTCAGGTCACATTATGAGGCCAGCATCAATTCCATTAGCTGGATGAAGACTGTGACATGCAGTTAAAAGCTCAGAAAAGAAAGCAAGTGCAGTACAACTTCTGTGGTGGAGTAAAAGTCCTTCTTTCGACATTTTACTCAAAGCTGTACAAATCGATATTTTCAACTGTTTTGGTTCAGTTTCACTGCCGGAAAAGCTCTAGCATAATGCCCATGTTATGCTAGCAGACAAACAAAGATAGCAACTAGCTAGTGAACATAGCACAACACGTTGCAACTAAAGAGCCAGATATTTCTCTTTGGAGTTGGTGGAGACTAAATCAGAGCTGAAAGGAGAGTGAATATTGGAGAAACATGACAACAAATGAATGCTAAAGTTGCTCTGTCTCCTGAATGTAGGCGAAAAACAACTCAGTAAGCTAACATGACATAATGTCAGAATGAGTGAATGGAGTCAGACGTCACTGATTATAAGGCTGGTGTTATTGGTAAAGATGTGACTCTTATGGCTCTGAGCGTACTTACAGAGAGCATGGTGACATTAATTGTGAAAAAAATGACGCCCTATAAAGTGCTCTCATTTCCGTACAGCCTGATCTCAAGCAGTTAATGCTACATTAGCCCACATAAACCAACAAGTCAGATCCTCTGATTCCCTTCCAGCTCAGGAGTGCTGGCCTTTGACCTCGCTGTAGATGGCACAAAGAGAAAAGAGACAGTCCCTTTGGGCTTCAGTGAGATGTCACATTATATTATGAAGCTGTATTGCAGGAACAGCTTCCAGTTCAGTGTAAGGGAGCTGCGTCAGTCAAAGCTCATTTCCTTTTTATGTATTAATTTGGCCTTTAGTTTGCAATGTCCTTTTTTCTTCTGAAATATCAGTCACTGTGAGGAATGAGTGCACCAACATTCAGTTTCTTTCCAAAAGTAAATAGGATTTTTTTACATTGTGTTCACGACATCTCACAGTTGTCTAAAGGTGTTTGGCAATTACAAGAAATCTTCACACAGACATAATCTGCGGTGTCATTGTGCCTGAAGAATGATTTTGTTCCTCAAAACTGCTGCTGCTGCCGCTAAGTGACTTTTTGTCATTAGTGTGAGTTTAGTGAGAACAGAGTTTTCCCAAAGGCTAATGGTCTGATGAGACATGAACCGGGTTGCCCTAATGTAACCATTATGCACTTTGACAGCTGCCTTTAATTGCCTTGGAAACAGTGTGTGTGTGTGTGTGTGTGTGTGTGTGTGTGTGTGTGTGTGTTTGTCTTGCTATACTTGTGCGGACCAACCCCTGACAAACAACCTTTCTTGTGAGGACATTTTCCCTTGTGAGGACATTTTGCCTGGTCCGCACAAGGAAAATGCTTAGATGAGCTCCTTTAATGCCACTAGGTGGCCTGTATAAGTTTCAGAGAATGTCCTCAAAAAAATAGTAAAGTCAAAAGTGTGTGTGCGTGTGTGTGATCTTGGGCTCCCCTAGTGGACACACTCGTGAACTGCAGGTGAAATTTGATATAGATGGTGTAGGAGCAATCCAATTTTCTGATTGGCTGAGGCTGAGAAATTTTGTGATTGGCTGCTTTAGTCATGTGAGAACATGACTGTGGGGCTGAACAGGAACAAAATGAAGAGCTGAGGCAAGCAGTGCATTTAAACTGGAAAAACAGCAAATAGAGCATTTGTCACATCTAACAATTTAATTATATTATAAATTATAGTGAAATATTATATTAGAATAACATAAACAATGAACAAACAAATAACATCAGTACTACTAGTACAGGTACAACTGCTTCCTCTATTAGCACAAGTAGTATGCATACTACTATAAATAATACTACTTCTACAAACTGAAATACAATGCTCATATGTTTTTGAGTTGCACCTAGACATCCAGGAGTTGAAAAGAAAAGTCTGTCTTCTTATAAAGGCTTTAGCCAGAATCTTAGACACCAGTTGCTTAAAATTATTTTCTAAAACTTTTTTTTTCTCTTCATTTATTTTTTTTCAACATATAGTTGTTGTTTTTTAAAACATAGTTAATCTAATTAGTTAACTTCCCAGACTTTTAGCCTTGTGTGTATTATATCGAATTAAATGGTAAAATATCTATGTCCAAGTTGAGCAATTTTGTAAGGTAATGGTGAGGATAACTACAAATTTCATCTGGTAAAGCAGCCTGCTAATAGCTATCCCAAAAAGGCCTCACAATCATCCTGTATAACTAGCAAGTATTACTTTGGATATATCCAAAACATTTTTTTGCATGTAATTTTGTAGGCTTGTATAATTCTTTAGTTCAAAGTATTCAAAGAAGATAAAGCAGACTGACCTCCATCTAATTTATCTGCTTTCTAATTCATTTCTCATGCTCATTCATATTACCATGCTTTACTAATCTCTCTTGTCATTTCAGACCCTATTTTTCACCCGTCCACCAGTTGTAGTTATTCCTGCCCTAACCCATCACCTAATCAGTCTCCTGACCCACTGACCTGCTTCCTAAAAACTCTCCAGCCTTGTGTGCATGGACTTTTGCCTGTTTTGAGACCTCCTTGTGTTACATAACCCATTTTGTGTATCTGACTGTATTACTGGTGCAAATATCCTCTGCAATTATCCATCATGGTCACATCTGCATAGTAACAGGTATACATATTGTGTATACAGGTTTTATAGTTTGATTTTTTTTTTTTTTATACCTTGTTTTTGTCTTATTTAACACTCAGTCACTTTTTTCTTTGCATTTGACTCTTGACCTGCTGGAACAATTGAATCTCCCTAGTGTGAGAAGTTTATCTTATTTTATTTAATAATTATTGATCAACTAAAGTGTCTTTGTGTTGCCGGGGCTAGCTGGGAAGCTAGCAGAGGCTATCTGGCTGTGCTTTCCTCCATCATGCTCTGCTAGCCGCTCCCAGCTAGCTCCAGTTTGTTATTCAGCTTGAAGTGGGAAGAAGCAGCGGGTCTGTGGGCAGCTGAGTGAAGTGGAGCCTGAGGAGGAAGCACTGGTTAGCCCCGGTTTCACTACTGGCAGATTCACTCGCTACAGGGGCAAGGGAATAAAACCTAAACAGCCAATCAGAGTGTTCTCTTCCACCGACTAGCTCCACCGCTGATTCAACATGCTCAATTGGCTGAAAAGCCACCGATGCCACAGGCCGACAGCGTGGGACACACCACAAAAACTAGGCCGACAGATGCTCACTGATGGCCAGACTTAGTCGACGGCCAATCGTTGGCTTGGTGTGTCAGGGCCTTAAGACGGCAGGACAACTACCTAGTAATTGTTATGCATGTATCAGTAATTCATTTGTTGACAATAAAACTGAACTGAACTACTCTTGTCAATTTCACATGACTAACCAGCACTAAAAAGCAGCTGATCAGCTGTTCAGTATCCCTGATAATGCTGAATAGTAGTGCAATACCTGTGTTAAATACTGAATTGAATCATGCAGGGAATTAGTTATATTATTCCTGGACAAACCAAAATGAGTGCAGTTACATACACATCACATCTGTGTGCAAGGGTGGGTAAAAAACAACACTGAGAAAAGCCTGCACACTGAGTCCAACACACTAATTCTTTTAAAAACCCAGTGTATAAATCCCAGCTGCTTTTTCAAATAATTCACAAATGCTTTGAGCTAGGATGCTGAAATTAGAGTATGTGTATCAGGAGGTCAAAGGCATCGACCGTGCCGAGTTTCAGACCCATGTGACCTTCAGAAGTGCCAAAGGTCACTGTCTGGGGTGTGAGGCCTGCTTTTTTGAAATAATTCACAAACGCTTTGAGGCAGGGGCCTGTAATATGAGTATGTTTATCGGGAGACTAGGCACATCTGTCGGGAAGGGCTTGGAAGTGAAATCTTGTGGTGTGCATACATAGGTCGTAATGCAGTTAGTGCGACTCCTGACGACAGAAACACACATCATCAGATATGCACACTGAAAAGATCTCTGCGACGGCCACTCTTTCATTTTGGGCTACTGCCAAGCAGAGCTAGTTAGCTTTGCAGAGGGTCCACAGAGTTGGGACTCAGGGAGACTGGTATAGGTCCTATATGGAGCCCACAGGCCAAGTTTCATGCAGTTTGGTCCACTTTTGTGGCAATGGCGAGCATTCAAAGGTCGGAAAAGGCGATCCTTTAAAGCCCCGCCCAACGGAAAGTACTGGTCCGATCTGCACCAAATCAACGTCTATCTGCTTGTCTGGGGCCCCCGAACAAAATAAAAATAGTTCAGACTTCCACGACTTTTACAAAATTGTTTGCTCCAAAACGTCCTCCTGGTTCAGAGGGTGTAGAGGGCTACAGGTCTTACAGCTCCTGATTGAGAGATTCTGAAACGAGCAAAAACAATTTCTACAGGACTTTGTTTTTCCCCCTCTGGAATATTGTTTAGGGGCCCCTGGGGATCCTCTGCTCCAATTCTGGTGTCCCTGGGGTCAAAGGTCGCTGTGTGGCGGCCAAAAAGACACATTTTACAAAAATGCCTTTTTTTAAATAATTCACAAACGCTTTGAGCTAGGATGCTGAAATTAGAGTATGTGTATCAGGAGGTCAGGTGCATCGACCGTGCCAAGTTTCAGACCTGTGCAACCCTCTGAAGCCTGCTTTTTAAAAAAATAATTCACAAACGCTTTGAGGCAGGGGCATATGAGTATGTTCATCGGGACACTGGGCACGTCTGTCGGGAAGGGCTCAGAAGTGAAATCTTGTGGCGTGCAAACACAGGTCGTAATGCAGTTAGCGAGAATCCTGATGACAGAAACACACGTCGCCAGATATGCAAACTGAAAAGATCTCCGTGACAGCCAGTCATGTAATGTGAGCAAGGCTGAAGTCAAGATCATATCGATAAGAAAACATCCAGAATTATTTTTTTTACTGCAAACGAAGTGGCAAATATTATCTTGGAGGACATCATTGCATTTGATTGACTATATTTCTATCATTTTGGATGTAAATATTGCATTTTTATTTCAGATAAAACACGTATTTGACTTGTGAATGAGTCAATGGAATTTCTTGCAACAATGAAAAAATACTGGCAATCATGTTTTGGACAGCTGTGAAGTGACAGAATGTTCCACCATCATGGTTCTTATATACCAGATTCCAGAGAGTCTCCCCTCTTCATATATGTCAGAAGATGTCAACTTCCAACTTGCTATGGTGATATACATGTAAAATCAAAGAATTTAGTGACACAGATTTTTTTTGGTCATTAATATAAAAATTAACATAAAATACAGGCACATAGAAGGACATGTAATGATGGCGAATCTGGATAGCCTCGACTGTCCTGAGAAAAACAAGACATAGCATGTGTATGTAGCCTTTATATTGACTGTGATATGAGCTTAAAAGTAAAGGCAGGAAAAATACCCCAAAAAATGCCTAGGACCCAAAGGGTTAACTCTGCTCTGAGGCTGCAGCAGTCGGGTGCAGGGGGGGGGGGAGGGCCCCTCCTCCTGATGGCCCATTAATTAAGGCTGAGCTGAAGGCAGCAGAGGACCAAACAATATTCTGCACTTCTCAGCTCTGACACTCAGGCCTGTTTACAGTAGTAGTAATACCACAGTGTTAAAATACTTGCTTACAAGTAAAAGTCAGGCATTAAAAAATACTTAACTGTATACTTATTAAGTTTACAGTTACATTATTAATACTTAAGGTATAAATATCAAAAAATAAACTTAAGCAACGTAGTGTGATTTTATCATTTATCATTAGATCATAATAATTGATGCTTTACTTAGTTTATCACTTTAATGTTTCAGCTGGTAAATATGGAGCTAATTTGAATTACTTTGTACTACTAAGTACTTGAGTAAATCTATTCAGTTACTTTCCATTGCTGATGTATATATCACACATGAGGGAAATAAATAAAAAGCATAAAATAAAGTGCAGACTTGTGTTGGGATGTTGCTCAGACTGAATGCATGTATACTGCTGTGCCTCTGCTCAGCAGCTCACAGTCAGGTCAGGCCTCAGGGTGGGGGAGGGGAGACACACTCAACCACCTGCACTGCACTTAGTGCTGCATTCAGGGAGTATGGGATACAGTTATACTGGTCTGATTGAACGTGTTTTATACTAAAATAGAGGACAGCTCAAATCTCTGATGATGTAGTAATTATTTCATGACCAAGAGTAAAATATAAATTGAGTTACTGATTTCCAGTAAGAATATTTAACTTCATGAGTCACATTTTCGAGTTTTGTAAAACTTCCATTCAACACGATTGCCCACAATTCGGACTTTCCTTGTGGACATGAATGCATCACTAGAAACGACACGGAAGGCACGGAGGCTACAGTGACTGTCAGGAGGCTTATGGCATGGATATAACAGCCAACACCCAAGCAGAACATGAGAAAACTCTACAATTGATTGAGGTAAGACATATTTCATTTTTTATCAAACTACATTAGGCCAAAAAATAGACGTCTTTGCTCGCCGTCCGGTGTGCTCTCCAGCCTGAGTGAAACAGTTTAGCTAACGTTAGCTTGTACTTAATCAGATGGAGAGAAGGCTAATGTTAATTAGCAAGGGAGCAAAACACAGTGTTTGTCAGTCTCTGTTTCATTACACTGTTACGGTTTTATGATTGGTGTCATGTTTAATCATCAGATTTAAAGGTGTATTTTACGGTATGTATAATGGTGGATGAAACTTAGCTGTGCTCTTATAGCCACTGGACACCAGTATTATTTGAAAGCTAGACAGTGACTGATAGTCCCCAAATTGGGAGACTTTGGAAGAGACTTTGCAAACACAGTGAACATCAGTAGGGATTTACAGAAACAAAAATTTAAAGATAAAGGGTTGTACATGACAAATATCACATGCAAACGTGGTGCAATTTTGGAGAGCTCGCCTGAATTTTCTGTACTAAAACCTCTCTAATATTGTTCTGCTTCACTTTATCAGAATCAGCCTTTGCAGAGTTAATGTTCACATATTGTACTATGATGTGATAGAGGTTTTGAGCTGCAGCTGCATCATTCCAAAGGGATACTCATCCTGGAAATGCTTTTTTTTTTGTTTTGTTTTTTTTTAAGGCGATTTTTCAATTTTCAAGCAGAAGCCTACAAAATAGGCTCAAGGCCTCTACACATGATCAGCTGTAAAACTGCTTTGTGCTGGCTGTACCATTGTTTGTCTATTGAGAGGGCGGCAACGCCTGACAAAGGGGCACCGCTACCCTTGGTGTCGCGCACCGCTCGGATTTTTCTGCCCGAGCACTGCGCACAGAGTTGAAATTAATTGAAATTTGACAGAATTTACCTCGCGCTGCACCTGGCGGTGAGCAAAGTGTGTTGTTCTTATCATGTGAAGGCTGCTTCAGGGTTATTTTCTGAAGCACTGAATATTCTGTAACATTGAGAGCCCCGCGGCTCTACACAACATAGCTAATTAGGTTTACGCCAATTAAGTTACCAACTCCAAGTTCAAAGGCTATCGCATATATGGTATTAATGAAAATTCATGTAACTACTAACTAACGTGTATAAAGTAGGTAACTCAAAGTGTGCATTTTCAAGAGAAACCATGCTGATGTCTGAATACAAATATTAGTGACCACCTGCTCTATAAACCCTACCTTACCCACCTACATCTACACTGTGATATGGTGTGTTAGTGTGTCTGTGAGTATGATGAACTGGAGTTAATGCTGAGGTGATGATCTTCTTTTCTTGCAGAAGAAGTAGATGTTCTGACTCAAAACACTGTGACTGGAAGACCATCGGATGAGATGAAAAAGAGTGAGAAAACAGGTAAACTCTTCTTCTGTCAGCTTATTTTGTTTCCTCCTGCTGCACTGTAGTGTCAAATCATGTTCTATATCTTAACCTCTTTAACTCCGGTTGGACGCCGGCGTCCGCCCTCCCTCCTTCCTCTGTTAAATGGGATCTCACAGGCACATTACGTCATCAAACCATGTGATGCTTGATATCACCGGAAACAGGAAGCTCTCGGCTTCCCGAAGAAAGAGGATCACAACTTTCACGTTTCATATGGCTTTATTTGGTGATATTCTATGGTTTCTGTCATAAACAACATCAGCTATCATTATCACACCTGATTTCAATAAGGTGTGATGTTTGAGTGTTGTTTGATCACTGATAGTACTGTTTTGAAGCTGAGTGACCGACTTGTCATTTGGAGCTCTGCCTGGATCTTTTCATGGAAAAAACACTGTAGAATGGTCATACTTTGAGCAGTCTTCTTCAGATTTGAAACAAGTGTTCATTGATAGTGTGCCTACAGCCCCACAGGGTCATTTACCTGCTCAGATGAACCCACAGACAGTTATTTGTACTGAAAATATTTTTTTATTTTATTTTAGGCAAAATCTTCAACTTATTACTGATTTCAGAGGCCCATTACTCTGTCTCTGTATCACCTAGAGTGTTTCTAGCACTTTCACAAGAAACTTCAGGGAGTTTGCTTTCTGGCAAGACCTCATGCATGCATGTAGTCAGAGCGGTTCAGAGGCTACAGTCATTTTAATTTCGGGATGTCATTTTAGGCATTTACGCTACAAAATGGGGGTGGAGTGCAAGAGGTTAATACACTATTAATTTAATTTGAATATTTTATGTAGTTTCACACTGCAATAATGTTGCTCTCTTGCTGTTTTTCCTCTTGATGGATCCTCCAAAGGAAAGAGACGAAAGAGGGTTTCTGAACCTGTTGAAGATTCAGATGGTATGAACATACAGTAACTTCACATTCATTGCAGAAGCACTGTGATAAGGTGTTGAACTGGAGTTAATGCTGAGGCGATGATCTTCTTTTCTTGCAGAAGAAATAGATGTCCTGACTCAAAACACTGTGACTGGAAGACCATCGGATGAGATGAAAAAGAGTGAGAAAACAGGTAAACTCCATACACCAATGGATATTTTGCTCCAAAACTGACCAAGTGCTTCACATAAAAACAAATGGAATTAATATAAAAACAGGCACAAGAGACCATAATTTATGAGATGGGTGGATAAAACACACAGAACAATAATAATTAAAGCTGCAAGCAGCGTTTGGCGGGACCTCGCCCGTTTCGGCCTCCAGCGAATTATTTAGAAATATCACACACATTGCTACAAACATCAGAAAATTCTCACAGAGCTGATCGTTTTTGTGTTTGAATTTTTGCTGTAGCTATGTAGAAGTGATATGATAATATGCAAATTAGATGAGTGAATTTTCTCCCATCAGATTCCTGTTTCTTCATTTTGAGGATGAGATGACAAAAATAACACAACTACATGCTGCAGTGGCCATTTTAGTGTGGCTAGGCAGCGCTAGAGGGCACATTTTGGCAGTTTAGGGGTTAATTTCATGATTTGCTAAAATTGTTTACCGGTTCTGATATGCGTGCCAATTTTCGTGAGTTTTTGAGCATGTTTAGGGGGTAAATAGGGTCCTCGCCTTCGGCGAGGACTACTCGCGGAGGAGTCCTCTGTCTTCAGGCTCGGTCCCTAATAATGAAAAGTTTTCTCATTTACAGTATGCCTTTATCTCTCACCACTTTCAAGCCAGAGCATATTGAAATGTAGAAATGAATATTTTCCTCAAATAACTCTGGCAACTAAAGGGATAAAATGGAGATTCTGCCGCTGTCATGTCATCAGGTAAATTTTAGAATCACACACACATCATGTTTCTGTGACTTTGTGACAGTGGTTGCCATGATCACTAAGTAGGTGCAGCTAGGGTCAGAGTGAGAGAGTGGTTTGATCTGTCTACGACATGCCTACAGGCCACAGTGATCTTTTTAGTGCACCTAGGTGGCGCTAGAGAGCCCATTTTGGCACTTTAGGGGTTAATAATGTGCACTTCCTGTTTCAAATGAAGATTGTGCTGCTGTAATCTGTCCTGTAAAGATTGTGAGACACAGAGACACAGACAGACACACAGACAGAGACACAGACAGAGAGAGAGACAGACACAGAGAGAGAGAGAGACACACAGACAGACACACAGACAGAGACACAGACAGAGAGAGAGACAGACACACAGACAGACACACAGACAGAGACACAGACAGAGAGAGAGACAGACACAGAGAGAGAGACAGACACACAGACAGACACACAGACAGAGACAGACACAGAGAGAGAGACAGACACAGAGAGAGAGACAGACACACAGACAGACACACAGACAGAGACACTGACAGAGAGAGAGACAGACACAGAGAGAGAGACAGACACACAGACAGACACACAGACAGACACACAGACAGACACAGAGACAGAGAGAGAGACAGAGACAGAGAGCTGCTGCCCTGTGTCTGTGTCTGTGTCTGTGTGAGCAGCCGTTGTCATGGAGATTCATGACTTGCCTGCAGTTGCGGCACACAGCCACAGACAGAGAGGGAAGATCAGCACAGGCTTTTTAACATGGGTTTTGAGTCCTCGAACAAATTGTTCTCACAGCCAAACCGTTGGTCCAAAAAAGGAAATAAAGTGATGGTGAGAGACAGCCACTTGTCGTGAACGTACGTGGTGATTTTTATATTTTTGGAGTGAAATTTGTGGTCAGGGGAGCGAGTTTAAAATGCGTTGCACTGAAGCTGTTTCCAGAAATTTCTCCTCTGAGTTTACATGGGAGTGAATGAGAGAAAAATCGGCACTCCCTTCACTTTGGAGCCACTGGGCAAAAATGTGTACGTGTGACAGACTCCATGTCAACATTTCTGTAACCAGGACAAATTTTCCTACGTTTTGTGATAGAAATTGTGTCTGTACAGTGAAAATTGTGGCCATGGCAGCGAGTTAAAGACAAAAGTTTTAGACGAGTTTTTAGAGCTCTCTCCACTCTAGCGCGAAACATTCCGTGCATAGACACCCATTATAAACGGAGAATTTCTCCACTTTTGCTCATGGTACTCTGAGAGGCACCGAGAAAAAACGATAAAAGATAGGGAAAAGATGAAAACATGAGTGAATACATGAGACCTGTGGCAACATTTGAGAGTTGGAATGGAGTCTGTAGCTCAAAGTATGGCGACACTGTAAAGGCTCGAAAAAGCCCAAAGATTGGTCTCTTTCTCCCCCCTGCCGCCATTCATTTCCTATGGGACAGCTTTCGACGGCCGTCAGGACGTTTTTCTGACATCTCACCTTCAGGATCCCACAAAATCCAAACGAAGCCAGGAATGGAAAAGTTACGAATAACTTTTGATTAGAAGGAGTTGATCTGGAATCCCTGCAAGTTTGAAGCCGGTGGGATAAACGGTGTATGAGAAGATGTTTTTTTTAGGAAATGCAGTTTTATGCAGTTTTAAGGCAAAATCTTACTTTGAAAGGGAAATTACGTCACTTCCTGTTGGTTTTAGGTCAGGGGTCACAGCGCGTGATTTTTAGGTCTTGATGAGACAAACACAGCAGTTTTCGTTTGATGTTTCTACGACGTTCCCACAGGCCGTAGCGGCCATTTTTGTGTGCCTAGGTGGCGCTAGAGAGCTCATTTTGGCACTTTAGGGGTTAATTGCATGATTGCCTAAAATTTTTCACCAGTTCTGATGTGCGTGCCAATTTTGGTGAGTTTTTGAGCATGTTTAGGGGGTCAAATCCCAGTTTAAAGTGGCGGCGGGAGAAAGAAAGAATAATAATAATAAACATTACAAAAACAATAGTGTTTCCTCGCCTTCGGCGAGGACTGGTCAGCCCCCAATTGACAGTTAAGAAGCATTAGGGTCCTCGCCTTCGGCGAGGACTCCTCTGTGAGTAATGTTTTTGACTCTGGGCATGTTTCCTAATCAACGTTCAAAATACAAGAGGGTCCTCGCCTTCGGCGAGGACTGCTCCCTGAGCAGTCCTCTGCCTCTAGGCTCGGTCCCTAATTAAAGCTGCAAGCAGCGTTTGGCGGGACCTCGCCCGTTTCGGCCTCCAGCGAATTATTTAGAAATATCACACACATTGCTACAAACATCAGAAAATTCTCACAGAGCTGATCGTTTTGATGTTTGAATTTTTGCTGTAGCTGTAGCTATGTAGAAGTGATATCACAATATGCAAATTAGATGAGTGAATGTTCTCCGATGAGATTCCTTAATTTTGAGGATGAGATGACAAAAACAACACACCTATAGGCTGCAGTGGTCATTTTAGTGTGTCTAGGTGGCGCTAGAGAGCACATTTTGTCACTTTAGGGGTTAATTTCATGATTATCATAAATTGTTCACTGGTTCTGATATGCGTGCCAATTTTCATGAGTTTTTGAGCATGTTTAGGGGGTAAATAGGATCCTCGCCTTTGGCGAGGACTACTCGCGGAGGAGTCCTCTGTCTCCAGGCTCGGTGCCTAATAATGAAAAGTTTTCTCATTTACAGTATGCCTTTATCTCACACCACTTTCAAGCCACAGCCTTTTGAAATGTAGAAATGAATATTTTCCTCAAATAACTCTGGCAACTAAAGGGTTAAAATGGAGATTCTGCCGCTGTCATGTCATCAGGTAAATTTTAGAGTCACACACACATCATGTTTCTGTGAGTTTGCGACAGTGGATGCCATGATCACTAAGTAGGTGCAGCTAGGGTCAGAGTGAGAGAGTGGTTTGATCTTTCTAGGACATGCCTACAGGCCACAGTGATCATTTTAGTGCAACTAGGTGGCGCTAGAGAGCCCATTTTGGCACTTTAAGGGTTAATAATGTGTACTTGCTGTTTCAAATGAAGATTGTGCTGCTGTAATCTAGCCTGTAAAGATTGTGAGACACAGACACAGAGACAGACACACAGACAGAGACACAGACAGAGACAGAGAGAGAGACAGACACACAGACAGACACACAGACAGAGACAGACACACAGACAGAGACAGACACACAGACAGAGACAGAGACAGAGAGCTGCTGCCCTGTGTCTGTGTCTGTGTCTGTGTGAGCAGCCGTTGTCATGGCGATCCATGATTTGCCTGCAGTTGCGGCACACAGCCACAGACAGAGAGGGAAGATCAGCACAGGCTTTTTAACATGGGTTTTGACTCCTCGAACAAATTGTTCTCACAGCCAAACCGTTGGTCCAAAAAAGGAAATAAAGTGATGGTGAGAGACAGCCACTTGTCGTGAACGTACGTGGTGATTTTTATATTTTTGGAGTGAAATTTGTGGTCAGGGGAGCGAGTTTAAAATGTGTTGCACTGAAGCTGTTTCCAGAAATTTCTCCTCTGAGTTTACATGGGAGTGAATGAGAGAAAAATCAGCACTCCCTTCACTTTGGAGCGACTGGGCAAAAATGTGTACGTGTGACAGACTCCATGTCAACATTTCTGTAACCAGGACAAATTTTCCTACGTTTTGTGATAGAAATTGTGTCTGTACAGTGAAAATTGTGGCCATGGCAGCGAGTTAAAGACAAAAGTTTTAGACGAGTTTTTAGAGCTCTCTCCACTCTAGCGCGAAACATTCCGTGCATAGACACCCATTATAAACGGAAAATTTCTCCACTTTTGCTCATGGTACTCTGAGAGGCACCAAGAAAAAACGATAAAAGATAGGGAAAAGATGAAAACATGAGTGAATACATGAGACCTGTGGCAACATTTGAGAGTTGGAATGGAGTCTGTAGCTCAAAGTATGGCGACACTGTAAAGGCTCGAAAAAGCCCAAAGATTGGTCTCTTTCTCCCCCCTGCTGCCATTCATTTCCAATGGGACAGCTTTCGACGACCGTCAGGAAGTTTTTCTGACATCTCACCTTCAGGAGCCCACAAAATCCAAACGAAGCCAGGAATGGAAAAGTTACGAATAACTTTTGATTAGAAAGAGTTGATCTGGAATCCCTGCAAGTTTGAAGCCGGTGGGATAAACGGTGTATGAGAAGATGTTTTTTTTACGAAAGGCAGTTTTTTGCAGTTTTAAGGCAAAATCTTACTTTGAAAGGGCAATTGTGTCACTTCCTGTTGGATTTAGGTCAGGGGTCACTGCGCGTGATTTTTAGGTCTTGATGAGACGAACACGGCAGTTTTCGTTTGATGTTTCTATGACGTTCCTACAGGCCGTAGCGGCCATTTTTGTGTGCCTAGGTGGCGCTAGAGAGCTCATTTTGGCACTTTAGGGGTTAATTGCATGATTGCCTAAAATTTTTCACCAGTTCTGATGTGCGTGCCAATTTTGGTGAGTTTTTGAGCATGTTTAGGGGGTCAAATTCCAGTTCAAAGAGGCGGCGGAAGAAAGAAATAAATAATAATAAACCTTACAAAAACAATAGTGCATTCCTCTCCTCCGGCGAGGACTGGTCAGCCCCTAATGAAGAGTTAAGAAGCATTAGGGTCCTCGCCTTCGGCGAGGACTCCTCTGTGAGTAGTGTTTTTGGCTCTGGGCATGTTTCCTAATGAGCGTTCAAAATACAAGAGGGTCCTCGCCTTCGGCGAGGACTGCTCCCTGAGCAGTCCTCTGCCTCTAGGCTCGGTCCCTAATAATAAAAGTAAAGATACAAATAGAGCACACAAAATGCATAAAATCAAGTAAAACAACATTTAAGAGAAATGCAGCAGTGCGGAAGTGCGAAACAAAGCAGAAAAAAAGTTTCAGGCCTGTATCAGGTTACGAAACAGTCTCAGTTTAATACTGATACCTCTGTATTACCCACCTAAGCAAATGAGACCATTATTATTAGGGACCGAGCCTAGAGGCAGAGGACTGCTCAGAGAGCAGTCCTCGCCAAAGGCGAGGACCCTCTTGTATTTTGACCGTTCATTAGGAAACATGCCCAGAGCCAAAACACTACTCACAGAGGAGTCCTCGCCGAAGGCGAGGACCCTCATGCTTCCAAACTCTTCATTAGGGGCAGACCAGTCCTCGCCGGAGGCGAGGACACTATTGTTTTTGGAAGGTTTATTATTATTTATTTCTTTCTTTCTTTCTTTCTTTCTTCCGCCGCCTCTTTGAACTGGAATTTGACCCCCTAAACATGCTCAAAAACTCACCAAAATTGGCACGCACATCAGAACTGGTGAAAAATTTTAGGCAATCATGCAATTAACCCCTAAAGTGCCAAAATGAGCTCTCTAGCGCCCCCTAGGCACACAAAAATGGCCGCTACGGCCTGTAGGAACGTCGTAGAAACATCAAACGAAAACTGCCGTGTTTGTCTCATCAAGACCTAAAAATCACGCGCTGTGACCCCTGACCTAAATCCAACAGGAAGTGACGTAATTGCCCTTTCAAAGTAAGATTTTGCCTTAAAACTGCATAAAACTGCATTTCCTAAAAAAAACATCTTCTCATACACCATTTATCCCATCGGCTTCAAACTTGCAGGGATTCCAGATCAACTCTTTCTAATCAAAAGTTATTCGTAACTTTTCCATTCCTGGCTTCGTTTGGATTTTGTGGGCTCCTGAAGGTGAGATGTCAGAAAAACGTCCAGACGGTCGTCGAAAGCTGTCCCATTGGAAATGAATGGCAGCAGGGGGGAGAAAGAGACCAATCTTAGGGCTTTTTCGAGCCTTTACAGTGTCACCATACTTTGAGCTACAGACTCCATTCCAACTCTCAAATGTTGCCACAGGTCTCATGTATTCACTCATGTTTTCATCTTTTCCCTATCTTTTATCGTTTTTTCTCGGTGCCTCTCAGAGTACCATGAGCAAAAGTGGAGAAATTTTCCGTTTATAATGGGTGTCTATGCACGGAATGTTTCGCGCTAGAGTGGAGAGAGCTCTAAAAACTTGTCTAAAACTTTTGTCTTTAACTCGCTGCCATGGCCACAATTTTCACTGTACAGACACAATTTCTATCACAAAACGTAGGAAAATTTGTCCTGGTTACAGAAATGTTGACATGGAGTCTGTCACACGTACACATTTTTGCCCAGTGGCTCCAAAGTGAAGGGAGTGCCGATTTTTCTCTCATTCACTCCCATGTAAACTCAGAGGAGAAATTTCTGGAAACAGCTTCAGTGCAACACATTTTAAACTCGCTCCCCTGACCACATTTATGAGTCCAGAAATATAAAAATCACCACGTACGTTCACGACAAGTGGCTGTCTCTCACCATCACTTTATTTCCTTTTTTGGACCAACGGTTTGGCTGTGAGAACAATTTGTTCGAGGAGTCAAAACCCATGTTAAAAAGCCTGTGCTGATCTTCCCTCTCTGTCTGTGGCTGTGTGCCGCAACTGCAGGCAAATCATGGATCGCCATGACAACGGCTGCTCACACAGACACAGACACAGACACAGGGCAGCAGCTCTCTGTCTCTGTGTCTGTCTGTGTCTCTCTCTGTGTCTCTGTCTGTCTCTCTGTCTGTGTGTCTGTCTGTGTGTCTGTCTCTGTCTGTGTGTCTGTCTGTGTGTCTGTCTCTCTCTCTGTCTCTGTCTGTGTCTATGTCTGTGTGTCTGTCTCTGTGTCTGTGTCTCACAATCTTTACAGGCTAGATTACAGCAGCACAATCTTCATTTGAAACAGCAAGTACACATTATTAACCCTTAAAGTGCATAAAAATGGGCTCTCTAGCGCCACCTAGTTGCACTAAAATGATCACTGTGGCCTGTAGGCATGTCGTAGAAAGATCAAACCACTCTCTCACTCTGACCCTAGCTGCACCTACTTAGTGATCATGGCAACCACTGTCACAAACTCACAGAAACATGATGTGTGTGTGATTCTAAAATTTACCTGATGACATGACAGCGGCAGAATCTCCATTTTAACCCTTTAGTTGCCAGAGTTATTTGAGGAAAATATTCATTTCTACATTTCAATATGCTGTGGCTTGAAAGTGGTGAGAGATAAAGACATACTGTAAATGAGAAAACTTTTCATTATTAGGGACCGAGCCTGAAGACAGAGGACTCCTCCGTGAGTAGTCCTCGCCAAAGGCGAGGACCCTATTTACCCCCTAAACATGCTCAAAAACTCACGAAAATTGGCACGCATATCAGAACCGGTAAACAATATTAGCTAATCATGAAATTAACCCCTAAAGTGCCAAAATGTGCTCTCTAGCGCCACCTAGGCACACAAAAATGGCCACTGCAGCCTGTAGCTGTTTGTTTTTGTCGTCTCATCCTCAAAATGAAGAAACAGGAATCTGATGGGAGAAAATTCACTTATCTAATTTGCATATTGTCAGATCACTTCTACATAGCTACAGCTACAGAAAGCACTCAAACATCAAAACGTTCAGCTCTGTGAGAATTTTCTGACGTTTGTGGCAATGTGCCAAAATGGGCGCGAGGCGAGGTCCCGCCAAACGCTGCTTGCAGCTTTAATTATTAGGGACCGAGCCTAGAGGCAGAGGACTGCTCAGAGAGCAGTCCTCGCCGAAGGCGAGGACCCTCTTGTATTTTGACCGTTCATTAGGAAACATGCCCAGAGCCAAAACACTACTCACAGAGGAGTCCTCGCCGAAGGCGAGGACCCTCATGCTTCCAAACTCTTCATTAGGGGCAGACCAGTCCTCGCCGGAGGCGAGGACACTATTGTTTTTGGAAGGTTTATTATTATTTATTTCTTTCTTTCTTTCTTTCTTTCTTCCGCCGCCTCTTTGAACTGGAATTTGACCCCCTAAACATGCTCAAAAACTCACCAAAATTGGCACGCACATCAGAACTGGTGAAAAATTTTAGGCAATCATGCAATTAACCCCTAAAGTGCCAAAATGAGCTCTCTAGCGCCCCCTAGGCACACAAAAATGGCCGCTACGGCCTGTAGGAACGTCGTAGAAACATCAAACGAAAACTGCTGTGTTTGTCTCATCAAGACCTAAAAATCACGCGCTGTGACCCCTGACCTAAATCCAACAGGAAGTGACGTAATTGCCCTTTCAAAGTAAGATTTTGCCTTAAAACTGCATAAAACTGCCTTTCCTAAAATAAACATCTTCTCCTACACCGTTTATCCCACCGGCTTCAAACTTGCAGGGATTCCAGATCAACTCTTTCTAATCAAAAGTTATTCGTAACTTTTCCATTCCTGGCTTCGTTTGGATTTTGTGGGCTCCTGAAGGTGAGATGTCAGAAAAACGTCCTCACGGCCGTCGAAAGCTGTCCCATAGGAAATGAATGGCGGCAGGGGGGAGAAAGAGACCAATCTTTGGGCTTTTTCGAGCCTTTACAGTGTCGCCATACTTTGAGCTACAGACTCCATTCCAACTCTCAAATGTTGCCACAGGTCTCATGTATTCACTCATGTTTTCATCTTTTCCCTATCTTTTATCGTTTTTTCTCGGTGCCTCTCAGAGTACCATGAGCAAAAGTGGAGAAATTTTCCGTTTATAATGGGTGTCTATGCACGGAATGTTTCGCGCTAGAGTGGAGAGAGCTCTAAAAACTCGTCTAAAACTTTTGTCTTTAACTCGCTGCCATGGCCACAATTTTCACTGTACAGACACAATTTCTATCACAAAACGTAGGAAAATTTGTCCTGGTTACAGAAATGTTGACATGGAGTCTGTCACACGTACACATTTTTGCCCAGTGGCTCCAAAGTGAAGGGAGTGCCGATTTTTCTCTCATTCACTCCCATGTAAACTCAGAGGAGAAATTTCTGGAAACAGCTTCAGTGCAACACATTTTAAACTCGCTCCCCTGACCACAAATTTCACTCCAAAAATATAAAAATCACCACGTACGTTCACGACAAGTGGCTGTCTCTCACCATCACTTTATTTCCTTTTTTGGACCAACGGTTTGGCTGTGAGAACAATTTGTTCGAGGAGTCAAAACCCATGTTAAAAAGCCTGTGCTGATCTTCCCTCTCTGTCTGTGGCTGTGTGCCGCAACTGCAGGCAAGTCATGAATCGCCATGACAACGGCTCCTCACACAGACACAGACACAGACACAGGGCAGCAGCTCTCTGTCTCTCTCTCTGTCTGTGTGCCTGTCTCTGTCTGTGTGTCTGTCGCTGTCTGTGTGTCTGTCTGTGTGTCTGTCTCTCTCTCTGTCTCTGTCTGTGTCTCTGTCTGTGTGTCTGTCTCTGTGTCTGTGTCTCACAATCTTTACAAGACAGATTACAGCAGCACAATCTTCATTTGAAACAGCAAATACACATTATTAACCCATAAAGTGCCAAAATGTGCCCTCTAGCGCCACCTAGTTGCACTTAAATGGCCACTGTGGCCTGTAGGCATGTCGTAGACAGATCAAACCACTCTCTCACTCTGACCCTAGCTGCACCTACTTAGTGATCATGGCAACCACTGTCACAAACTCACAGAAACATGATGTGTGTGTGATTCTAAAATTTACCTGATGACATGACAGCGGCAGAATCTCCATTTTAACCCTTTAGTTGCCAGAGTTATTTGAGAAAAATATTCATTTCTACATTTCAATATGCTGTGGCTTGAAAATGGTGAGAGATAAAGACATACTGTAAATGAGAAAACTTTTCATTATGAGGGACCGAGCCTGGAGACAGAGGACTCCTCCGTGAGTAGTCCTCGCCGAAGGCGAGGACCCTATTTACCCCCTAAACATGCTTAAAAACTCACGAAAATTGGCACGCATATCAGAACCAGTGAACAATTTATGATAATCATGAAATTAACCCCTAAAGTGACAAAATGTGCTCTCTAGCGCCACCTAGACACAGTAAAATGACCACTGCAGCCTATAGGTGTGTTGTTTTCGTCATCTCATCCTCAAAATTAAGGAATCTGATGGGAGAACATTCACTCATCTAATTTGCATTTATCATATCACTTCTACATAGCTACAGCAAAAATTCAAACATCAAAACGATCAGCTCTGTGAGAATTTTCTGATGTTTGTAGCAATGTGTGTGATATTTCTAAATAATTCGCTGGAGGCCGAAACGGGCGAGGTCCCGCCAAACGCTGCTTGCAGCTTTAATTATTATTATTATTGTCATTATTATTACTATTAAGACTTGCATTTTGCAACACAAGGTTGTATGTAATCAAGATGTAGTCCATATGCTACTCAAAACTTTTTTTTTATATTGGAGTGTAGTGGATGAGTTCAGGAGTCTCAGTCTGAGGAAAGAAGCTGCCCTGTAGTCTGTTGATACAGCAGCAGAAACTTCTGTATCTCTTGTCAGACGGCAGCAGATACTTGTGAATCTTTTGTCAGAGAGCAACAGGGTGAACAGGCTGTGGCTGGTGGATATTATCTTTTATTATTACACAGCTCTATTAAATGCTGTATTCTGATTGGTCAGTCACGGCATTCAGCGGTCTGATATTACTGTGACTTTCTCTGCCAAAAACAAAAGAACACGGATTTGAATACACACTTGGCAGTCATGCTTAATGACATTTTACACGAGTTTTATGCCTCAGTTCAGTCCACTAAGCGTGGGTGGGTACAAAACTTTCACCAAAAGTTGTCGAATACGGTCGGTTTTAATGCACTTCGCGGAGGTAGACAACATTATTTATTTAACTGATAATTAGCTGGGATAATGTATAATGTATAATGAGCCGGTCCCAGTATTCACCGGCTCACTATACATTATCCCTTACGTATCCTTTAGGCTTTGGGCTGTCACCTCACTTCACTGACACGACTGATGCTCTGTAGATGGGTACCGATGATTGAGATGTGATTTTGTTTCAGGTTTGCCACGATCTGATCATTACACATTATATTCTCATTGCATCTTTATAAATACATTGCATGATTTAACTCTACACCATTTCCTATCTCGGTTTGTGAACACAAAACCGAGATATAAACCATGAGACAATAGAAATGTGTCAATTGATACAGATACTTCTATACTGTGTAAACCCAAATAGGTATCCCTTTACATGTCTGGTTGTATTAGTATCCTGCTGACAATATTGCAAAGGATTTTTGGTGGATTAATGATATAATACAGTGAATATAAATTTTCTTTTTCAGTTTTTGTTAAACAGTCTATAAATGGTTGTTTAATCAAATATACATGTTTTTTTAATAGTGAGGATGTCAGTACCTGTGTACATTTGTAATTTCTATTTCAGGTATGAATCCACAATTTCTCAATTAAAAAAAATGCCACCGCAGGCCCTGGAGTTCTGAAGAAAAAGCAGCAGTGTGGCGACAGCTGGGACAGTACATCATTCTGCAGAGAGTTCCTGGTAAAGAACTGTGTGTCAAGGCTATTGAAGCAGAACAGGTACTCTGTAGTCGCAACTGGAAAGATGTTAAGAACCAAGTCTACACTTCTATCACATCTCAAAAAAGGAAACTGTTGTAGTAAATTTTTATGTCTTGTGGGGTTTCCCCCAACTATCTTGTTCAAAATAAGATGGAACTGATGGGGTGGATCTTTATTAAGTTACTGTTCATGACTTGAAGAAAGTCCTTGATCCAGCTCTCGAGTAGTTTTTAAGTCATGTGGACAAAAATCTTGGCTATTTGTTAAACTGTACAACACTGAATTAAAGTAAATCTGGCATTACCTCATTTGTTAAGTCTTTTATCTAGTCCTATGGCATTAGTAAATACTTGCATGGGTGTGAAAATACAGGAAAATATTAAACTTATGAAAAATAAATGGGGTCAAGAGGGTGGACAAGTTGGGTTCTTAATAGAGTGAATATAATTGTTACGCTTCTTTGATATTGTGTATATCAAACATACAATGTATGTAATGTTACTAGTATTAGTGATGTAGAAGATTGATTTTTTTTAAACACAGTAGATCAAAACTAATATCTTCAAATGAAATCACATAACTGAAAGCCCCAAAGCTGCACTTGAGTACAGTGAGTATAGTAATTTGTTACTAAACACTTTTACGCATGAATGTCAAATAGAGCTGCAACAGTTAATGAAATGATTTTTCAACCACTGTTTTAATAATTGAATTATCATTGTAGTCATTTCTATGCACACAAAACTGGTTCCAGCTTCTTAATTATGCTAATTTGATGCTTTTCTTGTTATAAGTTGTAGTTATCTGAATATCTCTATTGAATATAATCTGAATATAACTATTGGACTGCTGGTAAGACAAAAGAAGTCATTGAAGACGTCACCTTGGGCTGTAGAAAATTATACAAGGCATTTTCACCATTTTCTGACACTTTATAGACAAAACAATTGATTAATCAAGACAATAATTGGCAGATTAATCAATAGAAAATTGAAAGTTGTTGCTAACTGCATCCTTGATGTCACCCATATTCTAAACAGTGCCAAGTAAAAGTGGAATCATGTGGAACAATAGTCTTGTTGATAAATGTCTGTGATATTAGTAATACAATTTTGCAATGCATCAGTATAATTTTACACAGACTTTAAACTTGAGAAATAAACACCAGAAGCTCAATTTAACAACACTGTTTGTTACCGAGTTGAGTCTGCAAAATGCTAGCAATATAATGTCTACTGATTGGCTACTGAGAGAGAAACTAAAAAAAAAAAAAAGTGCATGTCAAATCTGCCTAGCAACAGGGGTCGGTCCTCACAAGTATAGCAGTAAAATATTTTTTTTACTTTGAGTTTTCTGAAATCTGAAGTGACATTCTAACTCTCTAGTCCCACCTAGTGATAGCTTTGTTTTTTGCACCATTCTAGCTACAGTGGAAGTGGTGGTCCTCACAAAGACTTCCAAAAACGTGGTCCTCACAAAGAGATAAAGACACGTATGTGTGTGTGTGTGTGTGTAAGGCTTCTACTGTGAGGGGAGCTGGTGCTTTGCGAAGGGGCAGTCCAAGCTGTTCTTTCTAAAATCTGAAACAGTTCTTTCAGGTGAACCCTTTCTCTCTCCTCTTAGTTTCAACCTATCGGCCAGGATAAATGTTACCATTGTATATTTCAGCAAACATTTGTACATGGATGTGTTGAAACTTTACATTTCTTTATGTTTCACCAACACCATGGTTAACATGTGGTTCTGTTTGGCACAAAAAGCACCTAGTTATTGATAGGAAAAAATTATGTTTAAGCTTGAAATACCTGTTTTTCACTGCTCTAAATGCCAAATGTCTTGCTAAATAACCAACTGATTTGTTGTTTGTTGGTTTTAAACGGTAGTCTGCAGCTTGGCAGCCACTTAGGTGCTACGCCATCCACTATTTGATGCATGATATGATAGGTTTGAAATGTACAATGTAACATATTCATGGTTTGCAGAAATGTACAACACCAACATTTTCCTCTGGCGACCCGGCTGTTAGTCCTCTGTCTCACTGATGTGCTTTTTGTCTCTTCTCTCTGGGGGGGTAGTAGCTTTTCTTTCACACTCTATCACCTGTGCTCCCCCTGAGGGATTACGGTTACACAACAAAAATTGGACTCCTGTGAGTGCTCTTTGGTTTGGGTTGTGGTTAGACATAAATGACTCTGTGGTTTAAGCTTTGTCGAGGAGCTCTGTGGGGTTTTTTTAAAATCAGTGTAACAATGATCTTCTGTTACAGAATTCAATATCTTTTAGGATTTGGATATCAATATTTATTTAATAGTCTTTACAGGTCTGTGAATGATAGGCTGGGGTTATATAAGAATGAAACTAACAATGCATTAGTCAGTATGTCAGTACTGTCTGACTTCCCTTTTCTGTAAGTAGCTCTCAGCCCAAGCCCACTGGGTCCTACTGAAGACGTAAATATTTAAAGCTACACTAATCAATATTGTTATGTGAAAATGGATCAAATGACTGCAATGTGAAAAAAGTCACTTACAGTGGCAAAGCAACAGTTAGTATTACCAAACTGTGCAGTTCCCCTCAATTCAATTGTTTTAGTTTTTACAGCCTGCAAATGTACTATTATAGTTAACTCTTGCCACTCTCACTCATAAAGATGACTTTTGGATGTGACCAGCATGGCTCTAAATAAACACTAGTGTTTCAGCATATCTGATGGATGTGTAAATAATGGCGTCGACGGGTAGCCCACCAACTTCACCATATTTTTGTTTTGATTTGTTGTCTTTTCGCCTTTGATACTCAAGCATGTATGGCCTATGATAGCGATACACTCATCATTCATCACTCAACATTGGAGAGGAAAGCACAGGGATTGGATTAAGCTCCAGCGGCTAGCAGCTAATGGTGCTAACTTCATAAAAGGCATATTGCCGGCAACCATGCTGACAGAGCTTACTATGTTAACAAGGGGGGAACTGGATGGTGGGTGCTAAGCTTCCGTGACAATGCTGTCCTCATATCAGTGGTAACCGCCATACGGACGCAATGTAAAGCCTGATTTATGGTCGTGCATTGAATCGACGACGTCGGTACGTGGTTGCCGTGACGCCGTCGTGAACCCCTCGAACTTCTCCGTCACTCCGTTTCGTTGCAGTGCAATTCACCGCCAGAGCGGTAGGAGGCTTCGTTCCTTTCCTGAGTGGTTATCGTTGTCTCTAGTTGATTCTTTGTTTAGCTTCCGACTTTTCCGGTCACAGAGAAAACCTCACCTCACCTCACCTTGTCTTATCCTTTCTTATCTTATTTCCTGTGTATCTTTACATAGTAAATAGTGGTTTGCCTTTATGGTTTCAGTGTTTTTAATGTGTTAATCAATTCATTTTTGGTTTGGGTCATTTCATGGTGGTTGTTTACAATAGGACAAATATAGAATATAACTAGATTTATCCTGGATGTTTTTCAGTTAACTGACCACTATGTTCACATTACAAATGATTTTCAAACCATTTATAAAGCATTAATTGTGATCCATAAATTTATACAGATATCAAGGTCCTTATTGTAAAATCTAAACATTTTGTTTGTCAACAGCACCCAGTAATTCCTATGTGGTTATTTTATCTAAAACTATATCTATATGTATTGCTATTGTGATATAAAATGAGAAAAATGACGATGTATCCATATTGCTTGCTCTCTAACAGCTTTTAGGCTTGTCATTCAACACATATAGAAGCACACAAACACTGCCATCGATGTATATTTGCCTCAGCCCTCAGACTGACTTAATATTGGAAGCTACAGTTATCTGCTACAGTCATCTACTCTGTGGATTCAAATCCCAGTTCTGCAGCATATCAAACAGTTTAAATTAGCCGCAATATGAAAACTGTCAAGCTAAATTACATTCTAGGCTGTGTGAAGAGTTCATAGTCTCCAGGAAGATAAAAGTGACTTTTCTCATTGTTCAGACAGAGGAGATCAGCAGAACATTATGATTCTCTCCACTCCCTGAAATTGTTAATCCAACTTCCCATGCAGTAAAGGCTCTTTCATATTTTCTGTTTATTACAAGTATGATGGCCTCCATGGAAGCTGTTAATGAAGCTTCTTGGTAAGAACTTGATGATTTGAGATCCCCTTCTACAAAACAAACAGTCCCTTAACAATCTGCTCATGAGAGATAAAGGATTTGTAAATCTCTCTCTTTTTCTCTACACCACAAATATGTACAATATACTGTATACATCACCCACATCATCCATGTCTAATTCCGGTACATCTGCAGTGTATCACCTAATTGCCTCCAGTCTCCAGTGGGGCTTTATGAGACAGACCCACTTCCCAGTTAACCTCTGTTACCACGGAAACAGAGTCATGCCCCTCTCCCACCACAAACACACTCACCATCATCACATATGTGTACTTCTACATTTATAGTTGTTTTTCTGCTCTGGTTCTGCATTCACACACACACACACACACACACACACACACACACACACACACACACACACACACACACACACACACGCAGGCGTTATGTTACATGCTTTCAGTGACGTCCAGTAAACAGGAAACAGATGCCATTAAGTCACAGGAGAATTAGATGAATTTGTAATATTGCTGTTGGTTTGTATTATGCTTTTACATTTCTGATAGTTTTTCCATTTTAAGAGATTCATCATAATCATTACTGTGTTTCATACTATGACCTCAGTGTGTACAATATCCTAAAACATATACATACATACTGTATGTAAATACATATATATGTATGTATTTGCATTTCCAGTGACACAAAGTTGTAAATTTGCTGATTAGCACTAAACAAGCGCAGGTGAGACTGAAATTAATGTCGTAACAGTTTGTTATTAGCAGGTAACGTCTGTATCCATGTTAACAGCGCATCACCACTAATTATGCATCAACTACCTGTTTACTGTCAGGCACAATTACTTTGCTGCTCTTTACTTTTTTAACAATGTAATCGATACCTCCCTGAGTCTCCCATATTTTGTCACATAGGTAACAAGCCACAGTGCTTACTTTTATCACTGAACAGAGGATCTCCTAAAAATAATTCTTCTTTCAACTGCTGCACTGATTCTTCTCTCAACAGAGAAAATAATTACTGGAGTTATTGCCGATGCTTAAATAAAGTAGATATGAAAATTTCAGTGGATGATTGTTGATGCAGTATATTTCATCCACAACCGAGTTGTGACACATTTTTCAGAGTTTCTAAAATCTCTCTAAATGCTGAGATCAAAGGGAGGCTATAAAACTAACTGTTGAGAAAAGCTGCTGCAGCTTCTCAACTCTAATCCTTTCAGCCTTTATCATTTATAAAGTGTTAAGACATCACCAAAAAGTTACAGTTCAACCACAGCCTGGCTTAACTGATGATTACATTACTCTGACTAAACTTTTGAACTTTTGACCTGCTTGCTTTGTCTTGCTTTCAAAGCAGACACTAACTGTCACTTGGACACATGTGTTCTTCTCTGGCAAAGAGGTCGAACTTTTATGACAGGCTTACTACTCGCCATTTTAAAGGGACATTGTGTAACATTTTCAGTTGTTTATTGGCAAAAATTGATGTCTGCATTCATAAATATGTCATCACTGGTGTACTATTACCTCCACCAATAATCTGACTTATTCTCGTAAAAGGAGAATTTCGGATTTGTTTGTACATTGTGCGGGTAAGTCGTCTGTGGGGTTCCATTACGGTTCGCCATCTTGAGAATACACCCGCCAGCAAGGGACATACAGCACCGCCTTCGGCGTTTTCGTTGAGAGCCAGGCCAGCACTGTGTGACTGAGGAGCCGAAGGAGAGGAGCAGGCAGCGCTTCGCTACAACCCTGGCAAATTTGAAACTAATTTTTTTTGTTATGCGGCAGTAGTGCCGCTGGCCACTAACAGCTGTTTCAATTTACATCCGCCCCAACAGTCCTACGTTGTAAACACAGCCAGCATGGTGAGGAGGGGGTTTGTCAACTCGCGTCGCGTGTGTCTGTGTAGGAGCCTGAATGAATACTCCATGTAGTATCTGATGACATGGTTTCATCAGTGTTATCATAGCTTTTTGGTACATAGCGGCTCTGTTTGAATGCAGTATATGATTTCAACGTTAGATGGGAGAAATTCCTACACACTGTGGCTTTAAGACCATTTCTGAATGTCAGCAGACTTTCACAACTGGGTCAGAGTATTGAGCTGGGTATCATTTAAAAATCCAATCCTATAGCACCACTACCCTTAAAGTGTTATAGCTACCAATAGAGCACTTAATTTGATTTTTTTTCTCCATTTCAATCAATACCCATCATGGGAACAGAAGCATTTGGTTTCGTAAAATGCCATGAAATGCCACATTCTTGTAGTATAGCCATACTTTCGAAAGTTTTATTGTCATCTCGGCACAGCGCACTCAGTCAAATACAGCATGGATCACTTCACCACATCACAGATTGTATGGGTTGTAGCTGCTGCAATAGTGAGCCAATCACACATCCCATTAATTTGAAGAATGCTTGTGGTTATTGTCTGCAAGCAAACTGTACAAACCTGGATATAAAAAAGATTGAATGCAGGTACCCTTTGACTGGAGCAGTTTCTACTTGGTACTGGGTTATTTCAGTCAATACTGATACCCAGCCTTAGTCAGAAAGGAGTGCTTTGACTGATGCTGGTGAAGTGAGTGTCGGTGGATGGGTAGGTTTCCAAGGAGGAAGTGGGTATACTGTCATATATATTGCAATGGCTTTTTGGCTGATAGGTGGGTAAACTGTAAATGGCTAGAAAAAGAGGTGGTTATACCATGTACACCTGGGTATACCTTCCCCAAAACCATTTGTTTGACCACTTCTGAACAAAAATGGCCCATCAAATCAAGGCTGCATTTTCAGCATCAAAACTTATATATCCTTTTTGGGAAGACAGAAAACAATTTGGCTGTGTCTGTTTGTGTGTGTGTGTGTGTGTGTGTGTGTGTGTGTGTGTGTGTGTGTGTGTGTGTGTGTGTGTGTGTGTGTGTGTGTGTGTGTGTGTGTGTGTGTGTGTGCGTGTGTGTGTGGAGGTGTTGGGTACCTCAGTGACTCTTCTAAGTGGGCTACAAATGAATGACAGGCCAATAGAAGATAAAGTATTGACTGCTGGCCCTGGTGACTAACTTGGACGCTTCTGAATGCTGCCTTTCATTCATTTCATTGTCTTGAAGGTTATCTCCTGCTGCTTGTGAGTCACACTGCAACTGCCAAGCTCTTGTAAAACATAATATTATTTGTGCTGCTTGGAAGCAGCAATGTCCACCATGACGCACATGCTGACTCACAGAATTATTAAATGACTGTGGGGGTTCAGCCAGAATGGAAGGCTCAAGGCTGATTCTGATACCAAAATAATTTTTATTGACTGTTTCTCTGCAGACAATCCTGGTCGGGGACAGTGGAGTGGGAAAGACATCTCTGTTGGTGCAGTTCGATCAGGGAAAGTTCATCCCCGGCTCATTCTCAGCTACAGTGGGCATTGGATTCACGGTGTGTTTGCATGTACAATTTGTGTGTGTATCTTTTACATACAGGATATTTTCTTGTTAAGTGTCAACTAGCTCACTCAAATCACAAAAAATCATTTTTCATTTTTTGTCACTTACCTCTAGTGATATTCAGCCATAGAGAAAGTCCTGGTTTAACTGGACCAGTTTTTGAGATCTCTGTGTGAGATTTCTCCTTCCACTCCTACATGGTGGAGGTAAATGGAATTTTGTGAGTGGTGCTGGTTACACAAAAAATCAACACTAAAGGGTAGTTAAGGGCACACTGTCCCCATTACCCTGCACAGTTCACAGAGCATACATTTTTGGCTCCCTTGGGAAACAAAAGCACTCCTCAAACACTATGTAGGACATGCTGACCATCACACATCAATGGAAATGAACTGCTTTGTTGCCCACCAGCACTGTGACTCATGAGAGTAGAACAAGCCTGCTACTTTAAGTCTGTGATCAGAAAATAAGTGCTTGGCCCTGGCTTCTGCTGCAATTTTGACTTGAAGATGTTCCTGTTTGCTCCATGTGAGTGTGTACTATTTCCCTGGCCTGGTGGGAACAGGATTGACTAACCCGTAGCCTGGTGACTCTGTAACACAATGTCGTCCTACAAGTCTGATGGTGAAAGTAGTTGTTGCAGCTGGTAGGCTTCCTCTGGTTTTGGCCTTCTTTTGTTGTGCACAGTCTGTATTCTATTTTACATATAGATGTAAAATGGTGGTAGCAAAGTTACTATTTGTTCTGAAACAAAAAAAAAAAAAAAGCTAATAACCAAGCAGCAAATTTTGGGGCTGGAAGTGAAGCCAACTTAGTAGTGCCAAGAACTGCAGTTCCTTAAATGACCACTTGAGACTGACTCCAAAAGAGTAAATCCTTATAGACCACCATGTTAAAATGTCCAACTTCACAGCAGTAATAAACATGTTTACAGTCTGGTACAAAAACATGGTCTTGGTCTCTATAGCTGATTTCCACATTCATGACAACTGCAAGGGTCAGTGGGGGCATAACCCACGCATTTCAATGTTATTTAGGCTTGAAATTATGCATAAATGATCTGTCACTAAGCCCCGGCGTTTTGTGATAGTCTATCAAGCTGTCGGAGTTAGCATGGAGCCCACTGTTACTAACTGCACTCCCTGAAGAATCACTTTTTTTTTGTCATTTAAGTTTTTATTTGAATTTTGGTTTCAACAAACGTAAACAAAACAATCATGTAAAATAAAATACAATTAAACAAAACTATACATCGCAGCACATAAATATAACAAGACAGCACATCATCCATCCTACCTCTCAGAGATGCCAGCGCTATTCCAGGTTTACTCACAATAGCTCTCCACACTGGCTATCTTTTGTGGAGTAGTTTAAGCTTTAACAGAGGTGTTAAAATACAAATGGATGGTGACACACAGCTAATAAGCTATGATAGATTCCTCTATTCAAACCATTTTTATATTCCATCAAGGGTCAGCATCCCAATCGGCCAAATAAAGTTTGGCATTGTACGTTTCTGCAAACCATGGATAAGTCAAATTTTTCTGTTACATGTGTTGAAACTTCTTTATGTTTTAATTTTCAATTTTATGTTGGGACAGCGCTGTGGTTAACTGGGGTTAGGTTTGTACACAAAACACTTGGTCAGGGTTAGGAAAACAGCATGTTTTGGCTTAAAATACCCAGTTTGCTCACTACAGACAGGGCTGGTTATGTCCCAACCTCTCATTAAAAAATATCCATGATGGTCTCAAACAGTAGCCTGTTGCCTGGCTGATGGTAGCTGTCTCGCTTTGGTTTGGATGCTATCCACAATCCCCTCTTCCTCTTTAGGATAAACTCTGCTTATGTACATGTAATCTGATCTATGTCACTTTAGAAATGTTGATATGATGTGTATGAAACTTACAAATATATTGCATCCATGGTTTGCAGAAACATACAACGCCAACATTTTTTTCTTGCAACTGGGCTGTGGTCAGCAATGTCAGACAGATGCAAAGATTTGGAAGGACTAACTTCACCCATGTAATCCCATTGAAATGAATTGGTTTTTCCAGAATTTTACCATTTTAAATGCTGGTGTGACTGGGCCTTTAATCCAACTAACACATCACATAGTAACAGCAGCTCCAAGAAAAAACGTTAACAGAGCTCGGTGGGTCTGTAACAGGGTCACTGATTCTTCCAGGAGGTGCTGCTGTTGAATCTTCTAGATGTATTTTGTATGTGTATTGGAGTGGAGGCAGAAATCTCAAAACACAAAAATCTGAAATCTGAAATTGAAAAGATTGTTTTCTTTTTTTTTGTAATTTGAATGAATTGTTCCTTTAATCAGTCTTCAAACCATATAACCATCAGTGCAGTGCCCATTTTAACATAAATAACCATTTCTTTCTGCCCCTCCCAGAACAAAGTGGTTACTGTTGATGATGTAAAGGTCAAACTACAGGTCAGTAAGTAAATCAGTGCCACTGAAAACTTGACGTGCTTTCACAATAGCAAACTATTTTTAGAGCACAGGCTGGTTTCCTCTTGGGCACCAGTGTTGTAACTGAAAATTAGAGTTAGCCAAGTGGAACAAGGCCAAACTCTTTTTTTTCCTTGTACTGTTTCAGATTTGGGACACAGCAGGACAGGAACGGTTCAGAAGTGTGACACATGCATATTACAGAGATGCACATGGTGAGGCATACATGCATTATAATCTCCGCCTGACTCTTAGCTGCACTTTTACCCACAAATGTTACTGTCCTAGAGATGTACAGCAAGATAACCATCTGTTTATCCATCTTTTCTCTAAAGCTCTGCTCCTTCTATACGACATCACCAACAAAACCTCCTTTGATAACATAAGGGTAAGTCAGAGATAGGTCTATCGCCTGAATGATCACAGCCTTAACAAAAATTACCAAGGCTACAGGGTGTGTGTGTGTGTGTGTGTGTGTGTGTGTGTGTGTGTGTGTGTGTGTGTGTGTGTGTGTGTGTGTGTGTTATTGTAATCAACATGCCCTGTAAGTTTCATCCTAATGCAAACAAATGTTCTCTCTGATTTTTCAGATTGTGTATTCATGTGCCTGTCTGTCTTGTTTCAGGCATGGTTAACAGAGATCCATGAGTATGCACAGAGCGATGTAGTCATCATGTTGCTGGGCAACAAGGTGAGGGGGTATTGTTTGAGAAGCTCAGCAAGTGAAGGAAAAAGTGTTAAAGAATTAGAGAACGATGTGATCTTTAGTGACTATAAAACTGTGGCTTCTTATGATAACAGACCTATAATAGGGAATGGGAGTGTGTCGTCAACAGCAAGTCGGCCATTTTTGGAGGGTAAGGCTAAGAATGCCATCCACTAGCTGTTTACTGTGAGTGTCCAACAAAACGTCTGAAGTAACACAGAACAGTGCTCTGTGAATAAAATTCAAAACACAAAATGTAGAATATATAGTATGAAGTCAAACACAAAGGTAAGCTAACATTCACTTGCTACATTGGCCTACACTTCAGATTACCCAGTCTGATGGGAACTGAAACTCAAAGATTATCTATGTCTACCAAATAATCAAAAAAATCAGAATTAGAAAAAGAATCAGAAATACTTTATTGTTCCCTGAGGGTAAATTGCGATTCGTTACAGTCGCTCCAATGTAAAGAGTACATAAGTACAAATAAGACTAATAGAAGTATGTAAATATACAATAATAGAATAAGTATTATAAATGTGCAGTTTGCTACAGTGTTTTTACACTAGTGCTTTATGTATTAAAACTAAAAATATGTTCACTGTGCTGAGTTTGTAAGTGTGTAAAAATATACAAATCTGTGCATTGTGCTACATTACACTGTCTGAACCAGTGTTACATTCAGAAGTATAAAATGTATTATGCTATAATGTTCACTGCAATATATACAGTAATAGAATAAAATTATGTTGAATGAATATATATAATTCATTCAAGGGGTGTTGGTGAGAATAAATTAGTATACTGAAGAATATTGCACAGCTGAAAAATTGCAGTAGTGCGGCACTTGAATTATTGCACCAATTATTGCACTGTATTGCACAGTTAAGGCAGTGTTGCAAGGAATAATTGTACATATAAGTCACTATTGCACAGTAGAAACATAATAGATAATTATGAATTATAAATGCAGATAGGTGAATTAAGTCCAAATTCAAAGTCCATTGCTTAGTTTCACACTGTTTGCTGTCAGTTGGTGGCAGTAATTCAATAAGTAGCGTGATAATGCAAGCAAAAGGCAAGGAAGACAATTTATGTAAGAATGCAAACAGTGCAGGTTTCATGAATACTCTAAAACTTGTCATTGCAAATGTTTAATAAGGGAATGTTCAAAATGTTTACTTACTGTAAATGTAAATGTTGAGGATAAATTAAATAACTTCCTATATTACTATATGACTAACAGTGCATTTGCATTACTGAACCTGATGTTAACCATTCTAACCATTCTTTACTGCATCTCTCTATCAGGCTGACATGAGCAGTGAAAGAGCAATCAGGAGAGATGAAGGAGAGAGGCTGGCCAGAGTGAGTACTTCATTCACTGCTGTACAATCATAACTAATGTGCTTTTACTCAGCTGTGGGGCGGCTGTGGCTCAGAGGTAGAGCGTAGACTAATCGAAAGATCAGAGGTTCGATCCCCGGCTCCTCCAGTCTGCATGTCGAAGTATCCTTGAGCAAGATACTGAACCCCAAATTGCTCCTGATGGCTGTTCCATTGGTGTGTGAGTGTGTTAAAACTGAGTAGCAGGTGGCACCTTGTATGGTAGCCTTGGCCACCAGTGTGTGAACGGGTGAATGTGACTCGTAGTGTAAAAAGCGCTTTGAGTGGTCAGATGATGAGAAAGGCGCTATACAAATGCAGGTCCATTACCAGGTCCATTTACTGATGTTTGCTCCTCTTCTTGTCTTCAGGAGTATTCAGTTCCTTTCATGGAGACAAGTGCAAAGACAGGAGTCAACGTAGAACTGGCCTTCACTGCTGTGTCCAAGTATGAAACAATCTCACATATGCTGTATACCACAACTGCTGTATTGTCTAAGTCTGAAGGGCTTACAGTATTATTAATTTTATATATCATTTTACCATCTACTAAAGACATCATATGTAGACACTTAACAGATATTAGCTGTACCATATTTTTTACTGATGATGAACCAATAAATGTTAATAAATGTAATAACTTATTTTTTTCATTCAGAAATCATCAATAATCATTTAAGGGTAACATTTTTCAACCCGGTCCTTATTTTCCCATGTTTTTGTGTCAAGTGTCTAATGGGAACAATGCTTTTTGAAAATTGGTCCAGTTAAGACTGTTATACAAAGTAATGTGATAACGCATTAGTAATTTTTTTATATGATTAACACAGTTATTTTAATTAACGTAAGAGTATATTGAGCAGATAAAATGACACCAGTTTAATAATAACAATATATTTTGACATTCACATTATAGTGATGACACAAATATTGTGGATCATTTACTTAATAATTTCATTTACTTGGTTAATTTAAGGTAATAACAAAAATCCATCTGCGTTGTTCCCTAAACTGTGTGATGTTTGGTTCTGATCATCAGGGAGCTGAAGCATCGGGCCGTCCAACTTCCCAATGAACCCAAATTCCAGATTCACGAATACATCGAAGCACAGAAGGAGAAGTCAGGCTGCTGCAGCTACTTTTAAATCTCCTGTCCTGAGTCCTCCTCCCACTGCTCTGGGTGAACAGACTGTCAGAGACACACCGAGAGCTACTGAGTGGGAGGAAGCCCTATTAATTCACTGCTGCTCCCAAAATATGATGCTGCCATTCATTCAAGACTAAAAGCCAAAAGGATAAACCAAGCTATGGACTCACAAAACCCACAGATTTCTTATGATGAGAACAGTTTACCCATAGGTACAAATACTGCTATATCTACATAACTATTTATATCTATGAGTTTACCCAACTCTTTAGAGTGACTTTTGTCATCATGAGCAACTGAATATTTTTGGTAGAAATTTTAACAAATCTTATAAAAAGTATTTCAATTCTTTGGGAAAATAGCCGTGTACTATTTGCTTTCTTTGTGAGAGTTAGATGGGAAGATCAAAACTAATGTGTAGGTATGTGTTTTAGGTACAGAGATGGAGTCAGGAATCAGGATGTGGTTAGCCTAGTTTAACACAAATACTAAAGGTGGAAGGAAACAGCCAGCCTGTGTCTGTCCAAAGCTTAGAAGAATACACCTACAGTTCCAAAGCTCTTATATGTGCGTAAGTTTTTTAAAACATGCCTACCGATCAACCCAGAACTTCTATACTGCAGATTAAGCCATATATTAAAATCACATTGCTTGTTAACTTTTCTGAACAATAAACAAACACAAAAAATGCTGTATTTTTGCCTTTAATAGATTTTTATAATCATTTATAGATGTAAAAAAAAATAGTTATTTCAAGATTCATATGTATATTTCCATGTAACCTGTTATATCTTCAGATTTACTGTACTATCTTACACAAAGGCTACTGTAACTTCTAGTAGATGGACACCTTCCAAACCCAAATAAGTCACATGCTTTTAATCATTGCAACATTGTTGTGTACAAACACAGACAGCTGAGGCCTATCGTAACATCATGTTCTACAAATATTGGTCATTAACTTACATCTTGACCTCATCCCTACTCAACATATTTTGACACATGGGCAGAAGCCTTTTGCATTGGATCTTGATGTCAGATCTTTGTGCAGAAGAGGTTGGCAGTAAGTGACTCCTTGTTATATGTTATAAGTCAACTCACATAACTAATAAGGGGTTGGCAGTCAGGTTTAGACAACAAAACTATTTGGTCAGGGTTTTGGAAAAGATCCTGATTGAACTAAGTCATCAGAGTTGACTCATGTGACTAACAACTAATGTGACTAAATAACAACATGGAAATAGATTCTCACAAGACATGAATCTTGATCTCCTGGGTCAAAAGTCCTATGCTTTTTGGACACATCCACCAACGCTTCTACCCACCCTGAGCAGACTTTGACAATCCTAAATCTAAGTCTGTTGCGCTGAACATGTAACAAGGATGCAGATGGGTTAACACTGAAGTTTGTTAAAAGCGTGGTGCGCCTTGTACAGACTCTAAATGGACCCCTGGTGTCATTATGGTGTCACTGAGGACACTAACCAAGCAACGTATTTTGACGTCCTGGGAGTGAGACCAGGTTGAGTGTTTTACCTGTTAGTGCTAGATGGAAAGTTCAGTGATCACCAAAGTGATTAGGGTTCTTCTTAATGTCTGTATCAGATTCAATGGTAATCAACCTAGTCCTAAAGCAAAATTGCGGAATCACCAAAATGAGCAGGTTTTATCCTCTGAGGACCATGAATATCTGCAAACATTTTCATTGTAATTCATTTAAAAGTTGTTGCACTATTTCAGCGTTGACCGACCAACTGTCCGTCATTTCATCCCTATAGAGCCATCATACTAGCATGGCTAAAACAATAATTTGTAGTTTTAGGAGGAGAAACATGCTCTTAGCTTAGCATGCTCAGCTAGTCTAACAACATCTCGACTGAAGCTCCTTACTGAACAGAGATATGAGATAGAGTTTGATCTTCTCATCTAACTACTAATATAAGTTATGCTTCTCTGAACAGTGATCGTTTTTGTTTGCCTTACGTAGATGTCAGGTTTTTCTACTGTTTAATTTATAATTAAATAATTGCTGGTGGAAGTACAAGGATGTTACGAACTCACCAGTTTGCCAAAGTAGAAACAAAAAACTGCATACACCCACACACAACTGGCATAAGCCAGGGGAACACACAGTCTCAAGGCAAACTTCAAAAATTCAACATTGTTAGAACCTTATGTATCATGCAATCTACCAAGAGATCCGGACAAAGGCCATACACTGTGTCACAGATGCAATTCAAAGCCAAGTACATGGACAAAAGCCCTGTCTGTTTATGACGTGGTCAGACTGGTGCATTCCTGAGAAGTGAATGTCGGCTGCTGTCGAATGCTTGCTGACTCAAGAAAAGCTCAAGGACTCAGCTGGAGATGACGCTTATGTGCTCTCTGAGTGCCTGGGGAGGAAGACCACAAGACAGCTCTATATTTGAACATGCAGAGAAACGCAAATGTTTCGGTCACCTGAAATGTGACCCTAGAGGAAGGATTGCTGCATATGACCAAACATCACATGAGCTACTTGATGATGATCTGCGGCTGGATTTCCAATTTGGTCCAATTTTAGGAAATATCTATGTATATACTGTATTTGTGAGTGAGTGAGCAGATTTTTGAAAAATCTTTTTGGACATGTTGGCTGCATTATTTCCTCCCTTTCCCATGGCTTGATTAACTTTAAAGCTTAGTTGCATGTTTGGATTGCATGTAACAAGTCTGTGCACAGTGCCTCCAGAACATATGAAACTCTGTTTATATTTGTATTAAGAAGACGAACATGAAGTATGAACATATAATTAGCATTCCTCTTTGGATTTTAACTCGCGCTCAGGGTTAAATTTTGTTTTGAAATACAAGATCTACAGTAGTATATAAGTCCACATCAACACATTAAAGCTGCATTAATGGATTCAAAATTTGTTTTAGGTCATTTTCAGGCTGTGGAATAGGTGTAAACACAACATATTATCACCATGAAAATCAAACAGTTGCGTATTTTCACATTTGGCAAATACAGAGCTGAGTTTCTGGCCATCCAATAAATCTAAGCATACTCTCTGTAGCTCTGTTTTGGTCTCCACCACTTTACAAGAAAAATATCTGTCTTTTCAGCTGCTGAACGTTACGCTTTGTTGCTAACTTTGTCTGTCTGCCATTTCTTTTTAGGCAGGTACTGAACAGTGGTTTTAGCAAAAATATTCAGTGTTTCAGGCCAGACAACCAAAACAATTACTTAAAGATTCGGTATCTTACAGTTAGAGCGTTAATATAACAGCAAACCCTTATTTGCTATGGAAAGATATAGCAACGTTATGGTGTCTTGGGAAGAGAATAATGTGGCGCTACCTTGTAATACGAGCTTCTCCATGCTTTGTTGTGGTAGGCCGGTTGGGCCTGCATATGTGTATCCCACTGGCAAGCTCATCTCTGCCGCTTTTCAGTGTGCACATATGGCAGTTACCGCTTCTGTGTGGACAACATTGTCACATAGCACCCATCCTCTGGTTCCCCCCTGGATAACAGCGTTAGCTCTGTCACCATTTTTGCCATTGTTTAGCACTGTTCATGGAGTTAGCATTGTTAAGTGCAACACACACCACTGCCATACGGCGCGCATCAAAAGGCCCGCCTCCATTATGTTCTATGAACAAACCCACACCGCCGTGAATTCCAAGTTTCAAAGTTCAAGTTCAAAGTTTTTCCTCTTCTTCTTCCGTTACTAGCCACCTAGCAAGCTGGGGTGGGAAATACACTTTAGTCTCGACGGTGCTGCTGCACGCGGCTGCCAATGTGTGTTGGGGGGCGGCACTTGACGGCCACAGTGCCGCGCTGGCGGCAGTGTGTGTTGAACTTTAGCTGCTAGCTGATTGCTCAGCCACAGCCATTTTGAGAACCATGTCCAAACAACTCACACATTCTGAATTTCACTAGAATGCTATTTAGCCGAGGGGAGCTGCAGAATTGGTGGTAGTTCTCTGTGGGTTTGTCACTACAAGTCATAGCTTTTGTATTGCGCATATACTCATTTGATCCATTGTTATTATAAAAATATTCATTACTGCAGCTTTAATGACACACTAATGATGTCAGAACAACAGCTCAATGTTCAGGTTTTTCTGTAACACAAGCAAGTTTAAGAACTTCTGCTTGCAGTATGCAACATTCCTCTGCAAATATTTCATATTGGTCAATTACTATATGGATGCTCAGGTCTGACACAGTTTATAATCTAAAATTATTCAGATTATAACCATTCGACTTTGTACACATCGTTTGTACAACAGTTGTTTTTTGTCAGACCACGCTGCCAAAACTTGTCTTTTATGTGATGTATACTGCATAAGAAATAAACTATTTTTAAGTGAGCACACTTCATATGAACAGTGTCATGATCATTTAATGCAGTTATAAAACATACAGGAATAAATAGGAACAAGACTTCCTATTTGCAGGTGTAGCCTTCAAAATAAAAGCACAAGCGTCACAGCCTTTAAAATGTGGATTCCAGTTAATTTATTTTCATTTTTGTTTTATACTCCAACTATATTACCAACTCCAGCCAGGTAGAGGTTGTTTCTCAGTTCTTTTATGGAGTACATACCTCACTTTTTTGAGGCCATGTAATAACACGTGTTCCCTATTTACCAGATATATTTGCTCTCCTATATTCAAAAGCTGTGTGAATTTGTGACCTTTATTTGACCAAATAATACTGCAGTTTTTTGGTTGTTGAAAGCTGTTTAAAAAAACCTTGAGAGCCCTCAGAGGTTTAAAGATTGTCCTCATTTTTTAAACAGGCCTAAAACTCACTTCACCAGAGGCCATCTGACTCCCAGACTGTAACACTGGTGCTCTGATCAAACTGAGCACTTTCTATTTCAGGTTGAATTCTCTGTTCTCTTGAATTCTCTCAATTATATTACAGTGCCAAGCCCATGCTTCTTCATACAGGAGGAGGCTGACAAACACATTCAGGAGACCAAAAAAACAGAAGGTCCTGACTGCATGCCCGCACAGCTTATATTTCTGAACTAATTAATATATTGAGTAACACCTGTGCTTTACTGTTATTGCTGAAGGTTATTAATGACTTATTAAGTTTTGTGACCTGGGCAAAAGCAGTATAACCAGGGCCGTAGCACCAAATTCTGGGCCCTGTGCATAAGCAGGCTCTGTAGGCCCCCCCATCACTCCTCTCTTGATCCATGTCTGTCTCTTGTGCCTTTTTTTTTCAAAGTCAGTTTGCTTTCTTTCCCTTTTCTTTCTTTCTTTTTATTTTTGTGGAACCTGTGATTTCCCTTTTTTGGGAGGACATGACAGTCTAGATAGATAGATAAATCTAGTCTATGTTGGTGTTTCAGCAACATATGCAGTGTTGGGCAGTAACACGTTATTAGTAACACATTACAATGACGCCATTAGTTTTGGCAGTAACTAATACTCTAACACAACGTAACTCAGTTACCGTTACCAGACGGTGCGTACTGCATTCTTTTTGGTCAGGCTTAAAATGGTGCCCAGCATGCAGTATTCCTTTCCATTTCACTAAAACATTTTAGCCCTAAACTATAAAAGATAGTCAAGTCAGATACGTAGAGGTATATGAAAAATTCTTACCAGAGCATCTTAATGAAACACGTCTCTCACCATCTCTGAAGTCACTGTCGACCTGCTGGCCTCACCACAGTGCTGTAACGTTACATTAAGTGGTAGCGCTTCTGTAGATTTTTAGTCCCAGTAACGTTATATCCAGTGACGTGATATCCATTGTTTCCTATTAGCGTTCAATTGTTTTCTCAAGTTGTAGTCTAACAGTCCCTTGGTTAAACTCCATCCGCTGTCGCTTAGGTGATGTAATTACGAGCCAGTACAGTAAGAAAATGTTTTGGGCTGCAGGGCTGAGTTTCCCAAAACTAAAACGTTACTTTTCTCACTTTTTGATTTAAGTATCTGAGTTACTAACTGAGTTACTTTTTATTGAAGTAACCAGTAATGGTAACTAGTTACTATTTTTCAGTAACTAGCACAACACTGGCAGTCACTCACTCAGCTCTTTAGAGATGAATTCTACAGCGCGGCAGACTAGACCATTTTGCGCCTTTAAGGGTGAGAGGGGTTTCTTTCTTTTTTTTTTACAGAAAGTTCAGTCTTTACAACAATGTATTCAGCCAATTTTAATTTAGTTATGGCTCTAATTACTTTAAAATAAGAAAACTGCAAACAAAGCCAATTTTTTTTTTATGCCAGATTTGTCAAGGGCCCCTTCCCATTGAGGCCCTGGGTAATCAGTCCCACTATTAGTCCCATTATGACACCCCCAAGTGAAACAAACCATAGCCTGTACATTTATAGTCTTCAAAGGCAAACAAGAATCTCATAATGTGCTCACACCAGGCGTGTATAAAACAATTCGAACTGTTGAGAGTGAATTACTTGTAAAGTCAATGTAAAGATGTGATTAGATTTAAATTCCCACTGGGCGGCACGATGGATGCGATAGATGCAACAAAAATGACTCGAAATATGTGAATTCAGTGGCAGAAATTAAGTGAGTACTGCAATTTCATGTCATATCCTCCTTTACCAGAGTTGAAAAATCTGAATTGGTGGAAGGTCATTCATGGATTCAGTGATTTCAAGTGTGTATGAAGAAGCGTATATGTAGCATGTCAACACAAAATATTCTAGCATTCAAATTCGCATCGCGTTTGGTGTAAGCACAACACAAGGTTTACAGAGAGCAAGAATCTGAAATCCATGCATTGCACTATTCATACAGTAACTAAATTGGTAACCAAAGTGTTGTTGCTTGTCAGGGTCCAAGCCAGGCTTTTTTTTTTGTTTTTTTTTTGTTATTAAACATTTGGAAAACATACAGAAGCATAAACATACAACATCTGGTAGAGGATGTGCATTCTCTTCAAATACAGAGCAAAGTAATAGTGAACCTCAATGAAGATTAGGAGAGATAAATAAAGAAAATAAAATACTCTGTTTGGGGAGATTTATATACAAATAAATAAAAAAAAATAAAAATTAAGTTGTAAAATAAAACATCAGGCATACAAAATTTGACAAACTAGAGCAAAAACATTAGGATCCAAAACAAGGACCATAATTCAGAGAAAGAAAAAAAAAGAATTGAGAAAAGCCAACACATATCTTTTTTGCAGTCCGGCTAGAGCTCATTTTTTTCCAGTGATGACAAAAATAGAGATTATATTTATTACATTTTTATTAAATAGTTATTTATCATATATTTATGTATTTATGTGTTATATATGTATTATATCAGACACAGATAGATTCAAGCTGTCCATATAAAAAGAATGCTGGAATGTCATTCATCTTAAGTGACTGACCGATTTTTATGTCAGAACAAGGATTTAAAGACACTGGAGTTATAAATCCAACCAGCTTTGCACTACTGGATAATTTTGTATGATATGTTTTGGAAAAATCTCAATAATGTTCTATTAATCTGGACATTTTTCAGTGTTTAATATTTTAACCTTATCTATTTTTTAATTTTTAATTTTTTTATTTAAAATCAATCATATGTTTTAAATTTTCTTGTGTTTTTTTTTTTTTTGTAATTTAAGAATACTGAGTCTAAATGCTAGGCTACTGGTATTCAACACTCCCTGCAGCAATGTCGTTTAGACATCTAAATTCTTAAAAAAAAGATGCAGACGACATTGAAACGCAGTAGAGGCTTTTATTTTGAAAGTCTGATGACACGCGTTAATCTCGTTGTGTGAGTTTGACGCTGGCACCTCCGCTGAGCACGGGACAGTTTCGGATTGGAGGTGAAAAAGAAGATTGCAACACAGCAGTTCACAGGGGAGGATCTGAGCACCAGCCGGCTGGAGTGAAAGCGCAACATTAGTGGTGGAAAGTTTACTGTGACTCAGTTGAGCGGAAGTCGAGCTCGAGCGAAGTCAGTGTGCGCAACAGGTGTCAGTTTGTGTATGGTTTCTGTGTGACTCCCTACTTAAAAGCTTTGAAGTGGTTCGGATAGTGAGGAGACAAGTTTCCGTCGGTTAGAAGAGTCTCAACATGTCGAACCTCCGACCCAGAATGTGTGTGCTGGAGAAAGGAACCACCGGATACGGGTTCCACCTGCACGGAGAGAAGGGCAAGATTGGGCAGTTTATCAGGCTCGTGGAGCCCGATACTCCCGCCTCCGCAGCCGGGCTGCTCGCGGGCGACCGCCTGGCGTTCGTGAATGGAGAGAGCGTGGAGGGCGAGAGCCATCAGCAAGTGGTCGCCAGGATACGGGAAACCGACGGGCCTCTCGAGCTCATTGTGGTGGACCCCGATACGGCTGAGCTGCTGAAGAAACACAACCTGATGTGCCGGAAAGAATACGTCGAGGAGGGGATTCCCCAGTTCGCGGGAGACAGCGACTCAGACCGCGCGGACGCACACAGCAACGGCACCCCGAGGGAGTCCAGCCCTGTCCCGCGTGAGAATGGGGATGCTTCCTCGGTGAGGTCGGACAGGTCAGGGAGGCTGAGTATCAGCTCCAGCACCAAGGTACAGTGGAGCACAGCAGCTCACTCCATTTAAGTCACTGCGCACTTCACTTAGTGTACCATAGACGTATTATGATATCATGTCATATTATGTTATATTTTATTCCTGACCAAACATTTAAAGCAAAACATGAGACAAAAAGCCCACAATGCCACCTAAATGGGTGTCATCTTAAATATGTTTCTGTGCTTTTGGGTTTTGATGAGTCCTCTGTAAACTAGACCTTGAGAACTGTGGGTTACAAGGTTAGCTGTTATCCTCTTGACCTGTGAATAAGCGCCTGCAATATGGATAATCTATTATGTAATCTTGTATCATATCACTATACAGTATCATAATTTAGGCTAGTACAAACTATGAAAAGCAATTCAGTAACTTTACCATGGAAATTTCTTCTTGGCCTTTGGATCAATTGGTGTTACAAAACACCGTCAACTCAAGGTCCACATACTTTTATGTCGCCGTCACTTATTTATCTCATTAGCAATTAGTTTCTTAGCGTTTGCTGACAAGTATCTGTCAAGTATTCTGTTAAATATCTTGATAGAAGTGTCTGTTTTGGCTAATTCAGACACTTCTTAAATTTATGATTATAATTGATCACAAAAAGCAATATTACCATGAAGCATTGTTGATTTACAGCATCATTTACAATGTCCTAATACCTCAGCGGCTGTTAAAAGGTCAGCTTGGTATGAACAGTATGGGAAAACCTCTGACGTTTGACAGATTTATATCATGTCACAAGACATGCTGACATATTGCCCAGCTCTACCAGTCATTGTGTGCACAGGCACAGGATGTAAGGTCTACCAGGTAATTAAAAACACAGTTCATTCCATATTATCGCACAGCCCAGTCACCAAATGAAAATATTGGCGTCTACATTTCTGCAAACAACATGTATGTTTCATATGTATCATATCAGCGTTTCTAGAGTGACGTAGTATATGAGCTGATTTTGTTATCAGGAGGGGGGAGGGGAAAGTGGATGGAGAGACATCAAGGTGAGACACTTGCCAAGCTGCAGACCACTGTACAGAACAAACAACAAAAACAGTTGTGTTTTCAGCAACCCCTCAATGTCTTTCCATAGCCCCACGAAAAGTGGTTGTTATTACAGAGACAGTGCTGTGTTTCCTGCTTGGATAATGCCACAAAAAACAGTTGTTTTTTGGGGGGGGGGGCGTCGGTGGCTTGGTGGTGGAGTGTGCGCCCCATGTGCCGGGCTGTGGCGCTTTGCTGCGTGTCACTCCCTCTCGCTCTCCCCTCTTCACACTTGTCTGTCCTATCCATTGAAGGCTAAAAATGCCCCAAAAATATCTTTAAGAAAAAAAACCCCCAAAAAAACCAACAGTTTTTTTTTTTATGAAGACATCCTGCATTCCCTGCCGGGATAGTGCTGTGCAAAGCAGTTTTTTTGACTGGAACATCACTGCGTTTCCTCTAGGGCTTGCGCCACGTAAAGTGTTTTTTTTTTAAAGATATTTTATTGGGCATTTTTTGCCTTTAACGGACAGGACAGTTAAATGTGAAAGGGGGAGAGAAAGAGGGGATGACATGCAGCAAAGGGCTGCAGGCTGGACTCGAACCCGGGCCGCTGCGGCAACAGCCTTGTACATGGGGCGCCTGCTCTACCACTAAGCCACCGATGCCCCAAAGAATTAGTTTTTTACTCAGACATCACCGCAATTCCTGCCAAGATAGTGCCATTTAATTTTTTTTTGTTTTTTTTACTGGAACTTTGTTGCATGTTCTGCCAAGGCAGGGTTAGGGTTAGGGTTAGTTTTTGCCTTGATAGTGCCACGTAGAGCAGTTGTTGTTTTATAGAGACATCGTAACGTTTCCAGCCAGGATTGTGCCACAAAGACCTTTTTTTTTGTTCAGTAACGGAGTTATCAACAACTTCTCCAGCCGTAATTGTGCCACCAAAACCGTGTTGTTGTTTTTTTAAAGCCCAAACATGATCTTTTCCTTATGATAACCAAGTTGTTTCTGTGCCTAAACCTAACCACAAGTTAACTACAGCATTCTTGAAATGTAAAGAAACGTCAAGTTTCGACATAGTATCTGCATCATAATAACGTACAAATGTAATGTTTGCAGAAATGTACCAAACGTTGCCAATTTTTTTTCTGGCAACTGGGCTGTATTGCATTATAGGAGTCAGGCTCTCTTATTATAGGAGTCATATTCATCAGCCAAAATTTTCCTATCTGATCTGGGACCAGCTCTACCTCTGAACTGAAAGGTGATGTGGAAACAGATCCCCTATTAAGCAGTCACTTCCAGTTCCAGTGAAAGGCTATAAGCTAAGACAGAGACGTGACACGGCACAGTGAAATGTGCCAGGCCTCTACTCATTCCTGTTCAACAGTGTCTTTGTCATATAAATGCCTGTCAGTCTCTCTGCTTCCCGGATTGAATTCCCCGTCAGGTTTAGCTTGTCAGACCAGAGGCTTTGTCACATTGATGCATGTCAGCAATAGAGCATCTTTTTTCATGCTTTGATGATTATCTGAAATGAATTTGAGGGATATGAATTGACGTCTGGGATAAAAATAGTGCTCTAATTGCTTTTACGCGCCAAGCACGTCTAGACTTTATTGTGGGATGAAGGTGCACCACAATTTCAGATTTTCTGAAGGAGCTTTTGTTGATCGTACTCACAAAAAGAGTTAGATTAGCAACAATACTGATGGTGTGACGTCCTGTCTGGGACTCTGACGCCTTCCACTACATAGAAATTTTAATTGCTTTGACATGTGTCCCTTTCCTTGGATTACCATAATCCTGCCTCTTTGAAAGACCAGGCTTTTGTTGTCTGTTATGAAACCATTTTGTAAGGTTATTCTTTGAAGTGCTCATAAACATGGAAAGATTTTGTAGCTATGTAACTGTTTTAGTCAGTGCAAAGTCTGGGCACTGATTTAAATGTTGTGTAACCACGGTGCAAAATAGCTTAATTGTGGAGGTGTTTATCTGAGTGGAGGAAGGGGTTTTATTTGGGGTTTATGAAAATAATAGGATACTTGGTTATTTTTAGACCTGGCCCTCTCAGTGGTCAGCTACAGCTGGTAGAATCCTCCTACTTGAATATCTATATGTTAGAGCTAGAGCTGAAGCTAATTTTCATTATTGATTATTCTGTCACTGTTTTGGTTAATTGATGAACTGATGACTGACTATAGGTTTAAAGGGGACATGGACAGTGGCTACATATAAGGTTCTGTTACCACTGTAAAATGCTAAATTGGGTTTCTGCAGAGGCGGATGTGTTCAGACTTGTGCAGTTGGCTTGTACAGTCTCGTGGTCATAAATGTGAACCCTCACAAAAAAAGGCAGATGACAAAATCTACATCACATGGACCATTGCCTTGGGGAAAATCATGATTTAAAAGATATTTTCCATGCCACTTCCTTTGCTCTTTGGCTGGTTACCTATGACACCCCTCTCTGTGTTGATCAGCAGACACGTTGACTTGTTTATTTGCAGAAGCATGACTCCTGTATAAGCGCCCAGTCACACCAGCATATAATATAATGATATTTCTGAGTTAAATGAATTCATTTCAGTGGTATGGCTGATCTGCATGGAGGGGTGAAATAAATTAGATCATTTTTTTTGTGTTAAGTTCAGACTTTTGAAATTTTGGTGTTGCACCATCAATTTCTATATAACCCTGTTCTGATGGATTATAAACTGTCACAGAAGAGAATGGTTTACAGAAAGTTAAGATGGAGGACTCCATGATACAGATATGTCTTTTGACTAAACAGTATTAACTTACTTTCTGGCTGTGACCTCGCTCCCCAGCTTGGAGAGGTATCGTGACTGAAGTGTTTGCGCATTCCCGGGAGGCCAGCTACAGTAGTTTGCCTGTTTAGCTCTGCATCTAATTACTTTGTTACCTTTGTTGTTTTAATTCAATGGTGTGAAAGCGTCAGTGGATGTTTAATTCACATGCTTTTGTACATCCTGATTTAATTACTGAGTCTGTTACCATCACACTTTATTGCATATATTTTTATCCATATACCAACTTTCCCACCTCAGCCAAGCATAAAAACTTTTTTTTGCAATATTTCAACTTTTAAAAAAACAAACAAGCGTCACTATTCCAAACTAGTGAGGCAACAGTAGCTCTCCCTCACCTGATGTGGAAGCTGTGGAAGCTGTGATGCTAACACTGCTGCTGTGTCTCCCTCATCTGTAACGTATTCTTCCTGTCAATCACTGTCATTACGGTCAGGTAGACCTGTTCCATCCTTGCCAACCTCGCTATTACCTTCTAAATCTTCCTGACTGTCTCGGACATAACATTGGACTAGCAAATATTTTATTCTAATATTTGTTTTATTTTATGCCAGTATTTACTTTGAAAGTGCAGAAAATATCATGATGTGCACTAGAGATGCACCAATCCAGCTTTTTCAGTTTCGATACCGATTGCGATTGTGGCTTTGAGTATCAGCCGATACCCGATACCGATCCGAAACCATGATTGACCTAAAAAGCTGTATACCTTTACATGTAGAGCAGAAAAGACTAGAGGCATCAGGCATTGATGACTACACAGTTCTTAAAATAAAATGAAACAAGATGAAACTGATTAATGCAATGAACTATATATTTTTAACAAAAATAAACAATTGTGTGTGAAATAGTGTGAAATACCTCCACATAGCAGATTCTCTTCTTCGCTCCATGACGTATGACGTAGCTCGTGTCGCAATAGATTTAAAGGGAAAGGATCGCCTTAGGTATAGGTTGCATTTTCCGATATCCGATCCATCTATTTTGATATCCAATCCAGATATTGGATCGGTGCATCCCTTATGTGCACCCTTATATTTAAACAATTAAAGCATTCAAATCTTTATCATAATAGTTGTTGACCCGAAGGGGCGGGGACAATTTGAACTGCTGTTTTAGCTGCACGGGGCAATTGTATCTCAATCAGACCTCAATGTGGTCACTGGACACTCATACCAGGTGTAAATGTAATCAGGTCTAACTATATCTAGATCTGGTTAAGAGACAAATTTTATTGCAAGGTGTAAAGGGGGTCTTGGATGCAAAGACTGCAGGGACTGTCTAGAGCTCATTGATCTCATGTCTGCAAAGTTAACTACTACGCTAGCTTCTACATAATGCTAGCCTCAACTTTCTGCATTTTGCAACCTCAAATGCTGAACAAAGTTGGTGGTTGACACATCATACCTCTGCTTATGCCCACATGGATCTCCTATACAGTATTTTTCCCCATTCTGCTGTCGTAAATGGGATATGTAGATCCCTGTCTTGTTCTATGTAGGTGGTTCATGCCCTGTCACTAATACTCTGACCTTCAGTAAGTGCACGGTCCAGACTGGCTGGCTGGGATGCTGCAAACCTCCAGCTACATTCCTCCCTGATGGGAAACTTGGCAGGGCCTGACTGATGGTCTTATACTGGCCTCTGATACCAGCCTCTCAGTGGGATACACTTGAGTGGGCTAGTCAGTGATGACGTGAAACTAGCCCTGCTGAACACACTGATGGTTACGTTTCCAACAATAGTTCCTTTCATGTGATTGTCTTTGGTTAGACTTGGTATTGCAGTCCAGCAGTCAGTCGCTAAACTTTTTTTTCCCCCTAGATTAATCAAAGTCCTCATGGTGATAGTCTTGGCAAAGACTTGGATATCTAATGCTTTAGAGATTGCTTTTTCCTGGAAGATAAAAGCACAAACTGAATGAGCATGTCATCATATTATGGTAACATCCTGGCCTCCAGCGACTCAGTCCTCCGCCACACCGAGGGCCTTCCATCGGTCACCATAGAGATCCCCGGCAGCAGAAAGAGGCTTTGTCCAAAGTGTTTGCATGGGGAGAAAGGCCTGTGGGCCAGGGAGGAAAGGAGAGAGGACTCTCACGCCTCAACAAGGAGGCCATGCTGACCCTGAAATACCTACACCCTCACTTAACACACACTGTCAATAGGGCTGGAGTGAAGTGAGAGTATGTGTGTGTGGGTGTGGGCAAGAGAGGGCTGGCCACAGGATTAAACAGCAATTTGTTCAGTACTTGTAGATGTGAAAATGTCAAACAAATGATGAAAAAACAGGATCCTAAATGAATGAGTGTTAAAAGTGTTGAAGAAAGGGTTAACATAATGAGGTTCTTCACAAAAAAAAAAAAGTCTTCACTCTGACAGTCCACTGGTTACTCATTTTCACAGGATACAGACTCATTATGTTTGCCCTGTTGTCTACATGGACTTTTTACTCCACTCCCTGTTTGCAGAAAATCTTAAGACTTTGAACCTTAAACTCAGAGTGAAGGCCTTGAGGCAGCTCTCATCTTTCCAACAGATCATTTCTGCTTCAGTGTTTCACAACATCTCTTATCTCTCAGCTCATATAAGCCTGGGAAAGAACAATTAATCTGCCGCTTTATTGATTCAAGAGAAGAGAACGCAATAAATCAAGATTACTCGCATGTTACTCAAAGCTGCAGTTGCTTAAGTTTCCTACATTGATAGAATATCTGTAGTTATAATATAAGAGCAACAGGTCAGTGACTGGGTTGGATCTGCACCTGCATGAGTTGTACAATTCAGTACAGAACATAACCAGCGAGTTAAATATTTTGCTTCAGTGTAATATTTAAGCCTTACAGTTCAAGACGCTAAAGATCAGGCATTCCCAAGTTTGCAGATCAGCAACACCAGTTATAAATGATTAATATATACTCAGTCAGTACTGGTAATGATAATCATGGCATGTACAATTTTGCTTTAATTATTTTTATTCAGAGCATGCAATGCATTCATAATGCAGACCTGAGCCACAGAAGTGCATTGAATGCTGTTCAGCGCTATTTAGTCAGTTTCAGTTCATTTTACTTTCAATAGCTCACCACCCGTTAAACAGTAAGAAACCAGTTCATTTTTTTGGGTAATTTTTTTTCAAAATGACATGCAATAAAGAGGCCTTTTATTCAAGTCCGGGGCTCATTGACTCTGTGAGCTTTAGTGCCACATTTCAAAGCACTATCCATGTAGAGGGGTTGAAATTGTAATGTTTTGTGTTGTTAATGCCTTGCCCTTTTTTGCTTTCTGTTGGCTACGCTGACAGACAGCTAGTCAGCTGCGTTAACATGCGGAAACATAGTGCCCACTGCCCACCCTCTGGTCTTCACTGGTTAGCTCGCCTTAACCTCTCTGCGCTGCATAACACCCCCTCACATTATCTTAATACAATAGGCTCTGTCTTTTGTTTGATACTTGGCGAAAAATGTTGCATATTTCTCATCCGTTGCTAGCACAGTTAACTTGTATACTATAATACATGTATGCCACTATCACGTTGAATTTCCTGCTAAACCCTTACATGAACTTGCCGCAAAGCAGACTTCTTGACAGCGGCATAGTGCTGCTTGCTGTTGTTCACCTTCAGTTTAAAACATGCCTAGTTGCATAGGAGGTTTTGTGTGTCATTAAATACAGAAAAAAAAAATGAACATAAATCAAAATCACCATCTAGTCACGAGCGGATTGACTATTGAGGAGGAAGCAATTAACAAAGGGCATTATGATTTACCCACCACAACATCAAACCTTTACAACTTTGAAATATACTAAAATTCTGTGGCAAAGACGTACCCTGGGCATGCAAGCCTTTCTTGCTTCATCTGAATGAGATGACACATTGCACAACAAAGCATTTTATCAAATAACTGACATTTAAATAGAGCTAAAATGTCTTGATGTGTGCAGTGAAAAGTGCTTTTTTTTTTCAAGCGTCTTCTTCGGGTGTACAGCCAGGCAGCAGCACACATCACAGCAATGTCATCCAAATCCATGATGAGTCCATATGATTTCGCAGACCATGTTAATGATACAATAATAACAATTATGAGCGGGAGTTAATTTAATGTCATAACCGCCTCACCCCATTTTTCCCCGTTCTTCCAAAAAAGTAAAACGCTCTTTGGCCACAAGATTGTTATGTTTTCCGGCTCCGGGGTAATTTTCTTTAGGCCTATAGAACACACACCTACAGACACACACGGGTGCAAATGCGCGCTCCTTACGTCTCAGCTGCAGCATCTCTGTGCACAATTACACATGTGGTGTTGTCTGCTTGTCTTTCGTTTGGTGTCATACAAGTTCGTCAAGTTCGTGTGTGTGTGTGTGTGTGGCCAAAGAGTGTTCCTTTTTTGGAAGAACGGGTAAAATGGGGTGAGGCGGTTAGCGAATTAAATTAACTCCCGCTCATAATTGTTATTATTGTATCATCAACATGGTCTGTGGCGACTATAAATATGCGCGTTTAACCCTCAAAATCATATCGACTCATCATGGATTTGGATGACATCGCTGTGATGTGTGCTGCTGTCTGCCTGTGCACCTGAAGAAGACGCCGTCGCCGGGTTTGGGTGCACGAGATTCTCCGACTCCGTGAGGAGGTCGGAGAATTTCATCGGCTGGTGCTGGAGCTGAGGCTGGACAGAGAACGGTTCCAGCAGTACTTCAGGTTGGACGTCCAGCAGTTCGACAGCTGAGCCCGCACACAAGTGATCAATTTTTCTCGGCATCCATGACGGAACTAGGAACCAAAGTTACATGTGTTGTTCTTTGGGGCCCGCTCGAGCGAAGGACACCTCTACTCTGATTAGTTGCCGCCGGTTGCCGCTGAACCGCGTCATAGCTAATTACCATAAAGTTAACCGAGGTTCAACTTTTCATCTGCTGCCTTTTTGGACGCTTTAGCCGCTTTGGACGCTCTGGACGCGCGGCTGACGGCGGCTGACGCTTTGGCCGCTCAGGTCGCTGGGCTCTCATTGAAAATGTATTAACTTCCGGCGTCCTTGCCTCTTTTGCCTCTTTTGGTCTGAACGTACAGTAACTGGTTAAAATATTCTCAAGATCCCGATTAACAGTTCATAAATCTCTAATCTGGTTGAAAATGTTAAGTTAACTATCAAACAAATCACTCAAACTCAAGTACAGGGGACAGTAGATAAATACTAATTGTTTAAAAGCATTAATAACACTGTTGCTGCGTTTCATTTATTTTGGAAGTTGGAGGTCAGAGCTGGCAATGACATCACACTCGAGTTAATTGTGTTCCAGTACAAGTCTGAAAACCAATTTATTGTTAGCAAGACTAGTTCAAGCTAGGTTAGCCATTGTTAGCAGTGCCAGTTAATAACAACGCATTAATAATGCTGCATTTTGCACATACAAACAGTGTAGCAACATGACCACAGATTGAAGCTGGATAGGACTGTGACACAAACATGACAGTGCTAATAAACTGTATTACTACAGCTTTCACTACTGCCGACGCACAGAGCAGCCATGTAGGATTTTGAGGTCAGGGTTGGTGAGGTTCCTCCAGCTTTCTGAGATGAAAATATGACTTAAGGGGGCGTTTCAGTTCAAAACTGGGAAGTCTAAAATTCCGACTTTCCAGTGCAAATGGAACACATCATGATCTAATTATTTATAACAATCCCATTATTAAAGTTAGATGTGCTTATTCATTGTCAAAATCACACCTACATGTATGAACTAACAAACAAGAAAGCACTTAACAGCAGATAAACTACAATTTTAATCAACATAAGGATAATAGACATTACAATGACATTAACTGTTAAGTCAGCTGCTTTGTAGTGATGAAGCTCAAATCCAGGATTACTAGCCTGCACTCTACAGCAGTGCACTAAAGTAGACTCACACAAATAACTCAGCGTGCCTCTTTCACAGGTTTTCTATTAAAAAACACAGTAGAAGGTCAGGTTCAATCTTCTGTGGTCTATTTTTCCATCACTTTTCGTGATGTTTTAGGTTTTTGCTGTGGTCCTGTTTCAGCATCAGTACTGAAGTATTTAGGCAGGTATTGTATCGAAGTTATCATTGTGTTATCATGACAACACCAGCCAGTGTCAGGCCATCCACGGTACTGCAGTGGATAAACTGTGCCTCTTAAATTATAGCCTGTACTTGGAGACTTTAAAGTCAAACATTTTTTTCATCAACTGTGTGTGTGTGTGTGTGTGTGTGTGTGTGTGTGTGTGTGTGTGTGTGTGCGTGCGTGCCTGTGCGTGTGTGTGTGTGTGTGTGTTGATTACATAGCAAATCAATCCATTTTGTTACTCAGACCAAATCTTGATGGCATTCCCTGTGAGAGCAACTTTCCATCAGATGGGTCTTTGTTTGGGCTGCCATCCAAAGCAAACTCCATAAAAGAGCTGTTGGCGTCATCTGACTGAGATCCTCACTCACCCACTGTTTTCTTAGTGACATAGTCTAAATAAACATGGATACAAAATAGCCTGTTGGTTGTTTAAGCTTCCCTTACAGTCCTTCATACTCAGCTGTAGAGAACATGTAGCCATTCATTTAGTTTTCAGCACTTTACCCCAAGGTTAACTAAGGACATTCTTCTGACACTGAGAGAGAGATTCTGAGCCATCACTGCTGTGATCATGTTGTCCCCTTCAGCTCTGACTAGACCGTGAAGTTAGGCTGTCACCATGAAAGCCCGCAGATCCATCAAGATTTAATCAGGATCTTCAGCATGACAGGGATTATAATTACATTTGGTGTGAGCAGTAAGGAAAGTGTCATTGAAGTCTCTTCTCCTCTCAAACTCTGAATGCATTGATACTATGTTACATATACCTCAAGCTTTGGCTCAACCTCTTTTTAATCTTATCAGTCAACAGTTGCTAAATTGAGAATTCAGAATGACCAAAGAGTTTTAGAGGAGAGGATTAATACATGGAGACGAGGGACAAATAAAAATACCATATATTCTGACAGTTAATACAGATAATATTTATCACCATTGCTTTTCATACAGTCTGTTGTGGTGTCAAATTAAGCTTTGTGAGGCTAGCTGCAGCATTGAGCAACAAGAAAATAACTCCGCTCAGTCTGTTTTACTTCAAAAACCCTGTGCCTGACCCGCTTAGTGACTTGGCTTTCCTTGGTGCAGCAGAGAGGCTGCTCTCCACTGCTGGAGACATAACTTTAATAACAAAACAGTGGAGCACTCTGCCTCCCCCTCGTTTATTTATTCTCACACATTCTGAAGACTGTGGTCTTCACCCAACCACCAACTTTCAAGGGCATGGAGACAGGTTGCGTCCCAGGTTGCTATAACCATAACCAGCACCATGTCATAGCCTAATTGCCTGCACCTCCCCCTCATTTTGTTATTCGCATACAGGCAGAAGACTGACGTCTTCACCCTGTTTGTAAGGGGCCGTACACATTCCGCATCTTTAACTGTTCTTGTGATTTAATGGTAGGTGAAACACTGAAGCAAGCATCAGCAGACTTTTCAATCAAATAGCAGGTTATAACCACAAACCCACTGAGTGGCATTAAGATAAATCTAGAAAAAATAATTTCTGTTGTTTAGTGTGTTTCTTATTCTACTATTCTACTTATTCTTATTATTATCCGTTGCACTCAATATTATACTTTCTTGAACAGAGGCCTGAGAATAAGATTGCTTGGTGGTATATGACTCGTGAACTCATTTCTCAGTTTCAGATTTTGTTGGTAGAGGCCTCCTCTGTAACCACACACACACGCAGTACAAGTATCATACATACACACACAGACAGCAGGTTCCTCTGTTAGCAGATGAGATGTGAGCTGTTGGGGTGGAACCAATGAGGAAACCACTTCCTGTCCTTGTAGCGAGTTGCTATAGTGCTGAAGCTACTTTTTTTTTCTCAGTTAAAGATAACCATAATGTTACATGTAGTTAGTAACATCATCCAGCAATAAACACAAAGCGAAATGTTGTTCATACAAAACGTAAAGGGAGGAAATGGGTTCTAAGCAGTATATTGATGCAGCAGTCTTTGTTTGTTTTTGTTTTGTTTTTTTCAACAGAAAATAGGTCAGCAGCCTTCTTTTTTATTTGTTACACAGTGGGTTACAGTTGTTTTATTCTGAATGTGTTAACATTACTGCAGAGACAGATTATAGTACTTAGTCATTGAAATATTGACAGATATTTTACTGATGAGATGAAGCTGAAAGCTCCAAAAAGGTGGTAAGTGGACAGATAATAATAATAATAATAAAATTGGCAAGTCAGTATGAGATTATTCAAAAAGCACAAGCTGCTTTGAGTATAAACAGGGTTTTCCACAATTCCATATGATCCAAGAATTACTTAATTCAATTTTCAGTGCTATGGGCACATTTCATTTATACTGCAGTTCAATAATTAGGTGCAATTCTATCCAGTGAGGAACCTTTCATTACACAAGTTCATTGCACAACCTTTGCTATTGAGGCGGACTGTAGCATTTTGAGTTGCTGTTTTCATGAGGCTGGTGTGAGAGGGGCTGTGCTTTTCAAGTGTCACAACACATGCTGGGTGGTTCAACAGAAATGGCTCAATTCAATCCTCCCATACTTTGTGAAAATTTACAACATGTTTGAGATGCAGTTTTTTTCTCTCATGCCCAGAGATGGCCATAAAGGTTTCACATCACTGTTTCACCCTCAGTTCAAGGTCCTCCCAGCAAGTCAGCCCTCATTATGTGACACCAGGTTGGAACACAGGATCTGATGTTTAACTACAGCAAGCTGTAAAACCATTAACTGATATTCAACAAGCTTAGGGAATGTTTACAATGGCTGCCTGCTGCCTCCTGTACCATCCCACTTTAACTAGTCTAATCCTGCATTCACTCTGAGGCTGTTTATGGCAGAGAGCAAACCAGATGTTATCTCTGTTGGTACAAAGTTTCACCCATGAAGGCCTGCAGCCACATCTCTGCAACTGAAATCATATTGTCTGGTTTCTTTGTGTGGAATCCCCAGCAGGCTGCAGGTGCTGCTCTGTGGTTGACCTTTTTCTGCAGAGGACAGCTTGAAATATAATATCACTTGAAAATGGCATGATTGGCAGGCCACTGTTTGCATCTGCCACTGCTGACTGTTTGTACATTTAGCCGTCAATGTTAAGCTAATATCTTTGTGACAGTAAAGCAAGATGGGCTAGCTGTAGTTAGGTATTAGCCCTGTACAGCTGGCAGAGCCAGTCGGTCCCACACCAAGTTTAAAGGATAAGGCTGGTGTTATTCTATATTTTTCTTATTATCAACAAATTCCTTTCAAGGACCAAAACCAGCAATGTGTTTCTACATTTCTGAGTACTTCCTGTCTTCCCCAACCTGTCTGTGGTACTCGCACTCTAAACCACTGTTTCCTCTCTTGAGATGTAAATCCTTAAATACTAGCTGACAAATACATAGTTTCATTAAACAAACAGTTGGTCTCTGTAGTTTTTAGCAGATATTACTCAAACAGGTGGAAATAGGGTATTTGTTGGGGACTGTTATCAGTGGCAGATCGATCCACATTTGGTGCATTTGTGAAGTGTCACTCCATCAAAGGAGTTTTTTGTCATGGTACGCCAGTCCATGGTATATATCGAGAGTGTAAATCTCCAGCTTTATCACAATATGCTATTATATCAATTATTTAAACAATAAACGATATGTGCCAATATTACAAAGTCTGCCACGATACAATATTGCTTGTGAAATTTGCTGTGATTCAGGGGCCTGCGGTTGATATGATATATGATCATTTAACACAATAAGTAACAGAAGAAGCTGCCGTCCCTTTATTTTTTACTTTTAACCAAATAAGATAAACTCAACAGATAAATAATGTTAGTAATTGTAGCCACTTGAATGCAGTAAAGTTTACTTTATACTGACTCCGCTAACACACATAAAACAGCACATGGGATAAGTTTGATAAGTTTTTATGTCAGAAATCCCTTTCTGGAGGACATCTTTTCATGTAAACCCGAACCATCTTTTTCATGAAACTTCAGGGCTGTCTCACTTAAAGCCCTGACCGCAAACTTCTCCCAACAGCCATAAAACAAAGATTAACAACATCATTTAACAAAAATATGAAATCAGTTCAATAATAACTGTCAGGGTTCATACAAAACAAATGTTTTTTGCTAGTCACTCATTATTAACTTAAGCATACTTCATCTCATAAATTAGTCTAGTGGCTATTGGAGTTTTCCTCTACTCATAGCTTAACAAATTACACATATTATTTGTACTCTATATTACTTACTGTTGGGTTAATTCACTGCATCACCACAGAGATGCAGTGAGTGAACAGAGCAGCATGGTTGAATTTCAGCCTGCATGCATGTTTTTTTTAGCGGAAAATTGTGCCACAAGAAGTTAGCATAAATAAGCTAGCTTTGTCTGTTGACCTGAATTTTCTCCAAAATTTAAACTATCTCCACACTGTTCATTTAATTCAGAGTAAATAATGTTATCTTCATCATCTTTCTCTTGGCTGCTTGCTATTAATCTGCCAGCTGCTGTTTGCGGTGACACAGAATTTCAAAATAAATGCATAACCTTAAGATGATGATATGAATCGATGTTTTCACTTCCTTGCATCAATAATATTTGATTGTTGTTTATTTAATTGATATATTGATTGAGATCAATGGACATTACACCCCTAGTGTGTATATAGAATATACTTAAATATATTAAGCCCATATTTCATTGAGCCCATTTTCAGTCACTTGAAATAAAAGCCAACAGGTGCCCTGCAAATTTAAAATGAACAATGAATACAAATAAATATGCTAACACAGACCTCACGCTTAGTACGCTTAGTACTTCCCAAACACAGGCATTTTTGCTAAAATGTTTGTATTTAAAACATTGTGCTGTTTACGCAGAAGTATGGAATAGTAACTGTTAAGCAAACATCAAAACAAGAAAAGGTTGCGGGTGTTTTAACGTGAGCCTGCTATCTCTGATGTGGGGTGAGAGACCAAAAACCAAAGTTGATGACAGACATTATTCTTGACTTTTTTTGTGTACCAGGAATGAGAGCCATATCACACATGAATAAAGCTGGGAACATACAGTACCACAGTGAATTGGACAAAGATGGATATCCATCTTCCACAAGCAGTCCAACCGTTAGCCCAGTAAAGTTGATTCTGATTTAGTTTTGGCGGTAGGCTCCATTTCAGTCCTGTCAGACTGTGTTGAGGGCTAAGATGTATTTTTGCAGATGTTTTTTTCTGACTGCTGAGCTCCATGGGATTTTTTTGACATATAGATTTAGTAAGTTCCACTAGGTCACACTCCCTAACAGCATGTGTGTGACAAGGCACCACATAGCAAGTGGATAGCAATAAGAACTGGTGCTATGACTGAATTCTGAGCTGTTACGGCTTTCACTGCAGGGATCATTAGGGTATCATATTATTACAGTTGGTCGGTCCTGTGTCACACCTGCTGTAGAGATATTTCAGTTGAGCTTTGTGGGTGTGGAAAGACATCTTCTTTGATGTTCCCTTTCAGCAGAGGGTTGCTTTAGCAACAAACATTGTAAAATGCATCAGCGCCAGCATGTTGTAGAGACTTTGCCCAGGAGTGTCATTATCTTATAGCACTTGCTGTCACTGCACTGTTTTGCTGTGCGTGGCTCTGCTGACGCTGTGGTTTTCCTGTGCATGCTGTGGGGGAGACAACAAAAAAAATTTGAAAATCAGAGCGCTGTTTTCCAATGTCACGAGAGATGCATTTTGACTGAGTAATGGTAGTGATGTTATAGATAGATTAATGGAGATGGTAAGCACTGTGTCTCTCCACCACATGCTCTCAGGGTCGTCTGAATGTTCGTTTTGAGACAAAGCCAAAGTATGAGTGAAAGACAGAAAGGTGGCAGTGCATGTCTGGTCACCTGCTGTGGCACAGGCAAAATCTCTCCTCCCCTGTGGTGCAGTAAATGGATTATATGGAGGTGGTTTACCTTGCATGACTGGTTGAAGAGATGGTATACTGTAAACAAAGAGTTTGTCAGATTGTCTAATGTCTGAACTCCTCCTTACAGTGTTGGATAGAGCTGTGATGATTACTCAATGAATCAACTATTTTGATAATGAGTAAAAATCTGTCATTTTCAAGCAAACGTGCCAAACATTTGCTGGTTCCACCCTCTTAAATGTGAAAATTTGCTGCTTTCCTTTGTCATTTAGGATGGTAAATAAAAAGTCTTTGGAACAACAGACGCAAATTGAAGATGATTGTGATGAGCATTTTTCTTTTTTTTTTTACATTTTATAGACCAAAGTGTGTGTTCCACCTTAGTTAAATCAGACATCTGGCTAATAAGGTAACAAATGCTACAAAGGCTGACTTATATTTTGAAAGGAGCAGAGCCCGGGGTGGAACACAGCATTCCAGTTGTGTACTTTGCACCTCACCTGTTATATCCTCCTTATCATCTTCATTAACATCCGCTGGTTATGTGGTCTTTGTCATAAATGTGTGATCCAAAGGTTCAAACTAACCATCACCTCGCCATAACTCCTCCCAAGATCACCCTGACTCACTCAGAATGTTCAGTAATCATCAACCACCCTGACTTCATATAAACCCTTGGATCAATGCATAATCCACTTTGCGAGTGGATGAGAGGGTGCGTTCGTCTTCAGTGAATGCTGAGGTTGCAGTGGTTGATCTTAAATGGTCACTTGGCAGGGAATCATTTACAGATAGCTGCTGATAGCTGAGGATGTTGTAGATAGCTGTGCTTTTATCAGATAATGGCAGTGGGTGGGGAGTGTTTTTTGTATCGGAGCCTCAGACACCTGTTACTGCCTCATGCATGTTAGCTGCAAAAGGGTTCAGAGGTTGAAGTCAGGTTACACCAAAAAAACAAAAAAGAAACATTAAGGGCTGTATTCAACCAAAGAAAATCTCGGTGACTGAAATTCGACCTACTCTTCAACCAGTCACTTCGTCAATGGGGGAAAAAGATAGGGGCCTTATCTCTAGGTTAACTAAATGGGCCACATTAACACTTGCCCAGGGCAAGTAAGTTTAGGCAAGTAGAATGCCTCGAGTAAAAAATAAATGTAATCTCAAATGTAATATTATTTGAAAATAAAATGCCCAAAAATTGATAGTAAATCAAAATTTTGACATGTAAAGTCAAAATTGCAGGGAGGTATTTGACTATCTCATAACTTTGACTCATTATCTTATAATTAAAATGTATTATCTCGTATCTCAGGATGGAAACATAGACTACATTTTATTTTTTTTATTTTTCCTAACTTTTCATCCATTTATATATTTTTTCATGGCAGAAATGTGCTTCCATACATGTCTGCAACTCATTCCCAGGCCGGACCATATATAAAATGTTCACCAGTAGATTAAGGGCAGAATTGTAAAACTGACAAGTTATCTTGATTGAGCATGTTGAAAGTGCAGTTGGCAGCAACGACACTCGGAAAAGTGTTTATATTGACGTATTGTAAAGTGACAACACCTTTTATAGAACTGACCCCTTTTGTGATAGGATTTCATTCGGCAATCATTTCCAGGAGTCTTGTAATAAAGACGAAGTGACGTTGTAACGTCAGTGCAGCAGTGCTTTAACTGCACGTGTGTGAAATGGTTAAAAGAATATAGAGGTGCTTCACCTGCATATGGGATTAGACACTTAACAAGGTGCAGGCCACAGCAGGATTAGCTGCTGCAAGAGAGCAGACTGCTACTGCTTCGTTGAGTTTGGAAAGCAGTCAGCTGTCGCACACTGTGTAATCTGTCTTATTATGTGTATCAGCATCTGTCTGAGGTCCGCACAGATCATGATGTAACAGAGGACATCTCTGCCTATGCATGTTTATGACCTTGTGTAAGTGTCCTGCGTTTTTAGGTCTGACTCAATATTTCTTTTGTCCAAATAAGCATCATGCGTACAGTATGTAAATAGGGAAGTTAATTGACGTATATACCTTGTCATTTAGAACACACATGTAATGGCTGTATTGATGTGGAGTCTCAGACTGACGTTAGCCACATCTGAAAGTGCACTGTGTTGGAGAAATCTTAAATAATTTGGACTGGCTGAACGCGGACATTAAGTAGCATATGTCGCACCCTTTTAGTCACAAAATACACGAGGTACTGCTGTTGCTGTTTGTTGTATAGTGACTCACTCTACCGTATCAAACCATTAAGCCACAAGTATCTGACATTTACATATGACCACCGTCAGCTGTTACATTTGTAGCTGTGCAGAGCTGTTGCAGTTGTAACTGTGTTAAAACAATGTGCTAGAGTGTTTCATAGTTGTAGTAGTAGTTTAATTTCCGTATCAGATTGTTTGTAAGATGTTTGACTGACATGATGTGGACAGCTAAAGTTTGCAGTGTTGCAACAAGTTATGGGATCATAAATCCAAATTCCAACTTTAAAAGGTGTATTTATGAGATGACATACAAAGTGATAACTTTTATCTACCTATGATCTTCATTTTTATGTTATTATCTTGTTTGTCATGTTTTTATTGTCATATTGCCTTTGTTTTTATTGACTGTATGTTTTTATGATCTTCTTTTGTGAAGCACTTTTATTTTTGTACCAAATACATTTATTATTATTATTGTTCAGTTGTAATATCTCATTACTACAATTTGTTATGTATAATATTTACAATTGACACATTTCAAAGGCCTTAGTTTTATGTCGTATCTTATAATTCTTAATTTGTTTCTCATAATTTCATATTTTTATACTTATCTTTTAATATGTAGGTAGAGCATTGACTAAGTCATTTAATATTTTGTAGTAAGTAACTGATGCTTAGAGGGAATGTAGTGGAGTAAAAGTATAGATTTTATTTGGAAATGTAGTGGAATCAAAGTAAAAATGTACAGGAATATAAAAACTTAAAGTAGAGATATGTGCAGTAACATTTCCAGGAAATACACAGAGCTGGGCTCACACAGAAGGGAGTGGCATCAATCGGCGACACAAATGAAGCTGAAGCTGAAGTCCAGATGAGAATGCACATTGCTGATATTATTTACAGAGACAGTAAAATATTACTGATTACACCTTTTAATGAACTGTTGGTTTTCTGCTGTACGTGTGCAGGAGGAGAGCAGCGGGCTGCGGCCTCGTCTCTGCCGCCTGAAGAAGGGACCCAGCGGCTACGGCTTCAACCTGCACAGTGAGAAGTCCAAACCAGGCCAGTTCATCAGAGCTGTGGATGACGACTCTCCAGCACAGAGAGCAGGCCTCAGACCACAGGACAAGATCATTGAGGTACACAACACACAAACACTCATCCTCTAGGTCGCATGCACAGATACTTTTTCCACATCGTTCCTGAGTGGTGACACTGTGGGTGTTTTATTTTGTTTGTTTGTATTTGTATCAGCTGTAATCCTATTACATCAGTGGGCAAACGGGAAACTGAAATCCCAGGAGGTATTAGGTTATTATTAGATGGAGAGTGTGTGCAGCTGTGATCTGCATGTGTGCAGTTGTGTTCACATATATACTCCTGTGTGTCTGTGCTGTGTAAAGACTGTTTTTCTGTGTGTGTTTGAAGCAGAAATCAGCATTTTCTCCCTCGCTGTGTGTGACAACCAGGCCTTCTGGCCATGTTGAACATGGTAGGGTCAGAGATAATCCACTTACAGCGTCTGTAGCTGAATTACAGCCTGCGCAAACAGTCTGCAGGGCCTCTCACATGCAGGAGGAAAGGGGGGGTACACAGATGATGCCAATGAGGTAATACCACAACTGTATTTAATGTTTTCACAACAAGATAGAAGCTTTAAATGGGATATTGTGGAAGTTTAGAGTTGGAATTAAGTAAACAGAGTGCCGGGAATTTAATGAATTTTCTGTGGAGGTCAGGGTGTGTTTCAGAGGATCACTGGTGAGGAATAGAGCAGAACGTTCTGTACCACCTGTCCAGCATTCACAGCCACTGTGGGAGTTGGTGAGACGGAGAGATTCCTGCCAGTATTCCCACCTCGGATCTTCCTCCCACAGGAATTCCTCAGTCTCTTATCTCCCTGCATGGTTGATTAGTTCCATCTCTGGGAGTATGCTTGTGTACCACGCCCTGTAATAACACTGTTACCAAACAGTTTCTATCACTGGTACCATTAGTTTTCTGCTGGGTATCATTCCATTCATTACTTGTGATTACAACCACAGAATTGGCATCTTCCCTCACTTTATAAAAAACATCATCATTCATTTAGTTTGTGTGAATAATCAGTGATACCACATAGTTTATGTCCAGTGTTCTGATCATCTGTTGGCCCATTACAGTTAGAAGTGAGTATTTGCACCTGTGCAGGCAAAGCTTTCTGTCATGTTTAATGTAAACAGCTGTAGTGTAGGATCAGGAGATAATGGGAAATAATATTATTCTTGCCACATAGCTTCAGTGTGATATTTAGAGAGTGATTGCAAACACATTTTATTGGTGCTTTTGATAATATGTCTCACCCTGTATGTACAGCCAAAGTGTTCAGTATTGATTAAATGATTAACATTTTTTATAAACACAGTAAAATACATACAAATGTACTAATAAATGAAAAACAGTTTAATACATTATTCAGTTTTAACTCAATTATGTTTCCATGCTGGTGATAGCCGTGGCTGGAGGCATAATGTTTTGGGGTTGTTTGTACGTACTTACTTACTCATCCCATTCTCGTGCACACTCTATCGCCAGAGCGCCTTGAGGGAATTTTTTCAAATTTGGTACAAACGTCCATGCACGTCAGCTTTGCCACTGTGAGCATTTTTACTACTGCGGTGATGTGTCTGTGTCACTCTGCAGTTACACCTCCAAAAAACTAGTCGGCGGTGGAGGTTTCTGTGAAGTGCTGTCAGGTTTACTTGATTCAAAACACACATTAAGACAATTTCGAACACAAGTACACAAATTGGCTTCAGTATAACTCACAGCATTCACAGACAAACACTTGTCTTCATCTTGACACATTTTCCCAACAAATATAACATGCTAACGTTATTAGCACAAACCTATGGCATTTTGCACTGTATAAATTAGCCTAGCAGCTGGCGATCTTTTTCCCTTCTCATATAAAACCAGGGACAACAGCAACATTTAACAAAGGTAACGGCACACAATTTGGCTCCATTACAACTCACAAGGTTCACAGACAAAACAACTGTCTTATACTAAACACGTTTTCTAAACAAATACAACATGCTAACTTTATTAGCACCAGCCAATGGCATTTAACATTGTATAAATTAGCCTAGCGACCGGCGCAGATTTCCTCTGCTCATATGAAGCCAGGATAACACACACACATGACTTATAATGCTATTTTAGTGGAGGCTTTACTGTCTTCACAATATATTGTTTCTTATCTGTGAAATACAAGTAAATAAAAGCTTTGTTTTCGCTGAGGGAAATGGTTTCAGCTTACAGAAAGAGACAGGAGGTCTGTGTCACTGCGACACGTAGTTACAATTCTGGGGAGGTGCACATCAGGCTATGGCGTAGGTTACATAGAAGTATAAATTCACTGTTATTCTCATGAACATGCTTTTCGAGATTTTGCTTTGTCACCTTAAATTAAAGGAACATATAATCACTATTTTTGGCAAATCATGTGATGACATAGTGATCTGATTTTGTTTGAACTATCTCAAAGTAACAGTTGCAGGGTGATGTGTACATTTTTGTAAGGATGTCCTGAAGACTTGCTGCGGAATCTGAACTAATGAATCAGTAGCTTGTATATACGGATGTTCTGTTAGAACGATGGTTAACCATATCGGCTGTCTGCTAACCATGGTTAAGTAAATGATAAATTCATTATTGTTGGCAGGTCAATTTGTACTTCTCAAAGCAATCTGCACTGAAACTCCAGCACCATGTGATCATAATGTGTTACTGACAAAATGATTGCTGACTTGATATTCTGGAATGTCACAAAAAAACAACACAATTTTTGTACAAACTAAAAACAAATTATGGTAAGATTTAGAAAAATAAACTGCCTCCTCTCTCTTCTCCTCTCCTCTCCTCAGGTTAATGGAATATCAGTGATTGGCAAGCAGCACTCAGAGGTGGTTGCTGCCATCAAAGCAGGAGGAGATGAGACCACACTGCTGGTGGTGGACGCAGAGACTGAGGAATTCTTTAAGAAATGCAACGTCGTGCCCACTGTGGAACACGTCAACGGTATGACACACATGCTTTTACACACCGATTGCACTTGACTTGCAAGTGCATGTTTATCATTACAGTGTTAAAAGATGAAAAACAAAATGATGAGACATTTAGTGTATGATAATTAATACTAAGATGAAGTGAGGCCTGTATGTCTTCTTTTCCCCTGTAGGACCTCTTCCTGAGCCAGCATCAGAGGGGGAGGAGGTGAGGACCACTGCACCCACCCACACACACACACACACACACACAACACACAAACTTACAGATAGTGGCCTGGAAAAGCCCCACTGATCCTCTCTGGGCATTCTTGGTAGCAGATTAGAGTTCTGGACTGTGTTTTGTGAATCATCCCGGTCTTCACGTGTTTCCTGTCAAGACCGCACTGTAACACACACAGCACACAGACTGAGTCATGTTACAAAAATTTTTGCCATAGCGCATGCCATGTGATTGCAGTGTCAGGGGTTTGATTCCAGTCAGGGACCTGTGATGCATGTCGTACCTCCCCCCCATCTCTCTCTTTTTCCCCTTCTCTCTCTTTAAGGTTGTTAACCAAAAAAAAGTCACACTCTTCTTCACTTAGTCCTTATATCCCATTGACAGTCAATACAGGGTTGATCAGTTCTACATTAAAAAACAGTCGTCAAACAGATTGCATCACATGCAGACACATGTCACAGACATGGATGTAAACTGCAACATGACTTGTTGGTGGAGGCGTACAGCCACAAGACATTAATTCTAGCTTTCATTCAAAAACGCCATTTTAAAATGAAGAGTTGTCAGCATGGATGTGGCCTTTTTGCTCCCAGTTTGTAACTCGGGTCCTGAGATGCACTGATGACATCACTATGGCATTGTAAGGGTTATTTTTTGAGACTTAATAAAGCTTTCCCAGGGCCACAGAAGACATTATACAGCCAGTCTACAATATGAATAGCACAGACGCATAATGCATTAACTTAACTTTTTGTGAATGAACAATGTATTATTCCTGTTAATTCAGAAAAACAAAACTTTTTTTTTCTCACATGAATGCATTGTGTTTTTGTAGAGTAGCACTCCTCATCATCTGGGTGTGTAAAATCACATCATGGCCCTGTAATTAGCCGTCAGTGCTAACCCACATGTGTTGGTGTGACATTCCACGAGCACCGCAGAGTGGTTTATCAAAAGTAAACACTCTCCACCTCCTCCTCCACACACACACACACACACACACACACACACACACACACACACACACACACGCACTGACAACATGGGAAAAGTGGATCGGCCCCTCTGGTGACATTGCGAGTGACCCTTCACCATGGCAACAGGAGCTCACCAGTGTGTGTTTCTCTCTCTCTCTCTCTCTCTCTCACTCTCTCTCTCTCTCTGTCTCCTGTGTCCTGGAGGATCATGGGATTGAAGTGGCTTTAACTCTCAAGGCGAGTTGGGGATTATGCTAATGAGATGACTAACGAGCGCTGTTCACATACTCGCACATGCAGGGAGATCCTACTCTACTGCAGCCAGAACAATTACTCATTCACCAGCAATTACATAACACAGCACTCTCTATGAACTCATGACCACCTCTGACCTGAAATACATGTGTGTGTGTGTGTGTGTGTGTGTGTGTGTGTGTGTGTGTGTGTGTATACTCACTCCTTTTTATCAGTTGACCATATGAAGTTATGGGTCAGCTTTACCCACCTTTACACAAGCTGCCTTTTAGACAACCTCTGCTGCCTCTGTTCAGTGTGTACAGTGATCCAAAATCGCAGCTCAGCTCCAATCATTCCCATAAAACACTTCTGGACAAATAGAGTTAATATCTTAAGAGGTTTTTAACTTACATTAGTGGAAATGGGATGTCCATTAAAAGAGGAGTGTCTAATGAAAATGCAGTTGTTGTGGTTTAGTGTGAGCGTGTGTTAAAAGCCTCTCCATGCAGCCAGGAAACCTCACCAGAGGGCTCTTGTGTTATGCAGCATATTGTAGCATTTGTCCAAAGCCACTTACAGAGGCCTGACGTTATTTTTAGAACAGCAGCTGCTTACCAATTAGATGCCAATTTCATACATACATGAAGTGAGTGGCGCAGGGTCAGGTACTGTGTGTGTGAGGACACACAGTGCAGCTGAAGAATGTGGACACGAGCAGGGATGTGTATTTGAAGCAGTTTCCAGATTACTGCTGCTGACACTGAGCCTCAGCTTTAATAAGTGAGTGATGAGAATATGATCAAGGCACGCTGCCTGTCAGGATTACTGACGGCAGCGGTGTACTGCCCCCTGCTGGACATCAACTAAACTATCATCCTCATTTACTTGTCATGCAGAGTTGAACTTTTATTAGCTGGGGTTTTGAGTTATCTCTATACACTCACCGGCCACTTTATTAGGTACACCTTGTTAGTATCAGGTTGGACCCTTTTTTGCCTCCAGAACTGCCTTAATTCTTGGTGGCGTAGATTCAACAAGGTGCTGGAAATATTCCAGAAACTTTTGTCCATATTGACATAATAGCATTACACGGTGGCTGCAGATTTGTCGGCTGCACGTTCATGATGCAAATCCTGTTCCACCACATCCCAAAGGTGCTCTACTGGATTGAGATCTGGTGACTGTGGAGGCCATTGGAGTAAAGTGAAGTAATTGTCATGTCCAAGAAACCAGTTTGAGATGATTTGAGCTTTGTGACATGGCGCGTTATCCTGCTGGAAGTAACCATCAGAAGATGCACACTGTGGTCATAGAGGGAGAGACACAATCAGCAACAGTACTCAGGCAGACTGTGGTGTTTAAATGATGCTCAGCTGGTACTAAGGACCCAAAGTGGACCAAGAAAATATCCCCCACACCATTACACCACCACCAGCAGCCTGAACCGTTGATACAAGGCAGGATGGATCCATGCTTTCATGTTGTTTATACCAAATTCTGACCCTACCATTTGAATGTCCTCAAATCGAATTTTGGTGAGCCCGTGTGAATTATAGCCTCAGTTTCCTGTTCTTAGCTAACAGGAGTGGCATCCAGTGTGGTCTTCAACCCGTTGTTGGTTCAGAGATGGTCTTCTGCATACCTTGGTTGTAACGAGGTTATTTGAGTTACTGTTGCCTTCCTATCATCTTTAATCACTCTGGCCGTTCTCCTCTGACCTCTGGCATCGACAAGGCATTTTCACCCAGAGAACTGCCGCTCACTGGATACTTTTGCTTTTTCGGACCATCCTCTGTAAACCCTAGAGATGGTTGACCAGATCAGCAGTTTGTGAAATACTCCAACAACCATGCCACTTTCAAAGCCATTTTGATGCTCGGTTTGAACTTCAGCAGGTTGTCTTGACCATGTCTACACGCCTAAATGCATTGAGCCATGTGATTGGCTGATCAGCTGTTTGCATTAACAAGCAGTTGAGCTGGTGTTACTTATAAAGTGGGCGTGAGTGTATAACACCAACAGTATGGAGCAGGGGCAGCAGAATGATACGACAGAAATAATGCAACTCAAGGTCCACTTACTCACTTGTTCCAGAGCTTTTGACTTAGTCATAAATGGCAGGCAAGTGGACCTTGAGTGGAGATTGTTTTATCAAATGCTGTTCCCAAGAGCGACTCTGTCCTTGAACAACAGAAGTGAGAGCTATGTATGTGCATTCAGCATGAATGTTCTTTCTGTTTTGCAGGCAGCAGCAGAGATGAAGCCTAAAGTGACTGTGAGCTCGTCAGCCTCCAGTGCCTCCTCCAATGCCTCCCTGCCAACCAGCAGCTCCCCACCTGCTCAGGTACACAGAGCAACCACATGTTCACCTCACAGAAACACAAATATTTTCATAAACACAACACAGATATACACTGAATACAGAACAAATGTTAAAGGCATACTGGGAAAGATTTACCCGCAAAGAAAAACACGAAAAGACTCATACAAAGTAATCCCAGTGGTTTTATCTGCAGAGACTCTGCCCTCTGCCTGTATTTCATTCTTATTTGCATTCAGGATGTTCCTGGACACAGCATGCAAGTGAGGTTGGGAATTGAAAACACAATGCTGAAAAAATGCAAATATAGTGAAGTGAAACGCCAAGTGGCTAAAGCTTGTTCCAAAACGAGGGTGGCTTCACTTTCACTGCTGATGTTTACCAACAGTAACTGACAGTTCATTCAATGTATAACTTTAACAATAATATATTTTTAAGTGTTGTCAGTGTGGGTTTTCTGCGGGTACTCCAGCTTCTTCCCAAAGACATGCAGTTAATCGCTGTTAATGTGAGTGTGAATGGTTGTCTGAGGTCTGGCAACCTGTCCAGGGTGTGCCCTGCCTCTCGCCCAGTGTCAGCTGGGATAGGCTCCAACTCCCCCGCGACCCCCAACCGGATAAGTGGTTACGGAAAATGAATGAATATCCAGATCATTTTAACAAGAGGATGCATCACTTTACTGTGACATGTCATAACACACACACAAGATTGCTCTGTTGCTTCACGCTGCCTCTGCTACAATGAGGTATTAATTCTTATCAATCTTAAACAGATGTGCTCGTTTTTGACACAGTTCTACATAGTTTTTACCTGACGGAGGGCCGCAGAGCCACACACAGACAGGGACAATTAGACCAGCTGCCCCAAGATAGAGTTTAGCAGCGTGCCCGTACAGCCCAAGTGGACATTTGTGCCAAATTTGAAAAGGTGTTTTTGAGATAACGTGTTCACGAGAATAGGACGTATGGATGGACGGCCCAAAATCATAAAGGCTCTGGCTACAGCTGTGACGGGCACGGAGGCATGAAAAGCATCAGAACAGAGCAAAAACAAGTTATAAGTTAGTTACTTTAGTTAGGAGGTCTACGTATGGGTGTATGTGGGTGTGGGTGAATGTTTGTACATGTGTGTGGATACAGTAGGTGTGTGTGCTGTATGTATGTATATGTGCGTGTAAGTGTATGTGTGTGTGTGTGTGTGTGTGTGTGTGTGTGTGTGTGTGTGAGTGTGTGTGTGTGTGTGTGCGTGTGTGTTGTGCGTGTGTTAATTTAATTTATATAGTTACTCTTTATTTGTTTGTTCTAACCCGCCCCCATGCTTAGTCTTAGTTTAGCCTAGGACTGATTTTTTTTTTTTTTATTTATTTATTTATTTATTTTTTAAATTATATTTATTTAATTTTTTTTTTTTTTTTTGAATTTCATTTGAACTGATTTTGGGCTCATTCAAATAATTAGGAACAAAGTTTTGAAATGTTTATTTGTAGGGAAAGGTGAGACAGAATCGACTAGAATCTATCTTTTTAAAAACTGATACTGATCTAAAGGGTCGACATCAGACATGTTAAAGGGTCGAGATATTTTATTTTACTTTGATATTGCATTTTACTTAGATTTCCTTTGCCTTATAAGCTTTCTCTTGAAATCATTGAATGTATAAATTATACTGTATGGGAGAGGAGGCTCGGTGGGCCACCTCGCGCGAGCGGAGCCGGGGGGAGACAGGGAAGCACACGATTTACATTATTTGAGGTGTACACCAATTAATAAATTCTTAAAAGTTGGCCGTGCTCCGGTGCTTTCTTCGGCTTTGCCTGTCGGAGGTGACTCATCGGGATGCTCTTTCGTTTTTGTTTGTTTGGCAAGGTCCTATTGGGACGGGCTGAAGCCAAGAGACCTCCTCTAACACATAAACTAACTGTTTAATTAACCTCACCCTCCTTAATGGATTTAGCCTTTAAATTTTCATTTTGACTCTTAATTATCAATTTTAGAATTTGGACTTAAGTGGGGGACTGACTTTGATTTATACTCACACAAATTATATAAAGTAAAAGTGCAAAAAGAGGTGAAAAAGGGGGAAAAAGAAGAGGGATAGTAAAAAGATTAATGATGACACCGAGGCGATAGGGAACACATGCTTGCGACTGCTAAAAACAAAGATGTGCTGTAACAGAAACCTTGTCATCATGTTAAGGGAAGGGTCACAACCAGCAATAGACCCCAGGATCCATGTGACAGTAGACATATGGAAAACCAAACCAAGCTACCCAAGGAAGGGGGTGGCACACATGGAAGTCATTTTACGTTGTTTTGCTCTAATTTTTTTCTATTTTACATTTGTTTTTTTAGTTACGTTTTGGGTAATATTGTTCTTGGGCCTGGCAAGACAGGGGAAAAGGAAAAAACAAAAAACAAACAAACAAAAAAAAAACCTATTCAATACCTAACATAACAAACAAGATTAAAGATGGTGACACAGGACATTAAAATAACCTCACTAAATGTGAATGGCTTAAATAACCCAATAAAAAGAAAAAAAGTTTTATTAAGGATGAAGAGAGAGGGGGGAGACGTAATGTTCCTTCAGGAAACACACCTCTCAAAAGAGGAACATAAGAAATTAGAAAGACTGGCAAATGCTCGGGTATACTCAGCCTCTTTCCACTCTGCAAGGAGCGGGGTGGCGATACTGATTAAGAATAGCATCTCCCTCCACTGTGAAAAAACTATTGTAGACAAAGATGGGAGATATGTATTAGTTAAAGGAAGAATAGATCATGCTGAAATAACATTACTAAATATATACAGGCCACCAGAACAAGGAACTGATCTTATATCTAAAATAATAGACATGATCATTTTAGAAGCAAAGGGGACATTGGTCATGGGAGGAGACTTAAATCTGGTCATGAATGCAGAATTGGACTGTCAACATAATGTTAAACATAAAGCAGAGAGGGCCTCACAAATACTTAAAAGAGCAGAATATGAGATTGGTCTTATAGATGTCTGGAGGAAATTAAATCCTAATAAAAAAGATTATACATATTACTCAACAGCTCATAATAAATACTCCAGATTAGACTATTTTTTCATGTTTAAAACAGATATAGAAAAGGTATCACAGTGTCAGATTGGCACAATAGAAGTATCAGACCATGCAATAATATCTATGAAAGTAAACCTAGGAATAGAAAAAAAGTTCAACAATTTGGAGACTCAATAACTCTCTGCTGAATGATACTAACATCAAAAATAAAATTAGAAAAGTAATAAAACAATATATAGAGATTAATGATAATGGAGAGGTCTCGCCCATCATGGTGTGGGAGGGAGCCAAAGCAGTTATTCGAGGGGAGATAATTATGCTGGCATCAGTCAAAGCTAAAGAAACAGAAAGGGAAAAAAATGAATTACTTGAGTCCTTAAAAAGAACCCAAAGTGAACATAAAAAGAATACAAATATGCATACTTTAAACGAAATTAGACAAATTAGGAAAAAAATAGACCAAATCGAATTGCAAAACATTGAAAAGGCATTAACCTTTATTAAACAAAAGTATTATGACAGTGGACCAAAAGCGCAGAAACTGTTAGCATTTCAATTGAAAAAACAAAAAATGAAATCAAATGTATCAAAAATAAGGGACAGTAACCAAAAAAATGTATTTAAAAGGAAAGAAATAGCAAATGAATTTTTAAAGTATTACCAACAGTTATATACTCCAGAGAATCCAGAAACCAATATAGAAAAAATTCAGAAATATTTACAAAATATAAAACTACCTGAGGTAACAAAAGATCAAAATACTCAGCTGACCAAGCCAATAACAGAGCAGGAACTAGGTGAAACCATAAGACAGACTAAAAATGAGAAATGCCCAGGTTCCGATGGTTTTACCAATGAATTTTATAAGGAATTTCAAGAGGAGATAATACCACTCCTATGTAGAGTGTTTAATTGGGCCCTAGACAATAAAGAGTATGCTCCAACATGGAATTCTGCAATTATTACCGTAATACATAAATCTGGTAAAGATCCAGCAGACTGCTCATCATATCGACCAATCTCACTGTTGAACGTTGATCAAAAACTGTTAACCTCAATCTTGGCGAATAGACTAAAAATAATAATTCCTAACATAATAAACTCCGACCAATCTGGGTTCGTCTCTAATAGGCATCTGAGTGACAACGTTAGAAGGACAATAAATATTATGGAATATTCGCAAAAAATAAAACAACAATTACTGATGTTAACGCTCGACGCTGAAAAGGCCTTTGACAGGGTATTGTGGCCCTTTATACTTGAAACATGTAAAAAATTCAAATTTCATGAAAAATTCATAAGCTGGCTACAAATGATGTATAAATCTCCAAATGCAAGAATTCGAGTAAATGGAACCCTGTCAACATCCACCAAACTCCTAAGAGGGACACGACAGGGGGACCCCCTCTCCCCCTTGATCTTCATTTTAGCTATAGAGCCATTGGCAGAAAAAATAAGAAGTAATAATAAGGTACAAGGAATACAGATTGGGCAGGATGAACACAAATTGGCAATGTACGCAGATGATGTAATTCTTTATTTAACTAATATAAATCAATCACTTCCAGAAGTGGTGGAAGAAATTAAACAATACAGTGATCTATCTGGGTATAAATTAAACACAAATAAATCAGAGGCAATGGCAGTAGGCCAACCAATATCCCAAGATATTCAATTAAAATATCAATTTAAATGGAAACAAAGTAAATTAAAATATTTAGGAGTTATTATCCCTACAGATTTACATAAACTATATGAGTATAATTTTGGCATACTCGAAAATAATCTCAAACAAGATTTGCAAAGATGGTTAACTATACCACTGTCAATTACTGGAAGAAATGAAATAGTTAAAATGAACATCTTGCCAAGATTTGTCTTTCTATTTCAAAATTTACCAATCTTTATCCCTCAAAATAATTTTAATAAATGGGATAAATTATTATGTAACTTTATATGGGGAGGAAGAAAAGCCCGAATTAAATTAAAGACAATAAAAAAAAAAAATTATCTGGAGGATTAGCTTCACCAAACCTAATAAACTACTATACGGCTGCTCAAATAAAATCAATCCTAGCCTGGATGAACAATAACCATTTAGCAAAATGGAGAAAAATTGAAACCTTACAAATGGGGATACCACTGAATGAACTTGCATTTAATAAAATAAACAATACAGTTGCTGAAAAAATTGATAATATTTGTATAAAAAACACTATAAGAGCCTGGGTAAAAATTATACGAAAAAAACAACTCCAGAATGACTTGGTCTATCTGAGAGAAATTGCAACTGATGCAGACTTTAAACCCAGTATAATTGACGACTCATTTAAAATATGGGCTGGTAAAGGATTGATCAGATTTAGCCAGCTAATTACAAACAAGGGAGTAGATACATTTGAGAATATTGCAAATAGGTTTAACCTTCCAAACTCTCAGTTCTATAAATATTTACAGGTAAGAAGCTATTTGATAAAAATAATGGGATATAATAAAACCTTGAATGATATACACCCTCTAATAAGATATATAATTAATACATATAATAAATTAAACTCTAAGAATATACTGGGACAAATATACAGAATTATCGATTGTGAGGAAAAGAGCGACAGACTTATAGCTTTGTTGAACTGGGAAAAGGAATTACATATAAATATAACAGCGGAAGACTGGACAGATATGTGCACTAATACCTGGAAAACAACAAGCTCCTTATTTTGGAGGGAGTCTTCCTGGAAGGTGCAAATGCGATATTTTAAAACACCTATTATCCAGTCAAAATATAATAATGAAATTACAGCAAGCTGTTGGCGTAATTGTGGAGAAAATGAAGCTAATCACACTCATATACTGTATTCATGCCCCGTTTTAAATCAGTTCTGGTCCAAAGTAAAAGAGGAAATAGACAATATATTCCAATGCAACCTCTCTTTGTCTCCAAAACATATACTTCTGGGGAAATCCCCACATGTAATGTCTATTCCATCAGATTAATACCTCTATAGAATATTAAGAATAACAGCAATTAAACAGATCACTAAAAATTGGCTGACTGCAGCGGCACCTCAAATAATAAAATGGAAGGAAACAATTAAGGAAATTTATGTAATGGAAAAAATAACACATAGAATAAGGAACCTAAGTGATGTTTTTGAGACAAGATGGGAAAGGATCACAAAGACTGATATAATATAAGTAATAGATAAATGGACTATGGAGGGGTGAGAGGGTCGATGGGGGTTCATGACAGGTTAGTGTATATACATGTGTATGAGTGTTTGTGAGGGGAAGTGGTGACTGTATACTCGAGCATGAAATTACTGAAAATTAACTTTGGGTTAGAAACAATTAGTGAAGTGTAAACATGATAAAATCTAAAGAACAGAGATAGAGATGAGAGTAACGCCAGGCCCAAACAACTACAAACAACTAAAAATAAGCATATAGTTTTGGAGGGGGGGAGTTGGTAGATTTGGTTGTTTTTTTTGTTTTGTTTTTTCTCTTCTTTTTTATTATGGAACCTTGGCGATTTGGGACAGTCGAGGGATGAAAAGGATGATTGGATGGAGACCCCCCCCCCCAAGAAGAAGGGGAAGAAGAGGGGGAAGAAAAAGGAAGGAGGAGGAAGGAAAAAAAAAAAAAAAAAAAAAAGGGGAAACAGGTTAAGAGAAATATCGATGTGTAGATGTATGGGTATATGTGGATGAAAAATCTGTATATGTGTAAGACAACACACAGACAAGTACAAGTACGGGTGTATACCTACCCACTAATATATCTCCTTTGTATTTATTTATTTATTTTTTGGTTGTTGTGGTTGTTTTGTCTGTGCTCTAGGTAGTGTTTTTTTTTTTTTTTTTGTTAATTACTTTTTGTTTTGTCTGTTAGCCGGTTTGCTTAGTTTTTTGTTTTTCTCTTTGTGCTTTATTTTTTGTTTTGATTTATCTTGCTTTGTTTATTTGTTTTGTTTATGGTTATCGGCACATATATTATGTTGCTATGTATGTTTACAATTTGAAAAACTATTAAATAAAAAGTATTAAAAAAAAAAAAAAAAAAGAACAGAGCAAAAACAGTAAGCAATAGGATGCTAAATAAAATCAGTTAAGATATTTTTAGAAATAGATCATTTAAATAAAATACAAATAGACATAAAATAATAATAATAGAGCAGGAATACAGTTATACATGTTAGCCTTTAATTTATTGATCATTGTTAATTGACCAGAACTCCACTCGCACTGTGATGCCTGTCACATCCTGTCTGAATTAGTATGGATATGTGACAGCTGGGTTTCTGGATGATGAAGGGCTTGAGTGTAGCACAACTGACTTGGTGCATGAAGTGGAATATTTCAAGAAATGACATGAAGTTATGAGAAAAAGTTGTAATATTTAAATTAAAGACAAGAAAAGTCTTATGAAAAAAATTATAACATTAGAATATTACAGCTCTTTTCTTGAAATAACTTTATTAACAGTTCTGCTTTTCATGAAACTTTTTTTTTTTTCAAATCCACGTGTAATTCAAATGGATGGAATCATTGGGATACTCTGCAAGGGCAAACATAGTGTGCATTGTACATTCTGGGACACACACCAGACTCTGTTCCATTGGTGATGACTAAAGCTGTGTCCTCATTTCAGAAAAGCTGACATTTGGGCCTAGGGTTAGGATTAGGCAGGTAGTGATAATTGTTAGGGCAGGTTTCAAGGAAATTAATGTAAATTGACCCCATTGACTGTGTGTGTGTGTGTGTGTGTCCAGATTGAGAAGGCCCCGGAGTCGGCCCCAGCAGCCGACAGTCTGGGTCTGGGCATGTCACTGGCCCAGGCCAGAGAAAGAGCCCATCAGAAACGAGCTGCCAAGAAAGCCCCGCCCATGGACTGGAGCAAGAGGAACGAACTGTTCAGCAACTTATAAACATCACCATCATCACCACCATTATCACCATCATCACCATCATCATCATCATCACCATCATCACCATCAGGTTCATCTCTCCCAACCTGTCTGTACTGCCCTGTGTCTGCTCTCTGGATTCGGTTTTTACTTTGACACAATGTTCGTTCGGAATATTTTAAACTCCCTTATTGAACAGTATTATTTGGTGATTTTTTTTGTTTTAATTTAGTTTTGCCACTTTTATTTCATGTTTTAATAATTGTTGATGTCACACAGGAATGAATGTTAATATATTAAGAAAAATGTTTAAAAGAGGAAAATAGTGATGTACAGTTTCTCATATGAAAGGACCATGTAAGGAATAACATGGCACAGAGGGGGGGAATAATTATTACTGGCAGATTTTGAATTTAAAATCTACAGTTTAAAGCAGCTGTGCGGAACTTTCTACCATTAATAAAACCGTCCCTAGTTCGTATCACCCCCCCCCCCTTGAAGATCCCCATATTTATTTGAACCCAACAGCGACAAAAAAGCCTTTCTCTATATGGCTATTAAGCGTAACCTAGCTCGGGTCAGACACACAGCGGAAGTCAGAAAACCAGAATACGGCACCCGAGGCGGAAGTGATTCTGCTCGCCCGCAGCGGCCCGCAGCGATTAAACCACAGAAGAAGAAGGAGCCGTGTTTACAGTGTTCTTCCAGTGTGCAGTACACAATGGGGCATTGCTGAACACACACTTAACAGTTTACCAGAGATGTATCTATGAGGACTTGGTTGTACTTTTGATGTCATGGTGGATAACGAAGGAGCATCATGTAAAATTATCTGTGACTGTGACCATGAACACAAATATACAGCAGGCAGTTGTCCTCAGTTTATAAGAAATTCAGAGCTACACCAGAACATTTATGAACAGGTCTTACTTTACTACTAACTTGTGTGTAACGTTAGCATGTTAGCATGTTTCCACTAATTACTTGGACTGACCTAACGTTAGTAGCGTTAGCTTTGCAAGCGAAGGCTGCAGGTAACAGCTTTGCTGTGTTAGCATTATGTTATGTCTTCACTGTGTATCTTCACATAAAAGAATACTCAGATGATTTGGGAGTTATGCCCTTTCTCTATCATTTTCATATTGAGACAATGTGATCAATATCTTTTTTGTGTCTGTACGTCCAGTGGCTGGGTCTCAGCGTTTAGCATTGTGCTTATATGGGATCAGTACATCCTGCGCTGTGATCTGCGGAGGGATACACCGGTGAGCAGGCACATGACGTAGCTTGTAAACAAAACTCAGCTGTTTATTTAGCCTAGCAATATCTCCGGATTTTAGCAGCTGCAATGGACGACTTTGAACGCGATTTTGAAGAGTTTCTTGTAGCGGACACAGATCCAGAGCCATACCTGTTTGAGCCGGAGCATACAGATGAGGAACTGCATGTGTTGAATGCTGAGCAGAGATCAGAGAGGCTGAATCCTCCGTACATAGTGGGATTCGGTGCTGCCATCGTTGGGGAGATATATCATCAGGAGGAAAAGCGCCGCAGAGAGTGCATCACAAGGAGTGAAAACTTTGCAGCAATCACTAATCCTGGCGTGACTGAAACATTTTTCATGTTCCTAAGATGAACTGGAAAAAACGCTCCAGGCCTGCAGGAGCTGATGGACAGCTTTCAGTCGGCTGAGTAATATCGTCCGTGTCGTCTCTTTGTTTGCTTTTACCGAGTGACCTAGCGTACCTGTCCCAGAGCCAGCTGCAGCTGTTGCTCAGCGGTGTATCCCTCCGCGCAAGATGTACTGACAGTGCCATGCTAACCGCTGTCTCAATATGAAAATGATAGAGAAAGGGCATAACTCCCAAATCATTGTTGTATTCTTTTCACATAATAATGTGGACTCAGCAGATGACTTGTTAACTGTTTATTCCTCCTTACACTGAACGTACACGGCTGCTTCTCATTGTTTCCAGTAGCACAACAACGGTTACTACATTACCCAGAATAACTTGAGGCTCACACTACTACGGTAGCCTTAGTAGCTCAAAATACACAACAGATTAGATTAGATCAGAACAGAAACACGACAGGAGAATTTACTGAGTAATTTTGTTGTTTCCACTATTTACTTGGACTGACCTGACGTTAGTTAATCCTCTCGCTCTCCAAAACAAATGCATGCTGTAATTGCTGGCTTTACGACACCAGGCTGTGGGTGTCATACCGCTTCGACCAAAGGGGCGCTATGATCAACGAAAACGAAAAGTTCCGCACAGCTGCTTTAAAATAATGTCAGCAACCAGCAATCAGCAACTAGAATGAAAGAATATCCTCGTCAGAATCTGTGAATGATCAATGCTGAGTAACTGTCCTGAGCCCTCACTGCCAACACAACCATTCCATGACAATCTGAATCATCAGTGTGTTCGAGTCTTAAGATGGTCCAAGGAAAACAATCTGTCATGTCACTCCAGGGTTTCTGTCTTCATATATGATTCAAGGAAATCACACATTTATTTTTTCATATTGCTCTTGATACATAATTGTACATACATGAATAAATGATTTTAGAGGACATTTTATCTGGACTGACCTGAGAGAAATGAAGCTCCTCAGCAAGTTTTGTTGATTCTGCTGAACCTGCAGGAATTCAAAGCTGCATCTGTTGGTCTGAGCATCGACTACACACGAGAATTTTACCATATGAAAATATGAAGTGTGCAGATGCTGGCTCTGTGCTGTTAAATGTATTGATGAGCATTGATAAATATAATGTTTTGATCAAATGGAGTTGAGTCTGGTTTGTAATGCAGTACATGTTTAACATTGGAAACAGTGATCTGACACAAATCATCTTAAAGCTGCACTAACCAGTATCAAAAATCAAAAACTAACACCCACTCACATCTTTTCATTTGAGTGTATAGCCCCTTTTCCACTGGACAAAAACCCACTAACAGCTCCATGTCAAAGTATCCTTGGATAAGATACTGAACCCCAAATTGCTCCCGATGGCTGTACCATTGGTGTGCGATCATGTATGAATGGCTAACAGAGTAGCAGGTGGCACCTTGTATAGTAGCCCTGAGCCACCAGTGTGGGAATTTATGTGAATTGGTGAAGGTGATGTGTAGCGTAAAAGCATTCTGTCTGGTCAGAAGACTAGAAGGGCGCTATACAAATACAGGTCCATTCATGTTTTGGACATAAAAGGTCATTATTATTTCAGAATATTAGAAATCTGTGGCAAATTTTGTCATAATTAGCACATGAATTCTTGAGTTAAGGCCCAAAACATTATTTGTGGGGTCACAGTGACCTTGACCATCGACCATTAAGATTCCAAGTCGACATTTATGACAAAATTTAAGTTAAGTCCCTCAAGGCCTTCTTGAGATATTTTTTTCACAAGAATTGGACAGACGCAAGGTCACAGGACCTTTGACCAATTCATTCTCATCATTTCATCCCTGAATTTAGATGGATGTTTATGTCAAATTTGAAGAAATTCCTTCAAGGTGTTCTTGAGAAGACATATTCTCAAGAATGAGATGGACGAGGTCACAGTGACCTTGACCTTTGACCATAAAAACAGTTCATTAAGTCCAAGTGGACGTTTGTGCCAAATTTGAGGGAGGATCCTTCAAGGCGTTGTTGAGATAACACATTCCCGAGTATGGGGTTGATGGACAGATAGAAGGACAGATAACCTAAAAACATAATGCCTCCGGCCACAGCATACAAACAAGTTACCACCGTAACATTTTCACTGGCTTTCAAGCATTTTCTACTGTTTACTGACCGGTTTTCTGGCACATTTGTCACATCCAAGTTTACACACCACAAATATAACAGAGAGCCGTACTCCTCTACTGGCACTTGGGAAAGGAGTCTGTGGCTTATTTTTGGTTTTGGTTTTCCCACATTTAATTAACCTGCATATATGTGTTAAGTTTAGTGGAAAAAAGGGTACAGATTAAGTAATCATCCTCATTCCTATATGAATACACCTGGACAAACACTTCCTCAGTACAAATTCTCTTTTTAATGATTTTCAGGATGATACAGAATTCAATGGAAATATTATTAAAAAGTAACAGGCATCCATCAAAACAGAACAGAGGAATCAATAGTGCTAAAATGTTATGTTTGATGTAAAAATACAAGTACACCTTGCAATCTTAAAAACATGCCAACTCCCTGATTTTTTTTACAGTGCATCCAAGTCTTGGGAAGAACTTTCTGAGGGCTGTTAAAAAAACAGGACAAATGAAAAATCAAAGATGGCTTTTCTCTACTGAGCTCACTAATAGAGGATGGCTCATAGACACACACTGAGTCGCACAATAAGTGTATGGCATTGGGTCAATGGCTGACAGTGGCGTTAGGTGGATTAATCATAAAAGCATAGTTTTGTACAGTGAATACTTTGTAAGGTGCATTACAAGAGAGGGAGAGGTTAATGAAAGTAAAATGTAATGAAACAACAGCTCCTAGTTCCCAAACATTACGTTCACTGTACGACCTTTTTGAGACATCCGGCTTCAGTAAACTTTGGTGATCCTGAATAACTTGCCTCACAAAGCTGGTTACCAGCTGGTTCTGTTAACTCTGACTTTATCAACCCAAATATAAGCTCATGTATATGGAAAAGCTAATCATATGCAACAGATCCACAGTAACATTTTAATGAAAGTACTGATTCCTGCTGGGGAATTCATTCACTGCAGCAGTAAAATGTAAAAAAAGAAAAAGCCAGAGTTAACCACAATGAGCTGTTTAACCCACTGATTGCTTTGTGAGAGGTCCCTGCTCCTAAGTGGAGTCTAGAGTGTGCTAGGAGAATTTAAAAGGGACAGTTCACCTAAAAACAAAAATTACAATTTTTTCCTTTTACCTGTAATGCTATTTATCAGTCTAGACCAGCAAACCATATCACCATGCAACTAATTCTAGCTTACGTAGCTCCACTGAGCTCGCTAACATTACAGCTCAGCCAAGGAGAATGCTGTTAATGTTCATCTGACACACTTAATTTTGGGGTGAACTGTCCCTTTAAATGTAAAAAACAACAACAACAAAAAAAACAACAACTTTGCAATGGCGTTTTAAAAGGTATCAACTTATCATTTGATTTGATTTGATTTTTTTAACATGTTAAAGTCTTTAATGATTCCTGTAGCACACTGCAGACTCCTCTATACACACCCGATCTCTAACAGTGTTGAGTCACTTTGAAATAATGACCATATCCTTTCAGATGACTTACTTGAAATGCTTTGTACTCTTTGGAATTCTTCTCTGAAACCAGCACACTTACAGTCAATTCACTTCATAGCACCCTGAGGCGAGCTGTAAAACCTTCCAAACTGTTAGTGGGAGGTGGACTGAGCTCCACAGTCACACCTGATGCACCGACGAGAACGCTTTAAAGACAGAATGTTTCCTCACTTAGTGCTGACAGAAGCCCCACAACGTGCCTCCTGAAGAGGATAAAAGACTTTGGTAAAAACATGTTGAAACACATCAGGAATACGCTGCTTTAAATACAATAGTTTCCCCGTGTTATAGACAAGCAGCAAAATATATATAAGACAGTTATGCTAATATACACCAGAGTGATTTAAACAGTGAACTCCATTTGTTACAAAACAAACATACAGAAGTATAAATATATTCAGTATAAAGACTACACACATACACAGTGTCACCATAGACTCATCTATATATTTACAGGTAACATGAATAAAGTGGACCCTCATTCCCTTTAGTGATACTATACTGAACACACACACATACACACACTGGAAGCTGCAGTTTGTTGTTCCTCCAATAACATTCCCAGGTGTGTGTCCTAAGGCGAAGTGCTCGCGTTGAAAAAAACAAAACTGGGCAATACTGAGGAAAAGTCGTGCAGGAAATCCTCAGATGTGCACTTTCTGAGAATTTCCCCCGTCATGGATAAATAAAGTTTCTATTATGGATTTACCCAGAGTGATGGAGAGGAGCTGAGCCCTCCACTGTCTCTGCTCTCAGCAGCTTCAAAGGGAGCTCACTCTCCGTGTTTGGTCTGTCGCTCTCCTAAGAAAGGATGTTTGTGAGGGAGTTTTGGGGGGGGGGGTGTCACTCCAACATAGCGTCCAGCTGGTCAGCCAGGTCGTCGAACATGCTGCCGATGTCATCCAGAATATTTCCTGCCGCCTTCACTGTGCTGCTGCCACTGGGAAACAAGACGGGACTGTGTAAAGCAGACTGTTAACAGTACGTGGAGTTCAGTTGTTCTAGTTTAATGCTACTGAAAAAAGTATAGTGCCTAGTTCATCCTCATATTGAATTTAAAAGAGCAGCATGAAGCATTCAGTGGCATCTGGTGGTGAGGTTGTAGAATGCAAGCAACTGAATAGAATGCTGCATACCGTAAAACTGTGGCTACACATTTTGACAAATAAACACCTGTCTCAATTAGACATCTGGTCTGGTTACCATGTAGTTCATTTTTATAAACCTTTCTTTGTGGATGTATAAAACTGTGTTGTTTGCTGCCCACTGAAGCTAGGGTTAATTAGCTGCTTAGATCTCTCATACAAATATAAATGTTTAAACTTGTGTCAATATGGACATGCTGCACATATTAGCTTGGTAAGATTTTCCACAATTCAATCGTTCGGTTCATTTTACTGAATCCATGGGCACCAGAGAAGACAGTATTTCATTCAGGCCTGGTAAACAAGACAGAGGCAAACAAAGTGGTGACTTTTGGTGACTTGGTTTTGAATAACATAATTGATACACTTCCTTGTCCTGAATGTCCCTGAAAGCCCTTTTGTGGAACACACAACCAGCCTTCCAACATGTGAGTGCAGATCAGTAGTGTTTACCTGTCCACATTACTCCCCTGTGCCAGTTTGTTCTCCACCACTTTGAGCGCAGCCTCCAGTGATGTACTGGTTTGCTCCAGCCTCTTCTGAGCCAGCACCTCCAGACCGGCCGTCCCTGCTTTCCCTGTCTGACCTGAAGGTGCCGAGGTGGTGTACGAATGGGCCGGAGCTGGGGTAGAAGGAGCAGCAAATGTAACGCTCTGGACCACGTTGAGGTTCAGTCCTGAGGAAGCAAAGGTGGTATTGGTATTTTAAAGGTTTAGTAAGGATTTATCAGTGTCTCACAATAACAAACTACCGATCAAGGCAGTGGTAGACCAGTAGCTCCAGTGTTCAGCAAGGTAAAATTACTGTTTTGGTCAATGGAGTCTGGCTTTGAAGAGAGCACACAAACACTCACTGTTAGTTCAGTTCCCTGTTGGAAAAGGCTGTCTGTTTTGGAAGCACTGAGCATATGATTGGATAACTGACACTTGGGATACACTGCACAATTGTGTGAAAGTTTGTAAATGGATGTTTTGATATAGTTACGCTGTTGTAAAATGCGGACCCTTCTTACTTCCGTTTTTTTTTTTTTTTGGTTCACTGTGGAGGCATGCAAGAAAAACGTAGTGTTCTTCACAAATTCAATGAAACGCAGGGATAGTAACTGATAAATAAATAACCACTTTGTAGGTGAAGGATTCCCTTAATGAGGCAGATTTAGGCCTAGTCCACACGGACCCGTGTACTTCTGAAACCTAAGTTTTTCGGGCTCCAGTTTCCCCCCAAAAATTCGTCAACATGAGTGGTGTGATAAAAATATATGATATCCACACGAAACCACAAAACCCACTTGATACGCATGCCAAAGCAGCAGGTGGCGATGTAACTTCTAACGGAAAGGCCATTTTAACCAATCAGAAGTCCGAGTCAATACTGTAATAGGAAAGTGCGGAAAATAAAAACAACCCGTCCATAAAAATAGCGCTATTTTTGAATGACTAACTACACTACCATGAAGGCAGCGATGGGCCTGCCAATGGAGGTCCAACCCGGCCGTATCCATTACCTCTGTTGGCAGGCCCATCGCTGCTTTCGTGGTAGTGTAGCTGGGGTAGCTAGCAACAGGAGCGTCCTCCTTTGCTCGTCGTTAGGTCGAGCAGCTGTATATGCCATCCAAAGAGAGCAGATAGCACACTCACATATAAAGTTAGCACCAGCATGTTTGTTTGGTCTGCCATTTCACTAGCTATTTACCGTCGTTCTGACATCAAACAATGGAAACAGGTAATAAAATACTTCCACCAAGTCTTCCAAAACTTCACCCTGGACTCCGGTTTCAAAGAAATGCGGTTTCGGGGGCCCCAAAAGTGCAGTTGCATGTGGCCAAACAGCCAAATTGCATAGAATAATACATGGTTTCAGACGGGTCCGTGTGGACTAGGCCTTCGTCACAAAATAAGCCAAAATCTTTTTTTTGCCAATCTTACCTGCTGTTGATGCAGACACCATGCTGGGCTGAGGGAGTCTTGATACAGACAAACCAGCAGCTTTCTGGGGACTCTCTGGCTTGGACATCACTGTCTGTGGATGCACAGGTTTGGGGCTGTGTATACACGTCTGTGTGTGAATGCTGCTGCCCAGCTTCGGGGAGACTGTGTGAATCTGTACACTGGTTAGTTTAGGAATGCTTGTTTGTGGACTAGCTGGTACTGAACAGACGGCTTTCTGGGGTGTTGTTGGTCTGCTGTTAGGGGGTTGTTTGAGTGGACTGGGAGGTTTTGAGGACACTGGAGGCTTTGGGCCTTTTCCCATGGAGCCCACTCTCTGGAACATAATCCCTGGCCTCTGAGATTCATCATCACTCTGCGCCCTGAATTCACTGTGTGTGTGGAGACTGTTGGTTTGCAGGTGGTTGTTGTCTCTGTGAGGGGAGGTAACCTCATCAGGTGTCAGTGAGTCTTTGTCCTTGGGTTTGTGTCGTCTTTTCACCGTGTCAGACTCTTTCAGGTTGAACTCGGGGAGCTCCAGGCTGGTCGGAGTCTGGGCTGGATGTTGTGGAGAAGTTCTGATTTCAGTGTCTGCGTGGGTGACAACTGACATCCTTGGCCTCTGTTTGATAGTGAGGTTGCCTTCTTCAGCGAAAGGGAGGTGGTCAGCGTGCTTCGGAGATGCAGTAGCACTCTTTGACATTCTTTCACTTTTCCTAGCTCTCTCTTCAAGTGTTTGCCTGTCAGTCTCCACTTCTGTCCTCTCGCTTCCTGTCCTCCTTAGGCCCCCAACGCCCAGTGCAGGGACAGGTTTGGAGTGTTGTAGGATGACGTGAGGAGTCATCCCGTGTGGAATTGGGGAGGAAACGGGAATGAAAACAGGTGAAACTGGGATATGAGGTGGAGGTATATCTATCCTCCTGGATGGGCTGCTGCTGCTGCTTCCCTCTAACCTGGCTGCGATGCTCCTCACACTGCCTGAGCTCTCTGTCTCCACCCCTCCCTTCACCTCTGGCTCCACTCCTTGTCCATTCCCCGGTTGGCGTGCCGGGCTGCCGCTTACCGAGCTCATCCTCTTGGGTGGTGGTGGGGGAGGGCCTTTGCGTCGAGATCGCACAGCAAAAGAGTGGCTGCGGTTGATGTGGCGTTGGGCCCCTGTGGCACTCGTGTGCCCGCGTCCCGGCCTGCGCGACAGGGTGGCATATGAGGGCATGGCTCCAGAGGAAGCAGAGGTGTGGGAGGGAACAGGGTCGTCATCATCGTCCGGTTCGCCATCGGACAAAGCGTAGCGAGTCAGGCTTTGGGCACGCTTCTTGTGCGGGCCCCTCTGGGCTTCCTCAGCTGGGCCCTGCCCAGGCCGGGGTCCCAGCAGAGGTACAGCTCCAGGCAGAGGCTTGGAAAGCACCCGTGGGGCCCCGTTGATGCCTCCTGCCTGAGCGTGGATGTAACTGAAAGCCTTCTGTGTAGGGGAAGGCTGCGGGGATGGGGAGGAAGGGGAGGGAGGTGGATGATGCTGAGGCTGATAGAGGCGGTTTGGAGACTGGAAGTGTTTGGCCTTGGGTGGGACGGCCGGGTATGCAAAGCGAGGCATCTTGCTGGGGGTTAGCGGAGGTGTTAGGGGGGAGAAGGGGAGTTTGTTGGGGGTAGCTGAGCGACTCTGGTGTTCCCACATCTCTGTAGGTCTCTGTCTACCTCTGCCTCCAGGACTGCTTCCTCCACGCTTGGCCTCCTCCCCTGCACCGCTCCCTAGACTCTCCTCTGACCGGCTGGATATCTTGGCTGAGGATGGTGCAGCCTGGTGATCTTGAGAATATCCTGAATTTCCAGAATTCCCTGATCCCCGAGATCTCATGCTAATGCTCTCCTGACTGACTGACATGGCAGATATAACTGCTGCAGAGGTCACGCCCCTGATGCCAAATGCCTCAGCAGCTCCTCCTCCAGCTCTGCCCATCATAGCACTCTGCAGCTCGGCGCTCAGCTCGCTGTCCTGGAAGGACATGAGGGTCCTGGGGGTGCGAGGGGAGGGGCAGCAGTCGTCAGAAGGAGCATCAGAGCGGGCATGAGCGTGAGTGTGCACATTGTGTGTTGGTGTGTGTTCAATGGCCACCAGCTCCAGGGCAGCAGGGGGCTTCCGTCGAAGAGTCCCACCTCCAGCTCTGTCGGCATGGTTACGAGAGCGCTGCAGGTCACAAAGTCTCTTCACTGCTAACATGAGCTTCTTCTGATGGCCTGAAACAGAGACAGCAATCATTACAATCTACTGAATACAGAACGCAGAGCTGCCTTTTATAAGTCAGCTGCTTTAAAAGATACAATACCAATATGTAGAATTCTCTTAAAAATAAAAAATAAAACAATGTATAGACTCATACACAAGTAATCCCTCTCAATTATCACTTAAGACCCACTAGAAATGTGTGGGAATGTATTTATCTGCAGAGACTAAAGTTTTAACAAACATGTATGTGTTTGGGAAGTACGTAGCATACAACTGGATAAATGAGACTTTTGGATTATACTGCATGAGTTGTGTGAGTTTATAAACAGATGTTTTGATATCATTTTACTGCTGCTAAACATGGCCCCCTATGACTTCCAATTCATCAAGTATTTTCTCTGTTTTTGGATTCTCTGTTCATTGTGGAGACATGTAAGAAAAACAAATTTCTTCACAAATTGAACATAACAGGGCGTGTAACTGATATACAAATGGTCAATTGGGGGGGTGAAGTATTCCTTTAAATTAGTCATCCCTCTTTGAGTTATTACTAATTTTCTTAATTGCTACAAAGTATGTAGAAAACATTTAAATGAAATTTATTCATGGTCTGAAATAACTTCAGACATTTCTATCACAGTAAAAAAATGTAAAATTAATGTGTGATATTCCAAAAACAAGACGTACAGTCTAAAGCCTCTCTGGTGACTCCTAGAGGTGCAACACCAACAATATGTTGCATGTAGGGTTGAAACAGTATGAGATTTTCATAGTGCAATAACCATTTCAAAAAATACTACAGTTTCATGGTATACGGAATTACACAATGTGTGTGCCGTAAAAAGTCTGACAAGCAGTCAGGGAGAGAATGAGATGCGCGCACACAGATGAGATTCTCTGTTTGGTAGCTTTTTAAAAATACCGTAGTACAGCAAATGTACATGGTATGATAATTGTCAGTTTTTAGCCCATGGTATACCTTGAATCCGGTACACCACTGTAACCCTTGTGCTGTGAAGCATCAAGTTTATTTGGAGACACAAACAAGAGCAAGTTCAAATGGACATAAAAGGATCTGAAGAGAGTGAAGAGTAAACATTTAAATATGGAACATCTTCATCCTCTGGGGACATCCACAGCACATACATATTCGGTCTAATTGCTCACCCAGTTTGGTGATGCCTATCTCCTGCAGGTCCTCCCAGGTAATGTCTTTAACGATAGTAATGGAGTCATAGCCGTTGTCACACAATCTCTTCTGGTACTGAGGCAGTCCAATCACACTCAGCCACTCTCCCAGGTCCGACTGAGAGCAACAAACAGACAGTCAGAGTCATTTTCGGTTTTGTGCTTAGCTAATTTTAAGTAGCGCTATCAACTGTGTGACCATGATGGAACACATTAGACAGAGTTCAGAGTATTACAACAAATCCAAGAGAAGTAGCTGCATTTCAGGGTTGTTAGAACATGTGAGTCAGACATTAGAGGTGTGTCCTCACAGGAATGTAATCAGGCAGCCACTCAGGGATGCTCAGCTTGCCGATCTCCATTGAAATCTTCTTTCTGTGGCCTGGTTTGGTCACTCCAATAGCTGTCAGGTCCTGAAGGACAAAACACACAAAGGCAGCCAGTGAATACACAACATCAAAAAATGAGGACAAAAACATTTTATCATTCAAATATTGGCAATGCTTCAGTACTATATACAGTATTTACACAATTCATCAATGCTAAAATGCTAACTGTAATACACGCACCTCAGGGGTCATCCTGCTGATGGTGGGTACATCATATCCTGCACTGATGAAGTTAGATGTGTACTGCTCCAACTGGAACTCACATAACCACTGGTAAATGGCCTCAGAGTCCTGACAACAGAGAGGGAGGATGTTTAGGAGGTGTCTCTCTCACACAGCTACAGCACTAAAGAACTAAACTGACCTTGCCCTCCAGAAGCTCCTCTGGCCTCATGAAGCCTTTCTGAGGAGTGCCGTTGACCTGCCGACGGGAACCACCTAAAAAACACACATGATCAATCCTACAACCTCTGCTGTGGTTTTTTGTGAGTGTGTGCAGGGTCAGCACACCCCGAGAGAAACAAGGAGACACTGTTAGAATATCAAGAACCCCCCAGACAAAGACGACACAACAGCAAGTGTGTGAGTATGAGTGAGTGAGTCAAAGCTGTATGTAAAAGAAAGGAAGAATAATACACATTTGCTCAAGTAACTAATAAAATCTGCATTAAAGGAATACTTCACACCCCAAATGACCATTTGTTTGTCAAGTACTCCTTATTACATTGACTCTACAAAGAAAACTTTGTTTTTCTCACATGCCCCCACTGTGAACGAAGAAACCAAAAACTTTATATCAAAAAATTATATCAAAACATCCATTTACAAACTCTTGCACAAATTGTGCAGTTTAGTCCAAGTCCCATTTACCCTATCTCAGTACTTCCCAGACCTTGTCAACATGGAATTGACCAGAAAGTTAAACTTCACCTATGCTCTCCCCAACCCAAGCTCAATTGACAGAAACAGTAATTTTACCTCACTAAACATGAGGGCTGCCTCTGTCAGTGTGACTTTGGATAAACGAGATTCGGATTACACTGCACAAGTTGTTTCATGTTCTTTTTTGTGAATGGATGTTTTGATATAGTTTTGCTGTTGCTATTGTTGACCCCAAAGAAGTCAATTCATCAAGGATTTTCTGCTTTTGGATTCTTCGTTCACCGGAAGCATATGACAAAAATGTTTTCCTCACAAAGTCAACATAACACAGGGTGAGTAACTGATAAACAAGTGGTCATTTTTCGAGGTGAAGTATTCCTTTAACTTAAGTCATGTCAAACTCAGTTAAATCAGTCGTCTACTTGCAGCTGTCTGGGTAAGAGAGGTTGTTGTTGTTAGGTCTCTCCCAGTGAGTGAAGGTGTGTTATCTACCTGATCTGAAAAGCCACTGAGCACACTCATGACTCATCTCTCTTTCAGTCATGACACATTACCATAGATCTCGGAGGAATGCACCTTTCCTCCCATTTTCTCTTTACTTTGTCTGTCTTTTTGCCTGAGGCGAGCATTTTGTTCTTTTAGTCACTCTCCTGACAGGGTCCATCACCTTTTAATTATCACAGTCTATAAAGCACCTTTCTGAACACCCAAATACACTTTACACAGCCGAAGCAGGTAATGGAGGAGATAGAAAACCAAATCCAAAAAAGGGAAGGACAATTGATTTGATTATACCAAGAATTTAAAAAAAAAAAAAAATATCAAACTTTTGGCATGGCTAGATACCACTAATGGCTAGTCAGAAAATATGTTCTTTTGTGATTTGGATGAACTGAAAATTAGCAGAGTGACTGGAAAGACAACAGATATTTTTAGCCCAGGTACTTGATTAAGGACATAGGTCAACAACACTTACTACAGCTAGCCCAGCTCTGTCCACAGTGTGAAAACACACCTACTAACATGTCTAAACCTCACTACACTAAATGTCTCATAACAGAAATATTAAAAAAGTCTTTGTTGTTCTCAGGGGAGTTGAAGATGCTGGGAACTACTTTTTGGCTGGCAGCCAGGCACAGCAATTTCCTGGAGCCTTGTTATCACCATTATGCTATCAAGTTTATGCAGATATCCTAATAGGCAAACACGTCTGTTTGAGCATTTAACTCCTAAACCCATAAGTGTTCTCTTCATATATCTGTATCTATATATGTTCCAGTATTTATGCTAAGCTAGGCTAATGATGTCCTGATTCTATTTCTATTTCTATACTAACTCCAGAGACACCACAGTTATATCAATCTTCTCATCTAACCCAAGCAGCAACCACCACGGCTGAAAAAGGAAGCCAATAAGGCACTACCATGGCCACTATGTTGGTTAGGTAATGTGACCATGGTGTAGCCCTTGATTCACAGAGCATAGGCACAGCCTTAGCCGTAGCTACTTCAGTGTGTTAACAGTTCAAAAAAGTTAATTGTAATGTTTTGGGTGTCAAAAAAGCCTGTTCAATGTTGAAAAGACCCCCTAAGGAGTCAGACATTCAGTTTTGCCAGAAAGTACATTTTGTTTTAATGGTTTTAAGTCTGTTTTTACCGTTAGCACTAGCTACAAAACAGGCTGAAAGTTAGCATTAGCACTGAAAATTACCAATAGCATTAGTATTACCACAGTTAATAGCTGTAAATGCACAATGCTAACCAAGCTAGCAGCTAGCGTTATGGGTTATTTCCATCCTCTCATCAAAAAATGGTCACCTCTGGCTCCAAAAATCCAAGATGGTGACAGCCAAACTGCCAAACTCAAGGCTTCAAAATGGGAATCCACAAACCAGTGGGTGATGTCATAGTAGCTATGTCCATTATTTTATACAGTCTATGATCTAACCCCAGTAAAGTAAGTGGATACATGTGTTTCCTAATTACTTAAGATAATCTCAACATTTAGATGCCCCGGGGCCAAAGAACCTCTGTTTTTTTCAATCTGGACCTGGCCCGTTCTCGTGTCTTTGTTGCTTATCTGTCTGTATTCTATATTTACTGTTTTTTGAAATATTATTTTTCTCTACTTTGTTGTGAAGGTCAGGGGCCCTGCTATCCCAAAAGGGAGTAAAACAGTAGCTAGTGGAGAGGTATTTGGCCTCAGGGCAAAAGAAAACTTTTAGGTCGAGATGAGGGCTGTTCTTCACAAAGGCAAAATGCAAAGTGTGTACACGGCAAAACATATTTGGCTTAATAATATATATCAATATAAGTCTGGAATACAGTCCTACAAAGGGCTGGTTGTTTAACAGTTTCTTTGCACCTGACAGTCATAACAGAAAAGGAGGAAAAACTGGAGAAAAAGTAGGACTGATATCAAATACGTGTCCTAGAAATTTTGCATTCAAACTCAGAGTGTCAGTTCATCAGGAGTATTTTCTCTGGCTTTATCTACACTTATCTTTACATTGTCTGAATAAACAAACACTGAGGTGAGTAGACTCGTCCGCTCATATCTAACAACTAAAAGTACAACAAATGTGAATAAATGCTGGATCCCCTGCAGCTACCATAAATCATCAAACAATCCTTACATGACTTCTTACCCTTTAGGAGGAAGGAGAGCGTCAGAGCTCCTGATGTTTGGCACTTCATCCTTCTTTCTAACTATTCTTCATGCAGAGCAGACATTTCTTTCAGTTCAGTCCTCTGATCTGTTCTCTTTCTCCCTCTGTCTCCCTCACTTAACAAATATGTTTTGCTCTTTCTGCTTCTGTTCCTGTCTCCTCCCTCTGACCCCTCCTTCCCACTCCTCATTTCTCTTCTCCTTCACTTTAAACCTCCTTCCTATTCAGCCTGAGGTCAACAGAGATCCTCTGCTTCATCTAGCATATCACTCTCTAACACTTTAAAGGCCCCCCACTCAATAAGTCCAGAGAATAGCTGCAACATGTGCGTTTTTCTAGGATTTTTCTGCACCTGCCGTTGAGATCTAAAAGCATGCACGCACACACACACACACAAAGACACGATCTGGTAGCCCGTAGTGTTTCCCTAGCGAGATGATCAGGTGCTTTTATGGGTTGTGTGTTTGAGAGAAGCGTGTGGTTTTATTGGTTTCTGTGGTGAGGTGTGCTTGTTCTCTGTCCTCTCATCCTTTTACACTGACAGCAACAACAGCTCAAGCTGCAGAACAAAAGCACTATTTGTCTTTAATTGCATTCCTCAGGTGCATAAATATTTTTACTTTCCAAAAGAGTAGGAGAAATAAATTGTAATTTTTGTAAAATATCATAAAATAAAGAGGTAAAACTATAATACTAGTAAACAGTCTGTCACCCTTCATGCGTCAAATGAGGGATGTGGACGACAAGAAGTTATAGGTTTCACTAATTAGCATCATTACCCTAGATTTAAGGCCATGGAAAAGAAATTAAATCAATTACACAATGAACACTCTGAGTCTGTAACTAAGCACAGTTTGAAGTAGCATCTAAAGCACAGCAAGGACTTGTTTTATTCCAGACAGCTGAGTCAAAGAGTGCAGAGATCAAAACACAAATTCATGGCATCAGAAAAGGATTAAAGCTCAGGCTTCATGACTCTCTGAAAATTATATGAAATGGAGCCAGAATGTATGGGGGAATGAGACAACTGTATGCTGCACTTCATCTGAGGAGATGGGAAAGTTAACCACACATGCCTTTGACAAACCAATCACTGTCTCCATCCTCAGAGCCCAGGGCAATTACACTCCCAGGTTGTCAATATCTACAATGTGTCACACCCCACAGCATGATATCGAACTGATAGGCACCCTTTAGTGTCTTTATGAGACGCTTCAGGCTTTCAGCTAACTCTAATGTAAACCTGTCGGTGGCAAAACTTGAAGCCAGAGCAACTGACACAGTACAAGGAGCGAGAAAGTCTGTGTAGGGGGGAAGGGAGGGGAAGTGAATGGGCCAAACCAAACAAGACCTTCATGCAGTAGGCTGCAGTTCATGTCATTGTGAAACCAAAAGTCACTGATGTTTTAACTAAGCCGTAAACTCCAAGGCAGAAAAATTAAGCCTTTACACAAGTGCCAAAAACTGCAGTTCCTCAGGTGGCCACTTGAGGTTGGCTCTAAAACAGAGTGAGTCCCCATAAACCAGTGGTTCCCAACTGATCCATCCCAGCCACCGGATCCAGATTTCTCCTTAGTCATCAGTTAAAGGTCCACACAGTTAAATCTACTCAGCATATTACTTGCATTTGGCCACATCATTGAGCTAGCTTGCTGTCTCTGTTAAGTAGCTGTCGGTTAGTCAGTCACTCTACAATAGGAAATGGCAACTTAAAATAAAAGCTGGCTCTATGCCACATGTGCAAAATTAAGTGTGTTTTTGATAAACCTGACACATTCATGAGTCACTTGTGGTCCATTTAGAATGGAGCCATGACCCACTTTTGGACTGCAACCCACCAGTTGTGAAGCAATGCCATAGACCACCATGCTAAAATGCCCAAATTTACTGCAGAAATAAACACTATTACAGCCTGGTACAAAAAACAGTTAGGGTCTCTATAGCTACTTTCAACATGCGTGACACCTGTGTTTCTTTATACTCACCTGTTTACATTTTATTAAGGCTCAAAGTTACGTATATTTAAGGGCAGGGCCACCTGAGTGGCAGGCCATTTTTTGAGGCATTGCTACAGTCTGTGAACTAGATCCACCCTTTGCTCCTCCACAGGACCAACCTCTCATCCAAATATGGTCAATTCTGGTTTTAGGAAACCATGATGGTGACGGCAGAAATGCTGACCTTGAGGCTTAAAAATGGCGGTCCACAAACAAATGGGTGTAGCCATGAAAGCTACTTCCATTATTCATACAGTCTGTGATTTTTACATAGCATTACACAATGTATGTATGTATGGACTGTCTGGAAATTCTATGACTACCCAATCTGATCCTACCATACATACAGTACATACATAACATAATCTGTTCTTGGGAGCAAGATTTTCATCGTAATCCTATGACCCTTATAGTATGACTTTCTTCTGTAACTGCAACTTCTTAATGGAATATTAGATGTGGTATGTAGAAAGGAGCTGAGACAGAAAGAAATCCTAACATTAGAACTGATAGAATTGTTAATAAACACAAGAAGAAGACAGAGGAGGTTTTATTCCCTGACCAACCTGTGGATCCATCAGCCTGTTTGCTATGGTCTGCTCCTGCAATGTGGAGATGATCTCCTGATTCACCAGCAGAGGGGGCCAGCTGCACACAATAAATCATGAAGACAAACACATCACTAAATCTCTAGACTGACTGAGGTGCACTGCAGACAACATCCAAAATGTCAGATCCGATCATCTTGTATTTAACAATGTGTAGAACTTGTGGAGAAATCGGAGCAGACCTAACCTTGCCAGTGTCAGCATTGTGGCGATTTTGAATCCCATTCTGTTTGTGGCCACTCTCTGAGCTTTGGCCGCTACCGGCACTGCGGCTGCTGCCCACACTGCCTGCACTCCCAACACTGTTTCTGTCACCTGAGAGAAAACAGACAGAGAGAGAGAGAGAGAGAGAGAAAGAGATCACAGTGTGGAATCAGACCTGCATAGAATTTGATAATTAGGAAATGAGGAGAGAGAGCAAGATTGTAGGGGGTCATTTGCAAGTTAAGGTATGTGGTCTGAGTGCACTGCAAATAAGTTTTTTAACAAGTCATTAGAAAGTCCTATTCAACTTTAAAGGGTTAGTCCACCATTTTAGGAAATACCCTTATTTGATTTCTTTTCAAAAGTTAAATAAGAAGATCAACACCACTCTCATGTCTGTGAGCAAGTACAGACCAATGACTGTATATAAAGATGGAAGGCATGACAGCTCCCTAAAAGTGAAGCCAAAACATCTTGATTGTGCCCTGGTGGCTGACTACACTACAGCACATAAATCCCACACCCTTCATGGTCATGGGATATGGGCCAAACTCACAACTTAAAGTACACTCAAAGTAGTTCTTATCACGCTGATAAGGTAAGTTTGGTTTTATTAGTTATTTGATGCTATAAAAAGGAGGTGTGACATCATGGCTGACAGCTGTGTGTGTCAATGGGTGTGTAGCAACTAGCGGCGTTGCGCATTATTGGGTCGAATGGGTGTATGGGGGCGGGAACCCAAAACCACGGCTCAACCTCCCCTTCACCGCTGCGCAGACTCTGGTTCCAAATGGCGTCACCATTGCAAGGTGGCAGTGGCGGTATGTGGGATATTTTGGCTTCACTTTTGTATAGTGGGATAAAGTGGAGCTGGTTATCCAACTTTAGATACAGTCATTGGTATTAGGCTAGAGCTGGGAGGCAATTAGCTTAGCTTAGCATTTAGACTGGAAGCAGGAGGAAACAGCTAGCCTGGCTGGGTCCAAAGTTAAAAAATAGGCCTCTTAAAAGTCTAATTGTATTGTCTTTAACCCAAACAATAAAAGAAATGTAAAAACAACAGTGAGTTATTCTAAGGGGGAGTTACATGTACATGGTGTAATGAACAACAATTTATCCATACCAGCAAGAAAGTGACAGCATGAAATTCCCATAGACTGTAAAAATAATGGATGTAGCTACTGTCACCCATTAGTTTGTTGACTATATTTGGGTGAGAGGGTGGCGCTGTGGAGGTGGTGGATCTGACTGAGAAGCCAAGACACTATGGGTGGACAGTCTATTATTAAAGCAGCCCCGTACTTCAATATGTGTCACTTTAAGCCTGAATAAAGTACTTCAATGTTGGCTTCATTTTTCAGCTCTGGGGGTTGCCGCTTGGAAACTTCCCATAAAACCAGACTGTCATTTCTATTTCTGTTATTGTATGAATTAAACAAACAAACAAACAAGATACAAACGTGTTGATTAGTAAGCTTTTGTGTTAAGCTAGGCTAATCATATCCCAGCTGTAGCTTGCACTGATCAATCAACTCATCTAACTCTCTAACCTAAAGCCATTTAGCATATTTACAAAAATACCATATCATAGTGTTGCCAATTTCAGAAAAGATCTGGAATTATAGATAACATTATCTCTTTGGTTTTGAATAACCAAACTATAATTTTCATAACTCAACACTACATGAAATGACTTGTTAAGATAATTGTTTTCATATTTTTGCTGTGCTGGTTTTCAGGGTGGAGCCACCTCTACAAACAAGCTACAAAAGCTGCCTGTTAGGAATAACACAGGAGTTTGAGGAAAGGCCTTAAAGGAGTGCTGCTCACTTACCTTTATATACTGCTGCGACAGAACTCAGTGGTTATGATTACTGGATTATTGGGCTGTGGGTGGGTGGGGGGGGTGGCAGAGGGGAGGCATGGGATTTGCAGGGTGGCATGGTTAAGGTCAACACATAGGGGATATAAAGGGATACAGACAGGAATAAGCTTCCTTAAAGAGGCCCAGTTTATCAGAGTGGCTAGGATGGGATCTGACCTACAGGTTCACACAGGGTAGGTTGTGGGTGGCAGGGGGTTTGGGACCACACACCCTTACCAGTGGGAGAGCTCCTGAGGACCCAAATGTCCTGAGTGGGGCTAGCAGGACTAGCTGGGGTTGAGAGCTGACTGTCAGGTGGAGCACCTAACAAACACACACACACTTTAGACACACACTCACTGTAGCTGGGACTGGACCTACTGTATTGAGCTGACACTGAGCACCAGAGTTCTGATCAAAAGGAGACTGGGATTGGGGTGCTGTTTGGGAGGGAAATCTGAAACCTGGGTACACAAATGGAATATAAGACAATGGGCCCCTGGGCACAGTTATGTAAAGGGCCCTCTAGACTAATGCAAAGGAAACAAGGGTTGTGGGCTGGGGGGCCCATTTCTTATCTCCCCAGGGGATGTATATTAGCCATTCTCATAGTGGTGTACTTCCACCACACACCGACAAGCACTGGACAAGTTGTATGGAGGTATCAACAGGATGGAGACCTCATGGCCAGAGGCGCCTGTTAATATGGCCGGAGATTTACGCCATTGTGAGTGAAGTCCTGCCAAGATATCACCAGCACATCAGCTGTCCTACCCGTGGAGGTAACTTGCTCGACCATATGTACACTCCTTTCTGGGAGGGACATGAAAAAGCTTGTGGTCGTATTGTGTCTTTGGTCATATTGTGTCTCTTTGTGGTGTATTACCTCTCTGTGGTCTTAGTGTGTCTCTGTTTGTTTTGTATCTCTTTGTGGTGATATTATGTCTGTTTGTGGTCTTATAGCATCTCTTTGTGCTCGTATTGCGTTCTTTTGTAGTTGTATTGAGTGTCTTTGTGGTTCTCTTGCATCTTTTGGTTGCCGAATTGTTTCTCTTTGTGGCCATGTGGTTGTATTGTGTGTCTGTGTTCGCTTTGCATCTTTGGTGATATTATGTCTCTTTGCAGTTGTACTGAGTCTCTTTGTGGTCACATTACATCTCTTTGTGGTTGTGTGATGTCTGTTTATGGTCGCATTACATCTCTATTTAGCTGTTTTGCACCTTGTGTGTTTGATTGACTTTCTCACTAGAAATAATGACAGTCACTTCAAACAGAGGAGGGCCCCTGGGCCTGTGCCCAGTAGGTCTTTTCAATAATCCATCCTCGCCTGGGAGGACATTATTGTGTCACAGGTGGTGAACCGAAACCAAACAGATGGGAGGAAGTTGGTCAGTGTGTGTATGTGTGTGTGTGTGTGTACCTGTGGGATCATAGCCAAGGGTGTATGAGTCATCAGTCTGAGGGGTGGGGCCATGGCTTGAGGAAGGAGCTCTGGATGCAAAGTGTTGTCGTTGGCAAGGCATTGAGGCTTGGCGGGAGAGAGTGCCCCCTAGGGTCAGGGAGACAGGTTCGGGTTGAGGTTGGCATGCATGAGTGAGGGTAAGAAGTTCATGTACATGCATGTGTGTTTGTCAGTTTGGCCTGCATGCACAGGTACAAGTACAGGCTGAGGAATGGCAACAAAAAACACCATTTTAAAGTCTGTTGAGCACATTATGAACTTTGTCATGTATTCTTGTTCATTGAATATTTAGAGGAACAACTAAAAAAGGGCAGATTCACTGTAAATCCCCTCTGGTGTTACATAAGAGGCTGTTGAAAGAGAGTGTAAGATCACCAGCGACGCTCAGAGGGCTTACTTTTCCTTTGTGTGTTGTTGGTCCGTGGTTGCTGACACCATTGACATTATCACAGAGCTCAGGCACACACACACATACAGACACGTGCACACACACACTACTGAGTTTGCCTCATAAGCAAAGAGCCTGTCACCGACTTAAAGTCAAACTCTCTTTCTCTTGTCTGTTCTCCCTCAAGCATGAGCGCGCGCACACACACACACACACACACACACACACACACACACACACACACACACACACACACACACACACACACACAATATCCCAACGCAGACTGTGAGGGCTTTAGCACTGAGCTGACACTTTGCAATCTGGCCATAATAATCCTATTAATGTGTGTCTGTGTGTGAGTATCTACGTTTGTGTGTATGTGTGTGTTTCCTGACTTGTCGAGGACCTTGAAATGAAGTGTTTTAGTTTTTGAATGTGTGTGTGCATCTATGTCTGGAGCTGTTATTGGACCCCTTGCTGTGCTCGTCCCGCTGTTTGAATGTCAATGGCTTTACAGCTGCAAAACAAGCGGAGGGATCATATTCCTTTCATTCACAGGGATTAAATCAGATGATTTACAAGCACGCTGAACCCTCCAGTGATCATGCATGAAAACATGATAGATCCTGCCTGTGTACAAGTGTCGAGATATATTCTTGGCCCAGATATATCCATTGCCCTGGGTCAAGTTGGCCCACTTAACACCACTCTGTCAGCTCAAGCCCACAGTGTGCAAGGTCCTATGTGTCACTAGGGAGAAGTTATTATAGTATAACTCAGTAAGTATTTATTCTTTCTGTGCTCTCAGTGGTCTTCCATTAAAAGGTAACTTTGGTATTTTTTTGTGTGCGTATAAGTAACTAACGATAATGACAGTTTTCTAAATTAGTCCAGTTTTGAGCTAGAGGGCTGCAGGCTGCAATGTAACCACTTGGCATTTGTGCATCATCAATATACATCCACTAAAAGTGTTTGTTTTTTTCCACTGATAGGCTCAGATTGTTATTATAAGTGTCTGACAATATCATTAAAAGGATCCCTACAGAGATATAGCTTTTTTTTTTTAAAGTAAGATCCTTTTTGTTTAACCAGAAAAAGCCCTGAAATCACTATCACATCACCCATGTCCCAAAAGTATCTGCTACTTTCGCCTGTGCAAAGTAGCAGAAAATGTAAATAGTCCATTAAAGTTTCTCAAATTTGTACTTCCCTGCAGTATTTGAGTAAATGTACTTTGTTAATTTTCACTAATGAGTGTGTTCGAGTTAATGCAGATGTTGGTTGCGACCTGTTTGTTTGTCTACCTGCTCGTCTGCTGAGGACCTCCACCACTGAAGGCGGGAAGAAGCCCACCCTGTCCGTCCCCCGCTGCGTGTCATGGATGTGACCTTTCCAGCGGCCGTCTGAGTGCTGCTCCAGGACCTGACACCAACAAATTATGGCACGCTTCAGCTGAAATGTTTTTGGCACTGCAAACAGCATTAGCCTTGCAACAGTTCACAATAACATTAGACGAGACTATGGAACACAAACAATGACGAAGAAATTATTCAGTGATAAGAAGACTGAGAACTTTGTTTAAAGCAAAACAAAAAAAAAAAAAAAAAAGTGGCTGTATAGTGTGAAACTTTGAGGCGTTCGTTTCCAATCATTTTTTTCTTATCAACTATACATCAACTGTGTGCATGTCACATTTGTGACTCCTCCAGGCATGCTTTTAAAACCATAATGAGAGAGCCAATGAGCTGGAAGTACACAGTGAATTCATTGTGAGTGTTAACAAAACGCCTGGAGAGGACAAAAACAAACACCTCTGCCTCCTGACAGGAAACCTCACAACAACATGCGAGTTCATACACGAGTCTGGGATGTCATAATGACTCGTGTATCAAAATACAAAGCAGTGAGCACATAAACACACGCAAATGTGCATAGACATGAATTAGTGCAAACACTGCGTGTGGGGAGGGGGAATGAACAAACAAGTTGCTAATGAGAGAGTGACAGCAGCAAGTTTGTGCCTGTTTGTCTGCTGTGGTCTCTTGCTCAGGGTACACTAAATTACCCTGCAACATCCCACACAAATCCTAACAACAAGACTTCACTCACAATCATATACAGTAATCCCTACCCTGCCACTTAATAGGCAGAGTGAAGTAGATGCCAGCAGCTAAACATAACTTTCAGCTGAATGTTTTTTACAGTAATATGGTGCACCTGTATAGTGTATATTAACAATAATACAGTAATTCCTGCATGGTTACAAACAAAACAAAACACAGCAAGCGTTCACTTGGGAAAGATGCAGCAATGAGAGGAGGCAATGTTAAATGAGATTTTTTAAGCTGAAAGATAATCCAAACCAGCAGCATTTTATGTTTCTGGAGGGATTTTGACACCCGTTAGTCATTCATCTCGCAGAACTGATAAATATGTATATGTAAAATGTGTATGTGTGTGTGTGTGTGTGTGTGAGACACAAGAAGCAACATCCCCATGATTTTACACTCTGTGGGCTACCTGGAGTGTAAAATCATGATGTTTAAACAATGAAGACTCAAAAAAACAAACAAACAAAAAAAACAACGACAAAACAAAACATGCATGCATTACTTCCCCCACATAAACTGGAGAATGAGGATGTATATGTATAAACCTATATCAAACCTTATGTATACTTCAGATCAAGTACACATATTGTTTTCTCGAGTGATCCAAGAGTGATATGATAAAAGCCAAGATGGAGCCTAAAAATACAACAATAAACAAGCGCCAGAGTAAAAAAAAAATTCAACTGGTTTGATATTAAGTCAAGCACCCAACGATTCCGGTATACGGAATTCAACCACTAAGTGTCGTACTTGACTCAGCAACATTGTCCCAAAAGCAAACGTGTGTCCGACTATCACATCACATCACATCATATATCATTGGAGCTCTCTGTCCACACTGAAACATAAATATCAACTGTGCACCTGAGATCAAATTGGAGAAGTAACCCCTTAAAAGATGGATGAGGGCTTGCTCTCTTCCTACATTTGTAACAAAAAACATGTTTTATATTGTGATATTTACTGGAATGATACAATACAGCCAACAGCAAGTAGGTTGTTACTAGCTATAGTCATTTACCAGAAACTTTCAGCTCCCTGGCAGCCTCCCTCCTGTCAGCCGCTACCTCATTTTTTTTTGGTAGTGACAGTATCGTAAAGCTTGGTTTAACTTCATGAATCAGCCGTTGCTCATCCATAAAGTGCTGCAGAAATTACATTTTTTGTAGACCGACATGAAAATTTGCATCGCCTTGGTTCCTTCCTCAAGAACCCAATGGGATTTTTCCATTGCATTTTGGATTATTGCATAAAATAAGCTCTGTGGCAAACAAACATTTGTTATACTTACGTGTTTTGTTCAGCAAGACAATCTTCACAAATTAACATCACTTTTATGATTTTCAAAGCCTTAATGCAATCACCAGCAGTAAAAAGCTAATGTTAAGTGCTGTGACTGCTGGCACAGTTTACTGTCGTAGGCCACTTTTTAATTTGTTAAACTGGTACACTAGACCAGACCAGCAAAACTGGAAATTGGCCCAACTCTAACTCAATTACCTTTATATTTTAGTCTTTGTCATTTGTAAAGTACATTTCAATATGAGGACGGTACAAAAAGCATTACCCTTCTTACATTTTTAAAGCATAATACAAATATACAACTGCCTTACAAAGGCAAATACACACACGCATACATGTATATATATATATACATATACACACACACACATATATATATATATATATACACACATATATATATATATATATACACACATATATATACATATATATATATATATATATATATATATATATACACACACACACACATATATATATATATATGTGTGTATATATATATTTATATATATACATATATATATAAATAAATAAAAATAATACAGTATGTTGAGGCACAACAACTCCAGCAAAAACTGTGAGTGAACCTATGACTTACTGCAGTAGACAGACATTAAAAAAAAACTTTCTTACTCAACAATCAGACAAAAACAAGTACCATAATAAGATCTCCAGCGCGGAGGTTAAGAGCAGTGGGGTCGTGGAGGTTCCAGTAGTCCTTCACCGCTCTGACCTGGAGAGAGCTTGATGCCTCTGCACAGAGAGACAGATAAAGACATATCATCAGGATGTTTCACTTCATTGATTTCTTTTCTGACCTCTCTCTTTGCCATTTTGCAACCTCTCCCCACTGTTTCCCCTGCCTCTGTCTCAACCAAAAAAATAATCCACATTTCATAAAGGCATCAATGATCTCTGAAAAACAGTTTTAAGAGCTACTAACCTCTCAGCAGCTGTTTGATTTCCCTGCTGGCTGTGGAGGTTGTGAACTGGTTGACAATGTCCAAAGCTGTCTGGTTGTACGTGTTGCGCATGTTCACATTGATGCCCGCCTAGAAACACACACACAACACACACAAACCGTGGGATTACTGTGGGTGAGGTGCAGTTTAAAAACAAAGCCTCCCTCAAATGCCTCCCTGCTTTATTAAAGAATAACACTGGAATTAGTTTTTGACATTGTCTTTCTGTCTGCACCTACAATACAAAAAATGTCAGAGTCAGCCTTTAAAATCCCATATTAGCTGAACTGAAATGATATTTTACGTCTTTGCTTACATCAAGCAGCAGCCGCACCACTTCAGTTTTGCCGTAGAGGGCAGCCTCATGCAGAGACGTCCCCGCTTTAGTGGCTCTGTTGATGTCAATACCAGCTTTGAGGAGCAACCTGGGTAATCAAAGCAGAAAACACTCATGTAAGGCTGCAGGCAACACTCAGAAACAGATTCATCCATTCAACTGTTACAGACATCTGCAACATCTCATTAAGCCGTAAACCCCCCACTCATCCACACACCCACCCACACACACACACACACACACACAAGCTAACAAATATGTCTCTGGTTCTGTCAGAGGCCCAGATGTAGGAATGCTGATGGCGTTGTATCCACAGAGCAACACAGGAGGAGGAGGTCCTCAGCTCGCTGTGTGAAGGTTCAGTCAGGATTTGGAGGTGTAAACAACACTGAAACACTGCTGTAATATATTAGCTGTATGGTGTTTTCTGATTGTTATCCCACTCCAACACTTCTTTGCCACCAATGTGGCAATGGACGCTACACTTATGCATCTACTTTGTTACAACATGTTTCCATTCAACTTTCAAACAAGTTAGGATTTGACAAATTACAACAGAACTCTAATCATCATTATCAGAAACAGGCTAAACAACTACAACATGGAGCATTAGGACAGTGTGTGTGTGTGTGTGTGTGTGTGTGTGTGTGTGTGTGTGTGTGTGTGTGTGTGTGTGTGTGTGTGACTCCTGAAAATGACTAAGGTTGCTGAAAGGTGGCTCAAAGGCAGTTTTCATTATGCCGTAAGACTGAACCCAGACCGCCCCAACTCCCTGCCTAATCAGCAAACTTTCTGTTGCTGATGTTACACCCAGTGCTGCTGCTGGCCTTGGGGTTTGAGCTGGTGGATTTTGAGTTGCTACAGCCGCTAACTGAAGGTCTGTCTTCAGAGCCCAGCATCCTCCTGGCAAAAAAGACTTCTAGCAGCGGGGAGTGAGGCAGAGGGACCAGGGGTACACGCTAGCTAACTAATTCTGGTCTCATTTGAGGTCTAATAAACGGACAGAGAGATTGGGACAAGAGCTGAGAAAATCATTGCCCTGCATGCAGCTCTAAAATGACATAACATTCTACCCATTTTCAATAATAAAGACACAAAATAAAAAATCAATATCTGGCAGTCACTGTTGATTTTGTGGCAGGTCGGCAGAAATAAATCAATGTATGGGAAACACTGGACATCTGCAGGTGTGTACACTCTGCAGATGTCGGATTGTCATTATTTTCCCGTTAGCCGTGAGAAAGGTCACTATAGCTTATGTCAGGACAGTATAAACAAATAGCAACCCAACATTAGTTGGGCCAAATGACTAATCCTAAGTCCCATCCCCCAGTAGTTACTGTTGTTAAGTCAGACAAGCTTGACAAAAAGAAACATGGAAGTGTTGGTTTAGCCGGGTCCTGTGGGGTCGGGTCCTGTGGTGATTATTCGATAGTTTCTCGGCATCAGGCAATATAGCTTCAAGAAGCAGACAGCAAGCAATGAGAGGATACACTCACAATGTTAACTGTTGTTAAAAAGGCTAAAGGACGTAAATTAAGGCCTCCGGTCTCAAAGTAAAAGGAAGAAGTAGAGACAGAATGACAAGACTATCAGTCAACACTGCTCCTGCACTGCCAAGAATGTGTCCCCTTTTCCTCCTCTGGGGATCAGTATAGTACTCAATGTATTTATTACTGACTGCAGATCATGGTGCTGATCTAATGTTAGTCTCTCTTTACTGTAGAAAGTCATGTTAGTTACTTTGGGGTGGCACGTAGCTTACGGAGATAATATAACAAAGAAATATTAGCCTTGATCTGGCTAACGATAATTTGCGTTGTCTGTCAGCAACCAACCTACAGTATGTCCTTTTCCAAATCTCTCTAATGATACCACAGAAGTGAGAAGGGGACAAATCTGGCTGACATTGTTGATCTAGCATTAGGCTGATTCCTTCTGATGTAACAACACATTAGCTAGCATATCTGAGAAAACAAGAAAAGTCCAAGGTTCTGCTGTGTTTCAAACTTTCTCAACTGTTTTTGGGACACAGGGCAAAAAGGGGCAGGATTTGGGAAGAGCTAATTCCAAAGTATAATTCATGCACTGCTAACAGTGTTTGAGGTTTGGATTTTTACATCAACAGTTCTTTGTATTTGACATGATGGCGTTACTGAGAATGCCAATTTGGCTTGTTCTCATAGCTACCTGGAGTGTGGATTGTGAATGAAAGAGGCACCATTCTTCCAAGCCAAAACATTTTTAAAGCTTTTATTTTTCAGGTAAAAAAGTTGCAATATGTAACTTTTAAGTACTAACAATGACATCTTTATGCTCAAAATATTACCGTTTTCATCATGACTGTCAATATTTTTCCTGAGAATAAAGTTGTACTTTAGTATGAAAAAGGTCCTGATACTACAGCTCTCAAAACAAACATCTAATAACATTACGTTATTCTCTTCTGTTTTCATTTTTTTCTTATTCTTATGACTTAACTCTCATATTATACAACTTTTCCCCTGTTAAATGTATTAAAATAATCTTGTAATGTATTATAACGTAATTCTCAAATTCCTCTTTTTTTCTTGTAAAACTGCAACTTCTTTTATAAGGAGGCACTATGACAAAACTTTGAAAGATGTCTTTCTCTAACAGTGACCTTGATACTGTGTTAAAAGACTGAATGATTCCGAGGACTGCTACAGCAATATGTTTAAATTAGCAAAATGAAACAGCTACAAAGCTGTGAAGTCAGCCTTTGGTTTGAGCTGACTGTGTCTTCAAAAAGCTTAATGGTGGCTTGTGAAATGTGAATGCTGCTGACAAACACTCTTGACTTAGCGGGATCACAGTAAGTGGGACACCACAGGGGGGTGGACAGACAGATGAATTATCAAACCATGAAGTATGATGAAAAAAGGAGCCTGAAGCGAACCTGTTGTAGCTTGCACCTTCTTCTTTTACTCAGCAGCAACAGTTTTAATCTTGCTCTGAAACCTTGTGGCTGGAAAGTATGTCACAAAAACTAGACCTCTCATCTCTGTCTTGCAGATAAGCAGAATGCAGTCTCCTACAGTTTTGAGGATGACATTTCATTTTGAATTTTCCCAATCCTGTTTATCAAAGTACAATTTATACTTTTGTTATCTTCCTACATAACAAGTCTTTACATACATGTTACTAAATCCACAACAAAATCTTCACATCTTCCCTTTGGGCAAATGTTTGCAGCTCCAGTTCCAACCAGACTCAAAAAGCTTCTACAGCTATACAAAAAGTAGGTACTGTAAGACGTCTGCTGTTGCAGTATGGCAGTCTTTGAAGAGACATAAATCCCTTCGTGGGAGATCACAGCCAAATTCTGCTGAGTAAACTCTGAATAAACTTGCGTGCTAATGCAGTGATTTATTTTTTTTATTTCTGTTTTTTGTTGAAAGCTTGCCGTTTCTCCTCCACATCTACTATTGAACTTCCCAGTTCAGGACTAGGAGAGAGGAGGATGGAGAGGGTATTGCAAAAGAGATCTGATAATCGTTAGCAGCATGTCTGAGAGGCAGGGTGGAGTTACTTGGCTAAGTACATGCATATTTACACAGATACACTGGCATAAAAAACACAATGAGCCACTCTTGGGTATCTGGAAAGTGTAAAATTTCTGGGATTAAACATCTCTACAGTACAGAGTGTGTTCTGTTTGAATGTGGAGATTGTTATCAGTTGTGCTTTCTGGAGCTACCTGAGGGGAGATGTAGCACCTGTAGCTGAGAATTAAGGGCTGGCAAAAATACGGGATTCTGTGAAGTATCGGTGTAGTGCAGCACTAATGATAATAGCTAAAGTAGTAATTGTACCAGTAGTAGCACAAGCTGTACTGCTGGGAGGTGAAAGCAATAGTAGTAGTAGAACTAACTGCCCTAGTATTGGCGATAGTGATAGTCTTGGTAAAAATGGTTGTATTAGTAGAACTAATGGTTGTAGCTGTGACAGGTGTTGTTATTTTAGTTGCAACAGTACTACAGTACATAAACAAATAAATGTTGGCATTGTACTTTTCTGCAAACCACAGATATATTACATCTTTACGTTTCATATGTAGCAAATATGTTGAAACCTTACGTTTCTTTATGCTTCAGTTTTAAATTCCACAACAACCATGTGGTTAGGGTTGTGACAACATCATGTTTTAGCTTCAAAGTTTTGTCACAAAAAACACAGCTGAACATGTCCTGAATTCCATTAACAAAAACTGCTTTTGTAGCTACAACAGCAGCTCGAGATGTCCTGAACACTTATCAAAAAATACTCGGTTTGGTTGCTACAAATAGGGCTAATAATGTCCCGGACTCTCATTTTAAAATCCCACTTTTGACACTACAAACACAGCCACACATGTCCACATGCTCGTTAAATATACCCCCTTCTGTCAATACTAACATGGCTGGAAATTTGCCAAACTCTCAATTACAAATACCCACTTAAGTTACTACAAACATGACTGAAAATGTTCAGAACTCTAATTAAAAAATACCTGCTTCTGTCAGTACAAACACAGGTGGATATGTCCCAAAAAAAGAAATACCTGCTTTTGCTGCTACAAACATGGCTGGAAATGTCCCAGACTCATATACATCATAAATCATATGAACAAGGTCACATTAGAAATGTTAATATCATGCCTATGAAAAGTACAACATATCTGTTTGCACGGACACATACAATGCCAAGATTTTATTCTGGCAACTGGGTTGCTAGAGGTTGTAGCAGTGCTAGTGCTGCAGTTGTAGTAGTAGCACTGACAGCCCTAGTATTTGAGATAATGGTAGCAGTAAACATTGTTGCAAAGTACAAAGTACTAGTAGTGGAGCAGTAATACCGAAGCAGTAGTGGTAGCAGCAGGAACTGTAGAAATAATAGCCATAGCACTGCTTCCAATAATAGCAATACTGTTGCCAACTGTTACAGTGTTGGAAGTAGCATTAGCAGTAGAGGCTGTATAAGCAGTAATACTAAGACTAGTGGTAGCAGAAGTTATGGTAGTAGCAGTAACCATAGCAGTAATGATGGAAGTATTCGTAGGAAGATGTAGGAGCAGATACAACAGAAGTGTTAGTAGTAGCAGTAGAGGTATTTGTAATTCTTGTGGTAGCAGTGGTGAGAGCAGCATTAGTGCTAGCAGAGTTAGTAGCAGAAGCATTAGGAAAGAATGATGAGGGCAGAAATAGGCATGTATCAAACATAGCTCCTCGCTGTGATCTTACTTGATTATGTCTTTATGTCCATTCCTGGCGGCCAGGTGGAGGGGAGTGGTGGATGGAGAGTCCAGGCTGTCATGCACCCCCTCCCCTTCTAACAGCGCTGTCACCATGTTACTGCTCAGCAGCAACTGAGCCACCTAAGGAGAAATCAAAGACACCAAAATGAAGATCAAGTGTGACTAGTGAGAACAGAGGAGTGGCAGAATCAGGGCAAGAATTACAGCATTAGCAATACTTACATATATATGCAAAGCCATGCTAGCTGAGGTTATGTAGTAAGAATATTTGGAAATATAAAATAATATATGGTGACTTATATATAGGGTCAGGCCAGCACAGAGGCTTATCCACTACTCAGCAGCTGTCTAAAGATCTCTCTCTCCCTCCCTCCCTCCCTCCCTCCCTCCCTCTCTCCCTCTCTCTCTCTCTCTCTCTCTCTCTCTCTCTCGAAGTCTATGTGTCAGAAAAACAGCCCAAAGCCTTCTATTCTTTCATAGCTAAACTGCAAACTCAGACTAGACGAGGGACATTTAACAGGCATAGGAAATGTGTGTGTGTGTCTAATTCTGAATTACAGGCCAGCTATACATCTCACAGCTAGGCTTATCCGCCGATGTGACAGAGAAACCCTAAAACACACTGCAATGTGCAATCCCTTTAACGTTACAGTTTGCGTGTGCCCTTAAAGAGCCACTGAAGCCTATTTTCATTTCGCTCAAACAAGCTTAATTTAGCTCGGTCACTTCATCTAAGCCATGTTTCATGTTTGACATAGGCCATCCCAACCAAAAAGGGCAAAAAGGGCCAAATAGAGTGTTTTCATACGCAAATAATTGGATTAGAATGACTACATGAATAAAGAAGTTCACTACATGGAGATTTATTCTCTCAGTCTCACAATGAAGAGATCGGCTACAGAGTGGTATTCACCAAATGGCATTACATGATCCTCCAACAGCACCAGAGGAGTGATCCTTACACAGGTCATTTTAGCTTATTACAGACATAAGTACAGAAAAAAAACTTCTCTAGAATCTGTGCCCTACTGTTCACTTAGAGCTGATTCCGGTGGAGCAGCATGTGTGCCAGCTGAGCACTGTTAATCAGTACGAATGAAGTGTAAATCCTTAATTACAAACCAGTTTTCCATCTCTTGTCCATGGATCTGAGACCCCGCATCTCTGTTCTCAATAACCCTCATCACCAGAACTCTATTCTGCGCTCCATAAAAGTAGTCAGTGTTATGGATGTGATTTGGATTGTGATGTCCAATATAAGAATGTTAAACGGACCATGATGCTGTGCTATTGTTGCACCAAGCAAAGACACAAAGACTTTTAAAAAGGAGCCACTGTTTGAACAGAGGAGCCACTGCTATTTAACTAATTTTTTTTAATGTTTAACTGGTACCTTCTTCCTGCCCTTAACAGAGAGAAAAGGCAGATATCTGGGTGGTTGGTATGTTTAATGATTCCCCTGGACTTGTTTTTGTAGCGCCTGGTGTAAACATCTAGTGCTACTAGAGCTGGGTTGACTAGTGAAAGAGCAGTGTGCATTAGCATTAAAGCAAACAAGGGGAAGATTTAGTCACACATGTCTGAGCATAATTCACATTCAGATGAGGAGTTTGTTGTGCACCAGAATTGGTTACTAGCAGACGTATCAGAATGCTAAGTGTAGTTAGCCTCTACCATGTTTACTGTCAAAGCTTTCACTATGCTAATGCTAACTCTGCTCTCTGTGATGACAAGTCCGCTTTGCAATGGATGTTTCCGAATATTTGCTGTTGTTGTGTCATAGCCATTGATATGTGTTTCCCATATCAGACAGCAATTGACTTTCATATTAGTGATGTACCTAATGTGGCTTGCTGGCAAATGTTTGAATCTCAGATTTTAGGAAAGTGCACAGACATTACTAGAGGTATGTGAAAACTTTGCACAGATACAAGTCAGTATAGTCAAGGTCAGACATTTAAACGGACATAACCAGAAGGAAAATTTAAGTGAATGGGAACAAGGGATGTCAACCGTTAACTGTTTTTAGTTAACAGCAGAGAATAATTTTGACCAGTTACACACGTCAGCCTACAAGATAATTTTGTCTCTCTTCAGTTAACTGCACTGCTCACCACACTGGTCTGGTGGGAGCTAGCTAGCAGCACCACTCATTCCGCAATTAATACTGGAAATGCTGTCGTAACCCAACAGCGCTGCTGTGGAAACATTGTGCTGTATGTGGTCGCCAAGGTGAGTTAGCAGCTTGATTCTGAGCTGCAAATCCTGTTTAACATTGTTAACTATGTTATAACTGTTAACTCTGTTAGCACTATCAGCACGGTTAGTGGTGCTAACACAGTTTACAATGCTAAACTATGGCCTCTTGTATTTCATGTCATTTTGCGTTGTTTTTCTAAAATTAACAGCTATGTTATCAATTAATGGGTGATGGGCTGTTGAAAGCAAAATTAACCAAAATTGACATACCTTAGAGGGACTTTAGAATAAAATGTTCACACTTTTCTAAATCTCCTTATAACCCGGCAAATGGATTGCCCATCGATGATCTGAGGTAACCATGATTAGATGATATGACAATAGGAAAAATCGCCAAACCAAAACAAATATACAGCGCGGCTGATGATACTCAATACTCAAAAACTCATGTTCAATAAAAGGCCATTATTCACAGATACTTTGGTTACACACACACATACACAAATATGACACAGTAATATATTCTCATACCTTCAGTCTGCCAAACTCGCAGGCCAGATCTAGAGGAGTCTTCTTTGCCTTGTTCGTCAGGCAGGGATTAGACTGGTGCTGCAGCAACATCTCAGACTGAAAGAGAAAGGGAGAAAAGACAACGTAAGTGATATCTCCTCATGTATTATGCACACGCACTCATATGCCAGTCAACCTGACACATTCTGTGTGTGTGTGTGTGTTGATGTTTTGTCTTTGAACAGAAGAGAGGAACATATGATAGCTCTACTGCCGCCTCAGTTAAGGATTGTCAGTATCGTGTTTGATGGTGTTATACTAAAAAGGTCAGGCCTCCATACAGGTTATATGACAGGTTGAGGTGTGTGTGTGTGTCCATGATATGTGAATCTCTCCATTAAGACAATCCAGGAGCCAAACCGATGAGTCTGGAGGAAAGGAATGTGTGCGCTCGTCGCCTTTAGATTCTTGTGGAAAACCTGTGTCATGGCATTAATGGTGTTACTGGTATTGTTGGTGGACAATATAGGCTGAGACACAAAGGGGATAGGTTTCAGTGAAATGGGAAGACTGGTATTGCCTTTGAGCTTTGCCTCTGGCAGCTGAGGTGTATGTGTGTACTCACCACCTCGTAGTGTCCATACTGAGCAGAAAGATGTAACGGCGTCTGTCCATCATGAGAAGCGGAGTTGACTGAAGCTCCAGCTCTCAGCAACAATAAGACCGAGTCTGCTTTTCCCTGCCATGCTGCGTAGTGGAGGGGACGCATGCCTAGAGACAGAAACATGAGTGCAGGATGGAGCCCATGAGATGGGAAAGAAAAGACAGTGAGATGTGCATTAAAGAAGCACTACTGAATATACACGTCAAAGTCAATTTACTCGTCATGGGGAGTAATGAGCCTGCGAGAGAGTTGTATAATGTCTTCTGTGGCTCCAGAGAAGCTGTGAATTTATCCCTAATGATATCATAGTAATGTCATCAGGGATTTTCAACAGAAAGCCTGTCAGGATTAACCAAGCAGGAAGGGTCTAGCAAAAGAAATTACAAAGTTGTGTTGAGGGAAGTGTAGGACCAACAAGTTTTTTTTGAGCTATATAAGGGAATATCCTGGCCTCTAAACCTCAAATTTCACTATTCTTTTTTTAAGTCAATACTTAAACACTGGAGTGCCCCATTTAAGTGTAAGACTGGTGTTATATATTTTTTTAGCCTCTAAAAATCTCATTAAAAGACCAAAACCAACTATTTTTCTGACTTGACTACCCTGACTTCAGCAGTCCGCTCAAAGCCCATCGGTTCCTACTGAGGATGTAAATTTTTAACTGCCACTTGAGACATCGAAGCAAGCAGTAACCACCATGTCGACATATGATCACCTCAATTCTATTTACACCTTGCCAACCACAGAGCAACATTAGTACTGATTTGAAAATGTCCAATATTCACTCTGCCATGTTTTGGGTCATTTAACCAAAACAATGAGCTGAAAGACTATAAACAATCTGCAGAGCCGAGGGTAACTGGTGACTCCTTCCACATTTCTTCTAAAACCCCTTACAGGGTGATGAGCAATGATACACTGGAATGCACCATGGTCCCAACATCGATAGGCATCAGTGCTTCAGGAAGGCAGTAATTTATAACATTCGCTCCCTAAATCGCTGCACCCTGACTGACATACCTTAACTAATTCTTCTGTCTATATAACGGTCCAGAGTGTGCTATGGGCACCAAATGGCGTGAGGCTACGTGATGCTGTGGTGTACGTTCCACTTGGCATGCATGAGACCCTGGATTCCAAAACTGACAAGCTGACAGGAAGTGCCAAGAGGTAAATTCAACCTTCACAACAGTCCTTCACAGATCTATAGCTGACCTCAGAGGTGTCACACACGGTTATGAGCACAACACGCCTCTGGTCTCTGCAGCCGAGCTGCCACTCCTGCACGGATTCTACTATATTTGTTCCGCTCAGAGTCTGAAGATATTTGCTGTAGCACTGCTGTCACTGTGTGGCAGACAAACTTCAAAGCGAATCATATTTATTCATGTGGGTCAAACTTATTTTCAGCTGAGTGTCAGAAAGCTGTTGAGGAAGTTTCAGGCTCAATTTAACCCCAGCTGACTTCCTGAACATTTTTTTTCCTAAAGTGTAGGTTTGTCTGGTGACATTGGTTTGGCTGGTTAAGATACCGTTGATGTCCTTGATATCCACCGTGGCCTGGGCCTCCAGCAGCAGAGACAGCAGCTCCGTGGTGCCTGTGAGTGCGGCATGGTGCAGCGCCGAGAAGCTGTGGGCGAGAGACAAAAGAGAGGGTGGGAGGGGGTCAAGGGAGAGCAAGAGGGGGAAGAGACAAAGAGATGAGACAGGTTATAAATCATTCTGATGACTTTACAGCAGGTGAGCCCTTTTCAAAAGTCTCATCAAAACTTCAGACTGAGATAATGTGTGTGTGTGTATGCTCTCATCAAAACTTCAGACTGAAAAGTGTGAAGGTGAGTGTATGTACGATCCCATTACAAACTGCAGCCTCAGATAAGAATGTGTGTGTGTTTTATGGCTGCCCCATACATCCCCATACACCCATAAAGACTTCAGACTGAGAAGATGAGAAGACCAGTGTGTGTGTGTGTGTGTGTGTGTGTGTGTGTGTGTATGTGTGTGTGTGTGTGTGCGCAGTATACATATTTACAACTATGGTCTAAGATAATAAGCAATGCATGCTCATACAGTATATGTATGTGTGCTCCCACATCAAAACTGCAGATTGAGATAAGGATCTCCAGTGTGTGTGTGTGTGTGTGTGTGTGCGCGCGTGCATGAATTTGTGTGAGTTTGTCAAAGCTTTAGAGATGAAATGTGTGCGTTTGTCTCTGGTTGAAATTAAAGGCATAAATACTTGGCGACAACTTTTGCGTTTGCTCGAGGCGACGCAGACCAACGAGTGTTCCAGAGGAAGTGACCCTCTGAGGCGACGAGCTGCAGCACAATAACAGCTACAGTGCAGAGGGCTTTCAGGTGATCTCACACAGCCTCAGGCTGTCATAGTGGAAGCCCTGAGCTCTGGGGCAACAGTGGCAGTAAATAGCCTAGATACATTTGGAAAAAGAACTTACTGTAGCTTTCTCAGCACATGTCAATAGACACTGTGATGTTTTCATGGTAAACAAATGCATTTTGTTCAATTTACTTTTTTACCAGAGCAAACCAAGGCCTAACAAAGAGGTAGGTTTAATTCAAAGGATCAAAACTTGTCAATGACATGCCTACTGACCAATCATCTCAATGGAAAAACCAATGTATCATTTCTACAAAAATACAGTATTTACAAAGTGACAATTACAATAAGCACAGAGCAATATGTTAACAGATCAGTGCTTTCTTCTTACTTTTAAGTTAGTATTGCATAGACATAAAAGTATGTTCATCATGAGGACAAACACTGATGTTATTGTCAATCCATTTCTTTCCGCAGGAGCACTAAATCTTGAATTGAGTTAAAAATGCTGGTTGTATTTAAAGAAAGTTCAAATGCTTGCGAAAAATACAGCATATTATTAAAAGACACTTATTCTTCCAGATTACACTCATATCTGTGCGTAAAGTATGAAGCTTGAGCCAGAAAGTGCACGGAGGTGTCTACACTTATGTCACGCTTTGATCAGATGTGTGGCCTTAATGGAGACACTGGGATGTAAACAACAGAATTGACTGTAACCTGAAAGTTTAATGTAAGCCAATTTTAAGATGTCTAAAACACAGCAAAGTTCAGAAAAACACGTGAAAGTTGCTAAAACTTGCAGAGAATGACTAAGCAAGAAAGGGCGTGATATTTTGAGGTAAGGATTACAGGTGGTGAAGATCCGTATGAGCTAGCTCTTTTGTTGTGTAATGATGACCCAACAATTCTACCTATTTTTTCCTATCCCAACATTGTGAAGTACCTAATTTTTACAATATCATATATTATAATAAAGCACACTTTTGAAGCTACATTTTAGGAAAAATTGTACAGTTTTGTGTCACTGAAGAAGACCATGAAACGAGTTCAGAATCTGAAAATTCAATCACAAAATTCATTGTGTAAGTATTCTGTGAAAGCACCTATAGTCAACCCTACAATATCAGTGCAATGTCATTATATCAAGGTATTTGGTCAAAGCTATTGTATTATTTAATTTTTCTTGTTATCGACCAGCCAAGTTTGTACCTTGTTCCTGATTTGAAAAAATGGAAATAATTCATTGTCTCCACAATGGCCGACTTCTTTGTTAATTACATACTGTGAAACCAAACTATTGGTCTGGCTTAGCAGAAAGACTGGAAGAAGGGGAAAACAGCTAGCCTGACTCCGAAGTTTAGAACAAAGCCTAGCAGCATCTCTTAAGACCCAGATACACCAATCTGACTTTAGAGAACTAGTGGCAACAAAGGCCCCTGCTGTGTTGCCTAGCGTCACCGTGTCTTGGCCAAATAGTATCACATGAACACACCACAAAGCCTACAACTAAAGGTCAACTAGCATGTACACTCTGCATGTGCATGAGAGAAAATAACCGACGGGTTTTGCCATCACTGTCGCTGATACATTATGCTAAAAGAATAAAAGCTAACAAGGGCCGTCAAGGGGCAACAGTGCAGGACAAACCGACAGATGCTCACCAGTGGCCCAAGACTGACTGATGGCCGACATCTGCTTGGTGTGTCAGGGCCTTAAAGCTCACTAACTAACATGTTGTATCTTATAACTTCAATCCATACAACAAAAGTGTAAAAAAAAAAAAGTGGTTTTAGGTAAACTATTTCATAATGAAACCACAGTCACCATGCTCATGTGCTCAGCTGTCCGTCCAGAAATGGCTCCAGCATGGAACTCTGTTTGTGTATGGATTAAATAAACAAGAAACAGTATTAATTAATTAATTAATGAGTTTTAGGGACGTTTCAGTTTTTATCACTTTGGACAGAGCCAGGCCAGCTTTATTTCCCTATTCCCAGCTAGGCTGACCACATCTGCCAGTTAGTTAATGCACTTTGTGATACTCTGTGAGACTAGACAAGCTAGACATTATGACGTTGAGACGTAAGTCTATGCTGATATGAAATCTGAAGGATCTCCAGACTCTGAAGTGGCTTATCTTATCAGTGTCATTGTTTAGGCCTTAGCCACGCACACACACACACATGCGCGCACACACACACACACACACACACACACACACACACACACACACACACACACACGCACACACACACTCTCCGTGTCTCTCTGAGTTGGTGTTGACTCAGTGACAAGCGAATGTTTGCAAACCTTCCCCTCGCCTCTTCATTCCCTCTGCACTGATCTCATATATCACAGGTAACCCCTTCCCACATAAACATACACTCCCTCGTGGATGGACATGTTTAATTTCAACACCCCTATTGTGTATCACCTCCCACGCACTCCACTGACCCTGCATGCAGTCACATGTAGCAGGCCTAAGTCAACACACACATTGCGTGTACAACAACACATAAACACACACTGCAGCTTGCAGAGGGGCATTCTTTGTATGTCTGATGGCCTACTTTGATATAAATTGGATGGATGGGAACAAAGACTAAACACCTCAAATGAAGTGTGTTTCTTTCAAACAAAAAGAAACATATCTCAGTCCCAGTAGGTATCAACTTGAAAATAGCCACAAATATAAAAGCAAAAAAGCGAAATTACTATTACAAAATGTTTGAGAAGTAACAAGAAGTAGGAACTTTCAGAGGAATTTGCGGGTGCGAATGCTCATTGCTCAATAGCTGACGCTACACTGCAATGCTCGCTTTGAATGTTGAACAATATTGATGTATGAATGCTGTGGAATATTTTTAGATTGTTTGAAAAGTTGACGCTACACTACAATGTTGGCTTAAGTGTGTAAGAAGAAGGTGAAGTAGTAGAAATAGTTGGAACAGTATGAACAGTTTTAATTAGTATGAATGTAATTGAAAAGTTGAATGATACTCATAATATGGAATATTTTAAGGTTATTTGAAAAGCTGACACTACACTGCAATGCTGGCTTTAAATTGTAAGAAGAAGGTGAATTAGTAGATATAGATGGAAAGCTAAGAATGAGCTTAATTAGTATGAACGTTATTGAAAAGTTGAATGATACCAATACTGTTGAATATTTCAAGGCTCTTGAAAAGCTGACGCTACACTGCAATGCTGCCTTAAACATGTAAGAAGAAGGTGAAGTAGTAGGAATAGTTGGAAAAGTGTGAATAGGTTTAATTAGTATGAATATCAGTGAAACGATGAATAATATCCATGGAATATAGACAGTTAGCTTTACAGAGATTGAGCTGAGGTGTGTGTGTGTGTGTGTGTGTGTGTGTGTGTGTGTGTGTGTGTGTGTGTGTGTGTGTGTGTGTGTGTGTGTGTGTGTGTCCAATTGCACTCATGAGCTCAGGTTGCCATGATAATGTTGACTACTCAGTGACTCCTGGCTGAGACAGCTAGACTTACAGAGACTTAGCTGAAACCAATCTCTCAAACTACTTGCCCTTTCTTAAAAAACACAATAACTCTGAACTTTATAATCTGTATACCCTGAGAGAGAGGACAACCTGAGGAATAAGTAGTGTGAAATTTGTGCCTGTAGCGTCAAAAATGTGAGCATGGTCGCAGATTAGAAAACTGGTATGACCTGCAGTCTTCCAGAGATTTCTGGTGTCTCTTAACAGACGCATTGAACAGAGTTCAATGTGTCAGTTGGTGGAGTTTCTCTGACTTTCAGGCTCACTGTGCCAAATGTGTAAGTCTGATTGCTTCCAATGTAACACTGATGGAAAGAGGACAAGCTTTACTCCATTTTGACCAAAAATTGGGTACGTAGAGTGAAAATTGCGGGCGTGGCAGCGAGTTAAAGAGACATGTTTCAGAAGCTCTCTGCACTCTGTCAGTTAAGTCCTCCACTCTAGCTCTGAAACATTCCGCCTATAGAGACCCTTTAATAAAACCTGGGGAGGGCATTTCTGCCATGCTCCGAACAAGTCTGAATATTTCAAAAAGTTTGAATGGGATTTGAAAGTTGAATTGATGTCAGAATATACGAAAGCTGATGAACATTGATGAACACCATGGGAACGTACATGTATTCAGCTGGTGCTGCAGAAAATTTGAGTAAGAATACTGTTTTATTTTATTAGGCTGTTGTTGCTCTCACTGAACAAATAAATATGTTCATAGTAGAGGTCAACCGATGTTGGATATTGGAATAACAACAGTTTGGAACAGGAATTGTTTTCAGATGGGCAGTATTTCTGTGACTTTTTAAATGACTTTTTAATTGATAAAAAAATTCAAATGTAATTTGAAACAAGATATTTTAGTCACGATTGAGCCAAAAACTTGTAAAAATGTAAATACATGTCAAAATGAAGAACAATACACACACAAGACACAGTTACACAGCAGAATGGACCTACTTGCTCTGGATCTGTACCTACTGATCATTTAACACAACCCTTCCCTCTCCATGTACCGAGACATTACAGACTGCTCAGAAAGAATTACACAGGCAGAGACGAGAATCTCAACAACAGAGGATGATGTGACTGCGCTCCAAAAGAAGGTGAAACATCTAGAGGGGAAAAATAAAGACCTAGAGGAGAAAGTACTGGACCTGGAAGCTCGCTCACGTCGCTCCAATATACGGCTCGTCAACCTACCTGAGGGCGCGGAGGGGGAAGACACCTGTGGATTCCTGGAGAACTGGATACCGGAGGCGCTGGAGCTCGCGCCGCTCCGGGGGAAAATTACAGTGGAAAGAGCACACAGGCTTGGACCAAGAAGACAATATAAAACTGACTCCGCACCTAGAACCCTCATAATGAAGTTTCTGAACTATAAAGACAAGGAAGCTGTGATGAGAGCGGCTCGGGCGAAAAGACAGGTCCTCTACAAAAATCAGCCGGTGAGATTCTACCAAGACATGGCAGCAGAGACTCACAAGAAGCTAAAAGAGTTTGAGGAAGCAAGGCGACAACTCCGTTCACTGGGGCTCCGGTATGGCATGATCCCCCCTGCCCGGCTTATAGTTACCTACAAAGAGCGCTCACACATCTTCGACAGCGCCGATGAAGCCGACCGCTTCATTAAGAAGATCCAGTCGGATAATCATCCAGACTGAGGTATTGATGATCAGATGACACCTGTCATCTAAAACTACTGATGGAACATTATTTTGATATCACAGGAATGGAGAGTAGAGTGAAAGTTTAAGTTGTTACACTGAGTTCTGATCGCTTTCCCTCCCAGTCTGTTGATAAGGAACAATCCTCTGATTTAATATGCACTGTTTAATTAAGCAAATGTGGATATGTTTTTTGTTTGCTGGGTTGATTTAAAGGAAAGTTTTGAATCACAGTAGCAGAGCAGCTACGTTTATTCTGTTCGTTTTTTTTTTACTTATCTAGAAATTTTACATCAGCACAGCTATACTGATCCTCACATAGTGTGGACCAGCTCTTTGCTTTCTGGAGGTCCAATATATGAAGGTGGGGGGACACCTGACGGGATAACATACAGGTGGATTAATAATGGTCGAGGGAAATTATTTTGTTTCGTGTTCTTTTTCTTCTTAATTACTGAAAGTGTTGGGAAAATTCAAAACAATTTGTCTATCAACAGACATGTTGATCTTAAGGTAAGAATTACATCCTGGAACTGCAGAGGGTTACAAAAAACAAAAAAGGTCAAGCAAGTTATGAGCAGGATTAAAACATTACAGTCTAATATAGTATTCCTTCAAGAAACCCACCTAACACATGAAGATGAACTTAAAGTGAGGAGGAGGTGGAAGGGTAAAATTCTATCAGCCCCTTTTACCTCTTGGGCAAGGGGTGTCATGATTTTGATTCATGACTCTATTCCACTACAAATTCATAAAGTTATCAAAGATAAGGCAGGGCGATACTTGATTATTCAGGGGAGAATTCTTAGGGAACAATTAATTAAATAAATATAGATAAATATCTATGCTCCAAACAGAGACGAACCCAAATTTTTCCAAAGCCTATTTCTTACTATTGCCTCTTTATCTGGTGCTTGTATTATGGCAGGTGATTTTAATTGCACCATAGATCCACAGGATCCTCCACAGGAGGACAAACGTACAGGAGTGGACCAGTCACATCTGAGAAGCAGGGGTGTAATTCATCAATTCATGAAAGAAATGAGTCTAATTGATGTTTGGAGGGAAGATAATCCCAATGGGAACAAATATTCATGTTACTCCGGTACTCACCAGTCATATTCTCGCATAGATTTCTTTTTGGTTTCAGCACTACTAAAATGTAAAATAAAGGAGATTTCTTACGACGCCATACTCCTGTCAGATCATGCTCCAAACTCTTTAGTTTATTATGATCCCAATTTGACTAGTGATATTCCCAAATGGAGATTTAAAAGAAAATGGTTGGCAGATACTGGCTTTGTCACTTTCTTAGATGAACAGATTAAATACTATTTTGAAATGAATACAATAGAAACATCAGGAAGTATCAGGTGGGAAGTGTTTAAAGCCTTTATTAGGGGACAAATAATTAACATTACGTGCTTTAAAGCCAAAGAAAGCTACAAGAAAACAAAATCATTAGAAACAGAAATAAAGAAATTAGAAGACGAATACTACCAGTCAGGTTCTCAAGATGTCCACCAAAAATGACTTCTGTTAAAAACGCAATACAATGAAATATCTACAACAAGAGCCTTATCAAGCTTATTACGACTTAAACAGACATTCTATGATCAAGGAGAGAAGCCTGGCAGAGTGCTGGCATGGCGCATTAAACAACTTCAGAATGAAAGACTTATAACCTCACTACAAAATGATAATAACGAAAATATTGTCGACCCAATTGAAATAAATGAACACTTCAAAAAATTTTACGAAAAGCTTTATAGCTCAGAAATAGGTCCAAACACATCTGAAATGAATAATTTCCTGGACAACATTCACATTCCCAAGATACCAGAAGTAATTAAGGGAGAACTAGAGAAAGATCTAACCTTAGTGGAATTATCTATGGCCATTGACAGTATCAAAGGAGGGAAAACCCCTGGGCAGATGGGATTCCCATCGAAGTTTATAAAATGTTCAAGCATAGACTGATGCCAGCATTATAAGAAATGTTTAAGGAATCTTTCCACAATGGTATCCTTCCAACATCATTAAGGGGAGCACTAATTACTTTGTTACCAAAACCGGGCAAAACGAATAACAAATGTGAGAACTTTAGGCCAATTAGTCTTCTAAATGTAGATTTAAAAATTTTGAGTAAAATAATAGCCAGGAGACTGGAGAATATAATTCCGAATATTATTGACAAAGATCAAAATGGGTTTGTACAAGGTAGGCAATGCTTCCATAATGTTAGGAAGATTCTAAATATATTATTTGAGGAAAAAGGAGCAGCAGATACAGCATTACTGTCTCTTGATGCTGAAAAAGTGTTTGACAGAGTAGAGTGGCTCTATTTATTTGAAATCCTCACACATTTTGGCTTTGGAAAAAATTTATTAAATGGATAAAAGTACTTTACACAGAACCGTATGCTGAAATCATGACTAACTGTAATATATCCAAAACTATTAAGATACAAAGAGGATGTAGACAAGGAGATCCCTTATCCCCCCTGCTGTTCATTATGGCTATAGCGGTAAGAACACACCTAGGTATAACAGGCATATCAACTGGACAACAGGAACATCGTCTGGCTCTATTTGTGGACGACGTAATAATATTTATTAAAAGGGTGGAAAAATCCATTCCTGAATTATTAGAACTTCTTAATGTATTTGGAAAAATCTCAGGATATAAATTGAACAAATCAAAATCGTCAATAATGTTCTTAAATCAATTGGAAAGTAAAAGTCCTCCTAAGAGAACCACTCAGTTTAAAATTGTGGATTGCTTTACATATCTAGGCATTCAAATTGTCCCACAACTTAAATATATTGTAGCCAGTAATTATGAACCATTAATGCAAGAAATCTCAAAGTTACTGGAAAGATGGACACCCATACCAATGTCACTTATAGGGAAAATACACGTCCTTAAAATGAATAATGCCCAAACTATTGTATCTATTTCAGAATCTTCCACTTCCTCCTCCAAGTAACCTGTTCACTCAACTTAAAAGATTGTTTGTCAGATTTTTGTGGAATAACAGACGTCCCCGGACACGACTGTCACTGTTGTACTTACCCTATGACAGAGGGGGACTCAAATGTCCCAGTCCTCTCTGGTACTATTGGGCAGCTCAATTGAGAACATTGTTGTTTTACTTCACAGAAAGAGATGCTCCTCCCTGGAAAGAAATGGAGGAACTCCAGCTAAGTCTGCCCCTCTCAGTATACCTGTACTCAGCAAGCACAAAAACCCTTAAAAAATACAAAAAACCCTATTGTGAAAAATATGATTGAAGTTTGGCATCAAGTTAAAAAATATTTGAAAGAAAGACCCTCTCTGTCTGTCTTCAGCCCAATATGGGGAAATGACTCCTTCCCTCCAGGTAAATCAGACAGGGGATTCAAATCTTGGGCTACTAAGGGGCTGAGAAAAATAGGAGACCTCTACAATTCTCAAAAGGTGCTGATGACATTTGAAGAAATGGTTGACAAATTTAACATACCCCGTAAACATTTTTTTAAATACTTACAGTTGAGAAACTTCATTAGAACATACCAAAATCAAACATTATGCATCCCCAAAATGTCTTCCATAGAAAAATTAATGAACATGAATTGTTTAGGTAGGGGTTCAATATCCAAAATTTACAAATGCCTAGTAGACAGAAGTACAGAAACATCTGCAGGACGGCTTGGGGCATGGAGAGAGGATCTACAGGAGGTAATCCCAATTGAAAAGTGGGAGAAGGCATGCTCTAAAGCACAATCGAGAACTACTAACACTCGCCTGAAATAACTACAATACAACTGGTTGATGCGAACATATATCACTCCAGAAAAACTTAACAGATTTAATAGCGTTATACCTGATATTTGTATTAAATGTGAGAAGGAAAAAGGTACATTTTTCCATTGTATTTGGCAATGTACAGAAATACAAAAATTCTGGCAAGAAATAAAACAATGTATTCAAAATATTTTACAAATTCAAATACCCTTAGTTCCACAGTTGTTCATATTAGGTCTATATCCAATTAATTTGAAGATTAAAAAATATCAACGAATGTTTGTAGACTTGAGTGTGTTGATGGCAAAGAGAGTAATAGCCCTCTCATGGAAAAACACCAGAAGTCCAAGTGTAAGCAGGTGGTTATCTGAGCTATCTACAACTCTCCCCTTAGAGAAAATTACATATACATTAAAACATCAACTACATAATTTTCACCAGATCTGAGACCCATTCATTTGCTATGTATCGAGAACGGATTTGTCACATATGATGGAAGAGCCTGGGGACATGTAAACAGTGGCACTCTGCAGTACCTAAGATTACAGAAATGTGTTTGTTTCACCTTTTTTTCCCTGTATAATGAACTGGAATGAGCTAGCTCATAGACCTGATTCCCAACCATGATTTGAAGTAGATTGATAGGGTGGGGGGTAGACATGTTTGTTCAAGACATGTAGTTGTATTGTAATGTATTGTTTTTCTTTGTTTCATTGTGAAAAAAATAAAAAGAATGTTGGTTAAAAAAAAAAAAAGTTCAGTTCAGTCAGGGATGTACATCCCTGCATTATTTCACACCAAGCACCAATTTTTGTATGAAAAATTTACATGAAAATGTATGAAAACCCATAAATATTTGCAAAAACATTTGGGAGGACCCAATTTCAGTGTATTTCCACCTGCAGCAATATATGTTTGACCAATTACATCTTTTGCCACAAATGATGTCATACTTCCAGGTCATAGCTAGCTTGCCACCATGGGGGAACTTCTTACCAGTTTGGTTTGTCAACTTTGATACTGTATGACAAACACATTGACGACTACCTCAACAACCAAATACAAGAAAATGTATTCGTACGAGATCGCCAAGCAGCTGGGATACAATGAAGATGATAATGTAGCTGATACGTACTTGGCTGCACAGCCATCTGCCAGCCAATTCCTTCTGCTCATGATAGTTCGTAAAAAGCCCTATCAGCACCAATTAATCAGACAAACCGTCAAATTGATCGACCTCCAGTGTTCTCTGACCATTTTCTCACGCAGGCTCTAAAAGAAGCCTTATATAAAAGCATAGGTGACATACATTAATAGTTCACTTCATTATTTATCAATATTTACTTTTGTGATATGATTTACAGTATAATACCTGCACACTAAACCAAAACATTACCACTTTGGATTATGTTTTTCTGGTTAGTCCCGATTTACTGATGTCTGTTTTACACTGTTGGTATATTACAGCTAATATAACACTGACTAGAGAATTGGTAAGTCTACTGGTAATCAACACTTATAATATTCAATCAATATATTTCACTTCACATTATTTGGCCCAAAACTTCAGTTATTTCCACATATCACTTATTATGAGACAGTGTCAGTATACATAAATGCGGTTCTTGAGTATAATGTCAAAATCTGCTGCATCAAGTTTACATTTTAAGAACTCCAGAAAGTGCACCTGTCATAAAGAAATAGACAGCAGGCATTAGAAGTGCACTAAGTATGAGGAGTAGATGTAAGAAAATTTACTGATAAAAATGGAGGTGGTGAAAGTGGATGCAAAATGAAAAACAAAGTGCTAAATTAGGAAGTGTTAAGATTCATTTAAAGTTGATTTAATTAAAGCAGCCATGGTATGATGAAAACAGAGCCATGTTTCATCATTTCCCCTGTCTTACATTCATCATTCACAAGACAAAACTGCCATTTATCATTTTAAAGAAAGTGGCCCCAAAGGTTGGATTAACAAAAAACAATTGAAAGAAATGGAAGTGATGAAAATGATTATGAATTACAAAAAGGAAGTGATGAAATGTATGGGAACTGAAAAACAGAGCGATGAACTTTCATCTGATGTGATTAACTTGACATTTATTTGAAACAGTGTTGCTCTGATAATCAGCTGGGCTGTTTCGGTCTACCACTCATCATTCACAACACTCAACTGACATTTATCATTAGCAGCAAGCATTTTTTCTTATTTCTGCCCAAAATGTTAAACAAAAAAACCTATCCAGTGATGGGGGTTTTGGCTCTAAAAGGGAATCTTTGCTGTGCATTGTCACAAATCCCACTAACTATTATTTATATAGTATATATATATTATAATGTGTTCAAGCTCTATTCAGTGAAAATGGGTATTGGGCAAAGGTAAATTACAACGTTCTCATAAGTTGTTCAAATTGTTTGAAGGAGAAATTTGTTGATATCTTCACAGCAATAAACAAAGGTGTTAAAGAGGGACTTATGGTATATTATATACAGTAAATACACTTCTGAAGCAGTTAAAAAGGTTTTCATGTGAAGGCTCTTTTATAAACGCATGTGGTTGAATTTGTGCTCATTCAAAGGTGGTGCAGTGGAGACTAGGGGTGTAAATCACCAGCTTCATCACGATACGATATTATATTGATTTGTTTGGATGACAAAATGATGTTTGCCGAGATCACAAAGTCTGTCACGATACGATTTTGATTCGATTCGATTCAGGAGCCTGCGATCGATTTGACGCGATATCATATGCCCATCTAACACAATCATTTACATCATCTCATAAAAACAACTAGAATATGATTTGACCATTTTATTTCTGAGCTGTGTTTGTTGTTTGAGCGGATCGATGTTTTCATTTTGCATCGATATAATCGGATCGTTAATCAATGAATCGATGTATCGATGTGGATCAATGTATCGTTACACCCCTAGTGGAGACTGGATGATTTTATAACAGTTCAGTTTCTTTGATGACAATGAAGATTTCTTTGTTTCCCTGTCACAAAAGGGGGAATGAATAACAAGAAAAACAAAATAAACAACAACAAAAAAAAACATTGGTAATGGCAAGACTGTTATCTTAAACATCAGGATCCACCCAGGATTTCACAGTTGGTGCATCCCTATTTGTCTGGACAGGTTTTTGCTGTGTGGAATGGACACCTATGTATTCATTTATTTATTGACAAAACTAGAACATGGCAATGCATATCATTTGCACAGGGCCCAACATGCGATGTTGTCATGGAAATTATGCATGTGGATTTTTCTGTATTCCTGCACCGCTTTTTCACATCGAACTGGTGAGTAACAGCTTTGAACCCCTGAGCAACTGAGTCATGTGAAAACCTTAACTGCAACATATTTTCAAAAAGTTACCATGCACCTCTGGAAGCAGTTACAGTGGATATAACTGAACACTTAACACAAAATAAAGTACAGATTTAGCAGATGAGTTGCCATATATTAAATGCACATTCTTGCCTCTCACTAAATTTCTGTGTGTCTAAGAGTGAGGTAATAACTATGAAGGGCACTATATGTCAGAACATGTGTGGGATGTAGTTATGAGTCACACGTTGAAAACTGAAGATAAACAGGAGGCAGCCACAGGTAAGGCATTTAAATCTGCATGTCAATCAAACCACAGTGACTCCTCCATTGCATTCTTTTGACTCATGCTTATCTCACAGGCTTACACACACCAGCACGTACACACACTCCTCTTACCCGTCTGAGTCTTGGTAGTTGATGTTGAGTCTCTTGGTGGAGCCCAGCAACTCTGGAAAAAGACGGGAATGGAAAAAAGACCATTAGTATCTGGTGGCATATTTGTCTTCTCATCACAGCTCTCCAGAAATCCCTCCATCCCTGCCGGACCCTGTGTGTGTTTTCACAGTAAAGTTTTTTTCCCTGTGCACGTCTCCCCGTCATCACTCCTTCCTTCAAACAACCTGACAGCCCCGACAGGATGGGGAGCTTTCCTCACCTCCTGCTGCCTCACCCTTCCCTCTCTCAGCTCGTCTGACACCCTCATGGCAGCCAAATGATTCATAAACAAATGATTCTGCCTCGCAGAAATGTACCATTCCACCTCATTTACACTGCTATCTTATCGCAGCTCTTTGGAATTGAGATTGACAACCGTAAAACACAAGCATGCCAGGATAAAACATACATATAGTCATTTTTCCAAAGCAGCACTTGGTGCAAAAATAGCATAAGTCAGTTAGCAAGACTGAACAGGTTTTTCTTTTCACTCACCTTGGAACAGACAGACTGCTACTTGTCCCATGTCTTACTCATTCACTCTGTACTCCAACAGGGAACATACTGTAGTCTATCATATCGTCCCTTTCATTAGTCCTGCGGCCACATGTGTTGTCACGATAATTTCTATTCATTTACTTTCAGACTGATCACAATGTCTCAAATTAAATATCAGTTGCTTAAACTGGTTGTCTAACTGGTTCCAGCAGTTACACAATGGAAAAAAATCCTTAGGAACCCCAAGAGACAGCTAAAAAGCAGTTCAGTGGCTGCAATGGAAGCGCATCTATTACTTATTTAAATTTAAACTTTTATTGTGACAACACTAACTTCTTCTACAAGCATAATCCTCTTTTCTCATCATCTGACCCCAAACACATCTGGCCATCAGCGCGATGCTCTACTCACCCCTTAAAGCCTCATTCTAAATGGTATCAAACTACCAGACTTCAAAGTATCATACATCTATCTTCAGCCTCTACTGAGGGCTGGAAATGCTCCTCCACAGCTAAATATCCTCAGACATCCTACAGCAGAGATCTACTGTAAAGCCCTACTGTTCACCAAGACCCACACAGGAGCCCGACTGCCAAGGCCCCTGAATACAGAGCCATTCATCGCACTCAATCTCCCTTACTGTTTTCTCCCACTTAGGTGTGGAAAATCACATAAGTGTGTCTGTGTATGTGTGTGTGGGACAGAGAGACAGGAAGAGAAAGAAAAGTGGAGCTGGCGAGAGGTTAAGGTTTTAGATCAACGACTAGCCAATTAATCCATTAATCCATCTGATTTACAGAACATTAACCATCTTGCGTTAATTAGAGTTGTAGAGATAAATCAGTTTGGATCGAAAGACTGATTCAATTATCAATTATCAAATATTATCAATGCAAAAGTGAAAGCATTGAAGCATCACGTCATTTTTAAGATACGCCTTTATTTTGAAACTCCCATGGTACGTCTGTGTCACCATTTCTGTCCCCAGTTCAAACAGTCCTGGTGGCCTACAGCGTCAGGCAGCTATCAGCAAATATCACATCATCCTCCAAAGAATCAATATAATTTCATGGTGTGATGAAACTTGATCAAACTACTTTTTATTGGATGAATTCAATGTCAAACATCCTCTGGATCCAGCTTCTGAAATATAAGAATTTGATGCTTTTCTCTGTTTTATATCACAGGAAACACAATTTCTTTGGGTTTCTGACTGTTGGTGAAGCAGAACAAGCGATTTGAAGACATTAATCTCAGAACCCATCAGCTATCGTTCTAATGATGATAAAGCCTGTGAGGACAACAGCCCATATTTCTGGAGATCCCATGTAGCCAGCTGATATCTTGGTCAAAACTTTACCTACCGCTCAAACATAACTGGTCAATACTATCCCCACTACAAACATAAATCAGAACACTTTTGATACCAAATCTGTCAAGACTAAACAAATAATAAAGTTGCTTGAAAAAATTCTCAGATAAGTTGATAATGAAAATTACTGTTAGGTGCAGCCCCATTAGTGACAAAGACACTGCACACCTTTCTGTCTGGAATTGGGGGAGAGCCTGGGTCTTAATATTTCGGTAACTTTACAATTATAGCAAATATGATTGATTGCAACAATAACAGTACTTGAAATATGTTGAAGGATAATTCCAGATTAGTACAATTAGGAACAAATTGTACAAACATAAGTAATTGCTAAGGTCTTTGAACATGCCAACACTACTGCAACAACGTTCAGGAGGCAACAAACACAAACAGTCAGTCAAAAGGGATTTGGAAATGTCACAGGGGTGATATCATGTGTTATGAACTGAATTTATCTGCTTCAGTTTCGGGTCCTGGGTTTGTGCATGCTCACTCACTGTCAGTTTTGGTAATACTTTTAAACTTCTTCCATGTTTTGTCTTTCAAATATCTTTGATAAACTGGGGGGTTGCTTACATGTCTGATTGTCTCAGTGTTCATATTTATTGGTAAATCTGACTCTTTTTTTTTCATAATGTTGCTGCTGCCAGTGATATGATGGTCGAAACTATAAAATGAGATGAAATTTGTGATAAATCACAATAATCCTTTAAGTAGAAATGTATAAATAAAACTTGTGGGAAAAAATGGATTACATCATAAAAAGTGAATGCTTAAGAGCAGCAGCTGTAGCAAAAAAAAAGGACAATATGAAGCAATTTGTGAATTCATAGCATATAAATGGGTTCCCACTTGAGCACTGATTAAATATTCAATCCTTCCTTTCTGCTTTATTGATGTTATTTTCAACTCAGAAAAGCTGTAAAGGGAAAAATATTCTTTTTTCCAGCCCAGCTGGGGTTTCTGTGCATAAAAAAACAAATGAAAAGTTCAATAAAAGCACAAAGAGAGTTACAAACTAGAATTACCGCCTCGCGGTTGTATGCCTCTGCCAACCAGCCAAGTTGCTGTTTACATCCATGTCTGTCCAGACTCATATGTAGCCACGACAGTAAACAATACTTAAAATATGGATGGTGCCACAAAGAAGCTACAAACTCTAAAGCATGGATGCCTCACACACACCTTCAGCTCAGCAGCACAGAAGATCTATACAATCTACACAGTTTGAAGATGGACATCCAAGATTAATGTCCCCAATTCAGTATCTAAACAAATGTCTCCCCTTCTGTTTCAGAGACTTGATGCTGAATAATGGCCAGAAAACATTATGATGTCACAGTGGAGTTGACCTTTGACTCACTGAATATAAAATACCACTTCATTATTTTAACCAATTAGACTTGTGTGAAATGTGTCAATTATCAAGTGAATTTTTGAATTATGGCCAAAAACATGTTTTGTGAGGTCACAGTGACCTTTGAACACCAAAATTTTATCAATTCATTGCCGAGTGGACATTTATGCCAAATTTAAAGAAATTCCCTCAAGGAGTTCTTGAGATATCACATTTACAAGAATGGGACTGACACAAGGTCATAGTGACCTTGACCTTTGACCACTTAATTCTATCAAGTTCATTTTTGGGACCAATTGGACATATCTGCCAAATTTGAAGGAATTCCTTCAAAGTGTTCTCAAGATATCAGGTTCAAGAAAATGAAACAGACCAAAGGTCCCAGTGACCTTGACCTTTGACCACCAAATTCAGACCAGTTCATACTTGAGTCCAAGTGGATATTTGTGCCAAATTTGAAGAAATTCCCTCAGGGCATCCTGGAGATATTGTGTTCTATTAGGACGTAAGGACTTACAGACAGACGGCTAACCCAAAAACACAATGCCTCCAGCCACAGCTGTCAAGGGTGCGGAGGCATAAAAATATTCTGCAACATTTCTGCAATGGAACCAATTTGTAAAATCCACTGACATTCCAGACTATCCCAAAGACAAAATACAAAATGTCTACCATTTTTTCTGGAGCTTTTCGGATAAAGAAGGCATTCTCATTTCCATGGTTGGGATTATGGTGGGGTTAATTTCCCACTGGAGTCCCCCGTGTCACAAATGCACACATTCACAGCCCTGCAGGGGGTCTTGGGGAAAATTTTCAACCAAACCGCATCACTGATGTGCACAAACTGGGCAAAGGCCTGCTTTATATGTCATGTAATAACTTAAAGCAGTCCAGTGAAGTTTACATGCAGGCCTATTGTGGAGCTATTGCTGCTGAAGATTCATGCATAAAAAAAGGAGCCTGAAGGCACAAAAAGGCACATTGATAATGAGACAGATAGAGGGGTTGGGCGTTGGGCTGCTTGCCAAAACGGGGTCTAAAGTGTCCCAGTGGTATGGAAAGAACAGGGCCTTTCAGGAGTTCTAGTTACAACATGAGCCGGCATTCCTCACATAGCACACCCACCATGCTATCCTACTCGCTCGCTGTCTCTCTGACTATGTATCTAAACTGTCAACTCCCTTTTCTCCCCTCTGTTTTCCCTCTCCTCCCTCCTTCTCTCTCGGCACAAAAGTAGAGGGGGGCTCCTTCTGACAACAGGATCAATTAATGTACCAGCGTGTTGACTCTTGGAGTGTGTATGTGTGTGGCCCCACCCCTCACCCCTAGGACTTGGTGCAAACAGATGTGTAGTAAATTTCAAGCACTGTTTTCTTGCAGAGACAGGGAAATTACAGACTGTGCTCCCTGCTGAAAGACGATGTCCACGGAAACAAAAATTATTGAATGCAAAAAGCTGGAGAGTTGTCAGTGTGGAAGCCCTCTATTGTTTTCCAGGGTCACAACAAACAAAGCAAAGATACCACGTGATGCTGTGTTTTGATAACCTTATCAGATGCATAAGCAATGCTCTAAATTACTGTTGTTGTGCTCCCTGTGCACCTTTTCTAGAACAGCTGAAGCATCCTGGACAGAAGAAAGGGATCTTGATGCTTTGATGTGGGGGACGTAGTTCACTAAGGAGTGAAAGAAATTAAGAGAGGAGGAGGAGGAGGAGAAGAAGACAGGGAGAGGGAAAGATGAATCTAAACCTCATCATTCAGGTGAGATGAGGGGAATGTTTTTTGTGTGTCAGGTGTGTAAACAAGTAAATGCATGCAAGGTCTTTTTAAAACACTAACTGCGAGATCAGACAAGTGTGCAAATAGCTCTGATCCTCTTCAGCGTAAGAACAGAGAAGGAGAAAATGCTCGAAAAATGTAAATAAAAAATATAATCTGGCTCGCTTGTGTTTCTCTCCTTTAACAAGACTGCAGCTGGCAGAGGCTGCTGCTGTTTTGGTTTGCATGGCTGCAAAACTCATTTTAAAACGTCTTTGATCACGGTCCACGCATGTAAAAAAAAAACTGGAAGGAAAATGCATAAAAATAAGAGGAAAAAAAATCACATTGCATTTGTCTGTTAAGGCACACAATTGTATATGTTGCGAAGAGATAACTGTATCATATTCAAGGATTTTGATTTTACTGCTGGGTTCATACTACACAATATCAGCCTAATAATGGCCTGACAAAAGTGGGTCTTCGCCAACGAAAATGAGCATGAGGCACGACAGTGGCTCATTTTATCCTGTGTATTGTCACAGAGGGACACAACTGACACAGCCATCTGGAATGCCTAACAACATCCCAGCAAAAAGGCTGGCCTGTCAGGATCTTTTATCTTCTTTTGTGTGGTTATACAACAAATGGTTCCAGTATTTACATCATTATTGGTGTTGTCAAGTGGAACAAGGACGTTGATAAGTGGCACCTCCATTTCAATCATTAAAGCCCGGTACACACCATGCGATTTTGGGATATCCCAGATGCAAGATGACCAACATGAAAGAAATGTGGCAAAATCTTTTGTCGTGGCTCTAAAACGGTGGTCCTACGTCACACGCTGAGGTTCAAGGATGGCCTTTGTCATGGTCTTGCGATCGAAGATAGCCTGGGATAAAATTCTGACGGTATCAGAAATGTGGTATCTCACTGCGTGACTGCTGTCTACTAACCAACCAATAGAAATGCAGCATGAAATGACTGATGATGCTAGTAGATGCTAATAAATGCACTGCGAGCTCTCGTTGCAAAATTGACATGCCAAGTTGGTCACTGTTACGCAGCCATGACTACCTCCACATTCTCCTCCTCCTCCTCCTCCTCCTCTTTTCCAGACTTTTCTGATACACATAAATGCCACTACAGCCAGGGCTTGATTCACGTCTGTTTTTATTTGTCTCTTACCACTACAGCAGCATAGATAGGTCATGCAAACTGATGACATTTTATTCTTGCATATTGATGCTGATGGATGTAAATCGTAGCCTGCAGTTCAGTAGGCACTATTATACAGTCTGCATATATCAAACTTGATGTTGTACCCAAGTTTATTAGATCCATGTCGCAAAGTGTAGCTTACACTAAACCTAAAAGATCGCTAAAATCTCACAGTCTGTAGGAGGCTTAAGGTACATCACACAAGTCGCAAAGGGCGGCAAGCTTTGATTTATCAGTCCACTGTTTCTTTCAGCCAAATCACAGCAAAGTTTTTTGACTCTTTGGGTGCTTTCAAACCTAACCTGTTGGGCTCAGTTAAAACAAACTCACCTCTGCTTGCGTGGTTGGCACGGTTCGTTTGGGCTGGTTTGAAAGCTGTGAGTCGAACCCTAGTGCGAACCAAACAACCAAACAGGTAGATCCCTGTTCGCTTCCAAACAGACTCTGGTGCGGTTCATTTGTGGTGTGAAAGAAAACGAACCAACCACAGGATAGTATGATAGCAGATATGGGATTTTAGCATGATTTCAACATCTAAACCAAGAATAAATCCATCTGCTCATCCTCAAATCTGTCCGAAAACTCATAACTGATCCTAATAAAGGCCATGTATATCCCATAACCTATTTATGCTAATGCATACATGTAGCCATGGTAACACATATGCACGCCAGTGAAGATATTTTCCCTGATTAAAAAGCTGTTAAAACTGTCATAATTGTATCTGACTCCATGTACACTCTATTTATTAAGTCCATTTAAAAGTGTGTGACAGAGATCCCACAGTATTAAGCCCCGAATCATTACCGTACAAGACGCCTTCTTTTCATCCTGTCTCTATGTTAGTCATAATTCATGATATGTGATTGATATGCAGTCTAATAATAGCCAGCTAATAAGGCTTTCAATCAGTTATTTCTCTATAAGCTGTTTGTGACACCAAAGAACATAATACAAACACTTTAGAAGCATTCAAGTGCTTCTACATAAACTTCTGTCGGTAGTCTGGTGCATTTTAAATGTTGCTTGGTACAAAATGCTTCTCACATTGTACTGATGGTAAATGTAGTCGACTTGTTGAGTGCGCAGCTTTCTAACATTTGCCCTTTTATTTGAATGTCTGAGCATACCTGAAATGCCTTGTCTCACCGCATATTTTTGCTGCCTTTTGATGCCATGTCACCTTGGACATACAAGTAACTCTAAAAGAGACTATGCAAGTGTCAAGATTGACTTCTCTATTTTAACGCTGTTGTTTTGACCAAAAAAAATAAATAAATAAATCATCAGCGTTAATAGTGGTTACTTGTAGGATTGGTTGTTTTAAATTGTGTTACAGTTTTCCCTCTATCTGGAAAATATTCCTTGGATTTATACCACAGGCAATTCAAACCCACTCCTACCCACACCAGCTTCTCATTAACTAAAGTAGAAAAGGACACTTGTCACGAGTCGTGGGTTGGGAAGAACCTCCGCACCACGACGTGGAGGAGGTAGCCAGCATACAAACAGTGCAGCCACAGTGGCCTGGGGCGAGACCAAAATACAGGGGAGCGAGTAAAGGGGGTAATTTAAGGTCATCATCTCTCTCTGGTGATAAATGGTTTGTGGTCAGGTAAGGACCTCATCAAGGGAAACACTTATGTGAGGAACACATCCATCTGACTGCACTGATTACTGAGAGGGTAAACACAGTCCCTCAAACCAAACCACCGAGGCAGAGCGGGGACCTGGCTTTACTCCAGCTGTCCCACAGAATTCCTAATAAGGCTCCAAACATGATTAGGAATGTACTTGTTTCTGCATGCAACACACTGTTGTTGTTTATTGAAATCAGGTCTATCATGACACATGGTTAATATTACATGATTTAAAAAGTTGGCAACCAAAAAAGAAATGCAGGTTCATTATCATTGACGCTGTCTGCAACCTTAAATTAAGCCAGCTAACAGTGTCTCCAGCTTGGCCTCAGCATTGTCAGCGTCCTTGGCAGGTGGTGAGGTGGTAACCAATCCCCTGTCGGAGTGAGCATGTGTGTGTATGAGTTTTTGTGTGAGGAGTGTAAAAACAATGTGATTAAACTGGGATGTTAAGTCTCACCAAGTGGGAGCCATCATCCAGCTCTCTGTGGTGAGGAGGACAGAGAGAGATTGCCTGTGTCAGCCTGAGCTGCTGCTGCTGCTGCTACTGCCACGGCTTTCCAAAAAAAGAGAAACGTTACTCCAGCTTTAAAAATAATTCTAACAAAATGGTGAGACTTTCAGCAACAAATGTGATATTGTGGTATCTGATGCTGTGGGGGTGTTTTAAAGGTTGCACATAAGAATTGAGTAAAATACAAGAAAGACTGAACTTTTTAAACCCAGATTGGGCCTATAAGCCTGTCTCAATGGCCCATTAGCTTCAATTGATTTTTCAAATGTGTAAGATAGTCATCAGTGCTCAAAGCTTGAAAATATCAATGCCCCAGGGCTGAACATAAACCAACAAAAAAAACAAATGGACAGCTTACAACATAGGGATCAAATTCACCGCAGCAGAACCAGAGATATCGTCATTGTTTCTTCCAGACATTCCTCTTCCTTGTCAAAACCTGCAGCTAACATTACCTATAATGCAACTTGACTGGCTATGGTTTAGTAAGACGATTACGTGTCTTATGCTAGTAGCAGCTAATGTAGCCTGGAGCCATGACACATGACATTACTGCAAAGCTTAAGGTTCCATTCCAGCCTTGGGACCTTTGTTGCATGTCAAACCCCTCTCTTTCCCCTTGTTTCCAATCTACTCTGTCATCTGTCACAAAGGTGAAACTGAAAAAAAAAGTCACTGTCTGTCAAACATGCTTCGCAGAGACACCTGATTGTCAGATGTAATCACCTGTAATACCGGTAAGTCACAAACCAACAGCCTGATATGTGATGAATGTTAATGCTGAGATGAATGGAGGCCCCTTCAACTGCCTGCAAATGAGAAACCAACTTGCGATAAAATCAAGCTAGGCTAAAAAAAGACGCTTCTCTTTCTACAAAACTGATAGTGAGATACTGTATTCAGGTGATGTCGTGCACAGCACACGCCATAAGATATCAGACTCTACTGGTGGAACAGCAGAGATTGATAAAGCCAGCCAGCAAGGAGAAACAGTGGGGCCAGCATATTTTCACATCTAACTCACTCACTTTTTTTTTCCGACTAAATGTTGAGTTTGAATCACTGAATTCTACAACGAGTAAGGGCCTACGTCCACATTGCGTTTTTTTAGAGGAAAAGTGCTGGGGAGTGCTTTATTCCAGCACTTCATGACTTTTTTTAATGACGTTCTTCGCACAGTATGTTTCTATGACAACAATATCTTGACACTAACATTAGCTAGGTAGCTAACGTGACACTACATTGACACCACACAGTTAACATCAAGCTCACAAAGCAAACAGTTATAAAAGCACAACACTCACCAGCAACATTCACTGTCTGCTGGCTGATCTGCTCCCAAAAAGTGAGCTTTTCTGCCTTTGCTGTGACAGTAGACAGTAAATGAGCTAAAGAAATGGCAGTGACGTCACCAGCGTCTTTGTTCAAACATTTTCAAGTGTTCAGAGCATCTGGACAAAAAAGACAGAGTACTCTGAAAAAAGATCCATGTTTTGTTTTTTTTAAAGTTTGCATAAATACCGTATACCCCAGTGAAATGTCAGGAAAGTAGGGGCAATGGCCTATCCCCTCCTTTTTCTCAGATAACACCCATCTCCAAACTCAGCTTTCTTTCTAATCTCAACAACACAGTCGTATAGTTTCATGACTGCATCTTGAATGGTTGTGTCGGTTTACAGACAGACAGATACACACCTGGCAAAGTACTCAAAGCTTCTGTAACAGGCGTCTCCAGGACCACATTTAGCCATGATAACAAACACACACACAGACTCACAAGGTGAAAAAAATACCAGCCCATTGTCCCAGCTGGTACCAAGCCCTAAAGCAACATCAGCATCAATCTTTTTAGGTGAGTGAGGGGTAGCCCAATGTGGTTTCCTGACAGTGCTACCAGAACACCTTTTGTTTTACCACCGGTTCTACACAGACTGTGAATGGAAACGCAACTGGTTTGCTTGCTTGTATGCGTATGTGCGGGTCTATGACACTGTGTTCAAATAAAAAGACAGCTCTACAATTCTACAAAAAGTAGGCTGTGTGCATGTACTGTAAATGCAGCTCGAGTCTACTGGCAGAGTCTCCTAACACTACAGAGGAAAGAGAGGACACTATAAACAGTGCACACCACACTCCCAAAGGCATACACATACACCAAATTTGTAAAGTGACACACTTTAGCTTTATCAATTCTTCATCATTTGCTCCATTGCAGCATCATTTGCTGTAAGAATAAATGCTGAAACTAGGTCTGGAGAAAAACCCTAAACATCAAAACAGCTCTGGGCCGTATTATCCAATAAATTTGCTCCATTGTTAAAAATGTAGAGAGTAATCTCCCGTGGTGCCTCTGGCAACTAGGTCAGACACATTCGATATTCGCTGACAATGAGCCAGCATGAAAATGAAACAGATCATCAGTAGTGTTGGGTTGCATCGTGCATATTAGTGTGTGCACGTGAACCAGCGTTGCTACATCTGTATACTTCCAGTTAAACAGCAGGAGATTAGAAGAGGCATAAACAACACACCTGCAGGTTTCACGTTACATAACATGTCTCAACCCTGCACGTCAGGGACAAAACACTTTACATACCATTCAAATTATCCGTTTACTCTATTTACACAACTCACTGCAGAGCTCCCTCTTGATTTCCATGCTCTGGGTTAGACCACTTCACTACCTCAAAATACTGACATGAAGAGAAACTGATTTGTTGGTTATTAATATTTATCATATACCTGATTTTAATATGATGGTGTAAAACATACAGTAAGGCAATATAAATTTGCCAGCCATCATTATTGCAATTATGTATTTTAGTATTATTTTTGCATACCCAGCATACCTTAAAAATGCACCAGAAATCATGCTTATTGTATTTATTTCACATCTAAATGACCAAAGGACGTCTCTGGCCAGACATAAGACACCTAATACTGAATCTCAACAACACATTCCAGTTCTCTTGAGAGCAGTACATTCACGTAGTAGTAATATTTTTGGCTATCTGCTTGGGAGGATGAAAAACACATTTTCTATAATGGGCAACTATGCAAAGTTCTTTCAAAGAGGCTACACATGCTCTGCAAATGACCTTGACAGCTATACAAATCTGTGCAACCAGAGAGGCGTACACTGAAAGCAGAGTTACAGGATGAGTACATTTCTGTACGCCATAACAGGCACATGATGGGCTCTTTTAAGACTGTGCAATTAAGTTTCTGAACGTTGAAGGCAGGACGGATACTAAGAATTATTTTACATAGATTATTTATGCAATAAAATAAAAATAAAAATGCCCAGCAGAGGTCAGAGGTAAGGTCTTAAAATTGTTTGACCAAAGGTCCAAAACCCCAATATGTGCAATTTCAGAGGTACAGTATAAAACAGAAAAATTTAAGAAGCTGAAACTATAGAATGCATTTTTTTCTGGATAAATGAGTTAAATGACTGAATAATTTTATGTTGATCAACTAATCAACTGACTCACTGTTTCAACACCATTTAAAAAGGTAAAAGTTTGTAACAGCAGTCCTCTAGCATAGGCTAAATATTACTGGTAACTATAACCAGAGGCAGTGATGCTTTTAGCTTGGCCTTGTGCTCCACTGAACACAATTAGTGATATTTGTGGATGGGACACTGGTGAGGGATCAGGTTTACTCAGAGCCCAGAATGCTAAGTTTATGTGCCAGACTTCATTTTAGTGTATGAGCAGACTAATGACTCTATATAAAGGTCAACAATATGCCTCCACTCCCTCCAAATGTACAAAAATTAACCCAAAATATTCAGGATACAGCCCTGCCATTTTGCACTGGTGACATCATTTTGAGCCAGAGTCTGCGTCATAGCAATCTCCATGGTATCGAGATTCTGCCTTCCAACCAACTGGCAGCAGCACCATTGATTGCGAGCATACCAATTCACACACAGCCGTCAAGCGTGTTGTCACACCCCATGTTTATAGCATCAGAATATTTAATAACACCAAAATTATCAAAAAAATTAACCCTTGAACATATAGCAGCGTCATACGAACGACCCAAAACGACAAAAAATACAACTATGGGAAAATTTTATTTGACCTGTACTTGTACTCGGTCTAGCAGTGCAACAACAACATGCCATGGGCTGCAAAACATAAGAGCCACCTTGGAAGTATATACATTTTACCAACCACTTCTTCAAAAAATTCCATGGGTACACCGTCCTGGTGACGTGACAAGGACTATATTTCAGGGGGAACTTGCCATTTTTAAATTAAATATACTTTTAGTACAGATACATGTAGAGGTGAAGATAATGCTTAATTTTACAGGTCCACAAGTTTAATAAATTCCAGTAGGTTTTCAGGAAATTAGCAAATTAAATTAAAAAGTAGCAAATTCAATAGCTCTTTCCAGGAAACCTCCTTAGGGTGCTACCAGGGTAGAACAAGCATTTATCATCCAAAAAGGTACAATGAGAGTATGACACTGGCAATCACATTTGAACATGTTTACAAGAAGAAACATAACTGCACTAGAAGATATTGTCTTATATTTTGGTGATGATGTTGTCTTTTCTCGGGTTTTAAGGAATGCATTGTAATGTAATTTTCTTAACTGTCGTTGGCCTTAACCCACTTGGGCATTATACTCACATTACTGAAGAAAAATCTCATTGTGTAAATATTTTGTGAAAATATCAACTGTCAACCCTAAAATATTGGTGCATTATCAATATCAAGGTATCTTGTCATATATATTGTGATATTTGATTTTCTCCATATTGCCCAACCCTAACTCGAATATTTTTAAAGACTACATGATTCCATGATTATCCTAACCAACCAACTACGAACAAAAAGAACAAAATACTCCATCCCCTTTCATTTTGGTCTAATGAGATACTCCCTTCCATTTTTTTTTCTCTGTGTGTCTATTAGCAAGGCGGACGAGGAATGACAGAAACCAACCCCTATCCCAAGACCATGGCTATTACTGAAGAGGACTGGGATGTAATGAGAAAAATCTGACACAGGTTCATAAAGAGTTCACCAGCCTGGAATTGGAAAACTTTTGTATATTTGTTGAACAGCTTATGCTGGCTCATCACCGTCTATCCTTTGATGCTGTGGAGTTGTCTCCAGTGTCTGCTGTGTGCAGCAGTTTACCACTGTCACTTCCCTTTTAAAATACATTTTTTCAAAGAGGCGAGAGTTTTCCATCTCACTAATGATAGTGGGTACCTTGCAAGGTGACTTATTTTATACTTGTGTTAAGTATCTAAAATAAAGTCAAGCTCAAGTTGATCAGGAATGTAAAGAGTTGACCTGGTTCTAGTCAAGTCCTGAGGGGTTCCACCAACTCTTCGCTCATCTCCATTTTAAAATAGTGAGGATTCAGTAGCAATGCCCCGAGGACATCTGATTATCCTGCTGAGGTCGAAAAACAAACAATAAAATCTATATTAGAAAGGCTACTTTGCTCAGTGACCCCTCCAGCTACTGACTTAACTGTCATGATTATTGGACTTAGGCCAAACACCAGCATGAGGTCACACTCCGACATTGATGGAAAAGTCATTACATTTCTCATTTAACCAAAGAGGTGAGGATCAATATGATCTTGTCCCCACATAATATAGGCAACTGGGTGAATGAGAAAGTATGTTACTGAAATATTTGTTTAGGACAAGGTTTAGGATGAGGGCTGAAGATAATGCATGCTTATAGACTGGTCTGATCGATCACCTAAACCTATGATGGAACTATTAGCTTGACAAACCTTATCTCCAAATGATGCCATTTTCCCAGCTCCTCTCAAACTTGAAGGGATAGTTCAGATCTTTTGAAATGGGGTCATGTGAGGTACAAATCCATAGTCAGTGTACAGTAGATGTTAGTCAGCACAGATAGCAACAGCGATTTCCAACGGAGAACTGAAGGCATTAGGCTGTATCACACTCCACTGAAAAAAACAGTGATTTAACATTGCTACACACAGGAACTGCTGGCCTATCACTGCCTCAATGAGTTATCTTGTCTATTATAACTGTGTGACGTTTAAAAGACTCACATAAACTACTTGATCGAGGCAGTGATAGACCAGCTCCTGTGTTCAGCAAGCCAAAATTACGTTTTTTTCTTAATGAAGTCTGGTAGCTTTTACAAGATCATAGATGGGGAACTGGTGATAAGGGTTTCCCTGTTGGATCTGGCTGTCTTACAGTTAGGTAAAACAGTGAAAATACTCTCAATACAGCATACACTTAATCTGTTATTTTCAATCAATAAGTCAATCAGAAGAAAATTAATTAGCAACTCTTGTGATAATCGATTTATTGGTGCAGTCATTTTTAATGTAGAAATCCCTTAAACGGCACACCTCGCATGCTACCAAGGCTTCAGTACCTCCAGTCCATCAAGTGTCTCACATCACTTGCCACATTCAACCTTCACACACACACGTGCACACATTGGGTCTCATTCATGAAACGTGAGCAGAAGGAATTTGTGTGTAAACTGTTCGCAGACGGAAATTTACGTGCATGTCCGCATTCATCAATATTTTAGTAGCTCCGATCTTTTCGTAGCTACTAACAAAATCTACTCCTGCTCCTGACCACTCGTAGTGCTTGTGTAAATGTAGTAAAGCACATAAATATTGCTTTTCACTATTGGAAATGACAAATTTAATTCGTATTGCGCTCTGTTATGTAGACAATACACAGATGCCTTTGAAACACGTAATCTAAACATGACAAAATATTAAAAATATAACACATTTAGTTAAATTATTTGGCAATTAGCAGGTTTAAGATCCAGATTAGGTTCATAATTGTGAATTATCTATGTAAATCGACTCAATAGATTACACGTTCTTTCTACACGTTGAATGACGATAATAAAAATATCCGTAAGGACAGCCGGATCACAGCCTCTTTGGCCTCGGTGCCTGGGTTCAGCAGGGGCAGCAGGTGGAAGGAGGACAATCGTTTGAATGAATAAATCTGATTTGATAATGATTAATTTACGTTGTATCAAACGGAGCTTTAGGCTATTAAGATTCAAATAATTTGAGGACGATGCATACAGACTGCTGTAGGCTATATGTTATCCGTATCATTTGATAAAATAAATGTTAAATAGCTCTACATTCCGACAGCCATCACTGATTTAGTTTATCCATTATGCACAAAACATCTTTGGTTTCCCGTTCACACTTCATTCAGAACCCCACAAATGAATCTTCTGTTTGTTTGGTGACCGCTGTATTTTTGTGTGTGTGCTTATGCATTTCTTTGCCTCCAGTTTCATGTCAAACCATTTACGCTTCACCTCTGACATGGTTCTTTGTACCACGGAGACAACATTAACAGCATCTGTTACCTCCCTCCAGGCCTTCGCTTTGCCTGTCCCTGCCACACCACCACTAACTGAAGAAAATAAAATGTTTTCCACATGTTGTCCACTTCACCCAAAATTATTTCGATCTCCGCTTTGGAAAAAATCTCTCTTTCTTTCTCTGCGCTATGACTGACTGTTCGACAGGATGCACCTACACCTCCTTATATGGTGGTCATTGGCTATTCATGGGCGGGGATTTATGCTAATTGCTGATTACCGGGAGCGCGCTGTCACTTTACGATGGATTGGCAATCATGATCATACACACGTGTTTACGATCAAATCTGAGTTTCCCGTGGCGTTCCTGAATCCAGAGTAGGTTTTTAGTAGAGTAGGCTTTTATGTGCAAATCTACACACAGATTTACTCACTTTTCATGAATGAGACCCATTGACTGCAAACGCCGCATGCAAGGTGCCAATCTGCCCATCAGAATCTAATTTAATCTCATCATTCACACGCAAACTCACATTTCGACAAAATAAAAGCACCAGATCATCCAAGTGAGACTCATGATAAATAGTGCACTGAGTTTATATAACAACTGATGTATAACTAAAGACACTGGATTGAGATGAGTTTTTTTTTTCATTTGCAAATTTGAGATTTACAGTTTTGCAATCTTGAAAATCTGCTCTGGTCTGTAGGGAAGCCCTGGTGATGAAAAACAAATTGCACAAAGGTTGCACTGAAAACTTGAATACATCAGTGAAGCAATCTCTGATTCCACTTGTTCCTCCCAAGTCACAGGTTTGCCTAACACACACACACACACACACACACACACACACACACACACACACACACACACACACACACACACACACACACATACACAGTGATGTGTGTGCCTAAATTACATCCAAGACCCTGTTATCCAGACACTTCTCATTACAATGAATGCTATCTTATGCTAAGGCACAGTAGCCTATCAAGCGACTACAAAGCCAGGAGATATGAACAGCCATCACAGACGGTGATTTCTATTTGCTTCCAATTGGGGTAAGAGACGGGAAACAGTGCGATAACGCAGAAGATCAAAGCCTCAACAGCAGTCTCTCCTGCTGATTCTCATTACCGCTACCAGACACGGATACAGCCCAATTCCCATTTGGGAGGCACAATCCTTACCCATACACATATAGTACACACATTCATGTGAATATACACGCAATGAGGCCTCCTTGTCAGACAATCACATTATCTTTGTCTGTACAAGCACAAAAACAACTCGGTAAACTCAGAGAACCCAGCCAACAGGTATGTATTTTTTTTTTTCATCTTTCCACAGAATCAAATCCAAACACATGAATACAGTTGCAGGGCATGTAGAGGCAGAGAAGAAACCAGTGACACCATGCCGTGCACCCTGAATGCTACATTCATGCTCCTGCCTGAGTGATGGGAGTAAAGAATGGAGCTCAATGAGGATGAGTGCCAGACCCAACAATGTGCAGCCTGGAGCTAGTAATAAAAGGCTAGTTATGCTAGATTAAATAGTGCTGTCTCTCGCAACCACACACGCACTACTTAATTCCTTTGGTAAATTCCTAAGCAATCCTAGACAAGCTACCCCATCTGTCAGGGGAGGAAAGGGGTCAGGATTAATGTGTGTGTGACTGCGTGTGTGTATCTGATACAGTTTAAGAGTAGGTGAACTCAAAAGCCGTTCACACACTACTTGGCTGCTGCCCAAATGTCTGGCTGATAAAGTAGAGGAGTGATTAGCCCAGTTAGCTGGTTAGCTAATGGGCTAACTGCATCGCTCTGCTGCTACAGACTCAAAACATTTAAGATAAGATGAGACACAAATTAAAAGGCTCAAAGAAAACTTTAAACATGTTTGGACATCTGCTGTATATATGCATGGAGACATACATATGCTCTGATCCACACAAGCACGCATATGCACAAATACACCTCTTCTTACATACTCTTAAGTCTAACAGGCTTCTAATCTGACACGAGTCCAGATGGGTCATCCCTAATTCAAGGTACAGGGATGAAGGAAAGAGGAAGCCAAGATAAAGGATGGGGATGAGAGGTGGAGGAGGTGGGGTTTGTAAGAGAAAAGGCAGTTGTTGATCTGCCAAAGGAAGAACCTGTGAGGATTCTTTTATGCACATGACATAGGTGCAAGGCTATCAAAAGCAGTGTTTTGACCTGATAAAGATCCAAGTAAAATCGAGATGTTGTTATTGTTTATTTTCTGTCTTTTCCCTTCTGTTGTGAGATGGATATCAATCTCATATCTGTGTTAAGTGTGGAGCTAAACCCGAATGTGGTTAGCCTAGCGTAGCATAGCATTACTGGAAGCAGGAGTAACAGCGAGCCTGGCTCTGTCCTAAATTACAAAAAACTGGGAGTTTCAGTACTTTAATTGAGTTTTTTATATTTCTGTATATATTTTACTCCACTACATTTCCTTAATAAAATGTATGCTTTTACTCCAATACATTTCCTCGTAGCATTTTAGTTACTTACTACAAAATATGGAAGGAAGGAAGAAAGGAAGGTAGGAGGAGGGCACAGGCAGAGGAATGACAAATTGATAGGAAGGGAAAAGCTGGATTTTGTATTTTAAATTCTGTAAGTTGTGAAAAAAAACGTATTTTTCTTTGAGTGTAAAGCGTACTCCATTATTAAGGGGGTGTACATGTTACAAAGAAATTCTGACTGCTTGTTTTTTTTTTTATTAACATTCACTTTCAACACTTGATTACATTTAATATAATAAAAATTACTTTTGATACTTAAGTTGAGTAAATATCAGATACTTCAAGACTCTAACTCTGGTAATATTCTAATAGGTGACTTTAACTTCTACCAAAGTCATTTTCTGGGAAGTACTTTTACTAAAGTGTGGCTTTCAGGTACTTCATACACCATGGGTTGTGACGCTGTGTAAAATATAAATAAAAACAGAATCCAATGAGTCTGAATACAGTCTTCAGACAAGATAATTAGTATCTAAAACTGAACATTGTTTCTTGTAAATGCTCTAGTTTTGAATTTGCTGCCTGCAACACTCACTAAAAAAGTTGGGTTGGGGGCACGTTTACCACTGTGTTACATCACCTTTTCTTTTACCAGCACACAGTAAGCATTAGGGAGCTGAGGACAGTTCTTTAATTGTTTAAGTTCTGAAAGTCAAATTTCTCTCTCAAGATTCACAAGCTGGTCCCCAAAATCTTTAAGATTTAAAGACTGTCTGTGGAAGAATGGGCTAAAATCCCTTCTGAACACTGTGGAAGATTAGTTTCTTCATACAGGAAGCGTCTTCAAGCTGGCAATGCAAACAAAGGCTTCTCCAAGTGTAAAATAAATTTCAGCTAGTGTGTTTAATACTTCTCTCCTGTGTCACTCCACTGTACTGCATACAATGTTTACAGACTGTATAGTTTTATTGAGTTATTATCAATGTCTGGTCTAAATTTCATGTGAGAGAAATGTAAAAATGACAGTTTGTGGTTGTAGGGGGAAGAATTTCTAGATGACCACCAGTTTATGCATCCACCCAGCACTTCTGTGCAGCGTGGCCCACCACAGCTTTGTATGGGTTGCTGGATACAGCCAGAGACCACAGGTTTTGGAGCAGGTGATAGCAGTTGCAGACTTCGCAACCTTACTCAGACGGCAAGACTTTCCTCTGGCTGCGCAGTCACTGCGCCCAGATGTTGTTCACCAAAAAATAGTTCCAGCATATATCTTTGCCTAAAACAAAACAAAAAAAATGCTCCAAACTTTCCATTTGTCTGTTTGTAGCGTAGATGTATCATAAGACCTAGATACCGGACCCCAAGATGGCGCTGATTCATTCCAATGGAGTTGTTTGCCTGGTGCATGTGCCAAAAAGTTTATAGCTTCCTGGGCCCGTATTCACAAAGAACACTAAGACTAAAAGTAGCTCTTAGTGATGAAAAATCTTAGAATTCAAGGAATTCTAAGATTTTTCTTAGAATTTTCCCTTGGTAAGATAAAAGTTATTCACAAAGCATCTTAGGCCTTAAGAGAGCTCCTAAGGTGAAAAACTGTTAAGAGGAGGGAGGAGGACTTTTAAGAAGCCTAAGAGTGTCTTAAACAGAGAACATGGCGGAAAGACAGAGAGGAAGGAGAGATATTCTCCGTATATTGAACGACAGTGATTTAATAAGATGCTACCGGCTTGATAGTGCAGGGATAATGTTTGTGGTTGACCTCATCAGGGATAAGCTTACTTTTCCCACCCAGCGCAATAATGCCCGCTTTGGATTGCAGCATGTACCAGCGCTTCTCACACTCATCGCTTGTGCGTAAAAGGAGAGGAACGACGCATTGACTTGTCTGGCAATACTCTCCCAGGTCTGCCTCTTCCCTTGTGCCGTGATCCCGGACTGAATGTCCCTCTTAAAACTCCTTTGTTCTCCTCCACGAGCTGCGCCAACAGCAGGCACTGCTCTTCTGTCCCGTTCGGCTTTCTCGTTCTTTTTTCTCCATTTCGTTCGTTGTTTTGGTCATTTTGCCAAATCAAACCGCTTTTAACAAGGAGGCCAGCAATCACAGTAATTGCTGACAGCTGAGTCTGCATCCACCATTAATATCAAATAGATTAAGTAGTAAAATTACCAGCATGGCGAGTAAACATAACAATAAGCAAATCAATATAATAATCGGCATGTGAATGAGGTACGTTCAAACATTTTGAAGCTGTGTAACAATTAATTTCATTTTGCTGAGTTTCGTCATCATGACATAAAATTATTTTCACGATTACACATTTCTTAATAGCCTACAGTCTAAGTTCTATGATCAGTTAATTTCACTGTCCATTCATTACTAGGAGCGCAATTTTTTTTTTCTTTTTGTAACAACCAATCACAGCTTTTAGAAGACTGCGTCATACCTAGCCATGGGGTCAACCACACCTCCTCACTATGATGCATAGAAACTTCCTGAATCACTGTTAAGCTAAGATTCCTTGCTAGGAATTTTTAGGCTAAGTTAGGAGCTCTCTGAGAGGACTCTGAGAATCTTTGTCAATACGGGTCCAGGTCTACTTATGTGATAAGCAGCCCACTGAATCTGCACAGTAGTGTTTCTCCTGCTGGGTCCGCCTGCGAGTTCCAACTCAGCTCGTAGACTTTACATTGTGATGACATCACAGATTTGTAAATTGCTTTTCTTGGCTCCAAGTTTAACAAATATATAACAATCTTTTTTGTTCACTAGCTAGTCTCTAAGTGTGTCTTTTTTACTGGAAACACAATTAAGCATAGCATAGCATCTTTACTTCCTTATTATGTAACTCCAGTTCAAACATGTTGTTAGGAGGGTCATACAGGCTAAGGAGAGAAAAGCTGTTTGATTTGTAAGGAGAGACAGAAGGCCAGGGTTGCTTCAAATTGTAAGGACTTCACTTAGGACTACAATCCCTCGTTTGATTTTGTCTTTGAAGAGGCTGCGAGCTCACAGGAGATGAAATAAAGATCAAAACGAAATGACATCTTAAAGCATAATTATTTGATGATGAATGAGACAATCACCAGCAGAGCTTCAAATGAGACTTAATAGTACAGGGATACATCTGCAAAACAAAGACGTGAACAGAGAAATCATGCTGTGAGCAGGCCGAAGTTGGCTGAAGAAACTTAGAAAGTACAACTTATTGTAGAAAGGCCATTAATGATTGATCAATAAGAAAAATGCCACCAGTATGGATTGTGAAGTTCTTCTTTTGAAGTGTGAACAGAATTCTTGAGTGAGTTCCCAATGGGAATCCCCCAATTTACAGCAATGAGTTTCACTGGTGTTGAAGCGGATGTGAGGGTTTTCTTTAGAGGGGAAACAAGCTGTCTCATAATAAAAGAAATTATCATAATAAATCTCAGCGGAGTTCTTAAGCACATTATAATGAAACATTACTTTCCTAACCATTACTCTGATAGTCAATTAATCAATTATCAATTATTTGATTGGTAAGGAAATTAATTGCCACCCTGCTGAAGTACTTTTTCACGCATAAATGTCAAATATTCTCTGATTCCAGCTTCTCAAATGTGAGGAATTACTACTTTCAATATTTCAATATAATATAAACCACAAATACTGCTGTTCACTATCAAACACATCAAGATGCCAGATTATTAACTTTCATTCATCTAGGACTCAGCTGATAATATCTGAACAGCGATCAGACTATGACATGCTAATCACAACTACTTTAAGAATCAGCCAGCAGACTTTTGCATGGCTCACTGCTGTTACCTGTGTGTTGGGTGAAAAAGTGCCCAGCACATGTGAAGGTCTGAGTCATTAATATATTATGTACGGATCAAATGGCTGACACAATAGATGTTCAAATATGATCTTTTGCCTTTTGTCTTGGCTGTTTGTCCATCTGTCCGTTGAGAATTACCTAAAGGCCTTGTATTTACCATGACAGAGGAGAGGGTTGGGCTGTGGGTCAAGATGAAAGCAAGCATGTGTTGTAACAAAAGACATTGTAATCATAAAGGCCTTTGAAGAACCTCTAGTCTCTAATGGTCTCCATTCAGGGAGGGGCAAACAACACCCACTTCAGTCCACTCCTAGTCAAGAGTATATGTGAGAGGACGACACTTTGAGCAAGATGACTTTACATGTCAAGCTCTCACTCTAAAGCAACACAATGCAAGTAGCTGAACAGAGACTGCAGCCTTGTGCGTAACCACTATATCTCTCTGCAATGAGCCCACCTGATTTGTCAGCTTGCGACAGCTAAGCAAAAAGAGGGAGGCTGTGGTAAGTCCACTTAAATTGACTGAGCACTCAACCTGATGTCAGCAGATGGCTGATCGGAGAAGAAACCTCCTATCTCAGCTCCCTGTCCATCAGCCGACCTCAGTGCCACTGCTAATCCCCTCGGGACACTGCAAGTCTGCTCTGCCACCTCCAAGCCAGCTTTACCATCATGTCACCCAGCACCACAGGTGCTACTGCTGCCATAACACAAACAATGGTTAAATTATGATACTTTTTATTTATTCTTCGCCATACTGACAGGCATCCATGAGTCCACAACAAACTTATACATCTTGTTTAGAAAGGGTGATTGGCTGTGACCCTAGCTGTAAACAAATAAGCTGTTTTTGACCAATCGGCGCTGGGAACCTACAAAACTCAGGAACTACAAGGCCCATTTGCGCATTCCATTTGAATAATCACTTCATTTTGAGAATTGTAAAGATAAGGTAATTTATTGTGAATGGCTTAAAGGCATTGGCTTTGTATGTACAAGGAAACATCTTCTGATTACGTATTTGTCTAACCATCCAAAATCCATATTAATTTACCACAATAAAAAACGGACAAAATCCTCATCGGAGAACCTGGAAATAGAGAACTTTTGGTCTTTTTGTTTGATAAATGGCTTAAATAAATAATTGAAATAAGTGGTTATTCCTTTTCTGTTGATTGACACATTAGTTAATCAACTAAACTAGTTTCAGCACTATATCTTTGCAATGTAATGCTGCACAACTATGATATTTGAACAGATGTTGGAAAGGAGTCATACAGAGACTAAAATGGACACTGAAAACACTGGAAAGACAATGACGATGTGTCAGCAGGCTTGATATGCAGTGGTCGGGGAAACTCGCAGATGCATTAGTTTTGTTAAAAAGCTAATGTCACAGGGTTCTACCTCATAAAGGGGAAACGGGCATGGTTGCAGATATAATGATGGAGAAAATGTATCGCACTTGCTTCCCAAAGTGCAGATTTCTACAAAAAATATTTACCAATAAGTGTGGGGAAAATTTACAATAGTTCTATTACTGTGACACTCAAATGTAAATTAGTGGATGTCACCTTCTCTGTTACCCAACTGTGAGTGAGTGTGATTATGTGTGTCATGTGTGCACAATCCCCAGTCAGTGATGGGACCACTCCATCACCGTTAATTAAAAAAGTCTTCTACCTCTCACACAGCACACTGTGATGAATCTTTTAAACAACCATCTGAGATGCTGGACAAATAAACGAAAGGAAGGAAGAGGAAGCAGCCTCCAGCACGGTTACAAGCCAGACAAAATATTGGATGTTGGACCATTTCCTTAGCTGCAAATACTTATCAATTTGCCCCAGTATACTGCACTATATGTGAGGTCCTGTTATGTAATCCTACACCCAGTGTGTCAGAGTTGTATTACATCACTGTCACACTCCCAAACAACCCACAACATGAACACATACACAGTCAGTCTCCTTCGGCTAAGTCCCGTATATCCCGCCAGACCAGCTGACCAGACGCCCCCTCTACCAGTGCTTTGTTTTTGTCTGTCCACCACATGCTCGTTTAGTCCTTGACCCCCCCGCCACTCCCTCCAGCTATAGAGTTCAGTCCATGCGCAGGTGCCTCCCTCCTCCATCTGCAGCCAGCCCCAGCCTTAGCCTGGAGGTTTGGGAATGTCCAGCATGTCAGCCTGACACCACCATAACAGCTTAAAGAGCACCTGACCTTTTCAGAGGCTTTGCACTTGTGTATAAGTTGTGTTTGTTATCAGAATGCCACTTAAGCTCACAAGGTCACAAAACACTTTGTGCATTGTGACGTTTTTGCATTCTTTCACATGCAAATCTGAATAGTGACCAGTAGTGATGTTTGTTTTACTTCACAATAAAAGTATGTTGGAACAAACAATATACTGAACATTTTGCAAACATTTGGCCTAAAATGTTTCGTTCATGTTGCCTTCAGTAAACCTTGTGGCATTCTGCCTATTAAAATATCCAATATCTTGTTTATCTTGAGAGTGGTATGAGAGGAATGCTCAGGGGATTCATCCTCTGTGGAGCATGAATGTGTTCAGTTTTAATTTATTTTTTTATTTTAAAATATTGTTGTATACAATTGAAAATTTTGGCCCGATAGTTGAGTTAGAGAAAAGTCATGGAAGCACCAAAAGTATCACAATTCATCATCTGGGGACCATGATATCCAAAGTAGATTTGATGAACATACAACCATCTATAAAATGGCAAACAGACAGATACACAGGCCCCTGCTACAAGGTTGCAGCACCTTTAACTAACTCTAACTAGTAAGAGATATCAGTTCTAGTAACTTGACATTAGCCTTGTTGAGATATCTTACTCAGGAACAAAATGTTGGATGGCCAGATGGACAAACAAACAGACCAACTGACCATCCTCAATCCCTCTGAATTAAATCCAGCCTACCTTGTTCAGCTACAAAAGAAAAAGGGAGTCAAAGTCCTTGGCCAATAAAGCTAATTCTGAAATATTTGAGAATGCCAAGTCAAAATGATCGGCTGGGTTTTAGCTACACTAGCATCACTGGAGAATGGCAATGTCAGTCAACCTCTTTGTTTCACAATGACATATTTCAGCAGCTACTGGATAGATTGGTTTTATACAGACGTTCATTGTTCCCAGAAAATGAATCCACCTCGGTGCCCCCGACTTTCCATTTAGTGCAACCAGCAGATTCAACTCTCACTTCATGCATTAAGTTTCGTAAAAATAAATTAATTAATTAAAAAATGACATCACTATTCCCATCATCCTCAGAATAACCCTTTCTGCATCAGTAAACAGCATAAAATAATTTGTATCTAATTGTGACTTTAAGTTAAAACAAATCAAAGGGTCAGAGTTTAAATAACAACCAACAGGTAGTACATTAAATACACAACCCCTATTTGTGGCTAGAAGCTAGTTTTAAAACCTTCCAAAGCAGGTCACCACTGACCGATCAATCAGCCCTTATTGACAGGGCCGTTCTGTAAATGTGAGACAGTGGAGGTCATCTGCAAAGCCCTCACAGCCAACTACAGCATCTGCTGTGCTGCTGTCAGACACTGCAGGCTCCGACTAAGTGACAAATGACTACACCATCGACAAATTCTGCGAGGGTCCTGCGAGGATCAGCAGTGTTGAGAGCAGTTTGTGCATGTGTGTGGGAATCAATATAATGGAGGGAGATTAAGAGATAGACAAGGAAATGGCATTTTCTTTCTATTTGCACAACAGATTGACTCTTTCTAGCACAAATGTGTCAATATGTTTGTCTAACACTTGGTGTGCAGGTGCTATAAAGAGTAGCCATATAGTACAAAACCTTAACTATATGAATATTTGGTCAGCTGTTGTGTATGGAAGCCGAAAGCGGCCATGCTTTGAACTATTGTTTTGTTAATGCCATTATCTCAAGATAACGAGTTAATTATTTTGTTATCTTGAGAAAACAAGATTTGTTATCTCAAGATAACAAGCTAATTATTTTGTTATCTCGACATAACAAGCTTTGTCATCTAACAATACAATCAACCCGTAGGGCTGGGCGATAAATCGATTTTATCGATTAATTCGAATTTGTAGTTTAGGCCGATTTGTTTTAGTGAAAATCGAGTTTCTATTTAAAATCCGCCACCGCCGCTCCACGCTGGGCTCCCATAGTTCAGAGTGGGCTCCCCCCTCCCCCCGCGCGCTTGGCAACATGGCAGCGAGCGCTGAAGAACTCGTTCTCACGAAAGGGAACAAGTTCATCAGCGCTTTTGTGTGCACACCTGTGTCTATGTGCGTGTGTGTGCGCATCAGGGCCGAACTCTGCTGTGCGCAACACAGAGAGCAGAGGAGGATTTTAGACGCGCACCGTGTAGGGACATAAATGACATGCCGTTGTGTAAATAAGTGTTACCAACGCCAAGCTGGCAGACCCCAAAACCATAGTAAACCATAAACCATAGTAAAAGGGACCTCTGAAGACCATTAGCTCCTTTAGCTTGTGTTAGCTCGCTGTGGCAACAACACATAAACAACGGGACTCCGTCTGCATTAAAGAACGGCACTTTATTTTCAGCACTGCAGGGATGATGCACAGCCTCAGTGTCTGACTTTTACATAGAGGGAAATAACTCAAAAACAGCATGCAGAACTGCGTAGGCTTCTTCACTGTGGCTGCTCGATGTAAACAACATAGCACATGCCTCACTTTCTTCCTGGGGCACATCCGTCTGACGTCACACACCACACCCGGCGCGCTAACGTCTCATACCTCCTACATCAACTACACACATATACACACACACAAGCCACACACATCAGGCTCAGCCTGTAACATAAGGCTATTTAGTTTGTTTAATAAAAGGACAAGGTATAGACCTGTTCTATAGGAAAGGTAACCTTAAATGACTTCTGTTGTGATCCAATATGATGGTAGGGTAAACACTGCCATATGATAAGACAGGGGTCCAGTGGAAAGCGATCACAGATGCAGTCGCCATGTATATTGCTAGAGATATGGTGCCCATATATGGGCTACCGTGGAAAAGCTGGGGTTTATTCACATGCTGAAAGTTCTGGACCCCAGGTATGTGCTACCAGGCCGCAAATATTATTATTTTTTAACTAGGAGGGGAAAAAAATCGATTTAAATCGTGAATCGGATTTTTTGTGAAAAAAATCGGATTTTTTGTTTTAGGCCATATCGCCCAGCCCTATCAACCCGTTGTCACACTCGTTATCTTGAGAAAATGACTTCTGTCATCTTCAGATAACAAAAAAACAACCTTTTGTTTGTTTATCAAATAATCTACCTGTTATCACCAGATAATAAAGCTCTATCTAATTAAAATTAAGTTGCGAGTACTGACATTCTAGGCATCCATTGCTGTGGTTGCCTGGTTAAGGTCCAACTTTTATTTTGCTCATGTCACGCAGTTACACATACTTCCTATGGAAGACAAAAAAACAACTTAACCATCAATAAATAAATACAGAAACTGAATTAAATGTGTAAATAAATATAGGTTATTAATCAAGTCTTTTCTAGCAAATGTTTATTATTTATTTCTTTGTTTTACTTTTATTTCTGTATTTGTTTTTCATTTGTTGATAAAAAATATTTGTATATTTCTTTCAAGCAAGTTCAAGCATTTATCTTTACATATATCTATTTTGTTTTATGTACATGTGAGTATTTGTATTATTGCTGAGCTGCGCTTCCAAAACAGATGGAGAGCCTTGCTCAAGGGCTCCTTGATGGTAGTTTATAAAGCAGCACAGCACATTACTTCTTCACTTTCCCTGGCTGTATTTCCCGGCCAGTTTGGCAGCCATTGCTTGTTCACAAACAGAAGCACGCAGCAGTACAAAAACAGACAATATTACTTTTAAATATTCTCTGCCAAGCAGCGCTTGCTGTATGTGCACTGCAGTGTGTAGAGTGTGTAACAGACTTTTTCCTGACAGCCAAAGCTTTGTTCCCAAAGCTTGTCACAGAGCAGCCAGCCACACTGATGAAAGCCCAGAACAGATAACGCCACAAAGAGAGGCTTCAACTTCACAGCCTACTTGGCCTTAACTTTCCCCAGGCTTGGATAAGGGAAAACTCTGTCATTTGCAACAATGTTACTGTAAAGAGCTCACTTGTCGCCTGACTTGGAATCTACCCAGATAAGGACATCTGAAAGCAGAAGAAAGACCCCTAAAACCCACACAGCAAGACTCAAGAGCTGCAGGGGTCTGCGTTGAGGAGATTAGCTCGTGTTGTGCCACAGTTTGAATCCACTTAGTTTCAAATTGTCCCTGACCTGGCTGCTGGAGGGGGTTGCATTTTGTGGTCGACAGCTGAACCTGATCTTGTGGTTATCGGAAAAAAACTGCATTTAGTTGAGAAGTGACATCCCCCATGGCTGTAGCTCTGACATTGCTATCTAAGTTCTATTTCACAGTAGAAACAATTACACTCCCAGGCCCCGAGAGCACAACAAACACAAAATCACTTAGTAATGACACAAACCCATGTATCCCCCTACTTCTCTTAGCTCCATACTCACTGGTTTTGTTGCACTTGACTTTGGAGAGAAGTTTGTGCGCCAGCAGAAGATCTCCAGTCTTCACTGCCACCAGCAGATCCTGTTCCTTCCCCATGATTACAGACCCAACCACAGACACACAAGCTGCTTGCAGTCAACAGCCAACGTTGCTTTTTTTTTTTGTCTTTTTAATGCTCCTTCAGGCAGATGGCTTCAGCAAAACATTTGTCTGCAAGTTAACAGGTAGCTGCTGAATCCCAGCCATGAGATGACGTTGGTCAATAGAGGAGTTAGCAGCATCTACAGTGAAGGAGCCTGAGGTAAACTGGTCCACGAGATCCTTTTCCTCTTGTTGTTGGAGTTCGGGTCCATGATCGCTGATGGATGCTCGGCTGTATTTCACAGTGATCTTGTTCATGGAGTTGCAGCAGGACTAGTAGAGATTTAGTTGCCTGCAGGGCTGAGTGCATGTTCATAGTCCATCTCTATCGACCTGGAGGCAGCAGCAGCCCAACCTGCCATTACACTGCAAAGGGAAAGCTAGAAAGACACAGAGAAATCATTGTAAGTCTGCAATAATTTAAGAATACATTCCATCAAAACATTTTTTTTCAGTTTTGATAAACTGGTCCATTTGTTTTGGAGAGGCAGAGACCTCTGTGGATAATTTGGCTACCAGTCCAATTAAAACCTCCTGAATGTCTGGATCCAACATAAGGTGAGCTCACATTTAGTTATCAGAGAAAAATGGTGAGCACACAGTAGCAGATAATGGGCTAATGCAATGTCTGCAACATGCTGAACAACAGAAGAAACACTAATTTGGAAAGTGAAATTAATTTATTTAGTGTTTTTACCTGTTTAAATTACTCGGTCCATTTGTTTTTTAGAGGAAACGACCTCTCAGTAACACTAGACGCCACTAAATCCCTCTAAATTTTACACACTGGACCTTTAAGAAATGAGAACCAGCAATGTAATTTTTCATTAAATGTCAAACAATGAATTGATTCATTTTCTGTCAATCAGGAACTCGTTGCAGCACTACTTGTGCCAGTTGCCCCATTTAACAGCATGAATGCCAAGGTTAATGTTGTGTTTTAATTGCATCAACAAAACAGTTTTGATAGATGAATGCTGTCAGGATTAGGCAAGAAAAAGGATTGGACATGCGACTTTAACTTGACCCATCTTTTGTTTGTTTTCTCAGATCCAGGAAGCCCCGTCCCTCAGGAGTGTGCAGCTAATCTGTTACTCTTCCCGTACAGGAATAAGGTCTCCGTCCACTGATAACATTCCCTGAACTTTAAGGAAGCATCATTTCAGACAAAGCTGCGCCTAGCACACTGCAAGATTACGCCTTTGGAAAAAGTTCAGTGTTTTCCTCTCTGAAAAGGAAGGTGAGACAGAGCTGGCCGCTGCTTCCAAACACAACCAATTTGCCTGAGATCCTAATCACGTGGGACAGTGAGAGAGGAAGAAACACTAAAGGGACACAAAATAACCAGGAGAAATGGAATAAAGTGTAAAAACAGTCACTCTGTTTCTACTCCTGAGGCAACATCAAACAGGCTGTTTCAGTGAGCCACACAGCCTCCAATTAGAACTTTATAGTCCATTCTGTGTGCAAAACCAAACCACAATTAGGACTGCCAATCAAGCTAAGAGACAATCTTAGAGGAGATAGTACAGCATCCAGAAGTTTTGAGCTTTGAAAAAAAATCAGCTGAATTTGTTTAGGAGACCTCAGAAGCATTTTTATTCTCCCTGACATCCCAACAGACATGACAAACCTCCTCAAGTAAATACTGTGTTTTAGCAGCAGGCTTTTGTCTTTGGTTGAGTTTGAATATGTTGTATCCAGGGTACACTTTGCAAGTCAAAAACATGGGAAGACTATCTTGATTTGAAGGCTCTTCAGCACAATATAGCTCAGTTATTCCTCTGAACTGCTACTACTACTGTGCAGCCCAACAGCAGATGCCAATGCATGTCTTTGCACTGACACATGATCTAAAACTAGCCAGGCACCTTGCCAGGCAGTAAACTTCTGCATAGCCCCTCTCTGACATGAGCTAGAATGTAAACAAGGAGTCCAAAATGGGCTTGTTAGTCTAAATATCAATGGGTAGTGCAGTAGTTAAATGGAGTTCAGTGACAATGGGTGACTTTGTCATAGAATCCTACGTGACAGGTGTCACATATGTGAGAAAGCCCATGATAAATCCCACAGTCTCATGTTCTGTCTCAGAATGTTTACTATAATCAAGTGGAAATTATATCATAAGAAAGCAAGTGAAATAATCTCAATTTATTGTCACTGATTTCATTAAAAAACTGAATTGTAAATCTTCATTTTTGGTTAAAAAGCTCAATATCATGTCTTGGAGCACAAATTTCCCAGCAACAATTTCAGACCAAACTCCATTCTCGACTCTGACAATTTAATCCCACCTTGTCTGCCAGAAAGCAGTACACATCAATTATGACAACTTTTGAACCCTGCAAGAAATTATCACTGTTGCTTGTAAATTCGGCATACATCATGTCAACATAACTATCGTAACATCTCACTAACACCTCAAGGTTTCCCACTGGTCCTTCTTCCAATCTTCAACCAAAACACACCGAGTGGTGGGAACGAGAAGGGTGAAACAGCTGCTAAAAGTTGATATTTTTAAAATAAGGTCCTGTTTGAGGGATTGTGTACATGCCGAATTTACTAGAAAACACCAACTGTTCTTTACAAGTTATCATAAATTAATTTTACATGTTCTACTGTTTGGTTATAAGCAAGTTAACAGGAATCTGAGATTTTTGACTGCGCTTTGATAGTTTTCCCTTAAGTATTGGCAATAACTATGGAATCAACAGTGATATTCTGCCTGTATCTCCAGCCGAAGAGGGATCGATTTAAAATCCCGTCATTAAGGCTGTCTTTTTGGACACAGTCATCAATATATGTACGCTGCTACTCATCGTATAAATCCCCCGTACGTGTAGCCTCTCCTCGTTAGCTAACTTGTCAGTCTCAACTGTCAAGGTGTTCCGACTCCCGGTCACGCAAAGTCCAAAAACATACGTGTTCCCATCTAAACCGCGGATTATTTGTACAAATTGAGGTCAATTTAGTTAGCTTTTACTTCCGAATAAATAAGTTTAGAAAGAGAGGAGTGTTCTCACCTGTTGTAGACAACGAACTGCAGGTGGTAACGTACAACACACATTCACTGTAGAGTTACTGAGGGAAGAGCGCTGGACAGCACGAGACGGTGGCGCCACCGACCGTCAAGCTAGAAACATCGCGTATACAACTTCCGCTAGTCACTTTCAAAGTAAAGCTGCCACAAATACTGAAACTTTGATGTCAAATTGATTTAGCTGTATTTTTACTTGTTTGGAATATCGTTTGCCACTGAGTTTTCACAAATTGTGTATAGCCAATACAAAAACTTCTACCGTAAAAGTTGGAAACTACTGAGCAGCAACCTTTTGTAGCTTTGCGCGCCACTTATTTATGTTTTATTTTGAAGGCAAAATTACATAACTTCTACTATTATAGCATCTATTATCCTTCTTAACCCCGACTAACTTCACACCGTTTGCCTCTGTTTAACCTATTCCTGGACACCCGGGATGACAGACGGGGCACAAAACAAATTCACTTATCCCAAGAAAAAGTCATTAATACATAAACTCAACCAGGATATGAAGGCTGGCTTCAAAAGTCCGGTTAAAACCAGATGTTTTTGTTTTTACACACCCATACTGGGTGCTCCTTTTAGTTTGATTTACCTGCAGGGACTCAAATGTAAATGTTTCTGCTGTTGAACTAAAGTTACCTGTCTGACTGATAGAAGTGACAATGACACGTGACATAGTTTTCTGCATTATTTCTAATTCAGACCACTAACATAGAGAACCTGTTACTTGCATGGACAGATTTTTAAATAGTGGGCCCCTGGGCACAGATATGTAAAGGGCCCCACCACCTCTCCCATGCAGAAGCAAGTCACACAAACTTTGTAGTGATATTGTGTCTCTTTGCGGTAATTCTTTTTCTTTTTTCTTTTTTAAGGTAATTTTTTGGGGGGGTTGTGAGTGTGTGTGTGTGTGTGTGTGTGTGTGTGTGTGTGTGTGTGTGTGAGAGAGAGAGATTTCTGTTTGGGGTTTTTTTTGTTTATTTGTGTGTGACTCACTGGAGACAACTTTGTGTCTTATTGATGTAATTTAGTGTCATTTTGTGTCTCACTGTAGTCAATTTGTGTCTCTTAGAGGTTGCTCCATATCTTTTTTGTAATCATTTAGGTCTCTTTTATATAATTTTGTGTTTTACTGGGGTCATTTTGTCTTTTCTGGTCATTTTGTGTTGCTTTATAGTCATGTTGTGTCTCTTGTGGTTGTTTTGCCCTTTTATTATAGTTATGATCTGTCACTGTGCAGTACCTTTGTATCTCTTTGTGGTCTTTTTGTGTCTCTCTGTGATCATTTTGATTCTCTTCCTGGTCAGTACATGTGTTAATTGAGTTAATTTGACATTTAGCGAGTGAAGGCCAAGGGGCCGCCTGACACGTTGGGCCCCTGGCCCTGTGCCCAGTAGACCTGTTCAGCAATCCAACCATGGCTGCTTGTTTTCCTGCATGGGACCCCCTTGAGCCCCATGAAAGACCCCTGGAGATACTGAGGAAGGTGTAGCTTAGTGTGGTGGCGACATCTGCTGGTTAAATACTGGTATTGACATTAGTAATAAATTCAAGACAACCTCTCTCTCTTCATGTTATTTTTGCATTTCATGTACAAACCAACAAATATAAAATAAATTGTACATCGGAAAATGAATCAACGCCGTTTTTAGTATGCCGTTTTGAAAACTTTTCTTTGGGATTAGAACTACAAAGATTCCCTAATCTTCTTTCCTATGATCCAGGCTCAGAGGGATTTTGCAAATTTGACTCGCTTTTCTTTTACTTGTCAAGATCGCATTGGTATCATAATATGTAGACTTAAGGTCTATAAATATACCTCTATCTCAACATGTTGTCAAGCCAAAAGACACAAATGAAAAAAGTGTAGAAAGAGTATGATTGTAAAGTCTTTCAATCAAAAATAAAATATATATATAAAAAGAAAAACCTTACATTTAGAGCCACTGAGGGGCGAACGGGAAGAACTTGTTCGGACGCGTGTCGTGGGCAACAACAATAAACCCCTGTCCAATACTGCTGTGTTTGAGTGCGTCGACCCATTTATTTTACAATCGTGTTCTCCTTTACACAGGTAAAATATGTCCACAATTCATCTCAGGCAAGTTTCCATTCAACAGGGTCACAGTACCATTGTTCCATGCTGCCACACACACGGTCAAAAAAAACTGTTTGCCTGTCCCGGTTCACACACCTGCTGCTCATCACCTGTACCTTACCTAAATTACCTGTGTTTGTGTTCTAGTGCGCCACCCTGTGTCCAAACAACAACACTGCATTTCTATTTACAAACAATGACCTCCATTGATTAAACAAGAAACAAAACAAAACTATTACTGTGGCTCCAACAATGATAATGTGTGTAACTATTATTCACACATCTCTATGTATCAGACAGAATTTGAAGTCTTATTCAATGACAAAATTAACCCGTTTGCAACCTCTTGTTTTTGAAGCTGTTATGAGACTTCTCTTGTTTGCTTATTGCATATAATGCCTCCAATAAAGTCTAAATTTGACATATACTGAAAATGTACCAGTTCTAAACGTCTGCTTGCTTGTGTGGTTTTAGAAATCTGCAACATCCACACTTGGGGAACAAGTGTGGGAGATGATCCTGAGTTTAATTGATCTTTTATTTATCTGTTTTGAAAGCCTCATTGAACATACTCAGCTAATTTGATAACCAAAATATTAAAAGAGATGTGTTGGTCGATTTGAGGATCTGATTTTCAGCCATTTACCCCATAAAATAAACTTCTGAGGGGGGGATTATGGTTTGGAAAGTAAAAATCTAAAGGACAAATTTGAAAAAGGTTGAAACAGAAAGGCTCACCAGAGACACAGTATGTTTTTTTCAATTTCTTTTTCAATTCTAAAGCCCACAATGCATTCCTCTAGAGGATATTAGTTTTTATAATGCAAATCTCTTAGACTAAGAAAGTTTGTACTTGGGTTCATGGAGGAACTTTTGTACCAATGCTTTATCGTGTCCTTGTTTATGGTGATATTCTGTCACTCAGTATTCCCTTCTGAAACCCTGCAACAGCAAAATATGAGCAGAAAACATTTTATTCACAAGGTCACCTATGTAGAGTACAGTACATCCAACCAAATGTGAAAATGACAGCAATCACAAATCTGGCATGCTCAGAGTGACAACTAACATTCTCAAGCATTTATTAAATATAAAAAGTGCTGAATGGCTTCAGATGATCAAAATAACAGCACATGTACCATTATTATCTCAGCACTTCATTTGCACCCACAGTCCCAACCACACACACTGTATAGCTCTCAACACAACACTGACAACAAAGACAATGACTTTTCATTTCTTTAGGGGTAACTTCTGTATTTTTCAACCTGGACCCCTTTTTTCCCTGTGTCCAGCAGGAAAGGTGCCAAAAGACATCATGCTGGAGAAGATCAGACCTCAAATCTACTTTGACAATCAGACGTTTCACATGAAGGGAGCAGCTGATACTTAATATTAAGTTTTTAAAACTTACCCTTTGATGTTTGAAAGTTAAGTGAAAAGTAAAAAAAAAAAAAAAAAGCACGAGCCTGAAACGTATATTTTTAGCCAAATATTAAATAAGATGTAGAATAAAGTGATTTTGATGAAACATGAGCCCGAATTTGTTTTTTTTGTGCGTGTTTTTTACATAAACACTTGATGTGTTCAAGGACCTCTGGAAACGTTTTCTTTAAATATCAGCAGTAAAAAATAATAAATAAATAAAAAATAAAAATACAACATTTAAATGTGTATGCCTCTGCTCTGAAGCCAAAATAAAAAACATAATTCCCTCTACATTGTTTAAAAATGATTGGATTTGACACGCCTCTCCATTTTTGCACCGACTCCTCCCCCCTCATAAGTAATGAACAGTCCCTTATTAAAAGCAAACACAATTCAGTGCAGGCATTAGGTGTCCCATGGGGAGCAGCTCTCCCCACACACCCTCTACGTACGTTACTTGCCTCAGTAGGGCCTACACGGGGAATGGTTTCTAAACTTTACAAATTCATTTCTGGACTAGATAAACCCTTACTAGTAGAGGGTATATGGAATAGAGATTTAAATGAAGTAAGTGATGGAGAGATCTGCTGGGCCACAGTGTGGAAAAATCTCAGTGGTACATCCAAAAATCCTAACCACCAGCTAATACACTACAAGTATGTTCATAGGATGTACCTCACCCCCAGACGGCGTTATTCTATGAAGCTCATTACATCGCCGAATTGCGAGCTTTGTCCACTCAATGTCCAGGGCACATTCTTGCATGTTTACTGGGAGTGCCCCGAAGTGGTTAGATTCTGGAAGGAAATATCTGTCACCTTAAGTGACATTCTTGAGATCAGGATTCCAGTCTCCCCGGCTTTGCTTCTGCTTAATGACGACTCTTCCCTTAATTTGTCTCTACAGCATAGACGTATTTTATGGGCTGGTCTCACAGCAGCCAAGAAAATGCTGGTCCTTAGGTGGCAACCGCCACATACCTTGGCTTGGCAGCAGTGGGCCAACTCATTTCTTGAAATTGTTTTGATGGAGTGGTCTGTTGCCCGTATGCATGGGGCCAGTCTTAAGACTCTGCAGGCCTGGGAGGCAGCACACAAGTTGGTTAAAGAAAGGGTGCAGCACAGCCGACCTTAATTTCGCTATATTTTTATTTATTTATTTTTATTTTTATTGGGGGAGAGATCCTGGGTGGGAGTTCATAGGGAGTTGCCTCAGGGAGGGGGGTGGGGGGTGATGATGGGGGACATACTGGTTCTTATATTGTTACCTCCTGCAAATGTACAATTGACTTTGTCTCTGTTATTGCGCATTATATGGGTAAGAAGGGAAAAAAAGGGAAAAGAGAAACCTTTGTACATGATGTGATTAATTTGTAATTTTTTTCAATAAAAAATTGTTCACAAAAAAAGCAAACACATTTCAGCATCATAATCCCAATATCACAATCACAATACTTTCACTCGACTCGAATTTCTGTGGAAAAATAAACTTCAAACAGCGACTTTTCACATCTGGACCTCTTCTTACCACCTGCTGTCACTGACAAAAGGACTCATTCATGGTAGGCGTGAGATTTTCACACTGTTTTTACTCCCATGTTGTTTTTGTGTATTTTATCGTTGAGACTTCCCGAACACCCAAACTGCACTGATGTAGGCTAGACTACTAAATGCTAACATTGCAGATATTTTCTGTTGTAAACGAATGAATGTGGACTGACGTTTGACTGTTGTTACCAAGTTTGATCGAGTAAATATAAATGTGCTTGTTTTGGTTTACCATCTGTTTCATCTGTTGAACAAATAGCTAGCCTAGCATAATTATGCTAATAAACATAGCTAAATAAGTTATTCTGTTTGACTTGTTGGCGATACAACAGCAACAATAGTATTTCAGCCTCATTTTTTTAATATGTTCATGATTCAAAACGTTTTCGATACTAGTCATATTTGTCATGTATTAGTATTTTACACAAACCTAGTTCAAGTTAGTTTTATGTGGTCATGTTTGAGCAATACACACAGTGAGCAACAGGGACGTGTCAAACAGCTGCAGAAGAAGCGTTGATATGGGGCTGTCTTTTTCTCTGTCAGCAAGAAATCCTGAAAGTGACATGTTGTTGAAAGAAGTCTGGGATAAATTTGTCTCTGTACAAGACAACTACCTGTCTGTAGGCCTACTACATGCATGGGTGAATTATGAGACAATGTGTCTCTGGGCATAGATGTGCAAAAGGCTCCACCACCTCTCCTACACAGGGAAAAGAGACACACGGAGTTTGAGGTTTTGCTCATTTTTTATTGTTTATAACTCTATGTAGTCATTTTTGTCTTTTTTTGGTCATAGTGTGTCTCTTTGTGGTTGTTTTGCCCCCTTTTGTAATTTTTAGTGTCTCCTACAGTTCCTTTGTATCTCTTTGTGCTCATTTGAGTCTCTTCCTGGTCAGTACATTTTAATTTGAGTGACATTTTGCATGTGAAGGCCAGAGGGGCCCTTGATACTTTGGTCCCCTGGGCCTGTGAGCGGTGGGCCCATTCAACATGCAGTCAGACATTTTACATTTAAAGTCCGTGGAAAGTGAATTCAATGATTTGCTTCTAAACACCTTATACATGTTTGAAAATTGTTACACAAAACATGTGAAAAGTTTGGGGATTGTGCATTACCGATTTGTAGAGTTATAGCCTTAAACTGTTTGTCATCCTCTCAATTTTTTTTAATTTTCTGATCCTGGAAAAAAAGGGATACGCCGTGACGTCGAGCCGTATCCCAGGTGACCTTGGCCCCTCCCCTACTATATAAAGCCGAACGCGCCCTGTTGTCATTGGATATCCTGCTCACTTCTGAGTTATTACCGGACCGCTACTACCACAGCCTGTATTTTGCTACCACAACCTGTATTTTGCTTGCTTGCTTGCTAGCCATGCCTGCTCCACATTCATGTATCTTCCCTGGATGCCATAATTTAAATAATGACTCTGTGATTACTTGGTGCTCTTCACCAAGACAACTGTCCCTTGCCTACAGTCAAGTATAGTGGTGGCAGCATCATGGTTTGGGGCTGCATGAGTGCTGCTGCCACCACTACATGATAATGACCCAAAACACACCTAGTAGATGACAACTGCCTTGCTGAGGAAGCTGAAGGTGAAGGTGATGGACTGGCCAAGTATGTATCCAGCCCCAAACTCACCTGTGCACCTGTGAGGCATCCTTAGGCTGAAGGTGGAGGAGTGCAAGGTGTCTTCACATCCATCTGCTCCATGATGTCATCATGGAGGAGTGGGAGAGGATTCCTGAAGCAACCTGTGAGCGCTGGTGAATTCCATGCCCAAAAGGGTTAAGGCAGTGCTAGATAATAATGGTTGGCACGCAAAATATTGACATGTTCACTGTGGGGTGTACTCACTTATGTTGCCAGCTGTTTAGATGTTGATGGCTGTGTTTTGAGTAATTTTGGTATAAAACTGATGATTAGTAGGGCGGCACAGTGGTGTGGTGGTTAGCACTGTCACCTCTATACTACTATACAAGCTGTACACTGACTACTATTAGTTATATCAAAGTGCCATTTCTATAGTGTTGTCCCATGAAAAGATATGAAATATTTGCAAAAATATTCACTATTCTCACTTATGTCAGAGACTGTATATTTACGGCTTTGCACTTTAGCAAACTTGTTATTGACCATGATTAAGTTTCAGGGTTCCCATGGTTATGAAATTCCTGGAAAAGTCATGAAATCAAACAGTTTTCCAGGTCTGGAAATGGTTTGGAATTATGTGAATATTTTGGAAAAGTTTTGAATTAGTAATGATCAGATCTGATATCAAAGATAGGATATAAGACAAGCTGCATTAACTTGGACCCAACACTTGTCAAAAATCAGTAGATGAATTTAACATTCATTCATCTTCTAACCGTTTCATCCTCTTGAGGCTATCCCAGCTGACATCGGGCGAGAGGCAGGGTACACCCTGGACAGGTCGCCAGACTATTGCAGGGCTGACACATAGAGACAAACAACCATTCACGCTCACATTCACATCTACGGACAATTTAGAGTTATCAATTAACCTAGTCCCCAGACTGCATGTCTTTGGACTGTGGGAGGAAGCCTGAGTGCCCGGAGAGAACCCACGCTGACACGGGGAGAATGTTGTGTGCCGCGAGGCAAAAAGCAAGGCCAGGACCCAGGGTGCAGAGAACAAGAGCACAAGTTTATTCAGGCACAAAAGTTTCAACACAAAGAAAACAGAAAATCACCATCACGGGGAAAAAGGGCTCTGGCGGCTGGATGGGAACAAAACACAAAAAGTTAAAGCTCAAAAATTTAATGACTAGAAAAAACACAAAATCACCGTAACGGGAAAAAACAACAAGGGGAAAAAACAAAGTATCAACAGAAAATCACCTTTACAGGGAGACAACTTGAGGAAACAAAGTAACAACGTAAAATCACCTTACTCAGGGAAGATCTCATGTCGGGAGAACAACAGGATCACAGGCAAAAAACTCGAGACTGAACGCGTGGCCGGAGAACAGGGCAGAAGCGCGGCGAGACACAGTGCAAGACAAGGTATCTTCTGGCAACGAACCAGGGGAAAAAGCCGGCTTAGAAAGCTGCATGTTAATCAGCCTGATGAGGCTCAGGTGCGGTGAATGAGGCTCAGCCAGCGAGTTCAGCCGCGCCCCCCTGCCAAGATCCAGCTCTGCAGAGGGAGAGTGAGAGGAGAGCAGAGAGGGGGGGGAGAGAGAAGCAACAGCAGGCAACAAAACACAAAACACTAATATTGGTCACAATAAAACCATGACAGTACCCCTCCCTTAAGGAACGCCACCTGGCGTTTTACTGGGTCTACCTGGGTTGCGGGCGTAAAAGTCCCGCAGCAGTTGTGGGTCCAATATGAGGGAAGGCGAGATCCAGGAGCGGTCCTCCGGGCCGTATCCCTCCCAGTCGACGAGGTACTGGTATCCCCTGCCTCGCCTGCGGACATCCAGGATGCGATCCACCGTGTATGCCGGGTGTCCTTCGATGATGCGGGGAGGGGGAGGCGGCGGCTCTGGCGGTTGGAGGGGGCTGTCGGTTATCGGTTTCAGGAGAGAGACGTGGAACACCGGGTGGATCTTGAGGGAGGCTGGGAGCTGGAGGCGGACGGTGCTGGGGTTGATGATCCGGTCAATGGGAAAGGGTCAGATGAAGCGAGGAGCCATCTTGCGGGAGTTGACTTGAAGGGGCAGGTCTTGTGCGGACAACCAGACTCGTTGCCCCACCTGGTAGTCTGGGGCTGGAATCCGCCGTCAGTCAGGCGCCGGTTACGCTCTGCCGTTCTGCCCAGAGCTGCACGTGTCTCCCTCCAGACTCGCCGGACTCTGCGAAACTGGGCCTGGACGGACGGGACAGCCACTCTGGACTCCTGGCTGGGAAACAGAGGGAGTCGGAAGCCTGAGGTCACCATAAACGGGGACATACCTGTGGCGGTGCTAATTAAGGAGTTGTGGGCGTACTCCACCCAGGGGAGGTGGGTGGACCAGGTGGCAGGAAGGCGTGAGGCTACGCAGCGCAGTGCTGTCTCCAGATCCTGGTTCGCCCGCTCAGTCTGGCCGTTGGTCTGAGGGTGATAGCCGGACGAGAGGCTGGTGGTGGACCCCAGCGCCCGACAAAAAGCCTTCCAGACCTGGGAGGTGAACTGCGGGCCCCTGTCCGACACGATGTCCATGGGGATCCCGTGGAGCCTGAAGACGTGCTGAATCAGGAGGTTAGCGGTCTCTAAGGCGGTGGGGAGTTTGGGGAGGGGAACAAAATGAACCGTCTTAGAGAATCGATCAACAATCGTGAGAATAGTGTCGTTACCCTCAGATGGTGGAAGGCTGGTGACGAAGTCTACGGCGATGTGGGACCATGGCCGTGGGGGAATAGGTAAGGGGCGCAGGAGACCTGCCGGGGCTTGGTGGGAAGACTTGTTACGGGCGCAGACTGAGCAAGAGGCGACGAAGGCTCGGACATCCGCGGCCATAGAGGGCCACCAAAAGCGCTGTTGGATAAGGTTAAGTGTCCGGTGGACCCCTGGGTGGCACGCGATCTGTGAGGCATGTCCCCAGAGCAGCACAGGTGTCCTGGTGGTAGGCGGGACGAACAGATGACCCGGTGGACATCCGTCTGGAACCGGGTGATCTTTGAGTGCCTCAAGGACTTCCTGCTCCACTTGCCACCGGACCACCCCTACCACACACACAGGAGAGAGGATCGTCCCCGTGTCGGCCTCCCCCTCCTCAGGGGCGAACTGACGGGAGAGGGCGTCAGGCTTCAGGTTCCGGGAGCCAGGGCGGTAGGTGAGGGTAAAGTCAAAGCGCCCGAGGAAGAGAGCCCAACGAGCTTGGCGGGAGTTCAGCCTTTTGGCGGAGCGGAGGTAGGACAGGTTCTTATGGTCCGTCCAGACAATAAAAGGCTGAGCAGCTCCCTCCAGCCAGTGCCGCCACTCCTGAAGAGCCAGAGCCACCGCCAGTAGTTCGCGGTTCCCTACATCATAGTTGCGCTCGGCAGGGGAGAGGCGACGGGAGAAGAAGGCGCAGGGATGCAGCTTCTGGTCCGCAGGCAGGCGCTGGGAGAGTACAGCTCCGACTCCTGAATCAGACGCGTCCACCTCCACCACAAACTGCTGCTCGGGATCTGGGTGAATGAGAACAGGGGCATTAACAAAGAGATCTTTTAACTGATCGAAAGCACATTGAGCATTTGTGGACCACGTGAAGTGAAGTTTGCTGGAGGTTAAGCGTGTGAGGGGAGCTGCGATTCCGCTGTAGTTGCGAATGAATCGTCTATAAAAATTAGCAAACCCAAGAAAACGCTGTAGTTGCTTACGATTGGTTGGGACCGGCCACCCTCTGACTGCCTCTATCTTGGAGGGGTCGGCCCTGAGTTGTCCCTTTTCCACCACGTAGCCCAGGAAATTAACAGTGGAAACGTTAAACTCACACTTCTCAGCTTTAACAACTTATTTTCCAACAACCTCTTGAGAACATCCCTCACGTGGTCCACGTGCTCCTCCTGTGAGCGAGAAAAAACCAGAATGTCATCAAGGTATACAAATACAGTCTTATTAAGCAAGTCTCTGAGTACATCATTTACCAACGACTGGAAAACTGCTGGTGCGTTGGTGAGACCAAAAGGCATGACCCGGTACTCAAAGTGGCCCAAGTGCGTGTTAAAGGCAGTCTTCCACTCGTCCCCCTCGCGGATTCTGACCAGGTGGTAAGCGTTTCGCAGGTCCAGTTTGGTGAACACAGTTGCGTCATGGAGGGGGCTAAAGGCGGAGTCGAGAAGTGGCAGAGGGTATTTGTTTTTAACAGTGATGGCGTTCAAGCCAGTGTAGTCAATGCACGGGCGCAGGGTCTTGTCTTTCTTCTCCACGAAGAAAAACCCCGCCCCCAGTGGAGATGAGGAGGGTTTTATGAGTCCTGCTGCTACAGAGTCGTTAATGTACTTCTCCATTGCTTCCCGTTCAGGCTTGGTCAGGTTGTAATGTCTGCGGGTTGGGAGCGGAGCCCCGGGAAGCAAGTCTATGCCGCAGTCATAAGGCCTGTGCGGTGGGAGAGAACCTGCCGAGTCCTTACTAAAAACCGCTTTAAGTCGTGATACTCACTGGGGACGTTACTCAGGTCTATCGCTTCTGCGGCGTGGGTGGGGCTCGGGTGGGTACTGCTGATCTGAGACAGTGTGCGTGATCCATCACCTGCAGCAGCGTCGTCTCGTGCTGGCCGACCATTGCTCCTTGTGTGGAGAGTGCGTGCTTGAGACGCTCCGTCTCTGCTGGGTCCATTTCTTTTTTTGGCCAGAAGATTCTGTTGTGTGCCGCGAGGCAAAAAGCAAGGCCAGGACCCGGGGTGCAGAGAACAAGAGCACAAGTTTATTCAGGCACAAAAGTTTCAACACAAAGAAAACAGAAAATCACCATCACGGGGAAAAAGGGCTCTGGCGGCTGGATGGGAACAAAACACAAAAAGTTAAAGCTCAAAAATTTAATGACTAGAAAAAACACAAAATCACCGTAACGGGAAAAAACAACAAGGGGAAAAAACAAAGTATCAACAGAAAATCACCTTTACAGGGAGACAACTTGAGGAAACAAAGTAACAGAAAATCACCTTACTCAGGGAGAAGCTTGAGAAAACAAAGTAACAACGTAAAATCACCTTACTCAGGGAAGATCTCGTGTCGGGAGAACAACAGGATCACAGGCAAAAAACTCGAGACTGGACGCCTGGCTGGAGAACAGGGCAGAAGCAAGGCGAGACACAGTGCAAGACAAGGTATCTTCTGGCAACGAACCAGGGGAAAAAGCCGGCTTAAAAAGCTGCATGTTAATCAGCCTGATGAGGCTCAGGTGCGGTGAATGAGGCTCAGCCTGCGAGTTCAGCCCCGCCCCCCTGCCAAGATCCAGCTCTGCAGAGGGAGAGTGAGAGGAGAGCAGAGAGGGGGAGAGAGAGAGAAGCAACAACACACAAAACACTAATATTGGTCACAATAAAACCATGACAGTGAACATGCAAACTCCGCACAGAAGGGCTCCCACACCTGGGATCGAAACAGCAACCCTCTTGCTGTGAGGCGACAGTGCTAACCACCACACCACCGCCGCCCTACTAATCATCAGTTTATGTATTTTTATCTTTTTAATATCTTCTAATATGTGATCTGGGACCAAACACTTCCTCTGGATTTAATTATAAAATGTAAACATAATTTTTCTCACAGTATAGTCAGATCAAACAGTCTAAACAGCTGTTTACATTTTTATTATACATTTTTATTATAGTCCAATACTTTATTTTCCAGTGGAGTACATTAATCAACATCATGTCTGCCTGGTACACATTCAGTGCATTCTGAAGGGAGTAGGGGTTCAGACACACGGGTTCAAGGCCTGGATGAAGGGTCATGCACCTCGGCTCCTCGGGCAGCTCTCCACATCTATTCTGAACCTGTTGGCATATGTGATATGTGCAGTTTTAGTGCTAGATATCTAGTACTCTACTGGTTGTGTATTCATATATGTGTTATTTACTTACTGCATTCAGTTCTTTGCAGCAAACATTCTGCTCCTCCGTGGGCATCGTAATGCATTCTTCACAGGTGCACCTGTGTAAGGACAGTCTCCTTCACAATGTGACTAAACTGAATTTTAATAGATGTGAATTCTGTGTTATGAACAATCATACAGTTTTCTGAGCAGATTACAGGATAGTCTGTTACTAAGGTTGTGTGTTGCCATTACAGGAAGCAGTCCTCATAAAAAGTTAAAAGACCTGCAGATATGTGTAGGCCTGGTTAAATTAAACTAATAATACATGAGCTAAATTTTTACTTTAGTCTAATATTGATGGTGGGGCCTCATATTCATTAACATGCCAAAAAAATTACATGATGCCTGCTAGATTGATGCTTGGCTGTAGAGGCTAAGCTAAGCTAAGCTAAGCACAGTGTGCTAAAGTGACAGAAAACATTTTATTCCATAGCCTAACGTTAGCTTAATTAAGCTATCGTTGGGTTATAATAGACAGTTACACACATTGCTATTTATAATTGGGAGAAATAAAATTACCACTCTGTTGATCGTATTTGTAAAGTGTTGGTATGTTATTTTATAAAGTCATATTCATTAAAAAAAAAAAAAAAAGTGTTCGCCTTTCCTGTGCGTCCGAAAAATGGCACTCAGCCATCTAAACTCTGAAAACTCCTGATCCAAGATTTTGCGTTCAAATTGCTGTAAAATGCTCAGTTTACCTGTTAGGTTTCTAAAAATCTCACCGGAAGGGGTTGCTGGTGGTTTACAATGGGCCCCCCAATGTTAAATAGGTGATTACGGCCCTGCATCACAGCGCAGCTGCTCAGAGGTTCAGTCGAAACAAATGGCAGAAATATTTCGACGCTGAAAGTTGCGTTTCACTCATCCATCTCAGAAACCTGGTAAAACTCGCTCTGGGTCAGACTCTGGACCAGAGTCAGGTGCTGGCTCAGCTGGTACAGCCTCTCCTCTGGAGCGATGTCAACCGTGTTGGTGGCCACGACAAAGTGGCGGAGGTCTCCATCAAGAGTGAAGCCACCATCCTCCTCCAGGCACCGAGCCGCTTCTCCTCAGACAGAGAATAACAGACCAGGCACCAGGATCAAATTCTTGCAGTGGTGGCAGCACAACGCTCACATACTGACGGTCCTCATGGCTCTCTGATCTCCTCCACAGTGTCACTAGTCGTGCGTAAAAGCGCAGTGCGCCTTGATTGCAAAGTGCTGAAAGAGGGAGGGAGCGCCCAGCGGAACCCAAAACTCATATTTTTATTTCTATATCATGATTTTTGCAACATTGCTGTTTTCACTCAGTTGCATTTATTATATACAGACGGGGCCTATACACCACATAACCAGTGTGATATGAGTTTCAGACGATGGCAGTCTCGAGCTGACTAGAAAGCGTTTAATGAAAACACCTTAATTAATTCACATGATGATATCCTCATCAAGAAGAACCAAAAGCCGGCTGAGTAAAGCGATTCTCAATAAGGCTGCTGATTGAGAAAAACTGTCCAGGTGAATACAGAAAAGAGCGGAAGACAAAACACACACACGTTAAAAAAAAAAAAAAAAGCCGCAGCGTGTTTAACAAATAAATTGCCGGTTTAATAAATCGTCACAAACTAACAGATGGTATTGTTCCTGCAGTGGAGGACTGTCTGATGATGACGTAATGAGAGCTCTGAGGTCAGACGTGTTGTTAGGGACCTGATGGTCCATGGTTGCTATGTTGTCTCTAGGTGCATCATTTCACACGTTTAATCATTTGAACCAAAACAAACTTCTGTCGGAGAGAAAAGCAGCAGCTCAACTTTCACTCGACGATTTTTCTGGAAAACAAACTACAAACTGAGACCTTTTGCTTCTGGACCTCTTCTTAAGACCTGCTGTCACTGACAAACGGACTCATTCATGGTAGACGTGAGATTTTGACACTTTGTTAAAGCCCATGTTGTTTTCTGTGTATTTTACCGTAGAGACTTTACAAACAATGCAACGTTACTGATGAAGGTAAAATATGAGCAATACTGGCAATATTTTGCCTACATCAGTATTATTTTAGTGTAAATGAATCAAAGTGGACTGACGTTTGACTGTTACCAAGTTTGAATAGGTAAATCTAAAGCTACTGTCTTTGGTTTACCAACTGTGTGTTTTATCTGTCCAACAAACAGCCCAGCATCAACATGCTAATAAAAATATAGGCCAGCTTATATTTTTTTTAACTTCTTGGTGATGCAGGCCATCAGTGATGAAGCAGTGACACAAACATTGAAGCCTTATTATTTAATTATGCTCATAATTCAACATTTTTCTCAATATTCAGGACATTGTTCATTTATGAGTATTTTACATAAAAAACCTCATTTAAATATTATGATGTCATCATACTGTGAGAGCAACAGAGAGGTGTGAATCAACTGCACACAGAGATGTTTCTCATGTGGGGCTGGCTTTTTCTTGTTCAGAAAGATCACGTAAAATTGGCATGTTGTTGAATATCTGGCAAAAATGTCCCTCAGTAAAAGACAGCTATGTCTCTTTGTGGTTGATTTGTGTCTTTTCAGTCATTTTGTCCCTTAAAGGTCATGTTTTGTAACTTGGAGGTCATTTTGTGTCTCTTAGAAGTCAATTAATATCTTTTTTAGTAATTTAGTGTCTCTTTCAGATCAAATTGGGTCATTGTAGTTATTTTTTGGTTTCAAAGGCAACTTGTCTCTCTGGGATACTTTTGTGTCTGCTTGAAGTCATGTTGTGTGTTTCTGATGTAAATTTGTGCCATTAACTAATTTTGTGTCTCTGTGGAGAATTTTTGTCGTTTTGGTTCTGTATCTCTTTGAGGTCATTCTGTGTCATTGCAGTTATTTTTTGTCTCTCTGAGGTCATTTTGTATCTCTCTTAGGTCATTCATTGTCAGCAGTAAAACAGGAGGAAACTTCAAGTCACTTCAAAATGGTCATGAACTCTGCTCAGCAACTGTGCTTGCTGGAGTCTTGTCAGTGGTGGAAAGTGGATATAGGGCCTTGCTGGGAAATTCAGCACATAACTTCAAAAAGGTAGGGAACGACGTGTCAGCTACTGTATTGCAGGCCAAGATTGCTCTCTGGGATTTTTTCAGTGTTGTCTGCCCTGAAGGCCACTAGTCTGAGTTTTGCTTTTCAAAATTATTCCTCTGCTCCTCGTCCTTCTAGGCAAAGCCCTTTGAATATGTAAATAGCAGGGCTAAATGACAAGTAGACATTTAGTGTTTACTTGAGGAAATTACATTTTGACATGTCTAGATTTATTTTGACTAGTTTAAATGAACTTAAAATATCTGTAAGATAAGTTTGACATGTTACAAATGTGTTTTCATTTAAAGAAATCACATTTCAACAACCAAAATTGATTTAAAGATATTGTTCATTTAATTACGAGGTTATCCCTTTTAGCACGAATGGATAAACGATTACAAATATCGATAATTAAATTTCCTGGTATTGAGGATTGTGACCAGTGGAAATCTAGGATATTTTACAATTTCCAGACTATTTGGATTTCACTTTGATATCAAGAATTAAATAGTGACGGCTACCAAAAGAATTGGAGATATCTAAAATGTAATTTGCACTCTTATTTGCTATCTTCCCTGTCAACTGGAGAGAGGCATCTCAATAGGCTCTTTGAATTGAACTACTTCATTTATAATTTCCGTTACTGTCATTGTAAAGACACCGACACACTTTTGAAGAAGGTCTCTCCAATGTTTTCTTCCCAGGGAACACTCCAATTGAATCTCACTGTTAATGTACTGGAGAGTTTTTCCCTGCAACTGGAGAGAGGTGTCTCAATAGGCACTTTGAATTTAACTGTAAAGACCCCAAGACATGGGGCGGCACAGTGGAGTGGTGGTTAGCACTGTCACCTCACAGCAAGAGGGTTCCTGGTTCAATACTGGATGTGAGAGCCTTTCTGTGCAGAGTTTGCATGTCCTCCCTGTGTCAGAGTGGGTTGTCTCCGGGCATTTTTAAGGCAATTTATGTCATGTTAGGTATTTTTTGTCTCTCTGAGGCCATTTTGTGTCTCTTGAAAATAATATTTGTGTCTTTTTAAGCATTAGTTGATGTTGTTTCAGTCATTTTGTGGTAATTTAGTCATTTTGTCTTTTTTGAGGTCAAATTGAGTCATTGTAGTTATTTTCTGTCTCTCTTAGGCCATTTTGCGTCTCTTTGAAGTTAATGTATGTCATTTTAGTCATCAATATTAAGGATATTGTTCATTTATGAATATTTTACACAAAACCTCATTTTAATATTATGATGTCATCATACTGTGAGAGCAACAGAGAGGTGTGAATCAAGTGCACACAGAGATGTTTCTCATGTGGTGCTGGCTTTTTCTCCTTCAGAAAGAGAGTGTAAAATTGGCATGTTGTTGAATATCTGGCAAAAATGTCCCTCAGTAAAAGACAGCTATGTCTCTTTGTGGTTGATTTGTGTCTTTTTCAGTCGTTTTGTCCCTTAAAGGTCATGTTTTGTAACTTGGAGGTCATTTTGTGTCTCTTGGAAGTCAATTAATGTCTTCAATTAATTGTCTCATTCAGCTCAAATTGGGTCATTGTAGTTATTTTTTGGTTTCAAAGGCAACTTGTCTCTCTGGGATACTTTTGTGTCTGCTTGAAGTCATGTTGTGTGTTTCTGAGGTATATTTGTGCCATTAACTAATTTTGTGTCTCTGTGGAGAATTTTTGCCGTTTTGGTTCTGTGTCTCTTTGAGGTCATTCTGTGTCATTGCAGTTATTTTATGACACACTGAGGTCATGTTTTGTCTCTTAAAGGCCCCATATTATGCAAAATGCACTTTTGCATGTTTTTCACAAATAATTATGTGTCTGTGAAGACCCCCTGAAGTGTGTGCAAATGCGTCCTCTCAGTATTTCTCCTTCACTGTTTTTCTGTGAATGAGCCCTCCTACAATCTGTTTCTATTTAGGTCCTCTATTTACGTATGTAGAGGACCTGGCCCATCCTACTAGGCCGTCCCACTTTCACTGGTGAAGATAAGCCCTCCCCGAAGCTACATCCGTCTGCCACATTGAGCAACACAGCCCAGACAATACCCAGTGGGAAAGGACGACACGCTGTAGCTGTTAGCTGTCTAGCGTTAGCTGTGGCTGTTAGCTGTGTAAGGTTAGCTGTGTAATGTTAGCTGTATCTTTTAGCTGTGTCAGGTTAGTTGTGTAGCTGTAGATATTAGCTGTGTAACGTTAGCTGTAGCTGTTAGCCGTGCTATGTTAGCTGTAGCTGTTAGCTGTGTAAGGTTAGTTGTGTAGCTGTTAGCTGTTAGCCGTGTAACGTTAGCTGGAGCTGTTAGCTGTTAGCCGTGTAACGTTAGCTGTAGATATTAGCTGTGTAACGTTAGCTGTAGCTGTTAGCCGTGCAACGTTAGCTGTAGCTGTTAGCTGTGTAAGGTTAGTTGTGTAGCTGTTAGCTGTTAGCCGTGTTACGTTAGCTGGAGCTGTTAGCCGTATAACGTTAGCTGTAGCTGTTAGCTGTGTAAGGTCAACTGTAGCTGATAGCTGTGTAAGGTTAGTTGTGTAGCTGTAGCTGTTAGCTGTAGCTGTTAGCTGTGTAATGTTAGCTGTAGCTGTTAGCTGTGTAATGTTATCTGTGGCTGTTAGTTGTGTAGCTGAAGCTGTTAGCCATGTAACGTTAGCTGTAGCTGTTAGCTGTGTAATGTTAGCTGTAGCTGTTAGCTGTGTAATGTTATCTGTGGCTGTTAGTTGTGTAGCTGAAGCTGTTAGCCATGTAACGTTAGCTGTAGCTGTTAGCCGTGCAACGTTAGCTGTAGCTGTTAGCTGTGTAAGGTTAGTTGTGTAGCTGTTAGCTGTTAGCCGTGTAACGTTAGCTGGAGCTGTTAGCTGTTAGCCGTGTAACGTTAGCTGTAGATATTAGCTGTGTAACGTTAGCTGTAGCTGTTAGCCGTGCAACGTTAGCTGTAGCTGTTAGCTGTATAAGGTTAGTTGTGTAGCTGTTAGCTGTTAGCCGTGTAACGTTAGCTGGAGCAGTTAGCCGTGTAACGTTAGCTGTAGCTGTTAGCTGTGTAAGGTCAAATGTAGCTGATAGCTGTGTAAGGTTAGTTGTGTAGCTGTAGCTGTTAGCTGTAGCTGTTAGCTGTGTAATGTTAGCTGTGTAGCTGTTAGCTGTAGCTGCTAGCTATGTAATGTTAGCTGTAGCTGTTAGCTGTAGCTGTTAGCTGTCTAATGTTAGCTGTAGCTGTTAGCTGTTAGCTGTAGCTGTTAGCTGTGTATTGTTATCTGTAGGTGTGAGTTGTGTAGCTGAAGCTGTTAGCCATGTAACGTTAGCTGTATCTGTTAGCTGTGTAATGTTAGCTGTGTAGCTGTTAGCTGTAGCTGTTAGCTGTGTAAAGTGAGCTGTAGCTGTTAGCTGTAGCTGTTAGCTATGTAAGGTTAGCTGTACATGTTAGCTGTAGCTGTTAGCTGTAGCTGTTAGCTGTGTATTGTTATCTGTAGGTGTGAGTTGTGTAGCTGAAGGTGTTAGCCATGTAAACGTTAGCTGTATCTGTTAGCTGTGTAATGTTAGCTGTGTAGCTGTTAGCTGTCGCTGTTAGCTGTGTAACGTTAGCTGTGTAACTGAAGCTGTTAGCCATGTAACGTTAGCTGTAGCTGTTAGCTGTGTAAAGTTAGCTGTAGCTGTTAGCTGTAGCTGTTAGCTATCTAATGTTAGCTGTAGCTGTTAGCTGTAACTGTTAGCTGTGTAATGTTATCTGTAGGTGTTAGTTGTGTAGCTGAAGCTGTTAGCCATGTAACGTTAGCTGTATCTGTTAGCTGTGTAATGTTAGCTGTGTAGCTGTAGCTGCTAGCTATGTAATGTTAGCTGTAGCTGTTAGCTGTGTAAAGTTAGCTGTAGCTGTTAGGTGTAGCTGTTAGCTATGTAAGGTTAGCTGTAGCTGTTAGCTGTCTAATGTTAGCTGTAGCTGTTAGCTGTAGCTGTTAGCTGTCTTATGTTAGCTGTAGCTGTTAGCTGTAGCTGTTAGCTGTATATTGTTATCTGTAGGTGTTAGTTGTGTAGCTGAAGCTGTTAGCCATGTAACGTTAGCTGTAGCTGTTAGCTGTGTCATGTTATCTGTAACTGTTAGCTGAGTAAGGTTAGTTGTAATAATAATAAATAATAGATTTTATTCATAATGCACTTTATATTTGAATACAAATCTCAAAGTGCACAGCACAAAGTAGTTGTGTCGCTGTTAGCTGTGTAATGTTAGGTGTGTAACGTTAGCTGTAGCTGTTAGCTGAGTAATGTTATCTGTAGGTGTTAGTTGTGTAGCTGAAGCTGTTAGCCATGTAACGTTAGCTGTATCTGTTAGCTGTGTAATGTTAGCTGTGTAGCTGCTAGTGATGTAATGTTAGCTGTAGCTGTTAGCTGTAGCTGTTAGCTGTAGCTGTTAGCTGTGTAAAGTTAGCTGTAGCTGTGTAGCTGAAGCTGTTAGCCATGTAACGTTAGCTGTATCTGTTAGCTGTGTAATGTTAGCTGTGTAGCTGTTAGCTGTAGCTGCTAGCTGTGTAATGTGAGCTGTGTAGCTGTTAGCTGTTAGCTATGTAAGGTTAGCTGTAGCTGTTAGCTGTAGCTGTTAGCTGTGTATTGTTATCTGTAGGTGTGAGTTGTGTAGCTGAAGCTGTTAGCCATGTAACGTTAGCTGTATCTGTTAGCTGTGTAATGTTAGCTGTGTAGCTGTTAGCTGTAGCTGCTAGCTGTGTAATGTTAGCTGTAGCTGTTAGCTGTGTAAAGTGAGCTGTAGCTGTTAGCTGTGTCATGTTATCTGTAGCTGTTAGCTGTCTAAGGTTAGTTGTAATAATAATAAATAATAGATTTTATTCATAATGCACTTTATATTTGAATACAAATCTCAAAGTGCACAGCACAAAGTAGTTGTGTCGCTGTTAGCTGTGTAACGTTAGCTGTGTAACTGAAGCTGTTAGCCATGTAACGTTAGCTGTAGCTGTTAGCTGTGTAAAGTTAGCTGTAGCTGTTAGCTGTAGCTGTTAGCTATCTAATGTTAGATGTAGCTGTTAGCTGTAGCTGTTAGCTGTGTAATGTTATCTGTAGGTGTTAGTTGTGTAGCTGAAGCTGTTAGCCATGTAGCTGTTAGCTGTAGCTGTTAGCTGTGTAATGTTATCTGTAGGTGTTAGTTGTGTAGCTGAAGCTGTTAGCCATGTAACGTTAGCTGTATCTGTTAGCTGTGTAATGTTAGCTGTGTAGCTGTAGCTGCTAGCTATGTAATGTTAGCTGTAGCTGTTAGCTGTGTAAAGTTAGCTGTAGCTGTTAGCTGTAGCTGTTAGCTATGTAAGGTTAGCTGTAGCTGTTAGCTGTAGCTGTTAGCTGTGTATTGTTATCTGTAGGTGTTAGTTGTGTAGCTGAAGCTGTTAGCCATGTAAAGTTGTTAGCTGTTAGCTGTTAGCTGTGTAAGGTTAGTTGTAATAATAATAAATAATAGATTTTATTCATAATGCACTTTACATTTGAATACAAATCTCAAAGTGCACAGCACAAAGTAGTTGTGTCGCTGTTAGCTGTGTAACGTTAGCTGTGTAACTGAAGCTGTAGCTGTTAGCTGAGTAAGGTTAGTTGTAATAATAATAAATAATATATTTTATTTATAACGCACTTTACATTTGAATACAAATCTCAAAGTGTACAGTACAAAGTAGTTGTGAAGCTGTTAGCTGTGTAACGTTAGCTGTAGCTGTTAGCTGTGTAGCTGAAGCTGTTAGCCATGTAACGTTAGCTGCAGCTGTTAGCTGTGTAAGGTTAGTTGTGTAGCTGTTAGCTGTAGCTGCTAGCTGTGTAATGTCAGCTGTAGCTGTTGGCTGTAGCTGTTAGCTGTGTAAGGTTATGTGTAGCTGTTAGCTGTGTAAGGTTAGTTGTAGCTGTTAGCTGTGTAAGGTTAGTTGCGTAGGTGTTAGCTGTGTAACGTTAGCTGTAGCTGTTAGCTGTGTAATGTTAGTTGTGTACCTGTGGCTGCCAGCTGTGTAATGTTAGCTGTAGCTGTTAGCTGTAGCTGTTTGGTGTGTAAGGTTAGCTGTAGCTGTTAGCTGTAGCTGTTAGCTGTCTAATGTTAGCTGTAGCTGTTAGCTGTGTATTGTTATCTGTAGGTGTTAGTTGTGTAGCTGAAGCTGTTAGCCATGTAACGTTAGCTGTATCTGTTAGCTGTGTAATGTTAGCTGTGTAGCTGAAGCTGTTAGCCATGTAACGTTAGCTGCAGCTGTTAGCTGTGTAAGGTTAGTTGTGTAGCTGTTAGCTGTAGCTGCTAGCTGTGTAATGTCAGCTGTAGCTGTTGGCTGTAGCTGTTAGCTGTGTAAGGTTATGTGTAGCTGTTAGCTGTGTAAGGTTAGTTGTAGCTGTTAGCTGTGTAAGGTTAGTTGTGTAGGTGTGGCTGCCAGCTGTGTAATGTTAGCTGTAGCTGTTTGGTGTGTAAGGTTAGCTGTAGCTGTTAGCTGTAGCTGTTAGCTGTCTAATGTTAGCCGTAGCTGTTAGCTGTAGCTGTTAGCTGTGTATTGTTATCTGTAGGTGTTAGTTGTGTAGCTGAAGCTGTTAGCCATGTAACGTTAGCTGTATCTGTTAGCTGTGTAATGTTAGCTGTGTAGCTGTTAGCTGTAGCTGCTAGCTGTGTAATGTTAGCTGTAGCTGTTAGCTGTGTAAAGTTAGCTGTAGCTGTTAGCTGTAGATGTAAGGTGTGTAATGTTAGTTGTGTACCTGTGGCTGCCAGCTGTGTAATGTTAGCTGTAGCTGTTAGCTGTAGCTGTTTGGTGTGTAAGGTTAGCTGTAGCTGTTAGCTGTAGCTGTTAGCTGTAGCTGTTAGCTGTCTAATGTTAGCTGTAGCTGTTAGCTGTAGCTGTTAGCTGTGTATTGTTATCTGTAGGTGTTATTTGTGTAGCTGAAGCTGTTAGCCATGTAACGTTAGCTGTATCTGTTAGCTGTGTAATGTTAGCTGTGTAGCTGTAGCTGTTAGCTGTGTAAAGTTAGCTGTAGCTGTTAGCTGTGTCATGTTATCTGTAGCTGTTAGCTGTGTAAGGTTAGTTGTAATAATAATAAATAATAGATTTTATTCATAATGCACTTTACATTTGAATACAAGTCTCAAAGTGCACAGCACAAAGTAGTTGTGTCGCTGTTAGCTGTGTAACGTTAGCTGTGTAACGTTAGCTGTAGCTGTTAGCTGAGTATGGTTAGTTGTAATAATAATAAATAATAGATTTTATTTATAACGCACTTTACATTTGAATACAAATCTCAAAGTGTACAGTACAAAGTAGTTGTGTAGCTGTTAGCTGTGTAACGTTAGCTGTGTAACGTTAGCTGTAGCTGTAAGCTGTGTAGCTGAAGCTGTTAGCCATGTAACGTTAGCTGTAGCTGTTAGCTGTGTAAGGTTAGTTGTGTAGCTGTTAGCTGTGTAACGTTAGCTGTGTAACGTTAGCTGTAGCTGTAAGCTGTGTAGCTGAAGCTGTTAGCCATGTAACGTTAGCTGTAGCTGTTAGCTGTGTAAGGTTAGTTGTGTAGCTGTTAGCTGTAGCTGCTAGCTGTGTAATGTCAGCTGTAGCTGTTGGCTGTAGCTGTTAGCTGTGTAAGGTTAGTTGTAGCTGTTAGCTGTGTAAGGTTAGTTGTAGCTGTTAGCTGTGTAAGGTTAGTTGTGTAGGTGTTAGCTGTGTAACGTTAGCTGTAGCTGTTAGCTGTGTAATGTTAGTTGTGTACCTGTGGCTGCCAGCTGTGTAATGTTAGCTGTAGCTGTTAGCTGTGTAAAGTTAGCTGTAGCTGTTAGCTGTAGCTGTTTGCTATGTAAGGTTAGCTGTAGCTGTTAGCTGTAGCTGTTAGCTGTGTATTGTTATCTGTAGGTGTTAGTTGTGTAGCTGAAGCTGTTAGCCATGTAAAGTTGTTAGCTGTTAGCTGTTAGCTGTGTAAGGTTAGTTGTAATAATAATAAATAATAGATTTTATTCATAATGCACTTTACATTTGAATACAAATCTCAAAGTGCACAGCACAAAGTAGTTGTGTCGCTGTTAGCTGTGTAACGTTAGCTGTGTAACTGAAGCTGTAGCTGTTAGCTGAGTAAGGTTAGTTGTAATAATAATAAATAATATATTTTATTTATAACGCACTTTACATTTGAATACAAATCTCAAAGTGTACAGTACAAAGTAGTTGTGAAGCTGTTAGCTGTGTAACGTTAGCTGTAGCTGTTAGCTGTGTAGCTGAAGCTGTTAGCCATGTAACGTTAGCTGCAGCTGTTAGCTGTGTAAGGTTAGTTGTGTAGCTGTTAGCTGTAGCTGCTAGCTGTGTAATGTCAGCTGTAGCTGTTGGCTGTAGCTGTTAGCTGTGTAAGGTTATGTGTAGCTGTTAGCTGTGTAAGGTTAGTTGTAGCTGTTAGCTGTGTAAGGTTAGTTGCGTAGGTGTTAGCTGTGTAACGTTAGCTGTAGCTGTTAGCTGTGTAATGTTAGTTGTGTACCTGTGGCTGCCAGCTGTGTAATGTTAGCTGTAGCTGTTAGCTGTAGCTGTTTGGTGTGTAAGGTTAGCTGTAGCTGTTAGCTGTAGCTGTTAGCTGTCTAATGTTAGCTGTAGCTGTTAGCTGTGTATTGTTATCTGTAGGTGTTAGTTGTGTAGCTGAAGCTGTTAGCCATGTAACGTTAGCTGTATCTGTTAGCTGTGTAATGTTAGCTGTGTAGCTGAAGCTGTTAGCCATGTAACGTTAGCTGCAGCTGTTAGCTGTGTAAGGTTAGTTGTGTAGCTGTTAGCTGTAGCTGCTAGCTGTGTAATGTCAGCTGTAGCTGTTGGCTGTAGCTGTTAGCTGTGTAAGGTTATGTGTAGCTGTTAGCTGTGTAAGGTTAGTTGTAGCTGTTAGCTGTGTAAGGTTAGTTGTGTAGGTGTGGCTGCCAGCTGTGTAATGTTAGCTGTAGCTGTTTGGTGTGTAAGGTTAGCTGTAGCTGTTAGCTGTAGCTGTTAGCTGTCTAATGTTAGCCGTAGCTGTTAGCTGTAGCTGTTAGCTGTGTATTGTTATCTGTAGGTGTTAGTTGTGTAGCTGAAGCTGTTAGCCATGTAACGTTAGCTGTATCTGTTAGCTGTGTAATGTTAGCTGTGTAGCTGTTAGCTGTAGCTGCTAGCTGTGTAATGTTAGCTGTAGCTGTTAGCTGTGTAAAGTTAGCTGTAGCTGTTAGCTGTAGATGTAAGGTGTGTAATGTTAGTTGTGTACCTGTGGCTGCCAGCTGTGTAATGTTAGCTGTAGCTGTTAGCTGTAGCTGTTTGGTGTGTAAGGTTAGCTGTAGCTGTTAGCTGTAGCTGTTAGCTGTAGCTGTTAGCTGTCTAATGTTAGCTGTAGCTGTTAGCTGTAGCTGTTAGCTGTGTATTGTTATCTGTAGGTGTTATTTGTGTAGCTGAAGCTGTTAGCCATGTAACGTTAGCTGTATCTGTTAGCTGTGTAATGTTAGCTGTGTAGCTGTAGCTGTTAGCTGTGTAAAGTTAGCTGTAGCTGTTAGCTGTGTCATGTTATCTGTAGCTGTTAGCTGTGTAAGGTTAGTTGTAATAATAATAAATAATAGATTTTATTCATAATGCACTTTACATTTGAATACAAGTCTCAAAGTGCACAGCACAAAGTAGTTGTGTCGCTGTTAGCTGTGTAACGTTAGCTGTGTAACGTTAGCTGTAGCTGTTAGCTGAGTATGGTTAGTTGTAATAATAATAAATAATAGATTTTATTTATAACGCACTTTACATTTGAATACAAATCTCAAAGTGTACAGTACAAAGTAGTTGTGTAGCTGTTAGCTGTGTAACGTTAGCTGTGTAACGTTAGCTGTAGCTGTAAGCTGTGTAGCTGAAGCTGTTAGCCATGTAACGTTAGCTGTAGCTGTTAGCTGTGTAAGGTTAGTTGTGTAGCTGTTAGCTGTGTAACGTTAGCTGTGTAACGTTAGCTGTAGCTGTAAGCTGTGTAGCTGAAGCTGTTAGCCATGTAACGTTAGCTGTAGCTGTTAGCTGTGTAAGGTTAGTTGTGTAGCTGTTAGCTGTAGCTGCTAGCTGTGTAATGTCAGCTGTAGCTGTTGGCTGTAGCTGTTAGCTGTGTAAGGTTAGTTGTAGCTGTTAGCTGTGTAAGGTTAGTTGTAGCTGTTAGCTGTGTAAGGTTAGTTGTGTAGGTGTTAGCTGTGTAACGTTAGCTGTAGCTGTTAGCTGTGTAATGTTAGTTGTGTACCTGTGGCTGCCAGCTGTGTAATGTTAGCTGTAGCTGTTAGCTGTAGCTGGTTGGTGTGTAAGGTTAGCTGTAGCTGTTAGCTGTAGCTGTTAGCTGTAGCTGTTAGCTATCTAATGTTAGCTGTAGCTGTTAGCTGTAGCTGTTAGCTGTGTAATGTTATCTGTAGGTGTTAGTTGTGTAGCTGAAGCTGTTAGCCATGTTATGTTAGCTGTATCTGTTAGCTGTGTAATGTTAGCTGTGTAGTTGTTAGCTGTAGCTGCTAGCTATGTAATGTTAGCTGTAGCTGTTAGCTGTGTAAAGTTAGCTGTGTAGCTGAAGCTGTTAGCCATGTAACGTTAGCTGTATCTGTTAGCTGTGTAATGTTAGCTGTGTAGCTGTTAGCTGTAGCTGCTAGCTGTGTAATGTTAGCTGTAGCTGTTAGCTGTGTAAAGTTAGCTGTAGCTGTTAGCTGTGTCATGTTATCTGTAGCTGTTAGCTGTGTAAGGTTAGTTGTAATAATAATAAATAATAGATTTTATTCATAATGCACTTTACATTTGAATACAAATCTCAAAGTGCACAGCACAAAGTAGTTGTCTCGCTGTTAGCTGTGTAACGTTAGCTGTGTAGCTGAAGCTGTTAGCCATGTAACGTAAGCTGTAGCTGTTAGCTGTGTAAGGTTAGTTGTGTAGCTGTTAGCTGTAGCTGTTAGCTGTGTAAGGTTAGTTTTAGCTGTTAGCTGTGTAAGGTTAGTTGTGTAGGTGTTAGCTGTGTAACGTTAGCTGTAGCTGTTAGCTGTGTAATGTTAGTTGTGTACCTGTGGCTGCCAGCTGTGTAATGTTAGCTGTAGCTGTTAGCTGTAGCTGTTTGGTGTGTAAGGTTAGCTGTAGCTTTTAGCTATGTAAGGTTAGCTGTAGCTGTTAGCTGTGTAATGTTAGCTGTGTAGCTGTAGCTGTAGCCGTTAGCTGTAGCTGTTAGGTGTGTAAGGTTAGCTGTAGCTGTTAGCTATGTAAGGTTAGCTGTAGCTGTTAGCTGTAGCTGTTAGCTGTCTAATGTTAGCTGTAGCTGTTAGCTGTAGCTGTTAGCTGTGTATTGTTATCTGTAGGTGTTAGTTGTGTAGCTGAAGCTGTAAGCCATGTAACGTTAGCTGTATCTGTTAGCTGTGTCATGTTATCTGTAGCTGTTAGCTGTGTAAGGTTAGTTGTAATAATAATAAATAATAGATTTTATTCATAATGCACTTTACATTTGAATACAAATCTCAAAGTGCACAGCACAAAGTAGTTGTCTCGCTGTTAGCTGTGTAACGTTAGCTGTGTAGCTGAAGCTGTTAGCCATGTAACGTTAGCTGTATCTGTTAGCTGTGTAATGTTAGCTGTGTAGTTGTTAGCTGTAGCTGCTAGCTGTGTAATGTTAGCTGTAGCTGTTAGCTGTAGCTGCTAGCTAAGTAATGTTAGCTGTAGCTGTTAGCTGTGTAAAGTTAGCTGTAGCTGTTAGCTGTAGCTGTTAGCTGTGTAAGGTTAGCTGTAGCTGTTAGCTGTGTCATGTTATCTGTAGCCGTTAGCTGTAGCTGTTAGGTGTGTAAGGTTAGCTGTAGCTGTTAGCTATGTAAGGTTAGCTGTAGCTGTTAGCTGTAGCTGTTAGCTATCTAAAGTTAGCTGTAGCTGTTAGCTGTAGCTGTTAGCTGTGTAATGTTATCTGTAGGTGTTAGTTGTGTAGCTGAAGCTGTTAGCCATGTAATGTTAGCTGTATCTGTTAGCTGTGTAATGTTAGCTGTGTAGTTGTTAGCTGTAGCTGCTAGCTATGTAATGTTAGCTGTAGCTGTTAGCTGTGTAAAGTTAGCTGTAGCTGTTAGCTGTAGCTGTTAGCTGTGTAAGGTTAGCTGTAGCTGTTAGTTGTCTAATGTTAGCTGTAGCTGTTAGCTGTAGCTGTTAGCTGTGTATTGTTATCTGTAGGTGTTAGTTGTGTAGCTGAAGCTGTTAGCCATGTAACGTTAGCTGTATCTGTTAGCTGTGTAATGTTAGCTGTGTAGCTGTTAGCTGTAGCTGTTAGCTGTGTAAAGTTAGCTGTAGCTGTTAGCTGTGTCATGTTATCTGTAGCTGTTAGCTGTGTAAGGTTAGTTGTAATAATAATAAATAATAGATTTTATTCATAATGCACTTTACATTTGAATACAAATCTCAAAGTGCACAGCACAAAGTAGTTGTCTCGCTGTTAGCTGTGTAACGTTAGCTGTGTAGCTGAAGCTGTTAGCCATGTAACGTTAGCTGTATCTGTTAGCTGTGTAATGTTAGCTGTGTAGTTGTTAGCTGTAGCTGCTAGCTGTGTAATGTTAGCTGTAGCTGTTAGCTGTAGCTGCTAGCTAAGTAATGTTAGCTGTAGCTGTTAGCTGTGTAAAGTTAGCTGTAGCTGTTAGCTGTAGCTGTTAGCTGTGTAAGGTTAGCTGTAGCTGTTAGCTGTGTCATGTTATCTGTAGCCGTTAGCTGTAGCTGTTAGGTGTGTAAGGTTAGCTGTAGCTGTTAGCTATGTAAGGTTAGCTGTAGCTGTTAGCTGTAGCTGTTAGCTATCTAAAGTTAGCTGTAGCTGTTAGCTGTAGCTGTTAGCTGTGTAATGTTATCTGTAGGTGTTAGTTGTGTAGCTGAAGCTGTTAGCCATGTAATGTTAGCTGTATCTGTTAGCTGTGTAATGTTAGCTGTGTAGTTGTTAGCTGTAGCTGCTAGCTATGTAATGTTAGCTGTAGCTGTTAGCTGTGTAAAGTTAGCTGTAGCTGTTAGCTGTAGCTGTTAGCTGTGTAAGGTTAGCTGTAGCTGTTAGTTGTCTAATGTTAGCTGTAGCTGTTAGCTGTAGCTGTTAGCTGTGTATTGTTATCTGTAGGTGTTAGTTGTGTAGCTGAAGCTGTTAGCCATGTAACGCTAGCTGTATCTGTTAGCTGTGTAATGTTAGCTGTGTAGCTGTTAGCTGTAGCTGTTAGCTGTGTAAAGTTAGCTGTAGCTGTTAGCTGTGTCATGTTATCTGTAGCTGTTAGCTGTGTAAGGTTAGTTGTAATAATAATAAATAATAGATTTTATTCATAATGCACTTTACATTTGAATACAAATCTCAAAGTGCACAGCACAAAGTAGTTGTCTCGCTGTTAGCTGTGTAACGTTAGCTGTGTAGCTGAAGCTGTTAGCCATGTAACGTAAGCTGTAGCTGTTAGCTGTGTAAGGTTAGTTGTGTAGCTGTTAGCTGTAGCTGTTAGCTGTGTAAGGTTAGTTTTAGCTGTTAGCTGTGTAAGGTTAGTTGTGTAGGTGTTAGCTGTGTAACGTTAGCTGTAGCTGTTAGCTGTGTAATGTTAGTTGTGTACCTGTGGTTGCCAGCTGTGTAATGTCAGCTGTAGCTGTTAGCTGTAGCTGTTTGGTGTGTAAGGTTAGCTGTGGCTTTTAGCTATGTAAGGTTAGCTGTAGCTGTTAGCTGTGTAATGTTAGCTGTGTAGCTGTAGCTGTAGCCGTTAGCTGTAGCTGTTAGGTGTGTAAGGTTAGCTGTAGCTGTAGCTGTAGCCGTTAGCTGTAGATGTTAGGTGTGTAAGGTTAGCTGTAGCTGTTAGCTATGTAAGGTTAGCTGTAGCTGTTAGCTGTAGCTGTTAGCTGTCTAATGTTAGCTGTAGCTGTTAGCTGTAGCTGTTAGCTGTGTATTGTTATCTGTAGGTGTTAGTTGTGTAGCTGAAGCTGTTAGCCATGTAACGTTAGCTGTATCTGTTAGCTGTGTAAGGTTAGCTGTAGCTGTTAGCTGTCTAATGTTAGCTGTAGCTGTTAGCTGTAGCTGTTAGCTGTGTATTGTTATCTGTAGGTGTTAGTTGTGTAGCTGAAGCTGTTAGCCATGTAACGTTAGCTGTATCTGTTAGCTGTGTAATGTTAGCTGTGTAGCTGTTAGCTGTAGCTGTTAGCTGTGTAAAGTTAGCTGTAGCTGTTAGCTGTGTCATGTTATCTGTAGCTGTTAGCTGTGTAAGGTTAGTTGTAATAATAATAAATAATAGATTTTATTCATAATGCACTTTACATTTGAATACAAATCTCAAAGTGCACAGCACAAAGTAGTTGTCTCGCTGTTAGCTGTGTAACGTTAGCTGTGTAGCTGAAGCTGTTAGCCATGTAACGTAAGCTGTAGCTGTTAGCTGTGTAAGGTTAGTTGTGTAGCTGTTAGCTGTAGCTATTCCATACATTCTAACTTTCATTCCATGCATTCACACTTTCATTCCACACATTCCAACATTCATTCCAAGTATTCCAACTTTCATTCCAAACATTCCAACTTGCATTCTATACATTCCAACTTGCATTCCAAACATTCCAACTTGCATTCTATACATTCCAACTTGCATTCCAAACATTCCAACTTTCATTCCACACATTCCAACATTCATTCCAAGTATTCCAACTTTCATTCCAAACATTCCAACTTGCATTCTATACATTCCAATTTTCATTCCACACATTCCAACATTCATTCCACACATTCCAACATTCATTCAAAGTATTCCAACTTTCATTCCAAACATTCCAACTTGTATTCCACACATTCCAACATTCATTCCACACATTCCAAAATTCATTCCAGACATTCCAACTTGCATTCCATTCATTCCAACTTTCATTCTATGCATTCACACTTTCATTCCACACATTCCAACATTCATTCCAAGTATTCCAACACTCATTCCAAACATTCCAACTTTCATTCTACACATTCCAACATCCATTCCAAGTATTCCAACTTTCATTCCAAACATTCCAACTTGCATTTTATACATTCCAACTTGCATTCCAAACATTCCAACTTGCATTTTATACATTCCAACTTGCATTCCAAACATTCCAACTTTCATTCCACACATTCCAAAATTCATTCCAGACATTCCAACTTGCATTCCATACATTCCAACTTTCGTTCTATGCATTCAAACTTTCATTCCACACATTCCAACATTCATTCCAAGTATTCCAACTTTCATTCCAAACATTCCAACTTGCATTCTATACATTCCAATTTTCATTCCACACATTCCAACATTCATTCCAAGTATTCCAACACTCATTCCAAGTATTCCAACTTTCATTCCAAACATTCCAACTTTCATTCCACACATTCCAACATTCATTCCACACATTCCAAAATTCATTCCAGACATTCCAACTCGCATTCCATACATTCCAACTTTCATTCTATGCATTCAAACTTTCATTCCACACATTCCAACATTCATTCCAAGTATTCCAACTTTCATTCCAAACATTCCAACTTGCATTCTATACATTCCAATTTTCATTCCAGACATTCCAACTTGCATTCTATGAATTCAAACTTGCATTCTACACATTCCAACTTTCATTCCACACATTCCAACATTCATTCCAAGTATACCAATTGTCTTTACAAACATTCCAACTTGCATTCTATACATTCCAACTTGCATTCTATGCATTCACACTTTCATTCCACACATTCCAACATTCATTCCAAGTATTCCAACTTTCATTCCTAACATTCCAACTTTCATTCCATACATTCCAAATTTCATTTCAGACATTCCAACTTTCATTCTATGCATTCAAACTTTCATTCCAAACATTCCAACTTTCATTCTACAAATTCCAACTTTCATTCTACAAATTCCAACTTTCATTCCACACATTCCAACATTCATTCCAAACTTTCCAACTTGCATTCCATACATTCCAATTTTCATTCCAGACATTCCAACTTTCATTCTATGCATTCAAACTTTCATTCCAAACATTCCAACTTTCATTCTATGCATTCACACTATCATTCCACACATTCCAAAACTCATTCCAAACATTCCAACTTCCATTCTATGCATTCCAACTTCCATTCTATGCATTCCAACTTTCATTCTACACATTCCAACATTCATTCCAAGTATTCCAACTTTCATTCCAAACATTCCAACTTGCATTCTATACATTCCAATTTTCATTCCACACATTCCAACATTCATTCCATACATTCCAACTTTCATTCTATGCATTCAAACTTTCATTCCACACATTCCAACATTCATTCCAAGTATTCCATCACTCATTCCAAACATTCCAACTTGCATTCCATACATTCCAATTTTCATTCCAGACATTCCAACTTTCATTCTATGCATTCAAACTTTCATTCCAAACATTCCAACTTTCATTCTACACATTCCAACTTTCATTCCACACATTCCAACATTCATTCCAAGTATACCAACTGTCTTTACAAACATTCCAACTTTCATTCTATGCATTCACACTTTCATTCCACACATTCCAAAACTCATTCCAAACATTCCAACTTCCATTCTATGCATTCCAACTTCCATTCTATGCATTCCAACTTTCATTCTACACATTCCAACATTCATTCCAAGTATTCCAACTTTCATTCCAAACATTCCAACTTGCATTCTATACATTCCAATTTTCATTCCACACATTCCAACATTCATTCCATACATTCCAACTTTCATTCTATGCATTCAAACTTTCATTCCACACATTCCAACATTCATTCCAAGTATTCCATCACTCATTCCAAACATTCCAACTTGCATTCCATACATTCCAATTTTCATTCCAGACATTCCAACTTTCATTCTATGCATTCAAACTTTCATTCCAAACATTCCAACTTTCATTCTACACATTCCAACATTCATTCCAGACATTCCAACTTGCATTCCATACATTCCAACTTTCATTCTATGCATTCACACTTTCATTCCACACATTCCAACACTCATTCCAAACATTCCAACTTCCATTCTATGCATTCCAACTTTCATTCTACACATTCCAACATTCATTCCAAGTATTCCAACTTTCATTCCAAACATTCCAAATTGCATTCTATACATTCCAACTTGCATTCTATGCATTCAAACTTTCATTCCAAACATTCCAACTTTCATTCTACACATTCCAACATTCATTCCAAGTATTCCAACTTTCATTCTACACATTCCAACATTCATTCCAAGTATTCCAACTTGCATTCTATACATTCCATCTTGCATTCCAAACATTCCAACTTTCATTCCACACATTCCAACATTCATTCCACACATTCCAAAATTCATTCCAGACATTCAAACTTTCATTCCACACATTCCAACATTCATTCCACACATTCCAACATTCATTCCACACATTCCAACACTCATTCCAAACATTCCAACTTCCATTCTATGCATTCCAACTTTCATTCCAAACATTCCATATTGCATTCTATACATTCCAACTTGCATTCTATGCATTCAAACTTTCATTTCAAACATTCCAACTTTCATTCCACACATTCCAACATTCATTCCAAGTATTCCAACTTTCATTCCAAACATTCCAACTTGCATTCTATACATTCCAATTTTCATTCCACACATTCCAACATTCATTCCACACATTCCAACATTCATTCCATACATTCCAACTTTCATTCTATGCATTCAAACTTTCATTCCACACATTCCAACATTCATTCCAAGTATTCCATCACTCATTCCAAAAATTCCAACTTGCATTCCATACATTCCAATTTTCATTCCAAACATTCCAACTTGCATTCTATACATTCCAATTTTCATTCCACACATTCCAACATTCATTCCATACATTCCAACTTTCATTCTATGCATTCAAACTTTCATTCCACACATTCCAACATTCATTCCAAGTATTCCATCACTCATTCCAAACATTCCAACTTGCATTCCATACATTCCAATTTTCATTCCAGACATTCCAACTTTCATTCTATGCATTCAAACTTTCATTCCAAACATTCCAACTTTCATTCTACACATTCCAACTTTCATTCCACACATTCCAACATTCATTCCAAGTATACCAACTGTCTTTACAAACATTCCAACTTTCATTCTATGCATTCACACTTTCATTCCACACATTCCAAAACTCATTCCAAACATTCCAACTTCCATTCTATGAATTCCAACTTCCATTCTATGCATTCCAACTTTCATTCTACACATTCCAACATTCATTCCAAGTATTCCAACTTTCATTCCAAACATTCCAACTTGCATTCTATACATTCCAATTTTCATTCCACACATTCCAACATTCATTCCATACATTCCAACTTTCATTCTATGCATTCAAACTTTCATTCCACACATTCCAACATTCATTCCAAGTATTCCATCACTCATTCCAAACATTCCAACTTGCATTCCATACATTCCAATTTTCATTCCAGACATTCCAACTTTCATTCTATGCATTCAAACTTTCATTCCAAACATTCCAACTTTCATTCTACACATTCCAACATTCATTCCAGACATTCCAACTTGCATTCCATACATTCCAACTTTCATTCTATGCATTCAAACTTTCATTCCAAACATTCCAACTTTCATTCTACACATTCCAACATTCATTCCAGACATTCCAACTTGCATTCCATACATTCCAACTTTCATTCTATGCATTCACACTTTCATTCCACACATTCCAACACTCATTCCAAACATTCCAACTTCCATTCTATGCATTCCAACTTTCATTCTACACATTCCAACATTCATTCCAAGTATTCCAACTTTCATTCCAAACATTCCAAATTGCATTCTATACATTCCAACTTGCATTCTATGCATTCAAACTTTCATTCCAAACATTTCAACTTTCATTCTACACATTCCAACATTCATTCCAAGTATTCCAACTTTCATTCTACACATTCCAACATTCATTCCAAGTATTCCAACTTGCATTCTATACATTCCATCTTGCATTCCAAACATTCCAACTTTCATTCCAAACATTCCAACATTCATTCCACACATTCCAAAATTCATTCCAGACATTCAAACTTTCATTCCACACATTCCAACATTCATTCCACCCATTCCAACATTCATTCCACACATTCCAACACTCATTCCAAACATTCCAACTTCCATTCTATGCATTCCAACTTTCATTCCAAACATTCCATATTGCATTCTATACATTCCAACTTGCATTCTATGCATTCAAACTTTCATTTCAAACATTCCAACTTTCATTCCACACATTCCAACATTCATTCCAAGTATTCCAACTTTCATTCCAAACATTCCAACTTGCATTCTATACATTCCAATTTTCATTCCACACATTCCAACATTCATTCCACACATTCCAACATTCATTCCATACATTCCAACTTTCATTCTATGCATTCAAACTTTCATTCCACACATTCCAACATTCATTCCAAGTATTCCATCACTCATTCCAAAAATTCCAACTTGCATTCCATACATTCCAATTTTCATTCCAAACATTCCAACTTTCATTCCACACATTCCAACATTCATTCCAAGTATTCCAACTTTCATTCCAAACATTCCAACTTGCATTCTATGCATTCCAACTTTCATTCCAAACATTCCATATTGCATTCTATACATTCCAACTTGCATTCTATGCATTCAAACTTTCATTCCAAACATTCCAACTTTCATTCCACACATTCCAACATTCATTCCAAGTATTCCAACTTTCATTCCAAACATTCCAACTTGCATTCTATACATTCCAATTTTCATTCCACACATTCCAACATTCATTCCACACATTCCAACATTCATTCCATACATTCCAACTTTCATTCTATGCATTCAAATTTTCATTCCACACATTCCAACATTCATTCCAAGTATTCCATCACTCATTCCAAAAATTCCAACTTGCATTCCATACATTCCAATTTTCATTCCAAACATTCCAACTTTCATTCCACACATTCCAACATTCATTCCAAGTATTCCAACTTTGATTCCAAACATTCCAACTTGCATTCTATACATTCCAATTTTCATTCCACACATTCCAACATTCCACACATTCCAACATTCATTCCATACATTCCAACTTTCATTCTATGCATTCAAACTTTCATTCCACACATTCCAACATTCATTCCAAGTATTCCAACACTCATTCCAACTTGCATTCTATGCATTCCAACTTGCATTCTATGCATTCCAATTTTTATTCTATGCATTCCAACTTTCATTCTACACATTCCAACATTCATTCCAAGTATTCCAACTTTCATTCCAAACATTCCAACTTGCATTCCATACATTCCAATTTTCATTCCAGACATTCCAACTTGCATTCTACACATTCCAACTTTCATTCCACACATTCCAACTTTCATTCCACACATTCCAACACTCATTCCAAACATTCCAACTTCCATTCTATGCATTCCAACTTTCATTCTACACATTCCAACATTCATTCCACACATTCCAACATTCATTCCATACATTCCAACTTTCATTCTATGCATTCAAACTTTCATTCCACACATTCCAACATTCATTCCAAGTATTCCAACACTCATTCCAAACATTCCAACTTGCATTCTATGCATTCCAACTTGCATTCTATGCATTCCAATTTTTATTCTATGCATTCCAACTTTCATTCTACACATTCCAACATTCATTCCAAGTATTCCAACTTTCATTCCATACATTCCAACTTGCATTCCATACATTCCAATTTTCATTCCAGACATTCCAACTTGCATTCTACACATTCCAACTTTCATTCCACACATTCCAACTTTCATTCCACACATTCCAACACTCATTCCAAACATTCCAACTTCCATTCTATGCATTCCAACTTTCATTCTACACATTCCAACATTCATCCCAGACATTCCAACTTTCATTCTATGCATTCAAACTTTCATTCCAAACATTCCAACTTGCATTCCATACATTCCAATTTTCATTCCAGACATTCCAACTTGCATTCTACACATTCCAACTTTCATTCCACACATTCCAACTTTCATTCCACACATTCCAACACTCATTCCAAACATTCCAACTTCCATTCTATGCATTCCAACTTTCATTCTACACATTCCAACATTCATCCCAGACATTCCAACTTTCATTCTATGCATTCAAACTTTCATTCCAAACATTCCAACTTGCATTCTATACATTCCAACGTGCATTCCAAACATTCCAAACATTCCAACTTGCATTCCAAACATTCCAACTTTCATTCCAAACATTCCAACTTGCATTCTATGCATCCCAACTTCCATTCCAAACATTCCAACATTCATTACAAGTATTCCAACTTTCATTCCAAACATTCCAACTTGTATTCCATACATTCCAATTTTCATTCCAGACATTCCAACTTTCATTCTATGCATTCATACTTTCATTCCAAACATTCCAACTTTCATTCTACACATTCCAATATTCATTCCAAGTATTCCAACTTTCATTCCAAACATTCCAACTTGCATTCTATACATTCGAACTTTCATTCCACACATTCCAACATTCATTCCAAACATTCCAATTTTTATTCTATGCATTCCAACTTTCATTCTACACATTCCAACATTCATTCCAAGTATTCCAACTTTCATTCCAAACATTCCAACTTGCATTCCATACATTCCAATTTTCATTCCAGACATTCCAACTTGCATTCTACACATTCCAACTTTCATTCCACACATTCCAACTTTCATTCCACACATTCCAACACTCATTCCAAACATTCCAACTTCCATTCTATGCATTCCAACTTTCATTCTACACATTCCAACATTCATCCCAGACATTCCAACTTTCATTCTATGCATTCAAACTTTCATTCCAAACATTCCAACTTGCATTCTATACATTCCAACGTGCATTCCAAACATTCCAAACATTCCAACTTGCATTCCAAACATTCCAACTTTCATTCCAAACATTCCAACTTGCATTCTATGTATCCCAACTTCCATTCCACACATTCCAACATTCATTACAAGTATTCCAACTTTCATTCCAAACATTCCAACTTGTATTCCATACATTCCAATTTTCATTCCAGACATTCCAACTTTCATTCTATGCATTCATACTTTCATTCCAAACATTCCAACTTTCATTCTACACATTCCGATATTCATTCCAAGTATTCCAACTTTCATTCCAAACATTCCAACTTGCATTCTATACATTCCAACTTTCATTCCACACATTCCAACATTCATTCCAAACATTCCAACTTGCATTCTATGCATCCCAACTTCCATTCCACACATTCCAACATTCATTCCAAGTATTCCAACTTTCATTCCAAACATTGCAAATTGCATTCTATGCATTCCAACTTGCATTCTATGCATTCCAATTTTCATTCCACACATTCCAACATTCATTCCAAACATTCCAAAATTCATTCCACACATTCCAACGTGCATTCCATACATTCCAACTTTCATTCTATGCATTCAAACTTTCATTCCACACATTCCAACATTCATTCCAAGTATTCCAACTTGCATTCTATATATTCCAACTTCCATTCCAAACATTCCAACATTCATTCCAAGTATTCTAACACTCATTCCAAACATTCCAACTTCCATTCTATGCATTCCAACTTTCATTCTACACATTCCAACATTCATTCCAAGTATTCCAACTTTCATTCCAAACATTCGAACTTGCATTTTATACATTCCAACATTCATTCCAAGTATTCCAACTTTCATTCCACACATTCCAACATTCATTCCAAACATTCCAACTTGCATTCCATACATTCCAATTTTCATTCCAGACATTCCAACTTTCATTCTATGCATTCAAACTTTCATTCCAAACATTCCAACTTTCATTCTACACATTCCAACATTCATTCCAAGTATTCCAACTTTCATTCCAAACATTCCAACTTGCATTACAAACATTCCAACTTTCATTCTATGCATTCCAACTTTCATTCTACACATTCCAACATTCATTCCAAGTATTCCAACTTTTATTCCAAACATTCCATCTTGCATTCCATACATTCCAATTTTCATTCCAGACATTCCAACTTTCATTCTATGCATTCAAACTTTTATTCCAAACATTCCAACTTGCATTCCATACATTCCAACTTTCATTCTATGCATTCACATTTTCATTCCACACATTCCAACATTCATTCTATACATTCCAACTTGCATTCCAAACATTCCAACTTTCATTCCACACATTCCAACTTTCATTCCAAGTATTCCAACTTTCATTCCAAACATTCCAACTTGCATTCCATACATTCCAATTTTCATTCCAGACATTCCAACTTGCATTCTACACATTCCAACTTTCATTCCACACATTCCAACTTTGATTCCACACATTCCAACACTCATTCCAAACATTCCAACTTCCATTCTATGCATTCCAACTTTCATTCTACACATTCCAACATTCATCCCAGACATTCCAACTTTCATTCTATGCATTCAAACTTTCATTCCAAACATTCCAACTTGCATTCCATACATTCCAATTTTCATTCCAGACATTCCAACTTGCATTCTACACATTCCAACTTTCATTCCACACATTCCAACTTTCATTCCACACATTCCAACACTCATTCCAAACATTCCAACTTCCATTCTATGCATTCCAACTTTCATTCTACACATTCCAACATTCATCCCAGACATTCCAACTTTCATTCTATGCATTCAAACTTTCATTCCAAACATTCCAACTTGCATTCTATACATTCCAACGTGCATTCCAAACATTCCAAACATTCCAACTTGCATTCCAAACATTCCAACTTTCATTCCAAACATTCCAACTTGCATTCTATGCATCCCAACTTCCATTCCAAACATTCCAACATTCATTACAAGTATTCCAACTTTCATTCCAAACATTCCAACTTGTATTCCATACATTCCAATTTTCATTCCAGACATTCCAACTTTCATTCTATGCATTCATACTTTCATTCCAAACATTCCAACTTTCATTCTACACATTCCAATATTCATTCCAAGTATTCCAACTTTCATTCCAAACATTCCAACTTGCATTCTATACATTCGAACTTTCATTCCACACATTCCAACATTCATTCCAAACATTCCAATTTTTATTCTATGCATTCCAACTTTCATTCTACACATTCCAACATTCATTCCAAGTATTCCAACTTTCATTCCAAACATTCCAACTTGCATTCCATACATTCCAATTTTCATTCCAGACATTCCAACTTGCATTCTACACATTCCAACTTTCATTCCACACATTCCAACTTTCATTCCACACATTCCAACACTCATTCCAAACATTCCAACTTCCATTCTATGCATTCCAACTTTCATTCTACACATTCCAACATTCATCCCAGACATTCCAACTTTCATTCTATGCATTCAAACTTTCATTCCAAACATTCCAACTTGCATTCTATACATTCCAACGTGCATTCCAAACATTCCAAACATTCCAACTTGCATTCCAAACATTCCAACTTTCATTCCAAACATTCCAACTTGCATTCTATGTATCCCAACTTCCATTCCACACATTCCAACATTCATTACAAGTATTCCAACTTTGATTCCAAACATTCCAACTTGCATTCTATACATTCCAATTTTCATTCCACACATTCCAACATTCATTCCACACATTCCAACATTCATTCCATACATTCCAACTTTCATTCTATGCATTCAAACTTTCATTCCACACATTCCAACATTCATTCCAAGTATTCCAACACTCATTCCAAACATTCCAACTTGCATTCTATGCATTCCAACTTGCATTCTATGCATTCCAATTTTTATTCTATGCATTCCAACTTTCATTCTACACATTCCAACATTCATTCCAAGTATTCCAACTTTCATTCCAAACATTCCAACTTGCATTCCATACATTCCAATTTTCATTCCAGACATTCCAACTTGCATTCTACACATTCCAACTTTCATTCCACACATTCCAACTTTCATTCCACACATTCCAACACTCATTCCAAACATTCCAACTTCCATTCTATGCATTCCAACTTTCATTCTACACATTCAAACATTCATTCCACACATTCCAACATTCATTCCATACATTCCAACTTTCATTCTATGCATTCAAACTTTCATTCCACACATTCCAACATTCATTCCAAGTATTCCAACACTCATTCCAAACATTCCAACTTGCATTCTATGCATTCCAACTTGCATTCTATGCATTCCAATTTTGATTCTATGCATTCCAACTTTCATTCTACACATTCCAACATTCATTCCAAGTATTCCAACTTTCATTCCAAACATTCCAACTTGCATTCCATACATTCCAATTTTCATTCCAGACATTCCAACTTGCATTCTACACATTCAAACTTTCATTCCACACATTCCAACATTCATTCCAAGTATTCCAACACTCATTCCAAACATTCCAACTTGCATTCTATGCATTCCAACTTGCATTCTATGCATTCCAATTTTGATTCTATGCATTCCAACTTTCATTCTACACATTCCAACATTCATTCCAAGTATTCCAACTTTCATTCCAAACATTCCAACTTGCATTCCATACATTCCAATTTTCATTCCAGACATTCCAACTTGCATTCTACACATTCCAACTTTCATTCCACACATTCCAACTTTGATTCCACACATTCCAACACTCATTCCAAACATTCCAACTTCCATTCTATGCATTCCAACTTTCATTCTACACATTCCAACATTCATCCCAGACATTCCAACTTTCATTCTATGCATTCAAACTTTCATTCCAAACATTCCAACTTGCATTCCATACATTCCAATTTTCATTCCAGACATTCCAACTTGCATTCTACACATTCCAACTTTCATTCCACACATTCCAACTTTCATTCCACACATTCCAACACTCATTCCAAACATTCCAACTTCCATTCTATGCATTCCAACTTTCATTCTACACATTCCAACATTCATCCCAGACATTCCAACTTTCATTCTATGCATTCAAACTTTCATTCCAAACATTCCAACTTGCATTCTATACATTCCAACGTGCATTCCAAACATTCCAAACATTCCAACTTGCATTCCAAACATTCCAACTTTCATTCCAAACATTCCAACTTGCATTCTATGCATCCCAACTTCCATTCCAAACATTCCAACATTCATTACAAGTATTCCAACTTTCATTCCAAACATTCCAACTTGTATTCCATACATTCCAATTTTCATTCCAGACATTCCAACTTTCATTCTATGCATTCATACTTTCATTCCAAACATTCCAACTTTCATTCTACACATTCCAATATTCATTCCAAGTATTCCAACTTTCATTCCAAACATTCCAACTTGCATTCTATACATTCGAACTTTCATTCCACACATTCCAACATTCATTCCAAACATTCCAATTTTTATTCTATGCATTCCAACTTTCATTCTACACATTCCAACATTCATTCCAAGTATTCCAACTTTCATTCCAAACATTCCAACTTGCATTCCATACATTCCAATTTTCATTCCAGACATTCCAACTTGCATTCTACACATTCCAACTTTCATTCCACACATTCCAACTTTCATTCCACACATTCCAACACTCATTCCAAACATTCCAACTTCCATTCTATGCATTCCAACTTTCATTCTACACATTCCAACATTCATCCCAGACATTCCAACTTTCATTCTATGCATTCAAACTTTCATTCCAAACATTCCAACTTGCATTCTATACATTCCAACGTGCATTCCAAACATTCCAAACATTCCAACTTGCATTCCAAACATTCCAACTTTCATTCCAAACATTCCAACTTGCATTCTATGTATCCCAACTTCCATTCCACACATTCCAACATTCATTACAAGTATTCCAACTTTCATTCCAAACATTCCAACTTGTATTCCATACATTCCAATTTTCATTCCAGACATTCCAACTTTCATTCTATGCATTCATACTTTCATTCCAAACATTCCAACTTTCATTCTACACATTCCGATATTCATTCCAAGTATTCCAACTTTCATTCCAAACATTCCAACTTGCATTCTATACATTCCAACTTTCATTCCACACATTCCAACATTCATTCCAAACATTCCAACTTGCATTCTATGCATCCCAACTTCCATTCCACACATTCCAACATTCATTCCAAGTATTCCAACTTTCATTCCAAACATTGCAAATTGCATTCTATGCATTCCAACTTGCATTCTATGCATTCCAATTTTCATTCCACACATTCCAACATTCATTCCAAACATTCCAAAATTCATTCCACACATTCCAACGTGCATTCCATACATTCCAACTTTCATTCTATGCATTCAAACTTTCATTCCACACATTCCAACATTCATTCCAAGTATTCCAACTTGCATTCTATATATTCCAACTTCCATTCCAAACATTCCAACATTCATTCCAAGTATTCTAACACTCATTCCAAACATTCCAACTTCCATTCTATGCATTCCAACTTTCATTCTACACATTCCAACATTCATTCCAAGTATTCCAACTTTCATTCCAAACATTCGAACTTGCATTTTATACATTCCAACATTCATTCCAAGTATTCCAACTTTCATTCCACACATTCCAACATTCATTCCAAACATTCCAACTTGCATTCCATACATTCCAATTTTCATTCCAGACATTCCAACTTTCATTCTATGCATTCAAACTTTCATTCCAAACATTCCAACTTTCATTCTACACATTCCAACATTCATTCCAAGTATTCCAACTTTCATTCCAAACATTCCAACTTGCATTACAAACATTCCAACTTTCATTCTATGCATTCCAACTTTCATTCTACACATTCCAACATTCATTCCAAGTATTCCAACTTTTATTCCAAACATTCCATCTTGCATTCCATACATTCCAATTTTCATTCCAGACATTCCAACTTTCATTCTATGCATTCAAACTTTTATTCCAAACATTCCAACTTGCATTCCATACATTCCAACTTTCATTCTATGCATTCACATTTTCATTCCACACATTCCAACATTCATTCTATACATTCCAACTTGCATTCCAAACATTCCAACTTTCATTCCACACATTCCAACTTTCATTCCAGACATTCCAACTTACATTCCATTCATTCCAACTTTCATTCTATGCATTCACACTTTCATTCCACACATTCCAACATTCATTCCAAGTATTCCAACACTCATTCCAAACATTCCAACTTTCATTCTACACATTCCAACTTTCATTCCACACATTCCAACATTCATTCCAAACATTCCAACTTGCATTCCATACATTCCAACTTTCATTCTATGCATTCAAACTTTCATTCCACACATTCCAACATTCATTCCAAGTATTCCAACTTTCATTCCAAACATTCCAACTTTCATTCTATGCATTCACATTTTCATTCCACACATCCCAACATTCATTCTATACATTCCAACTTGCATTCCAAACATTCCAACTTTCATTCCACACATTCCAACTTTCATTCCAGACATTCCAACTTACATTCCACACATTCCAACATTCATTCCAGACATTCCAACTTGCATTCCATACATTCCAACTTTCATTCTATGCATTCACACTTTCATTCCACACATTCCAACACTCATTCCAAACATTCCAACTTCCATTCTATGCATTCCAACTTTCATTCTACACATTCCAACATTCATTCCAAGTATTCCAACTTTCATTCCAAACATTCCAAATTGCATTCTATACATTCCAACTTGCATTCTATGCATTCAAACTTTCATTCCAAACATTCCAACTTTCATTCTACACATTCCAACATTCATTCCAAGTATTCCAACTTTCATTCTACACATTCCAACATTCATTCCAAGTATTCCAACTTGCATTCTATACATTCCATCTTGCATTCCAAACATTCCAACTTTCATTCCACACATTCCAACATTCATTCCACACATTCCAAAATTCATTCCAGACATTCAAACTTTCATTCCACACATTCCAACATTCATTCCACACATTCCAACATTCATTCCACACATTCCAACACTCATTCCAAACATTCCAACTTCCATTCTATGCATTCCAACTTTCATTCCAAACATTCCATATTGCATTCTATACATTCCAACTTGCATTCTATGCATTCAAACTTTCATTTCAAACATTCCAACTTTCATTCCACACATTCCAACATTCATTCCAAGTATTCCAACTTTCATTCCAAACATTCCAACTTGCATTCTATACATTCCAATTTTCATTCCACACATTCCAACATTCATTCCACACATTCCAACATTCATTCCATACATTCCAACTTTCATTCTATGCATTCAAACTTTCATTCCACACATTCCAACATTCATTCCAAGTATTCCATCACTCATTCCAAAAATTCCAACTTGCATTCCATACATTCCAATTTTCATTCCAAACATTCCAACTTGCATTCTATACATTCCAATTTTCATTCCACACATTCCAACATTCATTCCATACATTCCAACTTTCATTCTATGCATTCAAACTTTCATTCCACACATTCCAACATTCATTCCAAGTATTCCATCACTCATTCCAAACATTCCAACTTGCATTCCATACATTCCAATTTTCATTCCAGACATTCCAACTTTCATTCTATGCATTCAAACTTTCATTCCAAACATTCCAACTTTCATTCTACACATTCCAACTTTCATTCCACACATTCCAACATTCATTCCAAGTATACCAACTGTCTTTACAAACATTCCAACTTTCATTCTATGCATTCACACTTTCATTCCACACATTCCAAAACTCATTCCAAACATTCCAACTTCCATTCTATGAATTCCAACTTCCATTCTATGCATTCCAACTTTCATTCTACACATTCCAACATTCATTCCAAGTATTCCAACTTTCATTCCAAACATTCCAACTTGCATTCTATACATTCCAATTTTCATTCCACACATTCCAACATTCATTCCATACATTCCAACTTTCATTCTATGCATTCAAACTTTCATTCCACACATTCCAACATTCATTCCAAGTATTCCATCACTCATTCCAAACATTCCAACTTGCATTCCATACATTCCAATTTTCATTCCAGACATTCCAACTTTCATTCTATGCATTCAAACTTTCATTCCAAACATTCCAACTTTCATTCTACACATTCCAACATTCATTCCAGACATTCCAACTTGCATTCCATACATTCCAACTTTCATTCTATGCATTCAAACTTTCATTCCAAACATTCCAACTTTCATTCTACACATTCCAACATTCATTCCAGACATTCCAACTTGCATTCCATACATTCCAACTTTCATTCTATGCATTCACACTTTCATTCCACACATTCCAACACTCATTCCAAACATTCCAACTTCCATTCTATGCATTCCAACTTTCATTCTACACATTCCAACATTCATTCCAAGTATTCCAACTTTCATTCCAAACATTCCAAATTGCATTCTATACATTCCAACTTGCATTCTATGCATTCAAACTTTCATTCCAAACATTCCAACTTTCATTCTACACATTCCAACATTCATTCCAAGTATTCCAACTTTCATTCTACACATTCCAACATTCATTCCAAGTATTCCAACTTGCATTCTATACATTCCATCTTGCATTCCAAACATTCCAACTTTCATTCCACACATTCCAACATTCATTCCACACATTCCAAAATTCATTCCAGACATTCAAACTTTCATTCCACACATTCCAACATTCATTCCACCCATTCCAACATTCATTCCACACATTCCAACACTCATTCCAAACATTCCAACTTCCATTCTATGCATTCCAACTTTCATTCCAAACATTCCATATTGCATTCTATACATTCCAACTTGCATTCTATGCATTCAAACTTTCATTTCAAACATTCCAACTTTCATTCCACACATTCCAACATTCATTCCAAGTATTCCAACTTTCATTCCAAACATTCCAACTTGCATTCTATACATTCCAATTTTCATTCCACACATTCCAACATTCATTCCACACATTCCAACATTCATTCCATACATTCCAACTTTCATTCTATGCATTCAAACTTTCATTCCACACATTCCAACATTCATTCCAAGTATTCCATCACTCATTCCAAAAATTCCAACTTGCATTCCATACATTCCAATTTTTATTCCAAACATTCCAACTTTCATTCCACACATTCCAACATTCATTCCAAGTATTCCAACTTTCATTCCAAACATTCCAACTTGCATTCTATGCATTCCAACTTTCATTCCAAACATTCCATATTGCATTCTATACATTCCAACTTGCATTCTATGCATTCAAACTTTCATTCCAAACATTCCAACTTTCATTCCACACATTCCAACATTCATTCCAAGTATTCCAACTTTCATTCCAAACATTCCAACTTGCATTCTATACATTCCAATTTTCATTCCACACATTCCAACATTCATTCCACACATTCCAACATTCATTCCATACATTCCAACTTTCATTCTATGCATTCAAATTTTCATTCCACACATTCCAACATTCATTCCAAGTATTCCATCACTCATTCCAAAAATTCCAACTTGCATTCCATACATTCCAATTTTCATTCCAAACATTCCAACTTTCATTCCACACATTCCAACATTCATTCCAAGTATTCCAACTTTGATTCCAAACATTCCAACTTGCATTCTATACATTCCAATTTTCATTCCACACATTCCAACATTCCACACATTCCAACATTCATTCCATACATTCCAACTTTCATTCTATGCATTCAAACTTTCATTCCACACATTCCAACATTCATTCCAAGTATTCCAACACTCATTCCAACTTGCATTCTATGCATTCCAACTTGCATTCTATGCATTCCAATTTTTATTCTATGCATTCCAACTTTCATTCTACACATTCCAACATTCATTCCAAGTATTCCAACTTTCATTCCAAACATTCCAACTTGCATTCCATACATTCCAATTTTCATTCCAGACATTCCAACTTGCATTCTACACATTCCAACTTTCATTCCACACATTCCAACTTTCATTCCACACATTCCAACACTCATTCCAAACATTCCAACTTCCATTCTATGCATTCCAACTTTCATTCTACACATTCCAACATTCATTCCACACATTCCAACATTCATTCCATACATTCCAACTTTCATTCTATGCATTCAAACTTTCATTCCACACATTCCAACATTCATTCCAAGTATTCCAACACTCATTCCAAACATTCCAACTTGCATTCTATGCATTCCAACTTGCATTCTATGCATTCCAATTTTTATTCTATGCATTCCAACTTTCATTCTACACATTCCAACATTCATTCCAAGTATTCCAACTTTCATTCCATACATTCCAACTTGCATTCCATACATTCCAATTTTCATTCCAGACATTCCAACTTGCATTCTACACATTCCAACTTTCATTCCACACATTCCAACTTTCATTCCACACATTCCAACACTCATTCCAAACATTCCAACTTCCATTCTATGCATTCCAACTTTCATTCTACACATTCCAACATTCATCCCAGACATTCCAACTTTCATTCTATGCATTCAAACTTTCATTCCAAACATTCCAACTTGCATTCCATACATTCCAATTTTCATTCCAGACATTCCAACTTGCATTCTACACATTCCAACTTTCATTCCACACATTCCAACTTTCATTCCACACATTCCAACACTCATTCCAAACATTCCAACTTCCATTCTATGCATTCCAACTTTCATTCTACACATTCCAACATTCATCCCAGACATTCCAACTTTCATTCTATGCATTCAAACTTTCATTCCAAACATTCCAACTTGCATTCTATACATTCCAACGTGCATTCCAAACATTCCAAACATTCCAACTTGCATTCCAAACATTCCAACTTTCATTCCAAACATTCCAACTTGCATTCTATGCATCCCAACTTCCATTCCAAACATTCCAACATTCATTACAAGTATTCCAACTTTCATTCCAAACATTCCAACTTGTATTCCATACATTCCAATTTTCATTCCAGACATTCCAACTTTCATTCTATGCATTCATACTTTCATTCCAAACATTCCAACTTTCATTCTACACATTCCAATATTCATTCCAAGTATTCCAACTTTCATTCCAAACATTCCAACTTGCATTCTATACATTCGAACTTTCATTCCACACATTCCAACATTCATTCCAAACATTCCAATTTTTATTCTATGCATTCCAACTTTCATTCTACACATTCCAACATTCATTCCAAGTATTCCAACTTTCATTCCAAACATTCCAACTTGCATTCCATACATTCCAATTTTCATTCCAGACATTCCAACTTGCATTCTACACATTCCAACTTTCATTCCACACATTCCAACTTTCATTCCACACATTCCAACACTCATTCCAAACATTCCAACTTCCATTCTATGCATTCCAACTTTCATTCTACACATTCCAACATTCATCCCAGACATTCCAACTTTCATTCTATGCATTCAAACTTTCATTCCAAACATTCCAACTTGCATTCTATACATTCCAACGTGCATTCCAAACATTCCAAACATTCCAACTTGCATTCCAAACATTCCAACTTTCATTCCAAACATTCCAACTTGCATTCTATGTATCCCAACTTCCATTCCACACATTCCAACATTCATTACAAGTATTCCAACTTTCATTCCAAACATTCCAACTTGTATTCCATACATTCCAATTTTCATTCCAGACATTCCAACTTTCATTCTATGCATTCATACTTTCATTCCAAACATTCCAACTTTCATTCTACACATTCCGATATTCATTCCAAGTATTCCAACTTTCATTCCAAACATTCCAACTTGCATTCTATACATTCCAACTTTCATTCCACACATTCCAACATTCATTCCAAACATTCCAACTTGCATTCTATGCATCCCAACTTCCATTCCACACATTCCAACATTCATTCCAAGTATTCCAACTTTCATTCCAAACATTGCAAATTGCATTCTATGCATTCCAACTTGCATTCTATGCATTCCAATTTTCATTCCACACATTCCAACATTCATTCCAAACATTCCAAAATTCATTCCACACATTCCAACGTGCATTCCATACATTCCAACTTTCATTCTATGCATTCAAACTTTCATTCCACACATTCCAACATTCATTCCAAGTATTCCAACTTGCATTCTATATATTCCAACTTCCATTCCAAACATTCCAACATTCATTCCAAGTATTCTAACACTCATTCCAAACATTCCAACTTCCATTCTATGCATTCCAACTTTCATTCTACACATTCCAACATTCATTCCAAGTATTCCAACTTTCATTCCAAACATTCGAACTTGCATTTTATACATTCCAACATTCATTCCAAGTATTCCAACTTTCATTCCACACATTCCAACATTCATTCCAAACATTCCAACTTGCATTCCATACATTCCAATTTTCATTCCAGACATTCCAACTTTCATTCTATGCATTCAAACTTTCATTCCAAACATTCCAACTTTCATTCTACACATTCCAACATTCATTCCAAGTATTCCAACTTTCATTCCAAACATTCCAACTTGCATTACAAACATTCCAACTTTCATTCTATGCATTCCAACTTTCATTCTACACATTCCAACATTCATTCCAAGTATTCCAACTTTTATTCCAAACATTCCATCTTGCATTCCATACATTCCAATTTTCATTCCAGACATTCCAACTTTCATTCTATGCATTCAAACTTTTATTCCAAACATTCCAACTTGCATTCCATACATTCCAACTTTCATTCTATGCATTCACATTTTCATTCCACACATTCCAACATTCATTCTATACATTCCAACTTGCATTCCAAACATTCCAACTTTCATTCCACACATTCCAACTTTCATTCCAAGTATTCCAACTTTCATTCCAAACATTCCAACTTGCATTCCATACATTCCAATTTTCATTCCAGACATTCCAACTTGCATTCTACACATTCCAACTTTCATTCCACACATTCCAACTTTGATTCCACACATTCCAACACTCATTCCAAACATTCCAACTTCCATTCTATGCATTCCAACTTTCATTCTACACATTCCAACATTCATCCCAGACATTCCAACTTTCATTCTATGCATTCAAACTTTCATTCCAAACATTCCAACTTGCATTCCATACATTCCAATTTTCATTCCAGACATTCCAACTTGCATTCTACACATTCCAACTTTCATTCCACACATTCCAACTTTCATTCCACACATTCCAACACTCATTCCAAACATTCCAACTTCCATTCTATGCATTCCAACTTTCATTCTACACATTCCAACATTCATCCCAGACATTCCAACTTTCATTCTATGCATTCAAACTTTCATTCCAAACATTCCAACTTGCATTCTATACATTCCAACGTGCATTCCAAACATTCCAAACATTCCAACTTGCATTCCAAACATTCCAACTTTCATTCCAAACATTCCAACTTGCATTCTATGCATCCCAACTTCCATTCCAAACATTCCAACATTCATTACAAGTATTCCAACTTTCATTCCAAACATTCCAACTTGTATTCCATACATTCCAATTTTCATTCCAGACATTCCAACTTTCATTCTATGCATTCATACTTTCATTCCAAACATTCCAACTTTCATTCTACACATTCCAATATTCATTCCAAGTATTCCAACTTTCATTCCAAACATTCCAACTTGCATTCTATACATTCGAACTTTCATTCCACACATTCCAACATTCATTCCAAACATTCCAATTTTTATTCTATGCATTCCAACTTTCATTCTACACATTCCAACATTCATTCCAAGTATTCCAACTTTCATTCCAAACATTCCAACTTGCATTCCATACATTCCAATTTTCATTCCAGACATTCCAACTTGCATTCTACACATTCCAACTTTCATTCCACACATTCCAACTTTCATTCCACACATTCCAACACTCATTCCAAACATTCCAACTTCCATTCTATGCATTCCAACTTTCATTCTACACATTCCAACATTCATCCCAGACATTCCAACTTTCATTCTATGCATTCAAACTTTCATTCCAAACATTCCAACTTGCATTCTATACATTCCAACGTGCATTCCAAACATTCCAAACATTCCAACTTGCATTCCAAACATTCCAACTTTCATTCCAAACATTCCAACTTGCATTCTATGTATCCCAACTTCCATTCCACACATTCCAACATTCATTACAAGTATTCCAACTTTGATTCCAAACATTCCAACTTGCATTCTATACATTCCAATTTTCATTCCACACATTCCAACATTCATTCCACACATTCCAACATTCATTCCATACATTCCAACTTTCATTCTATGCATTCAAACTTTCATTCCACACATTCCAACATTCATTCCAAGTATTCCAACACTCATTCCAAACATTCCAACTTGCATTCTATGCATTCCAACTTGCATTCTATGCATTCCAATTTTTATTCTATGCATTCCAACTTTCATTCTACACATTCCAACATTCATTCCAAGTATTCCAACTTTCATTCCAAACATTCCAACTTGCATTCCATACATTCCAATTTTCATTCCAGACATTCCAACTTGCATTCTACACATTCCAACTTTCATTCCACACATTCCAACTTTCATTCCACACATTCCAACACTCATTCCAAACATTCCAACTTCCATTCTATGCATTCCAACTTTCATTCTACACATTCAAACATTCATTCCACACATTCCAACATTCATTCCATACATTCCAACTTTCATTCTATGCATTCAAACTTTCATTCCACACATTCCAACATTCATTCCAAGTATTCCAACACTCATTCCAAACATTCCAACTTGCATTCTATGCATTCCAACTTGCATTCTATGCATTCCAATTTTGATTCTATGCATTCCAACTTTCATTCTACACATTCCAACATTCATTCCAAGTATTCCAACTTTCATTCCAAACATTCCAACTTGCATTCCATACATTCCAATTTTCATTCCAGACATTCCAACTTGCATTCTACACATTCAAACTTTCATTCCACACATTCCAACATTCATTCCAAGTATTCCAACACTCATTCCAAACATTCCAACTTGCATTCTATGCATTCAAACTTGCATTCTATGCATTCCAATTTTGATTCTATGCATTCCAACTTTCATTCTACACATTCCAACATTCATTCCAAGTATTCCAACTTTCATTCCAAACATTCCAACTTGCATTCCATACATTCCAATTTTCATTCCAGACATTCCAACTTGCATTCTACACATTCCAACTTTCATTCCACACATTCCAACTTTGATTCCACACATTCCAACACTCATTCCAAACATTCCAACTTCCATTCTATGCATTCCAACTTTCATTCTACACATTCCAACATTCATCCCAGACATTCCAACTTTCATTCTATGCATTCAAACTTTCATTCCAAACATTCCAACTTGCATTCCATACATTCCAATTTTCATTCCAGACATTCCAACTTGCATTCTACACATTCCAACTTTCATTCCACACATTCCAACTTTCATTCCACACATTCCAACACTCATTCCAAACATTCCAACTTCCATTCTATGCATTCCAACTTTCATTCTACACATTCCAACATTCATCCCAGACATTCCAACTTTCATTCTATGCATTCAAACTTTCATTCCAAACATTCCAACTTGCATTCTATACATTCCAACGTGCATTCCAAACATTCCAAACATTCCAACTTGCATTCCAAACATTCCAACTTTCATTCCAAACATTCCAACTTGCATTCTATGCATCCCAACTTCCATTCCAAACATTCCAACATTCATTACAAGTATTCCAACTTTCATTCCAAACATTCCAACTTGTATTCCATACATTCCAATTTTCATTCCAGACATTCCAACTTTCATTCTATGCATTCATACTTTCATTCCAAACATTCCAACTTTCATTCTACACATTCCAATATTCATTCCAAGTATTCCAACTTTCATTCCAAACATTCCAACTTGCATTCTATACATTCGAACTTTCATTCCACACATTCCAACATTCATTCCAAACATTCCAATTTTTATTCTATGCATTCCAACTTTCATTCTACACATTCCAACATTCATTCCAAGTATTCCAACTTTCATTCCAAACATTCCAACTTGCATTCCATACATTCCAATTTTCATTCCAGACATTCCAACTTGCATTCTACACATTCCAACTTTCATTCCACACATTCCAACTTTCATTCCACACATTCCAACACTCATTCCAAACATTCCAACTTCCATTCTATGCATTCCAACTTTCATTCTACACATTCCAACATTCATCCCAGACATTCCAACTTTCATTCTATGCATTCAAACTTTCATTCCAAACATTCCAACTTGCATTCTATACATTCCAACGTGCATTCCAAACATTCCAAACATTCCAACTTGCATTCCAAACATTCCAACTTTCATTCCAAACATTCCAACTTGCATTCTATGTATCCCAACTTCCATTCCACACATTCCAACATTCATTACAAGTATTCCAACTTTCATTCCAAACATTCCAACTTGTATTCCATACATTCCAATTTTCATTCCAGACATTCCAACTTTCATTCTATGCATTCATACTTTCATTCCAAACATTCCAACTTTCATTCTACACATTCCGATATTCATTCCAAGTATTCCAACTTTCATTCCAAACATTCCAACTTGCATTCTATACATTCCAACTTTCATTCCACACATTCCAACATTCATTCCAAACATTCCAACTTGCATTCTATGCATCCCAACTTCCATTCCACACATTCCAACATTCATTCCAAGTATTCCAACTTTCATTCCAAACATTGCAAATTGCATTCTATGCATTCCAACTTGCATTCTATGCATTCCAATTTTCATTCCACACATTCCAACATTCATTCCAAACATTCCAAAATTCATTCCACACATTCCAACGTGCATTCCATACATTCCAACTTTCATTCTATGCATTCAAACTTTCATTCCACACATTCCAACATTCATTCCAAGTATTCCAACTTGCATTCTATATATTCCAACTTCCATTCCAAACATTCCAACATTCATTCCAAGTATTCTAACACTCATTCCAAACATTCCAACTTCCATTCTATGCATTCCAACTTTCATTCTACACATTCCAACATTCATTCCAAGTATTCCAACTTTCATTCCAAACATTCGAACTTGCATTTTATACATTCCAACATTCATTCCAAGTATTCCAACTTTCATTCCACACATTCCAACATTCATTCCAAACATTCCAACTTGCATTCCATACATTCCAATTTTCATTCCAGACATTCCAACTTTCATTCTATGCATTCAAACTTTCATTCCAAACATTCCAACTTTCATTCTACACATTCCAACATTCATTCCAAGTATTCCAACTTTCATTCCAAACATTCCAACTTGCATTACAAACATTCCAACTTTCATTCTATGCATTCCAACTTTCATTCTACACATTCCAACATTCATTCCAAGTATTCCAACTTTTATTCCAAACATTCCATCTTGCATTCCATACATTCCAATTTTCATTCCAGACATTCCAACTTTCATTCTATGCATTCAAACTTTTATTCCAAACATTCCAACTTGCATTCCATACATTCCAACTTTCATTCTATGCATTCACATTTTCATTCCACACATTCCAACATTCATTCTATACATTCCAACTTGCATTCCAAACATTCCAACTTTCATTCCACACATTCCAACTTTCATTCCAGACATTCCAACTTACATTCCATTCATTCCAACTTTCATTCTATGCATTCACACTTTCATTCCACACATTCCAACATTCATTCCAAGTATTCCAACACTCATTCCAAACATTCCAACTTTCATTCTACACATTCCAACTTTCATTCCACACATTCCAACATTCATTCCAAACATTCCAACTTGCATTCCATACATTCCAACTTTCATTCTATGCATTCAAACTTTCATTCCACACATTCCAACATTCATTCCAAGTATTCCAACTTTCATTCCAAACATTCCAACTTTCATTCTATGCATTCACATTTTCATTCCACACATCCCAACATTCATTCTATACATTCCAACTTGCATTCCACACATTCCAACTTTCATTCCAGACATTCCAACTTACATTCCACACATTCCAACATTCATTCCAGACATTCCAACTTGCATTCCATTCATTCCAACTTTCATTCTATGCATTCACACTTTCATTCCACACATTCCAACATTCATTCCAAGTATTCCAACTTTCATTCCAAACATTCCAACTTGCATTCCATACATTCCAATTTTCATTCCAAACATTCCAACTTTCATTCTACACATTCCAACATTCATTCCAAGTATTCCAACTTTCATTCCAAACATTCCAACTTGCATTCTATACATTCCAACTTGCATTCCATTCATTCCAACTTTCATTCTATGCATTCAAACTTTCATTCCAAACATTCCAACTTTCATTCTATGCATTCACATTTTCATTCCATACATTCAAACTTTCATTCCACACATTCCAACATTCATTCCAAGTATTTCAACTTTCATTCCAAACATTCCAACTTGCATTCTATACATTCCAACTTGCATTCCATTCATTCCAACTTTCATTCTATGCATTCAAACTTTCATTCCAAACATTCCAACATTCATTCCAAGTATTCCAACTTTCATTCCATACATTCCAATTTTCATTCCAGACATTCCAACTTTCATTCTATGCATTCAAACTTTCATTCCAAACATTCCAACTTTCATTCTACACATTCCAACATTCATTCCAAGTATTCCAACTTTCATTCCAAACATTCCAACTTGCATTCTATGCATTCAAACTTTTATTCCAAACATTCCAACTTGCATTCCATACATTCCAACTTTCATTCTATGCATTCACATTTTCATTCCACACATTCCAACATTCATTCTATACATTCCAACTTGCATTCCAAACATTCCAACTTTCATTCCACACATTCCAACTTTCATTCCAGACATTCCAACTTACATTCCATTCATTCCAACTTTCATTCTATGCATTCACACTTTCATTCCACACATTCCAACATTCATTCCAAGTATTCCAACACTCATTCCAAACATTCCAACTTTCATTCTACACATTCCAACTTTCATTCCACACATTCCAACATTCATTCCAAACATTCCAACTTGCATTCCATACATTCCAACTTTCATTCTATGCATTCAAACTTTCATTCCACACATTCCAACATTCATTCCAAGTATTCCAACTTTCATTCCAAACATTCCAACTTTCATTCTATGCATTCACATTTTCATTCCACACATTCCAACATTCATTCTATACATTCCAACTTGCATTCCAAACATTCCAACTTTCATTCCACACATTCCAACTTTCATTCCAGACATTCCAACTTACATTCCACACATTCCAACATTCATTCCAGACATTCCAACTTGCATTCCATTCATTCCAACTTTCATTCTATGCATTCACACTTTCATTCCACACATTCCAACATTCATTCCAAGTATTCCAACTTTCATTCCAAACATTCCAACTTGCATTCCATACATTCCAATTTTCATTCCAAACATTCCAACTTTCATTCTACACATTCCAACATTCATTCCAAGTATTCCAACTTTCATTCCAAACATTCCAACTTGCATTCTATACATTCCAACTTGCATTCCATTCATTCCAACTTTCATTCTATGCATTCAAACTTTCATTCCAAACATTCCAACTTTCATTCTATGCATTCACATTTTCATTCCACACATTCCAACATTCATTCTATACATTCCAACTTGCATTCCAAACATTCCAACTTTCATTCCACACATTCCAACTTTCATTCCAGACATTCCAACTTACATTCCATTCATTCCAACTTTCATTCTATGCATTCACACTTTCATTCCACACATTCCAACATTCATTCCAAGTATTCCAACACTCATTCCAAACATTCCAACTTTCATTCTACACATTCCAACTTTCATTCCACACATTCCAACATTCATTCCAAACATTCCAACTTGCATTCCATACATTCCAACTTTCATTCTATGCATTCAAACTTTCATTCCACACATTCCAACATTCATTCCAAGTATTCCAACTTTCATTCCAAACATTCCAACTTTCATTCTATGCATTCACATTTTCATTCCACACATTCCAACATTCATTCTATACATTCCAACTTGCATTCCAAACATTCCAACTTTCATTCCACACATTCCAACTTTCATTCCAGACATTCCAACTTTCATTCCACACATTCCAACATTCATTCCAAGTATTCCAACTTTCATTCCAAACATTCCAACTTGCATTCCATACATTCCAATTTTCATTCCAAACATTCCAACTTTCATTCTACACATTCCAACATTCATTCCAAGTATTCCAACTTTCATTCCAAACATTCCAACTTGCATTCTATACATTCCAACTTGCATTCCATTCATTCCAACTTTCATTCTATGCATTCAAACTTTCATTCCAAACATTCCAACTTTCATTCTATGCATTCACATTTTCATTCCATACATTCAAACTTTCATTCCACACATTCCAACATTCATTCCAAGTATTTCAACTTTCATTCCAAACATTCCAACTTGCATTCTATACATTCCAACTTGCATTCCATTCATTCCAACTTTCATTCTATGCATTCAAACTTTCATTCCAAACATTCCAACATTCATTCCAAGTATTCCAACTTTCATTCCATACATTCCAATTTTCATTCCAGACATTCCAACTTTCATTCTATGCATTCAAACTTTCATTCCAAACATTCCAACTTTCATTCTACACATTCCAACATTCATTCCAAGTATTCCAACTTTCATTCCAAACATTCCAACTTGCATTCTATACATTCCAACTTTCATTCCACACATCCCAACATTCATTCCAAACATTCCAACTTGCATTCTATGCATCCCAACTTTCATTCTACACATTCCAACATTCATTCCAAGTATTCCAACTTTCATTCCAAACATTCCAACTTGCATTCTATACATTCCAACTTTCATTCCACACATTCCAACATTCATTCCAAACATTCCAACTTTCATTCCACACATTCCAACTTTCATTCCAGACATTCCAACTTACATTCCAAACATTCCAACTTTCATTCTATGCATTCACATTTTCATTCCATACATTCAAACTTTCATTCCACACATTCCAACTTGCATTCTATACATTCCAACTTGCATTCCATTCATTCCAACTTTCATTCTATGCATTCAAACTTTCATTCCAAACATTCCAACATTCATTCCAAGTATTCCAACTTTCATTCCATACATTCCAATTTTCATTCCAGACATTCCAACTTTCATTCTATGCATTCAAACTTTCATTCCAAACATTCCAACTTTCATTCTACACATTCCAACATTCATTCCAAGTATTCCAACTTTCATTCCAAACATTCCAACTTGCATTCTATACATTCCAACTTTCATTCCACACATTCCAACATTCATTCCAAACATTCCAACTTGCATTCTATGCATCCCAACTTCCATTCCATACATTCCAACATTCATTCCAAGTATTCCAACTTTCATTCCAAACATTGCAAATTGCATTCTATGCATTCCAACTTGCATTCTATGCATTCCAATTTTCATTCCACACATTCCAACATTCATTCCAAACATTCCAAAATTCATTCCACACATTCCAACGTTCATTCCAAGTATTCCAACTTGCATTCTATATATTCCAACTTCCATTCCAAACATTCCAACTTTCATTCTATGCATTCAAACTTTCAGTCCACACATTCCAACATTCATTCCAAGTATTCCAACTTTCATTCCAAACATTCCAACTTGCATTACAAACATTCCAACTTTCATTCTATGCATTCAAACTTTCATTCCAAACATTCCAACTTTCATTCTACACATTCCAACTTTCATTCTATGCATTCAAACTTTCATTCCACACATTCCAACATTCATTCCAAGTATTCCAACTTGCATTCTATATATTCCAACTTCCATTCCAAACATTCCAACTTTCATTCTATGCATTCAAACTTTCAGTCCACACATTCCAACATTCATTCCAAGTATTCCAACTTTCATTCCAAACATTCCAACTTGTATTCCATACATTCCAACTTGCATTCCATACATTCCAACTTTCATTCTATGCATTCAAACTTTCATTCCACACATTCCAACATTCATTTCAAGTATTCCAACTTTCATTCCAAACATTCCAACTTTCATTCTATGCATTCAAATTTCATTCCACACATTCCAACATTCATTCCAAGTATACCAACTTTCATTCCAAACATTCCAACTTGCATTCTATACATTCCAACTTGCATTCCACACATTCCAACATTCATTCTATGCATTCAAACTTTCATTCCACACACCCGAACACTCATTCCAAACATTCCAACTTCCATTCTATGCATTCCAACTTTCATTCTACACATTCCAACTTTCATTCCAAGTATTCCAACTTTCATTCCAAACATTCCAACTTTCATTCTACACATTCCAACTTGCATTTTATACATTCCAACATTCATTCCACACATTCCAACATTCATTCCATACATTCCAACTTTCATTCTATGCATTCAAACTTTCATTCCAAACATTCCAACATTCATTCCAAGGATTCCAACACTCATTCCAAACATTCCAACTTGCATTCTATGCATTCCAACTTGCATTCTATGCATTCCAATTTTTATTCTATGCATTCCAACTTTCATTCTACACATTCCAACATTCATTCCAAGTATTCCAACTTTCATTCCAAACATTCCAACTTGCATTCCATACATTCCAATTTTCATTCCAGACATTCCAACTTGCATTCTACACATTCCAACTTTCATTCCACACATTCCAACTTTGATTCCACACATTCCAACACTCATTCCAAACATTCCAACTTCCATTCTATGCATTCCAACTTTCATTCTACACATTCCAACATTCATCCCAGACATTCCAACTTTCATTCTATGCATTCAAACTTTCATTCCAAACATTCCAACTTGCATTCCATACATTCCAATTTAATTCCAGACATTCCAACTTGCATTCTACACATTCCAACTTTCATTCCACACATTCCAACTTTCATTCCACACATTCCAACACTCATTCCAAACATTCCAACTTCCATTCTATGCATTCCAACTTTCATTCTACACATTCCAACATTCATCCCAGACATTCCAACTTTCATTCTATGCATTCAAACTTTCATTCCAAACATTCCAACTTGCATTCTATACATTCCAACGTGCATTCCAAACATTCCAAACATTCCAACTTGCATTCCAAACATTCCAACTTTCATTCCAAACATTCCAACTTGCATTCTATGCATCCCAACTTCCATTCCAAACATTCCAACATTCATTACAAGTATTCCAACTTTCATTCCAAACATTCCAACTTGTATTCCATACATTCCAATTTTCATTCCAGACATTCCAACTTTCATTCTATGCATTCATACTTTCATTCCAAACATTCCAACTTTCATTCTACACATTCCAATATTCATTCCAAGTATTCCAACTTTCATTCCAAACATTCCAACTTGCATTCTATACATTCGAACTTTCATTCCACACATTCCAACATTCATTCCAAACATTCCAATTTTTATTCTATGCATTCCAACATTCATTCCAAGTATTCCAACTTTCATTCCAAACATACCAACTTGCATTCTATACATTCCAATTTTCATTCCACACATTCCAACATTCATTCCATACATTCCAACTTTCATTCTATGCATTCAAACTTTCATTCCACACATTCCAACATTCATTCCAAGTATACCAACTGTCTTTACAAACATTCCAACTTTCATTCTATGCATTCACACTTTCATTCCACACATTCCAAAACTCATTCCAAACATTCCAACTTCCATTCTATGCATTCCAACTTCCATTCTATGCATTCCAACTTTCATTCTACACATTCCAACATTCATTCCAAGTATTCCAACTTTCATTCCAAACATTCCAACTTGCATTCTATACATTCCAATTTTCATTCCACACATTCCAACATTCATTCCATACATTCCAACTTTCATTCTATGCATTCAAACTTTCATTCCACACATTCCAACATTCATTCCAAGTATTCCATCACTCATTCCAAACATTCCAACTTGCATTCCATACATTCCAATTTTCATTCCAGACATTCCAACTTTCATTCTATGCATTCAAACTTTCATTCCAAACATTCCAACTTTCATTCTACACATTCCAACATTCATTCCAGACATTCCAACTTGCATTCCATACATTCCAACTTTCATTCTATGCATTCACACTTTCATTCCACACATTCCAACACTCATTCCAAACATTCCAACTTCCATTCTATGCATTCCAACTTTCATTCTACACATTCCAACATTCATTCCAAGTATTCCAACTTTTATTCCAAACATTCCAAATTGCATTCTATACATTCCAACTTGCATTCTATGCATTCAAACTTTCATTCCAAACATTCCAACTTTCATTCTACACATTCCAGCATTCATTCCAAGTATTCCAACTTTCATTCTACACATTCCAACATTCATTCCAAGTATTCCAACTTGCATTCTATACATTCCATCTTGCATTCCAAACATTCCAACTTTTATTCCACACATTCCAACATTCATTCCACACATTCCAAAATTCATTCCAGACATTCAAACTTTCATTCCACACATTCCAACATTCATTCCACACATTCCAACATTCATTCCACACATTCCAACACTCATTCCAAACATTCCAACTTCCATTCTATGCATTCCAACTTTCATTCCAAACATTCCATATTGCATTCTATACATTCCAACTTGCATTCTATGCATTCAAACTTTCATTTCAAACATTCCAACTTTCATTCCACACATTCCAACATTCATTCCAAGTATTCCAACTTTCATTCCAAACATTCCAACTTGCATTCTATACATTCCAATTTTCATTCCACACATTCCAACATTCATTCCACACATTCCAACATTCATTCCCTACATTCCAACTTTCATTCTATGCATTCAAACTTTCATTCCACACATTCCAACATTCATTCCAAGTATTCCATCACTCATTCCAAAAATTCCAACTTGCATTCCATACATTCCAATTTTCATTCCAAACATTCCAACTTTCATTCCACACATTCCAACATTCATTCCAAGTATTCCAACTTTCATTCCAAACATTCCAACTTGCATTCTATGCATTCCAACTTTCATTCCAAACATTCCATATTGCATTCTATACATTCCAACTTGCATTCCATACATTCCAATTTTCATTCCAAACATTCCAACTTTCATTCCACACATTCCAACATTCATTCCAAGTATTCCAACACTCATTCCAAACATTCCAACTTCCATTCTATGCATTCCAACTTTCATTCTACACATTCCAACATTCATCCCAGACATTCCAACTTTCATTCTATGCATTCAAACTTTCATTCCAAACATTCCAACTTGCATTCCATACATTCCAATTTTCATTCCAGACATTCCAACTTGCATTCTACACATTCCAACTTTCATTCCACACATTCCAACTTTCATTCCACACATTCCAACACTCATTCCAAACATTCCAACTTCCATTCTATGCATTCCAACTTTCATTCTACACATTCCAACATTCATCCCAGACATTCCAACTTTCATTCTATGCATTCAAACTTTCATTCCAAACATTCCAACTTGCATTCTATACATTCCAACGTGCATTCCAAACATTCCAAACATTCCAACTTGCATTCCAAACATTCCAACTTTCATTCCAAACATTCCAACTTGCATTCTATGCATCCCAACTTCCATTCCAAACATTCCAACATTCATTACAAGTATTCCAACTTTCATTCCAAACATTCCAACTTGTATTCCATACATTCCAATTTTCATTCCAGACATTCCAACTTTCATTCTATGCATTCATACTTTCATTCCAAACATTCCAACTTTCATTCTACACATTCCAATATTCATTCCAAGTATTCCAACTTTCATTCCAAACATTCCAACTTGCATTCTATACATTCGAACTTTCATTCCACACATTCCAACATTCATTCCAAACATTCCAATTTTTATTCTACACATTCCAACATTCATTCCAAGTATTCCAACTTTCATTCCAAACATTCGAACTTGCATTCCATACATTCCAATTTTCATTCCAGACATTCCAACTTGCATTCTACACATTCCAACTTTCATTCCACACATTCCAACTTTCATTCCACACATTCCAACACTCATTCCAAACATTCCAACTTCCATTCTATGCATTCCAACTTTCATTCTACACATTCCAACATTCATCCCAGACATTCCAACTTTCATTCTATGCATTCAAACTTTCATTCCAAACATTCCAACTTGCATTCTATACATTCCAACGTGCATTCCAAACATTCCAAACATTCCAACTTGCATTCCAAACATTCCAACTTTCATTCCAAACATTCCAACTTGCATTCTATGTATCCCAACTTCCATTCCACACATTCCAACATTCATTACAAGTATTCCAACTTTCATTCCAAACATTCCAACTTGTATTCCATACATTCCAATTTTCATTCCAGACATTCCAACTTTCATTCTATGCATTCATACTTTCATTCCAAACATTCCAACTTTCATTCTACACATTCCGATATTCATTCCAAGTATTCCAACTTTCATTCCAAACATTCCAACTTGCATTCTATACATTCCAACTTTCATTCCACACATTCCAACATTCATTCCAAACATTCCAACTTGCATTCTATGCATCCCAACTTCCATTCCACACATTCCAACATTCATTCCAAGTATTCCAACTTTCATTCCAAACATTGCAAATTGCATTCTATGCATTCCAACTTGCATTCTATGCATTCCAATTTTCATTCCACACATTCCAACATTCATTCCAAACATTCCAAAATTCATTCCACACATTCCAACGTGCATTCCATACATTCCAACTTTCATTCTATGCATTCAAACTTTCATTCCACACATTCCAACATTCATTCCAAGTATTCCAACTTGCATTCTATATATTCCAACTTCCATTCCAAACATTCCAACATTCATTCCAAGTATTCTAACACTCATTCCAAACATTCCAACTTCCATTCTATGCATTCCAACTTTCATTCTACACATTCCAACATTCATTCCAAGTATTCCAACTTTCATTCCAAACATTCCAACTTGCATTTTATACATTCCAACATTCATTCCAAGTATTCCAACTTTCATTCCACACATTCCAACATTCATTCCAAACATTCCAACTTGCATTCCATACATTCCAATTTTCATTCCAGACATTCCAACTTTCATTCTATGCATTCAAACTTTCATTCCAAACATTCCAACTTTCATTCTACACATTCCAACATTCATTCCAAGTATTCCAACTTTCATTCCAAACATTCCAACTTGCATTACAAACATTCCAACTTTCATTCTATGCATTCCAACTTTCATTCTACACATTCCAACATTCATTCCAAGTATTCCAACTTTTATTCCAAACATTCCATCTTGCATTCCATACATTCCAATTTTCATTCCAGACATTCCAACTTTCATTCTTTGCATTCAAACTTTTATTCCAAACATTCCAACTTGCATTCCTTACATTCCAACTTTCATTCTATGCATTCACATTTTCATTCCACACATTCCAACATTCATTCTATACATTCCAACTTGCATTCCAAACATTCCAACTTTCATTCCACACATTCCAACTTTCATTCCAGACATTCCAACTTACATTCCATTCATTCCAACTTTCATTCTATGCATTCACACTTTCATTCCACACATTCCAACATTCATTCCAAGTATTCCAACACTCATTCCAAACATTCCAACTTTCATTCTACACATTCCAACTTTCATTCCACACATTCCAACATTCATTCCAAACATTCCAACTTGCATTCCATACATTCCAACTTTCATTCTATGCATTCAAACTTTCATTCCACACATTCCAACATTCATTCCAAGTATTCCAACTTTCATTCCAAACATTCCAACTTTCATTCTATGCATTCACATTTTCATTCCACACATTCCAACATTCATTCTATACATTCCAACTTGCATTCCAAACATTCCAACTTTCATTCCACACATTCCAACTTTCATTCCAGACATTCCAACTTACATTCCACACATTCCAACATTCATTCCAGACATTCCAACTTGCATTCCATTCATTCCAACTTTCATTCTATGCATTCACACTTTCATTCCACACATTCCAACATTCATTCCAAGTATTCCAACTTTCATTCCAAACATTCCAACTTGCATTCCATACATTCCAATTTTCATTCCAAACATTCCAACTTTCATTCTACACATTCCAACATTCATTCCAAGTATTCCAACTTTCATTCCAAACATTCCAACTTGCATTCTATACATTCCAACTTGCATTCCATTCATTCCAACTTTCATTCTATGCATTCAAACTTTCATTCCAAACATTCCAACTTTCATTCTATGCATTCACATTTTCATTCCACACATTCCAACATTCATTCTATACATTCAAACTTTCATTCCAAACATTCCAACTTTCATTCTATGCATTCACATTTTCATTCCATACATTCAAACTTTCATTCCACACATTCCAACATTCATTCCAAGTATTTCAACTTTCATTCCAAACATTCCAACTTGCATTCTATACATTCCAACTTGCATTCCATTCATTCAAACTTTCATTCTATGCATTCAAACTTTCATTCCAAACATTCCAACATTCATTCCAAGTATTCCAACTTTCATTCCATACATTCCAATTTTCATTCCAGACATTCCAACTTTCATTCTATGCATTCAAACTTTCATTCCAAACATTCCAACTTTCATTCTACACATTCCAACATTCATTCCAAGTATTCCAACTTTCATTCCAAACATTCCAACTTGCATTCTATACATTCCAACTTTCATTCCACACATTCCAACATTCATTCCAAACATTCCAACTTGCATTCTATGCATCCCAACTTCCATTCCACACATTCCAACATTCATTCCAAGTATTCCAACTTTCATTCCAAACATTGCAAATTGCATTCTATGCATTCCAACTTGCATTCTATGCATTCCAATTTTCATTCCACACATTCAAACTTTCATTCCAAACATTCCAACTTTCATTCTACACATTCCAACATTCATTCCAAGTATTCCAACTTTCATTCCAAACATTCCAACTTGCATTCTATACATTCCAACTTTCATTCCACACATTCCAACATTCATTCCAAACATTCCAACTTGCATTCTATGCATCCCAACTTCCATTCCACACATTCCAACATTCATTCCAAGTATTCCAACTTTCATTCCAAACATTGCAAATTGCATTCTATGCATTCCAACTTGCATTCTATGCATTCCAATTTTCATTCCACACATTCCAACATTCATTCCAAGTATTCCAACTTTCATTCCAAACATTCCAACTTTCATTCTATGCATTCACATTTTCATTCCACACATTCCAACATTCATTCTATACATTCCAACTTGCATTCCAAACATTCCAACTTTCATTCCACACATTCCAACTTTCATTCCAGACATTCCAACTTACATTCCAAACATTCCAACTTTCATTCTATGCATTCACATTTTCATTCCATACATTCAAACTTTCATTCCACACATTCCAACTTGCATTCTATACATTCCAACTTGCATTCCATTCATTCCAACTTTCATTCTATGCATTCAAACTTTCATTCCAAACATTCCAACATTCATTCCAAGTATTCCAACTTTCATTCCATACATTCCAATTTTCATTCCAGACATTCCAACTTTCATTCTATGCATTCAAACTTTCATTCCAAACATTCCAACTTTCATTCTACACATTCCAACATTCATTCCAAGTATTCCAACTTTCATTCCAAACATTCCAACTTGCATTCTATACATTCCAACTTTCATTCCACACATTCCAACATTCATTCCAAACATTCCAACTTGCATTCTATGCATCCCAACTTCCATTCCATACATTCCAACATTCATTCCAAGTATTCCAACTTTCATTCCAAACATTGCAAATTGCATTCTATGCATTCCAACTTGCATTCTATGCATTCCAATTTTCATTCCACACATTCCAACATTCATTCCAAACATTCCAAAATTCATTCCACACATTCCAACGTTCATTCCAAGTATTCCAACTTGCATTCTATATATTCCAACTTCCATTCCAAACATTCCAACTTTCATTCTATGCATTCAAACTTTCAGTCCACACATTCCAACATTCATTCCAAGTATTCCAACTTGCATTCCAAACATTCCAACTTGCATTACAAACATTCCAACTTTCATTCTATGCATTCAAACTTTCATTCCAAACATTCCAACTTTCATTCTACACATTCCAACTTTCATTCTATGCATTCAAACTTTCATTCCACACATTCCAACATTCATTCCAAGTATTCCAACTTGCATTCTATATATTCCAACTTCCATTCCAAACATTCCAACTTTCATTCTATGCATTCAAACTTTCAGTCCACACATTCCAACATTCATTCCAAGTATTCCAACTTTCATTCCAAACATTCCAACTTGCATTACAAACATTCCAACTTTCATTCTATGCATTCAAACTTTCATTCCAAACATTCCAACTTTCATTCTACACATTCCAACATTCATTCCAAGTATTCCAACTTTCATTCCAAACATTCCAACTTGCATTACAAACATTTCAACTTTCATTCTATGCATTCAAACTTTCATTCCAAACATTCCAACATTCATTCCACACATTCCAACATTCATTCCAAGTATTCCAACTTTCATTCCAAACATTCCAACTTGTATTCCATACATTCCAACTTGCATTCCATACATTCCAACTTTCATTCTATGCATTCAAACTTTCATTCCACACATTCCAACATTCATTTCAAGTATTCCAACTTTCATTCCAAACATTCCAACTTTCATTCTATGCATTCAAATTTCATTCCACACATTCCAACATTCATTCCAAGTATACCAACTTTCATTCCAAACATTCCAACTTGCATTCTATACATTCCAACTTGCATTCCACACATTCCAACATTCATTCTATGCATTCAAACTTTCATTCCACACACCCGAACACTCATTCCAAACATTCCAACTTCCATTCTATGCATTCCAACTTTCATTCTACACATTCCAACTTTGATTCCAAGTATTCCAACTTTCATTCCAAACATTCCAACTTTCATTCTACACATTCCAACTTGCATTTTATACATTCCAACATTCATTCCAAGTATTCCAACTTGCATTCCATACATTCCAATTTTCATTCCAGACATTCCAACTTGCATTCTACACATTCCAACTTTCATTCCACACATTCCAACTTTCATTCCACACATTCCAACACTCATTCCAAACATTCCAACTTCCATTCTATGCATTCCAACTTTCATTCTACACATTCCAACATTCATCCCAGACATTCCAACTTTCATTCTATGCATTCAAACTTTCATTCCAAACATTCCAACTTGCATTCCATACATTCCAATTTTCATTCCAGACATTCCAACTTGCATTCTACACATTCCAACTTTCATTCCACACATTCCAACTTTCATTCCACACATTCCAACACTCATTCCAAACATTCCAACTTCCATTCTATGCATTCCAACTTTCATTCTAAACATTCCAACATTCATCCCAGACATTCCAACTTTCATTCTATGCATTCAAACTTTCATTCCAAACATTCCAACTTGCATTCCACACATTCCAACGTGCATTCCATACATTCCAACTTTCATTCTATGCATTCAAACTTTCATTCCACACATTCCTACATTCATTCCAAGTATTCCAACTTGCATTCTATATATTCCAACTTCCATTCCAAACATTCCAACATTCATTCCAAGTATTCTAACACTCATTCCAAACATTCCAACTTCCATTCTATGCATTCCAACTTTCATTCTACACATTCCAACATTCATTCCAAGTATTCCAACTTTCATTCCAAACATTCCAACTTGCATTTTATACATTCCAACATTCATTCCAAGTATTCCAACTTTCATTCCAAACATTCCAACTTTCATTCTATGCATTCACATTTTCATTCCACACATTCCAACATTCATTCTATACATTCCAACTTGCATTCCAAACATTCCAACTTTCATTCCACACATTCCAACTTTCATTCCAGACATTCCAACTTACATTCCATTCATTCCAACTTCCATTCTATGCATTCACACTTTCATTCCACACATTCTATATATTCTATTCTATATATGCTTCCTTTAGGTAACATCATTAGAAATCACTCTATAAATTTCCATTGTTATGCGGATGATACACAGTTGTATTTATCGATGAAGCCAGAAGAAAGGGATCAATTAACTAAACTTCATAATTGTCTTAAAGACATAAAAACCTGGATGAGCACCAATTTCCTGATGTTAAATTCAAACAAAACTGAAGTTATTGTTCTTGGCCCCAAACAACTCAGAGACTCTTTATCTGATGACATAGTTTCTCTCGATGGCATTGCTCTGGCCTCCACCACTACCGTAAGAAACCTCGGAGTAACATTTGATCAAGATCTGTCTTTCAATTCTCATTTAAAACAAACCTCACGGACTGCATTTTTTCATCTGCGTAATATTGCAAAAATTAGGCCTATCTTGACCCAAAAAGATGCAGAAAAATTGGTCCACGCTTTTGTTACCTCGAGGCTGGATTACTGTAACTCTCTACTATCAGGTAGCTCTAGTAAATCATTAAAAACTCTTCAGCTAATTCAGAATGCAGCAGCACGTGTACTAACAGGAACTAAGAAACGAGATCATATTTCTCCTGTTTTAGCTTCTCTGCACTGGCTCCCTGTAAAATCCAGAATTGAATTTAAAATCCTACTGTTAACTTATAAAGCTCTAAATGGTCAAGCTCCATCATATCTTAGAGAGCTCATAGTGCCTTATTATCCCACCAGAACTCTGCGCTCTGAGAACGCAGGGTTACTCGTGGTCCCTAAAGTCTCCAAAAGTAGATCAGGAGCCAGAGCCTTCAGCTATCAGGCTCCTCTCCTGTGGAATCATCTTCCTGTTACGGCCCGGGAGGCAGACACCGTCTCCACATTTAAGGCTAGACTTAAGACTTTCCTCTTTGATAAAGCTTATAGTTAGGGCTGGCTCGGGCTTGCCTTGTACCAGCCCCTAGTTAGGCTGACTTAGGCCTAGTCAACCGGAGGACCACCTTTAATGCACCGGGCACCTTCTCTCTCTCTCTCTCTCGCTCTCGCTCTCTCTCTCTCCCTCTCTCTCTCGTATCCTATTACTGTATCTATTTTACTCGGCCATTCTGGATGTCACTAACTCGGTTTCTTCTCCGGAGCCTTTGTGCTCCACTGTCTCTCAGGTTAACTCGTATTGCAGCGGTGCCTGGATAGTGTGACGTGTGTGGTTGTGCTGCTGCCGTGGTCCTGCCAGATGCCTCCTGCTGCTGCTGCTGCTGTCATCATTAATCATTAGTCATACTTCTACTGCTATTATAGACATATGATATTATCATACATGTAGACTGCCTGATACTAATATATACTTTCAACATATTGTACCACAGTAGCCAGAACTATAACGACAGTATTATTACTTTCATGAATGTTGTTGTAAGCTACTGTCATTACCGAGGATGTCATACCGATTACTGTATTGTGTCATACAGATTACTGTTAATTTGTTATGCTGATCTGTTCTGTACGACATCTACTGCACGTCTGTCCGTCCTGGAAGAGGGATCCCTCCTCAGTTGCTCTTCCTGAGGTTTCTACCATTTTTTTCCCCCGGTAAAGGGGGGGGGGGTTTTCCTTATCCGCTGTGAGGGTCTAAAGGACAGAGGGATGTCGTATGCTGTAAAGCCCTGTGAGGCAAATTGTATTTGTGATATTGGGCTTTATTAATAAAATTGATTGAATTGAATTGATTGACATTCCAACATTCATTCCAAACATTCCAACTTGCATTCCATACATTCCAATTTTCATTCCAGACATTCCAACTTTCATTCTATGCATTCAAACTTTCATTCCAAACATTCCAACTTTCATTCTACACATTCCAACATTCATTCCAAGTATTCCAACTTTTATTCCAAACATTCCAACTTGCATTACAAACATTCCAACTTTCATTCTATGCATTCAAACTTTCATTCCAAACATTCCAACTTTCATTCTACACATTCCAACATTCATTCCAAGTATTCCAACTTTTATTCCAAACATTCCATCTTGCATTCCATACATTCCAATTTTCATTCCAGACATTCCAACTTTCATTCTATGCATTCAAACTTTTATTCCAAACATTCCAACTTGCATTCCATACATTCCAACTTTCATTCTATGCATTCACATTTTCATTCCACACATTCCAACATTCATTCCAAACATTCCAACTTGCATTCCATACATTCCAACTTTCATTCTATGCATTCAAACTTTCATTCCACACATTCCAACATTCATTCCAAGTATTCCAACTTTCATTCCAAACATTCCAACTTTCATTCTATGCATTCACATTTTCATTCCACACATTCCAACATTCATTCTATACATTCCAACTTTCATTCCAGACTTTCCAACTTACATTCCATTCATTCCAACTTTCATTCTATGCATTCACACTTTCATTCCACACATTCAAACTTTCATTCCACACATTCCAACATTCATTCCAAGTATTTCAACTTTCATTCCAAACATTCCAACTTGCATTCTATACATTCCAACTTGCATTCCATTCATTCCAACTTTCATTCTATGCATTCAAACTTTCATTCCAAACATTCCAACATTCATTCCAAGTATTCCAACTTTCATTCCACACATTCCAACATTCATTCCAAACATTCCAACTTTCATTCTATGCATTCACATTTTCATTCCATACATTCAAACTTTCATTCCACACATTCCAACATTCATTCCAAGTATTTCAACTTTCATTCCAAACATTCCAACTTGCATTCTATACATTCCAACTTGCATTCCATTCATTCCAACTTTCATTCTATGCATTCAAACTTTCATTCCAAACATTCCAACATTCATTCCAAGTATTCCAACTTTCATTCCATACATTCCAATTTTCATTCCAGACATTCCAACTTTCATTCTATGCATTCAAACTTTCATTCCAAACATTCCAACTTTCATTCTACACATTCCAACATTCATTCCAAGTATTCCAACTTTCATTCCAAACATTCCAACTTGCATTCTATACATTCCAACTTTCATTCCACACATTCCAACATTCATTCCAAACATTCCAACTTGCATTCTATGCATCCCAACTTCCATTCCACACATTCCAACTTTCATTCCAAACATTCCAACTTGCATTCTATGCATCCCAACTTCCATTCCACACATTCCAACATTCATTCCAAGTATTCCAACTTTCATTCCAAACATTGCAAATTGCATTCTATGCATTCCAACTTGCATTCTATGCATTCCAATTTTCATTCCACACATTCCAACATTCATTCCAAACATTCCAAAATTCATTCCACACATTCCAACGTTCATTCCAAGTATTCCAACTTGCATTCTATATATTCCAACTTCCATTCCAAACATTCCAACTTTCATTCTATGCATTCAAACTTTCAGTCCACACATTCCAACATTCATTCCAAGTATTCCAACTTTCATTCCAAACATTCCAACTTGCATTACAAACATTCCAACTTTCATTCTATGCATTCAAACTTTCATTCCAAACATTCCAACTTTCATTCTACACATTCCAATTTTCATTCTATGCATTCAAACTTTCATTCCACACATTCCAACATTCATTCCAAGTATTCCAACTTGCATTCTATATATTCCAACTTCCATTCCAAACATTCCAACTTTCATTCTATGCATTCAAACTTTCAGTCCACACATTCCAACATTCATTCCAAGTATTCCAACTTTCATTCCAAACATTCCATCTTGCATTACAAACATTTCAACTTTCATTCTATGCATTCAAACTTTCATTCCAAACATTCCAACTTTCATTCTACACATTCCAACATTCATTCCAAGTATTCCAACTTTTATTCCAAACATTCCAACTTGCATTCCATACATTCCAATTTTCATTCCAGACGTTCCAACTTTCATTCTATGCATTCAAACTTTTATTCCAAACATTCCAACTTGCATTCCATACATTCCAACTTTCATTCTATGCATTCAAACTTTCATTCCACACATTCCAACATTCATTCCAAGTATTCCAACTTTCATTCCAAACATTCCAACTTTCATTCTATGCATTCAAATTTTCATTCCACACATTCCAACATTCATTCCAAGTATTCCAACTTTCATTCCAAACATTCCAACTTTCATTCCAAACATTCCAACTTTCATTCCACACATTCCAACATTCATTCCAAACATTCCAACTTGCATTCCATACATTCCAATTTTCATTCCAAACATTCCAACATTCATTCCACACATTCCAACATTCATTCCAAGTATTCCAACTTTCATTCCAAACATTCCAACTTGTATTCCATACATTCCAACTTGCATTCCATACATTCCAACTTTCATTCTATGCATTCAAACTTTCATTCCACACATTCCAACATTCATTCCAAGTATTCCAACTTGCATTCCATACATTCCAATTTTCATTCCAGACATTCCAACTTTCATTCTATGCATTCAAACTTTCATTCCAAACATTCCAACTTTCATTCTACACATTCCAACATTCATTCCAAGTATTCCAACTTTCATTCCATACATTCCAATTTTCATTCCAGACGTTCCAACTTTCATTCTATGCATTCAAACTTTTATTCCAAACATTCCAACTTGCATTCCATACATTCCAACTTTCATTCTATGCATTCAAACTTTCATTCCACACATTCCAACATTCATTCCAAGTATTCCAACTTTCATTCCAAACATTCCAACTTTCATTCTACACATTCCAACTTGCATTCCAAACATTCCAACTTTCATTCCACACATTCCAACATTCATTCCAGACATTCCAACTTGCATTCCATTCATTCCAACTTTCATTCTATGCATTCACACTTTCATTTCACACATTCCAACATTCATTCTATACATTCCAACTTGCATTCCAAACATTCCAACTTGCATTCCACACATTCCAACATTCATTCTATGCACTCAAACTTTCATTCCACACACCCGAACACTCATTCCAAACATTCCAACTTCCATTCTATGCATTCCAACTTTCATTCTACACATTCCAACTTTGATTCCAAGTATTCCAACTTTCATTCCAAACATTCCAACTTTCATTCTACACATTCCAACTTGCATTTTATACATTCCAACATTCATTCCAAGTATTCCAACTTGCATTCTATATATTCCAACTTCCATTCCAAACATTCCAACATTCATTCCAAGTATTCCAACACTCATTCCAAACATTCCAACTTCCATTCTATGCATTCCAACTTTCATTCTACACATTCCAACATTCATCCCAGACATTCCAACTTTCATTCTATGCATTCAAACTTTCATTCCAAACATTCCAACTTGCATTCTATACATTCCAACGTGCATTCCAAACATTCCAAACATTCCAACTTGCATTCCAAACATTCCAACTTTCATTCCAAACATTCCAACTTGCATTCTATGCATCCCAACTTCCATTCCACACATTCCAACATTCATTACAAGTATTCCAACTTTCATTCCAAACATTCCAACTTGTATTCCATACATTCCAATTTTCATTCCAGACATTCCAACTTTCATTCTATGCATTCATACTTTCATTCCAAACATTCCAACTTTCATTCTACACATTCCAATATTCATTCCAAGTATTCCAACTTTCATTCCAAACATTCCAACTTGCATTCTATACATTCGAACTTTCATTCCACACATTCCAACATTCATTCCAAACATTCCAATTTTTATTCTATGCATTCCAACTTTCATTCTACACATTCCAACATTCATTCCAAGTATTCCAACTTTCATTCCAAACATTCCAACTTGCATTCTACACATTCCAACTTTCATTCCACACATTCCAACTTTCATTCCACACATTCCAACACTCATTCCAAACATTCCAACTTCCATTCTATGCATTCCAACTTTCATTCTACACATTCCAACATTCATCCCAGACATTCCAACTTTCATTCTATGCATTCCAATTTTCATTCCACACATTCCAACATTCATTCCAAACATTCCAAAATTCATTCCACACATTCCAACGTGCATTCCATACATTCCAACTTTCATTCTATGCATTCAAACTTTCATTCCACACATTCCTACATTCATTCCAAGTATTCCAACTTGCATTCTATATATTCCAACTTCCATTCCAAACATTCCAACATTCATTCCAAGTATTCTAACACTCATTCCAAACATTCCAACTTCCATTCTATGCATTCCAACTTTCATTCTACACATTCCAACATTCATTCCAAGAATTCCAACTTTCATTCCAAACATTCCAACTTGCATTTTATACATTCCAACATTCATTCCAAGTATTCCAACTTTCATTCCAAACATTCCAACTTTCATTCTATGCATTCACATTTTCATTCCACACATTCCAACATTCATTCTATACATTCCAACTTGCATTCCAAACATTCCAACTTTCATTCCACACATTCCAACTTTCATTCCATACATTCCAATTTTCATTCCAGACGTTCCAACTTTCATTCTATGCATTCAAACTTTTATTCCAAACATTCCAACTTGCATTCCATACATTCCAACTTTCATTCTATGCATTCAAACTTTCATTCCACACATTCCAACATTCATTCCAAGTATTCCAACTTTCATTCCAAACATTCCAACTTTCATTCTATGCATTCAAATTTTCATTCCACACATTCCAACATTCATTCCAAGTATTCCAACTTTCATTCCAAACATTCCAACTTTCATTCCAAACATTCCAACTTTCATTCCACACATTCCAACATTCATTCCAAACATTCCAACTTGCATTCCATACATTCCAATTTTCATTCCAAACATTCCAACATTCATTCCACACATTCCAACATTCATTCCAAGTATTCCAACTTTCATTCCAAACATTCCAACTTGTATTCCATACATTCCAACTTGCATTCCATACATTCCAACTTTCATTCTATGCATTCAAACTTTCATTCCACACATTCCAACATTCATTCCAAGTATTCCAACTTGCATTCCATACATTCCAATTTTCATTCCAGACATTCCAACTTTCATTCTATGCATTCAAACTTTCATTCCAAACATTCCAACTTTCATTCTACACATTCCAACATTCATTCCAAGTATTCCAACTTTCATTCCATACATTCCAATTTTCATTCCAGACGTTCCAACTTTCATTCTATGCATTCAAACTTTTATTCCAAACATTCCAACTTGCATTCCATACATTCCAACTTTCATTCTATGCATTCAAACTTTCATTCCACACATTCCAACATTCATTCCAAGTATTCCAACTTTCATTCCAAACATTCCAACTTTCATTCTACACATTCCAACTTGCATTCCAAACATTCCAACTTTCATTCCACACATTCCAACATTCATTCCAGACATTCCAACTTGCATTCCATTCATTCCAACTTTCATTCTATGCATTCACACTTTCATTTCACACATTCCAACATTCATTCTATACATTCCAACTTGCATTCCAAACATTCCAACTTGCATTCCACACATTCCAACATTCATTCTATGCACTCAAACTTTCATTCCACACACCCGAACACTCATTCCAAACATTCCAACTTCCATTCTATGCATTCCAACTTTCATTCTACACATTCCAACTTTGATTCCAAGTATTCCAACTTTCATTCCAAACATTCCAACTTTCATTCTACACATTCCAACTTGCATTTTATACATTCCAACATTCATTCCAAGTATTCCAACTTGCATTCTATATATTCCAACTTCCATTCCAAACATTCCAACATTCATTCCAAGTATTCCAACACTCATTCCAAACATTCCAACTTCCATTCTATGCATTCCAACTTTCATTCTACACATTCCAACATTCATCCCAGACATTCCAACTTTCATTCTATGCATTCAAACTTTCATTCCAAACATTCCAACTTGCATTCTATACATTCCAACGTGCATTCCAAACATTCCAAACATTCCAACTTGCATTCCAAACATTCCAACTTTCATTCCAAACATTCCAACTTGCATTCTATGCATCCCAACTTCCATTCCACACATTCCAACATTCATTACAAGTATTCCAACTTTCATTCCAAACATTCCAACTTGTATTCCATACATTCCAATTTTCATTCCAGACATTCCAACTTTCATTCTATGCATTCATACTTTCATTCCAAACATTCCAACTTTCATTCTACACATTCCAATATTCATTCCAAGTATTCCAACTTTCATTCCAAACATTCCAACTTGCATTCTATACATTCGAACTTTCATTCCACACATTCCAACATTCATTCCAAACATTCCAATTTTTATTCTATGCATTCCAACTTTCATTCTACACATTCCAACATTCATTCCAAGTATTCCAACTTTCATTCCAAACATTCCAACTTGCATTCTACACATTCCAACTTTCATTCCACACATTCCAACTTTCATTCCACACATTCCAACACTCATTCCAAACATTCCAACTTCCATTCTATGCATTCCAACTTTCATTCTACACATTCCAACATTCATCCCAGACATTCCAACTTTCATTCTATGCATTCCAATTTTCATTCCACACATTCCAACATTCATTCCAAACATTCCAAAATTCATTCCACACATTCCAACGTGCATTCCATACATTCCAACTTTCATTCTATGCATTCAAACTTTCATTCCACACATTCCTACATTCATTCCAAGTATTCCAACTTGCATTCTATATATTCCAACTTCCATTCCAAACATTCCAACATTCATTCCAAGTATTCTAACACTCATTCCAAACATTCCAACTTCCATTCTATGCATTCCAACTTTCATTCTACACATTCCAACATTCATTCCAAGAATTCCAACTTTCATTCCAAACATTCCAACTTGCATTTTATACATTCCAACATTCATTCCAAGTATTCCAACTTTCATTCCAAACATTCCAACTTTCATTCTATGCATTCACATTTTCATTCCACACATTCCAACATTCATTCTATACATTCCAACTTGCATTCCAAACATTCCAACTTTCATTCCACACATTCCAACTTTCATTCCAGACATTCCAACTTACATTCCATTCATTCCAACTTCCATTCTATGCATTCACACTTTCATTCCACACATTCTATATATTCTATTCTATATATGCTTCCTTTAGGTAACATCATTAGAAATCACTCTATAAATTTCCATTGTTATGCGGATGATACACAGTTGTATTTATCGATGAAGCCAGAAGAAAGGGATCAATTAACTAAACTTCATAATTGTCTTAAAGACATAAAAACCTGGATGAGCACCAATTTCCTGATGTTAAATTCAAACAAAACTGAAGTTATTGTTCTTGGCCCCAAACAACTCAGAGACTCTTTATCTGATGACATAGTTTCTCTCGATGGCATTGCTCTGGCCTCCACCACTACCGTAAGAAACCTCGGAGTAACATTTGATCAAGATCTGTCTTTCAATTCTCATTTAAAACAAACCTCACGGACTGCATTTTTTCATCTGCGTAATATTGCAAAAATTAGGCCTATCTTGACCCAAAAAGATGCAGAAAAATTGGTCCACGCTTTTGTTACCTCGAGGCTGGATTACTGTAACTCTCTACTATCAGGTAGCTCTAGTAAATCATTAAAAACTCTTCAGCTAATTCAGAATGCAGCAGCACGTGTACTAACAGGAACTAAGAAACGAGATCATATTTCTCCTGTTTTAGCTTCTCTGCACTGGCTCCCTGTAAAATCCAGAATTGAATTTAAAATCCTACTGTTAACTTATAAAGCTCTAAATGGTCAAGCTCCATCATATCTTAGAGAGCTCATAGTGCCTTATTATCCCACCAGAACTCTGCGCTCTGAGAACGCAGGGTTACTCGTGGTCCCTAAAGTCTCCAAAAGTAGATCAGGAGCCAGAGCCTTCAGCTATCAGGCTCCTCTCCTGTGGAATCATCTTCCTGTTACGGCCCGGGAGGCAGACACCGTCTCCACATTTAAGGCTAGACTTAAGACTTTCCTCTTTGATAAAGCTTATAGTTAGGGCTGGCTCGGGCTTGCCTTGTACCAGCCCCTAGTTAGGCTGACTTAGGCCTAGTCAACCGGAGGACCACCTTTAATGCACCGGGCACCTTCTCTCTCTCTCTCTCTCTCTCGCTCTCGCTCTCTCTCTCTCCCTCTCTCTCTCGTATCCTATTACTGTATCTATTTTACTCGGCCATTCTGGATGTCACTAACTCGGTTTCTTCTCCGGAGCCTTTGTGCTCCACTGTCTCTCAGGTTAACTCGTATTGCAGCGGTGCCTGGATAGTGTGACGTGTGTGGTTGTGCTGCTGCCGTGGTCCTGCCAGATGCCTCCTGCTGCTGCTGCTGCTGTCATCATTAATCATTAGTCATACTTCTACTGCTATTATAGACATATGATATTATCATACATGTAGACTGCCTGATACTAATATATACTTTCAACATATTGTACCACAGTAGCCAGAACTATAACGACAGTATTATTACTTTCATGAATGTTGTTGTAAGCTACTGTCATTACCGAGGATGTCATACCGATTACTGTATTGTGTCATACAGATTACTGTTAATTTGTTATGCTGATCTGTTCTGTACGACATCTACTGCACGTCTGTCCGTCCTGGAAGAGGGATCCCTCCTCAGTTGCTCTTCCTGAGGTTTCTACCATTTTTTTCCCCCGGTAAAGGGGGGGGGTTTTTCCTTATCCGCTGTGAGGGTCTAAAGGACAGAGGGATGTCGTATGCTGTAAAGCCCTGTGAGGCAAATTGTATTTGTGATATTGGGCTTTATTAATAAAATTGATTGAATTGAATTGATTGACATTCCAACATTCATTCCAAACATTCCAACTTGCATTCCATACATTCCAATTTTCATTCCAGACATTCCAACTTTCATTCTATGCATTCAAACTTTCATTCCAAACATTCCAACTTTCATTCTACACATTCCAACATTCATTCCAAGTATTCCAACTTTCATTCCAAACATTCCAACTTGCATTACAAACATTCCAACTTTCATTCTATGCATTCAAACTTTCATTCCAAACATTCCAACTTTCATTCTACACATTCCAACATTCATTCCAAGTATTCCAACTTTTATTCCAAACATTCCATCTTGCATTCCATACATTCCAATTTTCATTCCAGACATTCCAACTTTCATTCTATGCATTCAAACTTTTATTCCAAACATTCCAACTTGCATTCCATACATTCCAACTTTCATTCTATGCATTCACATTTTCATTCCACACATTCCAACATTCATTCCAAACATTCCAACTTGCATTCCATACATTCCAACTTTCATTCTATGCATTCAAACTTTCATTCCACACATTCCAACATTCATTCCAAGTATTCCAACTTTCATTCCAAACATTCCAACTTTCATTCTATGCATTCACATTTTCATTCCACACATTCCAACATTCATTCTATACATTCCAACTTTCATTCCAGACATTCCAACTTACATTCCATTCATTCCAACTTTCATTCTATGCATTCACACTTTCATTCCACACATTCAAACTTTCATTCCACACATTCCAACATTCATTCCAAGTATTTCAACTTTCATTCCAAACATTCCAACTTGCATTCTATACATTCCAACTTGCATTCCATTCATTCCAACTTTCATTCTATGCATTCAAACTTTCATTCCAAACATTCCAACATTCATTCCAAGTATTCCAACTTTCATTCCACACATTCCAACATTCATTCCAAACATTCCAACTTTCATTCTATGCATTCACATTTTCATTCCATACATTCAAACTTTCATTCCACACATTCCAACATTCATTCCAAGTATTTCAACTTTCATTCCAAACATTCCAACTTGCATTCTATACATTCCAACTTGCATTCCATTCATTCCAACTTTCATTCTATGCATTCAAACTTTCATTCCAAACATTCCAACATTCATTCCAAGTATTCCAACTTTCATTCCATACATTCCAATTTTCATTCCAGACATTCCAACTTTCATTCTATGCATTCAAACTTTCATTCCAAACATTCCAACTTTCATTCTACACATTCCAACATTCATTCCAAGTATTCCAACTTTCATTCCAAACATTCCAACTTGCATTCTATACATTCCAACTTTCATTCCACACATTCCAACATTCATTCCAAACATTCCAACTTGCATTCTATGCATCCCAACTTCCATTCCACACATTCCAACTTTCATTCCAAACATTCCAACTTGCATTCTATGCATCCCAACTTCCATTCCACACATTCCAACATTCATTCCAAGTATTCCAACTTTCATTCCAAACATTGCAAATTGCATTCTATGCATTCCAACTTGCATTCTATGCATTCCAATTTTCATTCCACACATTCCAACATTCATTCCAAACATTCCAAAATTCATTCCACACATTCCAACGTTCATTCCAAGTATTCCAACTTGCATTCTATATATTCCAACTTCCATTCCAAACATTCCAACTTTCATTCTATGCATTCAAACTTTCAGTCCACACATTCCAACATTCATTCCAAGTATTCCAACTTTCATTCCAAACATTCCAACTTGCATTACAAACATTCCAACTTTCATTCTATGCATTCAAACTTTCATTCCAAACATTCCAACTTTCATTCTACACATTCCAATTTTCATTCTATGCATTCAAACTTTCATTCCACACATTCCAACATTCATTCCAAGTATTCCAACTTGCATTCTATATATTCCAACTTCCATTCCAAACATTCCAACTTTCATTCTATGCATTCAAACTTTCAGTCCACACATTCCAACATTCATTCCAAGTATTCCAACTTTCATTCCAAACATTCCATCTTGCATTACAAACATTTCAACTTTCATTCTATGCATTCAAACTTTCATTCCAAACATTCCAACTTTCATTCTACACATTCCAACATTCATTCCAAGTATTCCAACTTTTATTCCAAACATTCCAACTTGCATTCCATACATTCCAATTTTCATTCCAGACGTTCCAACTTTCATTCTATGCATTCAAACTTTTATTCCAAACATTCCAACTTGCATTCCATACATTCCAACTTTCATTCTATGCATTCAAACTTTCATTCCACACATTCCAACATTCATTCCAAGTATTCCAACTTTCATTCCAAACATTCCAACTTTCATTCTATGCATTCAAATTTTCATTCCACACATTCCAACATTCATTCCAAGTATTCCAACTTTCATTCCAAACATTCCAACTTTCATTCCAAACATTCCAACTTTCATTCCACACATTCCAACATTCATTCCAAACATTCCAACTTGCATTCCATACATTCCAATTTTCATTCCAAACATTCCAACATTCATTCCACACATTCCAACATTCATTCCAAGTATTCCAACTTTCATTCCAAACATTCCAACTTGTATTCCATACATTCCAACTTGCATTCCATACATTCCAACTTTCATTCTATGCATTCAAACTTTCATTCCACACATTCCAACATTCATTCCAAGTATTCCAACTTGCATTCCATACATTCCAATTTTCATTCCAGACATTCCAACTTTCATTCTATGCATTCAAACTTTCATTCCAAACATTCCAACTTTCATTCTACACATTCCAACATTCATTCCAAGTATTCCAACTTTCATTCCATACATTCCAATTTTCATTCCAGACGTTCCAACTTTCATTCTATGCATTCAAACTTTTATTCCAAACATTCCAACTTGCATTCCATACATTCCAACTTTCATTCTATGCATTCAAACTTTCATTCCACACATTCCAACATTCATTCCAAGTATTCCAACTTTCATTCCAAACATTCCAACTTTCATTCTACACATTCCAACTTGCATTCCAAACATTCCAACTTTCATTCCACACATTCCAACATTCATTCCAGACATTCCAACTTGCATTCCATTCATTCCAACTTTCATTCTATGCATTCACACTTTCATTTCACACATTCCAACATTCATTCTATACATTCCAACTTGCATTCCAAACATTCCAACTTGCATTCCACACATTCCAACATTCATTCTATGCACTCAAACTTTCATTCCACACACCCGAACACTCATTCCAAACATTCCAACTTCCATTCTATGCATTCCAACTTTCATTCTACACATTCCAACTTTGATTCCAAGTATTCCAACTTTCATTCCAAACATTCCAACTTTCATTCTACACATTCCAACTTGCATTTTATACATTCCAACATTCATTCCAAGTATTCCAACTTGCATTCTATATATTCCAACTTCCATTCCAAACATTCCAACATTCATTCCAAGTATTCCAACACTCATTCCAAACATTCCAACTTCCATTCTATGCATTCCAACTTTCATTCTACACATTCCAACATTCATCCCAGACATTCCAACTTTCATTCTATGCATTCAAACTTTCATTCCAAACATTCCAACTTGCATTCTATACATTCCAACGTGCATTCCAAACATTCCAAACATTCCAACTTGCATTCCAAACATTCCAACTTTCATTCCAAACATTCCAACTTGCATTCTATGCATCCCAACTTCCATTCCACACATTCCAACATTCATTACAAGTATTCCAACTTTCATTCCAAACATTCCAACTTGTATTCCATACATTCCAATTTTCATTCCAGACATTCCAACTTTCATTCTATGCATTCATACTTTCATTCCAAACATTCCAACTTTCATTCTACACATTCCAATATTCATTCCAAGTATTCCAACTTTCATTCCAAACATTCCAACTTGCATTCTATACATTCGAACTTTCATTCCACACATTCCAACATTCATTCCAAACATTCCAATTTTTATTCTATGCATTCCAACTTTCATTCTACACATTCCAACATTCATTCCAAGTATTCCAACTTTCATTCCAAACATTCCAACTTGCATTCTACACATTCCAACTTTCATTCCACACATTCCAACTTTCATTCCACACATTCCAACACTCATTCCAAACATTCCAACTTCCATTCTATGCATTCCAACTTTCATTCTACACATTCCAACATTCATCCCAGACATTCCAACTTTCATTCTATGCATTCCAATTTTCATTCCACACATTCCAACATTCATTCCAAACATTCCAAAATTCATTCCACACATTCCAACGTGCATTCCATACATTCCAACTTTCATTCTATGCATTCAAACTTTCATTCCACACATTCCTACATTCATTCCAAGTATTCCAACTTGCATTCTATATATTCCAACTTCCATTCCAAACATTCCAACATTCATTCCAAGTATTCTAACACTCATTCCAAACATTCCAACTTCCATTCTATGCATTCCAACTTTCATTCTACACATTCCAACATTCATTCCAAGAATTCCAACTTTCATTCCAAACATTCCAACTTGCATTTTATACATTCCAACATTCATTCCAAGTATTCCAACTTTCATTCCAAACATTCCAACTTTCATTCTATGCATTCACATTTTCATTCCACACATTCCAACATTCATTCTATACATTCCAACTTGCATTCCAAACATTCCAACTTTCATTCCACACATTCCAACTTTCATTCCAGACATTCCAACTTACATTCCATTCATTCCAACTTCCATTCTATGCATTCACACTTTCATTCCACACATTCTATATATTCTATTCTATATATGCTTCCTTTAGGTAACATCATTAGAAATCACTCTATAAATTTCCATTGTTATGCGGATGATACACAGTTGTATTTATCGATGAAGCCAGAAGAAAGGGATCAATTAACTAAACTTCATAATTGTCTTAAAGACATAAAAACCTGGATGAGCACCAATTTCCTGATGTTAAATTCAAACAAAACTGAAGTTATTGTTCTTGGCCCCAAACAACTCAGAGACTCTTTATCTGATGACATAGTTTCTCTCGATGGCATTGCTCTGGCCTCCACCACTACCGTAAGAAACCTCGGAGTAACATTTGATCAAGATCTGTCTTTCAATTCTCATTTAAAACAAACCTCACGGACTGCATTTTTTCATCTGCGTAATATTGCAAAAATTAGGCCTATCTTGACCCAAAAAGATGCAGAAAAATTGGTCCACGCTTTTGTTACCTCGAGGCTGGATTACTGTAACTCTCTACTATCAGGTAGCTCTAGTAAATCATTAAAAACTCTTCAGCTAATTCAGAATGCAGCAGCACGTGTACTAACAGGAACTAAGAAACGAGATCATATTTCTCCTGTTTTAGCTTCTCTGCACTGGCTCCCTGTAAAATCCAGAATTGAATTTAAAATCCTACTGTTAACTTATAAAGCTCTAAATGGTCAAGCTCCATCATATCTTAGAGAGCTCATAGTGCCTTATTATCCCACCAGAACTCTGCGCTCTGAGAACGCAGGGTTACTCGTGGTCCCTAAAGTCTCCAAAAGTAGATCAGGAGCCAGAGCCTTCAGCTATCAGGCTCCTCTCCTGTGGAATCATCTTCCTGTTACGGCCCGGGAGGCAGACACCGTCTCCACATTTAAGGCTAGACTTAAGACTTTCCTCTTTGATAAAGCTTATAGTTAGGGCTGGCTCGGGCTTGCCTTGTACCAGCCCCTAGTTAGGCTGACTTAGGCCTAGTCAACCGGAGGACCACCTTTAATGCACCGGGCACCTTCTCTCTCTCTCTCTCTCTCTCGCTCTCGCTCTCTCTCTCTCCCTCTCTCTCTCGTATCCTATTACTGTATCTATTTTACTCGGCCATTCTGGATGTCACTAACTCGGTTTCTTCTCCGGAGCCTTTGTGCTCCACTGTCTCTCAGGTTAACTCGTATTGCAGCGGTGCCTGGATAGTGTGACGTGTGTGGTTGTGCTGCTGCCGTGGTCCTGCCAGATGCCTCCTGCTGCTGCTGCTGCTGTCATCATTAATCATTAGTCATACTTCTACTGCTATTATAGACATATGATATTATCATACATGTAGACTGCCTGATACTAATATATACTTTCAACATATTGTACCACAGTAGCCAGAACTATAACGACAGTATTATTACTTTCATGAATGTTGTTGTAAGCTACTGTCATTACCGAGGATGTCATACCGATTACTGTATTGTGTCATACAGATTACTGTTAATTTGTTATGCTGATCTGTTCTGTACGACATCTACTGCACGTCTGTCCGTCCTGGAAGAGGGATCCCTCCTCAGTTGCTCTTCCTGAGGTTTCTACCATTTTTTTCCCCCGGTAAAGGGGGGGGGTTTTTCCTTATCCGCTGTGAGGGTCTAAAGGACAGAGGGATGTCGTATGCTGTAAAGCCCTGTGAGGCAAATTGTATTTGTGATATTGGGCTTTATTAATAAAATTGATTGAATTGAATTGATTGACATTCCAACATTCATTCCAAACATTCCAACTTGCATTCCATACATTCCAATTTTCATTCCAGACATTCCAACTTTCATTCTATGCATTCAAACTTTCATTCCAAACATTCCAACTTTCATTCTACACATTCCAACATTCATTCCAAGTATTCCAACTTTCATTCCAAACATTCCAACTTGCATTACAAACATTCCAACTTTCATTCTATGCATTCAAACTTTCATTCCAAACATTCCAACTTTCATTCTACACATTCCAACATTCATTCCAAGTATTCCAACTTTTATTCCAAACATTCCATCTTGCATTCCATACATTCCAATTTTCATTCCAGACATTCCAACTTTCATTCTATGCATTCAAACTTTTATTCCAAACATTCCAACTTGCATTCCATACATTCCAACTTTCATTCTATGCATTCACATTTTCATTCCACACATTCCAACATTCATTCCAAACATTCCAACTTGCATTCCATACATTCCAACTTTCATTCTATGCATTCAAACTTTCATTCCACACATTCCAACATTCATTCCAAGTATTCCAACTTTCATTCCAAACATTCCAACTTTCATTCTATGCATTCACATTTTCATTCCACACATTCCAACATTCATTCTATACATTCCAACTTTCATTCCAGACATTCCAACTTACATTCCATTCATTCCAACTTTCATTCTATGCATTCACACTTTCATTCCACACATTCAAACTTTCATTCCACACATTCCAACATTCATTCCAAGTATTTCAACTTTCATTCCAAACATTCCAACTTGCATTCTATACATTCCAACTTGCATTCCATTCATTCCAACTTTCATTCTATGCATTCAAACTTTCATTCCAAACATTCCAACATTCATTCCAAGTATTCCAACTTTCATTCCACACATTCCAACATTCATTCCAAACATTCCAACTTTCATTCTATGCATTCACATTTTCATTCCATACATTCAAACTTTCATTCCACACATTCCAACATTCATTCCAAGTATTTCAACTTTCATTCCAAACATTCCAACTTGCATTCTATACATTCCAACTTGCATTCCATTCATTCCAACTTTCATTCTATGCATTCAAACTTTCATTCCAAACATTCCAACATTCATTCCAAGTATTCCAACTTTCATTCCATACATTCCAATTTTCATTCCAGACATTCCAACTTTCATTCTATGCATTCAAACTTTCATTCCAAACATTCCAACTTTCATTCTACACATTCCAACATTCATTCCAAGTATTCCAACTTTCATTCCAAACATTCCAACTTGCATTCTATACATTCCAACTTTCATTCCACACATTCCAACATTCATTCCAAACATTCCAACTTGCATTCTATGCATCCCAACTTCCATTCCACACATTCCAACATTCATTCCAAGTATTCCAACTTTCATTCCAAACATTGCAAATTGCATTCTATGCATTCCAACTTGCATTCTATGCATTCCAATTTTCATTCCACACATTCCAACATTCATTCCAAACATTCCAAAATTCATTCCACACATTCCAACGTTCATTCCAAGTATTCCAACTTGCATTCTATATATTCCAACTTCCATTCCAAACATTCCAACTTTCATTCTATGCATTCAAACTTTCAGTCCACACATTCCAACATTCATTCCAAGTATTCCAACTTTCATTCCAAACATTCCAACTTGCATTACAAACATTCCAACTTTCATTCTATGCATTCAAACTTTCATTCCAAACATTCCAACTTTCATTCTACACATTCCAATTTTCATTCTATGCATTCAAACTTTCATTCCACACATTCCAACATTCATTCCAAGTATTCCAACTTGCATTCTATATATTCCAACTTCCATTCCAAACATTCCAACTTTCATTCTATGCATTCAAACTTTCAGTCCACACATTCCAACATTCATTCCAAGTATTCCAACTTTCATTCCAAACATTCCAACTTGCATTACAAACATTTCAACTTTCATTCTATGCATTCAAACTTTCATTCCAAACATTCCAACTTTCATTCTACACATTCCAACATTCATTCCAAGTATTCCAACTTTTATTCCAAACATTCCAACTTGCATTCCATACATTCCAATTTTCATTCCAGACGTTCCAACTTTCATTCTATGCATTCAAACTTTTATTCCAAACATTCCAACTTGCATTCCATACATTCCAACTTTCATTCTATGCATTCAAACTTTCATTCCACACATTCCAACATTCATTCCAAGTATTCCAACTTTCATTCCAAACATTCCAACTTTCATTCTATGCATTCAAATTTTCATTCCACACATTCCAACATTCATTCCAAGTATTCCAACTTTCATTCCAAACATTCCAACTTTCATTCCAAACATTCCAACTTTCATTCCACACATTCCAACATTCATTCCAAACATTCCAACTTGCATTCCATACATTCCAATTTTCATTCCAAACATTCCAACATTCATTCCAAGTATTCCAACTTTCATTCCAAACATTCCAACTTGTATTCCATACATTCCAACTTGCATTCCATACATTCCAACTTTCATTCTATGCATTCAAACTTTCATTCCAAACATTCCAACTTGCATTCCACACATTCCAACATTCATTCTATGCATTCAAACTTTCATTCTATGCATTCACATTTTCATTCCACACATTCCAACTTTCATTCTATGCATTCAAACTTTTATTCCAAACATTCCAACTTGCATTCCATACATTCCAACTTTCATTCTATGCATTCACATTTTCATTCCACACATTCCAACATTCATTCTATACATTCCAACTTGCATTCCAAACATTCCAACTTTCATTCCACACATTCCAACTTTCATTCCAGACATTCCAACTTACATTCCATTCATTCCAACTTTCATTCTATGCATTCACACTTTCATTCCACACATTCCAACATTCATTCCAAGTATTCCAACACTCATTCCAAACATTCCAACTTTCATTCTACACATTCCAACTTTCATTCCACACATTCCAACATTCATTCCAAACATTCCAACTTGCATTCCATACATTCCAACTTTCATTCTATGCATTCAAACTTTCATTCCACACATTCCAACATTCATTCCAAGTATTCCAACTTTCATTCCAAACATTCCAACTTTCATTCTATGCATTCACATTTTCATTCCACACATTCCAACATTCATTCTATACATTCCAACTTGCATTCCAAACATTCCAACTTTCATTCCACACATTCCAACTTTCATTCCAAACATTGCAAATTGCATTCTATGCATTCCAACTTGCATTCTATGCATTCCAATTTTCATTCCACACATTCCAACATTCATTCCAAACATTCCAAAATTCATTCCACACATTCCAACGTGCATTCCATACATTCCAACTTTCATTCTATGCATTCAAACTTTCATTCCACACATTCCAACATTCATTCCAAGTATTCCAACTTGCATTCTATATATTCCAACTTCCATTCCAAACATTCCAACTTTCATTCTATGCATTCAAACTTTCAGTCCACACATTCCAACATTCATTCCAAGTATTCCAACTTTCATTCCAAACATTCCAACTTGCATAACAAACATTCCAACTTTCATTCTATGCATTCAAACTTTCATTCCAAACATTCCAACTTTCATTCTACACATTCCAACATTCATTCCAAGTATTCCAACTTTCATTCCAAACATTCCAACTTGCATTACAAACATTTCAACTTTCATTCTATGCATTCAAACTTTCATTCCAAACATTCCAACTTTCATTCTACACATTCCAACATTCATTCCAAGTATTCCAACTTTTATTCCAAACATTCCAACTTGCATTCCATACATTCCAATTTTCATTCCAGACGTTCCAACTTTCATTCTATGCATTCAAACTTTTATTCCAAACATTCCAACTTGCATTCCATACATTCCAACTTTCATTCTATGCATTCAAACTTTCATTCCACACATTCCAACATTCATTCCAAGTATTCCAACTTTCATTCCAAACATTCCAACTTTCATTCTATGCATTCAAATTTTCATTCCACACATTCCAACATTCATTCCAAGTATTCCAACTTTCATTCCAAACATTCCAACTTTCATTCCAAACATTCCAACTTTCATTCCACACATTCCAACATTCATTCCAAACATTCCAACTTGCATTCCATACATTCCAATTTTCATTCCAAACATTCCAACATTCATTCCAAGTATTCCAACTTTCATTCCAAACATTCCAACTTGTATTCCATACATTCCAACTTGCATTCCATACATTCCAACTTTCATTCTATGCATTCAAACTTTCATTCCAAACATTCCAACTTGCATTCCACACATTCCAACATTCATTCTATGCATTCAAACTTTCATTCTATGCATTCACATTTTCATTCCACACATTCCAAATTTCATTCTATACATTCCAACTTGCATTCCAAACATTCCAACTTTCATTCCACACATTCCAACTTTCATTCCAGACATTCCAACTTACATTCCATACATTCCAACTTTCATTCTATGCATTCACATTTTCATTCCACACATTCCAACATTCATTCTATACATTCCAACTTGCATTCCAAACATTCCAACTTTCATTCCACACATTCCAACTTTCATTCCAGACATTCCAACTTACATTCCATTCATTCCAACTTTCATTCTATGCATTCACACTTTCATTCCACACATTCCAACATTCATTCCAAGTATTCCAACACTCATTCCAAACATTCCAACTTTCATTCTACACATTCCAACTTTCATTCCACACATTCCAACATTCATTCCAAACATTCCAACTTGCATTCCATACATTCCAACTTTCATTCTATGCATTCAAACTTTCATTCCACACATTCCAACATTCATTCCAAGTATTCCAACTTTCATTCCAAACATTCCAACTTTCATTCTATGCATTCACATTTTCATTCCACACATTCCAACATTCATTCTATACATTCCAACTTGCATTCCAAACATTCCAACTTTCATTCCACACTTTCCAACTTTCATTCCAAACATTGCAAATTGCATTCTATGCATTCCAACTTGCATTCTATGCATTCCAATTTTCATTCCACACATTCCAACATTCATTCCAAACATTCCAAAATTCATTCCACACATTCCAACGTGCATTCCATACATTCCAACTTTCATTCTATGCATTCAAACTTTCATTCCACACATTCCAACATTCATTCCAAGTATTCCAACTTGCATTCTATATATTCCAACTTCCATTCCAAACATTCCAACTTTCATTCTATGCATTCAAACTTTCAGTCCACACATTCCAACATTCATTCCAAGTATTCCAACTTTCATTCCAAACATTCCAACTTGCATAACAAACATTCCAACTTTCATTCTATGCATTCAAACTTTCATTCCAAACATTCCAACTTTCATTCTACACATTCCAACATTCATTCCAAGTATTCCAACTTTCATTCCAAACATTCCAACTTGCATTACAAACATTTCAACTTTCATTCTATGCATTCAAACTTTCATTCCAAACATTCCAACTTTCATTCTACACATTCCAACATTCATTCCAAGTATTCCAACTTTTATTCCAAACATTCCAACTTGCATTCCATACATTCCAATTTTCATTCCAGACGTTCCAACTTTCATTCTATGCATTCAAACTTTTATTCCAAACATTCCAACTTGCATTCCATACATTCCAACTTTCATTCTATGCATTCAAACTTTCATTCCACACATTCCAACATTCATTCCAAGTATTCCAACTTTCATTCTATGCATTCAAATTTTCATTCCACACATTCCAACATTCATTCCAAGTATTCCAACTTTCATTCCAAACATTCCAACTTTCATTCCAAACATTCCAACTTTCATTCCACACATTCCAACATTCATTCCAAACATTCCAACTTGCATTCCATACATTCCAATTTTCATTCCAAACATTCCAACATTCATTCCAAGTATTCCAACTTTCATTCCAAACATTCCAACTTGTATTCCATACATTCCAACTTGCATTCCATACATTCCAACTTTCATTCTATGCATTCAAACTTTCATTCCAAACATTCCAACTTGCATTCCACACATTCCAACATTCATTCTATGCATTCAAACTTTCATTCTATGCATTCACATTTTCATTCCACACATTCCAACTTTCATTCTATACATTCCAACTTGCATTCCAAACATTCCAACTTTCATTCCACACATTCCAACTTTCATTCCAGACATTCCAACTTACATTCCATACATTCCAACTTTCATTCTATGCATTCACATTTTCATTCCACACATTCCAACATTCATTCTATACATTCCAACTTGCATTCCAAACATTCCAACTTTCATTCCACACATTCCAACTTTCATTCCAGACATTCCAACTTACATTCCATTCATTCCAACTTTCATTCTATGCATTCACACTTTCATTCCACACATTCCAACATTCATTCCAAGTATTCCAACACTCATTCCAAACATTCCAACTTTCATTCTACACATTCCAACTTTCATTCCACACATTCCAACATTCATTCCAAACATTCCAACTTGCATTCCATACATTCCAACTTTCATTCTATGCATTCAAACTTTCATTCCACACATTCCAACATTCATTCCAAGTATTCCAACTTTCATTCCAAACATTCCAACTTTCATTCTATGCATTCACATTTTCATTCCACACATTCCAACATTCATTCTATACATTCCAACTTGCATTCCAAACATTCCAACTTTCATTCCACACATTCCAACTTTCATTCCAAACATTGCAAATTGCATTCTATGCATTCCAACTTGCATTCTATGCATTCCAATTTTCATTCCACACATTCCAACATTCATTCCAAACATTCCAAAATTCATTCCACACATTCCAACGTGCATTCCATACATTCCAACTTTCATTCTATGCATTCAAACTTTCATTCCACACATTCCAACATTCATTCCAAGTATTCCAACTTTCATTCTATGCATTCACACTTTCATTCCACACATTCAAACTTTCATTCCACACATTCCAACATTCATTCCAAGTATTTCAACTTTCATTCCAAACATTCCAACTTGCATTCTATACATTCCAACTTGCATTCCATTCATTCCAACTTTCATTCTATGCATTCAAACTTTCATTCCAAACATTCCAACATTCATTCCAAGTATTCCAACTTTCATTCCACACATTCCAACATTCATTCCAAACATTCCAACTTTCATTCTATGCATTCACATTTTCATTCCATACATTCAAACTTTCATTCCACACATTCCAACATTCATTCCAAGTATTTCAACTTTCATTCCAAACATTCCAACTTGCATTCTATACATTCCAACTTGCATTCCATTCATTCCAACTTTCATTCTATGCATTCAAACTTTCATTCCAAACATTCCAACATTCATTCCAAGTATTCCAACTTTCATTCCATACATTCCAATTTTCATTCCAGACATTCCAACTTTCATTCTATGCATTCAAACTTTCATTCCAAACATTCCAACTTTCATTCTACACATTCCAACATTCATTCCAAGTATTCCAACTTTCATTCCAAACATTCCAACTTGCATTCTATACATTCCAACTTTCATTCCACACATTCCAACATTCATTCCAAACATTCCAACTTGCATTCTATGCATCCCAACTTCCATTCCACACATTCCAACTTTCATTCCAAACATTCCAACTTGCATTCTATGCATCCCAACTTCCATTCCACACATTCCAACATTCATTCCAAGTATTCCAACTTTCATTCCAAACATTGCAAATTGCATTCTATGCATTCCAACTTGCATTCTATGCATTCCAATTTTCATTCCACACATTCCAACATTCATTCCAAACATTCCAAAATTCATTCCACACATTCCAACGTTCATTCCAAGTATTCCAACTTGCATTCTATATATTCCAACTTCCATTCCAAACATTCCAACTTTCATTCTATGCATTCAAACTTTCAGTCCACACATTCCAACATTCATTCCAAGTATTCCAACTTTCATTCCAAACATTCCAACTTGCATTACAAACATTCCAACTTTCATTCTATGCATTCAAACTTTCATTCCAAACATTCCAACTTTCATTCTACACATTCCAATTTTCATTCTATGCATTCAAACTTTCATTCCACACATTCCAACATTCATTCCAAGTATTCCAACTTGCATTCTATATATTCCAACTTCCATTCCAAACATTCCAACTTTCATTCTATGCATTCAAACTTTCAGTCCACACATTCCAACATTCATTCCAAGTATTCCAACTTTCATTCCAAACATTCCATCTTGCATTACAAACATTTCAACTTTCATTCTATGCATTCAAACTTTCATTCCAAACATTCCAACTTTCATTCTACACATTCCAACATTCATTCCAAGTATTCCAACTTTTATTCCAAACATTCCAACTTGCATTCCATACATTCCAATTTTCATTCCAGACGTTCCAACTTTCATTCTATGCATTCAAACTTTTATTCCAAACATTCCAACTTGCATTCCATACATTCCAACTTTCATTCTATGCATTCAAACTTTCATTCCACACATTCCAACATTCATTCCAAGTATTCCAACTTTCATTCCAAACATTCCAACTTTCATTCTATGCATTCAAATTTTCATTCCACACATTCCAACATTCATTCCAAGTATTCCAACTTTCATTCCAAACATTCCAACTTTCATTCCAAACATTCCAACTTTCATTCCACACATTCCAACATTCATTCCAAACATTCCAACTTGCATTCCATACATTCCAATTTTCATTCCAAACATTCCAACATTCATTCCACACATTCCTACATTCATTCCAAGTATTCCAACTTGCATTCTATATATTCCAACTTCCATTCCAAACATTCCAACATTCATTCCAAGTATTCTAACACTCATTCCAAACATTCCAACTTCCATTCTATGCATTCCAACTTTCATTCTACACATTCCAACATTCATTCCAAGAATTCCAACTTTCATTCCAAACATTCCAACTTGCATTTTATACATTCCAACATTCATTCCAAGTATTCCAACTTTCATTCCAAACATTCCAACTTTCATTCTATGCATTCACATTTTCATTCCACACATTCCAACATTCATTCTATACATTCCAACTTGCATTCCAAACATTCCAACTTTCATTCCACACATTCCAACTTTCATTCCAGACATTCCAACTTACATTCCATTCATTCCAACTTCCATTCTATGCATTCACACTTTCATTCCACACATTCTATATATTCTATTCTATATATGCTTCCTTTAGGTAACATCATTAGAAATCACTCTATAAATTTCCATTGTTATGCGGATGATACACAGTTGTATTTATCGATGAAGCCAGAAGAAAGGGATCAATTAACTAAACTTCATAATTGTCTTAAAGACATAAAAACCTGGATGAGCACCAATTTCCTGATGTTAAATTCAAACAAAACTGAAGTTATTGTTCTTGGCCCCAAACAACTCAGAGACTCTTTATCTGATGACATAGTTTCTCTCGATGGCATTGCTCTGGCCTCCACCACTACCGTAAGAAACCTCGGAGTAACATTTGATCAAGATCTGTCTTTCAATTCTCATTTAAAACAAACCTCACGGACTGCATTTTTTCATCTGCGTAATATTGCAAAAATTAGGCCTATCTTGACCCAAAAAGATGCAGAAAAATTGGTCCACGCTTTTGTTACCTCGAGGCTGGATTACTGTAACTCTCTACTATCAGGTAGCTCTAGTAAATCATTAAAAACTCTTCAGCTAATTCAGAATGCAGCAGCACGTGTACTAACAGGAACTAAGAAACGAGATCATATTTCTCCTGTTTTAGCTTCTCTGCACTGGCTCCCTGTAAAATCCAGAATTGAATTTAAAATCCTACTGTTAACTTATAAAGCTCTAAATGGTCAAGCTCCATCATATCTTAGAGAGCTCATAGTGCCTTATTATCCCACCAGAACTCTGCGCTCTGAGAACGCAGGGTTACTCGTGGTCCCTAAAGTCTCCAAAAGTAGATCAGGAGCCAGAGCCTTCAGCTATCAGGCTCCTCTCCTGTGGAATCATCTTCCTGTTACGGCCCGGGAGGCAGACACCGTCTCCACATTTAAGGCTAGACTTAAGACTTTCCTCTTTGATAAAGCTTATAGTTAGGGCTGGCTCGGGCTTGCCTTGTACCAGCCCCTAGTTAGGCTGACTTAGGCCTAGTCAACCGGAGGACCACCTTTAATGCACCGGGCACCTTCTCTCTCTCTCTCTCTCTCTCGCTCTCGCTCTCTCTCTCTCCCTCTCTCTCTCGTATCCTATTACTGTATCTATTTTACTCGGCCATTCTGGATGTCACTAACTCGGTTTCTTCTCCGGAGCCTTTGTGCTCCACTGTCTCTCAGGTTAACTCGTATTGCAGCGGTGCCTGGATAGTGTGACGTGTGTGGTTGTGCTGCTGCCGTGGTCCTGCCAGATGCCTCCTGCTGCTGCTGCTGCTGTCATCATTAATCATTAGTCATACTTCTACTGCTATTATAGACATATGATATTATCATACATGTAGACTGCCTGATACTAATATATACTTTCAACATATTGTACCACAGTAGCCAGAACTATAACGACAGTATTATTACTTTCATGAATGTTGTTGTAAGCTACTGTCATTACCGAGGATGTCATACCGATTACTGTATTGTGTCATACAGATTACTGTTAATTTGTTATGCTGATCTGTTCTGTACGACATCTACTGCACGTCTGTCCGTCCTGGAAGAGGGATCCCTCCTCAGTTGCTCTTCCTGAGGTTTCTACCATTTTTTTCCCCCGGTAAAGGGGGGGGGTTTTTCCTTATCCGCTGTGAGGGTCTAAAGGACAGAGGGATGTCGTATGCTGTAAAGCCCTGTGAGGCAAATTGTATTTGTGATATTGGGCTTTATTAATAAAATTGATTGAATTGAATTGATTGACATTCCAACATTCATTCCAAACATTCCAACTTGCATTCCATACATTCCAATTTTCATTCCAGACATTCCAACTTTCATTCTATGCATTCAAACTTTCATTCCAAACATTCCAACTTTCATTCTACACATTCCAACATTCATTCCAAGTATTCCAACTTTCATTCCAAACATTCCAACTTGCATTACAAACATTCCAACTTTCATTCTATGCATTCAAACTTTCATTCCAAACATTCCAACTTTCATTCTACACATTCCAACATTCATTCCAAGTATTCCAACTTTTATTCCAAACATTCCATCTTGCATTCCATACATTCCAATTTTCATTCCAGACATTCCAACTTTCATTCTATGCATTCAAACTTTTATTCCAAACATTCCAACTTGCATTCCATACATTCCAACTTTCATTCTATGCATTCACATTTTCATTCCACACATTCCAACATTCATTCCAAACATTCCAACTTGCATTCCATACATTCCAACTTTCATTCTATGCATTCAAACTTTCATTCCACACATTCCAACATTCATTCCAAGTATTCCAACTTTCATTCCAAACATTCCAACTTTCATTCTATGCATTCACATTTTCATTCCACACATTCCAACATTCATTCTATACATTCCAACTTTCATTCCAGACATTCCAACTTACATTCCATTCATTCCAACTTTCATTCTATGCATTCACACTTTCATTCCACACATTCAAACTTTCATTCCACACATTCCAACATTCATTCCAAGTATTTCAACTTTCATTCCAAACATTCCAACTTGCATTCTATACATTCCAACTTGCATTCCATTCATTCCAACTTTCATTCTATGCATTCAAACTTTCATTCCAAACATTCCAACATTCATTCCAAGTATTCCAACTTTCATTCCACACATTCCAACATTCATTCCAAACATTCCAACTTTCATTCTATGCATTCACATTTTCATTCCATACATTCAAACTTTCATTCCACACATTCCAACATTCATTCCAAGTATTTCAACTTTCATTCCAAACATTCCAACTTGCATTCTATACATTCCAACTTGCATTCCATTCATTCCAACTTTCATTCTATGCATTCAAACTTTCATTCCAAACATTCCAACATTCATTCCAAGTATTCCAACTTTCATTCCATACATTCCAATTTTCATTCCAGACATTCCAACTTTCATTCTATGCATTCAAACTTTCATTCCAAACATTCCAACTTTCATTCTACACATTCCAACATTCATTCCAAGTATTCCAACTTTCATTCCAAACATTCCAACTTGCATTCTATACATTCCAACTTTCATTCCACACATTCCAACATTCATTCCAAACATTCCAACTTGCATTCTATGCATCCCAACTTCCATTCCACACATTCCAACATTCATTCCAAGTATTCCAACTTTCATTCCAAACATTGCAAATTGCATTCTATGCATTCCAACTTGCATTCTATGCATTCCAATTTTCATTCCACACATTCCAACATTCATTCCAAACATTCCAAAATTCATTCCACACATTCCAACGTTCATTCCAAGTATTCCAACTTGCATTCTATATATTCCAACTTCCATTCCAAACATTCCAACTTTCATTCTATGCATTCAAACTTTCAGTCCACACATTCCAACATTCATTCCAAGTATTCCAACTTTCATTCCAAACATTCCAACTTGCATTACAAACATTCCAACTTTCATTCTATGCATTCAAACTTTCATTCCAAACATTCCAACTTTCATTCTACACATTCCAATTTTCATTCTATGCATTCAAACTTTCATTCCACACATTCCAACATTCATTCCAAGTATTCCAACTTGCATTCTATATATTCCAACTTCCATTCCAAACATTCCAACTTTCATTCTATGCATTCAAACTTTCAGTCCACACATTCCAACATTCATTCCAAGTATTCCAACTTTCATTCCAAACATTCCAACTTGCATTACAAACATTTCAACTTTCATTCTATGCATTCAAACTTTCATTCCAAACATTCCAACTTTCATTCTACACATTCCAACATTCATTCCAAGTATTCCAACTTTTATTCCAAACATTCCAACTTGCATTCCATACATTCCAATTTTCATTCCAGACGTTCCAACTTTCATTCTATGCATTCAAACTTTTATTCCAAACATTCCAACTTGCATTCCATACATTCCAACTTTCATTCTATGCATTCAAACTTTCATTCCACACATTCCAACATTCATTCCAAGTATTCCAACTTTCATTCCAAACATTCCAACTTTCATTCTATGCATTCAAATTTTCATTCCACACATTCCAACATTCATTCCAAGTATTCCAACTTTCATTCCAAACATTCCAACTTTCATTCCAAACATTCCAACTTTCATTCCACACATTCCAACATTCATTCCAAACATTCCAACTTGCATTCCATACATTCCAATTTTCATTCCAAACATTCCAACATTCATTCCAAGTATTCCAACTTTCATTCCAAACATTCCAACTTGTATTCCATACATTCCAACTTGCATTCCATACATTCCAACTTTCATTCTATGCATTCAAACTTTCATTCCAAACATTCCAACTTGCATTCCACACATTCCAACATTCATTCTATGCATTCAAACTTTCATTCTATGCATTCACATTTTCATTCCACACATTCCAACTTTCATTCTATGCATTCAAACTTTTATTCCAAACATTCCAACTTGCATTCCATACATTCCAACTTTCATTCTATGCATTCACATTTTCATTCCACACATTCCAACATTCATTCTATACATTCCAACTTGCATTCCAAACATTCCAACTTTCATTCCACACATTCCAACTTTCATTCCAGACATTCCAACTTACATTCCATTCATTCCAACTTTCATTCTATGCATTCACACTTTCATTCCACACATTCCAACATTCATTCCAAGTATTCCAACACTCATTCCAAACATTCCAACTTTCATTCTACACATTCCAACTTTCATTCCACACATTCCAACATTCATTCCAAACATTCCAACTTGCATTCCATACATTCCAACTTTCATTCTATGCATTCAAACTTTCATTCCACACATTCCAACATTCATTCCAAGTATTCCAACTTTCATTCCAAACATTCCAACTTTCATTCTATGCATTCACATTTTCATTCCACACATTCCAACATTCATTCTATACATTCCAACTTGCATTCCAAACATTCCAACTTTCATTCCACACATTCCAACTTTCATTCCAAACATTGCAAATTGCATTCTATGCATTCCAACTTGCATTCTATGCATTCCAATTTTCATTCCACACATTCCAACATTCATTCCAAACATTCCAAAATTCATTCCACACATTCCAACGTGCATTCCATACATTCCAACTTTCATTCTATGCATTCAAACTTTCATTCCACACATTCCAACATTCATTCCAAGTATTCCAACTTGCATTCTATATATTCCAACTTCCATTCCAAACATTCCAACTTTCATTCTATGCATTCAAACTTTCAGTCCACACATTCCAACATTCATTCCAAGTATTCCAACTTTCATTCCAAACATTCCAACTTGCATAACAAACATTCCAACTTTCATTCTATGCATTCAAACTTTCATTCCAAACATTCCAACTTTCATTCTACACATTCCAACATTCATTCCAAGTATTCCAACTTTCATTCCAAACATTCCAACTTGCATTACAAACATTTCAACTTTCATTCTATGCATTCAAACTTTCATTCCAAACATTCCAACTTTCATTCTACACATTCCAACATTCATTCCAAGTATTCCAACTTTTATTCCAAACATTCCAACTTGCATTCCATACATTCCAATTTTCATTCCAGACGTTCCAACTTTCATTCTATGCATTCAAACTTTTATTCCAAACATTCCAACTTGCATTCCATACATTCCAACTTTCATTCTATGCATTCAAACTTTCATTCCACACATTCCAACATTCATTCCAAGTATTCCAACTTTCATTCCAAACATTCCAACTTTCATTCTATGCATTCAAATTTTCATTCCACACATTCCAACATTCATTCCAAGTATTCCAACTTTCATTCCAAACATTCCAACTTTCATTCCAAACATTCCAACTTTCATTCCACACATTCCAACATTCATTCCAAACATTCCAACTTGCATTCCATACATTCCAATTTTCATTCCAAACATTCCAACATTCATTCCAAGTATTCCAACTTTCATTCCAAACATTCCAACTTGTATTCCATACATTCCAACTTGCATTCCATACATTCCAACTTTCATTCTATGCATTCAAACTTTCATTCCAAACATTCCAACTTGCATTCCACACATTCCAACATTCATTCTATGCATTCAAACTTTCATTCTATGCATTCACATTTTCATTCCACACATTCCAAATTTCATTCTATACATTCCAACTTGCATTCCAAACATTCCAACTTTCATTCCACACATTCCAACTTTCATTCCAGACATTCCAACTTACATTCCATACATTCCAACTTTCATTCTATGCATTCACATTTTCATTCCACACATTCCAACATTCATTCTATACATTCCAACTTGCATTCCAAACATTCCAACTTTCATTCCACACATTCCAACTTTCATTCCAGACATTCCAACTTACATTCCATTCATTCCAACTTTCATTCTATGCATTCACACTTTCATTCCACACATTCCAACATTCATTCCAAGTATTCCAACACTCATTCCAAACATTCCAACTTTCATTCTACACATTCCAACTTTCATTCCACACATTCCAACATTCATTCCAAACATTCCAACTTGCATTCCATACATTCCAACTTTCATTCTATGCATTCAAACTTTCATTCCACACATTCCAACATTCATTCCAAGTATTCCAACTTTCATTCCAAACATTCCAACTTTCATTCTATGCATTCACATTTTCATTCCACACATTCCAACATTCATTCTATACATTCCAACTTGCATTCCAAACATTCCAACTTTCATTCCACACTTTCCAACTTTCATTCCAAACATTGCAAATTGCATTCTATGCATTCCAACTTGCATTCTATGCATTCCAATTTTCATTCCACACATTCCAACATTCATTCCAAACATTCCAAAATTCATTCCACACATTCCAACGTGCATTCCATACATTCCAACTTTCATTCTATGCATTCAAACTTTCATTCCACACATTCCAACATTCATTCCAAGTATTCCAACTTGCATTCTATATATTCCAACTTCCATTCCAAACATTCCAACTTTCATTCTATGCATTCAAACTTTCAGTCCACACATTCCAACATTCATTCCAAGTATTCCAACTTTCATTCCAAACATTCCAACTTGCATAACAAACATTCCAACTTTCATTCTATGCATTCAAACTTTCATTCCAAACATTCCAACTTTCATTCTACACATTCCAACATTCATTCCAAGTATTCCAACTTTCATTCCAAACATTCCAACTTGCATTACAAACATTTCAACTTTCATTCTATGCATTCAAACTTTCATTCCAAACATTCCAACTTTCATTCTACACATTCCAACATTCATTCCAAGTATTCCAACTTTTATTCCAAACATTCCAACTTGCATTCCATACATTCCAATTTTCATTCCAGACGTTCCAACTTTCATTCTATGCATTCAAACTTTTATTCCAAACATTCCAACTTGCATTCCATACATTCCAACTTTCATTCTATGCATTCAAACTTTCATTCCACACATTCCAACATTCATTCCAAGTATTCCAACTTTCATTCTATGCATTCAAATTTTCATTCCACACATTCCAACATTCATTCCAAGTATTCCAACTTTCATTCCAAACATTCCAACTTTCATTCCAAACATTCCAACTTTCATTCCACACATTCCAACATTCATTCCAAACATTCCAACTTGCATTCCATACATTCCAATTTTCATTCCAAACATTCCAACATTCATTCCAAGTATTCCAACTTTCATTCCAAACATTCCAACTTGTATTCCATACATTCCAACTTGCATTCCATACATTCCAACTTTCATTCTATGCATTCAAACTTTCATTCCAAACATTCCAACTTGCATTCCACACATTCCAACATTCATTCTATGCATTCAAACTTTCATTCTATGCATTCACATTTTCATTCCACACATTCCAACTTTCATTCTATACATTCCAACTTGCATTCCAAACATTCCAACTTTCATTCCACACATTCCAACTTTCATTCCAGACATTCCAACTTACATTCCATACATTCCAACTTTCATTCTATGCATTCACATTTTCATTCCACACATTCCAACATTCATTCTATACATTCCAACTTGCATTCCAAACATTCCAACTTTCATTCCACACATTCCAACTTTCATTCCAGACATTCCAACTTACATTCCATTCATTCCAACTTTCATTCTATGCATTCACACTTTCATTCCACACATTCCAACATTCATTCCAAGTATTCCAACACTCATTCCAAACATTCCAACTTTCATTCTACACATTCCAACTTTCATTCCACACATTCCAACATTCATTCCAAACATTCCAACTTGCATTCCATACATTCCAACTTTCATTCTATGCATTCAAACTTTCATTCCACACATTCCAACATTCATTCCAAGTATTCCAACTTTCATTCCAAACATTCCAACTTTCATTCTATGCATTCACATTTTCATTCCACACATTCCAACATTCATTCTATACATTCCAACTTGCATTCCAAACATTCCAACTTTCATTCCACACATTCCAACTTTCATTCCAAACATTGCAAATTGCATTCTATGCATTCCAACTTGCATTCTATGCATTCCAATTTTCATTCCACACATTCCAACATTCATTCCAAACATTCCAAAATTCATTCCACACATTCCAACGTGCATTCCATACATTCCAACTTTCATTCTATGCATTCAAACTTTCATTCCACACATTCCAACATTCATTCCAAGTATTCCAACTTTCATTCTATGCATTCACACTTTCATTCCACACATTCAAACTTTCATTCCACACATTCCAACATTCATTCCAAGTATTTCAACTTTCATTCCAAACATTCCAACTTGCATTCTATACATTCCAACTTGCATTCCATTCATTCCAACTTTCATTCTATGCATTCAAACTTTCATTCCAAACATTCCAACATTCATTCCAAGTATTCCAACTTTCATTCCACACATTCCAACATTCATTCCAAACATTCCAACTTTCATTCTATGCATTCACATTTTCATTCCATACATTCAAACTTTCATTCCACACATTCCAACATTCATTCCAAGTATTTCAACTTTCATTCCAAACATTCCAACTTGCATTCTATACATTCCAACTTGCATTCCATTCATTCCAACTTTCATTCTATGCATTCAAACTTTCATTCCAAACATTCCAACATTCATTCCAAGTATTCCAACTTTCATTCCATACATTCCAATTTTCATTCCAGACATTCCAACTTTCATTCTATGCATTCAAACTTTCATTCCAAACATTCCAACTTTCATTCTACACATTCCAACATTCATTCCAAGTATTCCAACTTTCATTCCAAACATTCCAACTTGCATTCTATACATTCCAACTTTCATTCCACACATTCCAACATTCATTCCAAACATTCCAACTTGCATTCTATGCATCCCAACTTCCATTCCACACATTCCAACTTTCATTCCAAACATTCCAACTTGCATTCTATGCATCCCAACTTCCATTCCACACATTCCAACATTCATTCCAAGTATTCCAACTTTCATTCCAAACATTGCAAATTGCATTCTATGCATTCCAACTTGCATTCTATGCATTCCAATTTTCATTCCACACATTCCAACATTCATTCCAAACATTCCAAAATTCATTCCACACATTCCAACGTTCATTCCAAGTATTCCAACTTGCATTCTATATATTCCAACTTCCATTCCAAACATTCCAACTTTCATTCTATGCATTCAAACTTTCAGTCCACACATTCCAACATTCATTCCAAGTATTCCAACTTTCATTCCAAACATTCCAACTTGCATTACAAACATTCCAACTTTCATTCTATGCATTCAAACTTTCATTCCAAACATTCCAACTTTCATTCTACACATTCCAATTTTCATTCTATGCATTCAAACTTTCATTCCACACATTCCAACATTCATTCCAAGTATTCCAACTTGCATTCTATATATTCCAACTTCCATTCCAAACATTCCAACTTTCATTCTATGCATTCAAACTTTCAGTCCACACATTCCAACATTCATTCCAAGTATTCCAACTTTCATTCCAAACATTCCATCTTGCATTACAAACATTTCAACTTTCATTCTATGCATTCAAACTTTCATTCCAAACATTCCAACTTTCATTCTACACATTCCAACATTCATTCCAAGTATTCCAACTTTTATTCCAAACATTCCAACTTGCATTCCATACATTCCAATTTTCATTCCAGACGTTCCAACTTTCATTCTATGCATTCAAACTTTTATTCCAAACATTCCAACTTGCATTCCATACATTCCAACTTTCATTCTATGCATTCAAACTTTCATTCCACACATTCCAACATTCATTCCAAGTATTCCAACTTTCATTCCAAACATTCCAACTTTCATTCTATGCATTCAAATTTTCATTCCACACATTCCAACATTCATTCCAAGTATTCCAACTTTCATTCCAAACATTCCAACTTTCATTCCAAACATTCCAACTTTCATTCCACACATTCCAACATTCATTCCAAACATTCCAACTTGCATTCCATACATTCCAATTTTCATTCCAAACATTCCAACATTCATTCCACACATTCCAACATTCATTCCAAGTATTCCAACTTTCATTCCAAACATTCCAACTTGTATTCCATACATTCCAACTTGCATTCCATACATTCCAACTTTCATTCTATGCATTCAAACTTTCATTCCACACATTCCAACATTCATTCCAAGTATTCCAACTTGCATTCCATACATTCCAATTTTCATTCCAGACATTCCAACTTTCATTCTATGCATTCAAACTTTCATTCCAAACATTCCAACTTTCATTCTACACATTCCAACATTCATTCCAAGTATTCCAACTTTCATTCCATACATTCCAATTTTCATTCCAGACGTTCCAACTTTCATTCTATGCATTCAAACTTTTATTCCAAACATTCCAACTTGCATTCCATACATTCCAACTTTCATTCTATGCATTCAAACTTTCATTCCACACATTCCAACATTCATTCCAAGTATTCCAACTTTCATTCCAAACATTCCAACTTTCATTCTACACATTCCAACTTGCATTCCAAACATTCCAACTTTCATTCCACACATTCCAACATTCATTCCAGACATTCCAACTTGCATTCCATTCATTCCAACTTTCATTCTATGCATTCACACTTTCATTTCACACATTCCAACATTCATTCTATACATTCCAACTTGCATTCCAAACATTCCAACTTGCATTCCACACATTCCAACATTCATTCTATGCACTCAAACTTTCATTCCACACACCCGAACACTCATTCCAAACATTCCAACTTCCATTCTATGCATTCCAACTTTCATTCTACACATTCCAACTTTGATTCCAAGTATTCCAACTTTCATTCCAAACATTCCAACTTTCATTCTACACATTCCAACTTGCATTTTATACATTCCAACATTCATTCCAAGTATTCCAACTTGCATTCTATATATTCCAACTTCCATTCCAAACATTCCAACATTCATTCCAAGTATTCCAACACTCATTCCAAACATTCCAACTTCCATTCTATGCATTCCAACTTTCATTCTACACATTCCAACATTCATCCCAGACATTCCAACTTTCATTCTATGCATTCAAACTTTCATTCCAAACATTCCAACTTGCATTCTATACATTCCAACGTGCATTCCAAACATTCCAAACATTCCAACTTGCATTCCAAACATTCCAACTTTCATTCCAAACATTCCAACTTGCATTCTATGCATCCCAACTTCCATTCCACACATTCCAACATTCATTACAAGTATTCCAACTTTCATTCCAAACATTCCAACTTGTATTCCATACATTCCAATTTTCATTCCAGACATTCCAACTTTCATTCTATGCATTCATACTTTCATTCCAAACATTCCAACTTTCATTCTACACATTCCAATATTCATTCCAAGTATTCCAACTTTCATTCCAAACATTCCAACTTGCATTCTATACATTCGAACTTTCATTCCACACATTCCAACATTCATTCCAAACATTCCAATTTTTATTCTATGCATTCCAACTTTCATTCTACACATTCCAACATTCATTCCAAGTATTCCAACTTTCATTCCAAACATTCCAACTTGCATTCTACACATTCCAACTTTCATTCCACACATTCCAACTTTCATTCCACACATTCCAACACTCATTCCAAACATTCCAACTTCCATTCTATGCATTCCAACTTTCATTCTACACATTCCAACATTCATCCCAGACATTCCAACTTTCATTCTATGCATTCCAATTTTCATTCCACACATTCCAACATTCATTCCAAACATTCCAAAATTCATTCCACACATTCCAACGTGCATTCCATACATTCCAACTTTCATTCTATGCATTCAAACTTTCATTCCACACATTCCTACATTCATTCCAAGTATTCCAACTTGCATTCTATATATTCCAACTTCCATTCCAAACATTCCAACATTCATTCCAAGTATTCTAACACTCATTCCAAACATTCCAACTTCCATTCTATGCATTCCAACTTTCATTCTACACATTCCAACATTCATTCCAAGAATTCCAACTTTCATTCCAAACATTCCAACTTGCATTTTATACATTCCAACATTCATTCCAAGTATTCCAACTTTCATTCCAAACATTCCAACTTTCATTCTATGCATTCACATTTTCATTCCACACATTCCAACATTCATTCTATACATTCCAACTTGCATTCCAAACATTCCAACTTTCATTCCACACATTCCAACTTTCATTCCAGACATTCCAACTTACATTCCATTCATTCCAACTTCCATTCTATGCATTCACACTTTCATTCCACACATTCTATATATTCTATTCTATATATGCTTCCTTTAGGTAACATCATTAGAAATCACTCTATAAATTTCCATTGTTATGCGGATGATACACAGTTGTATTTATCGATGAAGCCAGAAGAAAGGGATCAATTAACTAAACTTCATAATTGTCTTAAAGACATAAAAACCTGGATGAGCACCAATTTCCTGATGTTAAATTCAAACAAAACTGAAGTTATTGTTCTTGGCCCCAAACAACTCAGAGACTCTTTATCTGATGACATAGTTTCTCTCGATGGCATTGCTCTGGCCTCCACCACTACCGTAAGAAACCTCGGAGTAACATTTGATCAAGATCTGTCTTTCAATTCTCATTTAAAACAAACCTCACGGACTGCATTTTTTCATCTGCGTAATATTGCAAAAATTAGGCCTATCTTGACCCAAAAAGATGCAGAAAAATTGGTCCACGCTTTTGTTACCTCGAGGCTGGATTACTGTAACTCTCTACTATCAGGTAGCTCTAGTAAATCATTAAAAACTCTTCAGCTAATTCAGAATGCAGCAGCACGTGTACTAACAGGAACTAAGAAACGAGATCATATTTCTCCTGTTTTAGCTTCTCTGCACTGGCTCCCTGTAAAATCCAGAATTGAATTTAAAATCCTACTGTTAACTTATAAAGCTCTAAATGGTCAAGCTCCATCATATCTTAGAGAGCTCATAGTGCCTTATTATCCCACCAGAACTCTGCGCTCTGAGAACGCAGGGTTACTCGTGGTCCCTAAAGTCTCCAAAAGTAGATCAGGAGCCAGAGCCTTCAGCTATCAGGCTCCTCTCCTGTGGAATCATCTTCCTGTTACGGCCCGGGAGGCAGACACCGTCTCCACATTTAAGGCTAGACTTAAGACTTTCCTCTTTGATAAAGCTTATAGTTAGGGCTGGCTCGGGCTTGCCTTGTACCAGCCCCTAGTTAGGCTGACTTAGGCCTAGTCAACCGGAGGACCACCTTTAATGCACCGGGCACCTTCTCTCTCTCTCTCTCTCTCTCGCTCTCGCTCTCTCTCTCTCCCTCTCTCTCTCGTATCCTATTACTGTATCTATTTTACTCGGCCATTCTGGATGTCACTAACTCGGTTTCTTCTCCGGAGCCTTTGTGCTCCACTGTCTCTCAGGTTAACTCGTATTGCAGCGGTGCCTGGATAGTGTGACGTGTGTGGTTGTGCTGCTGCCGTGGTCCTGCCAGATGCCTCCTGCTGCTGCTGCTGCTGTCATCATTAATCATTAGTCATACTTCTACTGCTATTATAGACATATGATATTATCATACATGTAGACTGCCTGATACTAATATATACTTTCAACATATTGTACCACAGTAGCCAGAACTATAACGACAGTATTATTACTTTCATGAATGTTGTTGTAAGCTACTGTCATTACCGAGGATGTCATACCGATTACTGTATTGTGTCATACAGATTACTGTTAATTTGTTATGCTGATCTGTTCTGTACGACATCTACTGCACGTCTGTCCGTCCTGGAAGAGGGATCCCTCCTCAGTTGCTCTTCCTGAGGTTTCTACCATTTTTTTCCCCCGGTAAAGGGGGGGGGGTTTTCCTTATCCGCTGTGAGGGTCTAAAGGACAGAGGGATGTCGTATGCTGTAAAGCCCTGTGAGGCAAATTGTATTTGTGATATTGGGCTTTATTAATAAAATTGATTGAATTGAATTGATTGACATTCCAACATTCATTCCAAACATTCCAACTTGCATTCCATACATTCCAATTTTCATTCCAGACATTCCAACTTTCATTCTATGCATTCAAACTTTCATTCCAAACATTCCAACTTTCATTCTACACATTCCAACATTCATTCCAAGTATTCCAACTTTCATTCCAAACATTCCAACTTGCATTACAAACATTCCAACTTTCATTCTATGCATTCAAACTTTCATTCCAAACATTCCAACTTTCATTCTACACATTCCAACATTCATTCCAAGTATTCCAACTTTTATTCCAAACATTCCATCTTGCATTCCATACATTCCAATTTTCATTCCAGACATTCCAACTTTCATTCTATGCATTCAAACTTTTATTCCAAACATTCCAACTTGCATTCCATACATTCCAACTTTCATTCTATGCATTCACATTTTCATTCCACACATTCCAACATTCATTCCAAACATTCCAACTTGCATTCCATACATTCCAACTTTCATTCTATGCATTCAAACTTTCATTCCACACATTCCAACATTCATTCCAAGTATTCCAACTTTCATTCCAAACATTCCAACTTTCATTCTATGCATTCACATTTTCATTCCACACATTCCAACATTCATTCTATACATTCCAACTTTCATTCCAGACATTCCAACTTACATTCCATTCATTCCAACTTTCATTCTATGCATTCACACTTTCATTCCACACATTCAAACTTTCATTCCACACATTCCAACATTCATTCCAAGTATTTCAACTTTCATTCCAAACATTCCAACTTGCATTCTATACATTCCAACTTGCATTCCATTCATTCCAACTTTCATTCTATGCATTCAAACTTTCATTCCAAACATTCCAACATTCATTCCAAGTATTCCAACTTTCATTCCACACATTCCAACATTCATTCCAAACATTCCAACTTTCATTCTATGCATTCACATTTTCATTCCATACATTCAAACTTTCATTCCACACATTCCAACATTCATTCCAAGTATTTCAACTTTCATTCCAAACATTCCAACTTGCATTCTATACATTCCAACTTGCATTCCATTCATTCCAACTTTCATTCTATGCATTCAAACTTTCATTCCAAACATTCCAACATTCATTCCAAGTATTCCAACTTTCATTCCATACATTCCAATTTTCATTCCAGACATTCCAACTTTCATTCTATGCATTCAAACTTTCATTCCAAACATTCCAACTTTCATTCTACACATTCCAACATTCATTCCAAGTATTCCAACTTTCATTCCAAACATTCCAACTTGCATTCTATACATTCCAACTTTCATTCCACACATTCCAACATTCATTCCAAACATTCCAACTTGCATTCTATGCATCCCAACTTCCATTCCACACATTCCAACATTCATTCCAAGTATTCCAACTTTCATTCCAAACATTGCAAATTGCATTCTATGCATTCCAACTTGCATTCTATGCATTCCAATTTTCATTCCACACATTCCAACATTCATTCCAAACATTCCAAAATTCATTCCACACATTCCAACGTTCATTCCAAGTATTCCAACTTGCATTCTATATATTCCAACTTCCATTCCAAACATTCCAACTTTCATTCTATGCATTCAAACTTTCAGTCCACACATTCCAACATTCATTCCAAGTATTCCAACTTTCATTCCAAACATTCCAACTTGCATTACAAACATTCCAACTTTCATTCTATGCATTCAAACTTTCATTCCAAACATTCCAACTTTCATTCTACACATTCCAATTTTCATTCTATGCATTCAAACTTTCATTCCACACATTCCAACATTCATTCCAAGTATTCCAACTTGCATTCTATATATTCCAACTTCCATTCCAAACATTCCAACTTTCATTCTATGCATTCAAACTTTCAGTCCACACATTCCAACATTCATTCCAAGTATTCCAACTTTCATTCCAAACATTCCAACTTGCATTACAAACATTTCAACTTTCATTCTATGCATTCAAACTTTCATTCCAAACATTCCAACTTTCATTCTACACATTCCAACATTCATTCCAAGTATTCCAACTTTTATTCCAAACATTCCAACTTGCATTCCATACATTCCAATTTTCATTCCAGACGTTCCAACTTTCATTCTATGCATTCAAACTTTTATTCCAAACATTCCAACTTGCATTCCATACATTCCAACTTTCATTCTATGCATTCAAACTTTCATTCCACACATTCCAACATTCATTCCAAGTATTCCAACTTTCATTCCAAACATTCCAACTTTCATTCTATGCATTCAAATTTTCATTCCACACATTCCAACATTCATTCCAAGTATTCCAACTTTCATTCCAAACATTCCAACTTTCATTCCAAACATTCCAACTTTCATTCCACACATTCCAACATTCATTCCAAACATTCCAACTTGCATTCCATACATTCCAATTTTCATTCCAAACATTCCAACATTCATTCCAAGTATTCCAACTTTCATTCCAAACATTCCAACTTGTATTCCATACATTCCAACTTGCATTCCATACATTCCAACTTTCATTCTATGCATTCAAACTTTCATTCCAAACATTCCAACTTGCATTCCACACATTCCAACATTCATTCTATGCATTCAAACTTTCATTCTATGCATTCACATTTTCATTCCACACATTCCAACTTTCATTCTATGCATTCAAACTTTTATTCCAAACATTCCAACTTGCATTCCATACATTCCAACTTTCATTCTATGCATTCACATTTTCATTCCACACATTCCAACATTCATTCTATACATTCCAACTTGCATTCCAAACATTCCAACTTTCATTCCACACATTCCAACTTTCATTCCAGACATTCCAACTTACATTCCATTCATTCCAACTTTCATTCTATGCATTCACACTTTCATTCCACACATTCCAACATTCATTCCAAGTATTCCAACACTCATTCCAAACATTCCAACTTTCATTCTACACATTCCAACTTTCATTCCACACATTCCAACATTCATTCCAAACATTCCAACTTGCATTCCATACATTCCAACTTTCATTCTATGCATTCAAACTTTCATTCCACACATTCCAACATTCATTCCAAGTATTCCAACTTTCATTCCAAACATTCCAACTTTCATTCTATGCATTCACATTTTCATTCCACACATTCCAACATTCATTCTATACATTCCAACTTGCATTCCAAACATTCCAACTTTCATTCCACACATTCCAACTTTCATTCCAAACATTGCAAATTGCATTCTATGCATTCCAACTTGCATTCTATGCATTCCAATTTTCATTCCACACATTCCAACATTCATTCCAAACATTCCAAAATTCATTCCACACATTCCAACGTGCATTCCATACATTCCAACTTTCATTCTATGCATTCAAACTTTCATTCCACACATTCCAACATTCATTCCAAGTATTCCAACTTGCATTCTATATATTCCAACTTCCATTCCAAACATTCCAACTTTCATTCTATGCATTCAAACTTTCAGTCCACACATTCCAACATTCATTCCAAGTATTCCAACTTTCATTCCAAACATTCCAACTTGCATAACAAACATTCCAACTTTCATTCTATGCATTCAAACTTTCATTCCAAACATTCCAACTTTCATTCTACACATTCCAACATTCATTCCAAGTATTCCAACTTTCATTCCAAACATTCCAACTTGCATTACAAACATTTCAACTTTCATTCTATGCATTCAAACTTTCATTCCAAACATTCCAACTTTCATTCTACACATTCCAACATTCATTCCAAGTATTCCAACTTTTATTCCAAACATTCCAACTTGCATTCCATACATTCCAATTTTCATTCCAGACGTTCCAACTTTCATTCTATGCATTCAAACTTTTATTCCAAACATTCCAACTTGCATTCCATACATTCCAACTTTCATTCTATGCATTCAAACTTTCATTCCACACATTCCAACATTCATTCCAAGTATTCCAACTTTCATTCCAAACATTCCAACTTTCATTCTATGCATTCAAATTTTCATTCCACACATTCCAACATTCATTCCAAGTATTCCAACTTTCATTCCAAACATTCCAACTTTCATTCCAAACATTCCAACTTTCATTCCACACATTCCAACATTCATTCCAAACATTCCAACTTGCATTCCATACATTCCAATTTTCATTCCAAACATTCCAACATTCATTCCAAGTATTCCAACTTTCATTCCAAACATTCCAACTTGTATTCCATACATTCCAACTTGCATTCCATACATTCCAACTTTCATTCTATGCATTCAAACTTTCATTCCAAACATTCCAACTTGCATTCCACACATTCCAACATTCATTCTATGCATTCAAACTTTCATTCTATGCATTCACATTTTCATTCCACACATTCCAAATTTCATTCTATACATTCCAACTTGCATTCCAAACATTCCAACTTTCATTCCACACATTCCAACTTTCATTCCAGACATTCCAACTTACATTCCATACATTCCAACTTTCATTCTATGCATTCACATTTTCATTCCACACATTCCAACATTCATTCTATACATTCCAACTTGCATTCCAAACATTCCAACTTTCATTCCACACATTCCAACTTTCATTCCAGACATTCCAACTTACATTCCATTCATTCCAACTTTCATTCTATGCATTCACACTTTCATTCCACACATTCCAACATTCATTCCAAGTATTCCAACACTCATTCCAAACATTCCAACTTTCATTCTACACATTCCAACTTTCATTCCACACATTCCAACATTCATTCCAAACATTCCAACTTGCATTCCATACATTCCAACTTTCATTCTATGCATTCAAACTTTCATTCCACACATTCCAACATTCATTCCAAGTATTCCAACTTTCATTCCAAACATTCCAACTTTCATTCTATGCATTCACATTTTCATTCCACACATTCCAACATTCATTCTATACATTCCAACTTGCATTCCAAACATTCCAACTTTCATTCCACACATTCCAACTTTCATTCCAAACATTGCAAATTGCATTCTATGCATTCCAACTTGCATTCTATGCATTCCAATTTTCATTCCACACATTCCAACATTCATTCCAAACATTCCAAAATTCATTCCACACATTCCAACGTGCATTCCATACATTCCAACTTTCATTCTATGCATTCAAACTTTCATTCCACACATTCCAACATTCATTCCAAGTATTCCAACTTGCATTCTATATATTCCAACTTCCATTCCAAACATTCCAACTTTCATTCTATGCATTCAAACTTTCAGTCCACACATTCCAACATTCATTCCAAGTATTCCAACTTTCATTCCAAACATTCCAACTTGCATAACAAACATTCCAACTTTCATTCTATGCATTCAAACTTTCATTCCAAACATTCCAACTTTCATTCTACACATTCCAACATTCATTCCAAGTATTCCAACTTTCATTCCAAACATTCCAACTTGCATTACAAACATTTCAACTTTCATTCTATGCATTCAAACTTTCATTCCAAACATTCCAACTTTCATTCTACACATTCCAACATTCATTCCAAGTATTCCAACTTTTATTCCAAACATTCCAACTTGCATTCCATACATTCCAATTTTCATTCCAGACGTTCCAACTTTCATTCTATGCATTCAAACTTTTATTCCAAACATTCCAACTTGCATTCCATACATTCCAACTTTCATTCTATGCATTCAAACTTTCATTCCACACATTCCAACATTCATTCCAAGTATTCCAACTTTCATTCTATGCATTCAAATTTTCATTCCACACATTCCAACATTCATTCCAAGTATTCCAACTTTCATTCCAAACATTCCAACTTTCATTCCAAACATTCCAACTTTCATTCCACACATTCCAACATTCATTCCAAACATTCCAACTTGCATTCCATACATTCCAATTTTCATTCCAAACATTCCAACATTCATTCCAAGTATTCCAACTTTCATTCCAAACATTCCAACTTGTATTCCATACATTCCAACTTGCATTCCATACATTCCAACTTTCATTCTATGCATTCAAACTTTCATTCCAAACATTCCAACTTGCATTCCACACATTCCAACATTCATTCTATGCATTCAAACTTTCATTCTATGCATTCACATTTTCATTCCACACATTCCAACTTTCATTCTATACATTCCAACTTGCATTCCAAACATTCCAACTTTCATTCCACACATTCCAACTTTCATTCCAGACATTCCAACTTACATTCCATACATTCCAACTTTCATTCTATGCATTCACATTTTCATTCCACACATTCCAACATTCATTCTATACATTCCAACTTGCATTCCAAACATTCCAACTTTCATTCCACACATTCCAACTTTCATTCCAGACATTCCAACTTACATTCCATTCATTCCAACTTTCATTCTATGCATTCACACTTTCATTCCACACATTCCAACATTCATTCCAAGTATTCCAACACTCATTCCAAACATTCCAACTTTCATTCTACACATTCCAACTTTCATTCCACACATTCCAACATTCATTCCAAACATTCCAACTTGCATTCCATACATTCCAACTTTCATTCTATGCATTCAAACTTTCATTCCACACATTCCAACATTCATTCCAAGTATTCCAACTTTCATTCCAAACATTCCAACTTTCATTCTATGCATTCACATTTTCATTCCACACATTCCAACATTCATTCTATACATTCCAACTTGCATTCCAAACATTCCAACTTTCATTCCACACATTCCAACTTTCATTCCAAACATTGCAAATTGCATTCTATGCATTCCAACTTGCATTCTATGCATTCCAATTTTCATTCCACACATTCCAACATTCATTCCAAACATTCCAAAATTCATTCCACACATTCCAACGTGCATTCCATACATTCCAACTTTCATTCTATGCATTCAAACTTTCATTCCACACATTCCAACATTCATTCCAAGTATTCCAACTTGCATTCTATATATTCCAACTTCCATTCCAAACATTCCAACTTTCATTCTATGCATTCAAACTTTCAGTCCACACATTCCAACATTCATTCCAAGTATTCCAACTTTCATTCCAAACATTCCAACTTGCATAACAAACATTCCAACTTTCATTCTATGCATTCAAACTTTCATTCCAAACATTCCAACTTTCATTCTACACATTCCAACATTCATTCCAAGTATTCCAACTTTCATTCCAAACATTCCAACTTGCATTACAAACATTTCAACTTTCATTCTATGCATTCAAACTTTCATTCCAAACATTCCAACTTTCATTCTACACATTCCAACATTCATTCCAAGTATTCCAACTTTTATTCCAAACATTCCAACTTGCATTCCATACATTCCAATTTTCATTCCAGACGTTCCAACTTTCATTCTATGCATTCAAACTTTTATTCCAAACATTCCAACTTGCATTCCATACATTCCAACTTTCATTCTATGCATTCAAACTTTCATTCCACACATTCCAACATTCATTCCAAGTATTCCAACTTTCATTCTATGCATTCAAATTTTCATTCCACACATTCCAACATTCATTCCAAGTATTCCAACTTTCATTCCAAACATTCCAACTTTCATTCCAAACATTCCAACTTTCATTCCACACATTCCAACATTCATTCCAAACATTCCAACTTGCATTCCATACATTCCAATTTTCATTCCAAACATTCCAACATTCATTCCAAGTATTCCAACTTTCATTCCAAACATTCCAACTTGTATTCCATACATTCCAACTTGCATTCCATACATTCCAACTTTCATTCTATGCATTCAAACTTTCATTCCAAACATTCCAACTTGCATTCCACACATTCCAACATTCATTCTATGCATTCAAACTTTCATTCTATGCATTCACATTTTCATTCCACACATTCCAACTTTCATTCTATACATTCCAACTTGCATTCCAAACATTCCAACTTTCATTCCACACATTCCAACTTTCATTCCAGACATTCCAACTTACATTCCATACATTCCAACTTTCATTCTATGCATTCACATTTTCATTCCACACATTCCAACATTCATTCTATACATTCCAACTTGCATTCCAAACATTCCAACTTTCATTCCACACATTCCAACTTTCATTCCAGACATTCCAACTTACATTCCATTCATTCCAACTTTCATTCTATGCATTCACACTTTCATTCCACACATTCCAACATTCATTCCAAGTATTCCAACACTCATTCCAAACATTCCAACTTTCATTCTACACATTCCAACTTTCATTCCACACATTCCAACATTCATTCCAAACATTCCAACTTGCATTCCATACATTCCAACTTTCATTCTATGCATTCAAACTTTCATTCCACACATTCCAACATTCATTCCAAGTATTCCAACTTTCATTCCAAACATTCCAACTTTCATTCTATGCATTCACATTTTCATTCCACACATTCCAACATTCATTCTATACATTCCAACTTGCATTCCAAACATTCCAACTTTCATTCCACACATTCCAACTTTCATTCCAAACATTGCAAATTGCATTCTATGCATTCCAACTTGCATTCTATGCATTCCAATTTTCATTCCACACATTCCAACATTCATTCCAAACATTCCAAAATTCATTCCACACATTCCAACGTGCATTCCATACATTCCAACTTTCATTCTATGCATTCAAACTTTCATTCCACACATTCCAACATTCATTCCAAGTATTCCAACTTGCATTCTATATATTCCAACTTCCATTCCAAACATTCCAACTTTCATTCTATGCATTCAAACTTTCAGTCCACACATTCCAACATTCATTCCAAGTATTCCAACTTTCATTCCAAACATTCCAACTTGCATAACAAACATTCCAACTTTCATTCTATGCATTCAAACTTTCATTCCAAACATTCCAACTTTCATTCTACACATTCCAACATTCATTCCAAGTATTCCAACTTTCATTCCAAACATTCCAACTTGCATTACAAACATTTCAACTTTCATTCTATGCATTCAAACTTTCATTCCAAACATTCCAACTTTCATTCTACACATTCCAACATTCATTCCAAGTATTCCAACTTTTATTCCAAACATTCCAACTTGCATTCCATACATTCCAATTTTCATTCCAGACGTTCCAACTTTCATTCTATGCATTCAAACTTTTATTCCAAACATTCCAACTTGCATTCCATACATTCCAACTTTCATTCTATGCATTCAAACTTTCATTCCACACATTCCAACATTCATTCCAAGTATTCCAACTTTCATTCTATGCATTCAAATTTTCATTCCACACATTCCAACATTCATTCCAAGTATTCCAACTTTCATTCCAAACATTCCAACTTTCATTCCAAACATTCCAACTTTCATTCCACACATTCCAACATTCATTCCAAACATTCCAACTTGCATTCCATACATTCCAATTTTCATTCCAAACATTCCAACATTCATTCCAAGTATTCCAACTTTCATTCCAAACATTCCAACTTGTATTCCATACATTCCAACTTGCATTCCATACATTCCAACTTTCATTCTATGCATTCAAACTTTCATTCCAAACATTCCAACTTGCATTCCACACATTCCAACATTCATTCTATGCATTCAAACTTTCATTCTATGCATTCACATTTTCATTCCACACATTCCAACTTTCATTCTATACATTCCAACTTGCATTCCAAACATTCCAACTTTCATTCCACACATTCCAACTTTCATTCCAGACATTCCAACTTACATTCCATACATTCCAACTTTCATTCTATGCATTCACATTTTCATTCCACACATTCCAACATTCATTCTATACATTCCAACTTGCATTCCAAACATTCCAACTTTCATTCCACACATTCCAACTTTCATTCCAGACATTCCAACTTACATTCCATTCATTCCAACTTTCATTCTATGCATTCACACTTTCATTCCACACATTCCAACATTCATTCCAAGTATTCCAACACTCATTCCAAACATTCCAACTTTCATTCTACACATTCCAACTTTCATTCCACACATTCCAACATTCATTCCAAACATTCCAACTTGCATTCCATACATTCCAACTTTCATTCTATGCATTCAAACTTTCATTCCACACATTCCAACATTCATTCCAAGTATTCCAACTTTCATTCCAAACATTCCAACTTTCATTCTATGCATTCACATTTTCATTCCACACATTCCAACATTCATTCTATACATTCCAACTTGCATTCCAAACATTCCAACTTTCATTCCACACATTCCAACTTTCATTCCAAACATTGCAAATTGCATTCTATGCATTCCAACTTGCATTCTATGCATTCCAATTTTCATTCCACACATTCCAACATTCATTCCAAACATTCCAAAATTCATTCCACACATTCCAACGTGCATTCCATACATTCCAACTTTCATTCTATGCATTCAAACTTTCATTCCACACATTCCAACATTCATTCCAAGTATTCCAACTTGCATTCTATATATTCCAACTTCCATTCCAAACATTCCAACTTTCATTCTATGCATTCAAACTTTCAGTCCACACATTCCAACATTCATTCCAAGTATTCCAACTTTCATTCCAAACATTCCAACTTGCATAACAAACATTCCAACTTTCATTCTATGCATTCAAACTTTCATTCCAAACATTCCAACTTTCATTCTACACATTCCAACATTCATTCCAAGTATTCCAACTTTCATTCCAAACATTCCAACTTGCATTACAAACATTTCAACTTTCATTCTATGCATTCAAACTTTCATTCCAAACATTCCAACTTTCATTCTACACATTCCAACATTCATTCCAAGTATTCCAACTTTTATTCCAAACATTCCAACTTGCATTCCATACATTCCAATTTTCATTCCAGACGTTCCAACTTTCATTCTATGCATTCAATCTTTTATTCCAAACATTCCAACTTGCATTCCATACATTCCAACTTTCATTCTATGCATTCAAACTTTCATTCCACACATTCCAACATTCATTCCAAGTATTCCAACTTTCATTCCAAACATTCCAACTTTCATTCTATGCATTCAAATTTTCATTCCACACATTCCAACATTCATTCCAAGTATTCCAACTTTCATTCCAAACATTCCAACTTTCATTCCACACATTCCAACATTCATTCCACACATTCCAACATTCATTCCAAGTATTCCAACTTTCATTCCATACATTCCAATTTTCATTCCAGACATTCCAACTTTCATTCTATGCATTCAAACTTTCATTCCAAACATTCCAACTTTCATTCTACACATTCCAACATTCATTCCAAGTATTCCAACTTTCATTCCAAACATTCCAACTTGCATTACAAACATTTCAACTTTCATTCTATGCATTCAAACTTTCATTCCAAACATTCCAACTTTCATTCTACACATTACAACATTCATTCCAAGTATTCCAACTTTTATTCCAAACATTCCAACTTGCATTCCATACATTCCAATTTTCATTCCAGACATTCCAACTTTCATTCTATGCATTCAAATTTTCATTCCACACATTCCAACATTCATTCCAGACATTCCAACTTGCATTCCATTCATTCCAAATTTCATTCTATGCATTCACACTTTCATTCCACACATTCCAACATTCATTCTATACATTCCAACTTGCATTCCAAACATTCCAACTTTCATTCCACACATTCCAACATTCATTCCAGACATTCCAACTTGCATTCCATTCATTCCAATTTTCATTCTATGCATTCACACTTTCATTCCACACATTACAACATTCATTCCAAGTATTCCAACACTCATTCCAAACATTCCAACTTCCATTCCACACATTCCAACATTCATTCCACACATTCCAAAATTCATTCCAGACATTCCAACTTGCATTCCATTCATTCCAACTTTCATTCTATGCATTCACACTTTCATTCCACACATTCCAACATTCATTCCAAGTATTCCAACACTCATTCCAAACATTCCAACTTTCATTCTACACATTCCAACTTTCATTCCACACATTCCAACATTCATTCCAAACATTCCAACTTGCATTCCATACATTCCAATTTTCATTCCAAACATTCCAACTTTCATTCCACACATTCCAACATTCGTTCCACACATTCCAACATTCATTCCAAGTATTCCAACTTTCATCCCAAACATTCCAACTTGTATTCCATACATTCCAACTTGCATTCCATACATTCCAACTTTCATTCTATGCATTCAAACTTTCATTCCACACATTCCAACATTCATTCCAAGTATTCCAACTTGCATTCCATACATTCCAATTTTCATTCCAGACATTCCAACTTTCATTCTATGCATTCAAACTTTCATTCCAAACATTCCAACTTTCATTCTACACATTCCAACATTCATTCCAAGTATTCCAACTTTCATTCCATACATTCCAATTTTCATTCCAGACATTCCAACTTTCATTCTATGCATTCAAACTTTCATTCCAAACATTCCAACTTTCATTCTACACATTCCAACATTCATTCCAAGTATTCCAACTTTCATTCCAAACATTCCAACTTGCATTACAAACATTTCAACTTTCATTCTATGCATTCAAACTTTCATTCCAAACATTCCAACTTTCATTCTACACATTCCAACATTCATTCCAAGTATTCCAACTTTTATTCCAAACATTCCAACTTGCATTCCATACATTCCAATTTTCATTCCAGACGTTCCAACTTTCATTCTATGCATTCAAACTTTTATTCCAAACATTCCAACTTGCATTCCATACATTCCAACTTTCATTCTATGCATTCAAACTTTCATTCCACACATTCCAACATTCATTCCAAGTATTCCAACTTTCATTCCAAACATTCCAACTTTCATTCTATGCATTCAAATTTTCATTCCACACATTCCAACATTCATTCCAAGTATTCCAACTTTCATTCCAAACATTCCAACTTTCATTCTATACATTCCAACTTGCATTCCAAACATTCCAACTTTCATTCCACACATTCCAACATTCATTCCAAACATTCCAACTTTCATTCCACACATTCCAACATTCATTCCAAACATTCCAACTTGCATTCCATACATTCCAATTTTCATTCCAAACATTCCAACTTTCATTCCACACATTCCAACATTCATTCCACACATTCCAACATTCATTCCAAGTATTCCAACTTTCATTCCAAACATTCCAACTTGTATTCCATACATTCCAACTTGCATTCCATACATTCCAACTTTCATTCTATGCATTCAAACTTTCATTCCACACATTCCAACATTCATTCCAAGTATTCCAACTTTCATTCCAAACATTCCAACTTTCATTCTATGCATTCAAATTTCATTCCACACATTCCAACATTCATTCTATGTATACCAACTTTCATTCCAAACATTCCAACTTGCATTCTATACATTCCAACTTGCATTCCACACATTCCAACATTCATTCTATGCATTCAAACTTTCATTCCACACACCCGAACACTCATTCCAAACATTCCAACTTCCATTCTATGCATTCCAACTTTCATTCTACACATTCCAACTTTGATTCCAAGTATTCCAACTTTCATTCCAAACATTCCAACTTTCATTCTACACATTCCAACTTGCATTTTATACATTCCAACATTCATTCCAAGTATTCCAACTTGCATTCTATATATTCCAACTTCCATTCCAAACATTCCAACATTCATTCCAAGTATTCCAACACTCATTCCAAACATTCCAACTTCCATTCTATGCATTCCAACTTTCATTCTACACATTCCAACATTCATTCCAAGTATTTCAACTTTCATTCCAAACATTCCAACTTGCATTGCATAGATTCCAATTTTCATTCCAGACATTCCAACTTTCATTCTATGCATTCAAACTTTCATTCCAAACATTCCAACTTTCATTCTACAGATTCCAACATTCATTCCAAGTACTCCAACTTTCATTCCAAACATTCCAACTTGCATTCTATACATTCCAATTTTCATTCCACACATTCCAACATTCATTCCAAGTATTCCAACTTTCATTCCAAACATTCCAACTTGCATTCCATACATTCCAACTTGCATTCTATACATTCCAACTTGCATTCCATTCATTCCAACATTCATTCCAGACATTCCAACTTGCATTCCATTCATTCCAACTTTCATTCTATGCATTCACACTTTCATTCCACACATTCCAACATTCATTCTATACATTCCAACTTGCATTCCAAACATTCCAACTTTCATTCCACACATTCCAACATTCATTCCAGACATTCCAACTTGCATTCCATTCATTCCAACTTTCATTCTATGCATTCACACTTTCATTCCACACATTCCAACATTCATTCCAAGTATTCCAACACTCATTCCAAACATTCCAACTTGCATTCCACACATTCCAACATTCATTCTATGCATTCAAACTTTCATTCCACACACCCGAACACTCATTCCAAACATTCCAACTTCCATTCTATGCATTCCAACTTTCATTCTACACATTCCAACTTTGATTCCAAGTATTCCAACTTTCATTCCAAACATTCCAACTTTCATTCTACACATTCCAACATTCATTCCAAGTATTCCAACTTTCATTCCAAACATTCCAACTTGCATTCCATACATTCCAATTTTCATTCCAGACATTCCAACTTGCATTCTACACATTCCAACTTTCATTCCACACATTCCAACTTTCATTCCACACATTCCAACACTCATTCCAAACATTCCAACTTCCATTCTATGCATTCCAACTTTCATTCTACACATTCCAACATTCATCCCAGACATTCCAACTTTCATTCTATGCATTCAAACTTTCATTCCAAACATTCCAACTTGCATTCTATACATTCCAACGTGCATTCCAAACATTCCAAACATTCCAAATTGCATTCCAAACATTCCAACTTTCATTCCAAACATTCCAACTTGCATTCTATGCATCCCAACTTCCATTCCACACATTCCAACATTCATTACAAGTATTCCAACTTTCATTCCAAACATTCCAACTTGTATTCCATACATTCCAATTTTCATTCCAGACATTCCAACTTTCATTCTATGCATTCATACTTTCATTCCAAACATTCCAACTTTCATTCTACACATTCCAATATTCATTCCAAGTATTCCAACTTTCATTCCAAACATTCCAACTTGCATTCTATACATTCCAACTTTCATTCCACACATTCCAACATTCATTCCAAACATTCCAACTTGCATTCTATGCATCCCAACTTCCATTCCACACATTCCAACATTCATTCCAAGTATTCCAACTTTCATTCCAAACATTGCAAATTGCATTCTATGCATTCCAACTTGCATTCTATGCATTCCCATTTTCATTCCACACATTCCAACATTCATTCCAAACATTCCAAAATTCATTCCACACATTCCAACGTGCATTCCATACATTCCAACTTTCATTCTATGCATTCAAACTTTCATTCCACACATTCCAACATTCATTCCAAGTATTCCAACTTGCATTCTATATATTCCAACTTCCATTCCAAACATTCCAACATTCATTCCAAGTATTCTAACACTCAATCCAAACATTCCAACTTCCATTCTATGCATTCCAACTTTCATTCTACACATTCCAACATTCATTCCAAGTATTCCAACTTTCATTCCAAACATTCCAACTTGCATTTTATACATTCCAACATTCATTCCAAGTATTCCAACTTTCATTCCAAACATTCCAACTTTCATTCTATGCATTCACATTTTCATTCCACACATTCCAACATTCATTCTATACATTCCAACTTGCATTCCAAACATTCCAACTTTCATTCCACACATTCCAACTTTCATTCCAGACATTCCAACTTCCATTCCATTCATTCCAACTTTCATTCTATGCATTCACACTTTCATTCCACACATTCTATATATTCTATTTTATATATGCTTCCTTTAGGTAACATCATTAGAAATCACTCTATAAATTTCCATTGTTATGCGGATGATACACAGTTGTATTTATCGATGAAGCCAGAAGAAAGGGATCAATTAACTAAACTTCATAATTGTCTTAAAGACATAAAAACCTGGATGAGCACCAATTTCCTGATGTTAAATTCAAACAAAACTGAAGTTATTGTTCTTGGCCCCAAACAACTCAGAGACTCTTTATCTGATGACATAGTTTCTCTCGATGGCATTGCTCTGGCCTCCACCACTACCGTAAGAAACCTCGGAGTAACATTTGATCAAGATCTGTCTTTCAATTCTCATTTAAAACAAACCTCACGGACTGCATTTTTTCATCTGCGTAATATTGCAAAAATTAGGCCTATCTTGACCCAAAAAGATGCAGAAAAATTGGTCCACGCTTTTGTTACCTCGAGGCTGGATTACTGTAACTCTCTACTATCAGGTAGCTCTAGTAAATCATTAAAAACTCTTCAGCTAATTCAGAATGCAGCAGCACGTGTACTAACAGGAACTAAGAAACGAGATCATATTTCTCCTGTTTTAGCTTCTCTGCACTGGCTCCCTGTAAAATCCAGAATTGAATTTAAAATCCTACTGTTAACTTATAAAGCTCTAAATGGTCAAGCTCCATCATATCTTAGAGAGCTCATAGTGCCTTATTATCCCACCAGAACTCTGCGCTCTGAGAACGCAGGGTTACTCGTGGTCCCTAAAGTCTCCAAAAGTAGATCAGGAGCCAGAGCCTTCAGCTATCAGGCTCCTCTCCTGTGGAATCATCTTCCTGTTACGGCCCGGGAGGCAGACACCGTCTCCACATTTAAGGCTAGACTTAAGACTTTCCTCTTTGATAAAGCTTATAGTTAGGGCTGGCTCGGGCTTGCCTTGTACCAGCCCCTAGTTAGGCTGACTTAGGCCTAGTCAACCGGAGGACCACCTTTAATGCACCGGGCACCTTCTCTCTCTCTCTCTCTCGCTCTCGCTCTCTCTCTCTCCCTCTCTCTCTCGTATCCTATTACTGTATCTATTTTACTCGGCCATTCTGGATGTCACTAACTCGGTTTCTTCTCCGGAGCCTTTGTGCTCCACTGTCTCTCAGGTTAACTCGTATTGCAGCGGTGCCTGGATAGTGTGACGTGTGTGGTTGTGCTGCTGCCGTGGTCCTGCCAGATGCCTCCTGCTGCTGCTGCTGCTGTCATCATTAATCATTAGTCATACTTCTACTGCTATTATAGACATATGATATTATCATACATGTAGACTGCCTGATACTAATATATACTTTCAACATATTGTACCACAGTAGCCAGAACTATAACGACAGTATTATTACTTTCATGAATGTTGTTGTAAGCTACTGTCATTACCGAGGATGTCATACCGATTACTGTATTGTGTCATACAGATTACTGTTAATTTGTTATGCTGATCTGTTCTGTACGACATCTACTGCACGTCTGTCCGTCCTGGAAGAGGGATCCCTCCTCAGTTGCTCTTCCTGAGGTTTCTACCATTTTTTTCCCCCGGTAAAGGGGGGGGGGGGTTTCCTTATCCGCTGTGAGGGTCTAAAGGACAGAGGGATGTCGTATGCTGTAAAGCCCTGTGAGGCAAATTGTATTTGTGATATTGGGCTTTATTAATAAAATTGATTGAATTGAATTGATTGACATTCCAACATTCATTCCAAACATTCCAACTTGCATTCCATACATTCCAATTTTCATTCCAGACATTCCAACTTTCATTCTATGCATTCAAACTTTCATTCCAAACATTCCAACTTTCATTCTACACATTCCAACATTCATTCCAAGTATTCCAACTTTCATTCCAAACATTCCAACTTGCATTACAAACATTCCAACTTTCATTCTATGCATTCAAACTTTCATTCCAAACATTCCAACTTTCATTCTACACATTCCAACATTCATTCCAAGTATTCCAACTTTTATTCCAAACATTCCATCTTGCATTCCATACATTCCAATTTTCATTCCAGACATTCCAACTTTCATTCTATGCATTCAAACTTTTATTCCAAACATTCCAACTTGCATTCCATACATTCCAACTTTCATTCTATGCATTCACATTTTCATTCCACACATTCCAACATTCATTCCAAACATTCCAACTTGCATTCCATACATTCCAACTTTCATTCTATGCATTCAAACTTTCATTCCACACATTCCAACATTCATTCCAAGTATTCCAACTTTCATTCCATTCATTCCAACTTTCATTCTATGCATTCACACTTTCATTCCACACATTCAAACTTTCATTCCACACATTCCAACATTCATTCCAAGTATTTCAACTTTCATTCCAAACATTCCAACTTGCATTCTATACATTCCAACTTGCATTCCATTCATTCCAACTTTCATTCTATGCATTCAAACTTTCATTCCAAACATTCCAACATTCATTCCAAGTATTCCAACTTTCATTCCACACATTCCAACATTCATTCCAAACATTCCAACTTTCATTCTATGCATTCACATTTTCATTCCATACATTCAAACTTTCATTCCACACATTCCAACATTCATTCCAAGTATTTCAACTTTCATTCCAAACATTCCAACTTGCATTCTATACATTCCAACTTGCATTCCATTCATTCCAACTTTCATTCTATGCATTCAAACTTTCATTCCAAACATTCCAACATTCATTCCAAGTATTCCAACTTTCATTCCATACATTCCAATTTTCATTCCAGACATTCCAACTTTCATTCTATGCATTCAAACTTTCATTCCAAACATTCCAACTTTCATTCTACACATTCCAACATTCATTCCAAGTATTCCAACTTTCATTCCAAACATTCCAACTTGCATTCTATACATTCCAACTTTCATTCCACACATTCCAACATTCATTCCAAACATTCCAACTTGCATTCTATGCATCCCAACTTCCATTCCACACATTCCAACATTCATTCCAAGTATTCCAACTTTCATTCCAAACATTGCAAATTGCATTCTATGCATTCCAACTTGCATTCTATGCATTCCAATTTTCATTCCACACATTCCAACATTCATTCCAAACATTCCAAAATTCATTCCACACATTCCAACGTTCATTCCAAGTATTCCAACTTGCATTCTATATATTCCAACTTCCATTCCAAACATTCCAACTTTCATTCTATGCATTCAAACTTTCAGTCCACACATTCCAACATTCATTCCAAGTATTCCAACTTTCATTCCAAACATTCCAACTTGCATTACAAACATTCCAACTTTCATTCTATGCATTCAAACTTTCATTCCAAACATTCCAACTTTCATTCTACACATTCCAATTTTCATTCTATGCATTCAAACTTTCATTCCACACATTCCAACATTCATTCCAAGTATTCCAACTTGCATTCTATATATTCCAACTTCCATTCCAAACATTCCAACTTTCATTCTATGCATTCAAACTTTCAGTCCACACATTCCAACATTCATTCCAAGTATTCCAACTTTCATTCCAAACATTCCAACTTGCATTACAAACATTTCAACTTTCATTCTATGCATTCAAACTTTCATTCCAAACATTCCAACTTTCATTCTACACATTCCAACATTCATTCCAAGTATTCCAACTTTTATTCCAAACATTCCAACTTGCATTCCATACATTCCAATTTTCATTCCAGACGTTCCAACTTTCATTCTATGCATTCAAACTTTTATTCCAAACATTCCAACTTGCATTCCATACATTCCAACTTTCATTCTATGCATTCAAACTTTCATTCCACACATTCCAACATTCATTCCAAGTATTCCAACTTTCATTCCAAACATTCCAACTTTCATTCTATGCATTCAAATTTTCATTCCACACATTCCAACATTCATTCCAAGTATTCCAACTTTCATTCCAAACATTCCAACTTTCATTCCAAACATTCCAACTTTCATTCCACACATTCCAACATTCATTCCAAACATTCCAACTTGCATTCCATACATTCCAATTTTCATTCCAAACATTCCAACATTCATTCCAAGTATTCCAACTTTCATTCCAAACATTCCAACTTGTATTCCATACATTCCAACTTGCATTCCATACATTCCAACTTTCATTCTATGCATTCAAACTTTCATTCCAAACATTCCAACTTGCATTCCACACATTCCAACATTCATTCTATGCATTCAAACTTTCATTCTATGCATTCACATTTTCATTCCACACATTCCAACTTTCATTCTATACATTCCAACTTGCATTCCAAACATTCCAACTTTCATTCCACACATTCCAACTTTCATTCCAGACATTCCAACTTACATTCCATACATTCCAACTTTCATTCTATGCATTCACATTTTCATTCCACACATTCCAACATTCATTCTATACATTCCAACTTGCATTCCAAACATTCCAACTTTCATTCCACACATTCCAACTTTCATTCCAGACATTCCAACTTACATTCCATTCATTCCAACTTTCATTCTATGCATTCACACTTTCATTCCACACATTCCAACATTCATTCCAAGTATTCCAACACTCATTCCAAACATTCCAACTTTCATTCTACACATTCCAACTTTCATTCCACACATTCCAACATTCATTCCAAACATTCCAACTTGCATTCCATACATTCCAACTTTCATTCTATGCATTCAAACTTTCATTCCACACATTCCAACATTCATTCCAAGTATTCCAACTTTCATTCCAAACATTCCAACTTTCATTCTATGCATTCACATTTTCATTCCACACATTCCAACATTCATTCTATACATTCCAACTTGCATTCCAAACATTCCAACTTTCATTCCACACATTCCAACTTTCATTCCAAACATTGCAAATTGCATTCTATGCATTCCAACTTGCATTCTATGCATTCCAATTTTCATTCCACACATTCCAACATTCATTCCAAACATTCCAAAATTCATTCCACACATTCCAACGTGCATTCCATACATTCCAACTTTCATTCTATGCATTCAAACTTTCATTCCACACATTCCAACATTCATTCCAAGTATTCCAACTTGCATTCTATATATTCCAACTTCCATTCCAAACATTCCAACTTTCATTCTATGCATTCAAACTTTCAGTCCACACATTCCAACATTCATTCCAAGTATTCCAACTTTCATTCCAAACATTCCAACTTGCATAACAAACATTCCAACTTTCATTCTATGCATTCAAACTTTCATTCCAAACATTCCAACTTTCATTCTACACATTCCAACATTCATTCCAAGTATTCCAACTTTCATTCCAAACATTCCAACTTGCATTACAAACATTTCAACTTTCATTCTATGCATTCAAACTTTCATTCCAAACATTCCAACTTTCATTCTACACATTCCAACATTCATTCCAAGTATTCCAACTTTTATTCCAAACATTCCAACTTGCATTCCATACATTCCAATTTTCATTCCAGACGTTCCAACTTTCATTCTATGCATTCAAACTTTTATTCCAAACATTCCAACTTGCATTCCATACATTCCAACTTTCATTCTATGCATTCAAACTTTCATTCCACACATTCCAACATTCATTCCAAGTATTCCAACTTTCATTCTATGCATTCAAATTTTCATTCCACACATTCCAACATTCATTCCAAGTATTCCAACTTTCATTCCAAACATTCCAACTTTCATTCCAAACATTCCAACTTTCATTCCACACATTCCAACATTCATTCCAAACATTCCAACTTGCATTCCATACATTCCAATTTTCATTCCAAACATTCCAACATTCATTCCAAGTATTCCAACTTTCATTCCAAACATTCCAACTTGTATTCCATACATTCCAACTTGCATTCCATACATTCCAACTTTCATTCTATGCATTCAAACTTTCATTCCAAACATTCCAACTTGCATTCCACACATTCCAACATTCATTCTATGCATTCAAACTTTCATTCTATGCATTCACATTTTCATTCCACACATTCCAACTTTCATTCTATACATTCCAACTTGCATTCCAAACATTCCAACTTTCATTCCACACATTCCAACTTTCATTCCAGACATTCCAACTTACATTCCATACATTCCAACTTTCATTCTATGCATTCACATTTTCATTCCACACATTCCAACATTCATTCTATACATTCCAACTTGCATTCCAAACATTCCAACTTTCATTCCACACATTCCAACTTTCATTCCAGACATTCCAACTTACATTCCATTCATTCCAACTTTCATTCTATGCATTCACACTTTCATTCCACACATTCCAACATTCATTCCAAGTATTCCAACACTCATTCCAAACATTCCAACTTTCATTCTACACATTCCAACTTTCATTCCACACATTCCAACATTCATTCCAAACATTCCAACTTGCATTCCATACATTCCAACTTTCATTCTATGCATTCAAACTTTCATTCCACACATTCCAACATTCATTCCAAGTATTCCAACTTTCATTCCAAACATTCCAACTTTCATTCTATGCATTCACATTTTCATTCCACACATTCCAACATTCATTCTATACATTCCAACTTGCATTCCAAACATTCCAACTTTCATTCCACACATTCCAACTTTCATTCCAAACATTGCAAATTGCATTCTATGCATTCCAACTTGCATTCTATGCATTCCAATTTTCATTCCACACATTCCAACATTCATTCCAAACATTCCAAAATTCATTCCACACATTCCAACGTGCATTCCATACATTCCAACTTTCATTCTATGCATTCAAACTTTCATTCCACACATTCCAACATTCATTCCAAGTATTCCAACTTGCATTCTATATATTCCAACTTCCATTCCAAACATTCCAACTTTCATTCTATGCATTCAAACTTTCAGTCCACACATTCCAACATTCATTCCAAGTATTCCAACTTTCATTCCACACATTCCAACTTTCATTCCAAACATTGCAAATTGCATTCTATGCATTCCAACTTGCATTCTATGCATTCCAATTTTCATTCCACACATTCCAACATTCATTCCAAACATTCCAAAATTCATTCCACACATTCCAACGTGCATTCCATACATTCCAACTTTCATTCTATGCATTCAAACTTTCATTCCACACATTCCAACATTCATTCCAAGTATTCCAACTTGCATTCTATATATTCCAACTTCCATTCCAAACATTCCAACTTTCATTCTATGCATTCAAACTTTCAGTCCACACATTCCAACATTCATTCCAAGTATTCCAACTTTCATTCCAAACATTCCAACTTGCATAACAAACATTCCAACTTTCATTCTATGCATTCAAACTTTCATTCCAAACATTCCAACTTTCATTCTACACATTCCAACATTCATTCCAAGTATTCCAACTTTCATTCCAAACATTCCAACTTGCATTACAAACATTTCAACTTTCATTCTATGCATTCAAACTTTCATTCCAAACATTCCAACTTTCATTCTACACATTCCAACATTCATTCCAAGTATTCCAACTTTTATTCCAAACATTCCAACTTGCATTCCATACATTCCAATTTTCATTCCAGACGTTCCAACTTTCATTCTATGCATTCAAACTTTTATTCCAAACATTCCAACTTGCATTCCATACATTCCAACTTTCATTCTATGCATTCAAACTTTCATTCCACACATTCCAACATTCATTCCAAGTATTCCAACTTTCATTCTATGCATTCAAATTTTCATTCCACACATTCCAACATTCATTCCAAGTATTCCAACTTTCATTCCAAACATTCCAACTTTCATTCCAAACATTCCAACTTTCATTCCACACATTCCAACATTCATTCCAAACATTCCAACTTGCATTCCATACATTCCAATTTTCATTCCAAACATTCCAACATTCATTCCAAGTATTCCAACTTTCATTCCAAACATTCCAACTTGTATTCCATACATTCCAACTTGCATTCCATACATTCCAACTTTCATTCTATGCATTCAAACTTTCATTCCAAACATTCCAACTTGCATTCCACACATTCCAACATTCATTCTATGCATTCAAACTTTCATTCTATGCATTCACATTTTCATTCCACACATTCCAACTTTCATTCTATACATTCCAACTTGCATTCCAAACATTCCAACTTTCATTCCACACATTCCAACTTTCATTCCAGACATTCCAACTTACATTCCATACATTCCAACTTTCATTCTATGCATTCACATTTTCATTCCACACATTCCAACATTCATTCTATACATTCCAACTTGCATTCCAAACATTCCAACTTTCATTCCACACATTCCAACTTTCATTCCAGACATTCCAACTTACATTCCATTCATTCCAACTTTCATTCTATGCATTCACACTTTCATTCCACACATTCCAACATTCATTCCAAGTATTCCAACACTCATTCCAAACATTCCAACTTTCATTCTACACATTCCAACTTTCATTCCACACATTCCAACATTCATTCCAAACATTCCAACTTGCATTCCATACATTCCAACTTTCATTCTATGCATTCAAACTTTCATTCCACACATTCCAACATTCATTCCAAGTATTCCAACTTTCATTCCAAACATTCCAACTTTCATTCTATGCATTCACATTTTCATTCCACACATTCCAACATTCATTCTATACATTCCAACTTGCATTCCAAACATTCCAACTTTCATTCCACACATTCCAACTTTCATTCCAAACATTGCAAATTGCATTCTATGCATTCCAACTTGCATTCTATGCATTCCAATTTTCATTCCACACATTCCAACATTCATTCCAAACATTCCAAAATTCATTCCACACATTCCAACGTGCATTCCATACATTCCAACTTTCATTCTATGCATTCAAACTTTCATTCCACACATTCCAACATTCATTCCAAGTATTCCAACTTGCATTCTATATATTCCAACTTCCATTCCAAACATTCCAACTTTCATTCTATGCATTCAAACTTTCAGTCCACACATTCCAACATTCATTCCAAGTATTCCAACTTTCATTCCAAACATTCCAACTTGCATAACAAACATTCCAACTTTCATTCTATGCATTCAAACTTTCATTCCAAACATTCCAACTTTCATTCTACACATTCCAACATTCATTCCAAGTATTCCAACTTTCATTCCAAACATTCCAACTTGCATTACAAACATTTCAACTTTCATTCTATGCATTCAAACTTTCATTCCAAACATTCCAACTTTCATTCTACACATTCCAACATTCATTCCAAGTATTCCAACTTTTATTCCAAACATTCCAACTTGCATTCCATACATTCCAATTTTCATTCCAGACGTTCCAACTTTCATTCTATGCATTCAATCTTTTATTCCAAACATTCCAACTTGCATTCCATACATTCCAACTTTCATTCTATGCATTCAAACTTTCATTCCACACATTCCAACATTCATTCCAAGTATTCCAACTTTCATTCCAAACATTCCAACTTTCATTCTATGCATTCAAATTTTCATTCCACACATTCCAACATTCATTCCAAGTATTCCAACTTTCATTCCAAACATTCCAACTTTCATTCCACACATTCCAACATTCATTCCACACATTCCAACATTCATTCCAAGTATTCCAACTTTCATTCCATACATTCCAATTTTCATTCCAGACATTCCAACTTTCATTCTATGCATTCAAACTTTCATTCCAAACATTCCAACTTTCATTCTACACATTCCAACATTCATTCCAAGTATTCCAACTTTCATTCCATACATTCCAATTTTCATTCCAGACATTCCAACTTTCATTCTATGCATTCAAACTTTCATTCCAAACATTCCAACTTTCATTCTACACATTCCAACATTCATTCCAAGTATTCCAACTTTCATTCCAAACATTCCAACTTGCATTACAAACATTTCAACTTTCATTCTATGCATTCAAACTTTCATTCCAAACATTCCAACTTTCATTCTACACATTACAACATTCATTCCAAGTATTCCAACTTTTATTCCAAACATTCCAACTTGCATTCCATACATTCCAATTTTCATTCCAGACATTCCAACTTTCATTCTATGCATTCAAATTTTCATTCCACACATTCCAACATTCATTCCAGACATTCCAACTTGCATTCCATTCATTCCAAATTTCATTCTATGCATTCACACTTTCATTCCACACATTCCAACATTCATTCTATACATTCCAACTTGCATTCCAAACATTCCAACTTTCATTCCACACATTCCAACATTCATTCCAGACATTCCAACTTGCATTCCATTCATTCCAATTTTCATTCTATGCATTCACACTTTCATTCCACACATTACAACATTCATTCCAAGTATTCCAACACTCATTCCAAACATTCCAACTTCCATTCCACACATTCCAACATTCATTCCACACATTCCAAAATTCATTCCAGACATTCCAACTTGCATTCCATTCATTCCAACTTTCATTCTATGCATTCACAATTTCATTCCACACATTCCAACATTCATTCCAAGTATTCCAACACTCATTCCAAACATTCCAACTTTCATTCTACACATTCCAACTTTCATTCCACACATTCCAACATTCATTCCAAACATTCCAACTTGCATTCCATACATTCCAATTTTCATTCCAAACATTCCAACTTTCATTCCACACATTCCAACATTCGTTCCACACATTCCAACATTCATTCCAAGTATTCCAACTTTCATCCCAAACATTCCAACTTGTATTCCATACATTCCAACTTGCATTCCATACATTCCAACTTTCATTCTATGCATTCAAACTTTCATTCCACACATTCCAACATTCATTCCAAGTATTCCAACTTGCATTCCATACATTCCAATTTTCATTCCAGACATTCCAACTTTCATTCTATGCATTCAAACTTTCATTCCAAACATTCCAACTTTCATTCTACACATTCCAACATTCATTCCAAGTATTCCAACTTTCATTCCATACATTCCAATTTTCATTCCAGACATTCCAACTTTCATTCTATGCATTCAAACTTTCATTCCAAACATTCCAACTTTCATTCTACACATTCCAACATTCATTCCAAGTATTCCAACTTTCATTCCAAACATTCCAACTTGCATTACAAACATTTCAACTTTCATTCTATGCATTCAAACTTTCATTCCAAACATTCCAACTTTCATTCTACACATTCCAACATTCATTCCAAGTATTCCAACTTTTATTCCAAACATTCCAACTTGCATTCCATACATTCCAATTTTCATTCCAGACGTTCCAACTTTCATTCTATGCATTCAAACTTTTATTCCAAACATTCCAACTTGCATTCCATACATTCCAACTTTCATTCTATGCATTCAAACTTTCATTCCACACATTCCAACATTCATTCCAAGTATTCCAACTTTCATTCCAAACATTCCAACTTTCATTCTATGCATTCAAATTTTCATTCCACACATTCCAACATTCATTCCAAGTATTCCAACTTTCATTCCAAACATTCCAACTTTCATTCTATACATTCCAACTTGCATTCCAAACATTCCAACTTTCATTCCACACATTCCAACATTCATTCCAAACATTCCAACTTTCATTCCACACATTCCAACATTCATTCCAAACATTCCAACTTTCATTCCACACATTCCAACATTCATTCCAAACATTCCAACTTGCATTCCATACATTCCAATTTTCATTCCAAACATTCCAACTTTCATTCCACACATTCCAACATTCATTCCACACATTCCAACATTCATTCCAAGTATTCCAACTTTCATTCCAAACATTCCAACTTGTATTCCATACATTCCAACTTGCATTCCATACATTCCAACTTTCATTCTATGCATTCAAACTTTCATTCCACACATTCCAACATTCATTCCAAGTATTCCAACTTTCATTCCAAACATTCCAACTTTCATTCTATGCATTCAAATTTCATTCCACACATTCCAACATTCATTCTATGTATACCAACTTTCATTCCAAACATTCCAACTTGCATTCTATACATTCCAACTTGCATTCCACACATTCCAACATTCATTCTATGCATTCAAACTTTCATTCCACACACCCGAACACTCATTCCAAACATTCCAACTTCCATTCTATGCATTCCAACTTTCATTCTACACATTCCAACTTTGATTCCAAGTATTCCAACTTTCATTCCAAACATTCCAACTTTCATTCTACACATTCCAACTTGCATTTTATACATTCCAACATTCATTCCAAGTATTCCAACTTGCATTCTATATATTCCAACTTCCATTCCAAACATTCCAACATTCATTCCAAGTATTCCAACACTCATTCCAAACATTCCAACTTCCATTCTATGCATTCCAACTTTCATTCTACACATTCCAACATTCATTCCAAGTATTTCAACTTTCATTCCAAACATTCCAACTTGCATTGCATAGATTCCAATTTTCATTCCAGACATTCCAACTTTCATTCTATGCATTCAAACTTTCATTCCAAACATTCCAACTTTCATTCTACAGATTCCAACATTCATTCCAAGTACTCCAACTTTCATTCCAAACATTCCAACTTGCATTCTATACATTCCAATTTTCATTCCACACATTCCAACATTCATTCCAAGTATTCCAACTTTCATTCCAAACATTCCAACTTGCATTCCATACATTCCAACTTGCATTCTATACATTCCAACTTGCATTCCATTCATTCCAACATTCATTCCAGACATTCCAACTTGCATTCCATTCATTCCAACTTTCATTCTATGCATTCACACTTTCATTCCACACATTCCAACATTCATTCTATACATTCCAACTTGCATTCCAAACATTCCAACTTTCATTCCACACATTCCAACATTCATTCCAGACATTCCAACTTGCATTCCATTCATTCCAACTTTCATTCTATGCATTCACACTTTCATTCCACACATTCCAACATTCATTCCAAGTATTCCAACACTCATTCCAAACATTCCAACTTGCATTCCACACATTCCAACATTCATTCTATGCATTCAAACTTTCATTCCACACACCCGAACACTCATTCCAAACATTCCAACTTCCATTCTATGCATTCCAACTTTCATTCTACACATTCCAACTTTGATTCCAAGTATTCCAACTTTCATTCCAAACATTCCAACTTTCATTCTACACATTCCAACATTCATTCCAAGTATTCCAACTTTCATTCCAAACATTCCAACTTGCATTCCATACATTCCAATTTTCATTCCAGACATTCCAACTTGCATTCTACACATTCCAACTTTCATTCCACACATTCCAACTTTCATTCCACACATTCCAACACTCATTCCAAACATTCCAACTTCCATTCTATGCATTCCAACTTTCATTCTACACATTCCAACATTCATCCCAGACATTCCAACTTTCATTCTATGCATTCAAACTTTCATTCCAAACATTCCAACTTGCATTCTATACATTCCAACGTGCATTCCAAACATTCCAAACATTCCAAATTGCATTCCAAACATTCCAACTTTCATTCCAAACATTCCAACTTGCATTCTATGCATCCCAACTTCCATTCCACACATTCCAACATTCATTACAAGTATTCCAACTTTCATTCCAAACATTCCAACTTGTATTCCATACATTCCAATTTTCATTCCAGACATTCCAACTTTCATTCTATGCATTCATACTTTCATTCCAAACATTCCAACTTTCATTCTACACATTCCAATATTCATTCCAAGTATTCCAACTTTCATTCCAAACATTCCAACTTGCATTCTATACATTCCAACTTTCATTCCACACATTCCAACATTCATTCCAAACATTCCAACTTGCATTCTATGCATCCCAACTTCCATTCCACACATTCCAACATTCATTCCAAGTATTCCAACTTTCATTCCAAACATTGCAAATTGCATTCTATGCATTCCAACTTGCATTCTATGCATTCCCATTTTCATTCCACACATTCCAACATTCATTCCAAACATTCCAAAATTCATTCCACACATTCCAACGTGCATTCCATACATTCCAACTTTCATTCTATGCATTCAAACTTTCATTCCACACATTCCAACATTCATTCCAAGTATTCCAACTTGCATTCTATATATTCCAACTTCCATTCCAAACATTCCAACATTCATTCCAAGTATTCTAACACTCAATCCAAACATTCCAACTTCCATTCTATGCATTCCAACTTTCATTCTACACATTCCAACATTCATTCCAAGTATTCCAACTTTCATTCCAAACATTCCAACTTGCATTTTATACATTCCAACATTCATTCCAAGTATTCCAACTTTCATTCCAAACATTCCAACTTTCATTCTATGCATTCACATTTTCATTCCACACATTCCAACATTCATTCTATACATTCCAACTTGCATTCCAAACATTCCAACTTTCATTCCACACATTCCAACTTTCATTCCAGACATTCCAACTTCCATTCCATTCATTCCAACTTTCATTCTATGCATTCACACTTTCATTCCACACATTCTATATATTCTATTTTATATATGCTTCCTTTAGGTAACATCATTAGAAATCACTCTATAAATTTCCATTGTTATGCGGATGATACACAGTTGTATTTATCGATGAAGCCAGAAGAAAGGGATCAATTAACTAAACTTCATAATTGTCTTAAAGACATAAAAACCTGGATGAGCACCAATTTCCTGATGTTAAATTCAAACAAAACTGAAGTTATTGTTCTTGGCCCCAAACAACTCAGAGACTCTTTATCTGATGACATAGTTTCTCTCGATGGCATTGCTCTGGCCTCCACCACTACCGTAAGAAACCTCGGAGTAACATTTGATCAAGATCTGTCTTTCAATTCTCATTTAAAACAAACCTCACGGACTGCATTTTTTCATCTGCGTAATATTGCAAAAATTAGGCCTATCTTGACCCAAAAAGATGCAGAAAAATTGGTCCACGCTTTTGTTACCTCGAGGCTGGATTACTGTAACTCTCTACTATCAGGTAGCTCTAGTAAATCATTAAAAACTCTTCAGCTAATTCAGAATGCAGCAGCACGTGTACTAACAGGAACTAAGAAACGAGATCATATTTCTCCTGTTTTAGCTTCTCTGCACTGGCTCCCTGTAAAATCCAGAATTGAATTTAAAATCCTACTGTTAACTTATAAAGCTCTAAATGGTCAAGCTCCATCATATCTTAGAGAGCTCATAGTGCCTTATTATCCCACCAGAACTCTGCGCTCTGAGAACGCAGGGTTACTCGTGGTCCCTAAAGTCTCCAAAAGTAGATCAGGAGCCAGAGCCTTCAGCTATCAGGCTCCTCTCCTGTGGAATCATCTTCCTGTTACGGCCCGGGAGGCAGACACCGTCTCCACATTTAAGGCTAGACTTAAGACTTTCCTCTTTGATAAAGCTTATAGTTAGGGCTGGCTCGGGCTTGCCTTGTACCAGCCCCTAGTTAGGCTGACTTAGGCCTAGTCAACCGGAGGACCACCTTTAATGCACCGGGCACCTTCTCTCTCTCTCTCTCTCGCTCTCGCTCTCTCTCTCTCCCTCTCTCTCTCGTATCCTATTACTGTATCTATTTTACTCGGCCATTCTGGATGTCACTAACTCGGTTTCTTCTCCGGAGCCTTTGTGCTCCACTGTCTCTCAGGTTAACTCGTATTGCAGCGGTGCCTGGATAGTGTGACGTGTGTGGTTGTGCTGCTGCCGTGGTCCTGCCAGATGCCTCCTGCTGCTGCTGCTGCTGTCATCATTAATCATTAGTCATACTTCTACTGCTATTATAGACATATGATATTATCATACATGTAGACTGCCTGATACTAATATATACTTTCAACATATTGTACCACAGTAGCCAGAACTATAACGACAGTATTATTACTTTCATGAATGTTGTTGTAAGCTACTGTCATTACCGAGGATGTCATACCGATTACTGTATTGTGTCATACAGATTACTGTTAATTTGTTATGCTGATCTGTTCTGTACGACATCTACTGCACGTCTGTCCGTCCTGGAAGAGGGATCCCTCCTCAGTTGCTCTTCCTGAGGTTTCTACCATTTTTTTCCCCCGGTAAAGGGGGGGGGGGGTTTCCTTATCCGCTGTGAGGGTCTAAAGGACAGAGGGATGTCGTATGCTGTAAAGCCCTGTGAGGCAAATTGTATTTGTGATATTGGGCTTTATTAATAAAATTGATTGAATTGAATTGATTGACATTCCAACATTCATTCCAAACATTCCAACTTGCATTCCATACATTCCAATTTTCATTCCAGACATTCCAACTTTCATTCTATGCATTCAAACTTTCATTCCAAACATTCCAACTTTCATTCTACACATTCCAACATTCATTCCAAGTATTCCAACTTTCATTCCAAACATTCCAACTTGCATTACAAACATTCCAACTTTCATTCTATGCATTCAAACTTTCATTCCAAACATTCCAACTTTCATTCTACACATTCCAACATTCATTCCAAGTATTCCAACTTTTATTCCAAACATTCCATCTTGCATTCCATACATTCCAATTTTCATTCCAGACATTCCAACTTTCATTCTATGCATTCAAACTTTTATTCCAAACATTCCAACTTGCATTCCATACATTCCAACTTTCATTCTATGCATTCACATTTTCATTCCACACATTCCAACATTCATTCCAAACATTCCAACTTGCATTCCATACATTCCAACTTTCATTCTATGCATTCAAACTTTCATTCCACACATTCCAACATTCATTCCAAGTATTCCAACTTTCATTCCATTCATTCCAACTTTCATTCTATGCATTCACACTTTCATTCCACACATTCAAACTTTCATTCCACACATTCCAACATTCATTCCAAGTATTTCAACTTTCATTCCAAACATTCCAACTTGCATTCTATACATTCCAACTTGCATTCCATTCATTCCAACTTTCATTCTATGCATTCAAACTTTCATTCCAAACATTCCAACATTCATTCCAAGTATTCCAACTTTCATTCCACACATTCCAACATTCATTCCAAACATTCCAACTTTCATTCTATGCATTCACATTTTCATTCCATACATTCAAACTTTCATTCCACACATTCCAACATTCATTCCAAGTATTTCAACTTTCATTCCAAACATTCCAACTTGCATTCTATACATTCCAACTTGCATTCCATTCATTCCAACTTTCATTCTATGCATTCAAACTTTCATTCCAAACATTCCAACATTCATTCCAAGTATTCCAACTTTCATTCCATACATTCCAATTTTCATTCCAGACATTCCAACTTTCATTCTATGCATTCAAACTTTCATTCCAAACATTCCAACTTTCATTCTACACATTCCAACATTCATTCCAAGTATTCCAACTTTCATTCCAAACATTCCAACTTGCATTCTATACATTCCAACTTTCATTCCACACATTCCAACATTCATTCCAAACATTCCAACTTGCATTCTATGCATCCCAACTTCCATTCCACACATTCCAACATTCATTCCAAGTATTCCAACTTTCATTCCAAACATTGCAAATTGCATTCTATGCATTCCAACTTGCATTCTATGCATTCCAATTTTCATTCCACACATTCCAACATTCATTCCAAACATTCCAAAATTCATTCCACACATTCCAACGTTCATTCCAAGTATTCCAACTTGCATTCTATATATTCCAACTTCCATTCCAAACATTCCAACTTTCATTCTATGCATTCAAACTTTCAGTCCACACATTCCAACATTCATTCCAAGTATTCCAACTTTCATTCCAAACATTCCAACTTGCATTACAAACATTCCAACTTTCATTCTATGCATTCAAACTTTCATTCCAAACATTCCAACTTTCATTCTACACATTCCAATTTTCATTCTATGCATTCAAACTTTCATTCCACACATTCCAACATTCATTCCAAGTATTCCAACTTGCATTCTATATATTCCAACTTCCATTCCAAACATTCCAACTTTCATTCTATGCATTCAAACTTTCAGTCCACACATTCCAACATTCATTCCAAGTATTCCAACTTTCATTCCAAACATTCCAACTTGCATTACAAACATTTCAACTTTCATTCTATGCATTCAAACTTTCATTCCAAACATTCCAACTTTCATTCTACACATTCCAACATTCATTCCAAGTATTCCAACTTTTATTCCAAACATTCCAACTTGCATTCCATACATTCCAATTTTCATTCCAGACGTTCCAACTTTCATTCTATGCATTCAAACTTTCATTCCACACACCCGAACACTCATTCCAAACATTCCAACTTCCATTCTATGCATTCCAACTTTCATTCTACACATTCCAACTTTGATTCCAAGTATTCCAACTTTCATTCCAAACATTCCAACTTTCATTCTACACATTCCAACATTCATTCCAAGTATTCCAACTTTCATTCCAAACATTCCAACTTGCATTCCATACATTCCAATTTTCATTCCAGACATTCCAACTTGCATTCTACACATTCCAACTTTCATTCCACACATTCCAACTTTCATTCCACACATTCCAACACTCATTCCAAACATTCCAACTTCCATTCTATGCATTCCAACTTTCATTCTACACATTCCAACATTCATCCCAGACATTCCAACTTTCATTCTATGCATTCAAACTTTCATTCCAAACATTCCAACTTGCATTCTATACATTCCAACGTGCATTCCAAACATTCCAAACATTCCAAATTGCATTCCAAACATTCCAACTTTCATTCCAAACATTCCAACTTGCATTCTATGCATCCCAACTTCCATTCCACACATTCCAACATTCATTACAAGTATTCCAACTTTCATTCCAAACATTCCAACTTGTATTCCATACATTCCAATTTTCATTCCAGACATTCCAACTTTCATTCTATGCATTCATACTTTCATTCCAAACATTCCAACTTTCATTCTACACATTCCAATATTCATTCCAAGTATTCCAACTTTCATTCCAAACATTCCAACTTGCATTCTATACATTCCAACTTTCATTCCACACATTCCAACATTCATTCCAAACATTCCAACTTGCATTCTATGCATCCCAACTTCCATTCCACACATTCCAACATTCATTCCAAGTATTCCAACTTTCATTCCAAACATTGCAAATTGCATTCTATGCATTCCAACTTGCATTCTATGCATTCCCATTTTCATTCCACACATTCCAACATTCATTCCAAACATTCCAAAATTCATTCCACACATTCCAACGTGCATTCCATACATTCCAACTTTCATTCTATGCATTCAAACTTTCATTCCACACATTCCAACATTCATTCCAAGTATTCCAACTTGCATTCTATATATTCCAACTTCCATTCCAAACATTCCAACATTCATTCCAAGTATTCTAACACTCAATCCAAACATTCCAACTTCCATTCTATGCATTCCAACTTTCATTCTACACATTCCAACATTCATTCCAAGTATTCCAACTTTCATTCCAAACATTCCAACTTGCATTTTATACATTCCAACATTCATTCCAAGTATTCCAACTTTCATTCCAAACATTCCAACTTTCATTCTATGCATTCACATTTTCATTCCACACATTCCAACATTCATTCTATACATTCCAACTTGCATTCCAAACATTCCAACTTTCATTCCACACATTCCAACTTTCATTCCAGACATTCCAACTTCCATTCCATTCATTCCAACTTTCATTCTATGCATTCACACTTTCATTCCACACATTCTATATATTCTATTTTATATATGCTTCCTTTAGGTAACATCATTAGAAATCACTCTATAAATTTCCATTGTTATGCGGATGATACACAGTTGTATTTATCGATGAAGCCAGAAGAAAGGGATCAATTAACTAAACTTCATAATTGTCTTAAAGACATAAAAACCTGGATGAGCACCAATTTCCTGATGTTAAATTCAAACAAAACTGAAGTTATTGTTCTTGGCCCCAAACAACTCAGAGACTCTTTATCTGATGACATAGTTTCTCTCGATGGCATTGCTCTGGCCTCCACCACTACCGTAAGAAACCTCGGAGTAACATTTGATCAAGATCTGTCTTTCAATTCTCATTTAAAACAAACCTCACGGACTGCATTTTTTCATCTGCGTAATATTGCAAAAATTAGGCCTATCTTGACCCAAAAAGATGCAGAAAAATTGGTCCACGCTTTTGTTACCTCGAGGCTGGATTACTGTAACTCTCTACTATCAGGTAGCTCTAGTAAATCATTAAAAACTCTTCAGCTAATTCAGAATGCAGCAGCACGTGTACTAACAGGAACTAAGAAACGAGATCATATTTCTCCTGTTTTAGCTTCTCTGCACTGGCTCCCTGTAAAATCCAGAATTGAATTTAAAATCCTACTGTTAACTTATAAAGCTCTAAATGGTCAAGCTCCATCATATCTTAGAGAGCTCATAGTGCCTTATTATCCCACCAGAACTCTGCGCTCTGAGAACGCAGGGTTACTCGTGGTCCCTAAAGTCTCCAAAAGTAGATCAGGAGCCAGAGCCTTCAGCTATCAGGCTCCTCTCCTGTGGAATCATCTTCCTGTTACGGCCCGGGAGGCAGACACCGTCTCCACATTTAAGGCTAGACTTAAGACTTTCCTCTTTGATAAAGCTTATAGTTAGGGCTGGCTCGGGCTTGCCTTGTACCAGCCCCTAGTTAGGCTGACTTAGGCCTAGTCAACCGGAGGACCACCTTTAATGCACCGGGCACCTTCTCTCTCTCTCTCTCTCGCTCTCGCTCTCTCTCTCTCCCTCTCTCTCTCGTATCCTATTACTGTATCTATTTTACTCGGCCATTCTGGATGTCACTAACTCGGTTTCTTCTCCGGAGCCTTTGTGCTCCACTGTCTCTCAGGTTAACTCGTATTGCAGCGGTGCCTGGATAGTGTGACGTGTGTGGTTGTGCTGCTGCCGTGGTCCTGCCAGATGCCTCCTGCTGCTGCTGCTGCTGTCATCATTAATCATTAGTCATACTTCTACTGCTATTATAGACATATGATATTATCATACATGTAGACTGCCTGATACTAATATATACTTTCAACATATTGTACCACAGTAGCCAGAACTATAACGACAGTATTATTACTTTCATGAATGTTGTTGTAAGCTACTGTCATTACCGAGGATGTCATACCGATTACTGTATTGTGTCATACAGATTACTGTTAATTTGTTATGCTGATCTGTTCTGTACGACATCTACTGCACGTCTGTCCGTCCTGGAAGAGGGATCCCTCCTCAGTTGCTCTTCCTGAGGTTTCTACCATTTTTTTCCCCCGGTAAAGGGGGGGGGGGGTTTCCTTATCCGCTGTGAGGGTCTAAAGGACAGAGGGATGTCGTATGCTGTAAAGCCCTGTGAGGCAAATTGTATTTGTGATATTGGGCTTTATTAATAAAATTGATTGAATTGAATTGATTGACATTCCAACATTCATTCCAAACATTCCAACTTGCATTCCATACATTCCAATTTTCATTCCAGACATTCCAACTTTCATTCTATGCATTCAAACTTTCATTCCAAACATTCCAACTTTCATTCTACACATTCCAACATTCATTCCAAGTATTCCAACTTTCATTCCAAACATTCCAACTTGCATTACAAACATTCCAACTTTCATTCTATGCATTCAAACTTTCATTCCAAACATTCCAACTTTCATTCTACACATTCCAACATTCATTCCAAGTATTCCAACTTTTATTCCAAACATTCCATCTTGCATTCCATACATTCCAATTTTCATTCCAGACATTCCAACTTTCATTCTATGCATTCAAACTTTTATTCCAAACATTCCAACTTGCATTCCATACATTCCAACTTTCATTCTATGCATTCACATTTTCATTCCACACATTCCAACATTCATTCCAAACATTCCAACTTGCATTCCATACATTCCAACTTTCATTCTATGCATTCAAACTTTCATTCCACACATTCCAACATTCATTCCAAGTATTCCAACTTTCATTCCATTCATTCCAACTTTCATTCTATGCATTCACACTTTCATTCCACACATTCAAACTTTCATTCCACACATTCCAACATTCATTCCAAGTATTTCAACTTTCATTCCAAACATTCCAACTTGCATTCTATACATTCCAACTTGCATTCCATTCATTCCAACTTTCATTCTATGCATTCAAACTTTCATTCCAAACATTCCAACATTCATTCCAAGTATTCCAACTTTCATTCCACACATTCCAACATTCATTCCAAACATTCCAACTTTCATTCTATGCATTCACATTTTCATTCCATACATTCAAACTTTCATTCCACACATTCCAACATTCATTCCAAGTATTTCAACTTTCATTCCAAACATTCCAACTTGCATTCTATACATTCCAACTTGCATTCCATTCATTCCAACTTTCATTCTATGCATTCAAACTTTCATTCCAAACATTCCAACATTCATTCCAAGTATTCCAACTTTCATTCCATACATTCCAATTTTCATTCCAGACATTCCAACTTTCATTCTATGCATTCAAACTTTCATTCCAAACATTCCAACTTTCATTCTACACATTCCAACATTCATTCCAAGTATTCCAACTTTCATTCCAAACATTCCAACTTGCATTCTATACATTCCAACTTTCATTCCACACATTCCAACATTCATTCCAAACATTCCAACTTGCATTCTATGCATCCCAACTTCCATTCCACACATTCCAACTTTCATTCCAAACATTCCAACTTGCATTCTATGCATCCCAACTTCCATTCCACACATTCCAACATTCATTCCAAGTATTCCAACTTTCATTCCAAACATTGCAAATTGCATTCTATGCATTCCAACTTGCATTCTATGCATTCCAATTTTCATTCCACACATTCCAACATTCATTCCAAACATTCCAAAATTCATTCCACACATTCCAACGTTCATTCCAAGTATTCCAACTTGCATTCTATATATTCCAACTTCCATTCCAAACATTCCAACTTTCATTCTATGCATTCAAACTTTCAGTCCACACATTCCAACATTCATTCCAAGTATTCCAACTTTCATTCCAAACATTCCAACTTGCATTACAAACATTCCAACTTTCATTCTATGCATTCAAACTTTCATTCCAAACATTCCAACTTTCATTCTACACATTCCAATTTTCATTCTATGCATTCAAACTTTCATTCCACACATTCCAACATTCATTCCAAGTATTCCAACTTGCATTCTATATATTCCAACTTCCATTCCAAACATTCCAACTTTCATTCTATGCATTCAAACTTTCAGTCCACACATTCCAACATTCATTCCAAGTATTCCAACTTTCATTCCAAACATTCCAACTTGCATTACAAACATTTCAACTTTCATTCTATGCATTCAAACTTTCATTCCAAACATTCCAACTTTCATTCTACACATTCCAACATTCATTCCAAGTATTCCAACTTTTATTCCAAACATTCCAACTTGCATTCCATACATTCCAATTTTCATTCCAGACGTTCCAACTTTCATTCTATGCATTCAAACTTTTATTCCAAACATTCCAACTTGCATTCCATACATTCCAACTTTCATTCTATGCATTCAAACTTTCATTCCACACATTCCAACATTCATTCCAAGTATTCCAACTTTCATTCCAAACATTCCAACTTTCATTCTATGCATTCAAATTTTCATTCCACACATTCCAACATTCATTCCAAGTATTCCAACTTTCATTCCAAACATTCCAACTTTCATTCCAAACATTCCAACTTTCATTCCACACATTCCAACATTCATTCCAAACATTCCAACTTGCATTCCATACATTCCAATTTTCATTCCAAACATTCCAACATTCATTCCACACATTCCAACATTCATTCCAAGTATTCCAACTTTCATTCCAAACATTCCAACTTGTATTCCATACATTCCAACTTGCATTCCATACATTCCAACTTTCATTCTATGCATTCAAACTTTCATTCCACACATTCCAACATTCATTCCAAGTATTCCAACTTGCATTCCATACATTCCAATTTTCATTCCAGACATTCCAACTTTCATTCTATGCATTCAAACTTTCATTCCAAACATTCCAACTTTCATTCTACACATTCCAACATTCATTCCAAGTATTCCAACTTTCATTCCATACATTCCAATTTTCATTCCAGACGTTCCAACTTTCATTCTATGCATTCAAACTTTTATTCCAAACATTCCAACTTGCATTCCATACATTCCAACTTTCATTCTATGCATTCAAACTTTCATTCCACACATTCCAACATTCATTCCAAGTATTCCAACTTTCATTCCAAACATTCCAACTTTCATTCTACACATTCCAACTTGCATTCCAAACATTCCAACTTTCATTCCACACATTCCAACTTGCATTCCATACATTCCAACTTTCATTCTATGCATTCAAACTTTCATTCCACACATTCCAACATTCATTCCAAGTATTCCAACTTTCATTCCATTCATTCCAACTTTCATTCTATGCATTCACACTTTCATTCCACACATTCAAACTTTCATTCCACACATTCCAACATTCATTCCAAGTATTTCAACTTTCATTCCAAACATTCCAACTTGCATTCTATACATTCCAACTTGCATTCCATTCATTCCAACTTTCATTCTATGCATTCAAACTTTCATTCCAAACATTCCAACATTCATTCCAAGTATTCCAACTTTCATTCCACACATTCCAACATTCATTCCAAACATTCCAACTTTCATTCTACACATTCCAACTTGCATTCCAAACATTCCAACTTTCATTCCACACATTCCAACATTCATTCCAGACATTCCAACTTGCATTCCATTCATTCCAACTTTCATTCTATGCATTCACACTTTCATTTCACACATTCCAACATTCATTCTATACATTCCAACTTGCATTCCAAACATTCCAACTTGCATTCCACACATTCCAACATTCATTCTATGCATTCAAACTTTCATTCCACACACCCGAACACTCATTCCAAACATTCCAACTTCCATTCTATGCATTCCAACTTTCATTCTACACATTCCAACTTTGATTCCAAGTATTCCAACTTTCATTCCAAACATTCCAACTTTCATTCTACACATTCCAACTTGCATTTTATACATTCCAACATTCATTCCAAGTATTCCAACTTGCATTCTATATATTCCAACTTCCATTCCAAACATTCCAACATTCATTCCAAGTATTCCAACACTCATTCCAAACATTCCAACTTCCATTCTATGCATTCCAACTTTCATTCTACACATTCCAACATTCATCCCAGACATTCCAACTTCCATTCTATGCATTCCAACTTTCATTCTACACATTCCAACATTCATCCCAGACATTCCAACTTTCATTCTATGCATTCAAACTTTCATTCCAAACATTCCAACTTGCATTCTATACATTCCAACGTGCATTCCAAACATTCCAAACATTCCAACTTGCATTCCAAACATTCCAACTTTCATTCCAAACATTCCAACTTGCATTCTATGCATCCCAACTTCCATTCCACACATTCCAACATTCATTACAAGTATTCCAACTTTCATTCCAAACATTCCAACTTGTATTCCATACATTCCAATTTTCATCCCAGACATTCCAACTTTCATTCTATGCATTCCAATTTTCATTCCACACATTCCAACATTCATTCCAAACATTCCAAAATTCATTCCACACATTCCAACGTGCATTCCATACATTCCAACTTTCATTCTATGCATTCAAACTTTCATTCCACACATTCCTACATTCATTCCAAGTATTCCAACTTGCATTCTATATATTCCAACTTCCATTCCAAACATTCCAACATTCATTCCAAGTATTCTAACACTCATTCCAAACATTCCAACTTCCATTCTATGCATTCCAACTTTCATTCTACACATTCCAACATTCATTCCAAGTATTCCAACTTTCATTCCAAACATTCCAACTTGCATTTTATACATTCCAACATTCATTCCAAGTATTCCAACTTTCATTCCAAACATTCCAACTTTCATTCTATGCATTCACATTTTCATTCCACACATTCCAACATTCATTCTATACATTCCAACTTGCATTCCAAACATTCCAACTTTCATTCCACACATTCCAACTTTCATTCCAGACATTCCAACTTACATTCCATTCATTCCAACTTCCATTCTATGCATTCACACTTTCATTCCACACATTCTATATATTCTATTCTATATATGCTTCCTTTAGGTAACATCATTAGAAATCACTCTATAAATTTCCATTGTTATGCGGATGATACACAGTTGTATTTATCGATGAAGCCAGAAGAAAGGGATCAATTAACTAAACTTCATAATTGTCTTAAAGACATAAAAACCTGGATGAGCACCAATTTCCTGATGTTAAATTCAAACAAAACTGAAGTTATTGTTCTTGGCCCCAAACAACTCAGAGACTCTTTATCTGATGACATAGTTTCTCTCGATGGCATTGCTCTGGCCTCCACCACTACCGTAAGAAACCTCGGAGTAACATTTGATCAAGATCTGTCTTTCAATTCTCATTTAAAACAAACCTCACGGACTGCATTTTTTCATCTGCGTAATATTGCAAAAATTAGGCCTATCTTGACCCAAAAAGATGCAGAAAAATTGGTCCACGCTTTTGTTACCTCGAGGCTGGATTACTGTAACTCTCTACTATCAGGTAGCTCTAGTAAATCATTAAAAACTCTTCAGCTAATTCAGAATGCAGCAGCACGTGTACTAACAGGAACTAAGAAACGAGATCATATTTCTCCTGTTTTAGCTTCTCTGCACTGGCTCCCTGTAAAATCCAGAATTGAATTTAAAATCCTACTGTTAACTTATAAAGCTCTAAATGGTCAAGCTCCATCATATCTTAGAGAGCTCATAGTGCCTTATTATCCCACCAGAACTCTGCGCTCTGAGAACGCAGGGTTACTCGTGGTCCCTAAAGTCTCCAAAAGTAGATCAGGAGCCAGAGCCTTCAGCTATCAGGCTCCTCTCCTGTGGAATCATCTTCCTGTTACGGCCCGGGAGGCAGACACCGTCTCCACATTTAAGGCTAGACTTAAGACTTTCCTCTTTGATAAAGCTTATAGTTAGGGCTGGCTCGGGCTTGCCTTGTACCAGCCCCTAGTTAGGCTGACTTAGGCCTAGTCAACCGGAGGACCACCTTTAATGCACCGGGCACCTTCTCTCTCTCTCTCTCTCGCTCTCGCTCTCTCTCTCTCCCTCTCTCTCTCGTATCCTATTACTGTATCTATTTTACTCGGCCATTCTGGATGTCACTAACTCGGTTTCTTCTCCGGAGCCTTTGTGCTCCACTGTCTCTCAGGTTAACTCGTATTGCAGCGGTGCCTGGATAGTGTGACGTGTGTGGTTGTGCTGCTGCCGTGGTCCTGCCAGATGCCTCCTGCTGCTGCTGCTGCTGTCATCATTAATCATTAGTCATACTTCTACTGCTATTATAGACATATGATATTATCATACATGTAGACTGCCTGATACTAATATATACTTTCAACATATTGTACCACAGTAGCCAGAACTATAACGACAGTATTATTACTTTCATGAATGTTGTTGTAAGCTACTGTCATTACCGAGGATGTCATACCGATTACTGTATTGTGTCATACAGATTACTGTTAATTTGTTATGCTGATCTGTTCTGTACGACATCTACTGCACGTCTGTCCGTCCTGGAAGAGGGATCCCTCCTCAGTTGCTCTTCCTGAGGTTTCTACCATTTTTTTCCCCCGGTAAAGGGGGGGGGGGGTTTCCTTATCCGCTGTGAGGGTCTAAAGGACAGAGGGATGTCGTATGCTGTAAAGCCCTGTGAGGCAAATTGTATTTGTGATATTGGGCTTTATTAATAAAATTGATTGAATTGAATTGATTGACATTCCAACATTCATTCCAAACATTCCAACTTGCATTCCATACATTCCAATTTTCATTCCAGACATTCCAACTTTCATTCTATGCATTCAAACTTTCATTCCAAACATTCCAACTTTCATTCTACACATTCCAACATTCATTCCAAGTATTCCAACTTTCATTCCAAACATTCCAACTTGCATTACAAACATTCCAACTTTCATTCTATGCATTCAAACTTTCATTCCAAACATTCCAACTTTCATTCTACACATTCCAACATTCATTCCAAGTATTCCAACTTTTATTCCAAACATTCCATCTTGCATTCCATACATTCCAATTTTCATTCCAGACATTCCAACTTTCATTCTATGCATTCAAACTTTTATTCCAAACATTCCAACTTGCATTCCATACATTCCAACTTTCATTCTATGCATTCACATTTTCATTCCACACATTCCAACATTCATTCCAAACATTCCAACTTGCATTCCATACATTCCAACTTTCATTCTATGCATTCAAACTTTCATTCCACACATTCCAACATTCATTCCAAGTATTCCAACTTTCATTCCAAACATTCCAACTTTCATTCTATGCATTCACATTTTCATTCCACACATTCCAACATTCATTCTATACATTCCAACTTTCATTCCAGACATTCCAACTTACATTCCATTCATTCCAACTTTCATTCTATGCATTCACACTTTCATTCCACACATTCCAACATTCATTCCACACATTCCAACATTCATTCCAAACATTCCAACTTTCATTCTATGCATTCACATTTTCATTCCATACATTCAAACTTTCATTCCACACATTCCAACATTCATTCCAAGTATTTCAACTTTCATTCCAAACATTCCAACTTGCATTCTATACATTCCAACTTTCATTCTATGCATTCAAACTTTCATTCCAAACATTCCAACATTCATTCCAAGTATTCCAACTTTCATTCCATACATTCCAATTTTCATTCCAGACATTCCAACTTTCATTCTATGCATTCAAACTTTCATTCCAAACATTCCAACTTTCATTCTACACATTCCAACATTCATTCCAAGTATTCCAACTTTCATTCCAAACATTCCAACTTGCATTCTATACATTCCAACTTTCATTCCACACATTCCAACATTCATTCCAAACATTCCAACTTGCATTCTATGCATCCCAACTTCCATTCCACACATTCCAACATTCATTCCAAGTATTCCAACTTTCATTCCAAACATTGCAAATTGCATTCTATGCATTCCAACTTGCATTCTATGCATTCCAATTTTCATTCCACACATTCCAACATTCATTCCAAACATTCCAAAATTCATTCCACACATTCCAACGTTCATTCCAAGTATTCCAACTTGCATTCTATATATTCCAACTTCCATTCCAAACATTCCAACTTTCATTCTATGCATTCAAACTTTCAGTCCACACATTCCAACATTCATTCCAAGTATTCCAACTTTCATTCCAAACATTCCAACTTGCATTACAAACATTCCAACTTTCATTCTATGCATTCAAACTTTCATTCCAAACATTCCAACTTTCATTCTACACATTCCAACTTTCATTCTATGCATTCAAACTTTCATTCCACACATTCCAACATTCATTCCAAGTATTCCAACTTGCATTCTATATATTCCAACTTCCATTCCAAACATTCCAACTTTCATTCTATGCATTCAAACTTTCAGTCCACACATTCCAACATTCATTCCAAGTATTCCAACTTTCATTCCAAACATTCCAACTTGCATTACAAACATTCCAACTTTCATTCTATGCATTCAAACTTTCATTCCAAACATTCCAACTTTCATTCTACACATTCCAACATTCATTCCAAGTATTCCAACTTTCATTCCAAACATTCCAACTTGCATTACAAACATTTCAACTTTCATTCTATGCATTCAAACTTTCATTCCAAACATTCCAACTTTCATTCTACACATTCCAACATTCATTCCAAGTATTCCAACTTTTATTCCAAACATTCCAACTTGCATTCCATACATTCCAATTTTCATTCCAGACGTTCCAACTTTCATTCTATGCATTCAAACTTTTATTCCAAACATTCCAACTTGCATTCCATACATTCCAACTTTCATTCTATGCATTCACATTTTCATTCCACACATTCCAACATTCATTCCAAACATTCCAACTTGCATTCCATACATTCCAACTTTCATTCTATGCATTCACACTTTCATTCCACACATTCCAACATTCATTCCAAACATTCCAACTTTCATTCTATGCATTCACATTTTCATTCCATACATTCAAACTTTCATTCCACACATTCCAACATTCATTCCAAGTATTTCAACTTTCATTCCAAACATTCCAACTTGCATTCTATACATTCCAACTTGCATTCCATTCATTCCAACTTTCATTCTATGCATTCAAACTTTCATTCCAAACATTCCAACATTCATTCCAAGTATTCCAACTTTCATTCCATACATTCCAATTTTCATTCCAGACATTCCAACTTTCATTCTATGCATTCAAACTTTCATTCCAAACATTCCAACTTTCATTCTACACATTCCAACATTCATTCCAAGTATTCCAACTTTCATTCCAAACATTCCAACTTGCATTCTATACATTCCAACTTTCATTCCACACATTCCAACATTCATTCCAAGTATTTCAACTTTCATTCCAAACATTCCAACTTGCATTCTATACATTCCAACTTGCATTCCATTCATTCCAACTTGCATTCTATACATTCCAACTTTCATTCCACACATTCCAACATTCATTCCAAACATTCCAACTTTCATTCTATGCATTCAAACTTTCAGTCCACACATTCCAACATTCATTCCAAGTATTCCAACTTTCATTCCAAACATTCCAACTTGCATTACAAACATTCCAACTTTCATTCTATGCATTCAAACTTTCATTCCAAACATTCCAACTTTCATTCTACACATTCCAACTTTCATTCTATGCATTCAAACTTTCATTCCACACATTCCAACATTCATTCCAAGTATTCCAACTTGCATTCTATATATTCCAACTTCCATTCCAAACATTCCAACTTTCATTCTATGCATTCAAACTTTCAGTCCACACATTCCAACATTCATTCCAAGTATTCCAACTTTCATTCCAAACATTCCAACTTGCATTACAAACATTCCAACTTTCATTCTATGCATTCAAACTTTCATTCCAAACATTCCAACTTTCATTCTACACATTCCAACATTCATTCCAAGTATTCCAACTTTCATTCCAAACATTCCAACTTGCATTACAAACATTTCAACTTTCATTCTATGCATTCAAACTTTCATTCCAAACATTCCAACTTTCATTCTACACATTCCAACATTCATTCCAAGTATTCCAACTTTTATTCCAAACATTCCAACTTGCATTCCATACATTCCAATTTTCATTCCAGACGTTCCAACTTTCATTCTATGCATTCAAACTTTTATTCCAAACATTCCAACTTGCATTCCATACATTCCAACTTTCATTCTATGCATTCACATTTTCATTCCACACATTCCAACATTCATTCCAAACATTCCAACTTGCATTCCATACATTCCAACTTTCATTCTATGCATTCACACTTTCATTCCACACATTCCAACATTCATTCCAAACATTCCAACTTTCATTCTATGCATTCACATTTTCATTCCATACATTCAAACTTTCATTCCACACATTCCAACATTCATTCCAAGTATTTCAACTTTCATTCCAAACATTCCAACTTGCATTCTATACATTCCAACTTGCATTCCATTCATTCCAACTTTCATTCTATGCATTCAAACTTTCATTCCAAACATTCCAACATTCATTCCAAGTATTCCAACTTTCATTCCATACATTCCAATTTTCATTCCAGACATTCCAACTTTCATTCTATGCATTCAAACTTTCATTCCAAACATTCCAACTTTCATTCTACACATTCCAACATTCATTCCAAGTATTCCAACTTTCATTCCAAACATTCCAACTTGCATTCTATACATTCCAACTTTCATTCCACACATTCCAACATTCATTCCAAGTATTTCAACTTTCATTCCAAACATTCCAACTTGCATTCTATACATTCCAACTTGCATTCCATTCATTCCAACTTGCATTCTATACATTCCAACTTTCATTCCACACATTCCAACATTCATTCCAAACATTCCAACTTGCATTCTATGCATCCCAACTTCCATTCCACACATTCCAACATTCATTCCAAGTATTCCAACTTTCATTCCAAACATTGCAAATTGCATTCTATGCATTCCAACTTGCATTCTATGCATTCCAATTTTCATTCCACACATTCCAACATTCATTCCAAACATTCCAAAATTCATTCCACACATTCCAACGTTCATTCCAAGTATTCCAACTTGCATTCTATATATTCCAACTTCCATTCCAAACATTCCAACTTTCATTCTATGCATTCAAACTTTCATTCCAAACATTCCAACTTTCATTCTACACATTCCAACATTCATTCCAAGTATTCCAACTTTTATTCCAAACATTCCATCTTGCATTCCATACATTCCAATTTTCATTCCAGACATTCCAACTTTCATTCTATGCATTCAAACTTTTATTCCAAACATTCCAACTTGCATTCCATACATTCCAACTTTCATTCTATGCATTCACATTTTCATTCCACACATTCCAACATTCATTCCAAACATTCCAACTTGCATTCCATACATTCCAACTTTCATTCTATGCATTCAAACTTTCATTCCACACATTCCAACATTCATTCCAAGTATTCCAACTTTCATTCCAAACATTCCAACTTTCATTCTATGCATTCACATTTTCATTCGACACATTCCAACATTCATTCTATACATTCCAACTTTCATTCCAGACATTCCAACTTACATTCCATTCATTCCAACTTTCATTCTATGCATTCACACTTTCATTCCACACATTCCAACATTCATTCCAAACATTCCAACTTTCATTCTATGCATTCACATTTTCATTCCATACATTCAAACTTTCATTCCACACATTCCAACATTCATTCCAAGTATTTCAACTTTCATTCCAAACATTCCAACTTGCATTCTATACATTCCAACTTGCATTCCATTCATTCCAACTTTCATTCTATGCATTCAAACTTTCATTCCAAACATTCCAACATTCATTCCAAGTATTCCAACTTTCATTCCATACATTCCAATTTTCATTCCAGACATTCCAACTTTCATTCTATGCATTCAAACTTTCATTCCAAACATTCCAACTTTCATTCTACACATTCCAACATTCATTCCAAGTATTCCAACTTTCATTCCAAACATTCCAACTTGCATTCTATACATTCCAACTTTCATTCCACACATTCCAACATTCATTCCAAACATTCCAACTTGCATTCTATGCATCCCAACTTCCATTCCACACATTCCAACATTCATTCCAAGTATTCCAACTTTCATTCCAAACATTGCAAATTGCATTCTATGCATTCCAACTTGCATTCTATGCATTCCAATTTTCATTCCACACATTCCAACATTCATTCCAAACATTCCAACTTTCATTCTATGCATTCACATTTTCATTCCATACATTCCAACATTCATTCCAAGTATTCCAACTTGCATTCTATATATTCCAACTTCCATTCCAAACATTCCAACTTTCATTCTATGCATTCAAACTTTCATTCCACACATTCCAACATTCATTCCAAACATTCCAACTTGCATTCTATGCATCCCAACTTCCATTCCACACATTCCAACATTCATTCCAAGTATTCCAACTTTCATTCCAAACATTGCAAATTGCATTCTATGCATTCCAACTTGCATTCTATGCATTCCAATTTTCATTCCACACATTCCAACATTCATTCCAAACATTCCAACTTTCATTCTATGCATTCACATTTTCATTCCATACATTCCAACATTCATTCCAAGTATTCCAACTTGCATTCTATATATTCCAACTTCCATTCCAAACATTCCAACTTTCATTCTATGCATTCAAACTTTCATTCCACACATTCCAACATTCATTCCAAGTATTCCAACTTTCATTCCAAACATTCCAACTTTCATTCTATGCATTCACATTTTCATTCCACACATTCCAACATTCATTCTATACATTCCAACTTGCATTCCATTCATTCCAACTTTCATTCTATGCATTCACACTTTCATTTCACACATTCCAACATTCATTCTATACATTCCAACTTGCATTCCAAACATTCCAACTTTCATTCCACACATTCCAACATTCATTCCAGACATTCCAACTTGCATTCCATTCATTCCAACTTTCATTCTATGCATTCACACTTTCATTCCACACATTCCAACATTCATTCCAAGTATTCCAACACTCATTCCAAACATTCCAACTTCCATTCCACACATTCCAACATTCATTCCACACATTCCAAAATTCATTCCAAGTATTCCAACTTTCATTCTATGCATTCAAACTTTTATTCCAAACATTCCAACTTGCATTCCATACATTCCAACTTTCATTCTATGCATTCAAACTTTCATTCCACACATTCCAACATTCATTCCAAGTATTCCAACTTTCATTCCAAACATTCCAACTTTCATTCTATGCATTCAAATTTTCATTCCACACATTCCAACATTCATTCCAAGTATTCCAACTTTCATTCCAAACATTCCAACTTTCATTCCAAACATTCCAACTTTCATTCCACACATTCCAACATTCATTCCAAACATTCCAACTTGCATTCCATACATTCCAATTTTCATTCCAAACATTCCAACATTCATTCCACACATTCCAACATTCATTCCAAGTATTCCAACTTTCATTCCAAACATTCCAACTTGTATTCCATACATTCCAACTTGCATTCCATACATTCCAACTTTCATTCTATGCATTCAAACTTTCATTCCACACATTCCAACATTCATTCCAAGTATTCCAACTTGCATTCTATATATTCCAACTTCCATTCCAAACATTCCAACTTTCATTCTATGCATTCAAACTTGCATTACAAACATTCCAACTTTCATTCTACACATTCCAACTTTCATTCTATGCATTCAAACTTTCATTCCACACATTCCAACATTCATTCCAAGTATTCCAACTTGCATTCTATATATTCCAACTTCCATTCCAAACATTCCAACTTTCATTCTATGCATTCAAACTTTCAGTCCACACATTCCAACATTCATTCCAAGTATTCCAACTTTCATTCCAAACATTCCAACTTGCATTACAAACATTCCAACTTTCATTCTATGCATTCAAACTTTCATTCCAAACATTCCAACTTTCATTCTACACATTCCAACATTCATTCCAAGTATTCCAACTTTCATTCCAAACATTCCAACTTGCATTACAAACATTTCAACTTTCATTCTATGCATTCAAACTTTCATTCCAAACATACCAACTTTCATTCCAAACATTCCAACTTGCATTCTATACATTCCAACTTGCATTCTATGCATTCAAACTTTCATTCCACACACCCGAACACTCATTCCAAACATTCCAACTTCCATTCTACACGTTCCAACTTGCATTTTATACATTCCAACATTCATTCCAAGTATTCCAACTTGCATTCCAAACATTCCAACTTGCATTCCAAACATTCCAACTTGCATTACAAATATTCCAACTTTCATTCTATGCATTCACACTTTCATTCCACACATTCCAACATTCATTCCAAACATTCCAACTTTCATTCTATGCATTCACATTTTCATTCCATACATTCAAACTTTCATTCCACACATTCCAACATTCATTCCAAGTATTTCAACTTTCATTCCAAACATTCCAACTTGCATTCTATACATTCCAACTTGCATTCTATACATTCCAACTTTCATTCTATGCATTCACATTTTCATTCCATACATTCAAACTTTCATTCCACACATTCCAACATTCATTCCAAGTATTCCAACTTTCATTCCACACATTCCAACTTTCATTCCAAACATTCCAACTTGCATTCTATACATTCCAACTTTCATTCCACACATTCCAACATTCATTCCAAACATTCCAACTTCCATTCTATGCATCCCAGCTTCCATTCCACACATTCCAACATTCATTCCAAGTATTCCAACTTTCATTCCAAACATTGCAAATTGCATTCTATGCATTCCAACTTGCATTCTATGCATTCCAATTTTCATTCCACACATTCCAACATTCATTCCAAACATTCCAAAATTCATTCCACACATTCCAACGTTCATTCCAAGTATTCCAACTTGCATTCTACACATTCCAACATTCATTCCAAGTATTCAAACTTTCATTCCAAACATTCCAACTTTCATTCTACACATTCCAACATTCATTCCAAGTATTCCAACTTTCATTCCATACATTCCAATTTTCATTCCAGACATTCCAACTTTCATTCTATGCATTCAAACTTTCATTCCAAACATTCCAACTTTCATTCTACACATTCCAACATTCATTCCAAGTATTCCAACTTGCATTCTATACATTCCAATTTTCATTCCAGACATTCCAACTTTCATTCTATGCATTCAAACTTTCATTCCAAACATTCCAACTTTCATTCTACACATTCCAACATTCATTCCAAACATTCCAACTTGCATTCCATACATTCCAATTTTCATTCCAGACATTCCAACTTTCATTCTATGCATTCAAACTTTCATTCCAAACATTCCAACTTTCATTCCACACATTCCAACATTCATTCCAAGTATTCCAACTTTCATTCTACACATTCCAACATTCATTCCAAGTATTCCAACTTGCATTCTATACATTCCAACTTTCATTCCAAACATTCCAACTTGCATTCTATACATTCCAACTTGCATTCCATTCATTCCAACTTTCATTCTATGCATTCAAACTTTCATTCCAAACATTCCAACTTTCATTCTACACATTCCAACTTTCATTCCACACATTCCAACATTCATTCCAAACATTCCAACTTGCATTCCATACATTCCAATTTTCATTCCAGACATTCCAACTTTCATTCTATGCATTCAAACTTTCATTCCAAACATTCCAACTTTCATTCTACACATTCCAACATTCATTCCAAGTATTCCAACTTTCATTCCATACATTCCAATTTTCATTCCAGACATTCCAACTTTCATTCTATGCATTCAAACTTTCATTCCAAACATTCCAACTTTCATTCTACACATTCCAACATTCATTCCAAGTATTCCAACTTTCATTCCAAACATTCCAACTTGCATTACAAACATTTCAACTTACATTCTATGCATTCAAACTTTCATTCCAAACATTCCAACTTTCATTCTACACATTCCAACATTCATTCAAAGTATTCCAACTTTTATTCCAAACATTCCAACTTGCATTCCATACATTCCAATTTTCATTCCAGACGTTCCAACTTTCATTCTATGCATTCAAACTTTTATTCCAAACATTCCAACTTGCATTCCATACATTCCAACTTTCATTCTATGCATTCAAACTTTCATTTCACACATTCCAACATTCATTCCAAGTATTCCAACTTGCATTCCACACATTCCAACATTCATTCCAAGTATTCCAACTTTCATTCCAAACATTCCAACTTTCATTCTATACATTCCAACTTGCATTCCAAACATTCCAACTTTCATTCCACACATTCCAACATTCATTCCAAACATTCCAACTTGCATTCCATACATTCCAATTTTCATTCCAGACATTCCAACTTTCATTCTATGCATTCAAACTTTCATTCCAAACATTCCAACTTTCATTCTACACATTCCAACATTCATTCCAAGTATTCCAACTTTCATTCCATACATTCCAATTTTCATTCCAGACATTCCAACTTTCATTCTATGCATTCAAACTTTCATTCCAAACATTCCAACTTTCATTACAAACATTTCAACTTTCATTCTATGCTTTCAAACTTTCATTCCAAACATTCCAACTTTCATTCTACACATTCCAACATTCATTCCAAGTATTCCAACTTTTATTCCAAACATTCCAACTTGCATTCCATACATTCCAATTTTCATTCCAGACGTTCCAACTTGCATTCTATGCATTCAAACTTTTATTCCAAACATTCCAACTGTTTATGGGATTATGGAGGGCTTGAAAAACAAAAAGGCAAGGAGAGTGACACACCTCTCTTCCTTCTTTACCTCTCTTCTCTCTTCTTCCTTCTTTACCTCTCTTCTTTACCTCATTCCAAACATTCCAACTTCCATTCTATGCATTCCAACTTTCATTCTACACATTCCAACATTCATTCCAAGTATTCCAACTTTCATTCCAAACATTCCAACTTGCATTGCATACATTCCAATTTTCATTCCAGACATTCCAAATTTCATTCTATGCATTCAAACTTTCATTCCAAACATTCCAACTTTCATTCTACACATTCCAACATTCATTCCAAGTACTCCAACTTTCATTCCAAACATTCCAACTTGCATTCTATACATTCCAATTTTCATTCCACACATTCCAACATTCATTCCAAGTATTCCATCTTGCATTTTATACATTCCAACTTGCATTCCAAACATTCCAACTTGCATTCTATACATTCCAATTTTCATTCCACACATTCCAACATTCATTCAACACATTCCAACATTCATTCCAAGTATTCCAACTTTCATTCCAAACATTCCAACTTGCATTCCATACATTCCAACTTTCATTCTATGCATTCAAACTTTCATTCCACACATTCCAACTTTCATTCCACACATTCCAACATTCATTCCAAACATTCCAACTTGCATTCCATACATTCCAATTTTCATTCCAGACATTCCAACTTTCATTCTATGCATTCAAACTTTCATTCCAAACATTCCAACTTTCATTCTACACATTCCAACATTCATTCCAAGTATTCCAACTTTCATTCCATACATTCCAATTTTCATTCCAGACATTCCAACTTTCATTCTATGCATTCAAACTTTCATTCCAAACATTCCAACTTTCATTCTACACATTCCAACATTCATTCCAAGTATTCCAACTTTCATTCTACACATTCCAACATTCATTCCAAGTATTCCAACTTGCATTTTATACATTCCAACTTGCATTCCAAACATTCCAACTTGCATTCTATACATTCCAACTTTCATTCTATGCATTCAAACTTTCATTCCACACATTCCAACTTTCATTCCAAGTATTCCAACTTTCATTCCAAGTATTCCAACTTTCATTCTATGCATTCACATTTTCATTCCACACATTCCAACATTCATTCTATACATTCCAACTTTCATTCCAGACATTCCAACTTACATTCCATTCATTCCAACTTTCATTCTATGCATTCACACTTTCATTCCACACATTCCAACATTCATTCCAAACATTCCAACTTTCATTCTATGCATTCACATTTTCATTCCATACATTCAAACTTTCATTCCACACATTCCAACATTCATTCCAAGTATTTCAACTTTCATTCCAAACATTCCAACTTGCATTCTATACATTCCAACTTGCATTCCATTCATTCCAACTTTCATTCTATGCATTCAAACTTTCATTCCAAACATTCCAACATTCATTCCAAGTATTCCAACTTTCATTCCATACATTCCAACTTTCATTCTACACATTCCAACATTCATTCCAAGTATTCCAACTTTCATTCCAAACATTCCAACTTGCATTCTATACATTCCAACTTTCATTCCACACATTCCAACATTCATTCCAAACATTCCAACTTGCATTCTATGCATCCCAACTTCCATTCCACACATTCCAACATTCATTCCAAGTATTCCAACTTTCATTCCAAACATTGCAAATTGCATTCTATGCATTCCAACTTGCATTCTATGCATTCCAATTTTCATTCCACACATTCCAACATTCATTCCAAACATTCCAAAATTCATTCCACACATTCCAACGTTCATTCCAAGTATTCCAACTTGCATTCTATATATTCCAACTTCCATTCCAAACATTCCAACTTTCATTCTATGCATTCAAACTTGCATTACAAACATTCCAACTTTCATTCTACACATTCCAACTTTCATTCTATGCATTCAAACTTTCATTCCACACATTCCAACATTCATTCCAAGTATTCCAACTTGCATTCTATATATTCCAACTTCCATTCCAAACATTCCAACTTTCATTCTATGCATTCAAACTTTCAGTCCACACATTCCAACATTCATTCCAAGTATTCCAACTTTCATTCCAAACATTCCAACTTGCATTACAAACATTCCAACTTTCATTCTATGCATTCAAACTTTCATTCCAAACATTCCAACTTTCATTCTACACATTCCAACATTCATTCCAAGTATTCCAACTTTCATTCCAAGTATTCCAACTTGCATTCTATATATTCCAACTTCCATTCCAAACATTCCAACTTTCATTCTATGCATTCAAACTTGCATTACAAACATTCCAACTTTCATTCTACACATTCCAACTTTCATTCTATGCATTCAAACTTTCATTCCACACATTCCAACATTCATTCCAAGTATTCCAACTTGCATTCTATATATTCCAACTTCCATTCCAAACATTCCAACTTTCATTCTATGCATTCAAACTTTCAGTCCACACATTCCAACATTCATTCCAAGTATTCCAACTTTCATTCCAAACATTCCAACTTGCATTACAAACATTCCAACTTTCATTCTATGCATTCAAACTTTCATTCCAAACATACCAACTTTCATTCCAAACATTCCAACTTGCATTCTATACATTCCAACTTGCATTCTATGCATTCAAACTTTCATTCCACACACCCGAACACTCATTCCAAACATTCCAACTTCCATTCTACACGTTCCAACTTGCATTTTATACATTCCAACATTCATTCCAAGTATTCCAACTTGCATTCCAAACATTCCAACTTGCATTCCAAACATTCCAACTTGCATTACAAACATTCCAACTTTCATTCTATGCATTCAAACTTTCATTCCAAACATTCCAACATTCATTCCAAGTATTCCAACTTTCATTCCATACATTCCAATTTTCATTCCAGACATTCCAACTTTCATTCTATGCATTCAAACTTTCATTCCAAACATTCCAACTTTCATTCTACACATTCCAACATTCATTCCAAGTATTCCAACTTTTATTCCAAACATTCCAACTTGCATTCCATACATTCCAATTTTCATTCCAGACGTTCCAACTTGCATTCTATGCATTCAAACTTTTATTCCAAACATTCCAACTTACATTCCATTCATTCCAACTTTCATTCTATGCATTCACACTTTCATTCCACACATTCCAACATTCATTCCAAACATTCCAACTTTCATTCTATGCATTCACATTTTCATTCCATACATTCAAACTTTCATTCCACACATTCCAACATTCATTCCAAGTATTTCAACTTTCATTCCAAACATTCCAACTTGCATTCTATACATTCCAACTTGCATTCTATACATTCCAACTTTCATTCTATGCATTCACATTTTCATTCCATACATTCAAACTTTCATTCCACACATTCCAACATTCATTCCAAGTATTCCAACTTTCATTCCACACATTCCAACTTTCATTCCAAACATTCCAACTTGCATTCTATACATTCCAACTTTCATTCCACACATTCCAACATTCATTCCAAACATTCCAACTTCCATTCTATGCATCCCAGCTTCCATTCCACACATTCCAACATTCATTCCAAGTATTCCAACTTTCATTCCAAACATTGCAAATTGCATTCTATGCATTCCAACTTGCATTCTATGCATTCCAATTTTCATTCCACACATTCCAACATTCATTCCAAACATTCCAAAATTCATTCCACACATTCCAACGTTCATTCCAAGTATTCCAACTTGCATTCTACACATTCCAACATTCATTCCAAGTATTCAAACTTTCATTCCAAACATTCCAACTTTCATTCTACACATTCCAACATTCATTCCAAGTATTCCAACTTTCATTCCATACATTCCAATTTTCATTCCAGACATTCCAACTTTCATTCTATGCATTCAAACTTTCATTCCAAACATTCCAACTTTCATTCTACACATTCCAACATTCATTCCAAGTATTCCAACTTGCATTCTATACATTCCAATTTTCATTCCAGACATTCCAACTTTCATTCTATGCATTCAAACTTTCATTCCAAACATTCCAACTTTCATTCTACACATTCCAACATTCATTCCAAACATTCCAACTTGCATTCCATACATTCCAATTTTCATTCCAGACATTCCAACTTTCATTCTATGCATTCAAACTTTCATTCCAAACATTCCAACTTTCATTCCACACATTCCAACATTCATTCCAAGTATTCCAACTTTCATTCTACACATTCCAACATTCATTCCAAGTATTCCAACTTGCATTCTATACATTCCAACTTTCATTCCAAACATTCCAACTTGCATTCTATACATTCCAACTTGCATTCCATTCATTCCAACTTTCATTCTATGCATTCAAACTTTCATTCCAAACATTCCAACTTTCATTCTACACATTCCAACTTTCATTCCACACATTCCAACATTCATTCCAAACATTCCAACTTGCATTCCATACATTCCAATTTTCATTCCAGACATTCCAACTTTCATTCTATGCATTCAAACTTTCATTCCAAACATTCCAACTTTCATTCTACACATTCCAACATTCATTCCAAGTATTCCAACTTTCATTCCATACATTCCAATTTTCATTCCAGACATTCCAACTTTCATTCTATGCATTCAAACTTTCATTCCAAACATTCCAACTTTCATTCTACACATTCCAACATTCATTCCAAGTATTCCAACTTTCATTCCAAACATTCCAACTTGCATTACAAACATTTCAACTTACATTCTATGCATTCAAACTTTCATTCCAAACATTCCAACTTTCATTCTACACATTCCAACATTCATTCAAAGTATTCCAACTTTTATTCCAAACATTCCAACTTGCATTCCATACATTCCAATTTTCATTCCAGACGTTCCAACTTTCATTCTATGCATTCAAACTTTTATTCCAAACATTCCAACTTGCATTCCATACATTCCAACTTTCATTCTATGCATTCAAACTTTCATTTCACACATTCCAACATTCATTCCAAGTATTCCAACTTGCATTCCACACATTCCAACATTCATTCCAAGTATTCCAACTTTCATTCCAAACATTCCAACTTTCATTCTATACATTCCAACTTGCATTCCAAACATTCCAACTTTCATTCCACACATTCCAACATTCATTCCAAACATTCCAACTTGCATTCCATACATTCCAATTTTCATTCCAGACATTCCAACTTTCATTCTATGCATTCAAACTTTCATTCCAAACATTCCAACTTTCATTCTACACATTCCAACATTCATTCCAAGTATTCCAACTTTCATTCCATACATTCCAATTTTCATTCCAGACATTCCAACTTTCATTCTATGCATTCAAACTTTCATTCCAAACATTCCAACTTTCATTACAAACATTTCAACTTTCATTCTATGCTTTCAAACTTTCATTCCAAACATTCCAACTTTCATTCTACACATTCCAACATTCATTCCAAGTATTCCAACTTTTATTCCAAACATTCCAACTTGCATTCCATACATTCCAATTTTCATTCCAGACGTTCCAACTTGCATTCTATGCATTCAAACTTTTATTCCAAACATTCCAACTTGCATTCCATACATTCCAACTTTCATTCTACACATTCCAACTTTCATTCCACACATTCCAACTTGCATTCCATACATTCCAATTTTCATTCCAAACATTCCAACTTTCATTCCACACATTCCAACATTCATTCCAAGTATTCCAACTTTCATTCCAAACATTCCAACTTGCATTCTATACATTCCAACTTGCATTCCACACATTCCAACATTCATTCTATGCATTCAAACTTTCATTCCACACACCTGAACACTCATTCCAAACATTCCAACTTCCATTCTATGCATTCAAACTTTCATTCCACACATTCCAACTTTCATTCTATGCATTCAAATTTCATTCCACACATTCCAACATTCATTCCAAGTATACCAACTTTCATTCCAAACATTCCAACTTGCATTCTATACATTCCAACTTGCATTCCACACATTCCAACATTCATTCTATGCATTCAAACTTTCATTCCACACACCTGAACACTCATTCCAAACATTCCAACTTCCATTCTATGCATTCCAACTTTCATTCTACACATTCCAACTTTGATTCCAAGTATTCCAACTTTCATTCCAAACATTCCAACTTTCATTCCACACATTCCAACATTCATTCCACACATTCCAAAATTCATTCTATGCATTCAAACTTTCATTCCACACACCCGAACACTCATTCCAAACATTCCAACTTCCATTCTATGCATTCCAACTTTCATTCTACACATTCCAACTTGCATTTTATACATTCCAACATTCATTCCAAGTATTCCAACTTGCATTCTATATATTCCAACTTCCATTCCAAACATTCCAACATTCATTCCAAGTATTCCAACACTCATTCCAAACATTCCAACTTTCATTCCAAACATTCCAACTTGCATTCCATTCATTCCAACTTTCATTCTATGCATTCAAACTTTCATTCCAAACATTCCAACTTTCATTCTACACATTCCAACTTTCATTCCACACATTCCAACATTCATTCCAAGTATTCCAATTTTCATTCCAAACATTCCAACTTTCCTTCTATGCATTCAAATTTTCATTCCACACATTCCAACATTCATTCCAAGTATTCCAACTTTCATTCCACACATTCCAACATTCATTCCAGACATTCCAACTTGCATTCCATTCATTCCAACTTTCATTCTATGCATTCACACTTTCATTCCACACATTCCAACATTCATTCTATACATTCCAACTTGCATTCCAAACATTCCAATTTTCAATCCACACATTCCAACATTCATTCCAGACATTCCAACTTGCATTCCATTCATTCCAACTTTCATTCTATGCATTCACACTTTCATTCCACACATTCCAACATTCATTCTATACATTCCAACTTGCATTCCAAACATTCCAATTTTCAATCCACACATTCCAACATTCATTCCAGACATTCCAACTTGCATTCCATTCATTCCAACTTTCATTCTATGCATTCACACTTTCATTCCACACATTCCAACATTCATTCCAAGTATTCCAACACTCATTCCAAACATTCCAACTTGCATTCCACACATTCCAACATTCATTCTATGCATTCAAACTTTCATTCCACACACCCGAACACTCATTCCAAACATTCCAACTTCCATTCTATGCATTCAAACTTTCATTCCACACATTCCAACATTCATTCCAAGTATACCAACTTTCATTCCAAACATTCCAACTTGCATTCTATACATTCCAACTTGCATTCCACACATTCCAACATTCATTCCAAGTATTCCAACTTTCATTCCAAACATTCCAACTTTCCTTCTATGCATTCAAATTTTCATTCCACACATTCCAACATTCATTCCAAGTATTCCAACTTTCTTTCCACACATTCCAACATTCATTCCAGACATTCCAACTTGCATTCCATTCATTCCAACTTTCATTCTATGCATTCACACTTTCATTCCACACATTCCAACATTCATTCTATACATTCCAACTTGCATTCCAAACATTCCAATTTTCAATCCACACATTCCAACATTCATTCCAGACATTCCAACTTGCATTCCATTCATTCCAACTTTCATTCTATGCATTCACACTTTCATTCCACACATTCCAACATTCATTCTATACATTCCAACTTGCATTCCAAACATTCCAATTTTCAATCCACACATTCCAACATTCATTCCAGACATTCCAACTTGCATTCCATTCATTCCAACTTTCATTCTATGCATTCACACTTTCATTCCACACATTCCAACATTCATTCCAAGTATTCCAACACTCATTCCAAACATTCCAACTTGCATTCCACACATTCCAACATTCATTCTATGCATTCAAACTTTCATTCCACACACCCGAACACTCATTCCAAACATTCCAACTTCCATTCTATGCATTCAAACTTTCATTCCACACATTCCAACATTCATTCCAAGTATACCAACTTTCATTCCAAACATTCCAACTTGCATTCTATACATTCCAACTTGCATTCCACACATTCCAACATTCATTCTATGCATTCAAACTTTCATTCCACACACCTGAACACTCATTCCAAACATTCCAACTTCCATTCTATGCATTCCAACTTTCATTCTACACATTCCAACTTTGATTCCAAGTATTCCAACTTTCATTCCAAACATTCCAACTTTCATTCCACACATTCCAACATTCATTCCACACATTCCAAAATTCATTCTATGCATTCAAACTTTCATTCCACACACCCGAACACTCATTCCAAACATTCCAACATTCATTCCAAACATTCCAACTTTCATTCTACACATTCCAACATTCATTCCAAGTATTCCAACTTGCATTCTATACATTCCAATTTTCATTCCAGACATTCCAACTTTCATTCTATGCATTCAAACTTTCATTCCAAACATTCCAACTTTCATTCTACACATTCCAACATTCATTCCAAACATTCCAACTTGCATTCCATACATTCCAATTTTCATTCCAGACATTCCAACTTTCATTCTATGCATTCAAACTTTCATTCCAAACATTCCAACTTTCATTCTACACATTCCAACATTCATTCCAAGTATTCCAACTTTCATTCCATACATTCCAATTTTCATTCCAGACATTCCAACTTTCATTCTATGCATTCAAACTTTCATTCCAAACATTCCAACTTTCATTCTACACATTCCAACATTCATTCCAAGTATTCCAACTTTCATTCTATACATTCCAATTTTCATTCCACACATTCCAACATTCATTCCACACATTCCAACATTCATTCCAAGTATTCCAACTTTCATTCCAAACATTCCAACTTGCATTCCATACATTCCAACTTTCATTCTATGCATTCAAACTTTCATTCCACACATTCAAACATTCATTCCAAGTATTCCAACTTTCATTCCAAACATTCCAACTTGCATTCTATACATTCCAACTTGCATTCCATTCATTCCAACTTTCATTCTATGCATTCAAACTTTCATTCCAAACATTCCAACTTTCATTCTACACATTCCAACTTTCATTCCACACATTCCAACATTCATTCCAAACATTCCAACTTGCATTCCATACATTCCAATTTTCATTCCAGACATTCCAACTTTCATTCTATGCATTCAAACTTTCATTCCAAACATTCCAACTTTCATTCTACACATTCCAACATTCATTCCAAGTATTCCAACTTTCATTCCAAACATTCCAACTTGCATTACAAACATTTCAACTTACATTCTATGCATTCAAACTTTCATTCCAAACATTCCAACTTTCATTCTACACATTCCAACATTCATTCAAAGTATTCCAACTTTTATTCCAAACATTCCAACTTGCATTCCATACATTCCAATTTTCATTCCAGACGTTCCAACTTTCATTCTATGCATTCAAACTTTTATTCCAAACATTCCAACTTGCATTCCATACATTCCAACTTTCATTCTATGCATTCAAACTTTCATTCCACACATTCCAACATTCATTCCAAGTATTCCAACTTTCATTCCACACATTCCAACATTCATTCCAAGTATTCCAACTTTCATTCCAAACATTCCAACTTTCATTCTACACATTCCAACATTCATTCCAAGTATTCCAACTTTCATTCCAAACATTCCAACTTGCATTCTATACATTCCAACTTTCATTCCACACATTCCAACATTCATTCCAAGTATTTCAACTTTCATTCCAAACATTCCAACTTGCATTCTATACATTCCAACTTGCATTCCATTCATTCCAACTTTCATTCTATGCATTCAAACTTTCATTCCAAACATTCCAACATTCATTCCAAGTATTCCAACTTTCATTCCATACATTCCAATTTTCATTCCAGACATTCCAACTTTCATTCTATGCATTCCAACTTTCATTCCAAACATTCCAACTTGCATTCTATACATTCCAACTTTCATTCCACACATTCCAACATTCATTCCAAACATTCCAACTTGCATTCTATGCATCCCAACTTCCATTCCACACATTCCAACATTCATTCCAAGTATTCCAACTTTCATTCCAAACATTGCAAATTGCATTCTATGCATTCCAACTTGCATTCTATGCATTCCAATTTTCATTCCACACATTCCAACATTCATTCCAAACATTCCAAAATTCATTCCACACATTCCAACGTTCATTCCAAGTATTCCAACTTGCATTCTATATATTCCAACTTCCATTCCAAACATTCCAACTTTCATTCTATGCATTCAAACTTTCATTCCAAACATTCCAACTTTCATTCTACACATTCCAACATTCATTCCAAGTATTCCAACTTTTATTCCACACATTCCAACATTCATTCCAAGTATTCCAACTTTCATTCCAAACATTGCAAATTGCATTCTATGCATTCCAACTTGCATTCTATGCATTCCAATTTTCATTCCACACATTCCAACATTCATTCCAAACATTCCAAAATTCATTCCACACATTCCAACGTTCATTCCAAGTATTCCAACTTGCATTCTATATATTCCAACTTCCATTCCAAACATTCCAACTTTCATTCTATGCATTCAAACTTTCATTCCAAACATTCCAACTTTCATTCTACACATTCCAACATTCATTCCAAGTATTCCAACTTTTATTCCAAACATTCCATCTTGCATTCCATACATTCCAATTTTCATTCCAGACATTCCAACTTTCATTCTATGCATTCAAACTTTTATTCCAAACATTCCAACTTGCATTCCATACATTCCAACTTTCATTCTATGCATTCACATTTTCATTCCACACATTCCAACATTCATTCCAAACATTCCAACTTGCATTCCATACATTCCAACTTTCATTCTATGCATTCAAACTTTCATTCCACACATTCCAACATTCATTCCAAGTATTCCAACTTTCATTCCAAGTATTCCAACTTTCATTCTATGCATTCACATTTTCATTCCACACATTCCAACATTCATTCTATACATTCCAACTTTCATTCCAGACATTCCAACTTACATTCCATTCATTCCAACTTTCATTCTATGCATTCACACTTTCATTCCACACATTCCAACATTCATTCCAAACATTCCAACTTTCATTCTATGCATTCACATTTTCATTCCATACATTCAAACTTTCATTCCACACATTCCAACATTCATTCCAAGTATTTCAACTTTCATTCCAAACATTCCAACTTGCATTCTATACATTCCAACTTGCATTCCATTCATTCCAACTTTCATTCTATGCATTCAAACTTTCATTCCAAACATTCCAACATTCATTCCAAGTATTCCAACTTTCATTCCATACATTCCAATTTTCATTCCAGACATTCCAACTTTCATTCTATGCATTCAAACTTTCATTCCAAACATTCCAACTTTCATTCTACACATTCCAACTTTCATTCTATGCATTCAAACTTTCATTCCACACATTCCAACATTCATTCCAAGTATTCCAACTTGCATTCTATATATTCCAACTTTCATTCCAAACATTCCAACTTGCATTCTATACATTCCAACTTTCATTCCACACATTCCAACATTCATTCCAAACATTCCAACTTGCATTCTATGCATCCCAACTTCCATTCCACACATTCCAACATTCATTCCAAGTATTCCAACTTTCATTCCAAACATTGCAAATTGCATTCTATGCATTCCAACTTGCATTCTATGCATTCCAATTTTCATTCCACACATTCCAACATTCATTCCAAACATTCCAAAATTCATTCCACACATTCCAACGTTCATTCCAAGTATTCCAACTTGCATTCTATATATTCCAACTTCCATTCCAAACATTCCAACTTTCATTCTATGCATTCAAACTTTCATTCCAAACATTCCAACTTTCATTCTACACATTCCAACATTCATTCCAAGTATTCCAACTTTTATTCCACACATTCCAACATTCATTCCAAGTATTCCAACTTTCATTCCAAACATTGCAAATTGCATTCTATGCATTCCAACTTGCATTCTATGCATTCCAATTTTCATTCCACACATTCCAACATTCATTCCAAACATTCCAAAATTCATTCCACACATTCCAACGTTCATTCCAAGTATTCCAACTTGCATTCTATATATTCCAACTTCCATTCCAAACATTCCAACTTTCATTCTATGCATTCAAACTTTCATTCCAAACATTCCAACTTTCATTCTACACATTCCAACATTCATTCCAAGTATTCCAACTTTTATTCCAAACATTCCATCTTGCATTCCATACATTCCAATTTTCATTCCAGACATTCCAACTTTCATTCTATGCATTCAAACTTTTATTCCAAACATTCCAACTTGCATTCCATACATTCCAACTTTCATTCTATGCATTCACATTTTCATTCCACACATTCCAACATTCATTCCAAACATTCCAACTTGCATTCCATACATTCCAACTTTCATTCTATGCATTCAAACTTTCATTCCACACATTCCAACATTCATTCCAAGTATTCCAACTTTCATTCCAAGTATTCCAACTTTCATTCTATGCATTCACATTTTCATTCCACACATTCCAACATTCATTCTATACATTCCAACTTTCATTCCAGACATTCCAACTTACATTCCATTCATTCCAACTTTCATTCTATGCATTCACACTTTCATTCCACACATTCCAACATTCATTCCAAACATTCCAACTTTCATTCTATGCATTCACATTTTCATTCCATACATTCAAACTTTCATTCCACACATTCCAACATTCATTCCAAGTATTTCAACTTTCATTCCAAACATTCCAACTTGCATTCTATACATTCCAACTTGCATTCCATTCATTCCAACTTTCATTCTATGCATTCAAACTTTCATTCCAAACATTCCAACATTCATTCCAAGTATTCCAACTTTCATTCCATACATTCCAATTTTCATTCCAGACATTCCAACTTTCATTCTATGCATTCAAACTTTCATTCCAAACATTCCAACTTTCATTCTACACATTCCAACTTTCATTCTATGCATTCAAACTTTCATTCCACACATTCCAACATTCATTCCAAGTATTCCAACTTGCATTCTATATATTCCAACTTCCATTCCAAACATTCCAACTTTCATTCTATGCATTCAAACTTTCAGTCCACACATTCCAACATTCATTCCAAGTATTCCAACTTTCATTCCAAACATTCCAACTTGCATTACAAACATTCCAACTTTCATTCTATGCATTCAAACTTTCATTCCAAACATTCCAACTTTCATTCTACACATTCCAACATTCATTCCAAGTATTCCAACTTTCATTCCAAGTATTCCAACTTGCATTCTATATATTCCAACTTCCATTCCAAACATTCCAACTTTCATTCTATGCATTCAAACTTGCATTACAAACATTCCAACTTTCATTCTACACATTCCAACTTTCATTCTATGCATTCAAACTTTCATTCCACACATTCCAACATTCATTCCAAGTATTCCAACTTGCATTCTATATATTCCAACTTCCATTCCAAACATTCCAACTTTCATTCTATGCATTCAAACTTTCAGTCCACACATTCCAACATTCATTCCAAGTATTCCAACTTTCATTCCAAACATTCCAACTTGCATTACAAACATTTCAACTTTCATTCTATGCATTCAAACTTTCATTCCAAACATACCAACTTTCATTCCAAACATTCCAACTTGCATTCTATACATTCCAACTTGCATTCTATGCATTCAAACTTTCATTCCACACACCCGAACACTCATTCCAAACATTCCAACTTCCATTCTACACGTTCCAACTTGCATTTTATACATTCCAACATTCATTCCAAGTATTCCAACTTGCATTCCAAACATTCCAACTTGCATTCCAAACATTCCAACTTGCATTACAAACATTTCAACTTTCATTCTATGCATTCAAACTTTCATTCCAAACATTCCAACTTTCATTCTACACATTCCAACATTCATTCCAAGTATTCCAACTTTTATTCCAAACATTCCAACTTGCATTCCATACATTCCAATTTTCATTCCAGACGTTCCAACTTGCATTCTATGCATTCAAACTTTTATTCCAAACATTCCAACTTACATTCCATTCATTCCAACTTTCATTCTATGCATTCACACTTTCATTCCACACATTCCAACATTCATTCCAAACATTCCAACTTTCATTCTATGCATTCACATTTTCATTCCATACATTCAAACTTTCATTCCACACATTCCAACATTCATTCCAAGTATTTCAACTTTCATTCCAAACATTCCAACTTGCATTCTATACATTCCAACTTGCATTCTATACATTCCAACTTTCATTCTATGCATTCACATTTTCATTCCATACATTCAAACTTTCATTCCACACATTCCAACATTCATTCCAAGTATTCCAACTTTCATTCCACACATTCCAACTTTCATTCCAAACATTCCAACTTGCATTCTATACATTCCAACTTTCATTCCACACATTCCAACATTCATTCCAAACATTCCAACTTCCATTCTATGCATCCCAGCTTCCATTCCACACATTCCAACATTCATTCCAAGTATTCCAACTTTCATTCCAAACATTGCAAATTGCATTCTATGCATTCCAACTTGCATTCTATGCATTCCAATTTTCATTCCACACATTCCAACATTCATTCCAAACATTCCAAAATTCATTCCACACATTCCAACGTTCATTCCAAGTATTCCAACTTGCATTCTACACATTCCAACATTCATTCCAAGTATTCAAACTTTCATTCCAAACATTCCAACTTTCATTCTACACATTCCAACATTCATTCCAAGTATTCCAACTTTCATTCCATACATTCCAATTTTCATTCCAGACATTCCAACTTTCATTCTATGCATTCAAACTTTCATTCCAAACATTCCAACTTTCATTCTACACATTCCAACATTCATTCCAAGTATTCCAACTTGCATTCTATACATTCCAATTTTCATTCCAGACATTCCAACTTTCATTCTATGCATTCAAACTTTCATTCCAAACATTCCAACTTTCATTCTACACATTCCAACATTCATTCCAAACATTCCAACTTGCATTCCATACATTCCAATTTTCATTCCAGACATTCCAACTTTCATTCTATGCATTCAAACTTTCATTCCAAACATTCCAACTTTCATTCCACACATTCCAACATTCATTCCAAGTATTCCAACTTTCATTCTACACATTCCAACATTCATTCCAAGTATTCCAACTTGCATTCTATACATTCCAACTTTCATTCCAAACATTCCAACTTGCATTCTATACATTCCAACTTGCATTCCATTCATTCCAACTTTCATTCTATGCATTCAAACTTTCATTCCAAACATTCCAACTTTCATTCTACACATTCCAACTTTCATTCCACACATTCCAACATTCATTCCAAGTATTCCAACTTGCATTCTATACATTCCAACTTTCATTCCAAACATTCCAACTTGCATTCTATACATTCCAACTTGCATTCCATTCATTCCAACTTTCATTCTATGCATTCAAACTTTCATTCCAAACATTCCAACTTGCATTACAAACATTTCAACTTACATTCTATGCATTCAAACTTTCATTCCAAACATTCCAACTTTCATTCTACACATTCCAACATTCATTCAAAGTATTCCAACTTTTATTCCAAACATTCCAACTTGCATTCCATACATTCCAATTTTCATTCCAGACGTTCCAACTTTCATTCTATGCATTCAAACTTTTATTCCAAACATTCCAACTTGCATTCCATACATTCCAACTTTCATTCTATGCATTCAAACTTTCATTTCACACATTCCAACATTCATTCCAAGTATTCCAACTTGCATTCCACACATTCCAACATTCATTCCAAGTATTCCAACTTTCATTCCAAACATTCCAACTTTCATTCTATACATTCCAACTTGCATTCCAAACATTCCAACTTTCATTCCACACATTCCAACATTCATTCCAAACATTCCAACTTGCATTCCATACATTCCAATTTTCATTCCAGACATTCCAACTTTCATTCTATGCATTCAAACTTTCATTCCAAACATTCCAACTTTCATTCTACACATTCCAACATTCATTCCAAGTATTCCAACTTTCATTCCATACATTCCAATTTTCATTCCAGACATTCCAACTTTCATTCTATGCATTCAAACTTTCATTCCAAACATTCCAACTTTCATTCTACACATTCCAACATTCATTCCAAGTATTCCAACTTTCATTCCAAACATTCCAACTTGCATTACAAACATTTCAACTTTCATTCTATGCTTTCAAACTTTCATTCCAAACATTCCAACTTTCATTCTACACATTCCAACATTCATTCCAAGTATTCCAACTTTTATTCCAAACATTCCAACTTGCATTCCATACATTCCAATTTTCATTCCAGACGTTCCAACTTGCATTCTATGCATTCAAACTTTTATTCCAAACATTCCAACTGTTTATGGGATTATGGAGGGCTTGAAAAACAAAAAGGCAAGGAGAGTGACACACCTCTCTTCCTTCTTTACCTCTCTTCTCTCTTCTTCCTTCTTTACCTCTCTTCTTTACCTCATTCCAAACATTCCAACTTCCATTCTATGCATTCCAACTTTCATTCTACACATTCCAACATTCATTCCAAGTATTCCAACTTTCATTCCAAACATTCCAACTTGCATTGCATACATTCCAATTTTCATTCCAGACATTCCAAATTTCATTCTATGCATTCAAACTTTCATTCCAAACATTCCAACTTTCATTCTACACATTCCAACATTCATTCCAAGTACTCCAACTTTCATTCCAAACATTCCAACTTGCATTCTATACATTCCAATTTTCATTCCACACATTCCAACATTCATTCCAAGTATTCCAACTTTCATTCTACACATTCCAACATTCATTCCAAGTATTCCAACTTGCATTTTATACATTCCAACTTGCATTCCAAACATTCCAACTTGCATTCTATACATTCCAATTTTCATTCCACACATTCCAACATTCATTCCACACATTCCAACATTCATTCCAAGTATTCCAACTTTCATTCCAGACGTTCCAACTTGCATTCTATGCATTCAAACTTTTATTCCAAACATTCCAACTTGCATTCCATACATTCCAACTTTCATTCTACACATTCCAACTTTCATTCCACACATTCCAACTTGCATTCCATACATTCCAATTTTCATTCCAAACATTCCAACTTTCATTCCACACATTCCAACATTCATTCCAAGTATTCCAACTTTCATTCCAAACATTCCAACTTGCATTCTATACATTCCAACTTGCATTCCACACATTCCAACATTCATTCTATGCATTCAAACTTTCATTCCACACACCTGAACACTCATTCCAAACATTCCAACTTCCATTCTATGCATTCAAACTTTCATTCCACACATTCCAACTTTCATTCTATGCATTCAGATTTCATTCCACACATTCCAACATTCATTCCAAGTATACCAACTTTCATTCCAAACATTCCAACTTGCATTCTATACATTCCAACTTGCATTCCACACATTCCAACATTCATTCTATGCATTCAAACTTTCATTCCACACACCTGAACACTCATTCCAAACATTCCAACTTCCATTCTATGCATTCCAACTTTCATTCTACACATTCCAACTTTGATTCCAAGTATTCCAACTTTCATTCCAAACATTCCAACTTTCATTCCACACATTCCAACATTCATTCCACACATTCCAAAATTCATTCTATGCATTCAAACTTTCATTCCACACACCCGAACACTCATTCCAAACATTCCAACTTCCATTCTATGCATTCCAACTTTCATTCTACACATTCCAACTTGCATTTTATACATTCCAACATTCATTCCAAGTATTCCAACTTGCATTCTATATATTCCAACTTCCATTCCAAACATTCCAACATTCATTCCAAGTATTCCAACACTCATTCCAAACATTCCAACTTTCATTCCAAACATTCCAACTTGCATTCCATTCATTCCAACTTTCATTCTATGCATTCAAACTTTCATTCCAAACATTCCAACTTTCATTCTACACATTCCAACTTTCATTCCACACATTCCAACATTCATTCCAAGTATTCCAACTTTCATTCCAAACATTCCAACTTTCCTTCTATGCATTCAAATTTTCATTCCACACATTCCAACATTCATTCCAAGTATTCCAACTTTCATTCCACACATTCCAACATTCATTCCAGACATTCCAACTTGCATTCCATTCATTCCAACTTTCATTCTATGCATTCACACTTTCATTCCACACATTCCAACATTCATTCTATACATTCCAACTTGCATTCCAAACATTCCAATTTTCAATCCACACATTCCAACATTCATTCCAGACATTCCAACTTGCATTCCATTCATTCCAACTTTCATTCTATGCATTCACACTTTCATTCCACACATTCCAACATTCATTCTATACATTCCAACTTGCATTCCAAACATTCCAATTTTCAATCCACACATTCCAACATTCATTCCAGACATTCCAACTTGCATTCCATTCATTCCAACTTTCATTCTATGCATTCACACTTTCATTCCACACATTCCAACATTCATTCCAAGTATTCCAACACTCATTCCAAACATTCCAACTTGCATTCCACACATTCCAACATTCATTCTATGCATTCAAACTTTCATTCCACACACCCGAACACTCATTCCAAACATTCCAACTTCCATTCTATGCATTCAAACTTTCATTCCACACATTCCAACTTTCATTCTATGCATTCAAATTTCATTCCACACATTCCAACATTCATTCCAAGTATACCAACTTTCATTCCAAACATTCCAACTTGCATTCTATACATTCCAACTTGCATTCCACACATTCCAACATTCATTCTATGCATTCAAACTTTCATTCCACACACCTGAACACTCATTCCAAACATTCCAACTTCCATTCTATGCATTCCAACTTTCATTCTACACATTCCAACTTTGATTCCAAGTATTCCAACTTTCATTCCAAACATTCCAACTTTCATTCCACACATTCCAACATTCATTCCACACATTCCAAAATTCATTCTATGCATTCAAACTTTCATTCCACACACCCGAACACTCATTCCAAACATTCCAACTTCCATTCTATGCATTCCAACTTTCATTCTACACATTCCAACTTGCATTTTATACATTCCAACATTCATTCCAAACATTCCAACTTTCATTCTACACATTCCAACATTCATTCCAAGTATTCCAACTTGCATTCTATACATTCCAATTTTCATTCCAGACATTCCAACTTTCATTCTATGCATTCAAACTTTCATTCCAAACATTCCAACTTTCATTCTACACATTCCAACATTCATTCCAAACATTCCAACTTGCATTCCATACATTCCAATTTTCATTCCAGACATTCCAACTTTCATTCTATGCATTCAAACTTTCATTCCAAACATTCCAACTTTCATTCTACACATTCCAACATTCATTCCAAGTATTCCAACTTTCATTCCATACATTCCAATTTTCATTCCAGACATTCCAACTTTCATTCTATGCATTCAAACTTTCATTCCAAACATTCCAACTTTCATTCTACACATTCCAACATTCATTCCAAGTATTCCAACTTTCATTCTACACATTCCAACATTCATTCCAAGTATTCCAACTTGCATTTTATACATTCCAACTTGCATTCCAAACATTCCAACTTGCATTCTATACATTCCAATTTTCATTCCACACATTCCAACATTCATTCCACACATTCCAACATTCATTCCAAGTATTCCAACTTTCATTCCAAACATTCCAACTTGCATTCCATACATTCCAACTTTCATTCTATGCATTCAAACTTTCATTCCACACATTCAAACATTCATTCCAAGTATTCCAACTTTCATTCCAAACATTCCAACTTGCATTCTATACATTCCAACTTGCATTCCATTCATTCCAACTTTCATTCTATGCATTCAAACTTTCATTCCAAACATTCCAACTTTCATTCTACACATTCCAACTTTCATTCCACACATTCCAACATTCATTCCAAACATTCCAACTTGCATTCCATACATTCCAATTTTCATTCCAGACATTCCAACTTTCATTCTATGCATTCAAACTTTCATTCCAAACATTCCAACTTTCATTCTACACATTCCAACATTCATTCCAAGTATTCCAACTTTCATTCCAAACATTCCAACTTGCATTACAAACATTTCAACTTACATTCTATGCATTCAAACTTTCATTCCAAACATTCCAACTTTCATTCTACACATTCCAACATTCATTCAAAGTATTCCAACTTTTATTCCAAACATTCCAACTTGCATTCCATACATTCCAATTTTCATTCCAGACGTTCCAACTTTCATTCTATGCATTCAAACTTTTATTCCAAACATTCCAACTTGCATTCCATACATTCCAACTTTCATTCTATGCATTCAAACTTTCATTCCACACATTCCAACATTCATTCCAAGTATTCCAACTTTCATTCCACACATTCCAACATTCATTCCAAGTATTCCAACTTTCATTCCAAACATTCCAACTTTCATTCTATACATTCCAACTTGCATTCCAAACATTCCAACTTTCATTCCACACATTCCAACATTCATTCCAAACATTCCAACTTGCATTCCATACATTCCAATTTTCATTCCAGACATTCCAACTTTCATTCTATGCATTCAAACTTTCATTCCAAACATTCCAACTTTCATTCTACACATTCCAACATTCATTCCAAGTATTCCAACTTTCATTCCATACATTCCAATTTTCATTCCAGACATTCCAACTTTCATTCTATGCATTCAAACTTTCATTCCAAACATTCCAACTTTCATTCTACACATTCCAACATTCATTCCAAACATTCCAACTTTCATTCTACACATTCCAACATTCATTCCAAGTATTCCAACTTTTATTCCAAACATTCCAACTTGCATTCCATACATTCCAACTTTTATTCCAAACATTCCAACTTTTATTCCAAACATTCCAACTGTTTATGGGATTATGGAGGGCTTGAAAAACAAAAAGGCAAGGAGAGTGACACACCTCTCTTCCTTCTTTACCTCTCTTCTCTCTTCTTCCTTCTTTACCTCTCTTCTTTACCTCATTCCAAACATTCCAACTTCCATTCTATGCATTCCAACTTTCATTCTACACATTCCAACATTCATTCCAAGTATTCCAACTTTCATTCCAAACATTCCAACTTGCATTGCATACATTCCAATTTTCATTCCAGACATTCCAACTTTCATTCTATGCATTCAAACTTTCATTCCAAACATTCCAACTTTCATTCTACACATTCCAACATTCATTCCAAGTACTCCAACTTTCATTCCAAACATTCCAACTTGCATTCTATACATTCCAATTTTCATTCCACACATTCCAACATTCATTCCAAGTATTCCATCTTGCATTTTATACATTCCAACTTGCATTCCAAACATTCCAACTTGCATTCTATACATTCCAATTTTCATTCCACACATTCCAACATTCATTCAACACATTCCAACATTCATTCCAAGTATTCCAACTTTCATTCCAAACATTCCAACTTGCATTCCATACATTCCAACTTTCATTTTATGCATTCAAACTTTCATTCCACACATTCCAACATTCATTCCAAGTATTCCAACTTTCATTCCAAACATTCCAACTTGCATTCTATACATTCCAACTTGCATTCCATTCATTCCAACTTTCATTCTATGCATTCAAACTTTCATTCCAAACATTGCAACTTTCATTCTACCCATTCCAACTTTCATTCCACACATTCCAACATTCATTCCAAACATTCCAACTTGCATTCCATACATTCCAATTTTCATTCCAGACATTCCAACTTTCATTCTATGCATTCAAACTTTCATTCCAAACATTCCAACTTTCATTCTACACATTCCAACATTCATTCCAAGTATTCCAACTTTCATTCCAAACATTCCAACTTGCATTACAAACATTTCAACTTTCATTCTATGCATTCAAACTTTCATTCCAAACATTCCAACTTTCATTCTACACATTCCAACATTCATTCCAAGTATTCCAACTTTTATTCCAAACATTCCAACTTGCATTCCATACATTCCAATTTTCATTCCAGACGTTCCAACTTGCATTCTATGCATTCAAACTTTTATTCCAAACATTCCAACTGTTTATGGGATTATGGAGGGCTTGAAAAACAAAAAGGCAAGGAGAGTGACACACCTCTCTTCCTTCTTTACCTCTCTTCTCTCTTCTTCCTTCTTTACCTCTCTTCTTTACCTCATTCCAAACATTCCAACTTCCATTCTATGCATTCCAACTTTCATTCTACACATTCCAACATTCATTCCAAGTATTCCAACTTTCATTCCAAACATTCCAACTTGCATTGCATACATTCCAATTTTCATTCCAGACATTCCAACTTTCATTCTATGCATTCAAACTTTCATTCCAAACATTCCAACTTTCATTCTACACATTCCAACATTCATTCCAAGTACTCCAACTTTCATTCCAAACATTCCAACTTGCATTCTATACATTCCAATTTTCATTCCACACATTCCAACATTCATTCCAAGTATTCCATCTTGCATTTTATACATTCCAACTTGCATTCCAAACATTCCAACTTGCATTCTATACATTCCAATTTTCATTCCACACATTCCAACATTCATTCAACACATTCCAACATTCATTCCAAGTATTCCAACTTTCATTCCAAACATTCCAACTTGCATTCCATACATTCCAACTTTCATTCTATGCATTCCAACTTTCATTCCACACATTCCAGCATTCATTCCAAGTATTCCAACTTTCATTCCAAACATTCCAACTTGCATTCTATACATTCCAACTTGCATTCCATTCATTCCAACTTTCATTCTATGCATTCAAACTTTCATTCCAAACATTCCAACTTTCATTCTACCCATTCCAACTTTCATTCCACACATTCCAACATTCATTCCAAACATTCCAACTTGCATTCCATACATTCCAATTTTCATTCCAGACATTCCAACTTTCATTCTATGCATTCAAACTTTCATTCCAAACATTCCAACTTTCATTCTACACATTCCAACATTCATTCCAAGTATTCCAACTTTCATTCCATACATTCCAATTTTCATTCCAGACATTCCAACTTTCATTCTATGCATTCAAACTTTCATTCCAAACATTCCAACTTTCATTCTACACATTCCAACATTCATTCCAAGTATTCCAACTTTCATTCTACACATTCCAACATTCATTCCAAGTCAATCAATTCAATTTTATTTATAAAGCCCAATATCACAAATACAATTTGCCTCACAGGGCTTTACAGCATACGACATCCCTCTGTCCTTTAGACCCTCACAGCGGATAAGGAAAAACTCCCCAAAAAAACCCCTTTACCGGGGGAAAAAAATGGTAGAAACCTCAGGAAGAGCAACTGAGGAGGGATCCCTCTTCCAGGACGGACAGACGTGCAGTAGATGTCGTACAGAACAGATCAGCATAACAAATTAACAGTAATCTGTATGACACAATACAGTAATCTGTATGACATCCTCGGTAATGACAGTAGCTTACAACAACATTCATGAAAGTAATAATACTGTCGTTATAGTTCTGGCTACTGTGGTACAATATGTTGAAAGTATATATTAGTATCAGGCAGTATACGTGTATGATAATATCATATGTCTATGATAGCAGTAGAAGTATGACTAATGATTAATGATGACAGCAGCAGCAGCAGCAGGAGGCATCTGGCAGGACCACGGCAGCAGCACAACCACACACGTCACACTATCCAGGCACCGCTGCAATACGAGTTAACCTGAGAGACAGTGGAGCACAAAGGCTCCGGAGAAGAAGCCGAGTTAGTGACATCCAGAATGGCCGAGTAAACAAGATACAGTGAGAGAGAGAGAGAGAGAGAGAGAGAGAGAGAGAGAGAGAGAGAGAGAGAGAGAGTGAGAGAAGGTGCCCGGTGCATTATAGGTGGTCCTCCGGTAGAATAGGCCTGAGTCAGCCTAACTAGGGGCTGGTACAAGGCAAGCCTGAGCCAGCCCTAACTATAAGCTTTATCAAAGAGGAAAGTCTTAAGTCTAGCCTTAAATGTGGAGACGGTGTCTGCCTCCCGGACTGTAGCAGGAAGATGATTCCACAGGAGAGGAGCCTGATAGCTGAAGGCTCTGGCTCCTGATCTACTTTTGGAGACTTTAGGGACCACGAGTAACCCTGCGTTCTCAGAGCGCAGAGTTCTGGTGGGATAATATGGCACTATGAGCTCTCTAAGATATGATGGAGCTTGACCATTTAGAGCTTTATAAGTTAACAGTAGGATTTTAAATTCAATTCTGGATTTTACAGGGAGCCAGTGCAGAGAAGCTAAAACAGGAGAAATATGATCTCGTTTCTTAGTTCCTGTTAGTACACGTGCTGCTGCATTCTGAATTAGCTGGAGAGTTTTTAATGATTTACTAGAGCTACCTGATAATAGAGCGTTACAGTAATCCAGCCTCGAGGTAACAAATGCGTGGATCAATTTTTCTGCATCTTTTTGGGTCAAGATAGGCCTGATTTTTGCAATATTACGCAGATGAAAAAATGCAGTCCGTGAGGTTTGTTTTAAATGAGAATTAAAAGACAAATCTTGATCAAATGTTACTCCGAGGTTTCTTACGGTAGTGGTAGAGGCCAGAGCAATGCCATCGAGAGAAACTATGTCATCAGATAAAGAGTCTCTGAGTTGTTTGGGGCCAAGAACAATTACTTCAGTTTTATCTGAATTTAACATCAGGAAATTGGTGCTCATCCAGGTTTTTATGTCTTTAAGACAATTATGAAGTTTAGTTAATTGATCACTTTCTTCTGGCTTCATAGATAAATACAACTGTGTATCATCCGCATAACAATGGAAATTTATAGAGTGATTTCTAATGATGTTGCCTAAAGGAAGCATATATAGAATAAATAGGATTGGTCCAAGCACAGAACCTTGCGGAACTCCAAAACAAACTTTAGTACGTACGGATGATTCATTATGAACGTCAACAAATTGAAAACGGTCAGATAAATAAGATTTAAACCAGCTTAGTGCAGAACCTTTTAGGCCAATTAAGTGTTCCAGTCTCTGTAACAGAATTTGATGGTCAATTGTGTCAAACGCTGCACTAAGATCTAATAAAACAAGTACAGAGACGAGTCCTTTGTCTGAAGCAATCAGAAGGTCATTTGTAATTTTAACTAGAGCTGTCTCAGTGCTATGATGCACTCTAAATCCTGACTGTAATTCCTCAAATAAATTATTATCATGGAGAAAATCACACAGCTGGTCTGCGACTACTTTCTCAAGGATCTTTGACATAAAGGTAAGATTAGATATTGGTCTATAGTTGGCTAACACCTCTGGATCCAGGGTGGGCTTTTTTAGTAGAGGTTTAATTACAGCTACCTTAAAAGACTGTGGTACATAGCCTGTTAATAAGGATATATTGATCATATCTAATATATGGGTGTTAACTAAAGGTAAGACCTCCTTGAGTAGCCTAGTTGGGATGGGGTCTAGGAGACACGTTGATGATTTAGATGAAGAAATCACTGCGGTCAATTCTTGAAGGGAAATTGGGGAGAAGCAATCTAGATAAATATTAGGTGTTACAGCTGTGTTTGAGGTTAGATAAGTACTATCTGAGGACAGGAGGTCATGAATTTTGCCTCTAATAGCTAGAATTTTGTCATTAAAGAAGCTCATAAAATCATTACTGCTAAGGGTTAAAGGAATACAAGGCTCAATAGAGCTTTGACTCTCAGTCAGCCTGGCTACAGTGCTGAAAAGAAACCTGGGGTTATTCTTGTTTTCTTCTATTAAAGCTGAGTAATAGTTTGCTCTGGCATTGCGGAGACCCCTCTTATAAGTTTTGAGACTGTCTGCCCAGATTACACGAGATTCTTCCAGTTTGGTTAATCGCCAATTCCTTTCAAACTTTCGCGATATTTGCTTTAATTTACGGGTTTCGGAGTTATACCAGGGAGCGAACTTTCTTTGTTTTGTTAACTTCTTTTTAAGAGGAGCTACAGAGTCGAGTGTTGAAGTATTCCAACTTGCATTTTATACATTCCAACTTGCATTCCAAACATTCCAACTTGCATTCTATACATTCCAATTTTCATTCCACACATTCCAACATTCATTCCACACATTCCAACATTCATTCCAAGTATTCCAACTTTCATTCCAGACGTTCCAACTTGCATTCTATGCATTCAAACTTTTATTCCAAACATTCCAACTTGCATTCCATACATTCCAACTTTCATTCTACACATTCCAACTTTCATTCCACACATTCCAACTTGCATTCCATACATTCCAATTTTCATTCCAAACATTCCAACTTTCATTCCACACATTCCAACATTCATTCCAAGTATTCCAACTTTCATTCCAAACATTCCAACTTGCATTCTATACATTCCAACTTGCATTCCACACATTCCAACATTCATTCTATGCATTCAAACTTTCATTCCACACACCTGAACACTCATTCCAAACATTCCAACTTCCATTCTATGCATTCAAACTTTCATTCCACACATTCCAACTTTCATTCTATGCATTCAAATTTCATTCCACACATTCCAACATTCATTCCAAGTATACCAACTTTCATTCCAAACATTCCAACTTGCATTCTATACATTCCAACTTGCATTCCACACATTCCAACATTCATTCTATGCATTCAAACTTTCATTCCACACACCTGAACACTCATTCCAAACATTCCAACTTCCATTCTATGCATTCCAACTTTCATTCTACACATTCCAACTTTGATTCCAAGTATTCCAACTTTCATTCCAAACATTCCAACTTTCATTCCACACATTCCAACATTCATTCCACACATTCCAAAATTCATTCTATGCATTCAAACTTTCATTCCACACACCCGAACACTCATTCCAAACATTCCAACTTCCATTCTATGCATTCCAACTTTCATTCTACACATTCCAACTTGCATTTTATACATTCCAACATTCATTCCAAGTATTCCAACTTGCATTCTATATATTCCAACTTCCATTCCAAACATTCCAACATTCATTCCAAGTATTCCAACACTCATTCCAAACATTCCAACTTTCATTCCAAACATTCCAACTTGCATTCCATTCATTCCAACTTTCATTCTATGCATTCAAACTTTCATTCCAAACATTCCAACTTTCATTCTACACATTCCAACTTTCATTCCACACATTCCAACATTCATTCCAAGTATTCCAACTTTCATTCCAAACATTCCAACTTTCCTTCTATGCATTCAAATTTTCATTCCACACATTCCAACATTCATTCCAAGTATTCCAACTTTCATTCCACACATTCCAACATTCATTCCAGACATTCCAACTTGCATTCCATTCATTCCAACTTTCATTCTATGCATTCACACTTTCATTCCACACATTCCAACATTCATTCTATACATTCCAACTTGCATTCCAAACATTCCAATTTTCAATCCACACATTCCAACATTCATTCCAGACATTCCAACTTGCATTCCATTCATTCCAACTTTCATTCTATGCATTCACACTTTCATTCCACACATTCCAACATTCATTCCAAGTATTCCAACACTCATTCCAAACATTCCAACTTGCATTCCACACATTCCAACATTCATTCTATGCATTCAAACTTTCATTCCACACACCCGAACACTCATTCCAAACATTCCAACTTCCATTCTATGCATTCAAACTTTCATTCCACACATTCCAACTTTCATTCTATGCATTCAAATTTCATTCCACACATTCCAACATTCATTCCAAGTATACCAACTTTCATTCCAAACATTCCAACTTGCATTCTATACATTCCAACTTGCATTCCACACATTCCAACATTCATTCTATGCATTCAAACTTTCATTCCACACACCTGAACACTCATTCCAAACATTCCAACTTCCATTCTATGCATTCCAACTTTCATTCTACACATTCCAACTTTGATTCCAAGTATTCCAACTTTCATTCCAAACATTCCAACTTTCATTCCACACATTCCAACATTCATTCCACACATTCCAAAATTCATTCTATGCATTCAAACTTTCATTCCACACACCCGAACACTCATTCCAAACATTCCAACTTCCATTCTATGCATTCCAACTTTCATTCTACACATTCCAACTTGCATTTTATACATTCCAACATTCATTCCAAACATTCCAACTTTCATTCTACACATTCCAACATTCATTCCAAGTATTCCAACTTGCATTCTATACATTCCAATTTTCATTCCAGACATTCCAACTTTCATTCTATGCATTCAAACTTTCATTCCAAACATTCCAACTTTCATTCTACACATTCCAACATTCATTCCACACATTCCAACTTGCATTCCATACATTCCAATTTTCATTCCAGACATTCCAACTTTCATTCTATGCATTCAAACTTTCATTCCAAACATTCCAACTTTCATTCTACACATTCCAACATTCATTCCAAGTATTCCAACTTTCATTCCATACATTCCAATTTTCATTCCAGACATTCCAACTTTCATTCTATGCATTCAAACTTTCATTCCAAACATTCCAACTTTCATTCTACACATTCCAACATTCATTCCAAGTATTCCAACTTTCATTCTACACATTCCAACATTCATTCCAAGTATTCCAACTTGCATTTTATACATTCCAACTTGCATTCCAAACATTCCAACTTGCATTCCAAACATTCCAACTTGCATTCTATACATTCCAATTTTCATTCCACACATTCCAACATTCATTCCACACATTCCAACATTCATTCCAAGTATTCCAACTTTCATTCCAAACATTCCAACTTGCATTCCATACATTCCAACTTTCATTCTATGCATTCAAACTTTCATTCCACACATTCAAACATTCATTCCAAGTATTCCAACTTTCATTCCAAGTATTCCAACTTGCATTTTATACATTCCAACTTGCATTCCAAACATTCCAACTTGCATTCTATACATTCCAATTTTCATTCCACACATTCCAACATTCATTCCACACATTCCAACATTCATTCCACACATTCCAACATTCATTCCAAGTATTCCAACACTCATTCCAAACATTCCAACTTTCATTCCACACATTCCAACATTCATTCCACACATTCCAACATTCATTCCAAGTATTCCAACTTTCATTCCAAACATTCCAACTTGTATTCCATACATTCCAACTTGCATTCCATACATTCCAACTTTCATTCTATGCATTCAAACTTTCATTCCAAACATTCCAACATTCATTCCAAGTATTCCAACTTTCACACCAAACATTCCAACTTTCATTCTATGCATTCAAATTTCATTCCACACATTCCAACATTCATTCCAAGTATACCAACTTTCATTCCAAACATTCCAACTTGCATTCTATACATTCCAACTTGCATTCCATTCATTCCAACTTTCATTCTATGCATTCAAACTTTCATTCCAAACATTCCAACTTTCATTCTACACATTCCAACTTTCATTCCACACATTCCAACATTCATTCCAAACATTCCAACTTGCATTCCATACATTCCAATTTTCATTCCAGACATTCCAACTTTCATTCTATGCATTCAAACTTTCATTCCAAACATTCCAACTTTCATTCTACACATTCCAACATTCATTCCAAGTATTCCAACTTGCATTCTATACATTCCAACTTGCATTCCATTCATTCCAACTTTCATTCTATGCATTCAAACTTTCATTCCAAACATTCCAACTTTCATTCTACACATTCCAACTTTCATTCCACACATTCCAACATTCATTCCAAACATTCCAACTTGCATTCCATACATTCCAATTTTCATTCCAGACATTCCAACTTTCATTCTATGCATTCAAACTTTCATTCCAAACATTCCAACTTTCATTCTACACATTCCAACATTCATTCCAAGTATTCCAACTTGCATTCTATACATTCCAACTTGCATTCCATTCATTCCAACTTTCATTCTATGCATTCAAACTTTCATTCCAAACATTCCAACTTTCATTCTACACATTCCAACTTTCATTCCACACATTCCAACATTCATTCCAAACATTCCAACTTGCATTCCATACATTCCAATTTTCATTCCAGACATTCCAACTTTCATTCTATGCATTCAAACTTTCATTCCAAACATTCCAACTTTCATTCTACACATTCCAACATTCATTCCAAGTATTCCAACTTTCATTCTACACATTCCAACATTCATTCCAAGTATTCCAACTTTTATTCCAAACATTCCAACTTGCATTCCATACATTCCAATTTTCATTCCAGACGTTCCAACTTGCATTCTATGCATTCAAACTTTTATTCCAAACATTCCAACTGTTTATGGGATTATGGAGGGCTTGAAAAACAAAAAGGCAAGGAGAGTGACACACCTCTCTTCCTTCTTTACCTCTCTTCTCTCTTCTTCCTTCTTTACCTCTCTTCTTTACCTCATTCCAAACATTCCAACTTCCATTCTATGCATTCCAACTTTCATTCTACACATTCCAACATTCATTCCAAGTATTCCAACTTTCATTCCAAACATTCCAACTTGCATTGCATACATTCCAATTTTCATTCCAGACATTCCAACTTTCATTCTATGCATTCAAACTTTCATTCCAAACATTCCAACTTTCATTCTACACATTCCAACATTCATTCCAAGTACTCCAACTTTCATTCCAAACATTCCAACTTGCATTCTATACATTCCAATTTTCATTCCACACATTCCAACATTCATTCCAAGTATTCCATCTTGCATTTTATACATTCCAACTTGCATTCCAAACATTCCAACTTGCATTCTATACATTCCAATTTTCATTCCACACATTCCAACATTCATTCAACACATTCCAACATTCATTCCAAGTATTCCAACTTTCATTCCAAACATTCCAACTTGCATTCCATACATTCCAACTTTCATTCTATGCATTCAAACTTTCATTCCACACATTCCAACATTCATTCCAAGTATTCCAACTTTCATTCCAAACATTCCAACTTGCATTCTATACATTCCAACTTGCATTCCATTCATTCCAACTTTCATTCTATGCATTCAAACTTTCATTCCAAACATTCCAACTTTCATTCTACCCATTCCAACTTTCATTCCACACATTCCAACATTCATTCCAAGTATTTCAACTTTCATTCCAAACATTCCAACTTGCATTCTATACATTCCAACTTGCATTCCATTCATTCCAACTTTCATTCTATGCATTCAAACTTTCATTCCAAACATTCCAACATTCATTCCAAGTATTCCAACTTTCATTCCATACATTCCAATTTTCATTCCAGACATTCCAACTTTCATTCTATGCATTCAAACTTTCATTCCAAACATTCCAACTTTCATTCTACACATTCCAACTTTCATTCCAAACATTCCAACTTGCATTCTATACATTCCAACTTTCATTCCACACATTCCAACATTCATTCCAAACATTCCAACTTGCATTCTATGCATCCCAACTTCCATTCCACACATTCCAACATTCATTCCAAGTATTCCAACTTTCATTCCAAACATTCCAACTTGCATTGCATACATTCCAATTTTCATTCCAGACATTCCAACTTTCATTCTATGCATTCAAACTTTCATTCCAAACATTCCAACTTTCATTCTACACATTCCAACATTCATTCCAAGTACTCCAACTTTCATTCCAAACATTCCAACTTGCATTCTATACATTCCAATTTTCATTCCACACATTCCAACATTCATTCCAAGTATTCCATCTTGCATTTTATACATTCCAACTTGCATTCCAAACATTCCAACTTGCATTCTATACATTCCAATTTTCATTCCACACATTCCAACATTCATTCAACACATTCCAACATTCATTCCAAGTATTCCAACTTTCATTCCAAACATTCCAACTTGCATTCCATACATTCCAACTTTCATTCTATGCATTCAAACTTTCATTCCACACATTCCAACATTCATTCCAAGTATTCCAACTTTCATTCCAAACATTCCAACTTGCATTCTATACATTCCAACTTGCATTCCATTCATTCCAACTTTCATTCTATGCATTCAAACTTTCATTCCAAACATTCCAACTTTCATTCTACCCATTCCAACTTTCATTCCACACATTCCAACATTCATTCCAAGTATTTCAACTTTCATTCCAAACATTCCAACTTGCATTCTATACATTCCAACTTGCATTCCATTCATTCCAACTTTCATTCTATGCATTCAAACTTTCATTCCAAACATTCCAACATTCATTCCAAGTATTCCAACTTTCATTCCATACATTCCAATTTTCATTCCAGACATTCCAACTTTCATTCTATGCATTCAAACTTTCATTCCAAACATTCCAACTTTCATTCTACACATTCCAACTTTCATTCCAAACATTCCAACTTGCATTTTATACATTCCAACATTCATTCCAAGTATTCCAACTTGCATTCTATATATTCCAACTTCCATTCCAAACATTCCAACATTCATTCCAAGTATTCCAACACTCATTCCAAACATTCCATCTTGCATTCCATACATTCCAATTTTCATTCCAGACATTCCAACTTTCATTCTATGCATTCAAACTTTTATTCCAAACATTCCAACTTGCATTCCATACATTCCAACTTTCATTCTATGCATTCACATTTTCATTCCACACATTCCAACATTCATTCCAAACATTCCAACTTGCATTCCATACATTCCAACTTTCATTCTATGCATTCAAACTTTCATTCCAAACATACCAACTTTCATTCCAAACATTCCAACTTGCATTCTATACATTCCAACTTGCATTCTATGCATTCAAACTTTCATTCCACACACCCGAACACTCATTCCAAACATTCCAACTTCCATTCTACACGTTCCAACTTGCATTTTATACATTCCAACATTCATTCCAAGTATTCCAACTTGCATTCCAAACATTCCAACTTGCATTCCAAACATTCCAACTTGCATTACAAACATTTCAACTTTCATTCTATGCATTCAAACTTTCATTCCAAACATTCCAACTTTCATTCTACACATTCCAACATTCATTCCAAGTATTCCAACTTTTATTCCAAACATTCCAACTTGCATTCCATACATTCCAATTTTCATTCCAGACGTTCCAACTTGCATTCTATGCATTCAAACTTTTATTCCAAACATTCCAACTTACATTCCATTCATTCCAACTTTCATTCTATGCATTCACACTTTCATTCCACACATTCCAACATTCATTCCAAACATTCCAACTTTCATTCTATGCATTCACATTTTCATTCCATACATTCAAACTTTCATTCCACACATTCCAACATTCATTCCAAGTATTTCAACTTTCATTCCAAACATTCCAACTTGCATTCTATACATTCCAACTTGCATTCTATACATTCCAACTTTCATTCTATGCATTCACATTTTCATTCCATACATTCAAACTTTCATTCCACACATTCCAACATTCATTCCAAGTATTCCAACTTTCATTCCACACATTCCAACTTTCATTCCAAACATTCCAACTTTCATTCTATGCATTCACATTTTCATTCCATACATTCAAACTTTCATTCCACACATTCCAACATTCATTCCAAGTATTTCAACTTTCATTCCAAACATTCCAACTTGCATTCTATACATTCCAACTTGCATTCTATACATTCCAACTTGCATTCCATTCATTCCAACTTTCATTCTATGCATTCAAACTTTCATTCCAAACATTCCAACATTCATTCCAAGTATTCCAACTTTCATTCCATACATTCCAATTTTCATTCCAGACATTCCAACTTTCATTCTATGCATTCAAACTTTCATTCCAAACATTCCAACTTTCATTCTACACATTCCAACTTTCATTCCAAACATTCCAACTTGCATTCTATACATTCCAACTTTCATTCCACACATTCCAACATTCATTCCAAACATTCCAACTTGCATTCTATGCATCCCAACTTCCATTCCACACATTCCAACATTCATTCCAAGTATTCCGACTTTCATTCCAAACATTGCAAATTGCATTCTATGCATTCCAACTTGCATTCTATGCATTCCAATTTTCATTCCACACATTCCAACATTCATTCCAAACATTCCAAAATTCATTCCACACATTCCAACGTTCATTCCAAGTATTCCAACTTGCATTCTATATATTCCAACTTCCATTCCAAACATTCCAACTTTCATTCTATGCATTCAAACTTTCATTCCAAACATTCCAACTTTCATTCTACACATTCCAACATTCATTCCAAGTATTCCAACTTTTATTCCAAACATTCCATCTTGCATTCCATACATTCCAATTTTCATTCCAGACATTCCAACTTTCATTCTATGCATTCAAACTTTTATTCCAAACATTCCAACTTGCATTCCATACATTCCAACTTTCATTCTATGCATTCACATTTTCATTCCACACATTCCAACATTCATTCCAAACATTCCAACTTGCATTCCATACATTCCAACTTTCATTCTATGCATTCAAACTTTCATTCCAAACATACCAACTTTCATTCCAAACATTCCAACTTGCATTCTATACATTCCAACTTGCATTCTATGCATTCAAACTTTCATTCCACACACCCGAACACTCATTCCAAACATTCCAACTTCCATTCTACACGTTCCAACTTGCATTTTATACATTCCAACATTCATTCCAAGTATTCCAACTTGCATTCCAAACATTCCAACTTGCATTCCAAACATTCCAACTTGCATTACAAACATTTCAACTTTCATTCTATGCATTCAAACTTTCATTCCAAACATTCCAACTTTCATTCTACACATTCCAACATTCATTCCAAGTATTCCAACTTTTATTCCAAACATTCCAACTTGCATTCCATACATTCCAATTTTCATTCCAGACGTTCCAACTTGCATTCTATGCATTCAAACTTTTATTCCAAACATTCCAACTTACATTCCATTCATTCCAACTTTCATTCTATGCATTCACACTTTCATTCCACACATTCCAACATTCATTCCAAACATTCCAACTTTCATTCTATGCATTCACATTTTCATTCCATACATTCAAACTTTCATTCCACACATTCCAACATTCATTCCAAGTATTTCAACTTTCATTCCAAACATTCCAACTTGCATTCTATACATTCCAACTTGCATTCTATACATTCCAACTTTCATTCTATGCATTCACATTTTCATTCCATACATTCAAACTTTCATTCCACACATTCCAACATTCATTCCAAGTATTCCAACTTTCATTCCACACATTCCAACTTTCATTCCAAACATTCCAACTTTCATTCTATGCATTCACATTTTCATTCCATACATTCAAACTTTCATTCCACACATTCCAACATTCATTCCAAGTATTTCAACTTTCATTCCAAACATTCCAACTTGCATTCTATACATTCCAACTTGCATTCTATACATTCCAACTTTCATTCTATGCATTCACATTTTCATTCCATACATTCAAACTTTCATTCCACACATTCCAACATTCATTCCAAGTATTCCAACTTTCATTCCACACATTCCAACTTTCATTCCAAACATTCCAACTTGCATTCTATACATTCCAACTTTCATTCCACACATTCCAACATTCATTCCAAACATTCCAACTTCCATTCTATGCATCCCAGCTTCCATTCCACACATTCCAACATTCATTCCAAGTATTCCAACTTTCATTCCAAACATTGCAAATTGCATTCTATGCATTCCAACTTGCATTCTATGCATTCCAATTTTCATTCCACACATTCCAACATTCATTCCAAACATTCCAAAATTCATTCCACACATTCCAACGTTCATTCCAAGTATTCCAACTTGCATTCCATACATTCCAATTTTCATTCCAGACATTCCAACTTTCATTCTATGCATTCAAACTTTCATTCCAAACATTCCAACTTTCATTCCACACATTCCAACATTCATTCCAAGTATTCCAACTTTCATTCTACACATTCCAACATTCATTCCAAGTATTCCAACTTGCATTCTATACATTCCAACTTTCATTCCAAACATTCCAACTTGCATTCTATACATTCCAACTTGCATTCCATTCATTCCAACTTTCATTCTATGCATTCAAACTTTCATTCCAAACATTCCAACTTTCATTCTACACATTCCAACTTTCATTCCACACATTCCAACATTCATTCCAAACATTCCAACTTGCATTCCATACATTCCAATTTTCATTCCAGACATTCCAACTTTCATTCTATGCATTCAAACTTTCATTCCAAACATTCCAACTTTCATTCTACACATTCCAACATTCATTCCAAGTATTCCAACTTTCATTCCATACATTCCAATTTTCATTCCAGACATTCCAACTTTCATTCTATGCATTCAAACTTTCATTCCAAACATTCCAACTTTCATTCTACACATTCCAACATTCATTCCAAGTATTCCAACTTTCATTCCAAACATTCCAACTTGCATTACAAACATTTCAACTTACATTCTATGCATTCAAACTTTCATTCCAAACATTCCAACTTTCATTCTACACATTCCAACATTCATTCAAAGTATTCCAACTTTTATTCCAAACATTCCAACTTGCATTCCATACATTCCAATTTTCATTCCAGACGTTCCAACTTTCATTCTATGCATTCAAACTTTTATTCCAAACATTCCAACTTGCATTCCATACATTCCAACTTTCATTCTATGCATTCAAACTTTCATTTCACACATTCCAACATTCATTCCAAGTATTCCAACTTGCATTCCACACATTCCAACATTCATTCCAAGTATTCCAACTTTCATTCCAAACATTCCAACTTTCATTCTATACATTCCAACTTGCATTCCAAACATTCCAACTTTCATTCCACACATTCCAACATTCATTCCAAACATTCCAACTTGCATTCCATACATTCCAATTTTCATTCCAGACATTCCAACTTTCATTCTATGCATTCAAACTTTCATTCCAAACATTCCAACTTTCATTCTACACATTCCAACATTCATTCCAAGTATTCCAACTTTCATTCCATACATTCCAATTTTCATTCCAGACATTCCAACTTTCATTCTATGCATTCAAACTTTCATTCCAAACATTCCAACTTTCATTCTACACATTCCAACATTCATTCCAAGTATTCCAACTTTCATTCCAAACATTCCAACTTGCATTACAAACATTTCAACTTTCATTCTATGCTTTCAAACTTTCATTCCAAACATTCCAACTTTCATTCTACACATTCCAACATTCATTCCAAGTATTCCAACTTTTATTCCAAACATTCCAACTTGCATTCCATACATTCCAATTTTCATTCCAGACGTTCCAACTTGCATTCTATGCATTCAAACTTTTATTCCAAACATTCCAACTGTTTATGGGATTATGGAGGGCTTGAAAAACAAAAAGGCAAGGAGAGTGACACACCTCTCTTCCTTCTTTACCTCTCTTTTCTCTTCTTCCTTCTTTACCTCTCTTCTTTACCTCATTCCAAACATTCCAACTTCCATTCTATGCATTCCAACTTTCATTCTACACATTCCAACATTCATTCCAAGTATTCCAACTTTCATTCCAAACATTCCAACTTGCATTGCATACATTCCAATTTTCATTCCAGACATTCCAAATTTCATTCTATGCATTCAAACTTTCATTCCAAACATTCCAACTTTCATTCTACACATTCCAACATTCATTCCAAGTACTCCAACTTTCATTCCAAACATTCCAACTTGCATTCTATACATTCCAATTTTCATTCCACACATTCCAACATTCATTCCAAGTATTCCATCTTGCATTTTATACATTCCAACTTGCATTCCAAACATTCCAACTTGCATTCTATACATTCCAATTTTCATTCCACACATTCCAACATTCATTCAACACATTCCAACATTCATTCCAAGTATTCCAACTTTCATTCCAAACATTCCAACTTGCATTCCATACATTCCAACTTTCATTCTATGCATTCAAACTTTCATTCCACACATTCCAACATTCATTCCAAGTATTCCAACTTTCATTCCAAACATTCCAACTTGCATTCTATACATTCCAACTTGCATTCCATTCATTCCAACTTTCATTCTATGCATTCAAACTTTCATTCCAAACATTCCAACTTTCATTCTACCCATTCCAACTTTCATTCCACACATTCCAACATTCATTCCAAACATTCCAACTTGCATTCCATACATTCCAATTTTCATTCCAGACATTCCAACTTTCATTCTATGCATTCAAACTTTCATTCCAAACATTCCAACTTTCATTCTACACATTCCAACATTCATTCCAAGTATTCCAACTTTCATTCCATACATTCCAATTTTCATTCCAGACATTCCAACTTTCATTCTATGCATTCAAACTTTCATTCCAAACATTCCAACTTTCATTCTACACATTCCAACATTCATTCCAAGTATTCCAACTTTCATTCTACACATTCCAACATTCATTCCAAGTATTCCAACTTGCATTTTATACATTCCAACTTGCATTCCAAACATTCCAACTTGCATTCTATACATTCCAATTTCATTCCACACATTCCAACATTCATTCCACACATTCCAACATTCATTCCAAGTATTCCAACTTTCATTCCAAACATTCCAACTTTCCTTCTATGCATTCAAATTTTCATTCCACACATTCCAACATTCATTCCAAGTATTCCAACTTTCATTCCACACATTCCAACATTCATTCCAGACATTCCAACTTGCATTCCATTCATTCCAACTTTCATTCTATGCATTCACACTTTCATTCCACACATTCCAACATTCATTCTATACATTCCAACTTGCATTCCAAACATTCCAATTTTCAATCCACACATTCCAACATTCATTCCAGACATTCCAACTTGCATTCCATTCATTCCAACTTTCATTCTATGCATTCACACTTTCATTCCACACATTCCAACATTCATTCCAAGTATTCCAACACTCATTCCAAACATTCCAACTTGCATTCCACACATTCCAACATTCATTCTATGCATTCAAACTTTCATTCCACACACCCGAACACTCATTCCAAACATTCCAACTTCCATTCTATGCATTCAAACTTTCATTCCACACATTCCAACTTTCATTCTATGCATTCAAATTTCATTCCACACATTCCAACATTCATTCCAAGTATACCAACTTTCATTCCAAACATTCCAACTTGCATTCTATACATTCCAACTTGCATTCCACACATTCCAACATTCATTCTATGCATTCAAACTTTCATTCCACACACCTGAACACTCATTCCAAACATTCCAACTTCCATTCTATGCATTCCAACTTTCATTCTACACATTCCAACTTTGATTCCAAGTATTCCAACTTTCATTCCAAACATTCCAACTTTCATTCCACACATTCCAACATTCATTCCACACATTCCAAAATTCATTCTATGCATTCAAACTTTCATTCCACACACCCGAACACTCATTCCAAACATTCCAACTTCCATTCTATGCATTCCAACTTTCATTCTACACATTCCAACTTGCATTTTATACATTCCAACATTCATTCCAAACATTCCAACTTTCATTCTACACATTCCAACATTCATTCCAAGTATTCCAACTTGCATTCTATACATTCCAATTTTCATTCCAGACATTCCAACTTTCATTCTATGCATTCAAACTTTCATTCCAAACATTCCAACTTTCATTCTACACATTCCAACATTCATTCCAAACATTCCAACTTGCATTCCAGACATTCCAACTTTCATTCTATGCATTCAAACTTTCATTCCAAACATTCCAACTTTCATTCTACACATTCCAACATTCATTCCAAGTATTCCAACTTTCATTCCATACATTCCAATTTTCATTCCAGACATTCCAACTTTCATTCTATGCATTCAAACTTTCATTCCAAACATTCCAACTTTCATTCTACACATTCCAACATTCATTCCAAGTATTCCAACTTTCATTCTACACATTCCAACATTCATTCCAAGTATTCCAACTTGCATTTTATACATTCCAACTTGCATTCCAAACATTCCAACTTGCATTCTATACATTCCAATTTTCATTCCACACATTCCAACATTCATTCCACACATTCCAACATTCATTCCAAGTATTCCAACTTTCATTCCAAACATTCCAACTTGCATTCCATACATTCCAACTTTCATTCTATGCATTCAAACTTTCATTCCACACATTCAAACATTCATTCCAAGTATTCCAACTTTCATTCCAAACATTCCAACTTGCATTCTATACATTCCAACTTGCATTCCATTCATTCCAACTTTCATTCTATGCATTCAAACTTTCATTCCAAACATTCCAACTTTCATTCTACACATTCCAACTTTCATTCCACACATTCCAACATTCATTCCAAACATTCCAACTTGCATTCCATACATTCCAATTTTCATTCCAGACATTCCAACTTTCATTCTATGCATTCAAACTTTCATTCCAAACATTCCAACTTTCATTCTACACATTCCAACATTCATTCCAAGTATTCCAACTTTCATTCCAAACATTCCAACTTGCATTACAAACATTTCAACTTACATTCTATGCATTCAAACTTTCATTCCAAACATTCCAACTTTCATTCTACACATTCCAACATTCATTCAAAGTATTCCAACTTTTATTCCAAACATTCCAACTTGCATTCCATACATTCCAATTTTCATTCCAGACGTTCCAACTTTCATTCTATGCATTCAAACTTTTATTCCAAACATTCCAACTTGCATTCCATACATTCCAACTTTCATTCTATGCATTCAAACTTTCATTCCACACATTCCAACATTCATTCCAAGTATTCCAACTTTCATTCCACACATTCCAACATTCATTCCAAGTATTCCAACTTTCATTCCAAACATTCCAACTTTCATTCTATACATTCCAACTTGCATTCCAAACATTCCAACTTTCATTCCACACATTCCAACATTCATTCCAAACATTCCAACTTGCATTCCATACATTCCAATTTTCATTCCAAACATTCCAACTTTCATTCCATACATTCCAACTTTCATTCTATGCATTCAAACTTTCATTCCACACATTCCAACATTCATTCCAAGTATTCCAACTTTCATTCCACACATTCCAACATTCATTCCAAGTATTCCAACTTTCATTCCAAACATTCCAACTTTCATTCTATACATTCCAACTTGCATTCCAAACATTCCAACTTGCATTCTATACATTCCAATTTTCATTCCACACATTCCAACATTCATTCCAAGTATTCCATCTTGCATTTTATACATTCCAACTTGCATTCCAAACATTCCAACTTGCATTCTATACATTCCAATTTTCATTCCACACATTCCAACATTCATTCAACACATTCCAACATTCATTCCAAGTATTCCAACTTTCATTCCAAACATTCCAACTTGCATTCCATACATTCCAACTTTCATTCTATGCATTCAAACTTTCATTCCACACATTCCAACATTCATTCCAAGTATTCCAACTTTCATTCCAAACATTCCAACTTGCATTCTATACATTCCAACTTGCATTCCATTCATTCCAACTTTCATTCTATGCATTCAAACTTTCATTCCAAACATTCCAACTTTCATTCTACCCATTCCAACTTTCATTCCACACATTCCAACATTCATTCCAAACATTCCAACTTGCATTCCATACATTCCAATTTTCATTCCAGACATTCCAACTTTCATTCTATGCATTCAAACTTTCATTCCAAACATTCCAACTTTCATTCTACACATTCCAACATTCATTCCAAGTATTCCAACTTTCATTCCAAACATTCCAACTTGCATTACAAACATTTCAACTTTCATTCTATGCATTCAAACTTTCATTCCAAACATTCCAACTTTCATTCTACACATTCCAACATTCATTCCAAGTATTCCAACTTTTATTCCAAACATTCCAACTTGCATTCCATACATTCCAATTTTCATTCCAGACGTTCCAACTTGCATTCTATGCATTCAAACTTTTATTCCAAACATTCCAACTGTTTATGGGATTATGGAGGGCTTGAAAAACAAAAAGGCAAGGAGAGTGACACACCTCTCTTCCTTCTTTACCTCTCTTCTCTCTTCTTCCTTCTTTACCTCTCTTCTTTACCTCATTCCAAACATTCCAACTTCCATTCTATGCATTCCAACTTTCATTCTACACATTCCAACATTCATTCCAAGTATTCCAACTTTCATTCCAAACATTCCAACTTGCATTGCATACATTCCAATTTTCATTCCAGACATTCCAACTTTCATTCTATGCATTCAAACTTGCATTACAAACATTTCAACTTTCATTCTATGCATTCAAACTTTCATTCCAAACATTCCAACTTTCATTCTACACATTCCAACATTCATTCCAAGTATTCCAACTTTCATTCTACACATTCCAACATTCATTCCAAGTATTCCAACTTGCATTTTATACATTCCAACTTGCATTCCAAACATTCCAACTTGCATTCTATACATTCCAATTTTCATTCCACACATTCCAACATTCATTCCACACATTCCAACATTCATTCCAAGTATTCCAACTTTCATTCCAAACATTCCAACTTGCATTCCATACATTCCAACTTTCATTCTATGCATTCAAACTTTCATTCCACACATTCAAACATTCATTCCAAGTATTCCAACTTTCATTCCAAACATTCCAACTTGCATTCTATACATTCCAACTTGCATTCCATTCATTCCAACTTTCATTCTATGCATTCAAACTTTCATTCCAAACATTCCAACTTTCATTCTACACATTCCAACTTTCATTCCACACATTCCAACATTCATTCCAAACATTCCAACTTGCATTCCATACATTCCAATTTTCATTCCAGACATTCCAACTTTCATTCTATGCATTCAAACTTTCATTCCAAACATTCCAACTTTCATTCTACACATTCCAACATTCATTCCAAGTATTCCAACTTTCATTCCAAACATTCCAACTTGCATTACAAACATTTCAACTTACATTCTATGCATTCAAACTTTCATTCCAAACATTCCAACTTTCATTCTACACATTCCAACATTCATTCAAAGTATTCCAACTTTTATTCCAAACATTCCAACTTGCATTCCATACATTCCAATTTTCATTCCAGACGTTCCAACTTTCATTCTATGCATTCAAACTTTTATTCCAAACATTCCAACTTGCATTCCATACATTCCAACTTTCATTCTATGCATTCAAACTTTCATTCCACACATTCCAACATTCATTCCAAGTATTCCAACTTTCATTCCACACATTCCAACATTCATTCCAAGTATTCCAACTTTCATTCCAAACATTCCAACTTTCATTCTATACATTCCAACTTGCATTCCAAACATTCCAACTTGCATTCTATACATTCCAATTTTCATTCCACACATTCCAACATTCATTCCAAGTATTCCATCTTGCATTTTATACATTCCAACTTGCATTCCAAACATTCCAACTTGCATTCTATACATTCCAATTTTCATTCCACACATTCCAACATTCATTCAACACATTCCAACATTCATTCCAAGTATTCCAACTTTCATTCCAAACATTCCAACTTGCATTCCATACATTCCAACTTTCATTCTATGCATTCAAACTTTCATTCCACACATTCCAACATTCATTCCAAGTATTCCAACTTTCATTCCAAACATTCCAACTTGCATTCTATACATTCCAACTTGCATTCCATTCATTCCAACTTTCATTCTATGCATTCAAACTTTCATTCCACACATTCCAACATTCATTCCACACATTCCAACATTCATTCCACACATTCCAACATTCATTCCAAGTATTCCAACACTCATTCCAAACATTCCAACTTTCATTCCACACATTCCAACATTCATTCCACACATTCCAACATTCATTCCAAGTATTCCAACTTTCATTCCAAACATTCCAACTTGTATTCCATACATTCCAACTTGCATTCCATACATTCCAACTTTCATTCTATGCATTCAAACTTTCATTCCAAACATTCCAACATTCATTCCAAGTATTCCAACTTTCACACCAAACATTCCAACTTTCATTCTATGCATTCAAATTTCATTCCACACATTCCAACATTCATTCCAAGTATACCAACTTTCATTCCAAACATTCCAACTTGCATTCTATACATTCCAACTTGCATTCCATTCATTCCAACTTTCATTCTATGCATTCAAACTTTCATTCCAAACATTCCAACTTTCATTCTACACATTCCAACTTTCATTCCACACATTCCAACATTCATTCCAAACATTCCAACTTGCATTCCATACATTCCAATTTTCATTCCAGACATTCCAACTTTCATTCTATGCATTCAAACTTTCATTCCAAACATTCCAACTTTCATTCTACACATTCCAACATTCATTCCAAGTATTCCAACTTGCATTCTATACATTCCAACTTGCATTCCATTCATTCCAACTTTCATTCTATGCATTCAAACTTTCATTCCAAACATTCCAACTTTCATTCTACACATTCCAACTTTCATTCCACACATTCCAACATTCATTCCAAACATTCCAACTTGCATTCCATACATTCCAATTTTCATTCCAGACATTCCAACTTTCATTCTATGCATTCAAACTTTCATTCCAAACATTCCAACTTTCATTCTACACATTCCAACATTCATTCCAAGTATTCCAACTTTCATTCTACACATTCCAACATTCATTCCAAGTATTCCAACTTTTATTCCATTCATTCCAACTTTCATTCTATGCATTCAAACTTTCATTCCAAACATTCCAACTTTCATTCTACACATTCCAACTTTCATTCCACACATTCCAACATTCATTCCAAACATTCCAACTTGCATTCCATACATTCCAATTTTCATTCCAGACATTCCAACTTTCATTCTATGCATTCAAACTTTCATTCCAAACATTCCAACTTTCATTCTACACATTCCAACATTCATTCCAAGTATTCCAACTTTCATTCTACACATTCCAACATTCATTCCAAGTATTCCAACTTTTATTCCAAACATTCCAACTTGCATTCCATACATTCCAATTTTCATTCCAGACGTTCCAACTTGCCTTCTATGCATTCAAACTTTTATTCCAAACATTCCAACTGTTTATGGGATTATGGAGGGCTTGAAAAACAAAAAGGCAAGGAGAGTGACACACCTCTCTTCCTTCTTTACCTCTCTTCTCTCTTCTTCCTTCTTTACCTCTCTTCTTTACCTCATTCCAAACATTCCAACTTCCATTCTATGCATTCCAACTTTCATTCTACACATTCCAACATTCATTCCAAGTATTCCAACTTTCATTCCAAACATTCCAACTTGCATTGCATACATTCCAATTTTCATTCCAGACATTCCAACTTTCATTCTATGCATTCAAACTTTCATTCCAAACATTCCAACTTTCATTCTACACATTCCAACATTCATTCCAAGTACTCCAACTTTCATTCCAAACATTCCAACTTGCATTCTATACATTCCAATTTTCATTCCACACATTCCAACATTCATTCCAAGTATTCCATCTTGCATTTTATACATTCCAACTTGCATTCCAAACATTCCAACTTGCATTCTATACATTCCAATTTTCATTCCACACATTCCAACATTCATTCAACACATTCCAACATTCATTCCAAGTATTCCAACTTTCATTCCAAACATTCCAACTTGCATTCCATACATTCCAACTTTCATTCTATGCATTCAAACTTTCATTCCACACATTCCAACATTCATTCCAAGTATTCCAACTTTCATTCCAAACATTCCAACTTGCATTCTATACATTCCAACTTGCATTCCATTCATTCCAACTTTCATTCTATGCATTCAAACTTTCATTCCAAACATTCCAACTTTCATTCTACCCATTCCAACTTTCATTCCACACATTCCAACATTCATTCCAAGTATTTCAACTTTCATTCCAAACATTCCAACTTGCATTCTATACATTCCAACTTGCATTCCATTCATTCCAACTTTCATTCTATGCATTCAAACTTTCATTCCAAACATTCCAACATTCATTCCAAGTATTCCAACTTTCATTCCATACATTCCAATTTTCATTCCAGACATTCCAACTTTCATTCTATGCATTCAAACTTTCATTCCAAACATTCCAACTTTCATTCTACACATTCCAACATTCATTCCAAGTATTCCAACTTTCATTCCAAACATTCCAACTTGCATTCTATACATTCCAACTTTCATTCCACACATTCCAACATTCATTCCAAACATTCCAACTTGCATTCTATGCATCCCAACTTCCATTCCACACATTCCAACATTCATTCCAAGTATTCCAACTTTCATTCCAAACATTGCAAATTGCATTCTATGCATTCCAACTTGCATTCTATGCATTCCAATTTTCATTCCACACATTCCAACATTCATTCCAAACATTCCAAAATTCATTCCACACATTCCAACGTTCATTCCAAGTATTCCAACTTGCATTCTATATATTCCAACTTCCATTCCAAACATTCCAACTTTCATTCTATGCATTCAAACTTTCATTCCAAACATTCCAACTTTCATTCTACACATTCCAACATTCATTCCAAGTATTCCAACTTTTATTCCAAACATTCCATCTTGCATTCCATACATTCCAATTTTCATTCCAGACATTCCAACTTTCATTCTATGCATTCAAACTTTTATTCCAAACATTCCAACTTGCATTCCATACATTCCAACTTTCATTCTATGCATTCACATTTTCATTCCACACATTCCAACATTCATTCCAAACATTCCAACTTGCATTCCATACATTCCAACTTTCATTCTATGCATTCAAACTTTCATTCCACACATTCCAACATTCATTCCAAGTATTCCAACTTTCATTCCAAGTATTCCAACTTTCATTCTATGCATTCACATTTTCATTCCACACATTCCAACATTCATTCTATACATTCCAACTTTCATTCCAGACATTCCAACTTACATTCCATTCATTCCAACTTTCATTCTATGCATTCACACTTTCATTCCACACATTCCAACATTCATTCCAAACATTCCAACTTTCATTCTATGCATTCACATTTTCATTCCATACATTCAAACTTTCATTCCACACATTCCAACATTCATTCCAAGTATTTCAACTTTCATTCCAAACATTCCAACTTGCATTCTATACATTCCAACTTGCATTCCATTCATTCCAACTTTCATTCTATGCATTCAAACTTTCATTCCAAACATTCCAACATTCATTCCAAGTATTCCAACTTTCATTCCATACATTCCAATTTTCATTCCAGACATTCCAACTTTCATTCTATGCATTCAAACTTTCATTCCAAACATTCCAACTTTCATTCTACACATTCCAACATTCATTCCAAGTATTCCAACTTTCATTCCAAACATTCCAACTTGCATTCTATACATTCCAACTTTCATTCCACACATTCCAACTTTCATTCCAAACATTCCAACTTGCATTCTATACATTCCAACTTTCATTCCACACATTCCAACATTCATTCCAAACATTCCAACTTGCATTCTATGCATCCCAGCTTCCATTCCACACATTCCAACATTCATTCCAAGTATTCCAACTTTCATTCCAAACATTGCAAATTGCATTCTATGCATTCCAACTTGCATTCTATGCATTCCAACTTTCATTCTATGCATTCAAACTTTCATTCCAAACATTCCAACTTTCATTCTACACATTCCAACTTTCATTCCACACATTCCAACATTCATTCCAAACATTCCAACTTGCATTCCATACATTCCAATTTTCATTCCAGACATTCCAACTTTCATTCTATGCATTCAAACTTTCATTCCACACATTCCAACATTAATTCCAAACATTCCAAAATTCATTCCACACATTCCAACGTTCATTCCAAGTATTCCAACTTGCATTCTACACATTCCAACATTCATTCCAAGTATTCAAACTTTCATTCCAAACATTCCAACTTTCATTCTACACATTCCAACATTCATTCCAAGTATTCCAACTTTCATTCTACACATTCCAACATTCATTCCAAGTATTCAAACTTTCATTCCAAACATTCCAACTTTCATTCTACACATTCCAACATTCATTCCAAGTATTCCAACTTTTATTCCAAACATTCCATCTTGCATTCCATACATTCCAATTTTCATTCCAGACATTCCAACTTTCATTCTATGCATTCAAACTTTTATTCCAAACATTCCAACTTGCATTCCATACATTCCAACTTTCATTCTATGCATTCACATTTTCATTCCACACATTCCAACATTCATTCCAAACATTCCAACTTGCATTCCATACATTCCAACTTTCATTCTATGCATTCAAACTTTCATTCCAAACATTCCAACTTTCATTCCAAACATTCCAACTTGCATTCCATACATTCCAATTTTCATTCCACAAATTCCAACATTCATTCCAAGTATTCCAACTTGCATTTTATACATTCCAACTTGCATTCCAAACATTCCAACTTGCATTCTATACATTCCAATTTTCATTCCACACATTCCAACATTCATTCCACACATTCCAACATTCATTCCACACATTCCAACATTCATTCCAAGTATTCCAACACTCATTCCAAACATTCCAACTTTCATTCCACACATTCCAACATTCATTCCACACATTCCAACATTCATTCCAAGTATTCCAACTTTCATTCCAAACATTCCAACTTGTATTCCATACATTCCAACTTGCATTCCATACATTCCAACTTTCATTCTATGCATTCAAACTTTCATTCCACACATTCCAACATTCATTCCAAGTATTCCAACTTTCATTCCAAACATTCCAACTTTCATTCTATGCATTCAAATTTCATTCCACACATTCCAACATTCATTCCAAGTATACCAACTTTCATTCCAAACATTCCAACTTGCATTCTATACATTCCAACTTGCATTCCATTCATTCCAACTTTCATTCTATGCATTCAAACTTTCATTCCAAACATTCCAACTTTCATTCCAAACATTCCAACTTGCATTCCATACATTCCAATTTTCATTCCAGACATTCCAACTTTCATTCTATGCATTCAAACTTTCATTCCAAACATTCCAACTTTCATTCTACACATTCCAACATTCATTCCAAGTACTCCAACTTTCATTCCAAACATTCCAACTTGCATTCTATACATTCCAATTTTCATTCCACACATTCCAACATTCATTCCAAGTATTCCATCTTGCATTTTATACATTCCAACTTGCATTCCAAACATTCCAACTTGCATTCTATACATTCCAATTTTCATTCCACACATTCCAACATTCATTCAACACATTCCAACATTCATTCCAAGTATTCCAACTTTCATTCCAAACATTCCAACTTGCATTCCATACATTCCAACTTGCATTCCATACATTCCAACTTTCATTCTATGCATTCAAACTTTCATTCCACACATTCCAACATTCATTCCAAGTATTCCAACTTTCATTCCAAACATTCCAACTTGCATTCTATACATTCCAACTTGCATTCCATTCATTCCAACTTTCATTCTATGCATTCAAACTTTCATTCCAAACATTCCAACTTTCATTCTACCCATTCCAACTTTCATTCCACACATTCCAACATTCATTCCAAACATTCCAACTTGCATTCCATACATTCCAATTTTCATTCCAGACATTCCAACTTTCATTCTATGCATTCAAACTTTCATTCCAAACATTCCAACTTTCATTCTACACATTCCAACATTCATTCCAAGTATTCCAACTTTCATTCTACACATTCCAACATTCATTCCAAGTATTCCAACTTGCATTTTATACATTCCAACTTGCATTCCAAACATTCCAACTTGCATTCTATACATTCCAATTTTCATTCCACACATTCCAACATTCATTCCACACATTCCAACATTCATTCCAAGTATTCCAACTTTCATTCCAAACATTCCAACTTGCATTCCATACATTCCAACTTTCATTCTATGCATTCAAACTTTCATTCCACACATTCAAACATTCATTCCAAGTATTCCAACTTTCATTCCAAACATTCCAACTTGCATTCTATACATTCCAACTTGCATTCCATTCATTCCAACTTTCATTCTATGCATTCAAACTTTCATTCCAAACATTCCAACTTTCATTCTACACATTCCAACTTTCATTCCACACATTCCAACATTCATTCCAAACATTCCAACTTGCATTCCATACATTCCAATTTTCATTCCAGACATTCCAACTTTCATTCTATGCATTCAAACTTTCATTCCAAACATTCCAACTTTCATTCTACACATTCCAACATTCATTCCAAGTATTCCAACTTTCATTCCATACATTCCAATTTTCATTCCAGACATTCCAACTCTCATTCTATGCATTCAAACTTTCATTCCAAACATTCCAACTTTCATTCTACACATTCCAACATTCATTCCAAGTATTCCAACTTTCATTCCAAACATTCCAACTTGCATTACAAACATTTCAACTTACATTCTATGCATTCAAACTTTCATTCCAAACATTCCAACTTTCATTCTACACATTCCAACATTCATTCAAAGTATTCCAACTTTTATTCCAAACATTCCAACTTGCATTCCATACATTCCAATTTTCATTCTATGCATTCAAACTTTTATTCCAAACATTCCAACTTGCATTCCATACATTCCAACTTTCATTCTATGCATTCAAACTTTCATTCCACACATTCCAACATTCATTCCAAGTATTCCAACTTTCATTCCACACATTCCAACATTCATTCCAAGTATTCCAACTTTCATTCCAAACATTCCAACTTTCATTCTATACATTCCAACTTGCATTCCAAACATTCCAACTTTCATTCCACACATTCCAACATTCATTCCAAACATTCCAACTTGCATTCCATACATTCCAATTTTCATTCCAGACGTTCCAACTTGCATTCTATGCATTCAAACTTTTATTCCAAACATTCCAACTGTTTATGGGATTATGGAGGGCTTGAAAAACAAAAAGGCAAGGAGAGTGACACACCTCTCTTCCTTCTTTACCTCTCTTCTCTCTTCTTCCTTCTTTACCTCTCTTCTTTACCTCATTCCAAACATTCCAACTTCCATTCTATGCATTCCAACTTTCATTCTACACATTCCAACATTCATTCCAAGTATTCCAACTTTCATTCCAAACATTCCAACTTGCATTGCATACATTCCAATTTTCATTCCAGACATTCCAACTTTCATTCTATGCATTCAAACTTTCATTCCAAACATTCCAACTTTCATTCTACACATTCCAACATTCATTCCAAGTACTCCAACTTTCATTCCAAACATTCCAACTTGCATTCTATACATTCCAATTTTCATTCCACACATTCCAACATTCATTCCAAGTATTCCATCTTGCATTTTATACATTCCAACTTGCATTCCAAACATTCCAACTTGCACTCTATACATTCCAATTTTCATTCCACACATTCCAACATTCATTCCAAGTATTCCAACTTTCATTCTACACATTCCAACATTCATTCCAAGTATTCCAACTTGCATTTTATACATTCCAACTTGCATTCCAAACATTCCAACTTGCATTCTATACATTCCAATTTTCATTCCACACATTCCAACATTCATTCCACACATTCCAACATTCATTCCAAGTATTCCAACTTTCATTCCAGACGTTCCAACTTGCATTCTATGCATTCAAACTTTTATTCCAAACATTCCAACTTGCATTCCATACATTCCAACTTTCATTCTACACATTCCAACTTTCATTCCACACATTCCAACTTGCATTCCATACATTCCAATTTTCATTCCAAACATTCCAACTTTCATTCCACACATTCCAACATTCATTCCAAGTATTCCAACTTTCATTCCAAACATTCCAACTTGCATTCCATACATTCCAACTTTCATTCTACACATTCCAACTTTCATTCCACACATTCCAACTTGCATTCTATACATTCCAATTTTCATTCCACACATTCCAACATTCATTCCAAGTATTCCATCTTGCATTTTATACATTCCAACTTGCATTCCAAACATTCCAACTTGCATTCTATACATTCCAATTTTCATTCCACACATTCCAACATTCATTCAACACATTCCAACATTCATTCCAAGTATTCCAACTTTCATTCCAAACATTCCAACTTGCATTGCATACATTCCAATTTTCATTCCAGACATTCCAACTTTCATTCTATGCATTCAAACTTTCATTCCAAACATTCCAACTTTCATTCTACACATTCCAACATTCATTCCAAGTACTCCAACTTTCATTCCAAACATTCCAACTTGCATTCTATACATTCCAATTTTCATTCCACACATTCCAACATTCATTCCAAGTATTCCATCTTGCATTTTATACATTCCAACTTGCATTCCAAACATTCCAACTTGCATTCTATACATTCCAATTTTCATTCCACACATTCCAACATTCATTCAACACATTCCAACATTCATTCAACACATTCCAACATTCATTCCAAGTATTCCAACTTTCATTCCAAACATTCCAACTTGCATTCCATACATTCCAACTTTCATTCTATGCATTCAAACTTTCATTCCACACATTCCAACATTCATTCCAAGTATTCCAACTTTCATTCCAAACATTCCAACTTGCATTCTATACATTCCAACTTGCATTCCATTCATTCCAACTTTCATTCTATGCATTCAAACTTTCATTCCAAACATTCCAACTTTCATTCTACCCATTCCAACTTTCATTCCACACATTCCAACATTCATTCCAAACATTCCAACTTGCATTCCATACATTCCAATTTTCATTCCAGACATTCCAACTTTCATTCTATGCATTCAAACTTTCATTCCAAACATTCCAACTTTCATTCTACACATTCCAACATTCATTCCAAGTATTCCAACTTTCATTCCATACATTCCAATTTTCATTCCAGACATTCCAACTTTCATTCTATGCATTCAAACTTTCATTCCAAACATTCCAACTTTCATTCTACACATTCCAACATTCATTCCAAGTATTCCAACTTTCATTCTACACATTCCAACATTCATTCCAAGTCAATCAATTCAATTTTATTTATAAAGCCCAATATCACAAATACAATTTGCCTCACAGGGCTTTACAGCATACGACATCCCTCTGTCCTTTAGACCCTCACAGCGGATAAGGAAAAACTCCCCAAAAAAACCCCTTTACCGGGGGAAAAAAATGGTAGAAACCTCAGGAAGAGCAACTGAGGAGGGATCCCTCTTCCAGGACGGACAGACGTGCAGTAGATGTCGTACAGAACAGATCAGCATAACAAATTAACAGTAATCTGTATGACACAATACAGTAATCTGTATGACATCCTCGGTAATGACAGTAGCTTACAACAACATTCATGAAAGTAATAATACTGTCGTTATAGTTCTGGCTACTGTGGTACAATATGTTGAAAGTATATATTAGTATCAGGCAGTATACGTGTATGATAATATCATATGTCTATGATAGCAGTAGAAGTATGACTAATGATTAATGATGGCAGCAGCAGCAGCAGCAGCAGCAGCAGGAGGCATCTGGCAGGACCACGGCAGCAGCACAACCACACACGTCACACTATCCAGGCACCGCTGCAATACGAGTTAACCTGAGAGACAGTGGAGCACAAAGGCTCCGGAGAAGAAGCCGAGTTAGTGACATCCAGAATGGCCGAGTAAACAAGATACAGTGAGAGAGAGAGAGAGAGAGAGAGAGAGAGAGAGAGAGAGAGAGAGAGAGAGTGAGAGTGAGTGAGAGAAGGTGCCCGGTGCATTATAGGTGGTCCTCCGGTAGAATAGGCCTGAGTCAGCCTAACTAGGGGCTGGTACAAGGCAAGCCTGAGCCAGCCCTAACTATAAGCTTTATCAAAGAGGAAAGTCTTAAGTCTAGCCTTAAATGTGGAGACGGTGTCTGCCTCCCGGACTGTAGCAGGAAGATGATTCCACAGGAGAGGAGCCTGATAGCTGAAGGCTCTGGCTCCTGATCTACTTTTGGAGACTTTAGGGACCACGAGTAACCCTGCGTTCTCAGAGCGCAGAGTTCTGGTGGGATAATATGGCACTATGAGCTCTCTAAGATATGATGGAGCTTGACCATTTAGAGCTTTATAAGTTAACAGTAGGATTTTAAATTCAATTCTGGATTTTACAGGGAGCCAGTGCAGAGAAGCTAAAACAGGAGAAATATGATCTCGTTTCTTAGTTCCTGTTAGTACACGTGCTGCTGCATTCTGAATTAGCTGGAGAGTTTTTAATGATTTACTAGAGCTACCTGATAATAGAGCGTTACAGTAATCCAGCCTCGAGGTAACAAATGCGTGGATCAATTTTTCTGCATCTTTTTGGGTCAAGATAGGCCTGATTTTTGCAATATTACGCAGATGAAAAAATGCAGTCCGTGAGGTTTGTTTTAAATGAGAATTAAAAGACAAATCTTGATCAAATGTTACTCCGAGGTTTCTTACGGTAGTGGTAGAGGCCAGAGCAATGCCATCGAGAGAAACTATGTCATCAGATAAAGAGTCTCTGAGTTGTTTGGGGCCAAGAACAATTACTTCAGTTTTATCTGAATTTAACATCAGGAAATTGGTGCTCATCCAGGTTTTTATGTCTTTAAGACAATTATGAAGTTTAGTTAATTGATCACTTTCTTCTGGCTTCATAGATAAATACAACTGTGTATCATCCGCATAACAATGGAAATTTATAGAGTGATTTCTAATGATGTTGCCTAAAGGAAGCATATATAGAATAAATAGGATTGGTCCAAGCACAGAACCTTGCGGAACTCCAAAACAAACTTTAGTACGTACGGATGATTCATTATGAACGTCAACAAATTGAAAACGGTCAGATAAATAAGATTTAAACCAGCTTAGTGCAGAACCTTTTAGGCCAATTAAGTGTTCCAGTCTCTGTAACAGAATTTGATGGTCAATTGTGTCAAACGCTGCACTAAGATCTAATAAAACAAGTACAGAGACGAGTCCTTTGTCTGAAGCAATCAGAAGGTCATTTGTAATTTTAACTAGAGCTGTCTCAGTGCTATGATGCACTCTAAATCCTGACTGTAATTCCTCAAATAAATTATTATCATGGAGAAAATCACACAGCTGGTCTGCGACTACTTTCTCAAGGATCTTTGACATAAAGGTAAGATTAGATATTGGTCTATAGTTGGCTAACACCTCTGGATCCAGGGTGGGCTTTTTTAGTAGAGGTTTAATTACAGCTACCTTAAAAGACTGTGGTACATAGCCTGTTAATAAGGATATATTGATCATATCTAATATATGGGTGTTAACTAAAGGTAAGACCTCCTTGAGTAGCCTAGTTGGGATGGGGTCTAGGAGACACGTTGATGATTTAGATGAAGAAATCACTGCGGTCAATTCTTGAAGGGAAATTGGGGAGAAGCAATCTAGATAAATATTAGGTGTTACAGCTGTGTTTGAGGTTAGATAAGTACTATCTGAGGACAGGAGGTCATGAATTTTGCCTCTAATAGCTAGAATTTTGTCATTAAAGAAGCTCATAAAATCATTACTGCTAAGGGTTAAAGGAATACAAGGCTCAATAGAGCTTTGACTCTCAGTCAGCCTGGCTACAGTGCTGAAAAGAAACCTGGGGTTATTCTTGTTTTCTTCTATTAAAGCTGAGTAATAGTTTGCTCTGGCATTGCGGAGACCCCTCTTATAAGTTTTGAGACTGTCTTCCCAGATTACACGAGATTCTTCCAGTTTGGTTAATCGCCAATTCCTTTCAAACTTTCGCGATATTTGCTTTAATTTACGGGTTTCGGAGTTATACCAGGGAGCGAACTTTCTTTGTTTTGTTAACTTCTTTTTAAGAGGAGCTACAGAGTCGAGTGTTGAAGTATTCCAACTTGCATTTTATACATTCCAACTTGCATTCCAAACATTCCAACTTGCATTCTATACATTCCAATTTTCATTCCACACATTCCAACATTCATTCCACACATTCCAACATTCATTCCAAGTATTCCAACTTTCATTCCAGACGTTCCAACTTGCATTCTATGCATTCAAACTTTTATTCCAAACATTCCAACTTGCATTCCATACATTCCAACTTTCATTCTACACATTCCAACTTTCATTCCACACATTCCAACTTGCATTCCAAACATTCCAACTTGCATTCTATACATTCCAATTTTCATTCCACACATTCCAACATTCATTCCACACATTCCAACATTCATTCCAAGTATTCCAACTTTCATTCCAGACGTTCCAACTTGCATTCTATGCATTCAAACTTTTATTCCAAACATTCCAACTTGCATTCCATACATTCCAACTTTCATTCTACACATTCCAACTTTCATTCCACACATTCCAACTTGCATTCCAAACATTCCAACTTGCATTCTATACATTCCAATTTTCATTCCACACATTCCAACATTCATTCCACACATTCCAACATTCATTCCAAGTATTCCAACTTTCATTCCAGACGTTCCAACTTGCATTCTATGCATTCAAACTTTTATTCCAAACATTCCAACTTGCATTCCATACATTCCAACTTTCATTCTACACATTCCAACTTTCATTCCACACATTCCAACTTGCATTCCATACATTCCAATTTTCATTCCAAACATTCCAACTTTCATTCCACACATTCCAACATTCATTCCAAGTATTCCAACTTTCATTCCAAACATTCCAACTTGCATTCTATACATTCCAACTTGCATTCCACACATTCCAACATTCATTCTATGCATTCAAACTTTCATTCCACACACCTGAACACTCATTCCAAACATTCCAACTTCCATTCTATGCATTCAAACTTTCATTCCACACATTCCAACTTTCATTCTATGCATTCAAATTTCATTCCACACATTCCAACATTCATTCCAAGTATACCAACTTTCATTCCAAACATTCCAACTTGCATTCTATACATTCCAACTTGCATTCCACACATTCCAACATTCATTCTATGCATTCAAACTTTCATTCCACACACCTGAACACTCATTCCAAACATTCCAACTTCCATTCTATGCATTCCAACTTTCATTCTACACATTCCAACTTTGATTCCAAGTATTCCAACTTTCATTCCAAACATTCCAACTTTCATTCCACACATTCCAACATTCATTCCACACATTCCAAAATTCATTCTATGCATTCAAACTTTCATTCCACACACCCGAACACTCATTCCAAACATTCCAACTTCCATTCTATGCATTCCAACTTTCATTCTACACATTCCAACTTGCATTTTATACATTCCAACATTCATTCCAAGTATTCCAACTTGCATTCTATATATTCCAACTTCCATTCCAAACATTCCAACATTCATTCCAAGTATTCCAACACTCATTCCAAACATTCCAACTTTCATTCCAAACATTCCAACTTGCATTCCATTCATTCCAACTTTCATTCTATGCATTCAAACTTTCATTCCAAACATTCCAACTTTCATTCTACACATTCCAACTTTCATTCCACACATTCCAACATTCATTCCAAGTATTCCAACTTTCATTCCAAACATTCCAACTTTCCTTCTATGCATTCAAATTTTCATTCCACACATTCCAACATTCATTCCAAGTATTCCAACTTTCATTCCACACATTCCAACATTCATTCCAGACATTCCAACTTGCATTCCATTCATTCCAACTTTCATTCTATGCATTCACACTTTCATTCCACACATTCCAACATTCATTCTATACATTCCAACTTGCATTCCAAACATTCCAATTTTCAATCCACACATTCCAACATTCATTCCAGACATTCCAACTTGCATTCCATTCATTCCAACTTTCATTCTATGCATTCACACTTTCATTCCACACATTCCAACATTCATTCCAAGTATTCCAACACTCATTCCAAACATTCCAACTTGCATTCCACACATTCCAACATTCATTCTATGCATTCAAACTTTCATTCCACACATTCCAACATTCATTCCAAGTATTCCAACACTCATTCCAAACATTCCAACTTGCATTCCACACATTCCAACATTCATTCTATGCATTCAAACTTTCATTCCACACACCCGAACACTCATTCCAAACATTCCAACTTCCATTCTATGCATTCAAACTTTCATTCCACACATTCCAACTTTCATTCTATGCATTCAAATTTCATTCCACACATTCCAACATTCATTCCAAGTATACCAACTTTCATTCCAAACATTCCAACTTGCATTCTATACATTCCAACTTGCATTCCACACATTCCAACATTCATTCTATGCATTCAAACTTTCATTCCACACACCTGAACACTCATTCCAAACATTCCAACTTCCATTCTATGCATTCCAACTTTCATTCTACACATTCCAACTTTGATTCCAAGTATTCCAACTTTCATTCCAAACATTCCAACTTTCATTCCACACATTCCAACATTCATTCCACACATTCCAAAATTCATTCTATGCATTCAAACTTTCATTCCAAACATTCCAACTTTCATTCTACACATTCCAACATTCATTCCAAGTATTCCAACTTTCATTCCATACATTCCAATTTTCATTCCAGACATTCCAACTTTCATTCTATGCATTCAAACTTTCATTCCAAACATTCCAACTTTCATTCTACACATTCCAACATTCATTCCAAGTATTCCAACTTTCATTCTACACATTCCAACATTCATTCCAAGTATTCCAACTTGCATTTTATACATTCCAACTTGCATTCCAAACATTCCAACTTGCATTCTATACATTCCAATTTTCATTCCACACATTCCAACATTCATTCCACACATTCCAACATTCATTCCAAGTATTCCAACTTTCATTCCAAACATTCCAACTTGCATTACAAACATTTCAACTTACATTCTATGCATTCAAACTTTCATTCCAAACATTCCAACTTTCATTCTACACATTCCAACATTCATTCAAAGTATTCCAACTTTTATTCCAAACATTCCAACTTGCATTCTATGCATTCAAACTTTCATTCCACACATTCCAACATTCATTCCAAGTATTCCAACTTTCATTCCACACATTCCAACATTCATTCCAAGTATTCCAACTTTCATTCCAAACATTCCAACTTTCATTCTATACATTCCAACTTGCATTCCAAACATTCCAACTTGCATTCCATACATTCCAATTTTCATTCCAGACATTCCAACTTTCATTCTATGCATTCAAACTTTCATTCCAAACATTCCAACTTTCATTCTACACATTCCAACATTCATTCCAAGTATTCCAACTTGCATTCCATACATTCCAATTTTCATTCCAGACGTTCCAACTTGCATTCTATGCATTCAAACTTTTATTCCAAACATTCCAACTGTTTATGGGATTATGGAGGGCTTGAAAAACAAAAAGGCAAGGAGAGTGACACACCTCTCTTCCTTCTTTACCTCTCTTCTCTCTTCTTCCTTCTTTACCTCTCTTCTTTACCTCATTCCAAACATTCCAACTTCCATTCTATGCATTCCAACTTTCATTCTACACATTCCAACATTCATTCCAAGTATTCCAACTTTCATTCCAAACATTCCAACTTGCATTGCATACATTCCAATTTTCATTCCAGACATTCCAACTTTCATTCTATGCATTCAAACTTTCATTCCAAACATTCCAACTTTCATTCTACACATTCCAACATTCATTCCAAGTACTCCAACTTTCATTCCAAACATTCCAACTTGCATTCTATACATTCCAATTTTCATTCCACACATTCCAACATTCATTCCAAGTATTCCATCTTGCATTTTATACATTCCAACTTGCATTCCAAACATTCCAACTTGCATTCTATACATTCCAATTTTCATTCCACACATTCCAACATTCATTCAACACATTCCAACATTCATTCCAAGTATTCCAACTTTCATTCCAAACATTCCAACTTGCATTCCATACATTCCAACTTTCATTCTATGCATTCAAACTTTCATTCCACACATTCCAACATTCATTCCAAGTATTCCAACTTTCATTCCAAACATTCCAACTTGCATTCTATACATTCCAACTTGCATTCCATTCATTCCAACTTTCATTCTATGCATTCAAACTTTCATTCCAAACATTCCAACTTTCATTCTACCCATTCCAACTTTCATTCCACACATTCCAACATTCATTCCAAACATTCCAACTTGCATTCCATACATTCCAATTTTCATTCCAGACATTCCAACTTTCATTCTATGCATTCAAACTTTCATTCCAAACATTCCAACTTTCATTCTACACATTCCAACATTCATTCCAAGTATTCCAACTTTCATTCCATACATTCCAATTTTCATTCCAGACATTCCAACTTTCATTCTATGCATTCAAACTTTCATTCCAAACATTCCAACTTTCATTCTACACATTCCAACATTCATTCCAAGTATTCCAACTTTCATTCCAAACATTCCAACTTGCATTCCATACATTCCAACTTTCATTCTATGCATTCAAACTTTCATTCCAAACATTCCAACTTTCATTCTACACATTCCAACATTCATTCCAAGTATTCCAACTTTCATTCCATACATTCCAATTTTCATTCCAGACATTCCAACTTTCATTCTATGCATTCAAACTTTCATTCCAAACATTCCAACTTTCATTCTACACATTCCAACATTCATTCCAAGTATTCCAACTTTCATTCTACACATTCCAACATTCATTCCAAGTCAATCAATTCAATTTTATTTATAAAGCCCAATATCACAAATACAATTTGCCTCACAGGGCTTTACAGCATACGACATCCCTCTGTCCTTTAGACCCTCACAGCGGATAAGGAAAAACTCCCCAAAAAAACCCCTTTACCGGGGGAAAAAAATGGTAGAAACCTCAGGAAGAGCAACTGAGGAGGGATCCCTCTTCCAGGACGGACAGACGTGCAGTAGATGTCGTACAGAACAGATCAGCATAACAAATTAACAGTAATCTGTATGACACAATACAGTAATCTGTATGACATCCTCGGTAATGACAGTAGCTTACAACAACATTCATGAAAGTAATAATACTGTCGTTATAGTTCTGGCTACTGTGGTACAATATGTTGAAAGTATATATTAGTATCAGGCAGTATACGTGTATGATAATATCATATGTCTATGATAGCAGTAGAAGTATGACTAATGATTAATGATGGCAGCAGCAGCAGCAGCAGCAGCAGCAGGAGGCATCTGGCAGGACCACGGCAGCAGCACAACCACACACGTCACACTATCCAGGCACCGCTGCAATACGAGTTAACCTGAGAGACAGTGGAGCACAAAGGCTCCGGAGAAGAAGCCGAGTTAGTGACATCCAGAATGGCCGAGTAAACAAGATACAGTGAGAGAGAGAGAGAGAGAGAGAGAGAGAGAGAGAGAGAGAGAGAGTGAGAGTGAGTGAGAGAAGGTGCCCGGTGCATTATAGGTGGTCCTCCGGTAGAATAGGCCTGAGTCAGCCTAACTAGGGGCTGGTACAAGGCAAGCCTGAGCCAGCCCTAACTATAAGCTTTATCAAAGAGGAAAGTCTTAAGTCTAGCCTTAAATGTGGAGACGGTGTCTGCCTCCCGGACTGTAGCAGGAAGATGATTCCACAGGAGAGGAGCCTGATAGCTGAAGGCTCTGGCTCCTGATCTACTTTTGGAGACTTTAGGGACCACGAGTAACCCTGCGTTCTCAGAGCGCAGAGTTCTGGTGGGATAATATGGCACTATGAGCTCTCTAAGATATGATGGAGCTTGACCATTTAGAGCTTTATAAGTTAACAGTAGGATTTTAAATTCAATTCTGGATTTTACAGGGAGCCAGTGCAGAGAAGCTAAAACAGGAGAAATATGATCTCGTTTCTTAGTTCCTGTTAGTACACGTGCTGCTGCATTCTGAATTAGCTGGAGAGTTTTTAATGATTTACTAGAGCTACCTGATAATAGAGCGTTACAGTAATCCAGCCTCGAGGTAACAAATGCGTGGATCAATTTTTCTGCATCTTTTTGGGTCAAGATAGGCCTGATTTTTGCAATATTACGCAGATGAAAAAATGCAGTCCGTGAGGTTTGTTTTAAATGAGAATTAAAAGACAAATCTTGATCAAATGTTACTCCGAGGTTTCTTACGGTAGTGGTAGAGGCCAGAGCAATGCCATCGAGAGAAACTATGTCATCAGATAAAGAGTCTCTGAGTTGTTTGGGGCCAAGAACAATTACTTCAGTTTTATCTGAATTTAACATCAGGAAATTGGTGCTCATCCAGGTTTTTATGTCTTTAAGACAATTATGAAGTTTAGTTAATTGATCACTTTCTTCTGGCTTCATAGATAAATACAACTGTGTATCATCCGCATAACAATGGAAATTTATAGAGTGATTTCTAATGATGTTGCCTAAAGGAAGCATATATAGAATAAATAGGATTGGTCCAAGCACAGAACCTTGCGGAACTCCAAAACAAACTTTAGTACGTACGGATGATTCATTATGAACGTCAACAAATTGAAAACGGTCAGATAAATAAGATTTAAACCAGCTTAGTGCAGAACCTTTTAGGCCAATTAAGTGTTCCAGTCTCTGTAACAGAATTTGATGGTCAATTGTGTCAAACGCTGCACTAAGATCTAATAAAACAAGTACAGAGACGAGTCCTTTGTCTGAAGCAATCAGAAGGTCATTTGTAATTTTAACTAGAGCTGTCTCAGTGCTATGATGCACTCTAAATCCTGACTGTAATTCCTCAAATAAATTATTATCATGGAGAAAATCACACAGCTGGTCTGCGACTACTTTCTCAAGGATCTTTGACATAAAGGTAAGATTAGATATTGGTCTATAGTTGGCTAACACCTCTGGATCCAGGGTGGGCTTTTTTAGTAGAGGTTTAATTACAGCTACCTTAAAAGACTGTGGTACATAGCCTGTTAATAAGGATATATTGATCATATCTAATATATGGGTGTTAACTAAAGGTAAGACCTCCTTGAGTAGCCTAGTTGGGATGGGGTCTAGGAGACACGTTGATGATTTAGATGAAGAAATCACTGCGGTCAATTCTTGAAGGGAAATTGGGGAGAAGCAATCTAGATAAATATTAGGTGTTACAGCTGTGTTTGAGGTTAGATAAGTACTATCTGAGGACAGGAGGTCATGAATTTTGCCTCTAATAGCTAGAATTTTGTCATTAAAGAAGCTCATAAAATCATTACTGCTAAGGGTTAAAGGAATACAAGGCTCAATAGAGCTTTGACTCTCAGTCAGCCTGGCTACAGTGCTGAAAAGAAACCTGGGGTTATTCTTGTTTTCTTCTATTAAAGCTGAGTAATAGTTTGCTCTGGCATTGCGGAGACCCCTCTTATAAGTTTTGAGACTGTCTTCCCAGATTACACGAGATTCTTCCAGTTTGGTTAATCGCCAATTCCTTTCAAACTTTCGCGATATTTGCTTTAATTTACGGGTTTCGGAGTTATACCAGGGAGCGAACTTTCTTTGTTTTGTTAACTTCTTTTTAAGAGGAGCTACAGAGTCGAGTGTTGAAGTATTCCAACTTGCATTTTATACATTCCAACTTGCATTCCAAACATTCCAACTTGCATTCTATACATTCCAATTTTCATTCCACACATTCCAACATTCATTCCACACATTCCAACATTCATTCCAAGTATTCCAACTTTCATTCCAGACGTTCCAACTTGCATTCTATGCATTCAAACTTTTATTCCAAACATTCCAACTTGCATTCCATACATTCCAACTTTCATTCTACACATTCCAACTTTCATTCCACACATTCCAACTTGCATTCCATACATTCCAATTTTCATTCCAAACATTCCAACTTTCATTCCACACATTCCAACATTCATTCCAAGTATTCCAACTTTCATTCCAAACATTCCAACTTGCATTCTATACATTCCAACTTGCATTCCACACATTCCAACATTCATTCTATGCATTCAAACTTTCATTCCACACACCTGAACACTCATTCCAAACATTCCAACTTCCATTCTATGCATTCAAACTTTCATTCCACACATTCCAACTTTCATTCTATGCATTCAAATTTCATTCCACACATTCCAACATTCATTCCAAGTATACCAACTTTCATTCCAAACATTCCAACTTGCATTCTATACATTCCAACTTGCATTCCACACATTCCAACATTCATTCTATGCATTCAAACTTTCATTCCACACACCTGAACACTCATTCCAAACATTCCAACTTCCATTCTATGCATTCCAACTTTCATTCTACACATTCCAACTTTGATTCCAAGTATTCCAACTTTCATTCCAAACATTCCAACTTTCATTCCACACATTCCAACATTCATTCCACACATTCCAAAATTCATTCTATGCATTCAAACTTTCATTCCACACACCCGAACACTCATTCCAAACATTCCAACTTCCATTCTATGCATTCCAACTTTCATTCTACACATTCCAACTTGCATTTTATACATTCCAACATTCATTCCAAGTATTCCAACTTGCATTCTATATATTCCAACTTCCATTCCAAACATTCCAACATTCATTCCAAGTATTCCAACACTCATTCCAAACATTCCAACTTTCATTCCAAACATTCCAACTTGCATTCCATTCATTCCAACTTTCATTCTATGCATTCAAACTTTCATTCCAAACATTCCAACTTTCATTCTACACATTCCAACTTTCATTCCACACATTCCAACATTCATTCCAAGTATTCCAACTTTCATTCCAAACATTCCAACTTTCCTTCTATGCATTCAAATTTTCATTCCACACATTCCAACATTCATTCCAAGTATTCCAACTTTCATTCCACACATTCCAACATTCATTCCAGACATTCCAACTTGCATTCCATTCATTCCAACTTTCATTCTATGCATTCACACTTTCATTCCACACATTCCAACATTCATTCTATACATTCCAACTTGCATTCCAAACATTCCAATTTTCAATCCACACATTCCAACATTCATTCCAGACATTCCAACTTGCATTCCATTCATTCCAACTTTCATTCTATGCATTCACACTTTCATTCCACACATTCCAACATTCATTCCAAGTATTCCAACACTCATTCCAAACATTCCAACTTGCATTCTATGCATTCACACTTTCATTCCACACATTCCAACATTCATTCCAAGTATACCAACTTTCATTCCAAACATTCCAACTTGCATTCTATACATTCCAACTTGCATTCCACACATTCCAACATTCATTCTATGCATTCAAACTTTCATTCCACACACCTGAACACTCATTCCAAACATTCCAACTTCCATTCTATGCATTCCAACTTTCATTCTACACATTCCAACTTTGATTCCAAGTATTCCAACTTTCATTCCAAACATTCCAACTTTCATTCCACACATTCCAACATTCATTCCACACATTCCAAAATTCATTCTATGCATTCAAACTTTCATTCCAAACATTCCAACTTTCATTCTACACATTCCAACATTCATTCCAAGTATTCCAACTTTCATTCCATACATTCCAATTTTCATTCCAGACATTCCAACTTTCATTCTATGCATTCAAACTTTCATTCCAAACATTCCAACTTTCATTCTACACATTCCAACATTCATTCCAAGTATTCCAACTTTCATTCTACACATTCCAACATTCATTCCAAGTATTCCAACTTGCATTTTATACATTCCAACTTGCATTCCAAACATTCCAACTTGCATTCTATACATTCCAATTTTCATTCCACACATTCCAACATTCATTCCACACATTCCAACATTCATTCCAAGTATTCCAACTTTCATTCCAAACATTCCAACTTGCATTACAAACATTTCAACTTACATTCTATGCATTCAAACTTTCATTCCAAACATTCCAACTTTCATTCTACACATTCCAACATTCATTCAAAGTATTCCAACTTTTATTCCAAACATTCCAACTTGCATTCCATACATTCCAATTTTCATTCCAGACGTTCCAACTTTCATTCTATGCATTCAAACTTTTATTCCAAACATTCCAACTTGCATTCCATACATTCCAACTTTCATTCTATGCATTCAAACTTTCATTCCACACATTCCAACATTCATTCCAAGTATTCCAACTTTCATTCCACACATTCCAACATTCATTCCAAGTATTCCAACTTTCATTCCAAACATTCCAACTTTCATTCTATACATTCCAACTTGCATTCCAAACATTCCAACTTTCATTCCACACATTCCAACATTCATTCCAAACATTCCAACTTGCATTCCATACATTCCAATTTTCATTCCAGACATTCCAACTTTCATTCTATGCATTCAAACTTTCATTCCAAACATTCCAACTTTCATTCTACACATTCCAACATTCATTCCAAGTATTCCAACTTTTATTCCAAACATTCCAACTTGCATTCCATACATTCCAATTTTCATTCCAGACGTTCCAACTTGCATTCTATGCATTCAAACTTTTATTCCAAACATTCCAACTGTTTATGGGATTATGGAGGGCTTGAAAAACAAAAAGGCAAGGAGAGTGACACACCTCTCTTCCTTCTTTACCTCTCTTCTCTCTTCTTCCTTCTTTACCTCTCTTCTTTACCTCATTCCAAACATTCCAACTTCCATTCTATGCATTCCAACTTTCATTCTACACATTCCAACATTCATTCCAAGTATTCCAACTTTCATTCCAAACATTCCAACTTGCATTGCATACATTCCAATTTTCATTCCAGACATTCCAACTTTCATTCTATGCATTCAAACTTTCATTCCAAACATTCCAACTTTCATTCTACACATTCCAACATTCATTCCAAGTACTCCAACTTTCATTCCAAACATTCCAACTTGCATTCTATACATTCCAATTTTCATTCCACACATTCCAACATTCATTCCAAGTATTCCATCTTGCATTTTATACATTCCAACTTGCATTCCAAACATTCCAACTTGCATTCTATACATTCCAATTTTCATTCCACACATTCCAACATTCATTCAACACATTCCAACATTCATTCCAAGTATTCCAACTTTCATTCCAAACATTCCAACTTGCATTCCATACATTCCAACTTTCATTCTATGCATTCAAACTTTCATTCCACACATTCCAACATTCATTCCAAGTATTCCAACTTTCATTCCAAACATTCCAACTTGCATTCTATACATTCCAACTTGCATTCCATTCATTCCAACTTTCATTCTATGCATTCAAACTTTCATTCCAAACATTCCAACTTTCATTCTACCCATTCCAACTTTCATTCCACACATTCCAACATTCATTCCAAACATTCCAACTTGCATTCCATACATTCCAATTTTCATTCCAGACATTCCAACTTTCATTCTATGCATTCAAACTTTCATTCCAAACATTCCAACTTTCATTCTACACATTCCAACATTCATTCCAAGTATTCCAACTTTCATTCCATACATTCCAATTTTCATTCCAGACATTCCAACTTTCATTCTATGCATTCAAACTTTCATTCCAAACATTCCAACTTTCATTCTACACATTCCAACATTCATTCCAAGTATTCCAACTTTCATTCTACACATTCCAACATTCATTCCAAGTCAATCAATTCAATTTTATTTATAAAGCCCAATATCACAAATACAATTTGCCTCACAGGGCTTTACAGCATACGACATCCCTCTGTCCTTTAGACCCTCACAGCGGATAAGGAAAAACTCCCCAAAAAAACCCCTTTACCGGGGGAAAAAAATGGTAGAAACCTCAGGAAGAGCAACTGAGGAGGGATCCCTCTTCCAGGACGGACAGACGTGCAGTAGATGTCGTACAGAACAGATCAGCATAACAAATTAACAGTAATCTGTATGACACAATACAGTAATCTGTATGACATCCTCGGTAATGACAGTAGCTTACAACAACATTCATGAAAGTAATAATACTGTCGTTATAGTTCTGGCTACTGTGGTACAATATGTTGAAAGTATATATTAGTATCAGGCAGTATACGTGTATGATAATATCATATGTCTATGATAGCAGTAGAAGTATGACTAATGATTAATGATGGCAGCAGCAGCAGCAGCAGCAGCAGCAGGAGGCATCTGGCAGGACCACGGCAGCAGCACAACCACACACGTCACACTATCCAGGCACCGCTGCAATACGAGTTAACCTGAGAGACAGTGGAGCACAAAGGCTCCGGAGAAGAAGCCGAGTTAGTGACATCCAGAATGGCCGAGTAAACAAGATACAGTGAGAGAGAGAGAGAGAGAGAGAGAGAGAGAGAGAGAGAGAGAGAGAGAGAGTGAGAGTGAGTGAGAGAAGGTGCCCGGTGCATTATAGGTGGTCCTCCGGTAGAATAGGCCTGAGTCAGCCTAACTAGGGGCTGGTACAAGGCAAGCCTGAGCCAGCCCTAACTATAAGCTTTATCAAAGAGGAAAGTCTTAAGTCTAGCCTTAAATGTGGAGACGGTGTCTGCCTCCCGGACTGTAGCAGGAAGATGATTCCACAGGAGAGGAGCCTGATAGCTGAAGGCTCTGGCTCCTGATCTACTTTTGGAGACTTTAGGGACCACGAGTAACCCTGCGTTCTCAGAGCGCAGAGTTCTGGTGGGATAATATGGCACTATGAGCTCTCTAAGATATGATGGAGCTTGACCATTTAGAGCTTTATAAGTTAACAGTAGGATTTTAAATTCAATTCTGGATTTTACAGGGAGCCAGTGCAGAGAAGCTAAAACAGGAGAAATATGATCTCGTTTCTTAGTTCCTGTTAGTACACGTGCTGCTGCATTCTGAATTAGCTGGAGAGTTTTTAATGATTTACTAGAGCTACCTGATAATAGAGCGTTACAGTAATCCAGCCTCGAGGTAACAAATGCGTGGATCAATTTTTCTGCATCTTTTTGGGTCAAGATAGGCCTGATTTTTGCAATATTACGCAGATGAAAAAATGCAGTCCGTGAGGTTTGTTTTAAATGAGAATTAAAAGACAAATCTTGATCAAATGTTACTCCGAGGTTTCTTACGGTAGTGGTAGAGGCCAGAGCAATGCCATCGAGAGAAACTATGTCATCAGATAAAGAGTCTCTGAGTTGTTTGGGGCCAAGAACAATTACTTCAGTTTTATCTGAATTTAACATCAGGAAATTGGTGCTCATCCAGGTTTTTATGTCTTTAAGACAATTATGAAGTTTAGTTAATTGATCACTTTCTTCTGGCTTCATAGATAAATACAACTGTGTATCATCCGCATAACAATGGAAATTTATAGAGTGATTTCTAATGATGTTGCCTAAAGGAAGCATATATAGAATAAATAGGATTGGTCCAAGCACAGAACCTTGCGGAACTCCAAAACAAACTTTAGTACGTACGGATGATTCATTATGAACGTCAACAAATTGAAAACGGTCAGATAAATAAGATTTAAACCAGCTTAGTGCAGAACCTTTTAGGCCAATTAAGTGTTCCAGTCTCTGTAACAGAATTTGATGGTCAATTGTGTCAAACGCTGCACTAAGATCTAATAAAACAAGTACAGAGACGAGTCCTTTGTCTGAAGCAATCAGAAGGTCATTTGTAATTTTAACTAGAGCTGTCTCAGTGCTATGATGCACTCTAAATCCTGACTGTAATTCCTCAAATAAATTATTATCATGGAGAAAATCACACAGCTGGTCTGCGACTACTTTCTCAAGGATCTTTGACATAAAGGTAAGATTAGATATTGGTCTATAGTTGGCTAACACCTCTGGATCCAGGGTGGGCTTTTTTAGTAGAGGTTTAATTACAGCTACCTTAAAAGACTGTGGTACATAGCCTGTTAATAAGGATATATTGATCATATCTAATATATGGGTGTTAACTAAAGGTAAGACCTCCTTGAGTAGCCTAGTTGGGATGGGGTCTAGGAGACACGTTGATGATTTAGATGAAGAAATCACTGCGGTCAATTCTTGAAGGGAAATTGGGGAGAAGCAATCTAGATAAATATTAGGTGTTACAGCTGTGTTTGAGGTTAGATAAGTACTATCTGAGGACAGGAGGTCATGAATTTTGCCTCTAATAGCTAGAATTTTGTCATTAAAGAAGCTCATAAAATCATTACTGCTAAGGGTTAAAGGAATACAAGGCTCAATAGAGCTTTGACTCTCAGTCAGCCTGGCTACAGTGCTGAAAAGAAACCTGGGGTTATTCTTGTTTTCTTCTATTAAAGCTGAGTAATAGTTTGCTCTGGCATTGCGGAGACCCCTCTTATAAGTTTTGAGACTGTCTGCCCAGATTACACGAGATTCTTCCAGTTTGGTTAATCGCCAATTCCTTTCAAACTTTCGCGATATTTGCTTTAATTTACGGGTTTCGGAGTTATACCAGGGAGCGAACTTTCTTTGTTTTGTTAACTTCTTTTTAAGAGGAGCTACAGAGTCGAGTGTTGAAGTATTCCAACTTGCATTTTATACATTCCAACTTGCATTCCAAACATTCCAACTTGCATTCTATACATTCCAATTTTCATTCCACACATTCCAACATTCATTCCACACATTCCAACATTCATTCCAAGTATTCCAACTTTCATTCCAGACGTTCCAACTTGCATTCTATGCATTCAAACTTTTATTCCAAACATTCCAACTTGCATTCCATACATTCCAACTTTCATTCTACACATTCCAACTTTCATTCCACACATTCCAACTTGCATTCCATACATTCCAATTTTCATTCCAAACATTCCAACTTTCATTCCACACATTCCAACATTCATTCCAAGTATTCCAACTTTCATTCCAAACATTCCAACTTGCATTCTATACATTCCAACTTGCATTCCACACATTCCAACATTCATTCTATGCATTCAAACTTTCATTCCACACACCTGAACACTCATTCCAAACATTCCAACTTCCATTCTATGCATTCAAACTTTCATTCCACACATTCCAACTTTCATTCTATGCATTCAAATTTCATTCCACACATTCCAACATTCATTCCAAGTATACCAACTTTCATTCCAAACATTCCAACTTGCATTCTATACATTCCAACTTGCATTCTACACATTCCAACATTCATTCTATGCATTCAAACTTTCATTCCACACACCTGAACACTCATTCCAAACATTCCAACTTCCATTCTATGCATTCCAACTTTCATTCTACACATTCCAACTTTGATTCCAAGTATTCCAACTTTCATTCCAAACATTCCAACTTTCATTCCACACATTCCAACATTCATTCCACACATTCCAAAATTCATTCTATGCATTCAAACTTTCATTCCACACACCCGAACACTCATTCCAAACATTCCAACTTCCATTCTATGCATTCCAACTTTCATTCTACACATTCCAACTTGCATTTTATACATTCCAACATTCATTCCAAGTATTCCAACTTGCATTCTATATATTCCAACTTCCATTCCAAAAATTCCAACATTCATTCCAAGTATTCCAACACTCATTCCAAACATTCCAACTTTCATTCCAAACATTCCAACTTGCATTCCATTCATTCCAACTTTCATTCTATGCATTCAAACTTTCATTCCAAACATTCCAACTTTCATTCTACACATTCCAACTTTCATTCCACACATTCCAACATTCATTCCAAGTATTCCAACTTTCATTCCAAACATTCCAACTTTCCTTCTATGCATTCAAATTTTCATTCCACACATTCCAACATTCATTCCAAGTATTCCAACTTTCATTCTACACATTCCAACTTTCATTCCACACATTCCAACATTCATTCCAAGTATTCCAACTTTCATTCAAAACATTCCAACTTTCATTCTATGCATTCAAATTTCATTCCACACATTCCAACATTCATTCCAAGTATACCAACTTTCATTCCAAACATTCCAACTTGCATTCTATACATTCCAACTTGCATTCCACACATTCCAACATTCATTCTATGCATTCAAACTTTCATTCCACACACCCGAACACTCATTCCAAACATTCCAACTTCCATTCTATGCATTCCAACTTTCATTCTACACATTCCAACTTTGATTCCAAGTATTCCAACTTTCATTCCAAACATTCCAACTTTCATTCTACACATTCCAACTTGCATTTTATACATTCCAACATTCATTCCAAGTATTCCAACTTGCATTCTATATATTCCAACTTCCATTCCAAACATTCCAACATTCATTCCAAGTATTCCAACACTCATTCCAAACATTCCAACTTCCATTCTATGCATTCCAACTTTCATTCTACACATTCCAACATTCATTCCAAGTATTCCAACTTTCATTCCAAACATTCCAACTTGCATTGCATACATTCCAATTTTCATTCCAGACATTCCAACTTTCATTCTATGCATTCAAACTTTCATTCCAAACATTCCAACTTTCATTCTACACATTCCAACATTCATTCCAAGTATTCCATCTTGCATTTTATACATTCCAACTTGCATTCCAAACATTCCAACTTGCATTCTATACATTCCAATTTTCATTCCACACATTCCAACATTCATTCCACACATTCCAACATTCATTCCAAGTATTCCAACTTTCATTCCAAACATTCCAACTTGCATTCCATACATTCCAACTTTCATTCTATGCATTCAAACTTTCATTCCACACATTCCAACATTCATTCCAAGTATTCCAACTTTCATTCCAAACATTCCAACTTGCATTCTATACATTCCAACTTGCATTCCATTCATTCCAACTTTCATTCTATGCATTCAAACTTTCATTCCAAACATTCCAACTTTCATTCTACCCATTCCAACTTTCATTCCACACATTCCAACATTCATTCCAAACATTCCAACTTTCATTCCATACATTCCAATTTTCATTCCAGACATTCCAACTTTCATTCTATGCATTCAAACTTTCATTCCAAACATTCCAACTTTCATTCTACACATTCCAACATTCATTCCAAGTATTCCAACTTTCATTCCATACATTCCAATTTTCATTCCAGACATTCCAACTTTCATTCTATGCATTCAAACTTTCATTCCAAACATTCCAACTTTCATTCTACACATTCCAACATTCATTCCAAGTATTCCAACTTTCATTCCAAACATTCCAACTTGCATTCTATACATTCCAATTTTCATTCCACACATTCCAACATTCATTCCAAGTATTCCATCTTGCATTTTATACATTCCAACTTGCATTCCAAACATTCCAACTTGCATTACAAACATTTCAACTTTCATTCTATGCATTCAAACTTTCATTCCAAACATTCCAACTTTCATTCTACACATTCCAACATTCATTCCAAGTATTCCAACTTTCATTCCAAACATTCCAACTTTCATTCTATACATTCCAACTTGCATTCCAAACATTCCAACTTTCATTCCACACATTCCAACATTCATTCCAGACATTCCAACTTGCATTCCATTCATTCCAATTTTCATTCTATGCATTCACACTTTCATTCCACACATTCCAACATTCATTCCAAGTATTCCAACACTCATTCCAAACATTCCAACTTGCATTCCACACATTCCAACATTCATTCTATGCATTCAAACTTTCAATCCACACACCCGAACACTCATTCCAAACATTCCAACTTCCATTCCACACATTCCAACATTCATTCCAAGTATACCAACTTTCATTCCAAACATTCCAACTTGCATTCCAAACATTCCAACTTTCATTCCAAACATTCCAACTTGCATTCCAAACATTCCAACTTTCATTCCACACATTCCAACATTCATTCTATGCATTCAAACTTTCATTCCACACACCTGAACACTCATTCCAAACATTCCAACTTCCATTCTATGCATTCCAACTTTCATTCTACACATTCCAACTTTGATTCCAAGTATTCCAACTTTCATTCCAAACATTCCAACTTTCATTCCACACATTCCAACATTCATTCCACACATTCCAAAATTCATTCTATGCATTCAAACTTTCATTCCACACACCCGAACACTCATTCCAAACATTCCAACTTCCATTCTATGCATTCCAACTTTCATTCTACACATTCCAACTTGCATTTTATACATTCCAACATTCATTCCAAGTATTCCAACTTGCATTCTATATATTCCAACTTCCATTCCAAACATTCCAACATTCATTCCAAGTATTCCAACACTCATTCCAAACATTCCAACTTTCATTCCAAACATTCCAACTTGCATTCCATTCATTCCAACTTTCATTCTATGCATTCAAACTTTCATTCCAAACATTCCAACGTTCATTCTACACATTCCAACTTTCATTCCACACATTCCAACATTCATTCCAAGTATTCCAACTTTCATTCCAAACATTCCAACTTTCCTTCTATGCATTCAAATTTTCATTCCACACATTCCAACATTCATTCCAAGTATTCCAACTTTCATTCCACACATTCCAACATTCATTCCAGACATTCCAACTTGCATTCCATTCATTCCAACTTTCATTCTATGCATTCACACTTTCATTCCACACATTCCAACATTCATTCTATACATTCCAACTTGCATTCCAAACATTCCAACTTTCATTCCACACATTCCAACATTCATTCCAGACATTCCAACTTGCATTCCATTCATTCCAACTTTCATTCTATGCATTCACACTTTCATTCCACACATTCCAACATTCATTCCAAGTATTCCAACACTCATTCCAAACATTCCAACTTGCATTCCACACATTCCAACATTCATTCTATGCATTCAAACTTTCATTCCACACACCCGAACACCCATTCCAAACATTCCAACTTCCATTCTATGCATTCCAACTTTCATTCTACACATTCCAACTTTGATTCCAAGTATTCCAACTTTCATTCCAAACATTCCAACTTTCATTCTACACATTCCAACTTGCATTTTATATATTCCAACATTCATTCCAAGTATTCCAACTTGCATTCTATATATTCCAACTTCCATTCCAAACATTCCAACATTCATTCCAAACATTCCAACTTCCATTCTATGCATTCCAACTTTCATTCTACACATTCCAACATTCATTCCAAGTATTCCAACTTTCATTCCAAACATTCCAACTTTCCTTCTATGCATTCACACTTTCATTCCACACATTCCAACATTCATTCTATACATTCCAACTTGCATTCCAAACATTCCAACTTTCATTCCACACATTCCAACATTCATTCCAGACATTCCAACTTGCATTCCATTCATTCCAACTTTCATTCTATGCATTCACACTTTCATTCCACACATTCCAACATTCATTCCAAGTATTCCAACACTCATTCCAAACATTCCAACTTCCATTCCACACATTCCAACATTCATTCCACACATTCCAAAATTCATTCCAGACATTCCAACTTGCATTCCATTCATTCCAACTTTCATTCTATGCATTCACACTTTCATTCCACACATTCCAACATTCATTCCAAGTATTCCAACACTCATTCCAAACATTCCAACTTTCATTCTACACATTCCAACTGTCATTCCACACATTCCAACTTGCATTCCATACATTCCAATTTTCATTCCAAACATTCCAACTTTCATTCCACACATTCCAACATTCATTCCACACATTCCAACATTCATTCCAAGTATTCCAACTTTCATTCCAAACATTCCAACTTGTATTCCATACATTCCAACTTGCATTCCATACATTCCAACTTTCATTCTATGCATTCAAACTTTCATTCCACACATTCCAACATTCATTCCAAGTATTCCAACTTTCATTCAAAACATTCCAACTTTCATTCTATGCATTCAAATTTCATTCCACACATTCAAACATTCATTCCAAGTATACCAACTTTCATTCCAAACATTCCAACTTGCATTCTATACATTCCAACTTGCATTCCACACATTCCAACATTCATTCTATGCATTCAAACTTTCATTCCACACACCCGAACACTCATTCCATACATTCCAACTTCCATTCTATGCATTCCAACTTTCATTCTACACATTCCAACTTTGATTCCAAGTATTCCAACTTTCATTCCAAACATTCCAACTTTCATTCTACACATTCCAACTTGCATTTTATACATTCCAACATTCATTCCAAGTATTCCAACTTGCATTCTATATATTCCAACTTCCATTCCAAACATTCCAACATTCATTCCAAGTATTCCAACACTCATTCCAAACATTCCAACTTCCATTCTATGCATTCAAACTTTCATTCCAAACATTCCAACTTGCATTGCATACATTCCAATTTTCATTCCAGACATTCCAACTTTCATTCTATGCATTCAAACTTTCATTCCAAACATTCCAACTTTCATTCTACACATTCCAACATTCATTCCAAGTACTCCAACTTTCATTCCAAACATTCCAACTTGCATTCTATACATTCCAATTTTCATTCCACACATTCCAACATTCATTCCAAGTATTCCATCTTGCATTTTATACATTCCAACTTGCATTCCAAACATTCCAACTTGCATTCTATACATTCCAATTTTCATTCCACACATTCCAACATTCATTCCACACATTCCAACATTCATTCCAAGTATTCCAACTTTCATTCCAAACATTCCAACTTGCATTCCATACATTCCAACTTTCATTCTATGCATTCAAACTTTCATTCCACACATTCCAACATTCATTCCAAGTATTCCAACTTTCATTCCAAACATTCCAACTTGCATTCTATACATTCCAACTTGCATTCCATTCATTCCAACTTTCATTCTATGCATTCAAACTTTCATTCCAAACATTCCAACTTTCATTCTACCCATTCCAACTTTCATTCCACACATTCCAACATTCATTCCAAACATTCCAACTTGCATTCCATACATTCCAATTTTCATTCCAGACATTCCGACTTTCATTCTATGCATTCAAACTTTCATTCCAAACATTCCAACTTTCATTCTACACATTCCAACATTCATTCCAAGTATTCCAACTTTCATTCCATACATTCCAATTTTCATTCCAGACATTCCAACTTTCATTCTATGCATTCAAACTTTCATTCCAAACATTCCAACTTTCATTCTACACATTCCAACATTCATTCCAAGTATTCCAACTTTCATTCTACACATTCCAACATTCATTCCAAGTATTCCAACTTTTATTCCAAACATTCCAACTTGCATTCCACACATTCAAACATTCATTCCAAGTATTCCAACTTTCATTCCAAGTATTCCAACACTCATTCCAAACATTCCAACTTTCATTCCAAACATTCCAACTTGCATTCCATTCATTCCAACTTTCATTCTATGCATTCAAACTTTCATTCCAAACATTCCAACGTTCATTCTACACATTCCAACTTTCATTCCACACATTCCAACATTCATTCCAAGTATTCCAACTTTCATTCCAAACATTCCAACTTTCCTTCTATGCATTCAAATTTTCATTCCACACATTCCAACATTCATTCCAAGTATTCCAACTTTCATTCCACACATTCCAACATTCATTCCAGACATTCCAACTTGCATTCCATTCATTCCAACTTTCATTCTATGCATTCACACTTTCATTCCACACATTCCAACATTCATTCTATACATTCCAACTTGCATTCCAAACATTCCAACTTTCATTCCACACATTCCAACATTCATTCCAGACATTCCAACTTGCATTCCATTCATTCCAACTTTCATTCTATGCATTCACACTTTCATTCCACACATTCCAACATTCATTCCAAGTATTCCAACACTCATTCCAAACATTCCAACTTGCATTCCACACATTCCAACATTCATTCTATGCATTCAAACTTTCATTCCACACACCCGAACACTCATTCCAAACATTCCAACTTCCATTCTATGCATTCCAACTTTCATTCTACACATTCCAACTTTGATTCCAAGTATTCCAACTTTCATTCCAAACATTCCAACTTTCATTCTACACATTCCAACTTGCATTTTATATATTCCAACATTCATTCGAAGTATTCCAACTTGCATTCTATATATTCCAACTTCCATTCCAAACATTCCAACATTCATTCCAAACATTCCAACTTCCATTCTATGCATTCCAACTTTCATTCTACACATTCCAACATTCATTCCAAGTATTCCAACTTTCATTCCAAACATTCCAACTTTCCTTCTATGCATTCACACTTTCATTCCACACATTCCAACATTCATTCTATACATTCCAACTTGCATTCCAAACATTCCAACTTTCATTCCACACATTCCAACATTCATTCCAGACATTCCAACTTGCATTCCATTCATTCCAACTTTCATTCTATGCATTCACACTTTCATTCCACACATTCCAACATTCATTCCAAGTATTCCAACACTCATTCCAAACATTCCAACTTCCATTCCACACATTCCAACATTCATTCCACACATTCCAAAATTCATTCCAGACATTCCAACTTGCATTCCATTCATTCCAACTTTCATTCTATGCATTCACACTTTCATTCCACACATTCCAACATTCATTCCAAGTATTCCAACACTCATTCCAAACATTCCAACTTTCATTCTACACATTCCAACTTTCATTCCACACATTCCAACTTGCATTCCATACATTCCAATTTTCATTCCAAACATTCCAACTTTCATTCCACACATTCCAACATTCATTCCACACATTCCAACATTCATTCCAAGTATTCCAACTTTCATTCCAAACATTCCAACTTGTATTCCATACATTCCAACTTGCATTCCATACATTCCAACTTTCATTCTATGCATTCAAACTTTCATTCCACACATTCCAACATTCATTCCAAGTATTCCAACTTTCATTCAAAACATTCCAACTTTCATTCTATGCATTCAAATTTCATTCCACACATTCCAACATTCATTCCAAGTATACCAACTTTCATTCCAAACATTCCAACTTGCATTCTATACATTCCAACTTGCATTCCACACATTCCAACATTCATTCTATGCATTCAAACTTTCATTCCACACACCCGAACACTCATTCCATACATTCCAACTTCCATTCTATGCATTCCAACTTTCATTCTACACATTCCAACTTTGATTCCAAGTATTCCAACTTTCATTCCAAACATTCCAACTTTCATTCTACACATTCCAACTTGCATTTTATACATTCCAACATTCATTCCAAGTATTCCAACTTGCATTCTATATATTCCAACTTCCATTCCAAACATTCCAACATTCATTCCAAGTATTCCAACACTCATTCCAAACATTCCAACTTCCATTCTATGCATTCCAACTTTCATTCTACACATTCCAACATTCATTCCAAGTATTCCAACTTTCATTCCAAACATTCCAACTTGCATTGCATACATTCCAATTTTCATTCCAGACATTCCAACTTTCATTCTATGCATTCAAACTTTCATTCCAAACATTCCAACTTTCATTCTACACATTCCAACATTCATTCCAAGTACTCCAACTTTCATTCCAAACATTCCAACTTGCATTCTATACATTCCAATTTTCATTCCACACATTCCAACATTCATTCCAAGTATTCCATCTTGCATTTTATACATTCCAACTTGCATTCCAAACATTCCAACTTGCATTCTATACATTCCAATTTTCATTCCACACATTCCAACATTCATTCCACACATTCCAACATTCATTCCAAGTATTCCAACTTTCATTCCAAACATTCCAACTTGCATTCCATACATTCCAACTTTCATTCTATGCATTCAAACTTTCATTCCACACATTCCAACATTCATTCCAAGTATTCCAACTTTCATTCCAAACATTCCAACTTGCATTCTATACATTCCAACTTGCATTCCATTCATTCCAACTTTCATTCTATGCATTCAAACTTTCATTCCAAACATTCCAACTTTCATTCTACCCATTCCAACTTTCATTCCACACATTCCAACATTCATTCCAAACATTCCAACTTGCATTCCATACATTCCAATTTTCATTCCAGACATTCCAACTTTCATTCTATGCATTCAAACTTTCATTCCAAACATTCCAACTTTCATTCTACACATTCCAACATTCATTCCAAGTATTCCAACTTTCATTCCATACATTCCAATTTTCATTCCAGACATTCCAACTTTCATTCTATGCATTCAAACTTTCATTCCAAACATTCCAACTTTCATTCTACACATTCCAACATTCATTCCAAGTATTCCAACTTTCATTCTACACATTCCAACATTCATTCCAAGTATTCCAACTTTTATTCCAAACATTCCAACTTGCATTCCACACATTCAAACATTCATTCCAAGCATTCCAACTTTCATTCCAAGTATTCCAACTTTCATTCCAAACATTCCAACTTGCATTCCATACATTCCAACTTTCATTCTATGCATTCAAACTTTCATTCCACACATTCAAACATTCATTCCAAGTATTCCAACTTTCATTCCAAACATTCCAACTTGCATTCTATACATTCCAACTTGCATTCCATTCATTCCAACTTTCATTCTATGCATTCACACTTTCATTCCACACATTCCAACATTCATTCCAAGTATTCCAACACTCATTCCAAGTATTCCAACTTTCATTCCACACATTCCAACATTCATTCCAGACATTCCAACTTGCATTCCATTCATTCCAACTTTCATTCTATGCATTCACACTTTCATTCCACACATTCCAACATTCATTCTATACATTCCAACTTGCATTCCAAACATTCCAACTTTCATTCCACACATTCCAACATTCATTCCAGACATTCCAACTTGCATTCCATTCATTCCAACTTTCATTCTATGCATTCACACTTTCATTCCACACATTCCAACATTCATTCCAAGTATTCCAACACTCATTCCAAACATTCCAACTTGCATTCCACACATTCCAACATTCATTCTATGCATTCAAACTTTCATTCCACACACCCGAACACTCATTCCAAACATTCCAACTTCCATTCTATGCATTCCAACTTTCATTCTACACATTCCAACTTTGATTCCAAGTATTCCAACTTTCATTCCAAACATTCCAACTTTCATTCTACACATTCCAACTTGCATTTTATATATTCCAACATTCATTCCAAGTATTCCAACTTGCATTCTATATATTCCAACTTCCATTCCAAACATTCCAACATTCATTCCAAACATTCCAACTTCCATTCTATGCATTCCAACTTTCATTCTACACATTCCAACATTCATTCCAAGTATTCCAACTTTCATTCCAAACATTCCAACTTTCCTTCTATGCATTCACACTTTCATTCCACACATTCCAACATTCATTCTATACATTCCAACTTGCATTCCAAACATTCCAACTTTCATTCCACACATTCCAACATTCATTCCAGACATTCCAACTTGCATTCCATTCATTCCAACTTTCATTCTATGCATTCACACTTTCATTCCACACATTCCAACATTCATTCCAAGTATTCCAACACTCATTCCAAACATTCCAACTTCCATTCCACACATTCCAACATTCATTCCACACATTCCAAAATTCATTCCAGACATTCCAACTTGCATTCCATTCATTCCAACTTTCATTCTATGCATTCACACTTTCATTCCACACATTCCAACATTCATTCCAAGTATTCCAGCACTCATTCCAAACATTCCAACTTTCATTCTACACATTCCAACTTTCATTCCACACATTCCAACTTGCATTCCATACATTCCAATTTTCATTCCACACATTCCAACATTCATTCCACACATTCCAACATTCATTCCAAGTATTCCAACTTTCATTCCAAACATTCCAACTTGTATTCCATACATTCCAACTTGCATTCCATACATTCCAACTTTCATTCTATGCATTCAAACTTTCATTCCACACATTCCAACATTCATTCCACACATTCCAACATTCATTCCAAGTATTCCAACTTTCATTCAAAACATTCCAACTTTCATTCTATGCATTCAAATTTCATTCCACACATTCCAACATTCATTCCAAGTATACCAACTTTCATTCCAAACATTCCAACTTGCATTCTATACATTCCAACTTGCATTCCACACATTCCAACATTCATTCTATGCATTCAAACTTTCATTCCACACACCCGAACACTCATTCCATACATTCCAACTTCCATTCTATGCATTCCAACTTTCATTCTACACATTCCAACTTTGATTCCAAGTATTCCAACTTTCATTCCAAACATTCCAACTTTCATTCTACACATTCCAACTTGCATTTTATACATTCCAACATTCATTCCAAGTATTCCAACTTGCATTCTATATATTCCAACTTCCATTCCAAACATTCCAACATTCATTCCAAGTATTCCAACACTCATTCCAAACATTCCAACTTCCATTCTATGCATTCCAACTTTCATTCTACACATTCCAACATTCATTCCAAGTATTCCAACTTTCATTCCAAACATTCCAACTTGCATTGCATACATTCCAATTTTCATTCCAGACATTCCAACTTTCATTCTATGCATTCAAACTTTCATTCCAAACATTCCAACTTTCATTCTACACATTCCAACATTCATTCCAAGTACTCCAACTTTCATTCCAAACATTCCAACTTGCATTCTATACATTCCAATTTTCATTCCACACATTCCAACATTCATTCCAAGTATTCCATCTTGCATTTTATACATTCCAACTTGCATTCCAAACATTCCAACTTGCATTCTATACATTCCAATTTTCATTCCACACATTCCAACATTCATTCCACACATTCCAACATTCATTCCAAGTATTCCAACTTTCATTCCAAACATTCCAACTTGCATTCCATACATTCCAACTTTCATTCTATGCATTCAAACTTTCATTCCACACATTCCAACATTCATTCCAAGTATTCCAACTTTCATTCCAAACATTCCAACTTGCATTCTATACATTCCAACTTGCATTCCATTCATTCCAACTTTCATTCTATGCATTCAAACTTTCATTCCAAACATTCCAACTTTCATTCTACCCATTCCAACTTTCATTCCACACATTCCAACATTCATTCCAAACATTCCAACTTGCATTCTACACATTCCAACATTCATTCCAAGTATTCCAACTTTCATTCCATACATTCCAATTTTCATTCCAGACATTCCAACTTTCATTCTATGCATTCAAACTTTCATTCCAAACATTCCAACTTTCATTCTACACATTCCAACATTCATTCCAAGTATTCCAACTTTCATTCTACACATTCCAACATTCATTCCAAGTATTCCAACTTTTATTCCAAACATTCCAACTTGCATTCCACACATTCCAACATTCATTCCAAGTATTCCAACTTTCATTCCAAGTATTCCAACTTTCATTCCAAACATTCCAACTTGCATTCCATACATTCCAACTTTCATTCTATGCATTCAAACTTTCATTCCACACATTCAAACATTCATTCCAAGTATTCCAACTTTCATTCCAAACATTCCAACTTGCATTCTATACATTCCAACTTGCATTCCATTCATTCCAACTTTCATTCTATGCATTCAAACTTTCATTCCAAACATTCCAACTTTCATTCTACCCATTCCAACTTTCATTCCACACATTCCAACATTCATTCCAAACATTCCAACTTGCATTCCATACATTCCAATTTTCATTCCAGACATTCCAACTTTCATTCTATGCATTCAAACTTTCATTCCAAACATTCCAACTTTCATTCTACACATTCCAACATTCATTCCAAGTATTCCAACTTTCATTCCATACATTCCAATTTTCATTCCAGACATTCCAACTTTCATTCTATGCATTCAAACTTTCATTCCAAACATTCCAACTTTCATTCTACACATTCCAACATTCATTCCAAGTATTCCAACTTTCATTCTACACATTCCAACATTCATTCCAAGTATTCCAACTTTTATTCCAAACATTCCAACTTGCATTCCACACATTCCAACATTCATTCCAAGTATTCCAACTTTCATTCCAAACATTCCAACTTTCATTCTATACATTCCAACTTGCATTCCATACATTCCAATTTTCATTCCAGACATTCCAACTTTCATTCTATGCATTCAAACTTTCATTCCAAACATTCCAACTTGCATTCCACACATTCCAACATTCATTCCAAGTATTCCAACACTTATTCCAAACATTCCAACTTGCATTCTATACATTCCAACTTTCATTCCATTCATTCAAACTTTCATTCTACACATTCCAACTTTCATTCCACACATTCCAACATTCATTCCAAACATTCCAACTTCCATTCTATGCATTCCAACTTTCATTCTACACATTCCAACATTCATTCCAAGTATTCCAACTTTCATTCTACACATTCTAACTTTCATTCCACCCATTCCAACATTCATTCCAAGTATACCAACTGTCTTTACAAACATTCCAACTTGCATTCTATGCATTCCAACTTGCATTCTATGCATTCCAATTTTCATTCCACACATTCCAACATTCATTCCAAGTATTCCAACTTTCATTCTACACATTCTAACTTTCATTCCACACATTCCAACATTCATTCCAAGTATACCAACTGTCTTTACAAACATTCCAACTTGCATTCTATGCATTCCAACTTGCATTCTATGCATTCCAATTTTCATTCCACACATTCCAACATTCATTCCAAGTATTCCAACTTTCATTCCAAACATTCCAACTTGCATTTTATACATTCCAACTTGCATTCCAAACATTCCAACTTTCATTCCACACATTCCAACATTCATTCCACACATTCCAAAATTCATTCCAGACATTCCAACTTGCATTCCATACATTCCAACTTTCATTCTATGCATTCAAACTTTCATTCCACACATTCCAACATTCATTCCAAGTATTCCAACACTCATTCCAAACATTCCAACTTGCATTCCATACATTCCAATTTCCATTCCAGACATTCCAACTTTCATTCTATGCATTCAAACTTTCATTCCAAACATTCCAACTTTCATTCTACACATTCCAACATTCATTCCAAACATTCCAACTTGCATTCTATACATTCCAATTTTCATTCCACACATTCCAACATTCATTCTATGCATTCAAACTTTCATTCCAAACATTCCAACATTCATTCTACACATTCCAACATTCATTCAAAGTATTCCAACTTTCATTCCAAACATTTCAACTTGCATTTTATACATTCCAACTTACATTCCAAACATTCCAACTTTCATTCCACACATTCCAACATTCATTCCACACATTCCAAAATTCATTCCAAACATTCCAACTTGCAATCTATGCATTCCAACTTGCATTCTATGCATTCAAATTTTCATTCCACACATCCCAACACTCATTCCAAACATTCCAACTTCCATTCTATGCATTCCAACTTTCATTCTACACATTCCAACTTTGATTCCAAGTATTCCAACTTTCATTCCAAACATTCCAACTTTCATTCTACACATTCCAACATTCATTCCAAGTATTCCAACACTCATTCCAAACATTCCAACTTCCATTCTACACATTCCAACTTTGATTCCAAGTATTCAAACTTTCATTCCAAACATTTCGACTTTCATTCTACACATTCCAACATTCATTCCAAGTATTCCAACTTTCATTCCAAACATTCCAACTTTCATTCTATACATTCCAACTTGCATTCCAAACATTCCAACTTTCATTCCACACATTCCAACATTTATTCCACACATTCCAAAATTCATTCCAGACATTCCAACTTGCATTCCATTCATTCCAACTTTCATTCTATGCATTCACACTTTCATTCCACACATTCCAACATTCATTCCAAGTATTCCAACACTCATTCCAAACATTCCAACTTTCATTCTACACATTCCAACTTTCATTCCACACATTCCAACATTCATTCCAAACATTCCAACTTGCATTCCATACATTCCAATTTTCATTCCAGACATTCCAACTTGCATTCCATACATTCCAACTTTCATTCTATGCATTCAAACTTTCATTCCACACATTCCAACATTCATTCCAAGTATTCAAACTTTCATTCCACACATTCCAACATTCATTCCAAGTATTCCAACTTTCATTCCAAACATTCCAACTTGCATTCTATACATTCCAATTTTCATTCCACACATTCCAACATTCATTCCAAGTATTCCAACACTCATTCCAAGTATTCCAACTTTCATTCCAAACATTCCAACTTGCATTTTATACATTCCAACTTGCATTCTATGCATTCCAATTTTCATTCCACACATTCCAACATTCATTCCAAGTATTCCAACTTTCATTCCAAACATTCCAACTTGCATTTTATACATTCCAACTTGCATTCCAAACATTCCAACTTTCATTCCACACATTCCAACATTCATTCCACACTTTCCAAAATTTATTCCAGACATTCCAACTTGCATCCCATACATTCCAACTTTCATTCTATGCATTAACACTTTCATTCCACACATTCCAACATTCATTCCAAGTATTCCAACACTCATTCCTAACATTCCAAATTGCATTCTATACATTCCAACTTGCATTCTATGCATTCAAAATTTCATTCCAAACATTCACACTTTCATTCCACACATTCCAACATTCATTCCAAGTATTCCAACACTCATTCCAAACATTCCAACTTGCATTCTATGCATTCCAGCTTTCATTCTACAACTTCCAACATTCATTCCAAGTATTCCAACTTTCATTCCAAACATTCCAACTTGCATTCCATACATTCCAATTTTCATTCCAGACATTCCAACTTTCATTCTATGAATTCAAACTTTCATTCCAAACATTCCAACTTGCATTCCACACATTCCAACATTCATTCCAAGTATTCCAACACTCATTCCAAGTATTCCAACTTTCATTCCAAACATTCCAACTTGCATTTTATACATCCCAACTTTCATTCCACACATTCCAACATTCATTCCACACATTCCAAAATTCATTCCAGACATTCCAACTTGCATCCCATACATTCCAACTTTCATTCTATGCATTCACACTTTCATTCCACACATTCCAACATTCATTCCAAGTATTCCAACACTCATTCCTAACATTCCAAATTGCATTCTATACATTCCAACTTGCATTCTATGCATTCAAACTTTCATTCCAAACATTCACACTTTCATTCCACACATTCCAACATTCATTCCAAGTATTCCAACTTTCATTCCAAACATTCCAACTTGCATTCCACACATTCCAACATTCATTCCAAGTATACCAATTGTCTTTACAAACATTCCAACTTGCATTCTATGCATTCCAATTTTCATTCCACACATTCCAACATTCATTCCAAGTATTCCAACTTGCATTCCAAACATTCCAACTTTCATTCCACACATTCCAACATTCATTCCACACATTCCAAAATTCATTCCAGACATTCCAACTTGCATTCCATACATTCCAACTTTCATTCTATGCATTCAAACTTTCATTCCACACATTCCAACATTCATTCCAAGTATTCCAACTTTCATTCCAAACATTCCAACTTGCATTCTATACATTCCAACTTGCATTCCAAACATTCCAACTTTCATTCTATGCATTCAAACTTTCATTCCACACATTCCAACATTCATTCCAAGTATTCCAACTTTCATTCCAAACATTCCAACTTGCATTCTATACATTCCAACTTGCATTCCAAACATTCCAACTTTCATTCCACACATTCCAACATTCATTCCACACATTCCAAAATTCATTCCAGACATTCCAACTTGCATTCCATTCATTCCAACCTTCATTCTATGCATTCACACTTTCATTCCACACATTCCAACATTCATTCCAAGTATTCCAACACTCATTCCAAACATTCCAACTTCCATTCTATGCATTCCAACTTTCATTCTACACATTCCAACTTTGATTCCAAGTATTCCAACTTTCATTCCAAACATTCCAACTTTCATTCTACACATTCCAACATTCATTCCAAGTATTCCAACACTCATTCCAAACATTCCAACTTCCATTCTATGCATTCCAACTTTCATTCTACACATTCCAACTTTGATTCCAAGTATTCAAACTTTCATTCCAAACATTCCGTCTTTCATTCTACACATTCCAACATTCATTCCAAGTATTCCAACTTTCATTCCAAACATTCCAACTTTCATTCTATACATTCCAACTTGCATTCCAAGTATTCCAACACTCATTCCAAACATTCCAACTTTCATTCTACACATTCCAACTTTCATTTCACACATTCCAACATTCATTCCAAACATTCCAACTTGCATTCCATACATTCCAATTTTCATTCCAGACATTCCAACTTGCATTCCATACATTCCAACTTTCATTCTATGCATTCAAACTTTCATTCCACACATTCCAACATTCATTCCAAGTATTCAAACTTTCATTCCACACATTCCAACATTCATTCCAAGTATTCCAACTTTCATTCCAAACATTCCAACTTGCATTCTATACATTCCAATTTTCATTCCACACATTCCAACATTCATTCCAAGTATTCCAACACTCATTCCAAGTATTCCAACTTTCATTCCAAACATTCCAACTTGCATTTTATACATTCCAACTTTCATTCCACACATTCCAAAATTTATTCCAGACATTCCAACTTGCATCCCATACATTCCAACTTTCATTCTATGCATTAACACTTTCATTCCACACATTCCAACATTCATTCCAAGTATTCCAACACTCATTCCTAACATTCCAAATTGCATTCTATACATTCCAACTTGCATTCTATGCATTCAAAATTTCATTCCAAACATTCACACTTTCATTCCACACATTCCAACATTCATTCCAAGTATTCCAACACTCATTCCAAGTATTCCAACTTTCATTCCAAACATTCCAACTTGCATTCCACACATTCCAACATTCATTCCAAGTATACCAATTGTCTTTACAAACATTCCAACTTGCATTCTATGCATTCCAATTTTCATTCCACACATTCCAACATTCATTCCAAGTATTCCAACTTGCATTCCAAACATTCCAACTTTCATTCCACACATTCCAACATTCATTCCACACATTCCAAAATTCATTCCAGACATTCCAACTTGCATTCCATACATTCCAACTTTCATTCTATGCATTCAAACTTTCATTCCACACATTCCAACATTCATTCCAAGTATTCCAACTTTCATTCCAAACATTCCAACTTGCATTCTATACATTCCAACTTGCATTCCAAACATTCCAACTTTCATTCCAAGTATACCAATTGTCTTTACAAACATTCCAACTTGCATTCTATGCATTCCAATTTTCATTCCACACATTCCAACATTCATTCCAAGTATTCCAACTTGCATTCCAAACATTCCAACTTTCATTCCACACATTCCAACATTCATTCCACACATTCCAAAATTCATTCCAGACATTCCAACGTGCATTCCATTCATTCCAACTTTCATTCTATGCATTCACACTTTCATTCCACACATTCCAACATTCATTCCAAGTATTCCAACACTCATTCCAAACATTCCAACTTTCATTCTACACATTCCAACTTTCATTCCACACATTCCAACATTCATTCCAAACATTCCAACTTGCATTCCATACATTCCAATTTTCATTCCAGATATTCCAACTTTCAATCTATGCATTCAAACTTTCATTCCAAACATTCCAACGTTCATTCTACACATTCCAATATTCATTCCAAGTATTCCAACTTTCATTCCAAACATTCCAACTTGCATTCTATACATTCCAATTTTCATTCCACACATTCCAACATTCATTCCAAACATTCCAACTTGCATTTTATGCATCCCAACTTACATTCCACACATTCCAACATTCATTCCAAGTATTCCAACTTTCATTCCACACATTCCAACATTCATTCCAAGTATACCAACTGTCTTTACAAACATTCCAACTTGCATTCTATGCATTCCAACTTGCATTCTATGCATTCCAATTTTCATTCCAGACACTCCAACTTTCATTCTATGCATTCAAACTTTCATTCCAAACATTCCAACTTTCATTCTACACATTCCAACATTCATTCCAAGTATTCCAACTTTCATTCCAAACATTCCAAATTGCATTCTATACATTCCAACTTGCATTCTATGCATTCAAACTTTCATTCCAAACATTCCAACTTTCATTCTACACATTCCAACATTCATTCCAAGTATTCCAACATTCATTCCAAACATTCCAACTTGCATTCCAAACGTTCCAACTTTCATTCCACATATTCCAAAATTCATTCCAGACATTCCAACTTGCATTCCATACATTCCAACTTTCATTCTATGCATTCAAACTTTCATTCCACACATTCCAACATTCATTCCACACATTCCAAAATTCATTGCAGACATTCCAACTTGCATTCCATACATTCCAACTCTCATTCCACACATTCCAACATTCATTCCAAGTATTCCATCTTTCATTCCAAACATTCCAACTTTCATTCTATGCATTCAAACTTTCATTCTACACATTCAAGGGTTTTTTTTGGGGAGTTTTTCCTTATCCGCTGTGAGGGTCTAAAGGACAGAGGGATGTTGTATGCTGTAAAGCCCTGTGAGGCAAATTGTATTTGTGATATTGGGCTTTATAAATAAAATTGATTGATTGATTGATTGATTGATTGATTGATTCCAACATTCATTCCAAGTATTCCAACTTTCATTCCACACATTCCAAAATTCATTCCAGACATTCCAACTTGCATTCTATACATTCCAACGTTCATTCCAAACATTCCAACTGTCATTCTATGCATTCCAATTTTCATTCCACACATTCCAACATTCATTCCAAATATTCCAACTTTCATTCCAAACATTCCAACTTGCATTCTATACATTCCAACTTTCATTCCATTCATTCCAACTTTCATTCTATGCATTCAAACTTTCATTCCAAACATTCCAACTTTCATTCTATGCATTCCAACTTGCATTCTATGCATTCCAATTTTCATTCCACACATCCCAACATTCATTCCAAACATTCCAACTTTCATTCTACACATTCCAACTTTGATTCCAAGTATTCCAACTTTCATTCCAAACATTCCAAATTGCATTCTATACATTCCAACTTGCATTATATGCATTCAAACTTGCATTCCAAACATTCCAAATTTCATTCCACACATTCCAACATTCATTCAAAGTATTCCAACTTTCATTCCAAATATTCCAACTTGCATTCCATACATTCCAATTTTCATTCCAGACATTCCAACTTTCATTCTATGCATTCAAACTTTCATTCCAAACATTCCAACTTTCATTCTATACATTCCAATTTTCATTCCACCCATTCCAACATTCATTCCAAACATTCCAACTTGCATTCTATGCATTCCAACTTTCATTCTACACATTCCAACATTCATTCCAAATATTCCAACTTTCATTCCAAACATTCCAACTTGCATTCTATACATTCCAATTGTCATTCCATACATTCCACCTTGCATTCTATACATTCCAATTTTCATTCCATACATTCCAACTTGCATTCAATGCATTCCAACTTTCATTCTACACATTCCAAAGTTCATTCCAAGTATTCCAACTTTCATTCCACACATTCCAACATTCATTCCAAGTATTCCAACTTTCATTCCAAAGATTCCAACTTGCATTCTATGCATTCCAACTTGCATTCTATGCATGCCAATTTTCATTCCACACATTCCAACTTTCATTCCAAACATTCCAACTTGCATTCCATACATTCCAATTTTCATTCCAGACATTCCAACTTTCATTCTATGCATTCAAACTTTCATTCTACACATTCAAGGGTTTTTTTTGGGGAGTTTTTCCTTATCCGCTGTGAGGGTCTAAAGGACTGTACTGGTACTGGTCTCTGATTCTTGTCTCTGTTACTGGTATCTGACATTTGAATACAAATCTCAAAGTGCACAGCACAAAGTAGTTGTGTCGCTGTTAGCTGTGTAACGTTAGCTGTGTAGCTGAAGCTGTTAGCCATGTAACGTAAGCTGTAGCTGTTAGCTGTGTAAGGTTAGTTGTGTAGCTGTTAGCTGTAGCTGTTAGCTGTGTAAGGTTAGTTTTAGCTGTTAGCTGTGTAAGGTTAGTTGTGTAGGTGTTAGCTGTGTAACGTTAGCTGTAGCTGTTAGCTGTGTAATGTTAGCTGTGTAGCTGTAGCTGTAGCCGTTAGCTGTAGCTGTTAGGTGTGTAAGGTTAGCTGTAGCTGTTAGCTATGTAAGGTTAGCTGTAGCTGTTAGCTGTAGCTGTTAGCTGTCTAATGTTAGCTGTAGCTGTTAGCTGTAGCTGTTAGCTGTGTATTGTTATCTGTAGGTGTTAGTTGTGTAGCTGAAGCTGTTAGCCATGTAACGTTAGCTGTATCTGTTAGCTGTGTCATGTTATCTGTAGCTGTTAGCTGTGTAAGGTTAGTTGTAATAATAATAAATAATAGATTTTATTCATAATGCACTTTACATTTGAATACAAATCTCAAAGTGCACAGCACAAAGTAGTTGTCTCGCTGTTAGCTGTGTAACGTTAGCTGTGTAGCTGAAGCTGTTAGCCATGTAACGTTAGCTGTATCTGTTAGCTGTGTAATGTTAGCTGTGTAGCTGTTAGCTGTAGCTGCTAGCTGTGTAATGTTAGCTGTAGCTTTTAGCTGTGTAAAGTTACCTGTAGCTGTTAGCTGTGTCATGTTATCTGTAGCTGTTAGCTGTGTAAGGTTAGTTGTAATAATAATAAATAATAGATTTTATTCATAATGCACTTTACATTTGAATACAAATCTCAAAGTGCACAGCACAAAGTAGTTGTCTCGCTGTTAGCTGTGTAACGTTAGCTGTGTAGCTGAAGCTGTTAGCCATGTAACGTAAGCTGTAGCTGTTAGCTGTGTAAGGTTAGTTGTGTAGCTGTTAGCTGTAGCTGTTAGCTGTGTAAGGTTAGTTTTAGCTGTTAGCTGTGTAAGGTTAGTTGTGTAGGTGTTAGCTGTGTAACGTTAGCTGTAGCTGTTAGCTGTGTAATGTTAGTTGTGTACCTGTGGCTGCCAGCTGTGTAATGTTAGCTGTAGCTGTTAGCTGTAGCTGTTTGGTGTGTAAGGTTAGCTGTAGCTGTTAGCTATGTAAGGTTAGCTGTAGCTGTTAGCTGTAGCTGTTAGCTGTAGCTGTAGCTGTTAGCTGTCTAATGTTAGCTGTAGCTGTTAGCTGTAGCTGTTAGCTGTGTATTGTTATTTGTAGGTGTTAGTTGTGTAGCTGAAGCTGTTGGCCATGTAACGTTAGCTGTATCTGTTAGCTGTGTAATGTTAGCTGTGTAGCTGTTAGCTGTAGCTGCTAGCTGTGTAATGTTAGTTGTAGTTGTTTGGTGTGTAAGGTTAGCTGTAGCTGTTAGCTATGTAAGGTTAGCTGTAGCTGTTAGCTGTAGCTTTTAACTGTAGCTTTTAGCTGTGTATTGTTATCTGTAGGTGTTAATTGTGTAGCTGAAGCTGTTAGCCATGTATCGTTAGCTGTATCTGTTAGCTGTGTAATGTTAGCTGTGTAGCTGTTAGCTGTAGCTGCTAGCTGTGTAATGTTAGCTGTAGCTGTTAGCTGTAGCTGTTAGCTGTAGCTGTTAGCTATCTAATGTTAGCTGTAGCTGTTAGCTGTAGCTGTTAGCTGTGTAATGTTATCTGTAGGTGTTAGTTGTGTAGCTGAAGCTGTTAGCCATGTAACGTTAGCTGTATCTGTTAGCTGTGTAATGTTAGCTGTGTAGCTGTTAGCTGTAGCTGTTAGCTATGTAAGGTTAGCTGTAGCTGTTAGCTGTAGTTGTTAGCTGTGTAATGTTATCTGTAGGTGTTAGTTGTGTAGCTGAAGCTGTTAGCCATGTAACGTTAGCTGTATCTGTTAGCTGTGTAATGTTAGCTGTGTACCTGTGGCTGCCAGCTGTGTAATGTTAGCTGTAGCTGTTAGCTGTAGCTGTTTGGTGTGTAAGGTTAGCTGTAGCTGTTAGCTGTAGCTGTTAGCTGTCTAATGTTAGCTGTAGCTGTTAGCTGTGTAAGGTTAGTTGTAATAATAATAAATAATAGATTTTATTCATAATGCACTTTACATTTGAATACAAATCTCAAAGTGCACAGCACAAAGTAGTTGTGTCGCTGTTAGCTGTGTAACGTTAGCTGTGTAACTGAAGCTGTTAGCCATGTAACGTTAGCTGTATCTGTTAGCTGTGTAATGTTAGCTGTTTAGCTGTTAGCTGTAGCTGCTAGCTGTGTAAAGTTAGCTGTAGCTGTTAGCTGTGTCATGTTATCTGTAGCTGTTAGCTGTGTAAGGTTAGTTGTAATAATAATAAATAATAGATTTTATTCATAATGCACTTTACATTTGAATACAAATCTCAAAGTGCACAGCACAAAGTAGTTGTGTCGCTGTTAGCTGTGTAACGTTAGCTGTGTAACTGAAGCTGTTAGCCATGTAACGTTAGCTGTATCTGTTAGCTGTGTAATGTTAGCTGTGTAGCTGTTAGCTGTAGCTGCTAGCTGTGTAATGTTAGCTGTAGCTGTTAGTTGTGTAGCTGAAGCTGTTAGCCATGTAACGTTAGCTGTATCTGTTAGCTGTGTAGTGTTAGCTGTGTAGCTGTTAGCTGTAGCTGCTAGCTGTGTAATGTTAGCTGTAGCTGTTAGTTGTGTAGCTGAAGCTGTTAGCCATGTAACGTTAGCTGTAGCTGTTAGCTGTGTAAAGTTAGCTGTAGCTGTTAGCTGTGTCATGTTATCTGTAGCCGTTAGCTGTAGCTGTTAGGTGTGCAAGGTTAGGTGTAGCTGTTAGCCATGTAAGGTTAGCTGTAGCTGTTAGCTGTGTAATGTTAGCTGTGTAGCTGTTAGCTGTAGCTGCTAGCTATGTAATGTTATCTGTAGCTGTTAGCTGTGTAATGTTAGCTGTGTAGCTGTTAGCTGTGGCTGCTAGCTATGTAAGTTTAGCTGTAGCTGTTAGCTGTGTAAACTAAGCTTTAGCTGTTAGCTGTAGCTGTAAGGTGTGTAATGTTAGTTGTGTACCTGTGGCTGCAAGCTGTGTAATGTTACCTGTAGCTGTTAGCTGTAGCTGTTTGGTGTGTAAGGTTAGCTGTAGCTGTTAGCTATGTAAGGTTAGCTGTAGCTGTTAGCTGTAGCTGTTAGCTGTCTAATGTTAGCTGTAGCTGTTAGCTGTAGCTGTTAGCTGTGTATTGTTATTTGTAGGTGTTAGTTGTGTAGCTGAAGCTGTTGGCCATGTAACGTTAGCTGTATCTGTTAGCTGTGTAATGTTAGCTGTGTAGCTGTTAGCTGTAGCTGCTAGCTGTGTAATGTTAGTTGTAGTTGTTTGGTGTGTAAGGTTAGCTGTAGCTGTTAGCTATGTAAGGTTAGCTGTAGCTGTTAGCTGTAGCTTTTAACTGTAGCTTTTAGCTGTGTATTGTTATCTGTAGGTGTTAATTGTGTAGCTGAAGCTGTTAGCCATGTATCGTTAGCTGTATCTGTTAGCTGTGTAATGTTAGCTGTGTAGCTGTTAGCTGTAGCTGCTAGCTGTGTAATGTTAGCTGTAGCTGTTAGCTGTAGCTGTTAGCTGTAGCTGTTAGCTATCTAATGTTAGCTGTAGCTGTTAGCTGTAGCTGTTAGCTGTGTAATGTTATCTGTAGGTGTTAGTTGTGTAGCTGAAGCTGTTAGCCATGTAACGTTAGCTGTATCTGTTAGCTGTGTAATGTTAGCTGTGTAGCTGTTAGCTGTAGCTGCTAGCTATGTAAGTTTAGCTGTAGCTGTTAGCTGTGTAAAGTTAGCTGTAGCTGTTAGCTGTAGCTGTAAGGTGTGTAATGTTAGTTGTGTACCTGTGGCTGCCAGCTGTGTAATGTTAGCTGTAGCTGTTTGGTGTGTAAGGTTAGCTGTAGCTGTTAGCTATGTAAGGTTAGCTGTAGCTGTTAGCTGTAGCTGTTAGCTGTCTAATGTTAGCTGTAGCTGTTAGCTGTAGCTGTTAGCTGTGTATTGTTATCTGTAGGTGTTAGTTGTGTAGCTGAAGCTGTTAGCCATGTAACGTTAGCTGTATCTGTTAGCTGTGTAATGTTAGCTGTGTAGCTGTTAGCTGTAGCTGCTAGCTGTGTAATGTTAGCTGTAGCTGTTAGCTGTAGCTGTTAGCTATGTAAGGTTAGCTGTAGCTGTTAGCTGTAGCTGTTAGCTGTAGCTGTTAGCTGTGTATTGTTATCTGTAGGTGTGAGTTGTGTAGCTGAAGCTGTTAGCCATGTAACGTTAGCTGTATCTGTTAGCTGTGTAATGTTAGCTGTGTAGCTGTTAGCTGTAGCTGCTAGCTGTGTAATGTTATCTGTAGCTGTTAGTTGTGTAGCTGAAGGTGTTAGCCATGTAACGTTAGCTGTATCTGTTAGCTGTGTAATGTTAGCTGTGTAGCTGTTAGCTGTAGCTGTTAGCTGTGTAATGTTAGCTGTAGCTATTAGCTGTGTAAAGTTAGCTAAAGCTGTTAGCTGTGTCATGTTATCTGTAGCCGTTAGCTGTAGCTGTTAGGTGTGCAAGGTTAGCTGTAGCTGTTAGCTATGTAAGGTTAGCTGTAGCTGTTAGCTGTAGCTTTTAGCTGTGTAAGGTTAGTTGTGTAGGTGTTAGCTGTGTAACGTTAGCTGTAGCTGTTAGCTGTGTAAAGTTAGTTGTGTACCTGTGGCTGCCAGCTGTGTAATGTTAGCTGTAGCTGTTAGCTGTAGCTGTTTGGTGTGCAAGGTTAGCTGTAGCTGTTAGCTATGTAAGGTTAGCTGTAGCTGTTAGCTGTAGCTGTTAGCTGTCTAATCTTAGCTGTAGCTGTTAGCTGTAGCTGTTAGCTGTGTATTGTTATTTGTAGGTGTTAGTTGTGTAGCTGAAGCTGTTGGCCATGTAACGTTAGCTGTATCTGTTAGCTGTGTAATGTTAGCTGTGTAGCTGTTAGCTGTAGCTGCTAGCTGTGTAATGTTAGTTGTAGTTGTTTGGTGTGTAAGGTTAGCTGTAGCTGTTAGCTATGTAAGGTTAGCTGTAGCTGTTAGCTGTAGCTTTTAACTGTAGCTTTTAGCTGTGTATTGTTATCTGTAGGTGTTAATTGTGTAGCTGAAGCTGTTAGCCATGTATCGTTAGCTGTATCTGTTAGCTGTGTAATGTTAGCTGTGTAGCTGTTAGCTGTAGCTGCTAGCTGTGTAATGTTAGCTGTAGCTGTTAGCTGTAGCTGTTAGCTGTAGCTGTTAGCTATCTAATGTTAGCTGTAGCTGTTAGCTGTAGCTGTTAGCTGTGTAATGTTATCTGTAGGTGTTAGTTGTGTAGCTGAAGCTGTTAGCCATGTAACGTTAGCTGTATCTGTTAGCTGTGTAATGTTAGCTGTGTAGCTGTTAGCTGTAGCTGCTAGCTATGTAAGTTTAGCTGTAGCTGTTAGCTGTGTAAAGTTAGCTGTAGCTGTTAGCTGTAGCTGTAAGGTGTGTAATGTTAGTTGTGTACCTGTGGCTGCCAGCTGTGTAATGTTAGCTGTAGCTGTTTGGTGTGTAAGGTTAGCTGTAGCTGTTAGCTATGTAAGGTTAGCTGTAGCTGTTAGCTGTAGCTGTTAGCTGTCTAATGTTAGCTGTAGCTGTTAGCTGTAGCTGTTAGCTGTGTATTGTTATCTGTAGGTGTTAGTTGTGTAGCTGAAGCTGTTAGCCATGTAACGTTAGCTGTATCTGTTAGCTGTGTAATGTTAGCTGTGTAGCTGTTAGCTGTAGCTGCTAGCTGTGTAATGTTAGCTGTAGCTGTTAGCTGTAGCTGTTAGCTATGTAAGGTTAGCTGTAGCTGTTAGCTGTAGCTGTTAGCTGTAGCTGTTAGCTGTGTATTGTTATCTGTAGGTGTGAGTTGTGTAGCTGAAGCTGTTAGCCATGTAACGTTAGCTGTATCTGTTAGCTGTGTAATGTTAGCTGTGTAGCTGTTAGCTGTAGCTGCTAGCTGTGTAATGTTATCTGTAGCTGTTAGTTGTGTAGCTGAAGGTGTTAGCCATGTAACGTTAGCTGTATCTGTTAGCTGTGTAATGTTAGCTGTGTAGCTGTTAGCTGTAGCTGTTAGCTGTGTAATGTTAGCTGTAGCTATTAGCTGTGTAAAGTTAGCTAAAGCTGTTAGCTGTGTCATGTTATCTGTAGCCGTTAGCTGTAGCTGTTAGGTGTGCAAGGTTAGCTGTAGCTGTTAGCTATGTAAGGTTAGCTGTAGCTGTTAGCTGTAGCTTTTAGCTGTGTAAGGTTAGTTGTGTAGGTGTTAGCTGTGTAACGTTAGCTGTAGCTGTTAGCTGTGTAAAGTTAGTTGTGTACCTGTGGCTGCCAGCTGTGTAATGTTAGCTGTAGCTGTTAGCTGTAGCTGTTTGGTGTGCAAGGTTAGCTGTAGCTGTTAGCTATGTAAGGTTAGCTGTAGCTGTTAGCTGTAGCTGTTAGCTGTCTAATCTTAGCTGTAGCTGTTAGCTGTAGCTGTTAGCTGTGTATTGTTATTTGTAGGTGTTAGTTGTGTAGCTGAAGCTGTTGGCCATGTAACGTTAGCTGTATCTGTTAGCTGTGTAATGTTAGCTGTGTAGCTGTTAGCTGTAGCTGCTAGCTGTGTAATGTTAGTTGTAGTTGTTTGGTGTGTAAGGTTAGCTGTAGCTGTTAGCTATGTAAGGTTAGCTGTAGCTGTTAGCTGTAGCTTTTAACTGTAGCTTTTAGCTGTGTATTGTTATCTGTAGGTGTTAATTGTGTAGCTGAAGCTGTTAGCCATGTATCGTTAGCTGTATCTGTTAGCTGTGTAATGTTAGCTGTGTAGCTGTTAGCTGTAGCTGCTAGCTGTGTAATGTTAGCTGTAGCTGTTAGCTGTAGCTGTTAGCTGTAGCTGTTAGCTATCTAATGTTAGCTGTAGCTGTTAGCTGTAGCTGTTAGCTGTGTAATGTTATCTGTAGGTGTTAGTTGTGTAGCTGAAGCTGTTAGCCATGTAACGTTAGCTGTATCTGTTAGCTGTGTAATGTTAGCTGTGTAGCTGTTAGCTGTAGCTGCTAGCTATGTAAGTTTAGCTGTAGCTGTTAGCTGTGTAAAGTTAGCTGTAGCTGTTAGCTGTAGCTGTAAGGTGTGTAATGTTAGTTGTGTACCTGTGGCTGCCAGCTGTGTAATGTTAGCTGTAGCTGTTTGGTGTGTAAGGTTAGCTGTAGCTGTTAGCTATGTAAGGTTAGCTGTAGCTGTTAGCTGTAGCTGTTAGCTGTCTAATGTTAGCTGTAGCTGTTAGCTGTAGCTGTTAGCTGTGTATTGTTATCTGTAGGTGTTAGTTGTGTAGCTGAAGCTGTTAGCCATGTAACGTTAGCTGTATCTGTTAGCTGTGTAATGTTAGCTGTGTAGCTGTTAGCTGTAGCTGCTAGCTGTGTAATGTTAGCTGTAGCTGTTAGCTGTAGCTGTTAGCTATGTAAGGTTAGCTGTAGCTGTTAGCTGTAGCTGTTAGCTGTAGCTGTTAGCTGTGTATTGTTATCTGTAGGTGTGAGTTGTGTAGCTGAAGCTGTTAGCCATGTAACGTTAGCTGTATCTGTTAGCTGTGTAATGTTAGCTGTGTAGCTGTTAGCTGTAGCTGCTAGCTGTGTAATGTTAGCTGTAGCTGTTAGCTGTGTAAAGTTAGCTGTAGCTGTTAGCTGTGTCATGTTATCTGTAGCTGTTAGTTGTGTAAGGTTAGTTGTAATAATAATAAATAATAGATTTTATTCATAATGCACTTTACATTTGAATACAAATCTCAAAGTGCACAGCACAAAGTAGTTGTCTCGCTGTTAGCTGTGTAACGTTAGCTGTGTAGCTGAAGCTGTTAGCCATGTAACGTTAGCTGTAGCTGTTACCTGTATAAGGTTAATTGTGTAGCTGTTAGCTGTGTAACGTTAGGTGTGTAACGTTAGCTGTAGCTGTTAGCTGTGTAAGGTTAGTTGTGTAGGTGTAGCTGTTAGCTGTGTAAGGTTAGCTGTAGCTGTTAGCTGTGTAAGGTTAGTTGTGTAGCTGTTAGCTGTGTAAGGTTAGTTGTGTAGCTTTTAGCTGTGTAACGTTAGTTGTGTAGCTGTAGCTGTTAGCTGTGTAAGGTTAGCTGTAGATGTTAGCTGTGTAACTTTAGTTGTGTAGCTGTAGCTGTTAGCTGTGTAAGGTTAGCTGTAGCTGTTAGCTGTGCAAGGTTAGTTGTGTAGCTGTTAGCTGTGTAACGTTAGCTGTGTAACGTTAGTTGTGTAGCTGTAGCTATTAGCTGTGTAACGTTAGCTGTAGCTGTTAGCTGTGTAACGTTAGCTGTATAAGGTTAGTTGTGTAGCTGTAGCTGCCAGCTGTAGCTGTTAGCTGTAGCTGTAGCTGTTAGGTGTGTAAGGTTAGTTGTGTAGCTGTAGCTATTAGCTGTGTAACGTTAGCTGTAGCTGTTAGCTGTGTAACTTTAGCTGTAGCTGTTAGCTGTGTAAGGTTAGTTGTGTAGCTGTCAGCTGTGTAATGTTAGCTGTAGCTATTAGCTGTGTAACGTTAGCTGTAGCTATTAGTTGTTTAACGTTAGCTGTAGCTGTTAGCTGTGTAAGGTTAGTTGTGTAGCTGTAGCTGTTGGCTGTCTGTGGTTAGCTGTAGCTGTTACCTGTGTAAGGTTAGTTGTGTAGCTGTAGCTGTTAGCTGTGTAAGGGTAGCTGTAGCTGTTAGCTGTGTAAGGTTAGCTGTGTAACGTTAGCTGTGTAACGTTAGCTGTGTAAGGTTAGTTGTGTAGCTGTAGCTGTTAGCTGTGTAAGGTTAGCTGTAGCTGTTAGCTGTGTAAGGTTAGTTGTGTAGCTGTAGCTGTTAGCTGTGTAAGGTTAGCTGTAGCTGTTAGCTGTGTAAGGTTAGTTGTGTAGCTGTTAGCTGTGTAACGTTAGCTGTGTAACGTTAGCTGTGTAACGTTAGTTGTGTAGCTGTAGCTGTTAGCTGTGTAAGGTTAGCTGTAGCTGTTAGCTGTGTAACGTTAGCTGTGTAACGTTAGCTGTGTAACGTTAGTTGTGTAGCTGTAGCTGTTAGCTGTGTAAGGTTAGTTGTGTAGCTGTTAGGTGTGTAACGTTAGCTGTGTAACGTTAGTTGTGTAGCTGTAGATGCCAGCTGTGTAATGTTAGCTGTAGCCGTTAGCTGTAGCTTTTAGCTGTGTAAGGTTAGTTGTGTAGCTGTAGCTATTAGCTGTGTAACGTTAGCTGTAGCTGTTAGCTGTAGCTTTTAGCTGTGTATGGTTAGTTGTGTAGCTGTAGCTATTAGCTGTGTAACGTTAGCTGTAGCTGTTAGCTGTAGCTGTTAGCTGTGTACGGTTAGTTGTAGCTGTTAGCTGTAGCTGTTAGCTGTGTACGGTTAGTTGTGTAGCTGTAGCTATTAGCTGTGTAACGTTAGCTGTAGCTGTTAGCTGTAGCTGTTAGCTGTGTAACTTTAGCTGTAGCTGTTAGCTGTGTAAGGTTAGTTGTGTAGCTGTAGCTGCCAGCTGTGTAATGTTAGCTGTAGCTGTTAGCTGTGTAAGATTAGTTGTGTAGCTGTTAGCTGTGTAGATGTGTACCTGCAGCTGTTAGCCGTGTAACGTTAGCTGTAGCTATTAGCTGTGTAAGGTTAGTTGTGTAGCTGCAGCTGTTAGCCGTGTAACGTTAGCTGTAGCTGTTAGCCGTGTAACGTTGACTCTAGCTGTTCGCTGTGTAATGTTACTTGTACAGCTGCAGCTGTTAGCCGTGTAACGTTAGCTGTAGCTGTTAGCTGTGTAAGGTTAGTTGTGTAGCTGCAGCTGTTAGCCGTGTAACGTTAGCTGTAGCTGTTAGCTGTGCAAGGTTAGTTGTGTAGCTGCAGCTGTGTGTTAAAGGAAACTTTCTGTGTCATTATACCACTGACACGTAGTATAGAAGGGTCACAGCAGCTGTAGCCTTTTTTGACATGAATGCTGTTACCATTGGGCATTAGTGAAAAGGCTTTTAATGTTTAACATGTTACTTTGTTGACCTTGTATTTGCCACTGAGAACGGAGGAGGAGCGGTGGGGGTTGCGGGGGTTTTGTCGGAGAGACTGAACTACGTTAGTAAAATGTGGCAGCGCTCGAAAGAAACTTAATCGTGTTCTTCCCGGCTGCTCCGCACACTTGGTTGCAGCTTGTAATGCCAAGATAGCGAAGTTCACGCAACAGCAGCTGCTGCTAATCAGTGCTCATTAATGGGGCAGAGCTGTAGGCTCAAAAAGTAGTGCGCACGATACAGTTCGCCTGTTCTGGAGCTTCAACCGATAACAGTACAGACACAGTGTGCAAGACTGCTATGCCAACTAAAGCTTTTTGTGTACTTTACTACATAGAAAACATACTGTAACAGTGCTCTGTTACATGGCTATTTTAGTCTTGCTCTCAAGTAATATTACTTTATTCAAACTTAGCCAATAGGTACAGTAGGCCTGCCTGTTGTATTTTTTTTCTCACATTGACATATTTAATCTGCAAGATGTGTCATAAGACGTGTACATCATTCTTCTGTTTTGTTCTGTTTTTTATAATAGTGTTATTTATAGAGTAGATGGTTCATTGTTTAATCATTTTTTGCCTTTTGACATGACCCATTTCAGATAGATAACTTTGATTACTTCCTCAGGTGAGCACACCACAAATGAGTGCAGGAAAAAGAGATGTTGCCTGCCAGACTGATCCCCCCACCACATGCACCGTTGGCACTCAGTTGTCTATGAGGACATTACAGCCACACTTCAGAAGTGCAGGTTTGTAGCTGTGTGTAACTTTTTTTTATTTACATGGTGATAAAAACTCATATTTTTTCACTGTTACTCATGCTGTTTTATTGAGGTGTTTTTATACATTGTTGCTTGGATTAACTAGTGAAATAAAATCTCTTAACAGCTGTCCAGGCCTCTGTGTCCTGCAAAGACAGTTGTACATCCACACTTCCTGTGGCAGCCACCAACCCCCTTTTAACTCCCACACCTATAAAGAGACCAGCAAAAAGACCTCGTGAGGAAATGGAGGAGGAAGAGGAGGATCCATTTGAGGGCACATCTTCAATGGCAGAGTCACGCGGGGAGGATGTCACCTACGATCCTGCAAACTCTGTCTCAGTGTCACTTTCAACAGACGTGTCGTAAGTTGCTCTAATGTCCCTACATGCATGCCAAATATTATGCGACTTCTTTGTAAATACAAAGAGTGAATATTTTGGCAGCTACAGTCTTTATGTGTTAATTTTTTCCTCTTTTTTCTTGAAAGTGGTGTAGTATCAAACGCCCCGCACAAGACCAAGAAGTATATTGTGCATGAGTCCTGCATTATGGAGCTGTTTGAGTTGTGCCCTGTTTGCAAGTGTGTGTGTGAGGTTCGGGACCAGGACGATTGGGACATTCCTAACTGTGGACCAACTGTGTCCACATTGTCAGTTCACCCGGCATTGGAAGAGTCAGCCTGTTCTGGGGAGTGCTCCAGCTGGGAACATCGAACTTTCTGCAGCGGTGTACATCAGTGGAGCATCTTTCTTCAAACTTGAAAAGGTTAGAGGAAAACAAAATGTATATCCTCACAGTAGAACATGGCAAATAGCAGTAAATATATCAGATCTTTATTTACCATCAAAAATGTTGTTTTTTTTATCTAAATTCAGATCTTCAAAGCTATGCAACTGCAGGTGTTCCAATATGACACCTTTCGTCGACATGCCCGTATGTTCATTGAGCCAGCGATTGTACACCAGTGGACCTCTTCACAGAATGACATCCTACAACGTCTCAGCACGGAGGGCAAGGCCATTGTTGGTGGTGACATGAGGGCTGACTCTCCAGGTATTTTTATGTTGTACTGAAATTGTGAAAATGGGAGATGTGTTTATCTGAAAGGGATAGTTCACCCAAAGATGAATTTTCTGTCATTATCTCATCACTCCCATGCAGCTAGGACTGGAAGTTTTGTCAACTTGCACATGCGAAGACGTTTCAAAAATACACCACAAAGTTGTGCTTTGTCTGTGTGGCTTTCCGCCAGATGCTCTGGTTTCCTCCCACCATCGAAATATACACATTGTGTATGAAAGTGTGAATGTGACAGGGCCCACTTGAACAAAAAATTCAAACACAACTAATGAGGTTAGTGATAAACTCTTAGATGATGTCAGATGAGCATGGACGTCGACAAAACTTCACCAGTTCTTCTATTGGTATGGGTGTGTGTGGGAAAGGTACAGCAAAAACAAATTTCTACCCCCCAAAAAAGTGTGTTGTATAATGTATTATGATTTATATTTTAGAGATTGTAACAATGTTTTCCCAGGGCACGCCACAAAGTTTGGAAGCTACACCATGACGGACCTCAAAACCAACAGAGTTATTGATATTCAATTGGTTCAGGTGAGTGTGATTGAATGAGGTTTTAATGTGTTTTCATATTTATATACAAATTTTATATAAGTGTTTGTTTGTGATTTAACAGAGCAACGAGGTTGGTGGAAGCTACCACATGGAAAAAGAGGGGCTGCAGAGGAGCCTGACCTTGTTGAATGAACGGGGTGTGACTCTGGACTGTATTGTTACTGACCGTCATCCACAAACCCAGAAATTCCTGAGGGAAAGCAACATCACCCAATTCTTTGATGTTTGGCATATCGAGAAAGGTATTATTTACTGATGATGATGATTTACAGTGTAGCAAATATAGAGAAGCATGCTCACCATATAGGTGATACGTTTGGAATTCTAGAAAGTGCATTGAAGCAGTCACCACTAAACACACACAGCAGTTTTTTTGTACGTGTGCAGCTAAATTCCATGATTACACTTATTGTCTTTCGTGCTTCTCACAGTCAGGTGTCCATAATGTAACACTGTTGCACTGTTAGACATGAATGTTTTTTTTCTCTACAAGTGTGATTCACTTTTTTTTTTATAAATTCTGCATAGCAAGTGATCATTCAGTGGCCCCTATGTTTGTGATTATTATTACAGATGACAAATGTATTTCTTCTGATCTTCAGGAATTTCAAAGCAACTAGACAAGTACGCCAAGATGAAAGACTGTGAGAGGTTACGCAAGTGGATGCGTTCAATCAAAAATCACATCTGCTGGACTGCAGCATCATCCACAACTGGACGTGAGAGGGTGGCAAAATGGAACTCCATCCTGAACCATGTGCAGAATAGCCACACACATGAGGACCCCATTTTCCCTAACTGCCAACATGAACTGCGCAAAACCAGGGACAAAAAGAAATGGCTGAAAGCAGGTTTGTTATATGCATAGAAAACATTAGTATTAAGTGTATTATTAAATTTAAAATTGTATTCATTCATTCCTTTTTTGTCTTTTAAAGAATTCTGAAAAAGAAAATATCCTGGGCCGCTATTTTCGTGGTCACTAAAGGAAATAGGCCTGTATTTGGCACAGGCATTGACATAAGACAGGCCTCTTGATTATTTTTACACTAATATTCTTTCACAATTGAGATGGGAAACACTATCAAAGTGATTATTTGAACTGGATTACATTTAATATTATGGCTACTGCAGTGTGAAATAATAAAGTATTGCTTTTGCCGGTCAGAAAATTGTTTTTGGAGCCATCTTCTGTGCATAAAAACACATAGTCACACAAGACTGATAACAGACCAGGGTTTATCTGAAAATAGATATTCCTCTGATCTGTAAACGGCCATAACTTGCTCTGTAATGGTTGAAGTCCCTCTGTAAAGAGTAGGGATTCAGGCAAACAGGCTTTAAACCAGGGTGGTCCAACATGCAGGTCATATGGTCATCTGCCTGCTGCATCCGTCTTAGAACCTAGGGTAAAATTTATAAGATAAGCGTTAATGTGGATAACAACAAAATGATGTAATAAGTCAAATTGTGGCCAAAACAATATTACCTGTGGTATTTCCCGGCAGCAGACATTCTCCTGCTCTGTAGGCATTGTTGCACAGTTTCCATGAGCACCTGTAATACACACCATAAAAATATAAAATAAATATTAAACAAGAAAATGCAAAACTGGATTATTGTAGGCTACTCAGTAACATTTCAAAAGCACATTATTTTGAATTAGAAATGATAGTTTATTGAGACTGAAGAGAATAGTGGAAATAGTGTTTGCAGTAATCATAAAACAGTTGTAAGCTACAATAATTGCTTTAAGATAGCCATCAGAGTATGTAAGGACAAATTGCTGGTTTTTGAAGCAGGGCAAACTACAAACACAGCATACTGCCTTGAATTCTGATAAATGAGTCGAGGTGGATGATTACAACTAGATAATATATTGATAAAACATAGCAATGTTGAATTATAGTGTCATTATTTCGTTGTAATAACTAAGCCTGTGGGTAATGGAGTGTAACAGTTAACGTAGGTTCGTCTGCTCAAACATTAGAATTGTGTCTTGTTCTCCAGCATTAGATTTTTTTTTTTTTTTTTTGTTTCTCTGAGAAACACTTGGCGTTTTTAGGTTTTGTACTTTTCAATGGCCAAATGAACGCGCAGTATACATTATATAGAAAGTTTAAAAAAAAACAAAAAAAAAACTAGGCAATATCGGCGTTTTGAATTTTTACCCTTTCAATAGGCATGACAAAAGGACATTATTCTCTGTCAAAACGTTTAAAAATATGAAAAACTTAGCATTCAGAAACGTCTTGCTGCATTCGCACTACTTCCTCTTGTTCTTCTTGCTGCTCTTCTCCCTCTTCAACCTCAGATTCAGGGTCAAATATATCAGTTTGGACTATCGCGCTCTTTCTAGCCGCCATCTTTACAAACTCTGACTGCATTGTCATGGTTGCGGGTTGGTGGGGGCACGGCCTTCGGGAGGGAGGGGGCGTGGAAAGCAGCAGATCATTGCAATAAAGCCACAGTGCACCAAAACAGCTTGTCCAGAATAGGGCTGAATCAGGAGGTTTTAGGTACATGCTGTATGCCTAATCTGAGAGGAATTTTCCTGCACAAACAGCAAATACATGCTCTGGGGGCCTCATTGAAATATTATATTTTTAAATGTAGTGTAATATGGGACCTTTAAAAGTTTTGATGTGTCGTTTTAGGCATTTTGTGGTAATTCAATGTCTCTCTGAGGTCATTTATTGTCTCTCTGTTGTAATCTTGTGTCTCTCTTAGGTCATTCATTGTCAGCAGTAAAACAGGAGGAAACTTCAAGTCACTTCAAAATGGTCATGAACTCTGCTCAGCAACTGTGCTTGCTGGAGTCTTGTCAGTGCTGGAAAGTGGATATAGGGCCTTGCTGGGAAATTCAGCACATAACTTCAAAAAGGTAGAGAACGACATGTCAGCTACTGTATTGCAGGGCTAGATTGCTCTCTGGGATTTTTTCAGTGATGTTGTCTGTCCTGAAGGCCACTAGTCTGAGTTTTGCTTTTCAAAATTATTCCTCTGCTCCTCGTCCTTCTAGGCAAAGCCCTTTGAATATGTAAATAGCAGGGCTAAATGACAAGTAGACATTTAGTGTTTACTTGTGGAAATTACATTTTGACATGTCTAGATTTATTTTGAATACTTTAAATGAACTTAAAATATCTGTAAGATAAGTTTGACATGTTACAAATGTGTTTTCATTTAAAGAAATCACATTTCAACAACCAAACCTGATTTAAAGATATCGTTAATTTAATGACGAGGTTATCCCTTTTAGCACGAATGGATAAACGATTCCAAATATCGATAATTAAATTTCCTGGTATTGAGGATTGTGACCAGTGGAAATCTAGGATATATACAATTAATGTACTGGAGAGTTTTTCCCTATCAACTGGAAAGAGGCTCCTTAAAAAAGGCTTGTTTAATTTAACTGTTTTTTTTTTTGTTTGTTTTTCTATAATTTCCGTTATTGTCATTGTAAAGACACTCAAACACCTTGGAAGAAGGTCTCTCCAATGTTTTCTTCCCAGGGAACACTCCAATTTAATATTGCAGTTCAATCAGGAGAGACGTGTTTAGGTTAGGAAAGAAAATATTTAATTACAAATGCACATGAAAATGGAATGTGAAAATGTGAAAAAGTCTTTGGCGATTAGATCCCTTCGAGATGGTGAGCTATAAGGAGGGAGATGGATCCATAGCCAATTAGGGAACACCCTCCCCCCCTCGGGGTCTAGACGCTGGTGGTGGTAGAGGAAGTGGACAAGAGATGAGGATCAGATGGATGGGTGCTGATGATCCAGATGAGAAGAGGAATGAGTCTTCAGGTTTATCTTTGACATTGGATGTGACGGCTGGAGGTGAATGCGGTGGAGGAGTGGCGGCCATTCTGCCTAGCATGACAGCTGAAAGTGGCAGAGGAGAGAACAGATTTAAAATCTCGTAGTGACAACCTGATTGGCTGATGGAGGCCGTGGCTAATTACAATAGAACAGCAAGAAGAGCGTGCGCCCGGTGGCAACTGAATGTTCAAGTTCAAGTTCAAGTTTATTTGTCGTATGTATAAATACACAGCTTATAAATACAACAAAATTCATTGCGCTCTGAGCACCCTCAGCCTTATCACACTTACGGACATACACTTCGTGTGAAGCGCAACACAAGACGAGTGAAAACGAAAACAAGAAAACGAAAAAAGTGACAGTGCAATACAGTGCAAATAAGTCAGCTATTCAACAGCCTGACTGCCTGAGGGAAGAAACTATTCCTGAGACGGGTGGTGTGTGCCTTGATGCTACGGTAACGTTTGTTGGAGGGGAGTAGTGAGAACAGCGTATGGGCAGGATGACCGGTATCTCTAATGATGTTGTGCGCCTTATTCTTACAGCGGGTTGTAAAGATGTTATGGAGGCTTGGTAGTGCTGTGCCAATGATTTTGGCTGCTGTTTTCACAGTCCTCTGCAGTTTCTTACGGTCCTGAGCAGTCGAGTTGCCGTACCACACCGTGATACAGCCTGACAAGACACTTTCGATAGTGCACTGATAAAAGTTTACAAGGCCCTGGGTGCCTAAGCCAAATTTTTTGAGGCGCCTCAGAAAATACAGACGCTGCTGTGCCTTCTTGAGGATGCACTTGGTGTTAAGAGACCATGTGAGTGTGTCTGTGATGTGTATGCCCAGGAATTTGAAGCTGTCAATTATGTCGACAGATGACCCATTGATGGAGATGGGGGTGTAGATGGCTTTGGACTTCCTAAAGTCAACAATGATTTCTTTTGTCTTACTGATGTTAAGAGAGAGGTTGTTATTGTCACACCATAGGGTTAGATCTTCAATTTCCCTTCTGTAATCCCCCTTGTCGCCATCGGTTATTAGACCGACCACAGTAGTATCGTCCGCGAATTTAATAATGATGTTGTTACTAAATCTGGCAACACAGTCAAACATAAATAAAATGTAAAGTAGAGGACTGAGGCAGCAACCTTGGGGTGCGCCGGTTCTAGTGAAGATTGGAGATGAACATCTATTTCCAATGCGTACAGATTGGGGCCTACCCGTCAGAAAGTCAAATAGCCAGTTACAGATGGAACTGCCAAGACCAAGGCCTCTAAGTTTCAACACCAGTTTAGATGGAACAATGGTGATGATTGGAGGAAGCAGTGGGAGTGAGACAGGGAGAATTGTGAATGAATGACCACGGAAAGGTCTTCCTGATTGAACTTACGCTGAGCTTCATTTCATGCATTGGAGAGTTTTTCCCTGTCAACTGAAGAGAGGATTCTCAATAGGCTCATTGAATTTTATTTATAATTTCTGTTATTATTATTGTAAAGACACCGACACACTTTGGAAGAAGGTCTCTCCAGTGTTTTCTTCCCAGGGAACACTCCAATTTTATCTCACTGGTAATTTACTGGAGAGTTTTCCCTGTCAACTGGAGAGAGGCGTCTCAAAAGGCTCTTTGAATTTAACTGTAAAGACCCCGAGACATGGGGCGGCACAGTGGAGTGGTGGTTAGCACTGTCACCTCACAGCAAGAGGGTTCCCGGTTTGATCCTGGGTTTGAGAGCCTTTCTGTGCAGAGTTTGCATGTCCTCCCTGTGTCAGAGTGGGTTGTCTCCGGGCATTTTTAAGGCAATTTATGTCATGTTAGGTATGTTTTGTCTCTCTGAGGCCATTTTGTGTCTCTTGAAAATAATATTTGTGTCTTTTTAAGCATTAGTTGATGTTGTTTCAGTCATTTTGTGGTAATTTATTCATTTTGTCTTTTTTGAGATCAAATTGAGTCATTGTAGTTATTTTTTGTCTCTCTGAGGCCATTTTGTGTCTCTTAAAAGTAATATTTGTGTCTTTTTTAGCGTTTGTTGATGTTTTAGTCATTTTGTGGTAATTTAGTCATTTTGCCTTTTTTTGCGGTCACTGACTCTCTTTGAGATCAAACTGAGTCATTGTAGTTATTTTTTTTGTCTCTCTGAGGTAATTTTGTGTCTCTTTGAAGTCAATGTATGTCATTTCAGTCATGTTGTGTCTCTCTGAGGTAGGTAAGTGTGTTTCTGAGGTAGGTAAGTGTGTTTCTGAGGTCATTTTGATTTTCTTTGAGGTCAATTTTGTGTCTTCTGTGGTTGTTTTGTGACTGATCACCTGTAATAATAGGAATATGAATGGTTCAAGTGAACAAAATAATCATAAACATGACAAACAACAATAGGACATAACTATAAAGATAACAGTGACAGAGAAATGTATAGCTGAATATAACATGTTAGAATCTACAATGCATGCAGTTATTAATTACTGCAAAATAACAACAGCAGGTCTCTCAAGGATGACCTCCATCACTGGTGAGCTCGGTCAACAGAGCTTTGTTTTATCTCCATGGTAACTGAAATGAGTTAGAGGGTCAAAGTTTAGGGTGTAACGTTATGTCTCGATTGTGCGCATACAGTGTGCAAAACAATTGAATATCCATCCAACAGTTAATTCAAGTTTTTTCCAGCTTGAATTAAAGTGTACGCTATTATGCTATCTATGTCATTACTTTCAAATGTATTAAAAAGTGGAAAATAGAATGTAATAAGAGTGTTTATAGGATATATCACTGTCCACTTTGATTGTATTTGTAAAGTGTTGGTATGTTATTTTATAAAGTCATATTCATTAAAAAAAAAGTGTTCACCTTTCCTGTGCGTCCTTAAAATGGCACTCAGCCATCTAAATAAAGCATACTTCAGTATGTCATGCCTAAAAATGACATAAAAAGTCACAGTGTTCACTTTTCCTGTGCGCCCCTCAATCATATGCTGGCTCCTTAAAATGGCACTCAGCCATCTAAACTCTGAAAACTCCTGATCCAAGATTTTGCTTTCAAAATGCTGTAAAATGCTCAGTTTACCTGTTAGGTTTCTAAAAATCTCACCGGAAGGGGTTGCTGGTGGTTTACAATGGCCCCCCCAATGTTAAATAGGTGATTACGGCCCTGCATCACAGCGCAGCTGCTCAGAGGTTCAGTCGAAACAAATGGCAGAAATATTTCGACGCTGAAAGTTGCGTTTCACTCATCCATCTCAGAAACCTGGTAAAACTCGCTCTGGGTCAGACTCTGGACCAGAGTCAGGTGCTGGCTCAGCTGGTACAGCCTCTCCTCTGTAGCGATGTCAACCGTGTTGGTGGCCACAACAAAGTGGCGGAGGTCTCCATCAAGAGTGAAGCCACCATCCTCCTCCAGGCACCGAGCCGCTTCTCCTCAGACAGGGAATAACAGACCAGGCACCAGGATCAAATTCTTGCAGTGGTGGCAGCACAACGCTCACACACTGACGGTCCTCATGGCTCTCTGATCTCCTCCACAGTGTCACTAGTCGTGCGTAAAAGCGCAGTGCGCCTTGATTGCAAAGTGCTGAAAGAGGGAGGGAGCGCCCAGCGGAACCCAAAACTCATTATTTTTATTTCTATAGAATGATTTTTGCAACATTGCTGTTTTCACTCAGTTGCATTTATTATATACAGACGGGGCCTATACACCACATAACCAGTGTGATATGAGTTTCAGACGATGGCAGTCTCGAGCTGACTAGAAAGCGTTTAATGAAAACACCTTAATTAATTCACATGATGATATCCTCATCAAGAAGAACCAAAAGCCGGCTGAGTAAAGCGATTCTCAATAAGGCTGCTGATTGAGAAAAACTGTCCAGGTGAATACAGAAAAGAGCGGAAGACAAAACACACACACGTTAAAAAAAAGAAGAGGCCGCAGCGTGTTTAACAAATAAATTGCCGGTTTAATAAATCGTCACAAACTAACAGATGGTATTGTTCCTGCAGTGGAGGACTGTCTGATGATGACGTAATGAGAGCTCTGAGGTCAGACGTGTTGTTAGGGACCTGATGGTCCATGGTTGCTATGTTGTCTCTAGGTGCATCATTTCACACGTTTAATCATTTGAACCAAAACAAACTTCTGTCGGAGAGAAAAGCAGCAGCTCAACTTTCACTCGACGATTTTTCTGGAAAACAAACTACAAACTGAGACCTTTTGCTTCTGGACCTCTTCTTAAGACCTGCTGTCACTGACAAACGGACTCATTCATGGTAGACGTGAGATTTTGACACTTTGTTAAAGCCCATGTTGTTTTCTGTGTATTTTACCGTAGAGACTTTACAAACAATGCAACGTTACTGATGAAGGTAAAACATGAGCAATACTGGCAATATTTTGCCTACATCAGTATTATTTTAGTGTAAATGAATCAAAGTGGACTGACGTTTGACTGTTACCAAGTTTGAATAGGTAAATCTAAAGCTACTGTCTTTGGTTTACCAACTGTGTTTTATCTGTCCAACAAACAGCCCAGCATCAACATGCTAATAAAAATATAGGCCAGCTTATATATTTTTTAACTTCTTGGTGATGCAGGCCATCAGTGATGAAGCAGTGACACAAACATTGAAGCCTTATTATTTAATTGTGCTCATAATTCAACATTTTTCTCAATATTCAGGACATTGTTCATTTATGAGTATTTTACACAAAACCTCATTTAAATATTATGATGTCATCATACTGTGAGAGCAACAGAGAGGTGTGAATCAACTGCACACAGAGATGTTTCTCATGTGGTGCTGGCTTTTTCTCCTTCAGAAAGATCACGTAAAATTGGCATGTTGTTGAATATCTGGCAAAAATGTCCCTAAGTAAAATACAGCTATGTCTCTTTGTGGTTGATTTGTGTCTTTTTCAGTCATTTTGTCCCTTAAAGGTCATGTTTTGTAACTTGGAGGTCATTTTGTGTTTCTTAGAAGTCAATTAATATCTTTTTTAGTAATTTAGTGTCTGTTTCAGATCAAATTGGGTCATTGTAGTTATTTTTTGGTTTCAAAGGCAACTTTTCTCTCTGGGATACTTTTGTGTCTGCTTGAAGTCATGTTGTGTGTTTCTGATGTAAATTTGTGCCATTAACTAATTTTGTGTCTCTGTGGAGAATTTTTGTCGTTTTGGTTCTGTGTCTCTTTGAGGTCATTCTGTGTCATTGCAGTTATTTTTTGTCTCTCTGAGGTCATTTTGTGTCTCTTAAAAGTTTTTATGTGTCGTTTTAGGCATTTTGTGGTAATTCAATGTCTCTCTGAGGTCATTTATTGTCTCTCTGTTGTAATCTTGTGTCTCTCTTAGGTCATTCATTGTCAGCAGTAAAACAGGAGGAAACTTCAAGTCACTTCAAAATGGTCATGAACTCTGCTCAGCAACTGTGCTTGCTGGAGTCTTGTCAGTGGCGGAAAGTGGATATAGGGCCTTGCTGGGAAATTCAGCACATAACTTCAAAAAGGTAGGGAACGACATGTCAGCTACTGTATTGCAGGGCTAGATTGCTCTCTGGGATTTTTTCAGTGATGTTGTCTGCCCTGAAGGCCACTAGTCTGAGTTTTTCTTTTAAAAATTATTCCTCTGCTCCTCGTCCTTCTAGGCAAAGCCCTTTGAATATGTAAATAGCAGGGCTAAATGACAAGTAGACATTTAGTGTTTACTTGTGGAAATTACATTTTGACATGTCTAGATTTATTTTGACTAGTTTAAATGAACTTAAAATATCTGTAAGATAAGTTTGACATGTTACAAATGTGTTTTCATTTAAAGAAATCACATTTCAACAACCAAAATAGATTTAAAGATATTGTTCATTTAATTAGGAGGTTATCCCTTTTAGCACGAATGGATAAACGATTACAAATATCAATAATTAAATTTCCTGGTATTGAGGATTGTGACCAGTGGAAATCTAGGATATTTTACAATTTCCAGACTATTTGGATTTCACTTTGATATCAAGAATTAAATAGTGACGGCTACCAAAAGAATTGGAGATATCTAAAATGTAATTTGCACTCTTATTTGCTATCTTCCCTGTCAACTGGAGAGAGGCATCTCAATAGGCTCTTTGAATTGAACTACTTCATTTATAATTTCCGTTACTGTCATTGTAAAGACACCGACACACTTTTGAAGAAGGTCTCTCCAATGTTTTCTTCCCAGGGAACACTCCAATTGAATCTCACTGTTAATGTACTGGAGAGTTTTTCCCTGCAACTGGAGAGAGGTGTCTCAATAGGCACTTTGAATTTAACTGTAAAGACCCCGAGACATGGGGCGGCACAGTGGAGTGGTGGTTAGCACTGTCACCTCACAGCAAGAGGGTTCCCGGTTTGATCCTGGGTTTGAGAGCCTTTCTGTGCGGAGTTTGCATGTCCTCCCTGTGTCAGAGTGGGTTGTCTCCGGGCATTTTTAAGGCAATTTATGTCATGTTAGTTATTTTTTGTCTCTCTGAGGCCATTTTGTGTCTCTTGAAAATAATATTTGTGTCTTTTTAAGCATTAGTTGATGTTGTTTCACTCATTTTGTGGTAATTTAGTCATTTTGTCTTTTTTGAGATCAAATTGAGTCATTGTAGTTATTTTCTGTCTCTCTGAGGCCATTTTGCGTCTCTTTGAAGTTAATGTATGTCATTTTAGTCATCAATATTAAGGATATTGTACATTTATGAATATTTTACACAAAACCTCATTTTAATATTATGATGTCATCATACTGTGAGAGCAACAGAGAGGTGTGAATCAAGTGCACACAGAGATGTTTCTCATGTGGTGCTGGCTTTTTCTCCTTCAGAAAGAGAGTGTAAAATTGGCATGTTGTTGAATATCTGGCAAAAATGTCCCTCAGTAAAAGACAGCCATGTCTCTTTGTGGTTGATTTGTGTCTTTTTCAGTCGTTTTGTCCCTTAAAGGTCATGTTTTGTAACTTGGAGGTCATTTTGTGTCTCTTGGAAGTCAATTAATGTCTTCAATTAAGTGTCTCATTCAGCTCAAATTGGGTCACTGTAGTTATTTTTTGGTTTCAAAGGCAACTTGTCTCTCTGGGATACTTTTGTGTCTGCTTGAAGTCATGTTGTGTGTTTCTGAGGTATATTTGTGCCATTAACTAATTTTGTGTCTCTGTGGAGAATTTTTGCCGTTTTGGTTCTGTGTCTCTTTGAGGTCATTCTGTGTCATTGCAGTTATTTTATGACACACTGAGGTCATGTTTTGTCTCTTAAAGGCCCCATATTATGCAAAATGCACTTTTGCATGTTTTTCACAAATAATTATGTGTCTGTGAAGACCCCCTGAAGTGTGTGCAAATGCGTCCTCTCAGTATTTCTCCTTCACTGTTTTTCTGTGAATGAGCCCTCCTACAATCTGTTTCTATTTAGGTCCTCTATTTACGTATGGAGAGGACCTGGCCCATCCTACTAGGCCATCCCACTTTCACTGGTGAAGATAAGCCCTCCCCGAAGCTAATTCCGTCTGCCACATTGAGCAACACAGCCCCGACAATACCCAGTGGGAAAGGACGACACGCTGTAGCTGTTAGCTGTGTAGCGTTAGCTGTGGCTGTTAGCTGTTAGCTGTGTAAGGTTAGCTCTGTAATGTTAGCTGTATCTTTTAGCTGTGTCAGGTTAGTTGTGTAGCTGTAGATATTAGCTGTGTAACGTTAGCTGTAGCTGTTAGCCGTGCACTGTAGCTGTAGCTGTTAGCTGTGTAAGGTTAGTTGTGTAGCTGTTAGTTGTGTAGCTGTTAGCTGTTAGCCGTGTAACGTTAGCTGGAGCTGTTAGCTGTTAGCCGTGTAACGTTAGCAGGAGCTGTTAGCTGTTAGCCATGTAACGTTAGCTGTAGATATTAGCTGTGTAACGTTAGCTGTAGCTGTTAGCCGTGAAACGTTAGCTGTAGCTGTTAGCTGTGTAAGGTTAGTTGTGTAGCTGTTAGCCGTGTAACGTTAGCTGGAGCTGTTAGCTGTAAGCCATGTAACGTTAGCTGTAGATATTAGCTGTGTAACGTTAGCTGTAGCTGTTAGCCGTGAAACGTTAGCTGTAGCTGTTAGCTGTGTAAGGTTAGTTGTGTAGCTGTTAGCTGTTAGCCGTGTAACGTTAGCTGGAGCTGTTAGCCGTGTAACGTTAGCTGTAGCTGTTAGCTGTGTAAGGTCAACTGTAGCTGATAGCTGTGTAAGGTTAGTTGTGTAGCTGTAGCTGTTAGCTGTAGCTGTTAGCTGTGTAATGTTATCTGTGGCTGTTAGTTGTGTAGCTGAAGCTGTTAGCCATGTAACGTTAGCTGTAGCTGTTAGCTGTGTCATGTTATCTGTAACTGTTAGCTGAGTAAGGTTAGTTGTAATAATAATAAATAATAGCTTTTATTCATAATGCACTTTATATTTGAATACAAATCTCAAAGTGCACAGCACAAAGTAGTTGTGTCGCTGTTAGCTGTGTAACGTTAGCTGTGTAACTGAAGCAGTTAGCCATGTAACGTTAGTTGTATCTGTTAGCTGTGTAATGTTAGCTGTGTAGCTGTTAGCTGTCGCTGTTAGCTGTGTAACGTTAGCTGAAGCTGTTAGCTGAGTAATGTTATCTGTAGGTGTTAGTTGTGTAGCTGAAGCTGTTAGCCATGTAACGTTAGCTGTATCTGTTAGCTGTGTAATGTTAGCTGTAGCTGTTAGCTGTAGCTGTTAGCTATCTAATGTTAGATGTAGCTGCTAGCTATGTAATGTTAGCTGTAGCTGTTAGCTGTGTAAAGTTAGCTGTAGCTGTTAGCTGTAGCTGTTAGCTATGTAAGGTTAGCTGTAGCTATTAGCTGTAGCTGTTAGCTGTAGCTGTTAGCTGTCTAATGTTAGCTGTAGCTGTTAGCTGTTAGCTGTGTATTGTTATCTGTAGGTGTGAGTTTTGTAGCTGAAGCTGTTAGCCATGTAACGTTAGCTGTATCTGTTAGCTGTGTAATGTTAGCTGTGTAGCTGTTAGCTGTAGCTGCTAGCTGTGTAATGTGAGCTGTGTAGCTGTTAGCTATGTAAGGTTAGCTGTAGCTGTTAGCTGTAGCTGTTAGCTGTGTATTGTTATCTGTAGGTGTGAGTTGTGTAGCTGAAGCTGTTAGCCATGTAACGTTAGCTGTATCTGTTAGCTGTGTAATGTTAGCTGTGTAGCTGTTAGCTGTAGCTGCTAGCTGTGTAATGTTAGCTGTAGCTGTTAGCTGTGTAAAGTGAGCTGTAGCTGTTAGCTGTGTCATGTTATCTGTAGCTGTTAGCTGTGTAAGGTTAGTTGTAATAATAATAAATAATAGATTTTATTCATAATGCACTTTATATTTGAATACAAATCTCAAAGTGCACAGCACAAAGTAGTTGTGTCGCTGTTAGCTGTGTAACGTTAGCTGTGTAACTGAAGCTGTTAGCCATGTAACGTTAGCTGTGTAATGTTAGCTGTGTAGCTGTTAGCTGTAGCTGCTAGCTGTGTAATGTTAGCTGTAGCTGTTAGTTGTGTAGCTGAAGCTGTTAGCCATGTAACGTTAGCTGTATCTGTTAGCTGTGTAGTGTTAGCTGTGTAGCTGTTAGCTGTAGCTGCTAGCTGTGTAATGTTAGCTGTAGCTGTTAGCTGTGTAAAGTTAGCTGTAGCTGTTAGCTGTGTCATGTTATCTGTAGCCCTTAGCTGTAGCTGTTAGGTGTGCAAGGTTAGGTGTAGCTGTTAGCCATGTAAGGTTAGCTGTAGCTGTTAGCTGTGTAATGTTAGCTGTGTAGCTGTTAGCTGTAGCTGCTAGTTATGTAATGTTATCTGTAGCTGTTAGCTGTGTAAAGTTAGCTGTAGCTGTTAGCTGTAGCTGTTAGCTATCTAAGGTTAGCTGTAGCTGTTAGCTGTGTAATGTTATCTGTAGGTGTTAGTTGTGTAGCTGAAGCTGTTAGCCGTGTAACGTTAGCTGTAGCTGTTAGCTGTGTAATGTTAGCTGTGTAGCTGTTAGCTGTGTAATGTTATCTGTAGGTGTTAGTTGTGTAGCTGAAGCTGTTAGCCATGTAACGTTAGCTGTATCTGTTAGCTGTGTAATGTTAGCTGTGTAGCTCTTAGCTGTAGCTGCTAGCTATGTAATGTTAGCTGTAGCTGTTAGCTGTGTAAAGTTAGCTGTGGCTGTTAGCTATGTAAGGTTAGCTGTAGCTGTTAGCTTTAGCTTTTAGCTGTGTAAGGTTAGTTGTGTAGGTGTTAGCTGTGTAACGTTAGCTGTAGCTGTTAGCTGTGTAATGTTAGTTGTGTACCTGTGGCTGCCAGCTGTGTAATGTTAGGTGTAGCTGTTAGCTGTAGCTGTTTGGTGTGTAAGGTTAGCTGTAGCTGTTAGCTATGTAAGGTTAGCTGTAGCTGTTAGCTGTAGCTGTTAGCTATCTAATGTTAGCTTTAGCTGTTAGCTGTAGCTGTTAGCTGTGTAATGTTATCTGTAGGTGTTAGTTGTGTAGCTGAAGCTGTTAGCCATGTAACGTTAGCTGTATCTGTTAGCTGTGTAATGTTAGCTGTGTAGCTGTTAGCTGTGGCTGCTAGCTATGTAAGTTTAGCTGTAGCTGTTAGCTGTGTAAACTTAGCTGTAGCTGTTAGCTGTAGCTGTAAGGTGTGTAATGTTAGTTGTGTACCTGTGGCTGCAAGCTGTATAATGTTAGCTGTAGCTGTTAGCTGTAGCTGTTTGGTGTGTAAGGTTAGCTGTAGCTGTTAGCTATGTAAGGTTAGCTGTAGCTGTTAGCTGTAGCTGTTAGCTGTAGCTGTAGCTGTTAGCTGTCTAATGTTAGCTGTAGCTGTTAGCTGTAGCTGTTAGCTGTGTATTGTTATTTGTAGGTGTTAGTTGTGTAGCTGAAGCTGTTAGCCAGGTAACGTTAGCTGTATCTGTTAGCTGTGTAATGTTAGCTGTGTAGCTGTTAGCTGTAGCTGCTAGCTGTGTAATGTTAGCTGTAGCTGTTAGCTGTGTAAAGTTAGCTGTAGCTGTTAGCTGTGTCATGTTATCTGTAGCTGTTTGCTGTGTAAGGTTAGTTATAATAATAATAAATAATAGATTTTATTCATAATGCACTTTACATTTGAATACAAATCTCAAAGTGCACAGCACAAAGTAGTTGTGTCGCTGTTAGCTGTGTAACGTTAGCTGTGTAACTGAAGCTGTTAGCCATGTAACGTTAGCTGTATCTGTTAGCTGTGTAATGTTAGCCATGTAACGTTAGCTGTAGCTGTTAGCTGTGTAATGTTAGCTGTGTAGCTGTTAGCTGTAGCTGCTAGCTGTGTAATGTTAGCTGTAGCTGTTAGCTGTGTAAAGTTAGCTGTAGCTGTTAGCTGTGTCATGTTATCTGTAGCCGTTAGCTGTAGCTGTTAGGTGTGCAAGGTTAGCTGTAGCTTTTAGCTATGTAAGGTTAGCTGTAGCTGTTAGCTGTAGCTGTTAGCTGTGTAGCTGTTAGCTGTAGCTGCTAGCTATGTAATGTTATCTGTAGCTGTTAGCTGTGTAAAGTTAGCTGTAGCTGTTAGCTGTAGCTGTTAGCTATGTAAGGTTAGCTGTAGCTGTTAGCTGTATCTGTTAGCTGTGTAATGTTAGCCATGTAACGTTAGCTGTAGCTGTTAGCTGTGTAATGTTAGCTGTGTAGCTGTTAGCTGTAGCTGCTAGCTATGTAATGTTAGCTGTAGCTGTTAGCTGTGTAAAGTTAGCTGTAGCTGTTAGCTGTAGCTGTTAGCTGTGTAAGGTTAGCTGTAGCTGTTAGCTGTGTCATGTTATCTGTAGCCGTTAGCTGTAGCTGTTAGGTGTGTAAGGTTAGCTGTAGCTGTTAGCTATGTAATGTTAGCTGTAGCTGTTAGCTGTGTAAAGTTAGCTGTAGCTGTTAGCTGTAGTTGTTAGCTGTGTAAGGTTAGCTGTAGCTGTTAGGTGTCTAATGTTAGCTGTAGCTGTTAGCTGTAGCTGTTAGCTGTGTATTGTTATCTGTAGGTGTTAGTTGTGTAGCTGAAGCTGTTAGCCATGTAACGTTAGCTGTATCTGTTAGCTGTGTAATGTTAGCTGTGTAGCTGTTAGCTGTAGCTGCTAGCTGTGTAATGTTATCTGTAGCTGTTAGTTGTGTAACTGAAGCTGTTAGCCATGTAACGTTAGCTGTAGCTGTTAGCTGTGTAATGTTAGCTGTAGCTGTTAGTTGTGTAGCTGAAGCTGTTAGCCATGTAACCTTAGCTGTATCTGTTAGCTGTGTAATGTTAGCTGTGTAGCTGTTAGCTGTAGCTGGTAGCTGTGTAATGTTATCTGTAGCTGTTAGCTGTGTAAAGTTAGCTGTAGCTGTTAGCTGTGTCATGTTATCTGTAGCTGTTAGCTGTGTAAGGTTAGTTGTAATAATAATAAATAATAGATTTTATTCATAATGCACTTTACATTTGAATACAAATCTCAAAGTGCACAGCACAAAGTAGTTGTCTCGCTGTTAGCTGTGTAACGTTAGCTGTGTAGCTGAAGCTGTTAGCCATGTAACGTAAGCTGTAGCTGTTAGCTGTGTAAGGTTAGTTGTGTAGCTGTTAGCTGTAGCTGTTAGCTGTGTAAGGTTAGTTTTAGCTGTTAGCTGTGTAAGGTTAGTTGTGTAGGTGTTAGCTGTGTAACGTTAGCTGTAGCTGTTAGCTGTGTAATGTTAGTTGTGTACCTGTGGCTGCCAGCTGTGTAATGTTAGCTGTAGCTGTTAGCTGTAGCTGCTAGCTATTTAAGTTTAGCTGTAGCTGTTAGCTGTGTAAAGTTAGCTGTAGCTGTTAGCTGTAGCTGTAAGGTGTGTAATGTTAGTTGTGTACCTGTGGCTGCCAGCTGTGTAATGTTAGCTGTGTAGCTGTTAGCTGTAGCTGCTAGCTATGTAATGTTAGCTGTAGCTGTTAGCTGTAGCTGTTAGCTGTAGCTGTTAGCTGTTAGCTGTATCTGTTAGCTGTGTAATGTTAGCTGTGTAGCTGTTAGCTGTAGCTGCTAGCTGTGTAATGTGAGCTGTAGCTGTTAGCTGTGTAAAGTGAGCTGTAGCTGTTAGCTGTAGCTGTTAGCTATGTAAGGTTAGCTGTAGCTGTTAGCTGTAGCTGTTAGCTGTAGCTGTAAGCTGTGTATTGTTATCTGTAGGTGTGAGTTGTGTAGCTGAAGCTGTTAGCCATGTAACGTTAGCTGTATCTGTTAGCTGTGTAATGTTAGCTGTGTAGCTGTTAGCTGTAGCTGCTAGCTGTGTAATGTTAGCTGTGTAGCTGTTAGCTGTAGCTGCTAGCTATGTAATGTTAGCTGTAGCTGTTAGCTGTAGCTGTTAGCTGTAGCTGTTAGCTGTCTAATGTTAGCTGTAGCTGTTAGCTGTTAGCTGTATCTGTTAGCTGTGTAATGTTAGCTGTGTAGCTGTTAGCTGTAGCTGCTAGCTGTGTAATGTGAGCTGTAGCTGTTAGCTGTGTAAAGTGAGCTGTAGCTGTTAGCTGTAGCTGCTAGCTATGTAATGTTAGCTGTAGCTGTTAGCTGTGTCATGTTATCTGTAGCTGTTAGCTGTGTAATGTTAGTTGTGTACCTGTGGCTGCCAGCTCTGTAATGTTAGCTGTAGCTGTTAGCTGTAGCTGTTAGCTGCAGCTGTAGCTGTTAGCTGTCTAATGTTAGCTGTAGCTGTTAGCTGTAGCTTTTAGCTGTGTATTGTTATCTGTAGGTGTTAGTTGTGTAGCTGAAGCTGTTAGCCATGTATCGTTAGCTGTATCTGTTAGCTGTGTAATGTTAGCTGTGTAGCTGTTAGCTGTAGCTGCTAGCTGTGTAATGTTAGCTGTAGCTGTTAGCTGTGTAAAGTTAGCTGTAGCTGTTAGCTATGTAAGGTTAGCTGTAGCTGTTAGCTGTCTAATGTTAGCTGTAGCTGTTAGCTGTAGCTGTTAGCTGTGTATTGTTATCTGTAGGTGTTAGTTGTGTAGCTGAAGCTGTTAGCCATGTAACGTTAGCTGTAGTTGTTAGCTGTGTCATGTTATCTGTAACTGTTAGCTGAGTAAGGTTAGTTGTAATAATAATAAATAATAGCTTTTATTCATAATGCACTTTATATTTGAATACAAATCTCAAAGTGCACAGCACAAAGTAGTTGTGTCGCTGTTAGCTGTGTAACGTTAGCTGTGTAACTGAAGCAGTTAGCCATGTAACGTTAGCTGTATCTGTTAGCTGTGTAATGTTAGCTGTGTAGCTGTTAGCTGTCGCTGTTAGCTGTGTAACGTTAGCTGAAGCTGTTAGCTGAGTAATGTTATCTGTAGGTGTTAGTTGTGTAGCTGAAGCTGTTAGCCATGTAACGTTAGCTGTATCTGTTAGCTGTGTAATGTTAGCTGTAGCTGTTAGCTGTAGCTGTTAGCTATCTAATGTTAGATGTAGCTGCTAGCTATGTAATGTTAGCTGTAGCTGTTAGCTGTGTAAAGTTAGCTGTAGCTGTTAGCTGTAGCTGTTAGCTATGTAAGGTTAGCTGTAGCTATTAGCTGTAGCTGTTAGCTGTAGCTGTTAGCTGTCTAATGTTAGCTGTAGCTGTTAGCTGTAGCTGTTAGCTGTGTATTGTTATCTGTAGGTGTGAGTTTTGTAGCTGAAGCTGTTAGCCATGTAACGTTAGCTGTATCTGTTAGCTGTGTAATGTTAGCTGTGTAGCTGTTAGCTGTAGCTGCTAGCTGTGTAATGTGAGCTGTGTAGCTGTTAGCTATGTAAGGTTAGCTGTAGCTGTTAGCTGTAGCTGTTAGCTGTGTATTGTTATCTGTAGGTGTGAGTTGTGTAGCTGAAGCTGTTAGCCATGTAACGTTAGCTGTATCTGTTAGCTGTGTAATGTTAGCTGTGTAGCTGTTAGCTGTAGCTGCTAGCTGTGTAATGTTAGCTGTAGCTGTTAGCTGTGTAAAGTGAGCTGTAGCTGTTAGCTGTGTCATGTTATCTGTAGCTGTTAGCTGTGTAAGGTTAGTTGTAATAATAATAAATAATAGATTTTATTCATAATGCACTTTTTATTTGAATACAAATCTCAAAGTGCACAGCACAAAGTAGTTGTGTCGCTGTTAGCTGTGTAACATTAGCTGTGTAACTGAAGCTGTTAGCCATGTAACGTTAGCTGTAGCTGTTAGCTGTGTAAAGTTAGCTGTAGCTGTTAGCTGTAGCTGTTAGCTATCTAATGTTAGATGTAGCTGTTAGCTGTAGCTGTTAGCTGTGTAATGTTATCTGTAGGTGTTAGTTGTGTAGCTGAAGCTGTTAGCCATGTAACGTTAGCTGTATCTGTTAGCTGTGTAATGTTAGCTGTGTAGCTGTAGCTGCTAGCTATGTAATGTTAGCTGTAGCTGTTAGCTGTGTAAAGTTAGCTGTAGCTGTTAGCTGTAGCTGTTAGCTATGTAAGGTTAGCTGTAGCTGTTAGCTGTAGCTGTTAGCTGTGTATTGTTATCTGTAGGTGTTAGTTGTGTAGCTGAAGCTGTTAGCCATGTAAAGCTAGCTGTAGCTGTTAGATGTGTAATGTTATCTGTAGCTGTTAGCTGTGTAAGGTTAGTTGTAATAATAATAAATAATAGATTTTATTCATAATGCACTTTACATTTGAATACAAATCTCAAAGTGCACAGCACAAAGTAGTTGTGTCGCTGTTAGCTGTGTAACGTTAGCTGTGTAACTGAAGCTGTAGCTGTTAGCTGAGTAAGGTTAGTTGTAATAATAATAAATAATATCTTTTATTTATAACGCACTTTACATTTGAATACAAATCTCAAAGTGTACAGTACAAAGTAGTTGTGTAGCTGTTAGCTGTGTAACGTTAGCTGTAGCTGTTAGCTGTGTAGCTGAAGCTGTTAGCCATGTAACGTTAGCTGCAGCTGTTAGCTGTGTAAGGTTAGTTGTGTAGCTGTTAGCTGTAGCTGCTAGCTGTGTAATGTCAGCTGTAGCTGTTGGCTGTAGCTGTTAGCTGTGTAATGTCAGCTGTAGCTGTTGGCTGTAGCTGTTAGCTGTGTAAGGTTATGTGTAGCTGTTAGCTGTGTAAGGTTAGTTGTAGCTGTTAGCTGTGTAAGGTTAGTTGCGTAGGTGTTAGCTGTGTAACGTTAGCTGTAGCTGTTAGCTGTGTAATGTTAGTTGTGTAGCTGTTAGCTGTCGCTGCTAGCTGTGTAATGTCAGCTGTAGCTGTTGGCTGTAGCTGTTAGCTGTGTAAGGTTATGTGTAGCTGTTAGCTGTGTAACGTTAGCTGTAGCTGTTAGCTGTGTAATGTTAGTTGTGTAGCTGTTAGCTGTAGCTGCTAGCTGTGTAATGTCAGCTGTAGCTGTTGGCTGTAGCTGTTAGCTGTGTAAGGTTATGTGTAGCTGTTAGCTGTGTAAGGTTAGTTGCGTAGGTGTTAGCTGTGTAACGTTAGCTGTAGCTGTTAGCTGTGTAATGTTAGTTGTGTAGCTGTTAGCTGTCGCTGTTAGCTGTGTAACGTTAGCTGAAGCTGTTAGCTGAGTAATGTTATCTGTAGGTGTTAGTTGTGTAGCTGAAGCTGTTAGCCATGTAACGTTAGCTGTATCTGTTAGCTGTGTAATGTTAGCTGTAGCTGTTAGCTGTAGCTGTTAGCTATCTAATGTTAGATGTAGCTGCTAGCTATGTAATGTTAGCTGTAGCTGTTAGCTGTGTAAAGTTAGCTGTAGCTGTTAGCTGTAGCTGTTAGCTATGTAAGGTTAGCTGTAGCTATTAGCTGTAGCTGTTAGCTGTAGCTGTTAGCTGTCTAATGTTAGCTGTAGCTGTTAGCTGTAGCTGTTAGCTGTGTATTGTTATCTGTAGGTGTGAGTTTTGTAGCTGAAGCTGTTAGCCATGTAACGTTAGCTGTATCTGTTAGCTGTGTAATGTTAGCTGTGTAGCTGTTAGCTGTAGCTGCTAGCTGTGTAATGTGAGCTGTGTAGCTGTTAGCTATGTAAGGTTAGCTGTAGCTGTTAGCTGTAGCTGTTAGCTGTAGCTGTTAGCTGTGTATTGTTATCTGTAGGTGTGAGTTGTGTAGCTGAAGCTGTTAGCCATGTAACGTTAGCTGTATCTGTTAGCTGTGTAATGTTAGCTGTAGCTGCTAGCTGTGTAATGTTAGCTGTAGCTGTTAGCTGTGTCATGTTATCTGTAGCTGTTGGCTGTGTAAGGTTAGTTGTAATAATAATAAATAATAGATTGTATTCATAATGCACTTTACATTTGAATACAAATCTCAAAGTGCACAGCACAAAGTAGTTGTGTTGCTGTTAGCTGTTTAACGTTAGCTGTGTAACTGAAGCTGTTAGCCATGTAACGTTAGCTGTATCTGTTAGCTGTGTAATGTTAGCTGTTTAGCTGTTAGCTGTAGCTGCTAGCTGTGTAATGTTAGCTGTAGCTGTTAGCTGTGTAATGTTAGCTGTAGCTGCTAGCTGTGTAATGTTAGCTGTAGCTGTTAGCTGTAGCTGTTAGCTGTCTAATGTTAGCTGTAGCTGTTAGCTGTGTATTGTTATCTGTAGGTGTTAGTTGTGTAGCTGAAGCTGTTAGCCATGTAACGTTAGCTGTATCTGTTAGCTGTGTAATGTTAGCTGTGTAGCTGAAGCTGTTAGCCATGTAACGTTAGCTGCAGCTGTTAGCTGTGTAAGGTTAGTTGTGTAGCTGTTAGCTGCAGCTGCTAGCTGTGTAATGTCAGCTGTAGCTGTTGGCTGTAGCTGTTAGCTGTGTAAGGTTATGTGTAGCTGTTAGCTGTGTAAGGTTTGTTGTAGCTGTTAGCTGTGTAAGGTTAGTTGTGTAGGTGTTAGCTGTGTAACGTTGTCTGTAGCTGTTAGCTGTGTAATGTTAGTTGTGTACCTGTGTCTGCCAGCTGTGTAATGTTAGCTGTAGCTGTTAGCTGTAGCTGTTAGCTGCAGCTGTAGCTGTTAGCTGTCTAATGTTAGCTGTAGCTGTTAGCTGTAGCTTTTAGCTGTGTATTGTTATCTGTAGGTGTTAGTTGTGTAGCTGAAGCTGTTAGCCATGTATCGTTAGCTGTATCTGTTAGCTGTGTAATGTTAGCTGTGTAGCTGTTAGCTGTAGCTGCTAGCTGTGTAATGTTAGCTGTAGCTGTTAGCTGTGTAAAGTTAGCTGTAGCTGTTAGCTGTAGCTGTTAGCTATCTAAGGTTAGCTGTAGCTGTTAGCTGTAGCTGTTAGCTGTGTAATGTTATCTGTAGGTGTTAGTTGTGTAGCTGAAGCTGTTAGCCATGTAACGTTAGATGTATCTGTTAGCTGTGTAATGTTAGCTGTGTAGCTGTTAGCTGTAGCTGCTAGCTATGTAATGTTAGCTGTAGCTGTTAGCTGTGTCATGTTATCTGTAGCTGTTAGCTGTGTAAGGTTAGTTGTAATAATAATAAATAATAGATTTTATTCATAATGCACTTTACATTTGAATACAAATCTCAAAGTGCACAGCACAAAGTAGTTGTGTCGCTGTTAGCTGTGTAACGTTAGCTGTGTAACTGAAGCTGTTAGCCATGTAACGTTAGCTGTATCTGTTAGCTGTGTAGTGTTAGCTGTAGCTGTTAGCTGTGTATTGTTATCTGTAGGTGTGAGTTGTGTAGCTGAAGCTGTTAGCCATGTAACGTTAGCTGTATCTGTTAGCTGTGTAATGTTAGCTGTAGCTGCTAGCTGTGTAATGTTAGCTGTAGCTGTTAGCTGTGTCATGTTATCTGTAGCTGTTGGCTGTGTAAGGTTAGTTGTAATAATAATAAATAATAGATTGTATTCATAATGCACTTTACATTTGAATACAAATCTCAAAGTGCACAGCACAAAGTAGTTGTGTCGCTGTTAGCTGTGTAACGTTAGCTGTGTAACTGAAGCTGTTAGCCATGTAACGTTAGCTGTGTAATGTTAGCTGTGTAGCTGTTAGCTGTAGCTGCTAGCTGTGTAATGTTAGCTGTAGCTGTTAGTTGTGTAGCTGAAGCTGTTAGCCATGTAACGTTAGCTGTATCTGTTAGCTGTGTAGTGTTAGCTGTGTAGCTGTTAGCTGTAGCTGCTAGCTGTGTAATGTTAGCTGTAGCTGTTAGCTGTGTAAAGTTAGCTGTAGCTGTTAGGTGTGCAAGGTTAGGTGTAGCTGTTAGCCATGTAAGGTTAGCTGTAGCTGTTAGCTGTGTAATGTTAGCTGTGTAGCTGTTAGCTGTAGCTGCTAGTTATGTAATGTTATCTGTAGCTGTTAGCTGTGTAAAGTTAGCTGTAGCTGTTAGCTGTAGCTGTTAGCTATCTAAGGTTAGCTGTAGCTGTTAGCTGTAGCTGTTAGCTGTGTAATGTTATCTGTAGGTGTTAGTTGTGTAGCTGAAGCTGTTAGCCGTGTAACGTTAGCTGTAGCTGTTAGCTGTGTAATGTTAGCTGTGTAGCTGTTAGCTGTGTAATGTTATCTGTAGGTGTTAGTTGTGTAGCTGAAGCTGTTAGCCATGTAACGTTAGCTGTATCTGTTAGCTGTGTAATGTTAGCTGTGTAGCTCTTAGCTGTAGCTGCTAGCTATGTAATGTTAGCTGTAGCTGTTAGCTGTGTAAAGTTAGCTGTGGCTGTTAGCTATGTAAGGTTAGCTGTAGCTGTTAGCTGTAGCTGTAGCTGTTAGCTGTGTAGCTGTTAGCTGTAGCTGCTAGCTATGTAATGTTATCTGTAGCTGTTAGCTGTGTAAAGTTAGCTGTAGCTGTTAGCTGTAGCTGTTAGCTATGTAAGGTTAGCTGTAGCTGTTAGCTGTAGCTGTTAGCTGTGTAATGTTATCTGTAGGTGTTAGTTGTGTAGCTGAAGCTGTTAGCCATGTAACGTTAGCTGTATCTGTTAGCTGTGTAATGTTAGCTGTGTAGCTGTTAGCTGTAGCTGCTAGCTATGTAATGTTAGCTGTAGCTGTTAGCTGTGTAAAGTTAGCTGTAGCTGTTAGCTGTAGCTGTTAGCTGTGTAAGGTTAGCTGTAGCTGTTAGCTGTGTCATGTTATCTGTAGCCGTTAGCTGTAGCTGTTAGGTGTGTAAGGTTAGCTGTAGCTGTTAGCTATGTAATGTTAGCTGTAGCTGTTAGCTGTGTAAAGTTAGCTGTAGCTGTTAGCTGTAGTTGTTAGCTGTGTAAGGTTAGCTGTAGCTGTTAGGTGTCTAATGTTAGCTGTAGCTGTTAGCTGTAGCTGTTAGCTGTGTATTGTTATCTGTAGGTGTTAGTTGTGTAGCTGAAGCTGTTAGCCATGTAACGTTAGCTGTATCTGTTAGCTGTGTAAGGTTAGTTGTGTAGCTGTTAGCTGTAGCTGTTAGCTGTGTAAGGTTAGTTTTAGCTTTTAGCTGTGTAAGGTTAGTTGTGTAGGTGTTAGCTGTGTAACGTTAGCTGTAGCTGTTAGCTGTGTAATGTTAGTTGTGTACCTGTGGCTGCCAGCTGTGTAATGTTAGCTGTAGCTGTTAGCTGTAGCTGCTAGCTATGTAAGTTTAGCTGTAGCTGTTAGCTGTGTAAAGTTAGCTGTAGCTGTTAGCTGTAGCTGTAAGGTGTGTAATGTTAGTTGTGTACCTGTGGCTGCCAGCTGTGTAATGTTAGCTGTGTAGCTGTTAGCTGTAGCTGCTAGCTATGTAATGTTAGCTGTAGCTGTTAGCTGTAGCTGTTAGCTGTAGCTGTTAGCTGTAGCTGTTAGCTGTTAGCTGTATCTGTTAGCTGTGTAATGTTAGCTGTGTAGCTGTTAGCTGTAGCTGCTAGCTGTGTAATGTGAGCTGTAGCTGTTAGCTGTGTAAAGTGAGCTGTAGCTGTTAGCTGTAGCTGTTAGCTTTGTAAGGTTAGCTGTAGCTGTTAGCTGTAGCTGTTAGCTGTAGCTGTAAGCTGTGTATTGTTATCTGTAGGTGTGAGTTGTGTAGCTGAAGCTGTTAGCCATGTAACGTTAGCTGTATATGTTAGCTGTGTAATGTTAGCTGTGTAGCTGTTAGCTGTAGCTGCTAGCTGTGTAATGTTAGCTGTGTAGCTGTTAGCTGTAGCTGCTAGCTTTGTAATGTTAGCTGTAGATGTTAGCTGTAGCTGTTAGCTGTAGCTGTTAGCTGTTTAATGTTAGCTGTAGCTGTTAGCTGTTAGCTGTATCTGTTAGCTGTGTAATGTTAGCTGTGTAGCTGTTAGCTGTAGCTGCTAGCTGTGTAATGTGAGCTGTAGCTGTTAGCTGTGTAAAGTGAGCTGTAGCTGTTAGCTGTAGCTGTTAGCTATGTAAGGTTAGCTGTAGCTGTTAGCTGTAGCTGTTAGCTGTAGCTGTAAGCTGTGTATTGTTATCTGTAGGTGTGAGTTGTGTAGCTGAAGCTGTTAGCCATGTAACGTTAGCTGTATCTGTTAGCTGTGTAATGTTAGCTGTGTAGCTGTTAGCTGTAGCTGCTAGCTGTGTAATGTTAGCTGTAGCTGTTAGCTGTGTAAAGTGAGCTGTAGCTGTTAGCTGTGTCATGTTATCTGTAGCTGTTAGCTGTGTAAGGTTAGTTGTAATAATAATAAATAATAGATTTTATTCATAATGCACTTTACATTTGAATACAAATCTCAAAGTGCACAGCACAAAGTAGTTGTGTCGCTGTTAGCTGTGTAACGTTAGCTGTGTAACTGAAGCTGTTAGCCATGTAACGTTAGCTGTAGCTGTTAGCTGTGTAAAGTTAGCTGTAGCTGTTAGCTGTAGCTGTTAGCTGTAGCTGTTAGCTATCTAATGTTAGCTGTAGCTGTTAGCTGTGTAATGTTAGCTGTAGCTGTTAGCTGTAGCTGTTAGCTGTGTATTGTTATCTGTAGGTGTTAGTTGTGTAGCTGAAGCTGTTAGCCATGTAACGTTAGCTGTAGCTGTTAGCTGTGTAGCTGTTAGCTGTAGCTGCTAGCTGTGTAATGTTAGCTGTGTAGCTGTTAGCTGTAGCTGTTAGCTGTGTATTGTTATCTGTAGGTGTTAGTTGTGTAGCTGAAGCTGTTAGCCATGTAACGTTAGCTGTATCTGTTAGCTGTGTAAGGTTAGTTGTGTAGCTGTTAGCTGTAGCTGTTAGCTGTGTAAGGTTAGTTTTAGCTGTTAGCTGTGTAAGGTTAGTTGTGTAGGTGTTAGCTGTGTAAGGTTAGCTGTAGCTGTTAGCTATGTAATGTTAGCTGTAGCTGTTAGCTGTGTAAAGTTAGCTGTAGCTGTTAGCTGTAGTTGTTAGCTGTGTAAGGTTAGCTGTAGCTGTTAGGTGTCTAATGTTAGCTGTAGCTGTTAGCTGTAGCTGTTAGCTGTGTATTGTTATCTGTAGGTGTTAGTTGTGTAGCTGAAGCTGTTAGCCATGTAACGTTAGCTGTATCTGTTAGCTGTGTAAGGTTAGTTGTGTAGCTGTTAGCTGTAGCTGTTAGCTGTGTAAGGTTAGTTTTAGCTTTTAGCTGTGTAAGGTTAGTTGTGTAGGTGTTAGCTGTGTAACGTTAGCTGTAGCTGTTAGCTGTGTAATGTTAGTTGTGTACCTGTGGCTGCCAGCTGTGTAATGTTAGCTGTAGCTGTTAGCTGTAGCTGCTAGCTATGTAAGTTTAGCTGTAGCTGTTAGCTGTGTAAAGTTAGCTGTAGCTGTTAGCTGTAGCTGTAAGGTGTGTAATGTTAGTTGTGTACCTGTGGCTGCCAGCTGTGTAATGTTAGCTGTGTAGCTGTTAGCTGTAGCTGCTAGCTATGTAATGTTAGCTGTAGCTGTTAGCTGTAGCTGTTAGCTGTAGCTGTTAGCTGTAGCTGTTAGCTGTTAGCTGTATCTGTTAGCTGTGTAATGTTAGCTGTGTAGCTGTTAGCTGTAGCTGCTAGCTGTGTAATGTGAGCTGTAGCTGTTAGCTGTGTAAAGTGAGCTGTAGCTGTTAGCTGTAGCTGTTAGCTTTGTAAGGTTAGCTGTAGCTGTTAGCTGTAGCTGTTAGCTGTAGCTGTAAGCTGTGTATTGTTATCTGTAGGTGTGAGTTGTGTAGCTGAAGCTGTTAGCCATGTAACGTTAGCTGTATATGTTAGCTGTGTAATGTTAGCTGTGTAGCTGTTAGCTGTAGCTGCTAGCTGTGTAATGTTAGCTGTGTAGCTGTTAGCTGTAGCTGCTAGCTTTGTAATGTTAGCTGTAGATGTTAGCTGTAGCTGTTAGCTGTAGCTGTTAGCTGTTTAATGTTAGCTGTAGCTGTTAGCTGTTAGCTGTATCTGTTAGCTGTGTAATGTTAGCTGTGTAGCTGTTAGCTGTAGCTGCTAGCTGTGTAATGTGAGCTGTAGCTGTTAGCTGTGTAAAGTGAGCTGTAGCTGTTAGCTGTAGCTGTTAGCTATGTAAGGTTAGCTGTAGCTGTTAGCTGTAGCTGTTAGCTGTAGCTGTAAGCTGTGTATTGTTATCTGTAGGTGTGAGTTGTGTAGCTGAAGCTGTTAGCCATGTAACGTTAGCTGTATCTGTTAGCTGTGTAATGTTAGCTGTGTAGCTGTTAGCTGTAGCTGCTAGCTGTGTAATGTTAGCTGTAGCTGTTAGCTGTGTAAAGTGAGCTGTAGCTGTTAGCTGTGTCATGTTATCTGTAGCTGTTAGCTGTGTAAGGTTAGTTGTAATAATAATAAATAATAGATTTTATTCATAATGCACTTTACATTTGAATACAAATCTCAAAGTGCACAGCACAAAGTAGTTGTGTCGCTGTTAGCTGTGTAACGTTAGCTGTGTAACTGAAGCTGTTAGCCATGTAACGTTAGCTGTAGCTGTTAGCTGTGTAAAGTTAGCTGTAGCTGTTAGCTGTAGCTGTTAGCTGTAGCTGTTAGCTATCTAATGTTAGCTGTAGCTGTTAGCTGTGTAATGTTAGCTGTAGCTGTTAGCTGTAGCTGTTAGCTGTGTATTGTTATCTGTAGGTGTTAGTTGTGTAGCTGAAGCTGTTAGCCATGTAACGTTAGCTGTAGCTGTTAGCTGTGTAGCTGTTAGCTGTAGCTGCTAGCTGTGTAATGTTAGCTGTGTAGCTGTTAGCTGTAGCTGTTAGCTGTGTATTGTTATCTGTAGGTGTTAGTTGTGTAGCTGAAGCTGTTAGCCATGTAACGTTAGCTGTATCTGTTAGCTGTGTAAGGTTAGTTGTGTAGCTGTTAGCTGTAGCTGTTAGCTGTGTAAGGTTAGTTTTAGCTGTTAGCTGTGTAAGGTTAGTTGTGTAGGTGTTAGCTGTGTAACGTTAGCTGTAGCTGTTAGCTGTGTAATGTTAGTTGTGTACCTGTGGCTGCCAGCTGTGTAATGTTAGCTGTAGCTGTTAGCTGTAGCTGCTAGCTATGTAAGTTTAGCTGTAGCTGTTAGCTGTGTAAAGTTAGCTGTAGCTGTTAGCTGTAGCTGTAAGGTGTGTAATGTTAGTTGTGTACCTGTGGCTGCCAGCTGTGTAATGTTAGCTGTGTAGCTGTTAGCTGTAGCTGCTAGCTATGTAATGTTAGCTGTAGCTGTTAGCTGTAGCTGTTAGCTGTAGCTGTTAGCTGTAGCTGTTAGCTGTTAGCTGTATCTGTTAGCTGTGTAATGTTAGCTGTGTAGCTGTTAGCTGTAGCTGCTAGCTGTGTAATGTGAGCTGTAGCTGTTAGCTGTGTAAAGTGAGCTGTAGCTGTTAGCTGTAGCTGTTAGCTATGTAAGGTTAGCTGTAGCTGTTAGCTGTAGCTGTTAGCTGTAGCTGTAAGCTGTGTATTGTTATCTGTAGGTGTGAGTTGTGTAGCTGAAGCTGTTAGCCATGTAACGTTAGCTGTATCTGTTAGCTGTGTAATGTTAGCTGTGTAGCTGTTAGCTGTAGCTGCTAGCTGTGTAATGTTAGCTGTGTAGCTGTTAGCTGTAGCTGCTAGCTATGTAATGTTAGCTGTAGCTGTTAGCTGTAGCTGTTAGCTGTAGCTGTTAGCTGTCTAATGTTAGCTGTAGCTGTTAGCTGTTAGCTGTATCTGTTAGCTGTGTAATGTTAGCTGTGTAGCTGTTAGCTGTAGCTGCTAGCTGTGTAATGTGAGCTGTAGCTGTTAGCTGTGTAAAGTGAGCTGTAGCTGTTAGCTGTAGCTGTTAGCTATGTAAGGTTAGCTGTAGCTGTTAGCTGTAGCTGTTAGCTGTAGCTGTAAGCTGTGTATTGTTATCTGTAGGTGTGAGTTGTGTAGCTGAAGCTGTTAGCCATGTAACGTTAGCTGTATCTGTTAGCTGTGTAATGTTAGCTGTGTAGCTGTTAGCTGTAGCTGCTAGCTGTGTAATGTTAGCTGTAGCTGTTAGCTGTGTAAAGTGAGCTGTAGCTGTTAGCTGTGTCATGTTATCTGTAGCTGTTAGCTGTGTAAGGTTAGTTGTAATAATAATAAATAATAGATTTTATTCATAATGCACTTTACATTTGAATACAAATCTCAAAGTGCACAGCACAAAGTAGTTGTGTCGCTGTTAGCTGTGTAACGTTAGCTGTGTAACTGAAGCTGTTAGCCATGTAACGTTAGCTGTGTAATGTTAGCTGTGTAGCTGTTAGCTGTGTAAAGTTAGCTGTAGCTGTTAGCTGTAGCTGTTAGCTATCTAATGTTAGCTGTAGCTGTTAGCTGTGTAATGTTAGCTGTAGCTGTTAGCTGTAGCTGTTAGCTGTGTATTGTTATCTGTAGGTGTTAGTTGTGTAGCTGAAGCTGTTAGCCATGTAACGTTAGCTGTAGCTGTTAGCTGTGTAGCTGTTAGCTGTAGCTGCTAGCTGTGTAATGTTAGCTGTGTAGCTGTTACCTGTAGCTGTTAGCTGTGTAATGTTAGTTGTGTACCTGTGGCTGCCAGCTGTGTAATGTTAGCTGTAGCTGTTTGGTGTGTAAGGTTAGCTGTAGCTGTTAGCTATGTAAGGTTAGCTGTAGCTGTTAGCTGTCTAATGTTAGCTGTAGCTGTTAGCTATAGCTGTTAGCTGTGTAATGTTAGTTGTGTACCTGTGGCTGCCAGCTGTGTAATGTTAGCTGTAGCTGTTTGGTGTGTAAGGTTAGCTGTAGCTGTTAGCTATGTAAGGTTAGCTGTAGCTGTTAGCTGTAGCTGTTAGCTGTCTAATGTTAGCTGTAGCTGTTAGCTATAGCTGTTAGCTGTGTAATGTTAGTTGTGTACCTGTGGCTGCCAGCTGTGTAATGTTAGCTGTAGCTGATGGTGTGTAAGGTTAGCTGTAGCTGTTAGCTATGTAAGGTTAGCTGTAGCTGTTAGCTGTAGCTGTTAGCTGTCTAATGTTAGCTGTAGCTGTTAGCTGTAGCTGTTAGCTGTGTCATGTTATCTGTAGCCTTTTAGCTGTGTAAGGTTAGTTGTAATTATAATAAATAATAGATTTGATTCATAATGCACTTTACATTTGAATACAAATCTCAAAGTGCACAGCACAAAGTAGTTGTGTCGCTGTTAGCTGTGTAACGTTAGCTGTGTAACTGAAGCAGTTAGCCATGTAACGTTAGCTGTATCAGTTAGCTGTGTAATGTTAGCTGTGTAGCTGTAGCTGTAGCCGTTAGCTGTAGCTGTTAGGTGTGTAAGGTTAGCTGTAGCTGTTAGCTATGTAAGGTTAGCTGTAGCTGTTAGCTGTAGCTGTTAGCTGTGTATTGTTATCTGTAGGTGTTAGTTGTGTAGCTGAAGCTGTTAGCCATGTAACGTTAGCTGTAGCTGTTAGCTGTGTAATGTTAGCTGTGTAGCTGTTAGCTGTAGCTGCTAGCTGTGTAATGTTAGTTGTGTACCTGTGGCTGCCAGCTGTGTAATGTTAGCTGTAGCTGTTTGGTGTGTAAGGTTAGCTGTAGCTGTTAGCTATGTAAGGTTAGCTGTAGCTGTTAGCTGTAGCTGTTAGCTGTCTAATGTTAGCTGTAGCTGTTAGCTGTAGCTGTTAGCTGTGTATTGTTATCTGTAGGTGTTAGTTGTGTAGCTGAAGCTGTTAGCCATGTAACGTTAGCTGTATCTGTTAGCTGTGTAATGTTAGCTGTGTAGCTGTTAGCTGTAGCTGCTAGCTGTGTAATGTTAGCTGTAGCTGTTAGCTGTGTAAAGTTAGCTGTAGCTGTTAGCTGTTTCATGTTATCTGTAGCTGTTAGCTGTGTAAGGTTAGTTGTAATAATAATAAATAATAGATTTTATTCATACTGCACTTTACATTTGAATACAAATCTCACAGTGCACAGCACAAAGTAGTTGTGTCGCTGTTAGCTGTGTAACGTTAACTGTGTAACGTTAGCTGTAGCTGTTAGCTGAGTAAGGTTAGTTGTAATAATAATAAATAATAGATTTTATTTATAACGCACTTTACATTTGAATACAAATCTCAAAGTGTACAGTACAAAGTAGTTGTGTAGCTGTTAGCTGTGTAACGTTAGCTGTGTAAGTTTAGTTGTGTAGCTGTAGCTGCCAGCTGTGTAATGTTAGCTATAGCTATTAGCTGTAGCTGTAAGGTGTGTAAGGTTAGCTGTTGCTGTTAATTGTGTAAGGTTAGTTGTGTCGCTGAAGCTGCTAGCCATGTAACGTTAGCTGTAGCTGTTAGCTGTGTAATGTTAGCTGTGTAATGTTACCTGTAGCTGTTGGCTGTAGCTGTTAGCTGTGTAATGTTATCTGTAGGTGTTAGTTGTGTAGCTGAAGCTGTTAGCCATGTAACGTTAGCTGTATCTGTTAGCTGTGTAATGTTAGCTGTGTAGTTGTGTACCTGTGGCTGCCAGCTGTGTAATGTTAGCTGTAGCTGTTAGCTGTAGCTGTTTGGTGTGTAAGGTTAGCTGTAGCTGTTAGCTGTCTAATGTTAGCTGTAACTGTTAGTTGTCGCTGTTAGCTGTGTAATGTTATCTGTAGGTGTTAGTTGTGTAGCTGAAGCTGTTAGCCATGTAACGTTAGCTGTATCTGTTAGCTGTGTAATGTTAGCTGTGTAGCTGTTAGCTGTAGCTGCTAGCTGTGTAATGTTAGCTGGAGCTGTTAGCTGTGTAAAGTTAGCTGTAGCTGTTAGCTGTTTCATGTTAGCTGTTAGCTGTAGCTGCTAGCTGTGTAATGTTACCTGTAGCTGTTGGCTGTAGCTGTTAGCTGTGTAAGGTTAGTTGTAGCTGTTAGCTGTGTAAGGTTAGTTGTGTAGGTGTTAGCTGTAGCTGTTAGCTGTGTAAGGTTATTTGTGTACCTGTGGCTGCCAGCTGTGTAATGTTAGCTGTAGCTGTTAGCTGTAGCTGTTTGGTGTGTAAGGTTAGCTGTAGCTGTTAGGTGTAGCTGTTAGCTGTCTAATGTTAGCTGTAACTGTTAGCTGTCGCTGTTAGCTGTGTAATGTTATATGTAGGTGTTAGTTGTGTAGCTGAAGCTGTTAGCCATGTAACGTTACCTGTATCTGTTAGCTGTGTAATGTTAGCTGTGTAGCTGTTAGCTGTAGCTGCTAGCTGTGTAATGTTAGCTGTAGCTGTTAGCTGTGTAAAGTTAGCTGTAGCTGTTAGCTGTTTCATGTTAGCTGTTAGCTGTAGCTGCTAGCTGTGTAATGTTATCTGTAGCTGTTGGCTGTAGCTGTTAGCTGTGTAAGGTTAGTTGTGTAGGTGTTAGCTGTAGCTGTTAGCTGTGTAAGGTTAGTTGTGTACCTGTGGCTGCCAGCTGTGTAATGTTAGCTGTAGCTGTTAGCTGTAGCTGTTTGGTGTGTAAGGTTAGCTGTAGCTGTTAGCTGTAGCTGTTAGCTGTGTAATGTTAGCTGTAACTGTTAGCTGTAGCTGCTAGCTGTGTAATGTTATCTGTAGGTGTTAGTTGTGTAGCTGAAGCAGTTAGCCATGTAACGTTAGCTGTATCTGTTAGCTGTGTCATGTGAGCTGTGTAGCTGTTAGCTGTAGCTGCTAGCTGTGTAATGTTAGCTGTAGCTGTTAGCTGTGTAAAGTTAGCTGTAGCTGTTAGCTGTGTAATGTTAGCTGTAGCTGTTAGCTGTAGCTGTTAGGTGTGTAAGGTTAGCTGTAGCTGTTAGCTATGTAAGGTTAGCTGTAGCTGTTAGCTATGTAAGGTTAGCTGTAGCTGTTAGCTGTGTAATGTTAGCGGTGTAGCTGTTAGCTGTAGCTGCTAGCTGTGTAATGTTAGCTGTGTAGCTGTTACCTGTAGCTGTTAGCTGTGTAATGTTAGTTGTGTACCTGTGGCTGCCAGCTGTGTAATGTTAGCTGTAGCTGTTTGGTGTGTAAGGTTAGCTGTAGCTGTTAGCTATGTAAGGTTAGCTGTAGCTGTTAGCTGTAGCTGTTAGCTGTCTAATGTTAGCTGTAGCTGTTAGCTATAGCTGTTAGCTGTGTAATGTTAGTTGTGTACCTGTGGCTGCCAGCTGTGTAATGTTAGCTGTAGCTGTTTGGTGTGTAAGGTTAGATGTAGCTGTTAGCTATGTAAGGTTAGCTGTAGCTGTTAGCTGTAGCTGTTAGCTGTCTAATGTTAGCTGTAGCTGTTAGCTGTAGCTGTTAGCTGTGTCATGTTATCTGTAGCCTTTTAGCTGTGTAAGGTTAGTTGTAATAATAATAAATAATAGATTTTATTCATAATGCACTTTACATTTGAATACAAATCTCAAAGTGCACAGCACAAAGTAGTTGTGTCGCTGTTAGCTGTGTAACGTTAGCTGTGTAACTGAAGCAGTTAGCCATGTAACGTTAGCTGTATCAGTTAGCTGTGTAATGTTAGCTGTGTAGCTGTAGCTGTAGCCGTTAGCTGTAGCTGTTAGGTGTGTAAGGTTAGCTGTAGCTGTTAGCTATGTAAGGTTAGCTGTAGCTGTTAGCTGTAGCTGTTAGCTGTGTATTGTTATCTGTAGGTGTTAGTTGTGTAGCTGAAGCTGTTAGCCATGTAACGTTAGCTGTAGCTGTTAGCTGTGTAATGTTAGCTGTGTAGCTGTTAGCTGTAGCTGCTAGCTGTGTAATGTTAGTTGTGTACCTGTGGCTGCCAGCTGTGTAATGTTAGCTGTAGCTGTTTGGTGTGTAAGGTTAGCTGTAGCTGTTAGCTATGTAAGGTTAGCTGTAGCTGTTAGCTGTAGCTGTTAGCTGTCTAATGTTAGCTGTAGCTGTTAGCTGTAGCTGTTAGCTGTGTATTGTTATCTGTAGGTGTTAGTTGTGTAGCTGAAGCTGTTAGCCATGTAACGTTAGCTGTATCTGTTAGCTGTGTAATGTTAGCTGTGTAGCTGTTAGCTGTAGCTGCTAGCTGTGTAATGTTAGCTGTAGCTGTTAGCTGTGTAAAGTTAGCTGTAGCTGTTAGCTGTTTCATGTTATCTGTAGCTGTTAGCTGTGTAAGGTTAGTTGTAATAATAATAAATAATAGATTTTATTCATACTGCACTTTACATTTGAATACAAATCTCACAGTGCACAGCACAAAGTAGTTGTGTCGCTGTTAGCTGTGTAACGTTAACTGTGTAACGTTAGCTGTAGCTGTTAGCTGAGTAAGGTTAGTTGTAATAATAATAAATAATAGATTTTATTTATAACGCACTTTACATTTGAATACAAATCTCAAAGTGTACAGTACAAAGTAGTTGTGTAGCTGTTAGCTGTGTAACGTTAGCTGTGTAAGTTTAGTTGTGTAGCTGTAGCTGCCAGCTGTGTAATGTTAGCTATAGCTATTAGCTGTAGCTGTAAGGTGTGTAAGGTTAGCTGTTGCTGTTAATTGTGTAAGGTTAGTTGTGTCGCTGAAGCTGCTAGCCATGTAACGTTAGCTGTAGCTGTTAGCTGTGTAATGTTAGCTGTGTAATGTTACCTGTAGCTGTTGGCTGTAGCTGTTAGCTGTGTAATGTTATCTGTAGGTGTTAGTTGTGTAGCTGAAGCTGTTAGCCATGTAACGTTAGCTGTATCTGTTAGCTGTGTAATGTTAGCTGTGTAGTTGTGTACCTGTGGCTGCCAGCTGTGTAATGTTAGCTGTAGCTGTTAGCTGTAGCTGTTTGGTGTGTAAGGTTAGCTGTAGCTGTTAGCTGTCTAATGTTAGCTGTAACTGTTAGTTGTCGCTGTTAGCTGTGTAATGTTATCTGTAGGTGTTAGTTGTGTAGCTGAAGCTGTTAGCCATGTAACGTTAGCTGTATCTGTTAGCTGTGTAATGTTAGCTGTGTAGCTGTTAGCTGTAGCTGCTAGCTGTGTAATGTTAGCTGGAGCTGTTAGCTGTGTAAAGTTAGCTGTAGCTGTTAGCTGTTTCATGTTAGCTGTTAGCTGTAGCTGCTAGCTGTGTAATGTTACCTGTAGCTGTTGGCTGTAGCTGTTAGCTGTGTAAGGTTAGTTGTAGCTGTTAGCTGTGTAAGGTTAGTTGTGTAGGTGTTAGCTGTAGCTGTTAGCTGTGTAAGGTTATTTGTGTACCTGTGGCTGCCAGCTGTGTAATGTTAGCTGTAGCTGTTAGCTGTAGCTGTTTGGTGTGTAAGGTTAGCTGTAGCTGTTAGGTGTAGCTGTTAGCTGTTTCATGTTATCTGTAGCTGTTAGCTGTGTAAGGTTAGTTGTAATAATAATAAATAATAGATTTTATTCATACTGCACTTTACATTTGAATACAAATCTCACAGTGCACAGCACAAAGTAGTTGTGTCGCTGTTAGCTGTGTAACGTTAACTGTGTAACGTTAGCTGTAGCTGTTAGCTGAGTAAGGTTAGTTGTAATAATAATAAATAATAGATTTTATTTATAACGCACTTTACATTTGAATACAAATCTCAAAGTGTACAGTACAAAGTAGTTGTGTAGCTGTTAGCTGTGTAACGTTAGCTGTGTAAGTTTAGTTGTGTAGCTGTAGCTGCCAGCTGTGTAATGTTAGCTGTAGCTGTTAGCTGTAGCTGTTTGGTGTGTAAGGTTAGCTGTAGCTGTTAGGTGTAGCTGTTAGCTGTCTAATGTTAGCTGTAACTGTTAGCTGTCGCTGTTAGCTGTGTAATGTTATATGTAGGTGTTAGTTGTGTAGCTGAAGCTGTTAGCCATGTAACGTTACCTGTATCTGTTAGCTGTGTAATGTTAGCTGTGTAGCTGTTAGCTGTAGCTGCTAGCTGTGTAATGTTAGCTGTAGCTGTTAGCTGTGTAAAGTTAGCTGTAGCTGTTAGCTGTTTCATGTTAGCTGTTAGCTGTAGCTGCTAGCTGTGTAATGTTATCTGTAGCTGTTGGCTGTAGCTGTTAGCTGTGTAAGGTTAGTTGTGTAGGTGTTAGCTGTAGCTGTTAGCTGTGTAAGGTTAGTTGTGTACCTGTGGCTGCCAGCTGTGTAATGTTAGCTGTAGCTGTTAGCTGTAGCTGTTTGGTGTGTAAGGTTAGCTGTAGCTGTTAGCTGTAGCTGTTAGCTGTGTAATGTTAGCTGTAACTGTTAGCTGTAGCTGCTAGCTGTGTAATGTTATCTGTAGGTGTTAGTTGTGTAGCTGAAGCAGTTAGCCATGTAACGTTAGCTGTATCTGTTAGCTGTGTCATGTGAGCTGTGTAGCTGTTAGCTGTAGCTGCTAGCTGTGTAATGTTAGCTGTAGCTGTTAGCTGTGTAAAGTTAGCTGTAGCTGTTAGCTGTGTAATGTTAGCTGTAGCTGTTAGCTGTAGCTGTTAGGTGTGTAAGGTTAGCTGTAGCTGTTAGCTATGTAAGGTTAGCTGTAGCTGTTAGCTATGTAAGGTTAGCTGTAGCTGTTAGCTGTGTAATGTTAGCGGTGTAGCTGTTAGCTGTAGCTGCTAGCTGTGTAATGTTAGCTGTGTAGCTGTTACCTGTAGCTGTTAGCTGTGTAATGTTAGTTGTGTACCTGTGGCTGCCAGCTGTGTAATGTTAGCTGTAGCTGTTTGGTGTGTAAGGTTAGCTGTAGCTGTTAGCTATGTAAGGTTAGCTGTAGCTGTTAGCTGTAGCTGTTAGCTGTCTAATGTTAGCTGTAGCTGTTAGCTATAGCTGTTAGCTGTGTAATGTTAGTTGTGTACCTGTGGCTGCCAGCTGTGTAATGTTAGCTGTAGCTGTTTGGTGTGTAAGGTTAGATGTAGCTGTTAGCTATGTAAGGTTAGCTGTAGCTGTTAGCTGTAGCTGTTAGCTGTCTAATGTTAGCTGTAGCTGTTAGCTGTAGCTGTTAGCTGTGTCATGTTATCTGTAGCCTTTTAGCTGTGTAAGGTTAGTTGTAATAATAATAAATAATAGATTTTATTCATAATGCACTTTACATTTGAATACAAATCTCAAAGTGCACAGCACAAAGTAGTTGTGTCGCTGTTAGCTGTGTAACGTTAGCTGTGTAACTGAAGCAGTTAGCCATGTAACGTTAGCTGTATCAGTTAGCTGTGTAATGTTAGCTGTGTAGCTGTTAGCTGTAGCTGCTAGCTGTGTAATGTTAGCTGTAGCTGTTAGCTGTGTAAAGTTAGCTGTAGCTGTTAGCTGTAGCTGTTAGCTATGTAAGGTTAGCTGTAGCTGTTAGCTGTAGCTGTTAGCTGTCTAATGTTAGCTGTGTATTGTTATCTGTAGGTGTTAGTTGTGTAGCTGAAGCTGTTAGCCATGTAACGTTAGCTGTATCTGTTAGCTGTGTAATGTTAGCTGTAGCTGTTAGCTGTGTAAAGTGAGCTGTAGCTGTTAGCTGTGTCATGTTATCTGTAGCTGTTAGCTGTGTAAGGTTAGTTGTAATAATAATAAATAATAGATTTTATTCATAATGCACTTTACATTTGAATACAAATCTCAAAGTGCACAGCACAAAGTAGTTGTGTCGCTGTTAGCTGTGTAACGTTAGCTGTGTAACTGAAGCAGTAAGCCATGTAACGTTAGCTGTATCAGTTAGCTGTGTAATGTTAGCTGTGTAGCTGTTAGCTGTAGCTGCTAGCTGTGTAATGTTAGCTGTAGCTGTTAGCTGTAGCTGTTAGCTGTGTATTGTTATCTGTGGGTGTTAGTTGTGTAGCTGAAGCTGTTAGCCATGTAACGTTAGCTGTATCTGTTAGCTGTGTAATGTTAGCTGTGTAGCTGTTAGCTGTAGCTGCTAGCTGTGTAATGTTAGCTGTAGCTGTTAGCTGTGTAAAGTTAGCTGTAGCTGTTAGCTGTAGCTGTTAGCTATGTAAGGTTAGCTGTAGCTGTTAGCTGTAGCTGTTAGCTGTCTAATGTTAGCTGTGTATTGTTATCTGTAGGTGTTAGTTGTGTAGCTGAAGCTGTTAGCCATGTAACGTTAGCTGTATCTGTTAGCTGTGTAATGTTAGCTGTAGCTGTTAGCTGTGTAAAGTTAGCTGTAGCTGTTAGCTGTGTAAAGTTAGCTGTAGCTGTTTGGTGTGTAAGGTTAGCTGTAGCTGTTAGCTGTAGCTGTTAGCTGTGTAAAGTTAGCTGTAGCTGTTAGCTATGTAAGGTTAGCTGTAGCTGTTAGCTGTAGCTGTTAGCTGTCTAATGTTAGCTGTAGCTGTTAGCTGTCTAATGTTAGCTGTAGCTGTTAGCTGTAGCTGTTAGCTGTGTAATGTTAGCTGTGTAGCTGTTAGCTGTAGCTGCTAGCTGTGTAATGTTAGCTGTAGCTGTTGGATGTGTAAAGTTAGCTGTAGCTGTGTCATGTTATCTGTAGCTGTTAGCTTTGTAAGGTTAGTTGTAATAATAATAAATAATAGATTTTATTCATAATGCACTTTACATTTGAATACAAATCTCAAAGTGCACAGCACAAAGTAGTTGTGTCGCTGTTAGCTGTGTAACGTTAGCTGTGTAACTGAAGCTGTTAGCCATGTAACGTTAGCTGTATCTGTTAGCTGTGTAATGTTAGCTGTGTAGCTGTTAGCTGTAGCTGCTAGCTGTGTAATGTTATCTGTAGCTGTTAGTTGTGTAGCTGAAGCTGTTAGCCATGTAACGTTAGCTGTAGCTGTTAGCTGTGTAAAGTTAGCTGTAGCTGTTAGCTGTGTCATGTTATCTGTAGCCGTTAGCTGTAGCTGTTAGGTGTGCAAGGTTAGCTGTAGCTGTTAGCTATGTAAGGTTAGCTGTAGCTGTTAGCTGTAGCTGTAGCTGCTAGCTATGTAATGTTATCTGTAGCTGTTAGCTGTGTAAAGTTAGCTGTAGCTGTTAGCTGTAGCTGTTAGCTATGTAAGGTTAGCTGTAGCTGTTAGCTGTAGCTGTTAGCTGTGTAATGTTATCTGTAGGTGTTAGTTGTGTAGCTGAAGCTGTTAGCCATGTAACGTTAGCTGTATCTGTTAGCTGTGTAGCTGTTAGCTGTAGCTGCTAGCTATGTAAGTTTAGCTGTAGCTGTTAGCTGTTTAAAGTTAGCTGTAGCTGTTAGCTGTAGCTGTAAGGTGTGTAATGTTAGTTGTGTACCTGTGGCTGCCAGCTGTGTAATGTTAGCTGTGTAGCTGTTAGCTGTAGCTGCTAGCTATGTAATGTTAGCTGTAGCTGTTAGCTGTAGCTGTTAGCTGTCTAATGTTAGCTGTAGCTGTTAGCTGTTAGCTGTATCTGTTAGCTGTGTAATGTTAGCTGTGTAGCTGTTAGCTGTAGCTGCTAGCTGTGTAATGTGAGCTGTAACTGTTAGCTGTGTAAAGTGAGCTGTAGCTGTTAGCTGTAGCTGTTAGCTATGTAAGGTTAGCTGTAGCTGTTAGCTGTAGCTGTTAGCTGTAGCTGTTAGCTCTGTATTGTTATCTGTAGGTGTGAGTTGTGTAGCTGAAGCTGTTAGCCATGTAACGTTAGCTGTATCTGTTAGCTGTGTAATGTTAGCTGTAGCTGTTAGCTGTAGCTGTTTGGTGTGTAAGGTTAGCTGTAGCTGTTAGCTATGTAAGGTTAGCTGTAGCTGTTAGCTATGTAAGGTTAGCTGTAGCTGTTAGCTGTGTAATGTTAGCTGTGTAGCTGTAGCTGTAGCCGTTAGCTGTAGCTGTTAGGTGTGTAAGGTTAGCTGTAGCTGTTAGCTATGTAAGGTTAGCTGTAGCTGTTAGCTGTAGCTGTTAGCTGTGTATTGTTATCTGTAGGTGTTAGTTGTGTAGCTGAAGCTGTTAGCCATGTAACGTTAGCTGTAGCTGTTAGCTGTGTAATGTTAGCTGTGTAGCTGTTAGCTGTAGCTGCTAGCTGTGTAATGTTAGTTGTGTACCTGTGGCTGCCAGCTGTGTAATGTTAGCTGTAGCTGTTTGGTGTGTAAGGTTAGCTGTAGCTGTTAGCTATGTAAGGTTAGCTGTAGCTGTTAGCTGTAGCTGTTAGCTGTCTAATGTTAGCTGTAGCTGTTAGCTATAGCTGTTAGCTGTGTAATGTTAGTTGTGTACCTGTGGCTGCCAGCTGTGTAATGTTAGCTGTAGCTGTTTGGTGTGTAAGGTTAGCTGTAGCTGTTAGCTATGTAAGGTTAGCTGTAGCTGTTAGCTGTAGCTGTTAGCTGTCTAATGTTAGCTGTAGCTGTTAGCTGTAGCTGTTAGCTGTGTCATGTTATCTGTAGCCTTTTAGCTGTGTAAGGTTAGTTGTAATAATAATAAATAATAGATTTTATTCATAATGCACTTTACATTTGAATACAAATCTCAAAGTGCACAGCACAAAGTAGTTGTGTCGCTGTTAGCTGTGTAACGTTAGCTGTGTAACTGAAGCAGTTAGCCATGTAACGTTAGCTGTATCAGTTAGCTGTGTAATGTTAGCTGTGTAGCTGTAGCTGTAGCCGTTAGCTGTAGCTGTTAGGTGTGTAAGGTTAGCTGTAGCTGTTAGCTATGTAAGGTTAGCTGTAGCTGTTAGCTGTAGCTGTTAGCTGTGTAGCTGAAGCTGTTAGCCATGTAACGTTAGCTGTAGCTGTTAGCTGTGTAATGTTAGCTGTGTAGCTGTTAGCTGTAGCTGCTAGCTGTGTAATATTAGCTGTGTAGCTGTTACCTGTAGCTGTTAGCTGTGTAATGTTAGTTGTGTACCTGTGGCTGCCAGCTGTGTAATGTTAGCTGTAGCTGTTTGGTGTGTAAGGTTAGCTGTAGCTGTTAGCTATGTAAGGTTAGCTGTGTAATGTTAGCTGTAGCTGTTTGGTGTGTAAGGTTAGCTGTAGCTGTTAGCTATGTAAGGTTAGCTGTGTAATGTTAGCTGTAGCTGTTTGCTGTCTAATGTTAGCTGTAGCTGTTAGCTATAGCTGTTAGCTGTGTAATGTTAGTTGTGTACCTGTGGCTGCCAGCTGTGTAATGTTAGCTGTAGCTGTTTGGTGTGTAAGGTTAGCTGTAGCTGTTAGCTATGTAATGTTAGCTGTGTAGCTGTTAGCTGTAGCTGCTAGCTGTGTAATGTTAGCTGTAGCTGTTAGCTGTGTAATGTTAGCTGTGTAGCTGTAGCTGCTAGCTTTGTAATGTTAGCTGTAGCTGTTAGCTGTGTAAAGTTAGCTGTAGCTGTTAGCTATGTAAGGTTAGCTGTAGCTGTTAGCTGTAGCTGTTAGCTGTCTAATGTTAGCTGTAGCTGTTAGCTGTCTAATGTTAGCTGTAGCTGTTAGCTGTAGCTGTTAGCTGTGTAATGTTAGCTGTGTAGCTGTTAGCTGTAGCTGCTAGCTGTGTAATGTTAGCTGTAGCTGTTAGATGTGTAAAGTTAGCTGTAGCTGTGTCATGTTATCTGTAGCTGTTAGCTTTGTAAGGTTAGTTGTAATAATAATAAATAATAGATTTTATTCATAATGCACTTTACATTTGAATACAAATCTCAAAGTGCACAGCACAAAGTAGTTGTGTCGCTGTTAGCTGTGTAACGTTAGCTGTGTAACTGAAGCTGTTAGCCATGTAACGTTAGCTGTATCTGTTAGCTGTGTAATGTTAGCTGTGTAGCTGTTAGCTGTAGCTGCTAGCTGTGTAATGTTAGCTGTAGCTGTTAGCTGTGTAAAGTTAGCTGTAGCTGTTAGCTGTGTCATGTTATCTGTAGCCGTTAGCTGTAGCTGTTAGGTGTGCAAGGTTAGCTGTAGCTGTTAGCTATGTAAGGTTAGCTGTAGCTGTTAGCTGTAGCTGTTAGCTGTGTAGCTGTTAGCTGTAGCTGCTAGCTATGTAATGTTATCTGTAGCTGTTAGCTGTGTAAAGTTAGCTGTAGCTGTTAGCTGTGTAAGGTTAGTTGTGTAGCTGTAGCTGTTAGCTGTCTATGGTTAGCTGTAGCTGTTAGCTGTGTAAGGTTATTAGTGTAGCTGTAGCTGTTAGCTGTGTAAGGGTAGCTGTAGCTGTTAGCTGTGTAAGGTTAGCTGTGTAACGTTAGCTGTGTAACGTTAGCTGTGTAAGGTTAGTTGTGTAGCTGTAGCTGTTAGCTGTGTAAGGTTAGCTGTAGCTGTTAGCTGTGTAAGGTTAGTTGTGTAGCTGTTAGGTGTGTAACGTTAGCTGTGTAACGTTAGTTGTGTAGCTGTAGATGCCAGCTGTGTAATGTTAGCTGTAGCCGTTAGCTGTAGCTTTTAGCTGTGTAAGGTTAGTTGTGTAGCTGTAGCTATTAGCTGTGTAACGTTAGCTGTAGCTGTTAGCTGTAGCTTTTAGCTGTGTAAGGTTAGTTGTGTAGCTGTAGCTATTAGCTGTGTAACGTTAGCTGTAGCTGTTAGCTGTAGCTGTTAGCTGTGTACGGTTAGTTGTAGCTGTTAGCTGTAGCTGTTAGCTGTGTACGGTTAGTTGTGTAGCTGTAGCTATTAGCTGTGTAACGTTAGCTGTAGCTGTTAGCTGTAGCTGTTAGCTGTGTAACTTTAGCTGTAGCTGTTAGCTGTGTAAGGTTAGTTGTGTAGCTGTAGCTGCCAGCTGTGTAATGTTAGCTGTAGCTGTTAGCTGTGTAAGATTAGTTGTGTAGCTGTTAGCTGTGTAGATGTGTACCTGCAGCTGTTAGCCGTGTAACGTTAGCTGTAGCTATTAGCTGTGTAAGGTTAGTTGTGTAGCTGCAGCTGTTAGCCGTGTAACGTTAGCTGTAGCTGTTAGCCGTGTAACGTTGACTCTAGCTGTTCGCTGTGTAATGTTACTTGTATAGCTGCAGCTGTTAGCCGTGTAACGTTAGCTGTAGCTGTTAGCTGTGTAAGGTTAGTTGTGTAGCTGCAGCTGTTAGCCGTGTAACGTTAGCTGTAGCTGTTAGCTGTGCAAGGTTAGTTGTGTAGCTGCAGCTGTGTGTTAAAGGAAACTTTCTGTGTCATTATACCACTGACACGTAGTATAGAAGGGTCACAGCAGCTGTAGCCTTTTTTGACATGAATGCTGTTACCATTGGGCATTAGTGAAAAGGCTTTTAATGTTTAACATGTTACTTTGTTGACCTTGTATTTGCCACTGAGAACGGAGGAGGAGCGGTGGGGGTTGCGGGGGTTTTGTCGGAGAGACTGAACTACGTTAGTAAAATGTGGCAGCGCTCGAAAGAAACTTAATCTTGTTCTTCCCGGCTGCTCCGCACACTTGGTTGCAGCTTGTAATGCCAAGATAGCGAAGTTCACGCAACAGCAGCTGCTGCTAATCAGTGCTCATTAATGGGGCAGAGCTGTAGGCTCAAAAAGTAGTGCGCACGATACAGTTCGCCTGTTCTGGAGCTTCAACCGATAACAGTACAGACACAGTGTGCAAGACTGCTATGCCAACTAAAGCTTTTTGTGTACTTTACTACATAGAAAACATACTGTAACAGTGCTCTGTTACATGGCTATTTTAGTCTTGCTCTCAAGTAATATTACTTTATTCAAACTTAGCCAATAGGTACAGTAGGCCTGCCTGTTGTATTTTTCTCACATTGACATATTTAATCTGCAAGATGTGTCATAAGACGTGTACATCATTCTTCTGTTTTGTTCTGTTTTTTATAATAGTGTTATTTATAGAGTAGATGGTTCATTGTTTAATCATTTTTTGCCTTTTGACATGACCCATTTCAGATAGATAACTTTGATTACTTCCTCAGGTGAGCACACCACAAATGAGTGCAGGAAAAAGAGATGTTGCCTGCCAGACTGATCCCCCCACCACATGCACCGTTGGCACTCAGTTGTCTATGAGGACATTACAGCCACACTTCAGAAGTGCAGGTTTGTAGCTGTGTGTAACTTTTTTTTATTTACATGGTGATAAAAACTCATATTTTTTCACTGTTACTCATGCTGTTTTATTGAGGTGTTTTTATACATTGTTGCTTGGATTAACTAGTGAAATAAAATCTCTTAACAGCTGTCCAGGCCTCTGTGTCCTGCAAAGACAGTTGTACATCCACACTTCCTGTGGCAGCCACCAACCCCCTTTTAACTCCCACACCTATAAAGAGACCAGCAAAAAGACCTCGTGAGGAAATGGAGGAGGAAGAGGAGGATCCATTTGAGGGCACATCTTCAATGGCAGAGTCACGCGGGGAGGATGTCACCTACGATCCTGCAAACTCTGTCTCAGTGTCACTTTCAACAGACGTGTCGTAAGTTGCTCTAATGTCCCTACATGCATGCCAAATATTATGCGACTTCTTTGTAAATACAAAGAGTGAATATTTTGGCAGCTACAGTCTTTATGTGTTAATTTTTTCCTCTTTTTTCTTGAAAGTGGTGTAGTATCAAACGCCCCGCACAAGACCAAGAAGTATATTGTGCATGAGTCCTGCATTATGGAGCTGTTTGAGTTGTGCCCTGTTTGCAAGTGTGTGTGTGAGGTTCGGGACCAGGACGATTGGGACATTCCTAACTGTGGACCAACTGTGTCCACATTGTCAGTTCACCCGGCATTGGAAGAGTCAGCCTGTTCTGGGGAGTGCTCCAGCTGGGAACATCGAACTTTCTGCAGCGGTGTACATCAGTGGAGCATCTTTCTTCAAACTTGAAAAGGTTAGAGGAAAACAAAATGTATATCCTCACAGTAGAACATGGCAAATAGCAGTAAATATATCAGATCTTTATTTACCATCAAAAATGTTGTTTTTTTTATCTAAATTCAGATCTTCAAAGCTATGCAACTGCAGGTGTTCCAATATGACACCTTTCGTCGACATGCCCGTATGTTCATTGAGCCAGCGATTGTACACCAGTGGACCTCTTCACAGAATGACATCCTACAACGTCTCAGCACGGAGGGCAAGGCCATTGTTTGTGGTGACATGAGGGCTGACTCTCCAGGTATTTTTATGTTGTACTGAAATTGTGAAAATGGGAGATGTGTTTATCTGAAAGGGATAGTTCACCCAAAGATGAATTTTCTGTCATTATCTCATCACTCCCATGCAGCTAGGACTGGAAGTTTTGTCAACTTGCACATGCGAAGACGTTTCAAAAATACACCACAAAGTTGTGCTTTGTCTGTGTGGCTTTCCGCCAGATGCTCTGGTTTCCTCCCACCATCAAAATATACACATTGTGTATGAAAGTGTGAATGTGACAGGGCCCACTTGAACAAAAAATTCAAACACAACTAATGAGGTTAGTGATAAACTCTTAGATGATGTCAGATGAGCATGGACGTCGACAAAACATCACCAGTTCTTCTATTGGTATGGGTGTGTGTGGGAAAGGTACAGCAAAAACAAATTTCTACCCCCCAAAAAAGTGTGTTGTATAATGTATTATGATTTATATTTTAGAGATTGTAACAATGTTTTCCCAGGGCACGCCACAAAGTTTGGAAGCTACACCATGACGGACCTCAAAACCAACAGAGTTATTGATATTCAATTGGTTCAGGTGAGTGTGATTGAATGAGGTTTTAATGTGTTTTCATATTTATATACAAGTTTTATATAAGTGTTTGTTTGTGATTTAACAGAGCAACGAGGTTGGTGGAAGCTACCACATGGAAAAAGAGGGGCTGCAGAGGAGCCTGACCTTGTTGAATGAACGGGGTGTGACTCTGGACTGTATTGTTACTGACCGTCATCCACAAACCCAGAAATTCCTGAGGGAAAGCAACATCACCCAATTCTTTGATGTTTGGCATATCGAGAAAGGTATTATTTACTGATGATGATGATTTACAGTGTAGCAAATATAGAGAAGCATGCTCACCATATAGGTGATACATTTGGAATTCTAGAAAGTGCATTGAAGCAGTCACCACTAAACACACACAGCAGTTTTTTTGTACGTGTGCAGCTAAATTCCATGATTACACTTATTGTCTTTCGTGCTTCTCACAGTCAGGTGTCCATAATGTAACACTGTTGCACTGTTAGACATGAATGTTTTTTTTCTCTACAAGTGTGATTCACTTTTTTTTTTATAAATTCTGCATAGCAAGTGATCATTCAGTGGCCCCTATGTTTGTGATTATTATTACAGATGACAAATGTATTTCTTCTGATCTTCAGGAATTTCAAAGCAACTAGACAAGTACGCCAAGATGAAAGACTGTGAGAGGTTACGCAAGTGGATGCGTTCAATCAAAAATCACATCTGCTGGACTGCAGCATCATCCACAACTGGACGTGAGAGGGTGGCAAAATGGAACTCCATCCTGAACCATGTGCAGAATAGCCACACACATGAGGACCCCATTTTCCCTAACTGCCAACATGAACTGCGCAAAACCAGGGACAAAAAGAAATGGCTGAAAGCAGGTTTGTTATATGCATAGAAAACATTAGTATTAAGTGTATTATTAAATTTAAAATTGTATTCATTCATTCCTTTTTTGTCTTTTAAAGAATTCTGAAAAAGAAAATATCCTGGGCCGCTATTTTCGTGGTCACTAAAGGAAATAGGCCTGTATTTGGCACAGGCATTGACATAAGACAGGCCTCTTGATTATTTTTACACTAATATTCTTTCACAATTGAGATGGGAAACACTATCAAAGTGATTATTTGAACTGGATTACATTTAATATTATGGCTACTGCAGTGTGAAATAATAAAGTATTGCTTTTGCCGGTCAGAAAATTGTTTTTGGAGCCATCTTCTGTGCATAAAAACACATAGTCACACAAGACTGATAACAGACCAGGGTTTATCTGAAAATAGACTGTTAACTGAAGTGTTACAGTAATCAAAAAAGACTATGTAATTAATTTGGTATTATATTTTTCCCCTCGTATTTAGGAACACCAGCATTCTTCAAATTGGAGAAAGTCATGTCGATCAAGCGAATCCTAAAAACTGTGGAAAAAATCAGTCCCCACTACCAAACATCATCTGTGGAGTCTTTCCACAGTGTCATCCTTCATTTTGCACCCAAGAACGTGGTTTTTCCTTTTCTTGGAATGCTGTGCAGGTAAAGATAACGGAGCTAACGCGATAAATCTTAGCATGTGCAAATTATTTTCACTTTAACATTTTTATTGTATCTCTAGACTCTACCTGGCTGTACTCTACTACAATGAGAATGCTGACTGACCACAAGCCAAAACTTCTGCTGGAGAACCAGTCTTCAAGGTGCACTTCCCAAAGGCCAAGAAGGGAGAGTGTGTGGCTAAACCAGTTAAGACTGAGCCAACTTTTCGTAAGTTTAAAATACTTTATTTTGTATCCAAATACAGAAATGCAAACTTTTAGCCATCTTATTTACATAACTTACAAAACACAATAAATTATTTATAGAATATAAAAAGAAAACAATAATGTAAAGTGAAATGCAAATAACTTTCAAAATGTTTGTTTTTGTCAAATGTGCACACACAAACAAAATGTAAGCTTTTTTTCCCCCCTTGTGCTTTATCTAAATATTGCACAGAATATGTTCAGGACTTGATGGACCTGATCTTCGAAAAAGTCTTTGTGGACCCAGCGCCTTACATGGAGGAGGTAATGAAGATTCCCATCCCAAGAGACTTGCGAGCAGAGTATGTGCGACCAGACAAGGAGGAGGTCATCGCAAGCTATGTCTCTCGCTTCAATCAAGAGGGGGCAGCTTGAATCCTACGTATCTGCCTTCTGCATCCAGAAATTCACGGCGTATACATAGCACCACACATGCTGGAACAACCACCCGTACCCTCCGTCCAAGGAAGCCCCAACACCATCCAACAAAGCTTTGGTATCCCACATACCTGAAACGCCTGAAAAAAACCAAGTGTTATAACACATTTCTTATTTTACAACATTTTTTACATTCAGGTGTCTTTAAAAGCCCAAAGGCAACTTTTAGTAAACATCTTATTTTGAACTGTAATCTCCTGTAAATATTGTATATATATTTTCATTTTGTTTTCTATTTGGGATTTTTTAAATATTTGCATGTTTTCTATTTTTATATAACTTTGGTTTGATTTGATCACTTTTTTTATACTCATTTATGTTGTGAGTGTGAGAAAAAGAACACTGATGCTGCTTTTTTGTCTTTTGCAAATAAAAGCATCACTCAACAAATTTGTTTCATTTCAAAGATCATATATGTGAATGCAAACAAAGCTATATTGTATGAACAAGATGGTTTTGAATTTTAGCTATTACTATACTATTGTGGTATGACTGTTATGCCCACTGAAATATGACTTGATAGCATGAAGTCATACAATACTTCTCAACTTACTTCTCTATTCCTCTGATCTGTAAACGGCCATAACTTGCTCTGTAATGGTTGAAGTCCCTCTGTAAAGAGTAGGGATTCAGGCAAACAGACTTTAAACCAGGGTGGTCCAACATGCAGGTCATATGGTCATCTGCCTGCTGCATCCGTCTTTGAACCTAGGGTAAAATTTATAAGATAAGCGTTAATGTGGATAACAACAAAATGATGTAATAAGTCAAATTGTGGCCAAAACAATATTACCTGTGGTATTTCCCGGCAGCAGACATTCTCCTGCTCTGTAGGCATTGTTGCACAGTTTCCATGAGCACCTGTAATACACACCATAAAAATATAAAATAAATATTAAACAAGAAAATGCAAAACTGGATTATTGTAGGCTACTCAGTAACATTTCAAAAGCACATTATTTTGAATTAGAAATGATAGTTTATTGAGACTGAAGAGAATAGTGGAAATAGTGTTTGCAGTAATCATAAAACAGATGTAAGCTACAATAATTGCTTTAAGATAGCCATCAGAGTATGTAAGGACAAATTGCTGGTTTTTGAAGCAGGGCAAACTACAAACACAGCAGACTGCCTTGAATTCTGATAAATGAGTAGAGGTGGATGATTACAACTAGATAATATATTGATAAAACATAGCAATGTTGAATTATAGTGTCATTATTTCGTTGTAATAACTAAGCCTGTGGGTAATGGAGTGTAACAGTTAACGTAGGTTCGTCTGCTCAAACATTAGAATTGTGTCTTGTTCTCCAGCATTAGATTTGTTTGGTTTTTTTTTGTTTCTCTGAGAAACACTTGGCGTTTTTAGGTTTTGTACTTTTCAATGGCCAAATGAACGCGCAGTATACATTATATAGAAAGTTAAAAAAAAAACAAAAAAAAAAAAAACGAGGAAATATCGGCGTTTTGAATTTTTACCCTTTCAATAGGCTTGAAACAAAAGGACATTATTCTCTGTCAAAACGTTTAAAAATATGAAAAACTTAGCATTCAGAAACGTCTTGCTGCATTCGCACTACTTCCTCTTGTTCTTCTTGCTGCTCTTCTCCCTCTTCAACCTCAGATTCAGGGTCAAATATATCAGTTTGGACTATCGCGCTCTTTCTAGCCGCCATCTTTACAAACTCTGACTGCATTGTCATGGTTGCGGGTTGGTGGGGGCACGGCCTTCGGGAGGGAGGGGGCGTGGAAAGCAGCAGATCATTGCAAAAAAGCCACAGTGCACCAAAACAGCTTGTCCAGAATAGGGCTGAATCAGGAGGTTTTCGGTACATGCTGTATGCCTAATCTGAGAGGAATTTTCCTGCACAAACAGCAAATACATGCTCTGGGGGCCTCATTGAAATATTATATTTTTAAATGTAGCATAATATGGGACCTTTAAAAGTTTTGATGTGTCGTTTTAGGCATTTTGTGGTAATTCAATGTCTCTCTGAGGTCATTTATTGTCTCTCTGTTGTAATCTTGTGTCTCTCTTAGGTCATTCATTGTCAGCAGTAAAACAGGAGGAAACTTCAAGTCACTTCAAAATGGTCATGAACTCTGCTCAGCAACTGTGCTTGCTGGAGTCTTGTCAGTGCTGGAAAGTGGATATAGGGCCTTGCTGGGAAATTCAGCACATAACTTCAAAAAGGTAGAGAACGACATGTCAGCTACTGTATTGCAGGGCTAGATTGCTCTCTGGGATTTTTTCAGTGATGTTGTCTGCCCTGAAGGCCACTAGTCTGAGTTTTGCTTTTCAAAATTATTCCTCTGCTCCTCGTCCTTCTAGGCAAAGCCCTTTGAATATGTAAATAGCAGGGCTAAATGACAAGTAGACATTTAGTGTTTACTTGTGGAAATTACATTTCGACATGTCTAGATTTATTTTGACTAGTTTAAATGAACTTAAAATATCTGTAAGATAAGTTTGACATGTTACAAATGTGTTTCCATTTAAAGAAATCACATTTCAACAACCAAAATTGATTTAAAGATATCGTTAATTTAATTACGAGGTTATCCCTTTTAGCACGAAGGGATAAACCATTCCAAATATCGATAATTAAATTTCCTGGTATTGAGGATTGTGACCAGTGGAAATCTAGGATATTTTACAATTTCCAGACTATTTGGATTTCACTTTGATATCAAGAATTAAATAGTGACAGCAACCAAAAGAATTGGAGATATCTAAAATGTCCAGTTGACAGGGAAGATTTGTTATCTTCCCTGTCAGCTGGACGAATGGATAAACGATTCCAAATATCGATAATTAAATTTCCTGGTATTGAGGATTGTGACCAGTGGAAATCTAGGATATATACAATTAATGTACTGGAGAGTTTTTCCCTATCAACTGGAAAGAGGCTCCTAAAAAAGGCTTGTTTAGTTTAACTGTTTTTTTTTTTGTTTGTTTTTCTATAATTTCCGTTATTGTCATTGTAAAGACACCCAAACACCTTGGAAGAAGGTCTCTCCAACGTTTTCTTCCCAGGGAACACTCCAATTTAATATTGCAGTTCAATCAGGAGAGACATGTTTAGGTTAGGAAAGAAAATATTTAATTACAAATGCACATGAAAATGGAATGTGAAAATGTGAAAAAGTCTTTGGCGATTAGATCCCTTCGAGATGGTGAGCTATAAGGAGGGAGATGGATCCATAGCCAATTAGGGAACACCCTCCCCCCCTCGGGGTCTAGACGCTGGTGGTGGTAGAGGAAGTGGACAAGAGATGAGGATCAGATGGATGGGTGCTGATGATCCAGATGAGAAGAGGAATGAGTCTTCAGGTTTATCTTTGACATTGGATGTGACGGCTGGAGGTGAATGCGGTGGAGGAGTGGCGGCCATTCTGCCTAGCATGACAGCTGAAAGTGGCAGAGGAGAGAACAGATTTAAAATCTCGTAGTGACAACCTGATTGGCTGATGGAGGCCGTGGCTAATTACAATAGAACAGCAAGAAGAGCGTGCGCCCGGTGGCAACTGAATGTTCAAGTTCAAGTTCAAGTTTATTTGTCGTATGTATAAATACACAGCTTATAAATACAACAAAATTCATTGCGCTCTGAGCACCCTCAGCCTTATCACACTTACGGACATACACTTCGTGTGAAGCGCAAAACAAGACGAGTGAAAACGAAAACAAGAAAACGAAAAAAGTGACAGTGCAATACAATGCAAATAAGTCAGCTATTCAACAGCCTGACTGCCTGAGGGAAGAAACTATTTCTGAGACGGGTGGTGTGTGCCTTGATGCTACGGTAACGTTTGTTGGAGGGGAGTAGTGAGAACAGCGTATGGGCAGGATGACCGGTATCTCTAATGATGTTGTGCGCCTTATTCTTACAGCGGGTTGTAAAGATGTTATGGAGGCTTGGTAGTGCTGTGCCAATGATTTTGGCTGCTGTTTTCACAGTCCTCTGCAGTTTCTTACGGTCCTGAGCAGTCGAGTTGCCGTACCACATCGTGATACAGCCTGACAAGACACTTTCGATAGTGCACTGATAAAAGTTTACAAGGCCCTGGGTGCCTAAGCCAAATTTTTTGAGGCGCCTCAGAAAATACAGACGCTGCTGTGCCTTCTTGAGGATGCACTTGGTGTTAAGAGACCATGTGAGTGTGTCTGTGATGTGTATGCCCAGGAATTTGAAGCTGTCAATTATGTCGACAGATGACCCATTGATGGAGATGGGGGTGTAGATGGCTTTGGACTTCCTAAAGTCAACAATGATTTCTTTTGTCTTACTGATGTTAAGAGAGAGGTTGTTATTGTCACACCATAGGGTTAGATCTTCAATTTCCCTTCTGTAATCCTCCTTGTCGCCATCGGTTATTAGACCGACCACAGTAGTATCGTCCGCGAATTTAATAATGATGTTGTTACTAAATCTGGCAACACAGTCAAACATAAATAAAATGTAAAGTAGAGGACTGAGGCAGCAACCTTGGGGTGCGCCGGTTCTAGTGAAGATTGGAGATGAACATCTATTTCCAATGCGTACAGATTGGGGCCTACCCGTCAGAAAGTCAAATAGCCAGTTACAGATGGAACTGCCAAGACCAAGGCCTCTAAGTTTCAACACCAGTTTAGATGGAACAATGGTGATGATTGGAGGAAGCAGTGGGAGTGAGACAGGGAGAATTGTGAATGAATGACCACGGAAAGGTCTTCCTGATTGAACTTACGCTGAGCTTCATTTCATGCATTGGAGAGTTTTTCCCTGTCAACTGAAGAGAGGATTCTCAATAGGCTCATTGAATTTTATTTATAATTTCTGTTATTATTATTGTAAAGACACCGACACACTTTGGAAGAAGGTCTCTCCAGTGTTTTCTTCCCAGGGAACACTCCAATTTTATCTCACTGTTAATGTACTGGAGAGTTGTTTCCTGTCAACTGGAGAGAGGCGTCTCAATAGGCTCTTTGAATTTAACTGTTTTTTGTTTTTTTTTTATATAATTTCCATTATTGTCATTGTAAAGACACCGAAACACCTTGGAAGAAGGTCTCTCAGATGTTTCCTTCGCAGGGAACACTCCAATTGAATCTCAGTGTTAAAGTGTAGGAGAGTTGTTCCCTGTCACCTGGAGAGAGGCGTCTCAATAGGCTCTTTGAATTTAACTGTAAAGACCCCGAGACATGGGGCGGCACAGTGGAGTGGTGGTTAGCACTGTCACCTCACAGCAAGAGGGTTCCCGGTTTGATCCTGGGTTTGAGAGCCTTTCTGTGCAGAGTTTGCATGTCCTCCCTGTGTCAGAGTGGGTTGTCTCCTGGCATTTTTAAGGCAATTTATGTCATGTTAGGTATGTTTTGTCTCTCTGAGGCCATTTTGTGTCTCTTGAAAATAATATTTGTGTCTTTTTAAGCATTAGTTGATGTTGTTTCAGTCATTTTGTGGTAATTTATTCATTTTGTCTTTTTTGAGATCAAATTGAGTCATTGTAGTTATTTTTTGTCTCTCTGAGGCCATTTTGTGTCTCTTAAAAGTAATATTTGTGTCTTTTTTAGCGTTTGTTGATGTTTTAGTCATTTTGTGGTAATTTAGTCATTTTGCCTTTTTTTGCGGTCACTGACTCTCTTTGAGATCAAACTGAGTCATTGTAGTTATTTTTTTTGTCTCTCTGAGGTAATTTTGTGTCTCTTTGAAGTCAATGTATGTCATTTCAGTCATGTTGTGTCTCTCTGAGGTAGGTAAGTGTGTTTCTGAGGTAGGTAAGTGTGTTTCTGAGGTCATTTTGATTTTCTTTGAGGTCAATTTTGTGTCTTCTGTGGTTGTTTTGTGACTGATCACCTGTAATAATAGGAATATGAATGGTTCAAGTGAACAAAATAATCATAAACATGACAAACAACAATAGGACATAACTATAAAGATAACAGTGACAGAGAAATGTATAGCTGAATGTAACATGTTAGAATCTACAATGCATGCAGTTATTAATTACTGCAAAATAACAACAGCAGGTCTCTCAAGGATGACCTCCATCACTGGTGAGCTCGGTCAACAGAGCTTTGTTTTATCTCCATGGTAACTGAAATGAGTTAGAGGGTCAAAGTTTAGGGTGTAACGTTATGTCTCGATTGTGCGCATACAGTGTGCAAAACAATTGAATATCCATCCAACAGTTAATTCAAGTTTTTTCCAGCTTGAATTAAAGTGTACGCTATTATGCTATCTATGTCATTACTTTCAAATGTATTAAAAAGTGGAAAATAGAATGTAATAAGAGTGTTTATAGGATATATCACTGTCCACTTTGATTGTATTTGTAAAGTGTTGGTATGTTATTTTATAAAGTCATATTCATTAAAAAAAAAAGTGTTCACCTTTCCTGTGCGTCCTTAAAATGGCACTCAGCCATCTAAATAAAGCATACTTCAGTATGTCATGCCTAAAAATGACATAAAAAGTCACAGTGTTCACTTTTCCTGTGCGCCCCTCAATCATATGCTGGCTCCTTAAAATGGCACTCAGCCATCTAAACTCTGAAAACTCCTGATCCAAGATTTTGCTTTCAAAATGCTGTAAAATGCTCAGTTTACCTGTTAGGTTTCTAAAAATCTCACCGGAAGGGGTTGCTGGTGGTTTACAATGGGCCCCCCAATGTTAAGTAGGTGATTACGGCCCTGCATCACAGCGCAGCTGCTCAGAGGTTCAGTCGAAACAAATGGCAGAAATATTTCGACGCTGAAAGTTGCGTTTCACTCATCCATCTCAGAAACCTGGTAAAACTCGCTCTGGGTCAGACTCTGGACCAGAGTCAGGTGCTGGCTCAGCTGGTACAGCCTCTCCTCTGGAGCGATGTCAACCGTGTTGGTGGCCACGACAAAGTGGCGGAGGTCTCCATCAAGAGTGAAGCCACCATCCTCCTCCAGGCACCGAGCCGCTTCTCCTCAAACAGGGAATAACAGACCAGGCACCAGGATCAAATTCTTGCAGTGGTGGCAGCACAACGCTCACACACTGACGGTCCTCATGGCTCTCTGATCTCCTCCACAGTGTCACTAGTCGTGCGTAAAAGCGCAGTGCGCCTTGATTGCAAAGTGCTGAAAGAGGGAGGGAGCGCCCAGCGGAACCCAAAACTCATATTTTTATTTCTATATAATGATTTTTGCAACATTGCTGTTTTCACTCAGTTGCATTTATTATATAGAGACGGGGCCTATACACCACATAACCAGTGTGATATGAGTTTCAGACGATGGCAGTCTCGAGCTGACTAGAAAGCGTTTAATGAAAACACCTTAATTAACTCACATGATGATATCCTCATCAAGAAGAACCAAAAGCCGGCTGAGTAAAGCGATTCTCAATAAGGCTGCTGATTGAGAAAAACTGTCCAGGTGAATACAGAAAAGAGCGGAAGACAAAACACACACGTTAAAAAAAAAAAAAAGCCGCAGCGTGTTTAACAAATAAATTGCCGGTTTAATAAATCGTCACAAACTAACAGATGGTATTGTTCCTGCAGTGGAGGACTGTCTGATGATGACGTAATGAGAGCTCTGAGGTCAGACGTGTTGTTAGGGACCTGATGGTCCATGGTTGCTATGTTGTCTCTAGGTGCATCATTTCACACGTTTAATCATTTGAACCAAAACAAACTTCTGTCGGAGAGAAAAGCAGCAGCTCAACTTTCACTCGACGATTTTTCTGGAAAACAAACTACAAACTGAGACCTTTTGCTTCTGGACCTCTTCTTAAGACCTGCTGTCACTGACAAACGGACTCATTCATGGTAGACGTGAGATTTTGACACTTTGTTAAAGCCCATGTTGTTTTCTGTGTATTTTACCGTGGAGACTTTACAAACAATGCAACGTTACTGATGAAGGTAAAATATGACCAATACTGGCAATATTTTGCCTACATCAGTATTATTTTAGTGTAAATGAATCAAAGTGGACTGACGTTTGACTGTTACCAAGTTTGAATAGGTAAATCTAAAGCTACTGTCTTTGGTTTACCAACTGTGTGTTTTATCTGTCCAGCAAACAGCCCAGCATCAACATGCTAATAAAAATATAGGCCAGCTTATATATTTTTTAACTTCTTGGTGATGCAGGCCATCAGTGATGAAGCAGTGACACAAACATTGAAGCCTTATTATTTAATCATACTCATAATTCAACATTTTTCTCAATATTCAGGACATTGTTCATTTATGAGTATTTTACACAAAACCTCATTTAAATATTATGATGTCATCATACTGTGAGAGCAACAGAGAGGTGTGAATCAACTGCACACAGAGATGTTTCTCATGTGGTGCTGGCTTTTTCTCCTTCAGAAAGATCACGTAAAATTGGCATGTTGTTGAATATCTGGCAAAAATGTCCCTCAGTAAAAGACAGCTATGTCTCTTTGTGGTTGATTTGTGTCTTTTTCAGTCGTTTTGTCCCTTAAAGGTCATGTTTTGTAACTTGGAGGTCATTTTGTGTCTCTTAGAAGTCAATTAATATCTTTTTTAGTAATTTAGTGTCTCTTTCAGATCAAATTGGGTCATTGTAGTTATTTTTTGGTTTCAAAGGCAACTTGTCTCTCTGGGATACTTTTGTGTCTGCTTGAAGTCATGTTGTGTGTTTCTGATGTAAATTTGTGCCATTAACTAATTTTGTGTCTCTGTGGAGAATTTTTGTCGTTTTGGTTCTGTGTCTCTTTGAGGTCATTCTGTGTCATTGCAGTTATTTTTTGTCTCTCTGAGGTCATTTTGTGTCTCTTAAAAGTTTTTATGTGTCGTTTTAGGCATTTTGTGGTAATTCAATGTCTCTCTGAGGTCATTTATTGTCTCTCTGTTGTAATCTTGTGTCTCTCTTAGGTCATTCATTGTCAGCAGTAAAACAGGAGGAAACTTCAAGTCACTTCAAAATGGTCATGAACTCTGCTCAGCAACTGTGCTTGCTGGAGTCTTGTCAGTGGTGGAAAGTGGATATAGGGCCTTGCTGGGAAATTCAGCACATAACTTCAAAAAGGTAGGGAACGACGTGTCAGCTACTGTATTGCTGGGCTAGATTGCTCTCTGGGATTTTTTCAGTGTTGTCTGCCCTGAAGGCCACTAGTCTGAGTTTTGCTTTTCAAAATTATTCCTCTGCTCCTCATCCTTCTAGGCAAAGCCCTTTGAATATGTAAATAGCAGGGCTAAATGACAAGTAGACATTTAGTGTTTACTTGTGGAAATTACATTTTGACATGTCTAGATTTATTTTGACTAGTTTAAATGAACTTAAAATATCTGTAAGATAAGTTTGACATGTTACAAATGTGTTTTCATTTAAAGAAATCATATTTCAACAACCAAAATTGATTTAAAGATATTGTTCATTTAATTACGAGGTTATCCCTTTTAGCACGAATGGATAAACGATTATAAATATCGATAATTAAATTTCCTGGTATTGAGGATTGTGACCAGTGGAAATCTAGGATATTTTACAATTTCCAGACTATTTGGATTTCACTTTGATATCAAGAATTAAATAGTGACGGCTACCAAAAGAATTGGAGATATCTAAAATGTAATTTGCACTCTTATTTGCTATCTTCCCTGTCAACTGGAGAGAGGCATCTCAATAGGCTCTTTGAATTGAACTACTTCATTTATAATTTCCGTTACTGTCATTGTAAAGACACCGACACACTTTTGAAGAAGGTCTCTCCAATGTTTTCTTCCCAGGGAACACTCCAATTGAATCTCACTGTTAATGTACTGGAGAGTTTTTCCCTGCAACTGGAGAGAGGTGTCTCAATAGGCACTTTGAATTTAACTGTAAAGACCCCAAGACATGGGGCGGCACAGTGGAGTGGTGGTTAGCACTGTCACCTCACAGCAAGAGGGTTCCTGGTTCAATACTGGATGTGAGAGCCTTTCTGTGCAGAGTTTGCATGTCCTCCCTGTGTCAGAGTGGGTTGTCTCCGGGCATTTTTAAGGCAATTTATGTCATGTTAGGTATTTTTTGTCTCTCTGAGGCCATTTTATGTCTCTTGAAAATAATATTTGTGTCTTTTTAAGCATTAGTTGATGTTGTTTCAGTCATTTTGTGGTAATTTAGTCATTTTGTCTTTTTTGAGATCAAATTGAGTCATTGTAGTTATTTTCTGTCTCTCTGAGGCCATTTTGCGTCTCTTTGAAGTTAATGTATGTCATTTTAGTCATCAATATTAAGGATATTGTTCATTTATGAATATTTTACACAAAACCTCATTTTAATATTATGATGTCATCATACTGTGAGAGCAACAGAGAGGTGTGAATCAAGTGCACACAGAGATGTATCTCATTTGGTGCTGGCTTTTTCTCCTTCAGAAAGAGAGTGTAAAATTGGCATGTTGTTGAATATCTGGCAAAAATGTCCCTCAGTAAAAGACAGCCATGTCTCTTTGTGGTTGATTTGTGTCTTTTTCAGTCGTTTTGTCCCTTAAAGGTCATGTTTTGTAACTTGGAGGTCATTTTGTGTCTCTTGGAAGTCAATTAATGTCTTCAATTAAGTGTCTCATTCAGCTCAAATTGGGTCACTGTAGTTATTTTTTGGTTTCAAAGGCAACTTGTCTCTCTGGGATACTTTTGTGTCTGCTTGAAGTCATGTTGTGTGTTTCTGAGGTATATTTGTGCCATTAACTAATTTTGTGTCTCTGTGGAGAATTTTGCCGTTTTGGTTCTGTGTCTCTTTGAGGTCATTCTGTGTCATTGCAGTTATTTTATGACACACTGAGGTCATGTTTTGTCTCTTAAAGGCCCCATATTATGCAAAATGCACTTTTGCATGTTTTTCACAAATAATTATGTGTCTGTGAAGACCCCCTGAAGTGTGTGCAAATGCGTCCTCTCAGTATTTCTCCTTCACTGTTTTTCTGTGAATGAGCCCTCCTACAATCTGTTTCTATTTAGGTCCTCTATTTACGTATGTAGAGGACCTGGCCCATCCTACTATGCCGTCCCACTTTCACTGGTGAAGATAAGCCCTCCCCGAAGCTACTTCCGTCTGCCACATTGAGCAACACAGCCCCGACAATACCCAGTGGGAAAGGACGACACGCTGTAGCTGTTAGCTGTGTAGCGTTAGCTGTGGCTGTTAGCTGTGTAAGGTTAGCTGTGTAATGTTAGCTGTATCTTTTAGCTGTGTCAGGTTAGTTGTGTAGCTGTAGATATTAGCTGTGTAACGTTAGCTGTAGCTGTTAGCCGTGCAACGTTAGCTGTAGCTGTTAGCTGTGTAAGGTTAGTTGTGTAGCTGTTAGCTGTTAGCCGTGTAACGTTAGCTGGAGCTGTTAGCCGTGTAACGTTAGCTGTAGCTGTTAGCTGTGTAAGGTCAACTGTAGCTGATAGCTGTGTAAGGTTAGTTGTGTAGCTGTAGCTGTTAGCTGTAGCTGTTAGCTGTGTAATGTTAGCTGTAGCTGTTAGCTGTGTAAGGTTAGTTGTGTAGCTGTTAGCTGTTAGCTGTGTAACGTTAGCTGGAGCTGTTAGCTGTTAGCCGTGTAACGTTAGCTGTAGATATTAGCTGTGTAACGTTAGCTGTAGCTGTTAGCCGTGCAACGTTAGCTGTAGCTGTTAGCTGTGTAAGGTTAGTTGTGTAGCTGTTAGCTGTTAGGCGTGTAACGTTAGCTGGAGCTGTTAGCCGTGTAACGTTAGCTGTAGCTGTTAGCTGTGTAAGGTCAACTGTAGCTGATAGCTGTGTAAGGTTAGTTGTGTAGCTGTAGCTGTTAGCTGTAGCTGTTAGCTGTTTCTGTTAGCTGTAGCTGTTAGGTGTGTAACGTTAGCTGTAGCTGTTAGCTGTGTAACGTTAGCTGTAGCTGTTAGCTGTGTAAGGTTAGTTGTGTACCTGTGGCTGCCAGCTGTGTAATGTTAGCTGTAGCTGTTAGCTGTGTAAGGTTAGTTGTAGCTGTTAGCTGTGTAAGGTTAGTTGTGTAGGTGTTAGCTGTGTAAGGTTAGTTGTGTAGGTGTTAGCTGTGTAACGTTAGCTGTAGCTGTTAGCTGTGTAATGTTAGCTGTGTAGCTGTAGCCGTTAGCTGTAGCTGGTAGGTGTGTAAGGTTAGCTGTAGCTGTTAGCTATGTAAGGTTAGCTGTAGCCGTTAGCTGTAGCTGTTAGGTGTGTAAGGTTAGCTGTAGCTGTTAGCTATGTTAGGTTAGCTGTAGCTGTTAGCTGTAGCTGTTAGCTATCTAATGTTAGCTGTAGCTGTTAGCTGTAGCTGTTAGCTGTGTAATGTTATCTGTAGGTGTTAGTTGTGTAGCTGAAGCTGTTAGCCATGTAACGTTAGCTGTATCTGTTAGCTGTGTAATGTTAGCTGTGTAGCTGTTAGCTGTAGCTGCTAGCTATGTAAGTTTAGCTGTAGCTATTAGCTGTAGCTGTTAGCTGTAGCTGTAAGGTGTGTAATGTTAGTTGTGTACCTGTGGCTGCCAGCTGTGTAATGTTAGCTGTAGCTGTTAGCTGTAGCTGTTTGGTGTGTAAGGTTAGCTGTAGCTGTTAGCCATGTAACGTTAGCTGTAGCTGTTAGCTGTGTAAGGTTAGTTGTGTAGCTGTTAGCTGTAGCTGCTAGCTGTGTAATGTCAGCTGTAGCTGTTGGCTGTAGCTGTTAGCTGTGTAAGGTTAGTTGTAGCTGTTAGCTGTAGCTGTAAGGTGTGTAATGTTAGTTGTGTACCTGTGGCTGCCAGCTGTGTAATGTTAGCTGTAGCTGTTAGCTGTAGCTGTTTGGTGTGTAAGGTTAGCTGTAGCTGTTAGCCATGTAACGTTAGCTGTAGCTGTTAGCTGTGTAAGGTTAGTTGTGTAGGTGTTAGCTGTGTAACGTTAGCTGTAGCTGTTAGCTGTGTAATGTTAGTTGTGTACCTGTGGCTGCCAGCTGTGTAATGTTAGCTGTAGCTGTTAGCTGTAGCTGTTTGGTGTGTAAGGTTAGCTGTAGCTGTTAGCTGGAGCTGTTAGCTGTCTAATGTTAGCTGTAGCTGTTAGCTGTAGCTGTTAGCTGTGTATTGTTATCTGTAGGTGTTAGTTGTGTAGCTGAAGCTGTTAGCCATGTAACGTTAGCTGTAGCTGGTAGGTGTGTAAGGTTAGCTGTAGCTATTAGCTATGTAAGGTTAGCTGTAGCCGTTAGCTGTAGCTGTTAGGTGTGTAAGGTTAGCTGTAGCTGTTAGCTATGTTAGGTTAGCTGTAGCTGTTAGCTGTAGCTGTTAGCTATCTAATGTTAGCTGTAGCTGTTAGCTGTAGCTGTTAGCTGTGTAATGTTATCTGTAGGTGTTAGTTGTGTAGCTGAAGCTGTTAGCCATGTAACGTTAGCTGTATCTGTTAGCTGTGTAATGTTAGCTGTGTAGCTGTTAGCTGTAGCTGCTAGCTGTGTAATGTTAGCTGTAATAATAATAAATAATAGATTTTATTCATAATGCACTTTACATTTGAATACAAATCTCAAAGTGCACAGCACAAAGTAGTTGTCTCGCTGTTAGCTGTGTAACGTTAGCTGTGTAGCTGAAGCTGTTAGCCATGTAACGTTAGCTGTAGCTGTTACCTGTATAAGGTTAATTGTGTAGCTGTTAGCTGTGTAACGTTAGGTGTGTAACGTTAGCTGTAGCTGTTAGCTGTGTAAGGTTAGTTGTGTAGGTGTAGCTGTTAGCTGTGTAAGGTTAGCTGTAGCTGTTAGCTGTGTAAGGTTAGTTGTGTAGCTGTTAGCTGTGTAAGGTTAGTTGTGTAGCTTTTAGCTGTGTAACGTTAGTTGTGTAGCTGTAGCTGTTAGCTGTGTAAGGTTAGCTGTAGATGTTAGCTGTGTAACTTTAGTTGTGTAGCTGTAGCTGTTAGCTGTGTCATGTTATCTGTAGCTGTTAGCTGTGTAAGGTTAGTTGTAATAATAATAAATAATAGATTTTATTCATAATGCACTTTATATTCGAATACAAATCTCAAAGTGCACAGCACAAAGTAGTTGTGTCGCTGTCAGCTGTGTAACGTTAGCTGTGTAACGTTAGCTGTAGCTGTTAGCTGAGTAATGTTATCTGTAGGTGTTAGTTGTGTAGCTGAAGCTGTTAGCCATGTAACGTTAGCTGTATCTGTTAGCTGTGTAATGTTAGCTGTGTAGCTGTTAGCTGTAGCTGCTAGCTATGTAATGTTAGCTGTAGCTGTTAGCTGTAGCTGTTAGCTGTCTAATGTTAGCTGTAGCTGTTAGCTGTTAGCTGTATCTGTTAGCTGTGTAATGTTAGTTGTGTAGCTGTTAGCTGTAGCTGCTAGCTGTGTAATGTGAGCTGTAGCTGTTAGCTGTGTAAAGTGAGCTGTAGCTGTTAGCTGTAGCTGTTAGCTATGTAAGGTTAGCTGTAGCTGTTAGCTGTAGCTGTTAGCTGTAGCTGTTAGCTGTGTATTGTTATCTGTAGGTGTGAGTTGTGTAGCTGAAGCTGTTAGCCATGTAACGTTAGCTGTATCTGTTAGCTGTGTAATGTTAGCTGTGTAGCTGTTAGCTGTAGCTGCTAGCTGTGTAATGTTAGCTGTAGCTGTTAGCTGTGTAAAGTGAGCTGTAGCTGTTAGCTGTGTCATGTTATCTGTAGCTGTTAGCTGTGTAAGGTTAGTTGTAATAATAATAAATAATAGATTTTATTCATAATGCACTTTACATTTGAATACAAATCTCAAAGTGCACAGCACAAAGTAGTTGTGTCGCTGTTAGCTGTGTAACGTTAGCTGTGTAACTGAAGCTGTTAGCCATGTAACGTTAGCTGTAGCTGTTAGCTGTGTAAAGTTAGCTGTAGCTGTTAGCTGTAGCTGTTAGCTATCTAATGTTAGCTGTAGCTGTTAGCTGTGTAATGTTAGCTGTAGCTGTTAGCTGTGTATTGTTATCTGTAGGTGTTAGTTGTGTAGCTGAAGCTGTTAGCCATGTAACGTTAGCTGTATCTGTTAGCTGTGTAATGTTAGCTGTAGCTGTTAGCTGTAGCTGTTTGGTGTGTAAGGTTAGCTGTAGCTGTTAGCTATGTAAGGTTAGCTGTAGCTGTTAGCTGTAGCTGGTAGCTGTAGCTGTTAGCTGTGTATTGTTATCTGTAGGTGTGAGTTGTGTAGCTGAAGCTGTTAGCCATGTAACGTTAGCTGTATCTGTTAGCTGTGTAATGTTAGCTGTTTAGCTGTTAGCTGTAGCTGCTAGCTGTGTAATGTTAGCTGTAGCTGTTAGCTGTGTAATGTTAGCTGTAGCTGCTAGCTGTGTAATGTTAGCTGTAGCTGTTAGCTGTAGCTGTTAGCTGTCTAATGTTAGCTGTAGCTGTTAGCTGTAGCTGTTAGCTGTGTATTGTTATCTGTAGGTGTTAGTTGTGTAGCTGAAGCTGTTAGCCATGTAACGTTAGCTGTATCTGTTAGCTGTGTAATGTTAGCTGTGTAGCTGAAGCTGTTAGCCATGTAACGTTAGCTGCAGCTGTTAGCTGTGTAAGGTTAGTTGTGTAGCTGTTAGCTGTAGCTGCTAGCTGTGTAATGTCAGCTGTAGCTGTTGGCTGTAGCTGTTAGCTGTGTAAGGTTATGTGTAGCTGTTAGCTGTGTAAGGTTAGTTGTAGCTGTTAGCTGTGTAAGGTTAGTTGTGTAGGTGTTAGCTGTGTAACGTTGTCTGTAGCTGTTAGCTGTGTAATGTTAGTTGTGTACCTGTGGCTGCCAGCTGTGTAATGTTAGCTGTAGCTGTTAGCTGTAGCTGTTAGCTGCAGCTGTAGCTGTTAGCTGTCTAATGTTAGCTGTAGCTGTTAGCTGTAGCTTTTAGCTGTGTATTGTTATCTGTAGGTGTTAGTTGTGTAGCTGAAGCTGTTAGCCATGTATCGTTAGCTGTATCTGTTAGCTGTGTAATGTTAGCTGTGTAGCTGTTAGCTGTAGCTGCTAGCTGTGTAATGTTAGCTGTAGCTGTTAGCTGTGTAAAGTTAGCTGTAGCTGTTAGCTGTGTCATGTTATCTGTAGCTCTTAGCTGTGTAAGGTTAGTTGTAATAATAATAAATAATAGATTTTATTCATAATGCACTTTACATTTGAATACAAATCTCAAAGTGCACAGCACAAAGTAGTTGTGTCGCTGTTAGCTGTGTAACGTTAGCTGTGTAACGTTAGCTGTAGCTGTTAGCTGAGTAAGGTTAGTTGTAATAATAATAAATAATAGATTTTATTTATAACGCACTTTACATTTGAATACAAATCTCAAAGTGTAGAGTACAAAGTAGTTGTGTAGCTGTTAGCGGTGTAACGTTAGCTGTTTAACATTAGGTGTAGCTGTTAGCTGTGTAGCTGAAGCTGTTAGCCATGTAACGTTAGCTGTAGCTGTTAGCTGTGTATTGTTAGCTGTGTAGCTGTTAGCTGTAGCTGCTAGCTGTGTAATGGTAGCTGTAGCTGTTGGCTGTAGCTGTTAGCTGTGTAAGGTTAGTTGTGTACCTGTGGCTGCCAGCTGTGTAAGGTTAGCTCTAGCTGTTAGTTATGCAACGTTTGCTGTAGCTGTTAGCTGTGTAAGGTTAGCTGTGTAGCTGTGTAACGTTAGCTGTAGCTGTGGAAGTTTAGTTGTGTCGCTGAAGCTGTTAGCCATGTAACGTTAGCTGTAGCTGTTAGCTGTAGCTGTTAGCTGTAGCTGTTAGCTGTGTAATGTTACCTGTAACTGTTAGTTGTGTAGCTGTAGCTGTTAGCTGTGTAATGTTAGTGTAGCTGATAGCTGTGTAACGTTAGCTGAAGCTGTTAGCTGTAGCTGTAAGCTGTGTATGGTTAGTTGTGTAGCTGAAGCTATTTGCCATGGAACGTTAGCTGTAGTTTTTAACTGTGTAATGTTAGCTGTAGCTGTTAGCTGTAGCTTTTAGCTGTGTAAGGTTAGTTGTGTAGCTGTAGCTGTTAGCTGTGTAAAGTTAGCTGTAGCTGTTAGCTGTGTAGCTGAAGCTGTTAGCCATGTAACGTTAGCTGTAGCTGTTAGCTGTGTAATGTTAGATGTGTAGCTGTTAGCTGTAGCTGCTAGTTGTGTAATGTTAGTTGTAGCTGTTAGCTGTGTAAGGTTAGCTGTAGCTGTTAGCTGTGTAAGATTAGTTGTGTAGCTGTTAGCTGTGTAAGGTTAGTTGTGTAGCTGCAGCTGTTAGCCTTGTAACGTTAGCTGTAGCTGTTAGCTGTGTAAGGTTAGTTGTGTAGCTGCAGCTGTTAGCCGTGTAACGTTAGCTGTAGCTGTTCGCTGTGTAAGGTTACTTGTATAGCTGCAGCTGTTAACCGTGTAACGTTAGCTGTAGCTGTTAGCTGTGCAAGGTTAGTTGTGTAGCTGCAGCTGTTAGCCGTGTAACGTTAGCTGTAGCTGTTAGCCGTGTAACGTTAGCTGTTGCTGTTAGCTGTGTTAGGTTAGTTTTGTAGCTGCAGCTGTTAGCCGTGAAACGTTAGCTGTAGCTGTTAGCTGTGCAAGGTTAGTTGTGTAGCTGTAGCTATTAGCTGTGTAACGTTAGCTGTAGCTGTTAGCTGTTAACCGTGTAACCTTAGCTGTGGCTGTTAGCTGTGTAGCTGAAGCTGTTAGCCATGTAACGTTAGCTGTAGCTGTTACCTGTATAAGGTTAATTGTGTAGCTGTTAGCTGTGTAACGTTAGCTGTGTAACGTTAGCTGTAGCTGTTAGCTGTGTAAGGTTAGTTGTGTAGGTGTAGCTGTTAGCTGTGTAAGGTTAGCTGTAGCTGTTAGCTGTGTAAGGTTAGTTGTGTAGCTGCAGCTGTTCGCCGTGTAACATTAGCTGTAGCTTTTAGCTGTGTAAGGTTAGTTGTGTAGCTGCAGCTGTTAGCCGTGTAACGTTAGCTGCAGCTGTTCGCCGTGTAACATTAGCTGTAGCTGTTAGCTGTGTAAGGTTAGTTGTGTAGCTGCAGCTGTTAGCCGTGTAACGTTAGCTGTAGCTGTTAGCCGTGTAACGTTAACTCTAGCTGGTCGCTGTGTAAGGTTACTTGTATAGCTGCAGCTGTTAGCCGTGTAACGTTAGCTGTTGCTGTTAGCTGTGTAAGGTTAGTTGTGTAGCTGTAGCTATTAGCTGTGTAACGTTAGCTGTAGCTGTTAGCTGTGTAAGGTTAGTTGTGTAGCTGCAGCTGTTAGCCGTGTAACGTTAGCTGTAGCTGTTAGCTGTGCAAGGTTAGTTGTGTAGCTGCAGCTGTGTGTTAAAGCAAACTTTCTGTGTCATTATACCACTGACGCGTAGTATAGAAGGGTCACAGCAGCTGTAGCCTTTTTTGACATGAATGCTGTTACCATTGGGCATTAGTGAAAAGGCTTTTAATGTTTAACATGTTACTATGTTGACCTTGTATTTGCTACTGAGAACGGAGGAGGAGCGGTGGGGGTTGCGGGGATTTTGTCGGAGAGACTGAACTACGTTAGTAAAATGTGGCAGCGCTCGAAAGAAACTTAATCGTGTTCTTCCCGGCTGGTCCGCACACTTGGTTGCAGCTTGTAATGCCAAGATAGCGAAGTTCACACAACAGCAGCTGCTGCTAATCAGTGCTCATTAATGGGGCAGAGCTGTAGGCTCAAAAAGTAGTGCGCACGATACAGTTCGCCTGTTCTGGAGCTTCAACCGATAACAGTACAGACACAGTGTGCAAGACTGCTATGCCAACTAAAGCTTTTTGTGTACTTTACTACATAGAAAACATACTGTAACAGTGCTCTGTTACATGGCTATTTTAGTCTTGCTCTCAAGTAATATTACTTTATTCAAACTTAGCCAATAGGTACAGTAGGCCTGCCTGTTGTATTTTTCTCACATTGACATATTTAATCTGCAAGATGTGTCATAAGACGTGTACATCATTCTTCTGTTTTGTTATGTTTTTTATAATAGTGTTATTTATAGAGTAGATGGTTCATTGTTTAATCATTTTTTGCCTTTTGACATGACCCATTTCAGATAGATAACTTTGATTACTTCCTCAGGTGAGCACACCACAAATGAGTGCAGGAAAAAGAGATGTTGCCTGCCAGACTGATCCCCCCACCACATGCACCGTTGGCACTCAGTTGTCTATGAGGACATTACAGCCACACTTCAGAAGTGCAGGTTTGTAGCTGTGTGTAACTTTTTTTTATTTACATGGTGATAAAAACTCATATTTTTTCACTGTTACTCATGCTGTTTTATTGAGGTGTTTTTATACATTGTTGCTTGGATTAACTAGTGAAATAAAATCTCTTAACAGCTGTCCAGGCCTCTGTGTCCTGCAAAGACAGTTGTACATCCACACTTCCTGTGGCAGCCACCAACCCCCTTTTAACTCCCACACATATAAAGAGACCAGCAAAAAGACCTCGTGAGGAAATGGAGGAGGAAGAGGAGGATCCATTTGAGGGCACATCTTCAATGGCAGAGTCACGCGGGGAGGATGTCACCTACGATCCTGCAAACTCTGTCTCAGTGTCACTTTCAACAGACGTGTCGTAAGTTGCTCTAATGTCCCTACATGCATGCCAAATATTATGCGACTTCTTTGTAAATACAAAGAGTGAATATTTTGGCAGCTACAGTCTTTATGTGTTAATTTTTTCCTCTTTTTTCTTGAAAGTGGTGTAGTATCAAACGCCCCGCACAAGACCAAGAAGTATATTGTGCATGAGTCCTGCATTATGGAGCTGTTTGAGTTGTGCCCTGTTTGCAAGTGTGTGTGTGAGGTTCGGACCAGGACGATTGGGACATTCCTAACTGTGGACCAACTGTGTCCACATTGTCAGTTCACCCGGCATTGGAAGAGTCAGCCTGTTCTGGGGAGTGCTCCAGCTGGGAACATCGAACTTTCTGCAGCGGTGTACATCAGTGGAGCATCTTTCTTCAAACTTGAAAAGGTTAGAGGAAAACAAAATGTATATCCTCACAGTAGAACATGGCAAATAGCAGTAAATATATCAGATCTTTATTTACCATCAAAAATGTTGTTTTTTTAATCTAAATTCAGATCTTCAAAGCTATGCAACTGCAGGTGTTCCAATATGACACCTTTCGTCGACATGCCCGTATGTTCATTGAGCCAGCGATTGTACACCAGTGGACCTCTTCACAGAATGACATCCTACAACGTCTCAGCACGGAGGGCAAGGCCATTGTTGGTGGTGACATGAGGGCTGACTCTCCAGGTATTTTTATGTTGTACTGAAATTGTGAAAATGGGAGATGTGTTTATCTGAAAGGGATAGTTCACCCAAAGATGAATTTTCTGTCATTATCTCATCACTCCCATGCAGCTAGGACTGGAAGTTTTGTCAACTTGCACATGCGAAGACGTTTCAAAAATACACCACAAAGTTGTGCTTTGTCTGTGTGGCTTTCCGCCAGATGCTCTGGTTTCCTCCCACTATCGAAATATACACATTGTGTATGAAAGTGTGAATGTGACAGGGCCCACTTGAACAAAAAATTCAAACACAACTAATGAGGTTAGTGATAAACTCTTAGATGATGTCAGATGAGCATGGACGTCGACAAAACTTCACCAGTTCTTCTATTGGTATGGGTGTGTGTGGGAAAGGTACAGCAAAAACAAATTTCTACCCCCCAAAAAAGTGTGTTGTATAATGTATTATGATTTATATTTTAGAGATTGTAACAATGTTTTCCCAGGGCACGCCACAAAGTTTGGAAGCTACACCATGACGGACCTCAAAACCAACAGAGTTATTGATATTCAATTGGTTCAGGTGAGTGTGATTGAATGAGGTTTTAATGTGTTTTCATATTTATATACAAGTTTTATATAAGTGTTTGTTTGTGATTTAACAGAGCAACAAGGTTGGTGGAAGCTACCACATGGAAAAAGAGGGGCTGCAGAGGAGCCTGACCTTGTTGAATGAACGGGGTGTGACTCTGGACTGTATTGTTACTGACCGTCATCCACAAACCCAGAAATTCCTGAGGGAAAGCAACATCACCCAATTCTTTGATGTTTGGCATATCGAGAAAGGTATTATTTACTGATGATGATGATTTACAGTGTAGCAAATATAGAGAAGCATGCTCACCATATAGGTGATACATTTGGAATTCTAGAAAGTGCATTGAAGCAGTCACCACTAAACACACACAGCAGTTTTTTTGTACGTGTGCAGCTAAATTCCATGATTACACTTATTGTCTTTCGTGCTTCTCACAGTCAGGTGTCCATAATGTAACACTGTTGCACTGTTAGACATGAATGTTTTTTTTCTCTACAAGTGTGATTCACTTTTTTTTTTATAAATTCTGCATAGCAAGTGATCATTCAGTGGCCCCTATGTTTGTGATTATTATTACAGATGACAAATGTATTTCTTCTGATCTTCAGGAATTTCAAAGCAACTAGACAAGTACGCCAAGATGAAAGACTGTGAGAGGTTACGCAAGTGGATGCGTTCAATCAAAAATCACATCTGCTGGACTGCAGCATCATCCACAACTGGACGTGAGAGGGTGGCAAAATGGAACTCCATCCTGAACCATGTGCAGAATAGCCACACACATGAGGACCCCATTTTCCCTAACTGCCAACATGAACTGCGCAAAACCAGGGACAAAAAGAAATGGCTGAAAGCAGGTTTGTTATATGCATAGAAAACATTAGTATTAAGTGTATTATTAAATTTAAAATTGTATTCATTCATTCCTTTTTTGTCTTTTAAAGAATTCTGAAAAAGAAAATATCCTGGGCCGCTATTTTCGTGGTCACTAAAGGAAATAGGCCTGTATTTGGCACAGGCATTGACATAAGACAGGCCTCTTGATTATTTTTACACTAATATTCTTTCACAATTGAGATGGGAAACACTATCAAAGTGATTATTTGAACTGGATTACATTTAATATTATGGCTACTGCAGTGTGAAATACTAAAGTATTGCTTTTGCCGGTCAGAAAATTGTTTTTGGAGCCATCTTCTGTGCATAAAAACACATAGTCACACAAGACTGATAACAGACCAGGGTTTATCTGAAAATAGATATTCCTCTGATCTGTAAACGGCCATAACTTGCTCTGTAATGGTTGAAGTCCCTCTGTAAAGAGTAGGGATTCAGGCAAACAGGCTTTAAACCAGGGTGGTCCAACATGCAGGTCATATGGTCATCTGCCTGCTGCATCCGTCTTAGAACCTAGGGTAAAATTTATAAGATAAGCGTTAATGTGGATAACAACAAAATGATGTAATAAGTCAAATTGTGGCCAAAACAATATTACCTGTGGTATTTCCCGGCAGCAGACATTCTCCTGCTCTGTAGGCATTGTTGCACAGTTTCCATGAGCACCTGTAATACACACCATAAAAATATAAAATAAATATTAAACAAGAAAATGCAAAACTGGATTATTGTAGGCTACTCAGTAACATTTCAAAAGCACATTATTTTGAATTAGAAATGATAGTTTATTGAGACTGAAGAGAATAGTGGAAATAGTGTTTGCAGTAATCATAAAACAGTTGTAAGCTACAATAATTGCTTTAAGATAGCCATCAGAGTATGTAAGGACAAATTGCTGGTTTTTGAAGCAGGGCAAACTACAAACACAGCATACTGCCTTGAATTCTGATAAATGAGTCGAGGTGGATGATTACAACTAGATAATATATTGATAAAACATAGCAATGTTGAATTATAGTGTCATTATTTCGTTGTAATAACTAAGCCTGTGGGTAATGGAGTGTAACAGTTAACGTAGGTTCGTCTGCTCAAACATTAGAATTGTGTCTTGTTCTCCAGCATTAGATTTTTTTTTTTTTTTTTTGTTTCTCTGAGAAACACTTGGCGTTTTTAGGTTTTGTACTTTTCAATGGCCAAATGAACGCGCAGTATACATTATATAGAAAGTTTAAAAAAAAACAAAAAAAAAACTAGGCAATATCGGCGTTTTGAATTTTTACCCTTTCAATAGGCATGACAAAAGGACATTATTCTCTGTCAAAACGTTTAAAAATATGAAAAACTTAGCATTCAGAAACGTCTTGCTGCATTCGCACTACTTCCTCTTGTTCTTCTTGCTGCTCTTCTCCCTCTTCAACCTCAGATTCAGGGTCAAATATATCAGTTTGGACTATCGCGCTCTTTCTAGCCGCCATCTTTACAAACTCTGACTGCATTGTTATGGTTGCGGGTTGGTGGGGGCACGGCCTTCGGGAGGGAGGGGGCGTGGAAAGCAGCAGATCATTGCAATAAAGCCACAGTGCACCAAAACAGCTTGTCCAGAATAGGGCTGAATCAGGAGGTTTTAGGTACATGCTGTATGCCTAATCTGAGAGGAATTTTCCTGCACAAACAGCAAATACATGCTCTGGGGGCCTCATTGAAATATTATATTTTTAAATGTAGTGTAATATGGGACCTTTAAAAGTTTTGATGTGTCGTTTTAGGCATTTTGTGGTAATTCAATGTCTCTCTGAGGTCATTTATTGTCTCTCTGTTGTAATCTTGTGTCTCTCTTAGGTCATTCATTGTCAGCAGTAAAACAGGAGGAAACTTCAAGTCACTTCAAAATGGTCATGAACTCTGCTCAGCAACTGTGCTTGCTGGAGTCTTGTCAGTGCTGGAAAGTGGATATAGGGCCTTGCTGGGAAATTCAGCACATAACTTCAAAAAGGTAGAGAACGACATGTCAGCTACTGTATTGCAGGGCTAGATTGCTCTCTGGGATTTTTTCAGTGATGTTGTCTGTCCTGAAGGCCACTAGTCTGAGTTTTGCTTTTCAAAATTATTCCTCTGCTCCTCGTCCTTCTAGGCAAAGCCCTTTGAATATGTAAATAGCAGGGCTAAATGACAAGTAGACATTTAGTGTTTACTTGTGGAAATTACATTTTGACATGTCTAGATTTATTTTGAATACTTTAAATGAACTTAAAATATCTGTAAGATAAGTTTGACATGTTACAAATGTGTTTTCATTTAAAGAAATCACATTTCAACAACCAAACCTGATTTAAAGATATCGTTAATTTAATGACGAGGTTATCCCTTTTAGCACGAATGGATAAACGATTCCAAATATCGATAATTAAATTTCCTGGTATTGAGGATTGTGACCAGTGGAAATCTAGGATATATACAATTAATGTACTGGAGAGTTTTTCCCTATCAACTGGAAAGAGGCTCCTTAAAAAAGGCTTGTTTAATTTAACTGTTTTTTTTTTTGTTTGTTTTTCTATAATTTCCGTTATTGTCATTGTAAAGACACCCAAACACCTTGGAAGAAGGTCTCTCCAATGTTTTCTTCCCAGGGAACACTCCAATTTAATATTGCAGTTCAATCAGGAGAGACATGTTTAGGTTAGGAAAGAAAATATTTAATTACAAATGCACATGAAAATGGAATGTGAAAATGTGAAAAAGTCTTTGGCGATTAGATCCCTTCGAGATGGTGAGCTATAAGGAGGGAGATGGATCCATAGCCAATTAGGGAACACCCTCCCCCCCTCGGGGTCTAGACGCTGGTGGTGGTAGAGGAAGTGGACAAGAGATGAGGATCAGATGGATGGGTGCTGATGATCCAGATGAGAAGAGGAATGAGTCTTCAGGTTTATCTTTGACATTGGATGTGACGGCTGGAGGTGAATGCGGTGGAGGAGTGGCGGCCATTCTGCCTAGCATGACAGCTGAAAGTGGCAGAGGAGAGAACAGATTTAAAATCTCGTAGTGACAACCTGATTGGCTGATGGAGGCCGTGGCTAATTACAATAGAACAGCAAGAAGAGCGTGCGCCCGGTGGCAACTGAATGTTCAAGTTCAAGTTCAAGTTTATTTGTCGTATGTATAAATACACAGCTTATAAATACAACAAAATTCATTGCGCTCTGAGCACCCTCAGCCTTATCACACTTACGGACATACACTTCGTGTGAAGCGCAAAACAAGACGAGTGAAAACGAAAACAAGAAAACGAAAAAAGTGACAGTGCAATACAGTGCAAATAAGTCAGCTATTCAACAGCCTGACTGCCTGAGGGAAGAAACTATTCCTGAGACGGGTGGTGTGTGCCTTGATGCTACGGTAACGTTTGTTGGAGGGGAGTAGTGAGAACAGCGTATGGGCAGGATGACCGGTATCTCTAATGATGTTGTGCGCCTTATTCTTACAGCGGGTTGTAAAGATGTTATGGAGGCTTGGTAGTGCTGTGCCAATGATTTTGGCTGCTGTTTTCACAGTCCTCTGCAGTTTCTTACGGTCCTGAGCAGTCGAGTTGCCGTACCACACCGTGATACAGCCTGACAAGACACTTTCGATAGTGCACTGATAAAAGTTTACAAGGCCCTGGGTGCCTAAGCCAAATTTTTTGAGGCGCCTCAGAAAATACAGACGCTGCTGTGCCTTCTTGAGGATGCACTTGGTGTTAAGAGACCATGTGAGTGTGTCTGTGATGTGTATGCCCAGGAATTTGAAGCTGTCAATTATGTCGACAGATGACCCATTGATGGAGATGGGGGTGTAGATGGCTTTGGACTTCCTAAAGTCAACAATGATTTCTTTTGTCTTACTGATGTTAAGAGAGAGGTTGTTATTGTCACACCATAGGGTTAGATCTTCAATTTCCCTTCTGTAATCCCCCTTGTCGCCATCGGTTATTAGACCGACCACAGTAGTATCGTCCGCGAATTTAATAATGATGTTGTTACTAAATCTGGCAACACAGTCAAACATAAATAAAATGTAAAGTAGAGGACTGAGGCAGCAACCTTGGGGTGCGCCGGTTCTAGTGAAGATTGGAGATGAACATCTATTTCCAATGCGTACAGATTGGGGCCTACCCGTCAGAAAGTCAAATAGCCAGTTACAGATGGAACTGCCAAGACCAAGGCCTCTAAGTTTCAACACCAGTTTAGATGGAACAATGGTGATGATTGGAGGAAGCAGTGGGAGTGAGACAGGGAGAATTGTGAATGAATGACCACGGAAAGGTCTTCCTGATTGAACTTACGCTGAGCTTCATTTCATGCATTGGAGAGTTTTTCCCTGTCAACTGAAGAGAGGATTCTCAATAGGCTCATTGAATTTTATTTATAATTTCTGTTATTATTATTGTAAAGACACCGACACACTTTGGAAGAAGGTCTCTCCAGTGTTTTCTTCCCAGGGAACACTCCAATTTTATCTCACTGTTAATGTACTGGAGAGTTGTTTCCTGTCAACTGGAGAGAGGCGTCTCAATAGGCTCTTTGAATTTAACTGTTTTTTTTTTTTTTTTTATATAATTTCCATTATTGTCATTGTAAAGACACCGAAACACCTTGGAAGAAGGTCTCTCAGATGTTTCCTTCGCAGGGAACACTCCAATTGAATCTCAGTGTTAAAGTGTAGGAGAGTTGTTCCCTGTCACCTGGAGAGAGGCGTCTCAATAGGCTCTTTGAATTTAACTGTAAAGACCCCGAGACATGGGGCGGCACAGTGGAGTGGTGGTTAGCACTGTCACCTCACAGCAAGAGGGTTCCCGGTTTGATCCTGGGTTTGAGAGCCTTTCTGTGCAGAGTTTGCATGTCCTCCCTGTGTCAGAGTGGGTTGTCTCCGGGCATTTTTAAGGCAATTTATGTCATGTTAGGTATGTTTTGTCTCTCTGAGGCCATTTTGTGTCTCTTGAAAATAATATTTGTGTCTTTTTAAGCATTAGTTGATGTTGTTTCAGTCATTTTGTGGTAATTTATTCATTTTGTCTTTTTTGAGATCAAATTGAGTCATTGTAGTTATTTTTTGTCTCTCTGAGGCCATTTTGTGTCTCTTAAAAGTAATATTTGTGTCTTTTTTAGCGTTTGTTGATGTTTTAGTCATTTTGTGGTAATTTAGTCATTTTGCCTTTTTTTGCGGTCACTGACTCTCTTTGAGATCAAACTGAGTCATTGTAGTTATTTTTTTTGTCTCTCTGAGGTAATTTTGTGTCTCTTTGAAGTCAATGTATGTCATTTCAGTCATGTTGTGTCTCTCTGAGGTAGGTAAGTGTGTTTCTGAGGTAGGTAAGTGTGTTTCTGAGGTCATTTTGATTTTCTTTGAGGTCAATTTTGTGTCTTCTGTGGTTGTTTTGTGACTGATCACCTGTAATAATAGGAATATGAATGGTTCAAGTGAACAAAATAATCATAAACATGACAAACAACAATAGGACATAACTATAAAGATAACAGTGACAGAGAAATGTATAGCTGAATATAACATGTTAGAATCTACAATGCATGCAGTTATTAATTACTGCAAAATAACAACAGCAGGTCTCTCAAGGATGACCTCCATCACTGGTGAGCTCGGTCAACAGAGCTTTGTTTTATCTCCATGGTAACTGAAATGAGTTAGAGGGTCAAAGTTTAGGGTGTAACGTTATGTCTCGATTGTGCGCATACAGTGTGCAAAACAATTGAATATCCATCCAACAGTTAATTCAAGTTTTTTCCAGCTTGAATTAAAGTGTACGCTATTATGCTATCTATGTCATTACTTTCAAATGTATTAAAAAGTGGAAAATAGAATGTAATAAGAGTGTTTATAGGATATATCACTGTCCACTTTGATTGTATTTGTAAAGTGTTGGTATGTTATTTTATAAAGTCATATTCATTAAAAAAAAAGTGTTCACCTTTCCTGTGCGTCCTTAAAATGGCACTCAGCCATCTAAATAAAGCATACTTCAGTATGTCATGCCTAAAAATGACATAAAAAGTCACAGTGTTCACTTTTCCTGTGCGCCCCTCAATCATATGCTGGCTCCTTAAAATGGCACTCAGCCATCTAAACTCTGAAAACTCCTGATCCAAGATTTTGCTTTCAAAATGCTGTAAAATGCTCAGTTTACCTGTTAGGTTTCTAAAAATCTCACCGGAAGGGGTTGCTGGTGGTTTACAATGGGCCCCCCAATGTTAAGTAGGTGATTACGGCCCTGCATCACAGCGCAGCTGCTCAGAGGTTCAGTCGAAACAAATGGCAGAAATATTTCGACGCTGAAAGTTGCGTTTCACTCATCCATCTCAGAAACCTGGTAAAACTCGCTCTGGGTCAGACTCTGGACCAGAGTCAGGTGCTGGCTCAGCTGGTACAGCCTCTCCTCTGGAGCGATGTCAACCGTGTTGGTGGCCACGACAAAGTGGCGGAGGTCTCCATCAAGAGTGAAGCCACCATCCTCCTCCAGGCACCGAGCCGCTTCTCCTCAAACAGGGAATAACAGACCAGGCACCAGGATCAAATTCTTGCAGTGGTGGCAGCACAACGCTCACACACTGACGGTCCTCATGGCTCTCTGATCTCCTCCACAGTGTCACTAGTCGTGCGTAAAAGCGCAGTGCGCCTTGATTGCAAAGTGCTGAAAGAGGGAGGGAGCGCCCAGCGGAACCCAAAACTCATTATTTTTATTTCTATATAATGATTTTTGCAACATTGCTGTTTTCACTCAGTTGCATTTATTATATACAGACGGGGCCTATACACCACATAACCAGTGTGATATGAGTTTCAGACGATGGCAGTCTCGAGCTGACTAGAAAGCGTTTAATGAAAACACCTTAATTAATTCACATGATGATATCCTCATCAAGAAGAACCAAAAGCCGGCTGAGTAAAGCGATTCTCAATAAGGCTGCTGATTGAGAAAAACTGTCCAGGTGAATACAGAAAAGAGCGGAAGACAAAACACACACACGTTAAAAAAAAGAAGAAGCCGCAGCGTGTTTAACAAATAAATTGCCGGTTTAATAAATCGTCACAAACTAACAGATGGTATTGTTCCTGCAGTGGAGGACTGTCTGATGATGACGTAATGAGAGCTCTGAGGTCAGACGTGTTGTTAGGGACCTGATGTTGCCATGGTTGCTATGTTGTCTCTAGGTGCATCATTTCACACGTTTAATCATTTGAACCAAAACAAACTTCTGTCGGAGAGAAAAGCAGCAGCTCAACTTTCACTCGACGATTTTTCTGGAAAACAAACTACAAACTGAGACCTTTTGCTTCTGGACCTCTTCTTAAGACCTGCTGTCACTGACAAACGGACTCATTCATGGTAGACGTGAGATTTTGACACTTTGTTAAAGCCCATGTTGTTTTCTGTGTATTTTACCGTAGAGACTTTACAAACAATGCAACGTTACTGATGAAGGTAAAATATGATCAATACTGGCAATATTTTGCCTACATCAGTATTATTTTAGTGTAAATGAATCAAAGTGGACTGACGTTTGACTGTTACCAAGTTTGAATAGGTAAATCTAAAGCTACTGTCTTTGGTTTACCAACTGTGTGTTTTATCTGTCCAACAAACAGCCCAGCATCAACATGCTAATAAAAATATAGGCCAGCTTATATATTTTTTAACTTCTTGGTGATGCAGGCCATCAGTGATGAAGCAGTGACACAAACATTGAAGCCTTATTATTTAATCATACTCATAATTCAACATTTTTCTCAATATTCAGGACATTGTTCATTTATGAGTATTTTACACAAAACCTCATTTAAATATTATGATGTCATCATACTGTGAGAGCAACAGAGAGGTGTGAATCAACTGCACACAGAGATGTTTCTCATGTGGGGCTGGCTTTTTCTTGTTCAGAAAGATCACGTAAAATTGGCATGTTGTTGAATATCTGGCAAAAATGTCCCTCAGTAAAAGACAGCTATGTCTACTGTATGCATGGGCAGATTATGAGACAATGGGCCCCTGAGCACAGATATGCAAAAGGCCCCTCCACCTCTCCAACACAGGGTCAGACACACAGAGTTTGTGCTGGTGTTACCTCTTTTTTGTTTTTGTTTTGTTGTTTGCATCTCTCTGAGGTCATCTTGTGTCTCTTTGAGGTCATTTTGTGTGACTCTGAAGTCCTTTTCTCTTTAAGCTCATTTTGTGGCTTTTTTAAGGCAATTTTTGTCATGTTAGATATTTTTTGTCTCTCTGAGGCCATTTTGTGTCTCTTGAAAGTAATATTTGTGTCTTTTTAAGCGTTAGTTGATGTTGTTTTAGTCATTTTGTGGTAATTTAGTCATTTTGCCTTTTTTTGCGGTCACTGACTCTCTTTGAGATCAAACTGAGTCATTGTAGTTATTTTTTTTGTCTCTCTGAGGTAATTTTGTGTCTCTTTGAAGTCAATGTATGTCATTTCAGTCATGTTGTGTCTCTCTGAGGTAGGTAAGTGTGTTTCTGAGGTAGGTAAGTGTGTTTCTGAGGTCATTTTGATTTTCTTTGAGGTCAATTTTGTGTCTTCTGTGGTTGTTTTGTGACTGATCACCTGTAATAATAGGAATATGAATGGTTCAAGTGAACAAAATAATCATAAACATGACAAACAACAATAGGACATAACTATAAAGATAACAGTGACAGAGAAATGTATAGCTGAATATAACATGTTAGAATCTACAATGCATGCAGTTATTAATTACTGCAAAATAACAACAGCAGGTCTCTCAAGGATGACCTCCATCACTGGTGAGCTCGGTCAACAGAGCTTTGTTTTATCTCCATGGTAACTGAAATGAGTTAGAGGGTCAAAGTTTAGGGTGTAACGTTATGTCTCGATTGTGCGCATACAGTGTGCAAAACAATTGAATATCCATCCAACAGTTAATTCAAGTTTTTTCCAGCTTGAATTAAAGTGTACGCTATTATGCTATCTATGTCATTACTTTCAAATTTATTAAAAAGTGGAAAATAGAATGTAATAAGAGTGTTTATAGGATATATCACTGTCCACTTTGATTGTATTGTATACTATTGTCATTTTGTGTGACTCTGAAGTCCTTTTCTCTTTAAGCTCATTTTGTGGCTTTTTTAAGGCAATTTTTGTCATGTTAGATATTTTTTGTCTCTCTGAGGCCATTTTGTGTCTCTTGAAAGTAATATTTGTGTCTTTTTAAGCGTTAGTTGATGTTGTTTTAGTCATTTTGTGGTAATTTAGTCATTTTGTCTTTTGTGCGGTCACTGACTCTCTTTGAGATCAAACTGAGTCATTGTAGTTATTTTTTGTCTCTCTGAGGTAATTTTGTGTCTCTTTGAAGTCAATGTGTGTCATTTTAGTCATGTTGTGTCTCTCTGAGGTAGGTAAGTGTGTCTCATTTTGACTCTCTTTGAGGTCAATTTTTGTCTTCTGTGGTTGTTTTGTGACTGATGACCTGTAATAATAGGAATATTAATGGTTCAAGTGAACAAAATAATCATAAACATTACAAACAACAAAAGGACATAACTATAAAAATAACAGTAACAGAGAAATGTATAGCTGAATACAACATGTTAGAATCTACAATGCATGCAGTTATTACTTACTGCATAATAACAACAGCAGGTCTCTCAAGGATGACCTCCATCTAGGGTGACCAGATGAGAGTGGGTGTAATTTGGGATAGCTGCAATTAATGCAACAATAGATGTAACAACACACACAGACAATACATCTACATTCCCTAATTTAAATGTAACAATTTTTTCAACCTTTTCCTCTTTTCCAATTTCTCGTTTTATTTTATGGAAGTGATCAATGTAAGTGCACTTGTCCTTTAAACTCAATAAAAGATAAAAGCTAACAAAATAAAAGACACCTGGTACATTCGTTGCAGGCGGATCAGTTTGTGGAACTGCTCTGAACAGTTAGAACAAGAGGCTGCACTGCAACGTGCAAATCACTCCTTCTCATGGCTGCCTGTGCTTTCCCTGTCCTCGCAGCTGCAGCTTGTGCACTCTTCATCTATGTCATCGCCACTGCTGTACATAATTTAAAAACTACAACACCCATAATTCATGAAGGAACTGCTTCAGCCAATGTGCAGCCGGCGGGAGCTGCAGGACGACTCAACCACCATGATCATTTTTTTTTTTTTTTTTTTTTATTGTGCAAAATGACATTACAATGACAATACAGGACAGACAAACCAGGTGTGAAAAACAAACAACAACAACAACAACAATTGTGGTTTTGTGTGTGTGTATGTGTGTTTGATTTGAGAGTAAGAAGAAAAAAAACAAAAAAAAAAACGGTATTTTCTATATATATATATAATATATATATATATATTAATATTAATAATAATAATAATAATAATAGATGTTATTATTGTCAGACAGGCAAACAGAATAATAATAATCATAACAGAAATGAGTAAACAGAAGGAAGCAAACAAACAAAAAAAACAAAAAATAAATAAGACAATTAAAAGAAAGTAGAAGCAAAAAAACAAAAAAAACAAGCAGAAATACCACAATGCAAACTTATCATTTTTGCAATAATAATAGTAAGAATAATATCCATAATAATAATATTGAATATTAATAAAGATGATAAATAATAATAATATGGAGGGAAGGTGGAGGAGGAGGGGAGGTCTTTAAATTCATGCAATGCCTCAGGTCCCTACCCACCCGCACAGTACCAGCCCGCAGCCCCCAACACCCCCGGACTCCCCCCTCCACTCCCGCGTGCCCCGGACTGTATGTGGCTCAACACCTTACCCTATACCTAGATGTATATATAGTCTTTATTATTATTATCTACCATGATCTCTCTGAGGTCATCTTGTGTTTCTTTGAGGTCATTTTACGTCACTCTGAAGTCCTTTTCTCTTTAAGCTCATTTTGTGGCTTTTTTAAGGCAATTTCTGTCATGTTCGATATTTTTTGTCTCTCTGAGGCCATTTTGTGTCTCTTGAAAGTAATATTTGTGTCTTTTTAAGCGTTTGTTGGTGTTGTTTTAGTCATTTTGTGGTAATTTTGTCATTTTGTCTTTTTTGCGGTCACTGACTCTCTTTGAGGTCAAACTGAGTCATTGTAGTTATTTTTTGTCTCTCTGAGGTAATTTTGTGTCTCTTAAAAGTTTTTATGTGTCGTTTTAGGCATTTTGTGGCAATTCAATGTCTCTCTGAGGTCATTTATTGTCTCTCTGTTGTAATCTTGTGTCTCTCTTAGGTCATTCATTGTCAGCAGTAAAACAGGAGGAAACTTCAAGTCACTTCAAAATGGTCATGAACTCTGCTCAGCAACTGTGCTTGCTGGAGTCTTGTCAGTGGTGGAAAGTGGATATAGGGCCTTGCTGGGAAATTCAGCATATAACTTCAAAAAGGTAGGGAACGACATGTCAGCTACTGTATTGCAGGGCAAGATTGCTCTCTGGGATTTTTTCAGTGATGTTGTCTGCCCTGAAGGCCACTAGTCTGAGTTTTGCTTTTCAAAATTATTCCTCTGCTCCTCGTCCTTCTAGGCAAAGCCCTTTGAATATGTAAATAGCAGGGCTAAATGACAAGTAGACATTTAGTGTTTACTTGTGGAAATTACATTTCGACATGTCTAGATTTATTTTGACTAGTTTAAATGAACTTAAAATATCTGTAAGATAAGTTTGACATGTTACAAATGTGTTTCCATTTAAAGAAATCACATTTCAACAACCAAAATTGATTTAAAGATATCGTTAATTTAATTACGAGGTTATCCCTTTTAGCACGAATGGATAAACGATTCCAAATATCGATAATTAAATTTCCTGGTATTGAGGATTGTGACCAGTGGAAATCTAGGATATTTTACAATTTCCAGACTATTTGGATTTCACTTTGATATCAAGAATTAAATAGTGACAGCAACCAAAAGAATTGGAGATATCTAAAATGTCCAGTTGACAGGGAAGATTTGTTATCTTCCCTGTCAACTGGAGAGAGGCATCTCAATAGGCTCTTTGAATTGAACTACTTCATTTATAACTTCTGTTACTGTCATTGTAAAGACACCGAAACACCTTGGAAGAAGGTCTCTCCAATGTTTTCTTCCCAGGGAACACTCCGATTTTATCTCACTGTTAATGTACTGGAGAGTTTTTCACTGTCACCTGGAGAGAGGCTTCTCAATGGGCTCTTTGAATTTCATTCATAATTTCTGTTACTGTCATTGTAAAGACACCGAAACACCTTTGAAGAAGGTCTCTCCAGTGTTTTCTTCCCAGGGAACACTCCAATTTTATCTCACTGGTAATTTACTGGAGAGTTTTCCCTGTCAACTGGAGAGAGGCGTCTCAAAAGGCTCTTTGAATTTAACTGTAAAGACCCCGAGACATGGGGCGGCACAGTGGAGTGGTGGTTAGCACTGTCACCTCACAGCAAGAGGGTTCCCGGTTTGATCCTGGGTTTGAGAGCCTTTCTGTGCAGAGTTTGCATGTCCTCCCTGTGTCAGAGTGGGTTGTCTCCGGGCATTTTTAAGGCAATTTATGTCATGTTAGTTATTTTTTGTCTCTCTGAGGCCATTTTGTGTCTCTTGAAAATAATATTTGTGTCTTTTTAAGCATTAGTTGAATGTTTCACTCATTTTGTGGTAATTTAGTCATTTTGTTTTTTTTGAGGTCAAATTGAGTCATTGTAGTTATTTTCTGTCTCTCTGAGGTAATTTTGTGTTTCTTTGAAGTTAATGTATGTCATTTTAGTCATTGTATGTCTCTGAGGTAGGTAAGTGTCTCTCTGAGGTCATCTTGTGTCTCTTTGAGGTCAATTTTGTGTCTTCTGTTGTTGTTTTGTGACTGATGACCTGTAATAACAGGAATATTAATGGTTCAAGTGAACAAAATAATCATGAACATTACAATCAACAATAGGATATAATTATAAAGATAACAGTGACAGAGAAATGTATAGCTGAATATAAAATGTTAGTATCTGCAATGCATGCAGTTATTACTTACTGCACAATCTGGAAATCCATCGGTAAAAAAAAAAAATATATATATATATATTTTCTTACTTTACCTCTGGAGGCACAGCCCGGAGTTTTTAGACTGAAGTGTGGGGGCCTCGGTCATCGCTCACGCCGTTCACTTCTGGCGGTGCCCCCAGGGAATCGCCGTGTTGTTTACAAATACTTCGGGTCGAAAACCAGCAGAGTTTAGCCATTTATCACAATTTTCACGTCACTGTATCACCGTGTAGACTAATCTGATGTTCGCAAAGTCTATAAACACAATGATTGAACAAACGTTACTATTACAATTACTTACTGCATAACAACAACACCAGGTCTCTCAAGGATGACCTTCATCACTGGTGAGCTCAGTGAACAGCGCTTTGTTTTATCTCCATGGAAACAGATATATGGATCAGAGGGTCAAAGTTCAGGGCGTAACGTTATGAGACAGTAGTATGTCTCGATTGCGTGCATACTACATGCAACAGTTCCCACTTTTTAGGGGCAGCTGCAGTACATACTAAAAGTAAAAAGAAAAAGTATGTGATTTGGAACGCACCCCAAGGTGTCTCTATGTTTCAGTATCAGACACCAAGGGCCACTGACAAAGTGTCAGTATTTGAAGAGTTGGGAGTAAGACATATTCATAATTCATCTAAGGACTACAAATTCACCTTGCTGCACCTGTTGATAAAAGTGTATGAATGTTATTCAGTTGATTGTTCTAATTACTAAACTATCCATTTGTAGATTTGGGCCTTTTAAACAACCATGTATCTGAGCTCTACTTGACAGTCATCAGTTGTTTCTACAAGCCATGTTAGAGTCACATTATTGAACCAGTAGAAGTCAAATGTTTCATCTGCCCCCACGTGCAGGGGCAACTGTCACAACACAATTAATACAGTAATATAAATACCAAAGACAACAAAAAACTTCCAAGAGTGTAGATTTAGTTAAAAAAATGTATTTAACAATAAATTCAGTTTTTTTCCACCAGTTTGAAGTGAAGCGTACACTATTATGCATCTTTTTCATTACTTTCAAATGTATTAAGTGGAAAAATAGAATGTAATAAGAGTGTTGTAGGATATATCACTGTTCATTTTGATCATCTTTTGTAAAGTGTTGGTATGTAGTTTTAAAAAGTCATATTCCTAATAAAGCATACTTCAGTATGTCATGCCTAAAAATGACATAAAAAGTCACAGTGTTCACTTTTCCTGTGCGCCCCTCAATCATATGCTGGCTCCTTAAAATGGCACTCAGCCATCTAAACTCTGAAAACTCCTGATCCAAGATTTTGCTTTCAAAATGCTGTAAAATGCTCAGTTTACCTGTTAGGTTTCTAAAAATCTCACCGGAAGGGGTTGCTGGTGGTTTACAATGGCCCCCCCAATGTTAAATAGGTGATTACGGCCCTGCATCACAGCGCAGCTGCTCAGAGGTTCAGTCGAAACAAATGGCAGAAATATTTCGACGCTGAAAGTTGCGTTTCACTCATCCATCTCAGAAACCTGGTAAAACTCGCTCTGGGTCAGACTCTGGACCAGAGTCAGGTGCTGGCTCAGCTGGTACAGCCTCTCCTCTGTAGCGATGTCAACCGTGTTGGTGGCCACAACAAAGTGGCGGAGGTCTCCATCAAGAGTGAAGCCACCATCCTCCTCCAGGCACCGAGCCGCTTCTCCTCAGACAGGGAATAACAGACCAGGCACCAGGATCAAATTCTTGCAGTGGTGGCAGCACAACGCTCACACACTGACGGTCCTCATGGCTCTCTGATCTCCTCCACAGTGTCACTAGTCGTGCGTAAAAGCGCAGTGCGCCTTGATTGCAAAGTGCTGAAAGAGGGAGGGAGCGCCCAGCGGAACCCAAAACTCATTATTTTTATTTCTATAGAATGATTTTTGCAACATTGCTGTTTTCACTCAGTTGCATTTATTATATACAGACGGGGCCTATACACCACATAACCAGTGTGATATGAGTTTCAGACGATGGCAGTCTCGAGCTGACTAGAAAGCGTTTAATGAAAACACCTTAATTAATTCACATGATGATATCCTCATCAAGAAGAACCAAAAGCCGGCTGAGTAAAGCGATTCTCAATAAGGCTGCTGATTGAGAAAAACTGTCCAGGTTAATACAGAAAAGAGCGGAAGACAAAACACACACACGTTAAAAAAAAGAAGAAGCCGCAGCGTGTTTAACAAATAAATTGCCGGTTTAATAAATCGTCACAAACTAACAGATGGTATTGTTCCTGCAGTGGAGGACTGTCTGATGATGACGTAATGAGAGCTCTGAGGTCAGACGTGTTGTTAGGGACCTGATGGTCCATGGTTGCTATGTTGTCTCTAGGTGCATCATTTCACACGTTTAATCATTTGAACCAAAACAAACTTCTGTCGGAGAGAAAAGCAGCAGCTCAACTTTCACTCGACGATTTTTCTGGAAAACAAACTACAAACTGAGACCTTTTGCTTCTGGACCTCTTCTTAAGACCTGCTGTCACTGACAAACGGACTCATTCATGGTAGACGTGAGATTTTGACACTTTGTTAAAGCCCATGTTGTTTTCTGTGTATTTTACCGTAGAGACTTTACAAACAATGCAACGTTACTGATGAAGGTAAAACATGAGCAATACTGGCAATATTTTGCCTACATCAGTATTATTTTAGTGTAAATGAATCAAAGTGGACTGACGTTTGACTGTTACCAAGTTTGAATAGGTAAATCTAAAGCTACTGTCTTTGGTTTACCAACTGTGTTTTATCTGTCCAACAAACAGCCCAGCATCAACATGCTAATAAAAATATAGGCCAGCTTATATATTTTTTAACTTCTTGGTGATGCAGGCCATCAGTGATGAAGCAGTGACACAAACATTGAAGCCTTATTATTTAATTGTGCTCATAATTCAACATTTTTCTCAATATTCAGGACATTGTTCATTTATGAGTATTTTACACAAAACCTCATTTAAATATTATGATGTCATCATACTGTGAGAGCAACAGAGAGGTGTGAATCAACTGCACACAGAGATGTTTCTCATGTGGTGCTGGCTTTTTCTCCTTCAGAAAGATCACGTAAAATTGGCATGTTGTTGAATATCTGGCAAAAATGTCCCTAAGTAAAATACAGCTATGTCTCTTTGTGGTTGATTTGTGTCTTTTTCAGTCATTTTGTCCCTTAAAGGTCATGTTTTGTAACTTGGAGGTCATTTTGTGTCTCTTAGAAGTCAATTAATATCTTTTTTAGTAATTTAGTGTCTGTTTCAGATCAAATTGGGTCATTGTAGTTATTTTTTGGTTTCAAAGGCAACTTTTCTCTCTGGGATACTTTTGTGTCTGCTTGAAGTCATGTTGTGTGTTTCTGATGTAAATTTGTGCCATTAACTAATTTTGTGTCTCTGTGGAGAATTTTTGTCGTTTTGGTTCTGTGTCTCTTTGAGGTCATTCTGTGTCATTGCAGTTATTTTTTGTCTCTCTGAGGTCATTTTGTGTCTCTTAAAAGTTTTTATGTGTCGTTTTAGGCATTTTGTGGTAATTCAATGTCTCTCTGAGGTCATTTATTGTCTCTCTGTTGTAATCTTGTGTCTCTCTTAGGTCATTCATTGTCAGCAGTAAAACAGGAGGAAACTTCAAGTCACTTCAAAATGGTCATGAACTCTGCTCAGCAACTGTGCTTGCTGGAGTCTTGTCAGTGGCGGAAAGTGGATATAGGGCCTTGCTGGGAAATTCAGCACATAACTTCAAAAAGGTAGGGAACGACATGTCAGCTACTGTATTGCAGGGCTAGATTGCTCTCTGGGATTTTTTCAGTGATGTTGTCTGCCCTGAAGGCCACTAGTCTGAGTTTTTCTTTTAAAAATTATTCCTCTGCTCCTCGTCCTTCTAGGCAAAGCCCTTTGAATATGTAAATAGCAGGGCTAAATGACAAGTAGACATTTAGTGTTTACTTGTGGAAATTACATTTTGACATGTCTAGATTTATTTTGACTAGTTTAAATGAACTTAAAATATCTGTAAGATAAGTTTGACATGTTACAAATGTGTTTTCATTTAAAGAAATCACATTTCAACAACCAAAATAGATTTAAAGATATTGTTCATTTAATTAGGAGGTTATCCCTTTTAGCACGAATGGATAAACGATTACAAATATCAATAATTAAATTTCCTGGTATTGAGGATTGTGACCAGTGGAAATCTAGGATATTTTACAATTTCCAGACTATTTGGATTTCACTTTGATATCAAGAATTAAATAGTGACGGCTACCAAAAGAATTGGAGATATCTAAAATGTAATTTGCACTCTTATTTGCTATCTTCCCTGTCAACTGGAGAGAGGCATCTCAATAGGCTCTTTGAATTGAACTACTTCATTTATAATTTCCGTTACTGTCATTGTAAAGACACCGACACACTTTTGAAGAAGGTCTCTCCAATGTTTTCTTCCCAGGGAACACTCCAATTGAATCTCACTGTTAATGTACTGGAGAGTTTTTCCCTGCAACTGGAGAGAGGTGTCTCAATAGGCACTTTGAATTTAACTGTAAAGACCCCGAGACATGGGGCGGCACAGTGGAGTGGTGGTTAGCACTGTCACCTCACAGCAAGAGGGTTCCCGGTTTGATCCTGGGTTTGAGAGCCTTTCTGTGCGGAGTTTGCATGTCCTCCCTGTGTCAGAGTGGGTTGTCTCCGGGCATTTTTAAGGCAATTTATGTCATGTTAGTTATTTTTTGTCTCTCTGAGGCCATTTTGTGTCTCTTGAAAATAATATTTGTGTCTTTTTAAGCATTAGTTGATGTTGTTTCACTCATTTTGTGGTAATTTAGTCATTTTGTCTTTTTTGAGATCAAATTGAGTCATTGTAGTTATTTTCTGTCTCTCTGAGGCCATTTTGCGTCTCTTTGAAGTTAATGTATGTCATTTTAGTCATCAATATTAAGGATATTGTACATTTATGAATATTTTACACAAAACCTCATTTTAATATTATGATGTCATCATACTGTGAGAGCAACAGAGAGGTGTGAATCAAGTGCACACAGAGATGTTTCTCATGTGGTGCTGGCTTTTTCTCCTTCAGAAAGAGAGTGTAAAATTGGCATGTTGTTGAATATCTGGCAAAAATGTCCCTCAGTAAAAGACAGCCATGTCTCTTTGTGGTTGATTTGTGTCTTTTTCAGTCGTTTTGTCCCTTAAAGGTCATGTTTTGTAACTTGGAGGTCATTTTGTGTCTCTTGGAAGTCAATTAATGTCTTCAATTAAGTGTCTCATTCAGCTCAAATTGGGTCACTGTAGTTATTTTTTGGTTTCAAAGGCAACTTGTCTCTCTGGGATACTTTTGTGTCTGCTTGAAGTCATGTTGTGTGTTTCTGAGGTATATTTGTGCCATTAACTAATTTTGTGTCTCTGTGGAGAATTTTTGCCGTTTTGGTTCTGTGTCTCTTTGAGGTCATTCTGTGTCATTGCAGTTATTTTATGACACACTGAGGTCATGTTTTGTCTCTTAAAGGCCCCATATTATGCAAAATGCACTTTTGCATGTTTTTCACAAATAATTATGTGTCTGTGAAGACCCCCTGAAGTGTGTGCAAATGCGTCCTCTCAGTATTTCTCCTTCACTGTTTTTCTGTGAATGAGCCCTCCTACAATCTGTTTCTATTTAGGTCCTCTATTTACGTATGGAGAGGACCTGGCCCATCCTACTAGGCCGTCCCACTTTCACTGGTGAAGATAAGCCCTCCCCGAAGCTAATTCCGTCTGCCACATTGAGCAACACAGCCCCGACAATACCCAGTGGGAAAGGACGACACGCTGTAGCTGTTAGCTGTGTAGCGTTAGCTGTGGCTGTTAGCTGTTAGCTGTGTAAGGTTAGCTCTGTAATGTTAGCTGTATCTTTTAGCTGTGTCAGGTTAGTTGTGTAGCTGTAGATATTAGCTGTGTAACGTTAGCTGTAGCTGTTAGCCGTGCACTGTAGCTGTAGCTGTTAGCTGTGTAAGGTTAGTTGTGTAGCTGTTAGTTGTGTAGCTGTTAGCTGTTAGCCGTGTAACGTTAGCTGGAGCTGTTAGCTGTTAGCCGTGTAACGTTAGCAGGAGCTGTTAGCTGTTAGCCATGTAACGTTAGCTGTAGATATTAGCTGTGTAACGTTAGCTGTAGCTGTTAGCCGTGAAACGTTAGCTGTAGCTGTTAGCTGTGTAAGGTTAGTTGTGTAGCTGTTAGCTGTTAGCCGTGTAACGTTAGCTGGAGCTGTTAGCTGTAAGCCATGTAACGTTAGCTGTAGATATTAGCTGTGTAACGTTAGCTGTAGCTGTTAGCCGTGAAACGTTAGCTGTAGCTGTTAGCTGTGTAAGGTTAGTTGTGTAGCTGTTAGCTGTTAGCCGTGTAACGTTAGCTGGAGCTGTTAGCCGTGTAACGTTAGCTGTAGCTGTTAGCTGTGTAAGGTCAACTGTAGCTGATAGCTGTGTAAGGTTAGTTGTGTAGCTGTAGCTGTTAGCTGTAGCTGTTAGCTGTGTAATGTTATCTGTGGCTGTTAGTTGTGTAGCTGAAGCTGTTAGCCATGTAACGTTAGCTGTAGCTGTTAGCTGTGTAATGTTAGCTGTAGCTGTTAGCTGTGTAATGTTATCTGTGGCTGTTAGTTGTGTAGCTGAAGCTGTTAGCCATGTAAAGTTAGCTGTAGCTGTTAGCCGTGCAACGTTAGCTGTAGCTGTTAGCTGTGTAAGGTTAGTTGTGTAGCTGTTAGCTGTTAGCCGTGTAACGTTAGCTGGAGCTGTTAGCCGTGTAACGTTAGCTGTAGCTGTTAGCTGTGTAAGGTCAACTGTAGCTGATAGCTGTGTAAGGTTAGTTGTGTAGCTGTAGCTGTTAGCTGTAGCTGTTAGCTGTAGCTGTTAGCTGTGTAATGTTAGCTGTAGCTGTTAGCTGTGTAAGGTTAGTTGTGTACCTGTGGCTGCCAGCTGTGTAATGTTACCTGTAGCTGTTAGCTGTAGCTGTTTGGTGTGTAAGGTTAGCTGTGGCTGTTAGCTATGTAAGGTTAGCTGTAGCTGTTAGCTGTAGCTGTTAGCTGTCTAATGTTAGCTGTAGCTGTTAGCTGTAGCTGTTAGCTGTGTATTGTTATCTGTAGGTGTTAGTTGTGTAGCTGAAGCTGTTAGCCATGTAACGTTAGCTGTATCTGTTAGCTGTGTAATGTTAGCTGTGTAGCTGTTAGCTGTAGCTGCTAGCTGTGTAATGTTAGCTGTAGCTGTTAGCTGTGTAAAGTTAGCTGTAGCTGTTAGCTGTTTCATGTTATCTGTAGCTGTTGGCTGTGTAAGGTTAGTTGTAATAATAATAAATAATAGATTTTATTCATAATGCACTTTACATTTGAATACAAATCTCAAAGTGCACAGCACAAAGTAGTTGTGTTGCTGTTAGCTGTTTAACGTTAGCTGTGTAACTGAAGCTGTTAGCCATGTAACGTTAGCTGTATCTGTTAGCTGTGTAATGTTAGCTGTTTAGCTGTTAGCTGTAGCTGATAGCTGTGTAATGTTAGCTGTAGCTGTTAGCTGTGTAATGTTAGCTGTAGCTGCTAGCTGTGTAATGTTAGCTGTAGCTGTTAGCTGTAGCTGTTAGCTGTCTAATGTTAGCTGTAGCTGTTAGCTGTAGCTGTTAGCTGTGTATTGTTATCTGTAGGTGTTAGTTGTGTAGCTGAAGCTGTTAGCCATGTAACGTTAGCTGTATCTGTTAGCTGTGTAATGTTAGCTGTGTAGCTGAAGCTTTTAGCCATGTAACGTTAGCTGCAGCTGTTAGCTGTGTAAGGTTAGTTGTGTAGCTGTTAGCTGTAGCTGCTAGCTGTGTAATGTCAGCTGTAGCTGTTGGCTGTAGCTGTTAGCTGTCTAATGTTAGCTGTAGCTGTTAGCTATAGCTCTTAGCTGTGTAATGTTAGTTGTGTACCTGTGGCTGCCAGCTGTGTAATGTTAGCTGTAGCTGTTTGGTGTGTAAGGTTAGCTGTAGCTGTTAGCTATGTAAGGTTAGCTGTGTAACTGAAGCAGTTAGCCATGTAACGTTAGCTGTATCAGTTAGCTGTGTAATGTTAGCTGTGTAGCTGTTAGCTGTAGCTGCTAGCTGTGTAATGTTAGCTGTAGCTGTTAGCTGTAGCTGTTAGCTGTGTATTGTTATCTGTGGGTGTTAGTTGTGTAGCTGAAGCTGTTAGCCATGTAACGTTAGCTGTATCTGTTAGCTGTGTAATGTTAGCTGTGTAGCTGTTAGCTGTAGCTGCTAGCTGTGTAATGTTAGCTGTAGCTGTTAGCTGTGTAAAGTTAGCTGTAGCTGTTAGCTGTAGCTGTTAGCTATGTAAGGTTAGCTGTAGCTGTTAGCTGTAGCTGTTAGCTGTCTAATGTTAGCTGTGTATTGTTATCTGTAGGTGTTAGTTGTGTAGCTGAAGCTGTTAGCCATGTAACGTTAGCTGTATCTGTTAGCTGTGTAATGTTAGCTGTAGCTGTTAGCTGTGTAAAGTTAGCTGTAGCTGTTAGCTGTGTAAAGTTAGCTGTAGCTGTTTGGTGTGTAAGGTTAGCTGTAGCTGTTAGCTGTAGCTGTTAGCTGTCTAATGTTAGCTGTAGCTGTTAGCTGTAGCTGTTAGCTGTGTATTGTTATCTGTGGGTGTTAGTTGTGTAGCTGAAGCTGTTAGCCATGTAACGTTAGCTGTATCTGTTAGCTGTGTAATGTTAGCTGTGTAGCTGTTAGCTGTAGCTGCTAGCTGTGTAATGTTAGCTGTAGCTGTTAGCTGTGTAATGTTAGCTGTGTAGCTGTAGCTGCTAGCTTTGTAATGTTAGCTGAAGCTGTTAGCTGTGTAAAGTTAGCTGTAGCTGTTAGCTATGTAAGGTTAGCTGTAGCTGTTAGCTGTCTAATGTTAGCTGTAGCTGTTAGCTGTCTAATGTTAGCTGTAGCTGTTAGCTGTAGCTGTTAGCTGTGTATTGTTATCTGTAGGTGTTAGTTGTGTAGCTGAAGCTGTTAGCCATGTAACGTTAGCTGTAGCTGTTAGCTGTGTATTGTTATCTGTGGGTGTTAGTTGTGTAGCTGAAGCTGTTAGCCATGTAACGTTAGCTGTATCTGTTAGCTGTGTAATGTTAGCTGTGTAGCTGTTAGCTGTAGCTGCTAGCTGTGTAATGTTAGCTGTAGCTGTTAGCTGTGTAATGTTAGCTGTGTAGCTGTAGCTGCTAGCTTTGTAATGTTAGCTGAAGCTGTTAGCTGTGTAAAGTTAGCTGTAGCTGTTAGCTATGTAAGGTTAGCTGTAGCTGTTAGCTGTCTAATGTTAGCTGTAGCTGTTAGCTGTAGCTGTTAGCTGTGTATTGTTATCTGTAGGTGTTAGTTGTGTAGCTGAAGCTGTTAGCCATGTAACGTTAGCTGTAGCTGTTAGCTGTGTCATGTTATCTGTAACTGTTAGCTGAGTAAGGTTAGTTGTAATAATAATAAATAATAGCTTTTATTCATAATGCACTTTATATTTGAATACAAATCTCAAAGTGCACAGCACAAAGTAGTTGTGTCGCTGTTAGCTGTGTAACGTTAGCTGTGTAACTGAAGCAGTTAGCCATGTAACGTTAGCTGTATCTGTTAGGTGTGTAATGTTAGCTGTGTAGCTGTTAGCTGTCGCTGTTAGCTGTGTAACGTTAGCTGAAGCTGTTAGCTGAGTAATGTTATCTGTAGGTGTTAGTTGTGTAGCTGAAGCTGTTAGCCATGTAACGTTAGCTGTATCTGTTAGCTGTGTAATGTTAGCTGTGTAGCTGTTAGCTGTAGCTGCTAGCTATGTAATGTTAGCTGTAGCTGTTAGCTGTGTAAAGTTAGCTGTAGCTGTTAGCTGTAGCTGTTAGCTATGTAAGGTTAGCTGTAGCTATTAGCTGTAGCTGTTAGCTGTAGCTGTTAGCTGTCTAATGTTAGCTGTAGCTGTTAGCTGTAGCTGTTAGCTGTGTATTGTTATCTGTAGGTGTGAGTTTTGTAGCTGAAGCTGTTAGTCATGTAACGTTAGCTGTATCTGTTAGCTGTGTAATGTTAGCTGTGTAGCTGTTAGCTGTAGCTGCTAGCTGTGTAATGTGAGCTGTGTAGCTGTTAGCTATGTAAGGTTAGCTGTAGCTGTTAGCTGTAGCTGTTAGCTGTGTATTGTTATCTGTAGGTGTGAGTTGTGTAGCTGAAGCTGTTAGCCATGTAACGTTAGCTGTATCTGTTAGCTGTGTAATGTTAGCTGTGTAGCTGTTAGCTGTAGCTGCTAGCTGTGTAATGTTAGCTGTAGCTGTTAGCTGTGTAAAGTGAGCTATAGCTGTTAGCTGTGTCATGTTATCTGTAGCTGTTAGCTGTGTAAGGTTAGTTGTAATAATAATAAATAATAGATTTTATTCATAATGCACTTTACATTTGAATACAAATCTCAAAGTGCACAGCACAAAGTAGTTGTGTCGCTGTTAGCTGTGTAACGTTAGCTGTGTAACTGAAGCAGTTAGCCATGTAACGTTAGCTGTATCAGTTAGCTGTGTAATGTTAGCTGTGTAGCTGTTAGCTGTAGCTGCTAGCTGTGTAATGTTAGCTGTAGCTGTTAGCTGTAGCTGTTAGCTGTGTATTGTTATCTGTGGGTGTTAGTTGTGTAGCTGAAGCTGTTAGCCATGTAACGTTAGCTGTATGTGTTAGCTGTGTAATGTTAGCTGTGTAGCTGTAGCTGCTAGCTTTGTAATGTTAGCTGTAGCTGTTAGCTGTGTAAAGTTAGCTGTAGCTGTTAGCTATGTAAGGTTAGCTGTAGCTGTTAGCTGTAGCTGTTAGCTGTCTAATGTTAGCTGTAGCTGTTAGCTGTGTAAAGTTAGCTGTAGCTGTTAGCTGTAGCTGTTAGCTATGTAAGGTTAGCTGTAGCTGTTAGCTGTAGCTGTTAGCTGTCTAATGTTAGCTGTGTATTGTTATCTGTAGGTGTTAGTTGTGTAGCTGAAGCTGTTAGCCATGTAACGTTAGCTGTATCTGTTAGCTGTGTAATGTTAGCTGTAGCTGTTAGCTGTGTAAAGTTAGCTGTAGCTGTTAGCTGTGTAAAGTTAGCTGTAGCTGTTTGGTGTGTAAGGTTAGCTGTAGCTGTTAGCTGTAGCTGTTAGCTGTCTAATGTTAGCTGTAGCTGTTAGCTGTAGCTGTTAGCTGTGTATTGTTATCTGTGGGTGTTAGTTGTGTAGCTGAAGCTGTTAGCCATGTAACGTTAGCTGTATCTGTTAGCTGTGTAATGTTAGCTGTGTAGCTGTTAGCTGTAGCTGATAGCTGTGTAATGTTAGCTGTAGCTGTTAGCTGTGTAATGTTAGCTGTGTAGCTGTAGCTGCTAGCTTTGTAATGTTAGCTGTAGCTGTTAGCTGTGTAAAGTTAGCTGTAGCTGTTAGCTATGTAAGGTTAGCTGTAGCTGTTAGCTGTAGCTGTTAGCTGTCTAATGTTAGCTGTAGCTGTTAGCTGTCTAATGTTAGCTGTAGCTGTTAGCTGTAGCTGTTAGCTGTGTATTGTTATCTGTAGGTGTTAGTTGTGTAGCTGAAGCTGTTAGCCATGTAACGTTAGCTGTAGCTGTTAGCTGTGTCATGTTATCTGTAACTGTTAGCTGAGTAAGGTTAGTTGTAATAATAATAAATAATAGCTTTTATTCATAATGCACTTTATATTTGAATACAAATCTCAAAGTGCACAGCACAAAGTAGTTGTGTCGCTGTTAGCTGTGTAACGTTAGCTGTGTAACTGAAGCAGTTAGCCATGTAACGTTAGCTGTATCTGTTAGGTGTGTAATGTTAGCTGTGTAGCTGTTAGCTGTCGCTGTTAGCTGTGTAACGTTAGCTGAAGTTGTTAGCTGAGTAATGTTATCTGTAGGTGTTAGTTGTGTAGCTGAAGCTGTTAGCCATGTAACGTTAGCTGTATCTGTTAGCTGTGTAATGTAAGCTGTGTAGCTGTTAGCTGTAGCTGCTAGCTATGTAATGTTAGCTGTAGCTGTTAGCTGTGTAAAGTTAGCTGTAGCTGTTAGCTGTAGCTGTTAGCTATGTAAGGTTAGCTGTAGCTATTAGCTGTAGCTGTTAGCTATAGCTGTTAGCTGTCTAATGTTAGCTGTAGCTGTTAGCTGTAGCCGTTAGCTGTGTATTGTTATCTGTAGGTGTGAGTTTTGTAGCTGAAGCTGTTAGCCATGTAACGTTAGCTGTATCTGTTAGCTGTGTAATGTTAGCTGTGTAGCTGTTAGCTGTAGCTGCTAGCTGTGTAATGTGAGCTGTGTAGCTGTTAGCTATGTAAGGTTAGCTGTAGCTGTTAGCTGTAGCTGTTAGCTGTGTATTGTTATCTGTAGGTGTGAGTTGTGTAGCTGAAGCTGTTAGCCATGTAACGTTAGCTGTATCTGTTAGCTGTGTAATGTTAGCTGTGTAGCTGTTAGCTGTAGCTGCTAGCTGTGTAATGTTAGCTGTAGCTGTTAGCTGTGTAAAGTGAGCTATAGCTGTTAGTTGTGTCATGTTATCTGTAGCTGTTAGCTGTGTAAGGTTAGTTGTAATAATAATAAATAATAGATTTTATTCATAATGCACTTTATATTTGAATACAAATCTCAAAGTGCACAGCACAAAGTAGTTGTGTCGCTGTTAGCTGTGTAACGTTAGCTGTGTAACTGAAGCTGTTAGCCATGTAACGTTAGCTGTAGCTGTTAGCTGTGTAAAGTTAGCTGTAGCTGTTAGCTGTAGCTGTTAGCTATCTAATGTTAGATGTAGCTGTTAGCTGTAGCTGTTAGCTGTGTAATGTTATCTGTAGGTGTTAGTTGTGTAGCTGAAGCTGTTAGCCATGTAACGTTAGCTGTATCTGTTAGCTGTGTAATGTTAGCTGTGTAGCTGTAGCTGCTAGCTATGTAAGGTTAGCTGTAGCTGTTAGCTGTGTAAAGTTAGCTGTAGCTGTTAGCTGTAGCTGTTAGCTATGTAAGGTTAGCTGTAGCTGTTAGCTGTAGCTGTTAGCTGTGTATTGTTATCTGTAGGTGTTAGTTGTGTAGCTGAAGCTGTTAGCCATGTAAAGTTAGCTGTAGCTGTTAGATGTGTAATGTTATCTGCAGCTGTTAGCTGTGTAAGGTTAGTTGTAATAATAATAAATAATAGATTTTATTCATAATGCACTTTACATTTCAATACAAATCTCAAAGTGCACAGCACAAAGTAGTTGTGTCGCTGTTAGCTGTGTAACGTTAGCTGTGTAACTGAAGCTGTAGCTGTTAGCTGAGTAAGGTTAGTTGTAGCTGTTAGCTGTGTAGCTGAAGCTGTTAGCCATGTAACGTTAGCTGCAGCTGTTAGCTGTGTAAGGTTAGTTGTGTAGCTGTTAGCTGTAGCTGCTAGCTGTGTAATGTCAGCTGTAGCTGTTGGCTGTAGCTGTTAGCTGTGTAAGGTTATGTGTAGCTGTTAGCTGTGTAACGTTAGCTGTAGCTGTTAGCTGTGTAATGTTAGTTGTGTACCTGTGGCTGCCAGCTGTGTAATGTTAGCTGTAGCTGTTAGCTGTAGCTGTTTGGTGTGTAAGGTTAGCTGTAGCTGTTAGCTGTAGCTGTTAGCTGTCTAATGTTAGCTGTAGCTGTTAGCTGTAGCTGTTAGCTGTGTATTGTTATCTGTAGGTGTTAGTTGTGTAGCTGAAGCTGTTAGCCATGTAACGTTAGCTGTATCTGTTAGCTGTGTAATGTTAGCTGTGTAGCTGTTAGCTGTAGCTGCTAGCTGTGTAATGTTAGCTGTAATAATAATAAATAATAGATTTTATTCATAATGCACTTTACATTTGAATACAAATCTCAAAGTGCACAGCACAAAGTAGTTGTCTCGCTGTTAGCTGTGTAACGTTAGCTGTGTAGCTGAAGCTGTTAGCCATGTAACGTTAGCTGTAGCTGTTACCTGTATAAGGTTAATTGTGTAGCTGTTAGCTGTGTAACGTTAGGTGTGTAACGTTAGCTGTAGCTGTTAGCTGTGTAAGGTTAGTTGTGTAGGTGTAGCTGTTAGCTGTGTAAGGTTAGCTGTAGCTGTTAGCTGTGTAAGGTTAGTTGTGTAGCTGTTAGCTGTGTAAGGTTAGTTGTGTAGCTTTTAGCTGTGTAACGTTAGTTGTGTAGCTGTAGCTGTTAGCTGTGTAAGGTTAGCTGTAGATGTTAGCTGTGTAACTTTAGTTGTGTAGCTGTAGCTGTTAGCTGTGTCATGTTATCTGTAGCTGTTAGCTGTGTAAGGTTAGTTGTAATAATAATAAATAATAGATTTTATTCATAATGCACTTTATATTCGAATACAAATCTCAAAGTGCACAGCACAAAGTAGTTGTGTCGCTGTTAGCTGTGTAACGTTAGCTGTGTAACGTTAGCTGTAGCTGTTAGCTGAGTAATGTTATCTGTAGGTGTTAGTTGTGTAGCTGAAGCTGTTAGCCATGTAACGTTAGCTGTATCTGTTAGCTGTGTAATGTTAGCTGTGTAGCTGTTAGCTGTAGCTGCTAGCTATGTAATGTTAGCTGTAGCTGTTAGCTGTAGCTGTTAGCTGTCTAATGTTAGCTGTAGCTGTTAGCTGTTAGCTGTATCTGTTAGCTGTGTAATGTTAGTTGTGTAGCTGTTAGCTGTAGCTGCTAGCTGTGTAATGTGAGCTGTAGCTGTTAGCTGTGTAAAGTGAGCTGTAGCTGTTAGCTGTAGCTGTTAGCTATGTAAGGTTAGCTGTAGCTGTTAGCTGTAGCTGTTAGCTGTAGCTGTTAGCTGTGTATTGTTATCTGTAGGTGTGAGTTGTGTAGCTGAAGCTGTTAGCCATGTAACGTTAGCTGTATCTGTTAGCTGTGTAATGTTAGCTGTGTAGCTGTTAGCTGTAGCTGCTAGCTGTGTAATGTTAGCTGTAGCTGTTAGCTGTGTAAAGTGAGCTGTAGCTGTTAGCTGTGTCATGTTATCTGTAGCTGTTAGCTGTGTAAGGTTAGTTGTAATAATAATAAATAATAGATTTTATTCATAATGCACTTTACATTTGAATACAAATCTCAAAGTGCACAGCACAAAGTAGTTGTGTCGCTGTTAGCTGTGTAACGTTAGCTGTGTAACTGAAGCTGTTAGCCATGTAACGTTAGCTGTAGCTGTTAGCTGTGTAAAGTTAGCTGTAGCTGTTAGCTGTAGCTGTTAGCTATCTAATGTTAGCTGTAGCTGTTAGCTGTGTAATGTTAGCTGTAGCTGTTAGCTGTGTATTGTTATCTGTAGGTGTTAGTTGTGTAGCTGAAGCTGTTAGCCATGTAACGTTAGCTGTATCTGTTAGCTGTGTAATGTTAGCTGTAGCTGTTAGCTGTAGCTGTTTGGTGTGTAAGGTTAGCTGTAGCTGTTAGCTATGTAAGGTTAGCTGTAGCTGTTAGCTGTAGCTGGTAGCTGTAGCTGTTAGCTGTGTATTGTTATCTGTAGGTGTGAGTTGTGTAGCTGAAGCTGTTAGCCATGTAACGTTAGCTGTATCTGTTAGCTGTGTAATGTTAGCTGTTTAGCTGTTAGCTGTAGCTGCTAGCTGTGTAATGTTAGCTGTAGCTGTTAGCTGTGTAATGTTAGCTGTAGCTGCTAGCTGTGTAATGTTAGCTGTAGCTGTTAGCTGTAGCTGTTAGCTGTCTAATGTTAGCTGTAGCTGTTAGCTGTAGCTGTTAGCTGTGTATTGTTATCTGTAGGTGTTAGTTGTGTAGCTGAAGCTGTTAGCCATGTAACGTTAGCTGTATCTGTTAGCTGTGTAATGTTAGCTGTGTAGCTGAAGCTGTTAGCCATGTAACGTTAGCTGCAGCTGTTAGCTGTGTAAGGTTAGTTGTGTAGCTGTTAGCTGTAGCTGCTAGCTGTGTAATGTCAGCTGTAGCTGTTGGCTGTAGCTGTTAGCTGTGTAAGGTTATGTGTAGCTGTTAGCTGTGTAAGGTTAGTTGTAGCTGTTAGCTGTGTAAGGTTAGTTGTGTAGGTGTTAGCTGTGTAACGTTGTCTGTAGCTGTTAGCTGTGTAATGTTAGTTGTGTACCTGTGGCTGCCAGCTGTGTAATGTTAGCTGTAGCTGTTAGCTGTAGCTGTTAGCTGCAGCTGTAGCTGTTAGCTGTCTAATGTTAGCTGTAGCTGTTAGCTGTAGCTTTTAGCTGTGTATTGTTATCTGTAGGTGTTAGTTGTGTAGCTGAAGCTGTTAGCCATGTATCGTTAGCTGTATCTGTTAGCTGTGTAATGTTAGCTGTGTAGCTGTTAGCTGTAGCTGCTAGCTGTGTAATGTTAGCTGTAGCTGTTAGCTGTGTAAAGTTAGCTGTAGCTGTTAGCTGTGTCATGTTATCTGTAGCTCTTAGCTGTGTAAGGTTAGTTGTAATAATAATAAATAATAGATTTTATTCATAATGCACTTTACATTTGAATACAAATCTCAAAGTGCACAGCACAAAGTAGTTGTGTCGCTGTTAGCTGTGTAACGTTAGCTGTGTAACGTTAGCTGTAGCTGTTAGCTGAGTAAGGTTAGTTGTAATAATAATAAATAATAGATTTTATTTATAACGCACTTTACATTTGAATACAAATCTCAAAGTGTAGAGTACAAAGTAGTTGTGTAGCTGTTAGCGGTGTAACGTTAGCTGTTTAACATTAGGTGTAGCTGTTAGCTGTGTAGCTGAAGCTGTTAGCCATGTAACGTTAGCTGTAGCTGTTAGCTGTGTATTGTTAGCTGTGTAGCTGTTAGCTGTAGCTGCTAGCTGTGTAATGGTAGCTGTAGCTGTTGGCTGTAGCTGTTAGCTGTGTAAGGTTAGTTGTGTACCTGTGGCTGCCAGCTGTGTAAGGTTAGCTCTAGCTGTTAGTTATGCAACGTTTGCTGTAGCTGTTAGCTGTGTAAGGTTAGCTGTGTAGCTGTGTAACGTTAGCTGTAGCTGTGGAAGTTTAGTTGTGTCGCTGAAGCTGTTAGCCATGTAACGTTAGCTGTAGCTGTTAGCTGTAGCTGTTAGCTGTAGCTGTTAGCTGTGTAATGTTACCTGTAACTGTTAGTTGTGTAGCTGTAGCTGTTAGCTGTGTAATGTTAGTGTAGCTGATAGCTGTGTAACGTTAGCTGAAGCTGTTAGCTGTAGCTGTAAGCTGTGTATGGTTAGTTGTGTAGCTGAAGCTATTTGCCATGGAACGTTAGCTGTAGTTTTTAACTGTGTAATGTTAGCTGTAGCTGTTAGCTGTAGCTTTTAGCTGTGTAAGGTTAGTTGTGTAGCTGTAGCTGTTAGCTGTGTAAAGTTAGCTGTAGCTGTTAGCTGTGTAGCTGAAGCTGTTAGCCATGTAACGTTAGCTGTAGCTGTTAGCTGTGTAATGTTAGATGTGTAGCTGTTAGCTGTAGCTGCTAGTTGTGTAATGTTAGTTGTAGCTGTTAGCTGTGTAAGGTTAGCTGTAGCTGTTAGCTGTGTAAGATTAGTTGTGTAGCTGTTAGCTGTGTAAGGTTAGTTGTGTAGCTGCAGCTGTTAGCCTTGTAACGTTAGCTGTAGCTGTTAGCTGTGTAAGGTTAGTTGTGTAGCTGCAGCTGTTAGCCGTGTAACGTTAGCTGTAGCTGTTCGCTGTGTAAGGTTACTTGTATAGCTGCAGCTGTTAACCGTGTAACGTTAGCTGTAGCTGTTAGCTGTGCAAGGTTAGTTGTGTAGCTGCAGCTGTTAGCCGTGTAACGTTAGCTGTAGCTGTTAGCCGTGTAACGTTAGCTGTTGCTGTTAGCTGTGTTAGGTTAGTTTTGTAGCTGCAGCTGTTAGCCGTGAAACGTTAGCTGTAGCTGTTAGCTGTGCAAGGTTAGTTGTGTAGCTGTAGCTATTAGCTGTGTAACGTTAGCTGTAGCTGTTAGCTGTTAACCGTGTAACCTTAGCTGTGGCTGTTAGCTGTGTAGCTGAAGCTGTTAGCCATGTAACGTTAGCTGTAGCTGTTACCTGTATAAGGTTAATTGTGTAGCTGTTAGCTGTGTAACGTTAGCTGTGTAACGTTAGCTGTAGCTGTTAGCTGTGTAAGGTTAGTTGTGTAGGTGTAGCTGTTAGCTGTGTAAGGTTAGCTGTAGCTGTTAGCTGTGTAAGGTTAGTTGTGTAGCTGCAGCTGTTCGCCGTGTAACATTAGCTGTAGCTTTTAGCTGTGTAAGGTTAGTTGTGTAGCTGCAGCTGTTAGCCGTGTAACGTTAGCTGCAGCTGTTCGCCGTGTAACATTAGCTGTAGCTGTTAGCTGTGTAAGGTTAGTTGTGTAGCTGCAGCTGTTAGCCGTGTAACGTTAGCTGTAGCTGTTAGCCGTGTAACGTTAACTCTAGCTGGTCGCTGTGTAAGGTTACTTGTATAGCTGCAGCTGTTAGCCGTGTAACGTTAGCTGTTGCTGTTAGCTGTGTAAGGTTAGTTGTGTAGCTGTAGCTATTAGCTGTGTAACGTTAGCTGTAGCTGTTAGCTGTGTAAGGTTAGTTGTGTAGCTGCAGCTGTTAGCCGTGTAACGTTAGCTGTAGCTGTTAGCTGTGCAAGGTTAGTTGTGTAGCTGCAGCTGTGTGTTAAAGCAAACTTTCTGTGTCATTATACCACTGACGCGTAGTATAGAAGGGTCACAGCAGCTGTAGCCTTTTTTGACATGAATGCTGTTACCATTGGGCATTAGTGAAAAGGCTTTTAATGTTTAACATGTTACTATGTTGACCTTGTATTTGCTACTGAGAACGGAGGAGGAGCGGTGGGGGTTGCGGGGATTTTGTCGGAGAGACTGAACTACGTTAGTAAAATGTGGCAGCGCTCGAAAGAAACTTAATCGTGTTCTTCCCGGCTGGTCCGCACACTTGGTTGCAGCTTGTAATGCCAAGATAGCGAAGTTCACACAACAGCAGCTGCTGCTAATCAGTGCTCATTAATGGGGCAGAGCTGTAGGCTCAAAAAGTAGTGCGCACGATACAGTTCGCCTGTTCTGGAGCTTCAACCGATAACAGTACAGACACAGTGTGCAAGACTGCTATGCCAACTAAAGCTTTTTGTGTACTTTACTACATAGAAAACATACTGTAACAGTGCTCTGTTACATGGCTATTTTAGTCTTGCTCTCAAGTAATATTACTTTATTCAAACTTAGCCAATAGGTACAGTAGGCCTGCCTGTTGTATTTTTCTCACATTGACATATTTAATCTGCAAGATGTGTCATAAGACGTGTACATCATTCTTCTGTTTTGTTATGTTTTTTATAATAGTGTTATTTATAGAGTAGATGGTTCATTGTTTAATCATTTTTTGCCTTTTGACATGACCCATTTCAGATAGATAACTTTGATTACTTCCTCAGGTGAGCACACCACAAATGAGTGCAGGAAAAAGAGATGTTGCCTGCCAGACTGATCCCCCCACCACATGCACCGTTGGCACTCAGTTGTCTATGAGGACATTACAGCCACACTTCAGAAGTGCAGGTTTGTAGCTGTGTGTAACTTTTTTTTATTTACATGGTGATAAAAACTCATATTTTTTCACTGTTACTCATGCTGTTTTATTGAGGTGTTTTTATACATTGTTGCTTGGATTAACTAGTGAAATAAAATCTCTTAACAGCTGTCCAGGCCTCTGTGTCCTGCAAAGACAGTTGTACATCCACACTTCCTGTGGCAGCCACCAACCCCCTTTTAACTCCCACACATATAAAGAGACCAGCAAAAAGACCTCGTGAGGAAATGGAGGAGGAAGAGGAGGATCCATTTGAGGGCACATCTTCAATGGCAGAGTCACGCGGGGAGGATGTCACCTACGATCCTGCAAACTCTGTCTCAGTGTCACTTTCAACAGACGTGTCGTAAGTTGCTCTAATGTCCCTACATGCATGCCAAATATTATGCGACTTCTTTGTAAATACAAAGAGTGAATATTTTGGCAGCTACAGTCTTTATGTGTTAATTTTTTCCTCTTTTTTCTTGAAAGTGGTGTAGTATCAAACGCCCCGCACAAGACCAAGAAGTATATTGTGCATGAGTCCTGCATTATGGAGCTGTTTGAGTTGTGCCCTGTTTGCAAGTGTGTGTGTGAGGTTCGGACCAGGACGATTGGGACATTCCTAACTGTGGACCAACTGTGTCCACATTGTCAGTTCACCCGGCATTGGAAGAGTCAGCCTGTTCTGGGGAGTGCTCCAGCTGGGAACATCGAACTTTCTGCAGCGGTGTACATCAGTGGAGCATCTTTCTTCAAACTTGAAAAGGTTAGAGGAAAACAAAATGTATATCCTCACAGTAGAACATGGCAAATAGCAGTAAATATATCAGATCTTTATTTACCATCAAAAATGTTGTTTTTTTAATCTAAATTCAGATCTTCAAAGCTATGCAACTGCAGGTGTTCCAATATGACACCTTTCGTCGACATGCCCGTATGTTCATTGAGCCAGCGATTGTACACCAGTGGACCTCTTCACAGAATGACATCCTACAACGTCTCAGCAGGGAGGGCAAGGCCATTGTTGGTGGTGACATGAGGGCTGACTCTCCAGGTATTTTTATGTTGTACTGAAATTGTGAAAATGGGAGATGTGTTTATCTGAAAGGGATAGTTCACCCAAAGATGAATTTTCTGTCATTATCTCATCACTCCCATGCAGCTAGGACTGGAAGTTTTGTCAACTTGCACATGCGAAGACGTTTCAAAAATACACCACAAAGTTGTGCTTTGTCTGTGTGGCTTTCCGCCAGATGCTCTGGTTTCCTCCCACTATCGAAATATACACATTGTGTATGAAAGTGTGAATGTGACAGGGCCCACTTGAACAAAAAATTCAAACACAACTAATGAGGTTAGTGATAAACTCTTAGATGATGTCAGATGAGCATGGACGTCGACAAAACTTCACCAGTTCTTCTATTGGTATGGGTGTGTGTGGGAAAGGTACAGCAAAAACAAATTTCTACCCCCCAAAAAAGTGTGTTGTATAATGTATTATGATTTATATTTTAGAGATTGTAACAATGTTTTCCCAGGGCACGCCACAAAGTTTGGAAGCTACACCATGACGGACCTCAAAACCAACAGAGTTATTGATATTCAATTGGTTCAGGTGAGTGTGATTGAATGAGGTTTTAATGTGTTTTCATATTTATATACAAGTTTTATATAAGTGTTTGTTTGTGATTTAACAGAGCAACAAGGTTGGTGGAAGCTACCACATGGAAAAAGAGGGGCTGCAGAGGAGCCTGACCTTGTTGAATGAACGGGGTGTGACTCTGGACTGTATTGTTACTGACCGTCATCCACAAACCCAGAAATTCCTGAGGGAAAGCAACATCACCCAATTCTTTGATGTTTGGCATATCGAGAAAGGTATTATTTACTGATGATGATGATTTACAGTGTAGCAAATATAGAGAAGCATGCTCACCATATAGGTGATACATTTGGAATTCTAGAAAGTGCATTGAAGCAGTCACCACTAAACACACACAGCAGTTTTTTTGTACGTGTGCAGCTAAATTCCATGATTACACTTATTGTCTTTCGTGCTTCTCACAGTCAGGTGTCCATAATGTAACACTGTTGCACTGTTAGACATGAATGTTTTTTTTCTCTACAAGTGTGATTCACTTTTTTTTTTATAAATTCTGCATAGCAAGTGATCATTCAGTGGCCCCTATGTTTGTGATTATTATTACAGATGACAAATGTATTTCTTCTGATCTTCAGGAATTTCAAAGCAACTAGACAAGTACGCCAAGATGAAAGACTGTGAGAGGTTACGCAAGTGGATGCGTTCAATCAAAAATCACATCTGCTGGACTGCAGCATCATCCACAACTGGACGTGAGAGGGTGGCAAAATGGAACTCCATCCTGAACCATGTGCAGAATAGCCACACACATGAGGACCCCATTTTCCCTAACTGCCAACATGAACTGCGCAAAACCAGGGACAAAAAGAAATGGCTGAAAGCAGGTTTGTTATATGCATAGAAAACATTAGTATTAAGTGTATTATTAAATTTAAAATTGTATTCATTCATTCCTTTTTTGTCTTTTAAAGAATTCTGAAAAAGAAAATATCCTGGGCCGCTATTTTCGTGGTCACTAAAGGAAATAGGCCTGTATTTGGCACAGGCATTGACATAAGACAGGCCTCTTGATTATTTTTACACTAATATTCTTTCACAATTGAGATGGGAAACACTATCAAAGTGATTATTTGAACTGGATTACATTTAATATTATGGCTACTGCAGTGTGAAATACTAAAGTATTGCTTTTGCCGGTCAGAAAATTGTTTTTGGAGCCATCTTCTGTGCATAAAAACACATAGTCACACAAGACTGATAACAGACCAGGGTTTATCTGAAAATAGATATTCCTCTGATCTGTAAACGGCCATAACTTGCTCTGTAATGGTTGAAGTCCCTCTGTAAAGAGTAGGGATTCAGGCAAACAGGCTTTAAACCAGGGTGGTCCAACATGCAGGTCATATGGTCATCTGCCTGCTGCATCCGTCTTAGAACCTAGGGTAAAATTTATAAGATAAGCGTTAATGTGGATAACAACAAAATGATGTAATAAGTCAAATTGTGGCCAAAACAATATTACCTGTGGTATTTCCCGGCAGCAGACATTCTCCTGCTCTGTAGGCATTGTTGCACAGTTTCCATGAGCACCTGTAATACACACCATAAAAATATAAAATAAATATTAAACAAGAAAATGCAAAACTGGATTATTGTAGGCTACTCAGTAACATTTCAAAAGCACATTATTTTGAATTAGAAATGATAGTTTATTGAGACTGAAGAGAATAGTGGAAATAGTGTTTGCAGTAATCATAAAACAGTTGTAAGCTACAATAATTGCTTTAAGATAGCCATCAGAGTATGTAAGGACAAATTGCTGGTTTTTGAAGCAGGGCAAACTACAAACACAGCATACTGCCTTGAATTCTGATAAATGAGTCGAGGTGGATGATTACAACTAGATAATATATTGATAAAACATAGCAATGTTGAATTATAGTGTCATTATTTCGTTGTAATAACTAAGCCTGTGGGTAATGGAGTGTAACAGTTAACGTAGGTTCGTCTGCTCAAACATTAGAATTGTGTCTTGTTCTCCAGCATTAGATTTTTTTTTTTTTTTTTTGTTTCTCTGAGAAACACTTGGCGTTTTTAGGTTTTGTACTTTTCAATGGCCAAATGAACGCGCAGTATACATTATATAGAAAGTTTAAAAAAAAACAAAAAAAAAACTAGGCAATATCGGCGTTTTGAATTTTTACCCTTTCAATAGGCATGACAAAAGGACATTATTCTCTGTCAAAACGTTTAAAAATATGAAAAACTTAGCATTCAGAAACGTCTTGCTGCATTCGCACTACTTCCTCTTGTTCTTCTTGCTGCTCTTCTCCCTCTTCAACCTCAGATTCAGGGTCAAATATATCAGTTTGGACTATCGCGCTCTTTCTAGCCGCCATCTTTACAAACTCTGACTGCATTGTTATGGTTGCGGGTTGGTGGGGGCACGGCCTTCGGGAGGGAGGGGGCGTGGAAAGCAGCAGATCATTGCAATAAAGCCACAGTGCACCAAAACAGCTTGTCCAGAATAGGGCTGAATCAGGAGGTTTTAGGTACATGCTGTATGCCTAATCTGAGAGGAATTTTCCTGCACAAACAGCAAATACATGCTCTGGGGGCCTCATTGAAATATTATATTTTTAAATGTAGTGTAATATGGGACCTTTAAAAGTTTTGATGTGTCGTTTTAGGCATTTTGTGGTAATTCAATGTCTCTCTGAGGTCATTTATTGTCTCTCTGTTGTAATCTTGTGTCTCTCTTAGGTCATTCATTGTCAGCAGTAAAACAGGAGGAAACTTCAAGTCACTTCAAAATGGTCATGAACTCTGCTCAGCAACTGTGCTTGCTGGAGTCTTGTCAGTGCTGGAAAGTGGATATAGGGCCTTGCTGGGAAATTCAGCACATAACTTCAAAAAGGTAGAGAACGACATGTCAGCTACTGTATTGCAGGGCTAGATTGCTCTCTGGGATTTTTTCAGTGATGTTGTCTGTCCTGAAGGCCACTAGTCTGAGTTTTGCTTTTCAAAATTATTCCTCTGCTCCTCGTCCTTCTAGGCAAAGCCCTTTGAATATGTAAATAGCAGGGCTAAATGACAAGTAGACATTTAGTGTTTACTTGTGGAAATTACATTTTGACATGTCTAGATTTATTTTGAATACTTTAAATGAACTTAAAATATCTGTAAGATAAGTTTGACATGTTACAAATGTGTTTTCATTTAAAGAAATCACATTTCAACAACCAAACCTGATTTAAAGATATCGTTAATTTAATGACGAGGTTATCCCTTTTAGCACGAATGGATAAACGATTCCAAATATCGATAATTAAATTTCCTGGTATTGAGGATTGTGACCAGTGGAAATCTAGGATATATACAATTAATGTACTGGAGAGTTTTTCCCTATCAACTGGAAAGAGGCTCCTTAAAAAAGGCTTGTTTAATTTAACTGTTTTTTTTTTTGTTTGTTTTTCTATAATTTCCGTTATTGTCATTGTAAAGACACCCAAACACCTTGGAAGAAGGTCTCTCCAATGTTTTCTTCCCAGGGAACACTCCAATTTAATATTGCAGTTCAATCAGGAGAGACATGTTTAGGTTAGGAAAGAAAATATTTAATTACAAATGCACATGAAAATGGAATGTGAAAATGTGAAAAAGTCTTTGGCGATTAGATCCCTTCGAGATGGTGAGCTATAAGGAGGGAGATGGATCCATAGCCAATTAGGGAACACCCTCCCCCCCTCGGGGTCTAGACGCTGGTGGTGGTAGAGGAAGTGGACAAGAGATGAGGATCAGATGGATGGGTGCTGATGATCCAGATGAGAAGAGGAATGAGTCTTCAGGTTTATCTTTGACATTGGATGTGACGGCTGGAGGTGAATGCGGTGGAGGAGTGGCGGCCATTCTGCCTAGCATGACAGCTGAAAGTGGCAGAGGAGAGAACAGATTTAAAATCTCGTAGTGACAACCTGATTGGCTGATGGAGGCCGTGGCTAATTACAATAGAACAGCAAGAAGAGCGTGCGCCCGGTGGCAACTGAATGTTCAAGTTCAAGTTCAAGTTTATTTGTCGTATGTATAAATACACAGCTTATAAATACAACAAAATTCATTGCGCTCTGAGCACCCTCAGCCTTATCACACTTACGGACATACACTTCGTGTGAAGCGCAAAACAAGACGAGTGAAAACGAAAACAAGAAAACGAAAAAAGTGACAGTGCAATACAGTGCAAATAAGTCAGCTATTCAACAGCCTGACTGCCTGAGGGAAGAAACTATTCCTGAGACGGGTGGTGTGTGCCTTGATGCTACGGTAACGTTTGTTGGAGGGGAGTAGTGAGAACAGCGTATGGGCAGGATGACCGGTATCTCTAATGATGTTGTGCGCCTTATTCTTACAGCGGGTTGTAAAGATGTTATGGAGGCTTGGTAGTGCTGTGCCAATGATTTTGGCTGCTGTTTTCACAGTCCTCTGCAGTTTCTTACGGTCCTGAGCAGTCGAGTTGCCGTACCACACCGTGATACAGCCTGACAAGACACTTTCGATAGTGCACTGATAAAAGTTTACAAGGCCCTGGGTGCCTAAGCCAAATTTTTTGAGGCGCCTCAGAAAATACAGACGCTGCTGTGCCTTCTTGAGGATGCACTTGGTGTTAAGAGACCATGTGAGTGTGTCTGTGATGTGTATGCCCAGGAATTTGAAGCTGTCAATTATGTCGACAGATGACCCATTGATGGAGATGGGGGTGTAGATGGCTTTGGACTTCCTAAAGTCAACAATGATTTCTTTTGTCTTACTGATGTTAAGAGAGAGGTTGTTATTGTCACACCATAGGGTTAGATCTTCAATTTCCCTTCTGTAATCCCCCTTGTCGCCATCGGTTATTAGACCGACCACAGTAGTATCGTCCGCGAATTTAATAATGATGTTGTTACTAAATCTGGCAACACAGTCAAACATAAATAAAATGTAAAGTAGAGGACTGAGGCAGCAACCTTGGGGTGCGCCGGTTCTAGTGAAGATTGGAGATGAACATCTATTTCCAATGCGTACAGATTGGGGCCTACCCGTCAGAAAGTCAAATAGCCAGTTACAGATGGAACTGCCAAGACCAAGGCCTCTAAGTTTCAACACCAGTTTAGATGGAACAATGGTGATGATTGGAGGAAGCAGTGGGAGTGAGACAGGGAGAATTGTGAATGAATGACCACGGAAAGGTCTTCCTGATTGAACTTACGCTGAGCTTCATTTCATGCATTGGAGAGTTTTTCCCTGTCAACTGAAGAGAGGATTCTCAATAGGCTCATTGAATTTTATTTATAATTTCTGTTATTATTATTGTAAAGACACCGACACACTTTGGAAGAAGGTCTCTCCAGTGTTTTCTTCCCAGGGAACACTCCAATTTTATCTCACTGTTAATGTACTGGAGAGTTGTTTCCTGTCAACTGGAGAGAGGCGTCTCAATAGGCTCTTTGAATTTAACTGTTTTTTTTTTTTTTTTTATATAATTTCCATTATTGTCATTGTAAAGACACCGAAACACCTTGGAAGAAGGTCTCTCAGATGTTTCCTTCGCAGGGAACACTCCAATTGAATCTCAGTGTTAAAGTGTAGGAGAGTTGTTCCCTGTCACCTGGAGAGAGGCGTCTCAATAGGCTCTTTGAATTTAACTGTAAAGACCCCGAGACATGGGGCGGCACAGTGGAGTGGTGGTTAGCACTGTCACCTCACAGCAAGAGGGTTCCCGGTTTGATCCTGGGTTTGAGAGCCTTTCTGTGCAGAGTTTGCATGTCCTCCCTGTGTCAGAGTGGGTTGTCTCCGGGCATTTTTAAGGCAATTTATGTCATGTTAGGTATGTTTTGTCTCTCTGAGGCCATTTTGTGTCTCTTGAAAATAATATTTGTGTCTTTTTAAGCATTAGTTGATGTTGTTTCAGTCATTTTGTGGTAATTTATTCATTTTGTCTTTTTTGAGATCAAATTGAGTCATTGTAGTTATTTTTTGTCTCTCTGAGGCCATTTTGTGTCTCTTAAAAGTAATATTTGTGTCTTTTTTAGCGTTTGTTGATGTTTTAGTCATTTTGTGGTAATTTAGTCATTTTGCCTTTTTTTGCGGTCACTGACTCTCTTTGAGATCAAACTGAGTCATTGTAGTTATTTTTTTTGTCTCTCTGAGGTAATTTTGTGTCTCTTTGAAGTCAATGTATGTCATTTCAGTCATGTTGTGTCTCTCTGAGGTAGGTAAGTGTGTTTCTGAGGTAGGTAAGTGTGTTTCTGAGGTCATTTTGATTTTCTTTGAGGTCAATTTTGTGTCTTCTGTGGTTGTTTTGTGACTGATCACCTGTAATAATAGGAATATGAATGGTTCAAGTGAACAAAATAATCATAAACATGACAAACAACAATAGGACATAACTATAAAGATAACAGTGACAGAGAAATGTATAGCTGAATATAACATGTTAGAATCTACAATGCATGCAGTTATTAATTACTGCAAAATAACAACAGCAGGTCTCTCAAGGATGACCTCCATCACTGGTGAGCTCGGTCAACAGAGCTTTGTTTTATCTCCATGGTAACTGAAATGAGTTAGAGGGTCAAAGTTTAGGGTGTAACGTTATGTCTCGATTGTGCGCATACAGTGTGCAAAACAATTGAATATCCATCCAACAGTTAATTCAAGTTTTTTCCAGCTTGAATTAAAGTGTACGCTATTATGCTATCTATGTCATTACTTTCAAATGTATTAAAAAGTGGAAAATAGAATGTAATAAGAGTGTTTATAGGATATATCACTGTCCACTTTGATTGTATTTGTAAAGTGTTGGTATGTTATTTTATAAAGTCATATTCATTAAAAAAAAAGTGTTCACCTTTCCTGTGCGTCCTTAAAATGGCACTCAGCCATCTAAATAAAGCATACTTCAGTATGTCATGCCTAAAAATGACATAAAAAGTCACAGTGTTCACTTTTCCTGTGCGCCCCTCAATCATATGCTGGCTCCTTAAAATGGCACTCAGCCATCTAAACTCTGAAAACTCCTGATCCAAGATTTTGCTTTCAAAATGCTGTAAAATGCTCAGTTTACCTGTTAGGTTTCTAAAAATCTCACCGGAAGGGGTTGCTGGTGGTTTACAATGGGCCCCCCAATGTTAAGTAGGTGATTACGGCCCTGCATCACAGCGCAGCTGCTCAGAGGTTCAGTCGAAACAAATGGCAGAAATATTTCGACGCTGAAAGTTGCGTTTCACTCATCCATCTCAGAAACCTGGTAAAACTCGCTCTGGGTCAGACTCTGGACCAGAGTCAGGTGCTGGCTCAGCTGGTACAGCCTCTCCTCTGGAGCGATGTCAACCGTGTTGGTGGCCACGACAAAGTGGCGGAGGTCTCCATCAAGAGTGAAGCCACCATCCTCCTCCAGGCACCGAGCCGCTTCTCCTCAAACAGGGAATAACAGACCAGGCACCAGGATCAAATTCTTGCAGTGGTGGCAGCACAACGCTCACACACTGACGGTCCTCATGGCTCTCTGATCTCCTCCACAGTGTCACTAGTCGTGCGTAAAAGCGCAGTGCGCCTTGATTGCAAAGTGCTGAAAGAGGGAGGGAGCGCCCAGCGGAACCCAAAACTCATTATTTTTATTTCTATATAATGATTTTTGCAACATTGCTGTTTTCACTCAGTTGCATTTATTATATACAGACGGGGCCTATACACCACATAACCAGTGTGATATGAGTTTCAGACGATGGCAGTCTCGAGCTGACTAGAAAGCGTTTAATGAAAACACCTTAATTAATTCACATGATGATATCCTCATCAAGAAGAACCAAAAGCCGGCTGAGTAAAGCGATTCTCAATAAGGCTGCTGATTGAGAAAAACTGTCCAGGTGAATACAGAAAAGAGCGGAAGACAAAACACACACACGTTAAAAAAAAGAAGAAGCCGCAGCGTGTTTAACAAATAAATTGCCGGTTTAATAAATCGTCACAAACTAACAGATGGTATTGTTCCTGCAGTGGAGGACTGTCTGATGATGACGTAATGAGAGCTCTGAGGTCAGACGTGTTGTTAGGGACCTGATGTTGCCATGGTTGCTATGTTGTCTCTAGGTGCATCATTTCACACGTTTAATCATTTGAACCAAAACAAACTTCTGTCGGAGAGAAAAGCAGCAGCTCAACTTTCACTCGACGATTTTTCTGGAAAACAAACTACAAACTGAGACCTTTTGCTTCTGGACCTCTTCTTAAGACCTGCTGTCACTGACAAACGGACTCATTCATGGTAGACGTGAGATTTTGACACTTTGTTAAAGCCCATGTTGTTTTCTGTGTATTTTACCGTAGAGACTTTACAAACAATGCAACGTTACTGATGAAGGTAAAATATGATCAATACTGGCAATATTTTGCCTACATCAGTATTATTTTAGTGTAAATGAATCAAAGTGGACTGACGTTTGACTGTTACCAAGTTTGAATAGGTAAATCTAAAGCTACTGTCTTTGGTTTACCAACTGTGTGTTTTATCTGTCCAACAAACAGCCCAGCATCAACATGCTAATAAAAATATAGGCCAGCTTATATATTTTTTAACTTCTTGGTGATGCAGGCCATCAGTGATGAAGCAGTGACACAAACATTGAAGCCTTATTATTTAATCATACTCATAATTCAACATTTTTCTCAATATTCAGGACATTGTTCATTTATGAGTATTTTACACAAAACCTCATTTAAATATTATGATGTCATCATACTGTGAGAGCAACAGAGAGGTGTGAATCAACTGCACACAGAGATGTTTCTCATGTGGGGCTGGCTTTTTCTTGTTCAGAAAGATCACGTAAAATTGGCATGTTGTTGAATATCTGGCAAAAATGTCCCTCAGTAAAAGACAGCTATGTCTACTGTATGCATGGGCAGATTATGAGACAATGGGCCCCTGAGCACAGATATGCAAAAGGCCCCTCCACCTCTCCAACACAGGGTCAGACACACAGAGTTTGTGCTGGTGTTACCTCTTTTTTGTTTTTGTTTTGTTGTTTGCATCTCTCTGAGGTCATCTTGTGTCTCTTTGAGGTCATTTTGTGTGACTCTGAAGTCCTTTTCTCTTTAAGCTCATTTTGTGGCTTTTTTAAGGCAATTTTTGTCATGTTAGATATTTTTTGTCTCTCTGAGGCCATTTTGTGTCTCTTGAAAGTAATATTTGTGTCTTTTTAAGCGTTAGTTGATGTTGTTTTAGTCATTTTGTGGTAATTTAGTCATTTTGCCTTTTTTTGCGGTCACTGACTCTCTTTGAGATCAAACTGAGTCATTGTAGTTATTTTTTTTGTCTCTCTGAGGTAATTTTGTGTCTCTTTGAAGTCAATGTATGTCATTTCAGTCATGTTGTGTCTCTCTGAGGTAGGTAAGTGTGTTTCTGAGGTAGGTAAGTGTGTTTCTGAGGTCATTTTGATTTTCTTTGAGGTCAATTTTGTGTCTTCTGTGGTTGTTTTGTGACTGATCACCTGTAATAATAGGAATATGAATGGTTCAAGTGAACAAAATAATCATAAACATGACAAACAACAATAGGACATAACTATAAAGATAACAGTGACAGAGAAATGTATAGCTGAATATAACATGTTAGAATCTACAATGCATGCAGTTATTAATTACTGCAAAATAACAACAGCAGGTCTCTCAAGGATGACCTCCATCACTGGTGAGCTCGGTCAACAGAGCTTTGTTTTATCTCCATGGTAACTGAAATGAGTTAGAGGGTCAAAGTTTAGGGTGTAACGTTATGTCTCGATTGTGCGCATACAGTGTGCAAAACAATTGAATATCCATCCAACAGTTAATTCAAGTTTTTTCCAGCTTGAATTAAAGTGTACGCTATTATGCTATCTATGTCATTACTTTCAAATTTATTAAAAAGTGGAAAATAGAATGTAATAAGAGTGTTTATAGGATATATCACTGTCCACTTTGATTGTATTGTATACTATTGTCATTTTGTGTGACTCTGAAGTCCTTTTCTCTTTAAGCTCATTTTGTGGCTTTTTTAAGGCAATTTTTGTCATGTTAGATATTTTTTGTCTCTCTGAGGCCATTTTGTGTCTCTTGAAAGTAATATTTGTGTCTTTTTAAGCGTTAGTTGATGTTGTTTTAGTCATTTTGTGGTAATTTAGTCATTTTGTCTTTTGTGCGGTCACTGACTCTCTTTGAGATCAAACTGAGTCATTGTAGTTATTTTTTGTCTCTCTGAGGTAATTTTGTGTCTCTTTGAAGTCAATGTGTGTCATTTTAGTCATGTTGTGTCTCTCTGAGGTAGGTAAGTGTGTCTCATTTTGACTCTCTTTGAGGTCAATTTTTGTCTTCTGTGGTTGTTTTGTGACTGATGACCTGTAATAATAGGAATATTAATGGTTCAAGTGAACAAAATAATCATAAACATTACAAACAACAAAAGGACATAACTATAAAAATAACAGTAACAGAGAAATGTATAGCTGAATACAACATGTTAGAATCTACAATGCATGCAGTTATTACTTACTGCATAATAACAACAGCAGGTCTCTCAAGGATGACCTCCATCTAGGGTGACCAGATGAGAGTGGGTGTAATTTGGGATAGCTGCAATTAATGCAACAATAGATGTAACAACACACACAGACAATACATCTACATTCCCTAATTTAAATGTAACAATTTTTTCAACCTTTTCCTCTTTTCCAATTTCTCGTTTTATTTTATGGAAGTGATCAATGTAAGTGCACTTGTCCTTTAAACTCAATAAAAGATAAAAGCTAACAAAATAAAAGACACCTGGTACATTCGTTGCAGGCGGATCAGTTTGTGGAACTGCTCTGAACAGTTAGAACAAGAGGCTGCACTGCAACGTGCAAATCACTCCTTCTCATGGCTGCCTGTGCTTTCCCTGTCCTCGCAGCTGCAGCTTGTGCACTCTTCATCTATGTCATCGCCACTGCTGTACATAATTTAAAAACTACAACACCCATAATTCATGAAGGAACTGCTTCAGCCAATGTGCAGCCGGCGGGAGCTGCAGGACGACTCAACCACCATGATCATTTTTTTTTTTTTTTTTTTTTATTGTGCAAAATGACATTACAATGACAATACAGGACAGACAAACCAGGTGTGAAAAACAAACAACAACAACAACAACAATTGTGGTTTTGTGTGTGTGTATGTGTGTTTGATTTGAGAGTAAGAAGAAAAAAAACAAAAAAAAAAACGGTATTTTCTATATATATATATAATATATATATATATATTAATATTAATAATAATAATAATAATAATAGATGTTATTATTGTCAGACAGGCAAACAGAATAATAATAATCATAACAGAAATGAGTAAACAGAAGGAAGCAAACAAACAAAAAAAACAAAAAATAAATAAGACAATTAAAAGAAAGTAGAAGCAAAAAAACAAAAAAAACAAGCAGAAATACCACAATGCAAACTTATCATTTTTGCAATAATAATAGTAAGAATAATATCCATAATAATAATATTGAATATTAATAAAGATGATAAATAATAATAATATGGAGGGAAGGTGGAGGAGGAGGGGAGGTCTTTAAATTCATGCAATGCCTCAGGTCCCTACCCACCCGCACAGTACCAGCCCGCAGCCCCCAACACCCCCGGACTCCCCCCTCCACTCCCGCGTGCCCCGGACTGTATGTGGCTCAACACCTTACCCTATACCTAGATGTATATATAGTCTTTATTATTATTATCTACCATGATCTCTCTGAGGTCATCTTGTGTTTCTTTGAGGTCATTTTACGTCACTCTGAAGTCCTTTTCTCTTTAAGCTCATTTTGTGGCTTTTTTAAGGCAATTTCTGTCATGTTCGATATTTTTTGTCTCTCTGAGGCCATTTTGTGTCTCTTGAAAGTAATATTTGTGTCTTTTTAAGCGTTTGTTGGTGTTGTTTTAGTCATTTTGTGGTAATTTTGTCATTTTGTCTTTTTTGCGGTCACTGACTCTCTTTGAGGTCAAACTGAGTCATTGTAGTTATTTTTTGTCTCTCTGAGGTAATTTTGTGTCTCTTAAAAGTTTTTATGTGTCGTTTTAGGCATTTTGTGGCAATTCAATGTCTCTCTGAGGTCATTTATTGTCTCTCTGTTGTAATCTTGTGTCTCTCTTAGGTCATTCATTGTCAGCAGTAAAACAGGAGGAAACTTCAAGTCACTTCAAAATGGTCATGAACTCTGCTCAGCAACTGTGCTTGCTGGAGTCTTGTCAGTGGTGGAAAGTGGATATAGGGCCTTGCTGGGAAATTCAGCATATAACTTCAAAAAGGTAGGGAACGACATGTCAGCTACTGTATTGCAGGGCAAGATTGCTCTCTGGGATTTTTTCAGTGATGTTGTCTGCCCTGAAGGCCACTAGTCTGAGTTTTGCTTTTCAAAATTATTCCTCTGCTCCTCGTCCTTCTAGGCAAAGCCCTTTGAATATGTAAATAGCAGGGCTAAATGACAAGTAGACATTTAGTGTTTACTTGTGGAAATTACATTTCGACATGTCTAGATTTATTTTGACTAGTTTAAATGAACTTAAAATATCTGTAAGATAAGTTTGACATGTTACAAATGTGTTTCCATTTAAAGAAATCACATTTCAACAACCAAAATTGATTTAAAGATATCGTTAATTTAATTACGAGGTTATCCCTTTTAGCACGAATGGATAAACGATTCCAAATATCGATAATTAAATTTCCTGGTATTGAGGATTGTGACCAGTGGAAATCTAGGATATTTTACAATTTCCAGACTATTTGGATTTCACTTTGATATCAAGAATTAAATAGTGACAGCAACCAAAAGAATTGGAGATATCTAAAATGTCCAGTTGACAGGGAAGATTTGTTATCTTCCCTGTCAACTGGAGAGAGGCATCTCAATAGGCTCTTTGAATTGAACTACTTCATTTATAACTTCTGTTACTGTCATTGTAAAGACACCGAAACACCTTGGAAGAAGGTCTCTCCAATGTTTTCTTCCCAGGGAACACTCCGATTTTATCTCACTGTTAATGTACTGGAGAGTTTTTCACTGTCACCTGGAGAGAGGCTTCTCAATGGGCTCTTTGAATTTCATTCATAATTTCTGTTACTGTCATTGTAAAGACACCGAAACACCTTTGAAGAAGGTCTCTCCAGTGTTTTCTTCCCAGGGAACACTCCAATTTTATCTCACTGGTAATTTACTGGAGAGTTTTCCCTGTCAACTGGAGAGAGGCGTCTCAAAAGGCTCTTTGAATTTAACTGTAAAGACCCCGAGACATGGGGCGGCACAGTGGAGTGGTGGTTAGCACTGTCACCTCACAGCAAGAGGGTTCCCGGTTTGATCCTGGGTTTGAGAGCCTTTCTGTGCAGAGTTTGCATGTCCTCCCTGTGTCAGAGTGGGTTGTCTCCGGGCATTTTTAAGGCAATTTATGTCATGTTAGTTATTTTTTGTCTCTCTGAGGCCATTTTGTGTCTCTTGAAAATAATATTTGTGTCTTTTTAAGCATTAGTTGAATGTTTCACTCATTTTGTGGTAATTTAGTCATTTTGTTTTTTTTGAGGTCAAATTGAGTCATTGTAGTTATTTTCTGTCTCTCTGAGGTAATTTTGTGTTTCTTTGAAGTTAATGTATGTCATTTTAGTCATTGTATGTCTCTGAGGTAGGTAAGTGTCTCTCTGAGGTCATCTTGTGTCTCTTTGAGGTCAATTTTGTGTCTTCTGTTGTTGTTTTGTGACTGATGACCTGTAATAACAGGAATATTAATGGTTCAAGTGAACAAAATAATCATGAACATTACAATCAACAATAGGATATAATTATAAAGATAACAGTGACAGAGAAATGTATAGCTGAATATAAAATGTTAGTATCTGCAATGCATGCAGTTATTACTTACTGCACAATCTGGAAATCCATCGGTAAAAAAAAAAAATATATATATATATATTTTCTTACTTTACCTCTGGAGGCACAGCCCGGAGTTTTTAGACTGAAGTGTGGGGGCCTCGGTCATCGCTCACGCCGTTCACTTCTGGCGGTGCCCCCAGGGAATCGCCGTGTTGTTTACAAATACTTCGGGTCGAAAACCAGCAGAGTTTAGCCATTTATCACAATTTTCACGTCACTGTATCACCGTGTAGACTAATCTGATGTTCGCAAAGTCTATAAACACAATGATTGAACAAACGTTACTATTACAATTACTTACTGCATAACAACAACACCAGGTCTCTCAAGGATGACCTTCATCACTGGTGAGCTCAGTGAACAGCGCTTTGTTTTATCTCCATGGAAACAGATATATGGATCAGAGGGTCAAAGTTCAGGGCGTAACGTTATGAGACAGTAGTATGTCTCGATTGCGTGCATACTACATGCAACAGTTCCCACTTTTTAGGGGCAGCTGCAGTACATACTAAAAGTAAAAAGAAAAAGTATGTGATTTGGAACGCACCCCAAGGTGTCTCTATGTTTCAGTATCAGACACCAAGGGCCACTGACAAAGTGTCAGTATTTGAAGAGTTGGGAGTAAGACATATTCATAATTCATCTAAGGACTACAAATTCACCTTGCTGCACCTGTTGATAAAAGTGTATGAATGTTATTCAGTTGATTGTTCTAATTACTAAACTATCCATTTGTAGATTTGGGCCTTTTAAACAACCATGTATCTGAGCTCTACTTGACAGTCATCAGTTGTTTCTACAAGCCATGTTAGAGTCACATTATTGAACCAGTAGAAGTCAAATGTTTCATCTGCCCCCACGTGCAGGGGCAACTGTCACAACACAATTAATACAGTAATATAAATACCAAAGACAACAAAAAACTTCCAAGAGTGTAGATTTAGTTAAAAAAATGTATTTAACAATAAATTCAGTTTTTTTCCACCAGTTTGAAGTGAAGCGTACACTATTATGCATCTTTTTCATTACTTTCAAATGTATTAAGTGGAAAAATAGAATGTAATAAGAGTGTTGTAGGATATATCACTGTTCATTTTGATCATCTTTTGTAAAGTGTTGGTATGTAGTTTTAAAAAGTCATATTCCTAATAAAGCATACTTCAGTATGTCATGCCTAAAAATGACATAAAAAGTCACAGTGTTCACTTTTCCTGTGCGCCCCTCAATCATATGCTGGCTCCTTAAAATGGCACTCAGCCATCTAAACTCTGAAAACTCCTGATCCAAGATTTTGCTTTCAAAATGCTGTAAAATGCTCAGTTTACCTGTTAGGTTTCTAAAAATCTCACCGGAAGGGGTTGCTGGTGGTTTACAATGGCCCCCCCAATGTTAAATAGGTGATTACGGCCCTGCATCACAGCGCAGCTGCTCAGAGGTTCAGTCGAAACAAATGGCAGAAATATTTCGACGCTGAAAGTTGCGTTTCACTCATCCATCTCAGAAACCTGGTAAAACTCGCTCTGGGTCAGACTCTGGACCAGAGTCAGGTGCTGGCTCAGCTGGTACAGCCTCTCCTCTGTAGCGATGTCAACCGTGTTGGTGGCCACAACAAAGTGGCGGAGGTCTCCATCAAGAGTGAAGCCACCATCCTCCTCCAGGCACCGAGCCGCTTCTCCTCAGACAGGGAATAACAGACCAGGCACCAGGATCAAATTCTTGCAGTGGTGGCAGCACAACGCTCACACACTGACGGTCCTCATGGCTCTCTGATCTCCTCCACAGTGTCACTAGTCGTGCGTAAAAGCGCAGTGCGCCTTGATTGCAAAGTGCTGAAAGAGGGAGGGAGCGCCCAGCGGAACCCAAAACTCATTATTTTTATTTCTATAGAATGATTTTTGCAACATTGCTGTTTTCACTCAGTTGCATTTATTATATACAGACGGGGCCTATACACCACATAACCAGTGTGATATGAGTTTCAGACGATGGCAGTCTCGAGCTGACTAGAAAGCGTTTAATGAAAACACCTTAATTAATTCACATGATGATATCCTCATCAAGAAGAACCAAAAGCCGGCTGAGTAAAGCGATTCTCAATAAGGCTGCTGATTGAGAAAAACTGTCCAGGTTAATACAGAAAAGAGCGGAAGACAAAACACACACACGTTAAAAAAAAGAAGAAGCCGCAGCGTGTTTAACAAATAAATTGCCGGTTTAATAAATCGTCACAAACTAACAGATGGTATTGTTCCTGCAGTGGAGGACTGTCTGATGATGACGTAATGAGAGCTCTGAGGTCAGACGTGTTGTTAGGGACCTGATGGTCCATGGTTGCTATGTTGTCTCTAGGTGCATCATTTCACACGTTTAATCATTTGAACCAAAACAAACTTCTGTCGGAGAGAAAAGCAGCAGCTCAACTTTCACTCGACGATTTTTCTGGAAAACAAACTACAAACTGAGACCTTTTGCTTCTGGACCTCTTCTTAAGACCTGCTGTCACTGACAAACGGACTCATTCATGGTAGACGTGAGATTTTGACACTTTGTTAAAGCCCATGTTGTTTTCTGTGTATTTTACCGTAGAGACTTTACAAACAATGCAACGTTACTGATGAAGGTAAAACATGAGCAATACTGGCAATATTTTGCCTACATCAGTATTATTTTAGTGTAAATGAATCAAAGTGGACTGACGTTTGACTGTTACCAAGTTTGAATAGGTAAATCTAAAGCTACTGTCTTTGGTTTACCAACTGTGTTTTATCTGTCCAACAAACAGCCCAGCATCAACATGCTAATAAAAATATAGGCCAGCTTATATATTTTTTAACTTCTTGGTGATGCAGGCCATCAGTGATGAAGCAGTGACACAAACATTGAAGCCTTATTATTTAATTGTGCTCATAATTCAACATTTTTCTCAATATTCAGGACATTGTTCATTTATGAGTATTTTACACAAAACCTCATTTAAATATTATGATGTCATCATACTGTGAGAGCAACAGAGAGGTGTGAATCAACTGCACACAGAGATGTTTCTCATGTGGTGCTGGCTTTTTCTCCTTCAGAAAGATCACGTAAAATTGGCATGTTGTTGAATATCTGGCAAAAATGTCCCTAAGTAAAATACAGCTATGTCTCTTTGTGGTTGATTTGTGTCTTTTTCAGTCATTTTGTCCCTTAAAGGTCATGTTTTGTAACTTGGAGGTCATTTTGTGTCTCTTAGAAGTCAATTAATATCTTTTTTAGTAATTTAGTGTCTGTTTCAGATCAAATTGGGTCATTGTAGTTATTTTTTGGTTTCAAAGGCAACTTTTCTCTCTGGGATACTTTTGTGTCTGCTTGAAGTCATGTTGTGTGTTTCTGATGTAAATTTGTGCCATTAACTAATTTTGTGTCTCTGTGGAGAATTTTTGTCGTTTTGGTTCTGTGTCTCTTTGAGGTCATTCTGTGTCATTGCAGTTATTTTTTGTCTCTCTGAGGTCATTTTGTGTCTCTTAAAAGTTTTTATGTGTCGTTTTAGGCATTTTGTGGTAATTCAATGTCTCTCTGAGGTCATTTATTGTCTCTCTGTTGTAATCTTGTGTCTCTCTTAGGTCATTCATTGTCAGCAGTAAAACAGGAGGAAACTTCAAGTCACTTCAAAATGGTCATGAACTCTGCTCAGCAACTGTGCTTGCTGGAGTCTTGTCAGTGGCGGAAAGTGGATATAGGGCCTTGCTGGGAAATTCAGCACATAACTTCAAAAAGGTAGGGAACGACATGTCAGCTACTGTATTGCAGGGCTAGATTGCTCTCTGGGATTTTTTCAGTGATGTTGTCTGCCCTGAAGGCCACTAGTCTGAGTTTTTCTTTTAAAAATTATTCCTCTGCTCCTCGTCCTTCTAGGCAAAGCCCTTTGAATATGTAAATAGCAGGGCTAAATGACAAGTAGACATTTAGTGTTTACTTGTGGAAATTACATTTTGACATGTCTAGATTTATTTTGACTAGTTTAAATGAACTTAAAATATCTGTAAGATAAGTTTGACATGTTACAAATGTGTTTTCATTTAAAGAAATCACATTTCAACAACCAAAATAGATTTAAAGATATTGTTCATTTAATTAGGAGGTTATCCCTTTTAGCACGAATGGATAAACGATTACAAATATCAATAATTAAATTTCCTGGTATTGAGGATTGTGACCAGTGGAAATCTAGGATATTTTACAATTTCCAGACTATTTGGATTTCACTTTGATATCAAGAATTAAATAGTGACGGCTACCAAAAGAATTGGAGATATCTAAAATGTAATTTGCACTCTTATTTGCTATCTTCCCTGTCAACTGGAGAGAGGCATCTCAATAGGCTCTTTGAATTGAACTACTTCATTTATAATTTCCGTTACTGTCATTGTAAAGACACCGACACACTTTTGAAGAAGGTCTCTCCAATGTTTTCTTCCCAGGGAACACTCCAATTGAATCTCACTGTTAATGTACTGGAGAGTTTTTCCCTGCAACTGGAGAGAGGTGTCTCAATAGGCACTTTGAATTTAACTGTAAAGACCCCGAGACATGGGGCGGCACAGTGGAGTGGTGGTTAGCACTGTCACCTCACAGCAAGAGGGTTCCCGGTTTGATCCTGGGTTTGAGAGCCTTTCTGTGCGGAGTTTGCATGTCCTCCCTGTGTCAGAGTGGGTTGTCTCCGGGCATTTTTAAGGCAATTTATGTCATGTTAGTTATTTTTTGTCTCTCTGAGGCCATTTTGTGTCTCTTGAAAATAATATTTGTGTCTTTTTAAGCATTAGTTGATGTTGTTTCACTCATTTTGTGGTAATTTAGTCATTTTGTCTTTTTTGAGATCAAATTGAGTCATTGTAGTTATTTTCTGTCTCTCTGAGGCCATTTTGCGTCTCTTTGAAGTTAATGTATGTCATTTTAGTCATCAATATTAAGGATATTGTACATTTATGAATATTTTACACAAAACCTCATTTTAATATTATGATGTCATCATACTGTGAGAGCAACAGAGAGGTGTGAATCAAGTGCACACAGAGATGTTTCTCATGTGGTGCTGGCTTTTTCTCCTTCAGAAAGAGAGTGTAAAATTGGCATGTTGTTGAATATCTGGCAAAAATGTCCCTCAGTAAAAGACAGCCATGTCTCTTTGTGGTTGATTTGTGTCTTTTTCAGTCGTTTTGTCCCTTAAAGGTCATGTTTTGTAACTTGGAGGTCATTTTGTGTCTCTTGGAAGTCAATTAATGTCTTCAATTAAGTGTCTCATTCAGCTCAAATTGGGTCACTGTAGTTATTTTTTGGTTTCAAAGGCAACTTGTCTCTCTGGGATACTTTTGTGTCTGCTTGAAGTCATGTTGTGTGTTTCTGAGGTATATTTGTGCCATTAACTAATTTTGTGTCTCTGTGGAGAATTTTTGCCGTTTTGGTTCTGTGTCTCTTTGAGGTCATTCTGTGTCATTGCAGTTATTTTATGACACACTGAGGTCATGTTTTGTCTCTTAAAGGCCCCATATTATGCAAAATGCACTTTTGCATGTTTTTCACAAATAATTATGTGTCTGTGAAGACCCCCTGAAGTGTGTGCAAATGCGTCCTCTCAGTATTTCTCCTTCACTGTTTTTCTGTGAATGAGCCCTCCTACAATCTGTTTCTATTTAGGTCCTCTATTTACGTATGGAGAGGACCTGGCCCATCCTACTAGGCCGTCCCACTTTCACTGGTGAAGATAAGCCCTCCCCGAAGCTAATTCCGTCTGCCACATTGAGCAACACAGCCCCGACAATACCCAGTGGGAAAGGACGACACGCTGTAGCTGTTAGCTGTGTAGCGTTAGCTGTGGCTGTTAGCTGTTAGCTGTGTAAGGTTAGCTCTGTAATGTTAGCTGTATCTTTTAGCTGTGTCAGGTTAGTTGTGTAGCTGTAGATATTAGCTGTGTAACGTTAGCTGTAGCTGTTAGCCGTGCACTGTAGCTGTAGCTGTTAGCTGTGTAAGGTTAGTTGTGTAGCTGTTAGTTGTGTAGCTGTTAGCTGTTAGCCGTGTAACGTTAGCTGGAGCTGTTAGCTGTTAGCCGTGTAACGTTAGCAGGAGCTGTTAGCTGTTAGCCATGTAACGTTAGCTGTAGATATTAGCTGTGTAACGTTAGCTGTAGCTGTTAGCCGTGAAACGTTAGCTGTAGCTGTTAGCTGTGTAAGGTTAGTTGTGTAGCTGTTAGCTGTTAGCCGTGTAACGTTAGCTGGAGCTGTTAGCTGTAAGCCATGTAACGTTAGCTGTAGATATTAGCTGTGTAACGTTAGCTGTAGCTGTTAGCCGTGAAACGTTAGCTGTAGCTGTTAGCTGTGTAAGGTTAGTTGTGTAGCTGTTAGCTGTTAGCCGTGTAACGTTAGCTGGAGCTGTTAGCCGTGTAACGTTAGCTGTAGCTGTTAGCTGTGTAAGGTCAACTGTAGCTGATAGCTGTGTAAGGTTAGTTGTGTAGCTGTAGCTGTTAGCTGTAGCTGTTAGCTGTGTAATGTTATCTGTGGCTGTTAGTTGTGTAGCTGAAGCTGTTAGCCATGTAACGTTAGCTGTAGCTGTTAGCTGTGTAATGTTAGCTGTAGCTGTTAGCTGTGTAATGTTATCTGTGGCTGTTAGTTGTGTAGCTGAAGCTGTTAGCCATGTAAAGTTAGCTGTAGCTGTTAGCCGTGCAACGTTAGCTGTAGCTGTTAGCTGTGTAAGGTTAGTTGTGTAGCTGTTAGCTGTTAGCCGTGTAACGTTAGCTGGAGCTGTTAGCCGTGTAACGTTAGCTGTAGCTGTTAGCTGTGTAAGGTCAACTGTAGCTGATAGCTGTGTAAGGTTAGTTGTGTAGCTGTAGCTGTTAGCTGTAGCTGTTAGCTGTAGCTGTTAGCTGTGTAATGTTAGCTGTAGCTGTTAGCTGTGTAAGGTTAGTTGTGTACCTGTGGCTGCCAGCTGTGTAATGTTACCTGTAGCTGTTAGCTGTAGCTGTTTGGTGTGTAAGGTTAGCTGTGGCTGTTAGCTATGTAAGGTTAGCTGTAGCTGTTAGCTGTAGCTGTTAGCTGTCTAATGTTAGCTGTAGCTGTTAGCTGTAGCTGTTAGCTGTGTATTGTTATCTGTAGGTGTTAGTTGTGTAGCTGAAGCTGTTAGCCATGTAACGTTAGCTGTATCTGTTAGCTGTGTAATGTTAGCTGTGTAGCTGTTAGCTGTAGCTGCTAGCTGTGTAATGTTAGCTGTAGCTGTTAGCTGTGTAAAGTTAGCTGTAGCTGTTAGCTGTTTCATGTTATCTGTAGCTGTTGGCTGTGTAAGGTTAGTTGTAATAATAATAAATAATAGATTTTATTCATAATGCACTTTACATTTGAATACAAATCTCAAAGTGCACAGCACAAAGTAGTTGTGTTGCTGTTAGCTGTTTAACGTTAGCTGTGTAACTGAAGCTGTTAGCCATGTAACGTTAGCTGTATCTGTTAGCTGTGTAATGTTAGCTGTTTAGCTGTTAGCTGTAGCTGATAGCTGTGTAATGTTAGCTGTAGCTGTTAGCTGTGTAATGTTAGCTGTAGCTGCTAGCTGTGTAATGTTAGCTGTAGCTGTTAGCTGTAGCTGTTAGCTGTCTAATGTTAGCTGTAGCTGTTAGCTGTAGCTGTTAGCTGTGTATTGTTATCTGTAGGTGTTAGTTGTGTAGCTGAAGCTGTTAGCCATGTAACGTTAGCTGTATCTGTTAGCTGTGTAATGTTAGCTGTGTAGCTGAAGCTTTTAGCCATGTAACGTTAGCTGCAGCTGTTAGCTGTGTAAGGTTAGTTGTGTAGCTGTTAGCTGTAGCTGCTAGCTGTGTAATGTCAGCTGTAGCTGTTGGCTGTAGCTGTTAGCTGTGTAAGGTTAGTTGTAGCTGTTAGCTGTGTAAGGTTAGTTGTGTAGGTGTTAGCTGTGTAACGTTGTCTGTAGCTGTTAGCTGTGTAATGTTAGTTGTGTACCTGTGGCTGCCAGCTCTGTAATGTTAGCTGTAGCTGTTAGCTGTAGCTGTTAGCTGCAGCTGTAGCTGTTAGCTGTCTAATGTTAGCTGTAGCTGTTAGCTGTAGCTTTTAGCTGTGTATTGTTATCTGTAGGTGTTAGTTGTGTAGCTGAAGCTGTTAGCCATGTATCGTTAGCTGTATCTGTTAGCTGTGTAATGTTAGCTGTGTAGCTGTTAGCTGTAGCTGCTAGCTGTGTAATGTTAGCTGTAGCTGTTAGCTGTGTAAAGTTAGCTGTAGCTGTTAGCTGTGTCATGTTATCTGTAGCTCTTAGCTGTGTAAGGTTAGTTGTAATAATAATAAATAATAGATTTTATTCATAATGCACTTTACATTTGAATACAAATCTCAAAGTGCACAGCACAAAGTAGTTGTGTCGCTGTTAGCTGTGTAACGTTAGCTGTGTAACTGAAGCTGTTAGCCATGTAACGTTAGCTGTATCTGTTAGCTGTGTAATGTTATCTGTGTAGCTGTTAGCTGTAGCTGCTAGCTGTGTAATGTTAGCTGTAGCTGTTAGCTGTGTAAAGTTAGCTGTAGCTGTTAGTTGTGTCATGTTATCTGTAGCCGTTAGCTGTAGCTGTTAGGTGTGCAAGGTTAGCTGTAGCTGTTAGCTATGTAAGGTTAGCTGTAGCTGTTAGCTGTAGTTGTTAGCTGTGTAATGTTATCTGTAGGTGTTAGTTGTGTAGCTGAAGCTGTTAGCCATGTAACGTTAGCTGTATCTGTTAGCTGTGTAATGTTAGCTGTGTAGCTGTTAGCTGTAGCTGTTAGCTATGTAAGGTTAGCTGTAGCTGTTAGCTGTAGCTGTTAGCTGTCTAATGTTAGCTGTAGCTGTTAGCTGTGTAAGGTTAGTTGTAATAATAATAAATAATAGATTTTATTCATAATGCACTTTACATTTGAATACAAATCTCAAAGTGCAAAGCACAAAGTAGTTGTGTTGCTGTTAGCTGTGTAACGTTAGCTGTGTAACTGAAGCTGTTAGCCATGTAATGTTAGCTGTATCTGTTAGCTGTGTAATGTTAGCTGTTTAGCTGTTAGCTGTAGCTGCTAGCTGTCTAAAGTTAGCTGTAGCTGTTAGCTGTGTCATGTTATCTGTAGCTGTTAGCTGTGTAAGGTTAGTTGTAATAATAATAAATAATAGATTTTATTCATAATGCACTTTACATTTGAATACAAATCTCAAAGTGCACAGCACAAAGTAGTTGTGTCGCTGTTAGCTGTGTAACGTTAGCTGTGTAACTGAAGCAGTTAGCCATGTAACGTTAGCTGTATCAGTTAGCTGTGTAATGTTAGCTGTGTAGCTGTAGCTGTAGCCGTTAGCTGTAGCTGTTAGGTGTGTAAGGTTAGCTGTAGCTGTTAGCTATGTAAGGTTAGCTGTAGCTGTTAGCTGTAGCTGTTAGCTGTGTATTGTTATCTGTAGGTGTTAGTTGTGTAGCTGAAGCTGTTAGCCATGTAACGTTAGCTGTAGCTGTTAGCTGTGTAATGTTAGCTGTGTAGCTGTTAGCTGTAGCTGCTAGCTGTGTAATTTTAGCTGTGTAGCTGTTACCTGTAGCTGTTAGCTGTGTAATGTTAGTTGTGTACCTGTGGCTGCCAGCTGTGTAATGTTAGCTGTAGCTGTTTGGTGTGTAAGGTTAGCTGTAGCTGTTAGCTATGTAAGGTTAGCTGTAGCTGTTAGCTGTAGCTGTTAGCTGTCTAATGTTAGCTGTAGCTGTTAGCTATAGCTCTTAGCTGTGTAATGTTAGTTGTGTACCTGTGGCTGCCAGCTGTGTAATGTTAGCTGTAGCTGTTTGGTGTGTAAGGTTAGCTGTAGCTGTTAGCTATGTAAGGTTAGCTGTGTAACTGAAGCAGTTAGCCATGTAACGTTAGCTGTATCAGTTAGCTGTGTAATGTTAGCTGTGTAGCTGTTAGCTGTAGCTGCTAGCTGTGTAATGTTAGCTGTAGCTGTTAGCTGTAGCTGTTAGCTGTGTATTGTTATCTGTGGGTGTTAGTTGTGTAGCTGAAGCTGTTAGCCATGTAACGTTAGCTGTATCTGTTAGCTGTGTAATGTTAGCTGTGTAGCTGTTAGCTGTAGCTGCTAGCTGTGTAATGTTAGCTGTAGCTGTTAGCTGTGTAAAGTTAGCTGTAGCTGTTAGCTGTAGCTGTTAGCTATGTAAGGTTAGCTGTAGCTGTTAGCTGTAGCTGTTAGCTGTCTAATGTTAGCTGTGTATTGTTATCTGTAGGTGTTAGTTGTGTAGCTGAAGCTGTTAGCCATGTAACGTTAGCTGTATCTGTTAGCTGTGTAATGTTAGCTGTAGCTGTTAGCTGTGTAAAGTTAGCTGTAGCTGTTAGCTGTGTAAAGTTAGCTGTAGCTGTTTGGTGTGTAAGGTTAGCTGTAGCTGTTAGCTGTAGCTGTTAGCTGTCTAATGTTAGCTGTAGCTGTTAGCTGTAGCTGTTAGCTGTGTATTGTTATCTGTGGGTGTTAGTTGTGTAGCTGAAGCTGTTAGCCATGTAACGTTAGCTGTATCTGTTAGCTGTGTAATGTTAGCTGTGTAGCTGTTAGCTGTAGCTGCTAGCTGTGTAATGTTAGCTGTAGCTGTTAGCTGTGTAATGTTAGCTGTGTAGCTGTAGCTGCTAGCTTTGTAATGTTAGCTGAAGCTGTTAGCTGTGTAAAGTTAGCTGTAGCTGTTAGCTATGTAAGGTTAGCTGTAGCTGTTAGCTGTCTAATGTTAGCTGTAGCTGTTAGCTGTCTAATGTTAGCTGTAGCTGTTAGCTGTAGCTGTTAGCTGTGTATTGTTATCTGTAGGTGTTAGTTGTGTAGCTGAAGCTGTTAGCCATGTAACGTTAGCTGTAGCTGTTAGCTGTGTATTGTTATCTGTGGGTGTTAGTTGTGTAGCTGAAGCTGTTAGCCATGTAACGTTAGCTGTATCTGTTAGCTGTGTAATGTTAGCTGTGTAGCTGTTAGCTGTAGCTGCTAGCTGTGTAATGTTAGCTGTAGCTGTTAGCTGTGTAATGTTAGCTGTGTAGCTGTAGCTGCTAGCTTTGTAATGTTAGCTGAAGCTGTTAGCTGTGTAAAGTTAGCTGTAGCTGTTAGCCATGTAACGTTAGCTGTATCTGTTAGCTGTGTAATGTTAGCTGTGTAGCTGTTAGCTGTAGCTGCTAGCTGTGTAATGTTAGCTGTAGCTGTTAGCTGTGTAAAGTGAGCTATAGCTGTTAGCTGTGTCATGTTATCTGTAGCTGTTAGCTGTGTAAGGTTAGTTGTAATAATAATAAATAATAGATTTTATTCATAATGCACTTTACATTTGAATACAAATCTCAAAGTGCACAGCACAAAGTAGTTGTGTCGCTGTTAGCTGTGTAACGTTAGCTGTGTAACTGAAGCAGTTAGCCATGTAACGTTAGCTGTATCAGTTAGCTGTGTAATGTTAGCTGTGTAGCTGTTAGCTGTAGCTGCTAGCTGTGTAATGTTAGCTGTAGCTGTTAGCTGTAGCTGTTAGCTGTGTATTGTTATCTGTGGGTGTTAGTTGTGTAGCTGAAGCTGTTAGCCATGTAACGTTAGCTGTATGTGTTAGCTGTGTAATGTTAGCTGTGTAGCTGTAGCTGCTAGCTTTGTAATGTTAGCTGTAGCTGTTAGCTGTGTAAAGTTAGCTGTAGCTGTTAGCTATGTAAGGTTAGCTGTAGCTGTTAGCTGTAGCTGTTAGCTGTCTAATGTTAGCTGTAGCTGTTAGCTGTGTAAAGTTAGCTGTAGCTGTTAGCTGTAGCTGTTAGCTATGTAAGGTTAGCTGTAGCTGTTAGCTGTAGCTGTTAGCTGTCTAATGTTAGCTGTGTATTGTTATCTGTAGGTGTTAGTTGTGTAGCTGAAGCTGTTAGCCATGTAACGTTAGCTGTATCTGTTAGCTGTGTAATGTTAGCTGTAGCTGTTAGCTGTGTAAAGTTAGCTGTAGCTGTTAGCTGTGTAAAGTTAGCTGTAGCTGTTTGGTGTGTAAGGTTAGCTGTAGCTGTTAGCTGTAGCTGTTAGCTGTCTAATGTTAGCTGTAGCTGTTAGCTGTAGCTGTTAGCTGTGTATTGTTATCTGTGGGTGTTAGTTGTGTAGCTGAAGCTGTTAGCCATGTAACGTTAGCTGTATCTGTTAGCTGTGTAATGTTAGCTGTGTAGCTGTTAGCTGTAGCTGATAGCTGTGTAATGTTAGCTGTAGCTGTTAGCTGTGTAATGTTAGCTGTGTAGCTGTAGCTGCTAGCTTTGTAATGTTAGCTGTAGCTGTTAGCTGTGTAAAGTTAGCTGTAGCTGTTAGCTATGTAAGGTTAGCTGTAGCTGTTAGCTGTAGCTGTTAGCTGTCTAATGTTAGCTGTAGCTGTTAGCTGTCTAATGTTAGCTGTAGCTGTTAGCTGTAGCTGTTAGCTGTGTATTGTTATCTGTAGGTGTTAGTTGTGTAGCTGAAGCTGTTAGCCATGTAACGTTAGCTGTAGCTGTTAGCTGTGTCATGTTATCTGTAACTGTTAGCTGAGTAAGGTTAGTTGTAATAATAATAAATAATAGCTTTTATTCATAATGCACTTTATATTTGAATACAAATCTCAAAGTGCACAGCACAAAGTAGTTGTGTCGCTGTTAGCTGTGTAACGTTAGCTGTGTAACTGAAGCAGTTAGCCATGTAACGTTAGCTGTATCTGTTAGGTGTGTAATGTTAGCTGTGTAGCTGTTAGCTGTCGCTGTTAGCTGTGTAACGTTAGCTGAAGTTGTTAGCTGAGTAATGTTATCTGTAGGTGTTAGTTGTGTAGCTGAAGCTGTTAGCCATGTAACGTTAGCTGTATCTGTTAGCTGTGTAATGTAAGCTGTGTAGCTGTTAGCTGTAGCTGCTAGCTATGTAATGTTAGCTGTAGCTGTTAGCTGTGTAAAGTTAGCTGTAGCTGTTAGCTGTAGCTGTTAGCTATGTAAGGTTAGCTGTAGCTATTAGCTGTAGCTGTTAGCTATAGCTGTTAGCTGTCTAATGTTAGCTGTAGCTGTTAGCTGTAGCCGTTAGCTGTGTATTGTTATCTGTAGGTGTGAGTTTTGTAGCTGAAGCTGTTAGCCATGTAACGTTAGCTGTATCTGTTAGCTGTGTAATGTTAGCTGTGTAGCTGTTAGCTGTAGCTGCTAGCTGTGTAATGTGAGCTGTGTAGCTGTTAGCTATGTAAGGTTAGCTGTAGCTGTTAGCTGTAGCTGTTAGCTGTGTATTGTTATCTGTAGGTGTGAGTTGTGTAGCTGAAGCTGTTAGCCATGTAACGTTAGCTGTATCTGTTAGCTGTGTAATGTTAGCTGTGTAGCTGTTAGCTGTAGCTGCTAGCTGTGTAATGTTAGCTGTAGCTGTTAGCTGTGTAAAGTGAGCTATAGCTGTTAGTTGTGTCATGTTATCTGTAGCTGTTAGCTGTGTAAGGTTAGTTGTAATAATAATAAATAATAGATTTTATTCATAATGCACTTTATATTTGAATACAAATCTCAAAGTGCACAGCACAAAGTAGTTGTGTCGCTGTTAGCTGTGTAACGTTAGCTGTGTAACTGAAGCTGTTAGCCATGTAACGTTAGCTGTAGCTGTTAGCTGTGTAAAGTTAGCTGTAGCTGTTAGCTGTAGCTGTTAGCTATCTAATGTTAGATGTAGCTGTTAGCTGTAGCTGTTAGCTGTGTAATGTTATCTGTAGGTGTTAGTTGTGTAGCTGAAGCTGTTAGCCATGTAACGTTAGCTGTATCTGTTAGCTGTGTAATGTTAGCTGTGTAGCTGTAGCTGCTAGCTATGTAAGGTTAGCTGTAGCTGTTAGCTGTGTAAAGTTAGCTGTAGCTGTTAGCTGTAGCTGTTAGCTATGTAAGGTTAGCTGTAGCTGTTAGCTGTAGCTGTTAGCTGTGTATTGTTATCTGTAGGTGTTAGTTGTGTAGCTGAAGCTGTTAGCCATGTAAAGTTAGCTGTAGCTGTTAGATGTGTAATGTTATCTGTAGCTGTTAGCTGTGTAAGGTTAGTTGTAATAATAATAAATAATAGATTTTATTCATAATGCACTTTACATTTCAATACAAATCTCAAAGTGCACAGCACAAAGTAGTTGTGTCGCTGTTAGCTGTGTAACGTTAGCTGTGTAACTGAAGCTGTAGCTGTTAGCTGAGTAAGGTTAGTTGTAGCTGTTAGCTGTGTAGCTGAAGCTGTTAGCCATGTAACGTTAGCTGCAGCTGTTAGCTGTGTAAGGTTAGTTGTGTAGCTGTTAGCTGTAGCTGCTAGCTGTGTAATGTCAGCTGTAGCTGTTGGCTGTAGCTGTTAGCTGTGTAAGGTTATGTGTAGCTGTTAGCTGTGTAACGTTAGCTGTAGCTGTTAGCTGTGTAATGTTAGTTGTGTACCTGTGGCTGCCAGCTGTGTAATGTTAGCTGTAGCTGTTAGCTGTAGCTGTTTGGTGTGTAAGGTTAGCTGTAGCTGTTAGCTGTAGCTGTTAGCTGTCTAATGTTAGCTGTAGCTGTTAGCTGTAGCTGTTAGCTGTGTATTGTTATCTGTAGGTGTTAGTTGTGTAGCTGAAGCTGTTAGCCATGTAACGTTAGCTGTATCTGTTAGCTGTGTAATGTTAGCTGTGTAGCTGAAGCTGTTAGCCATGTAACGTTAGCTGCAGCTGTTAGCTGTGTAAGGTTAGTTGTGTAGCTGTTAGCTGTAGCTGCTAGCTGTGTAATGTCAGCTGTAGCTGTTGGCTGTAGCTGTTAGCTGTGTAAGGTTATGTGTAGCTGTTAGCTGTGTAAGGTTAGTTGTAGCTGTTAGCTGTGTAAGGTTAGTTGTGTAGGTGTTAGCTGTGTAACGTTGTCTGTAGCTGTTAGCTGTGTAATGTTAGTTGTGTACCTGTGGCTGCCAGCTGTGTAATGTTAGCTTTAGCTGTTAGCTGTAGCTGTTTGGTGTGTAAGGTTAGCTGTAGCTGTTAGCTGTAGCTGTTAGCTGTCTAATGTTAGCTGTAGCTGTTAGCTGTAGCTGTTAGCTGTGTATTGTTATCTGTAGGTGTTAGTTGTGTAGCTGAAGCTGTTAGCCATGTAACGTTAGCTGTATCTGTTAGCTGTGTAATGTTAGCTGTGTAGCTGAAGCTGTTAGCCATGTAACGTTAGCTGCAGCTGTTAGCTGTGTAAGGTTAGTTGTGTAGCTGTTAGCTGTAGCTGCTAGCTGTGTAATGTCAGCTGTAGCTGTTGGCTGTAGCTGTTAGCTGTGTAAGGTTATGTGTAGCTGTTAGCTGTGTAAGGTTAGTTGTAGCTGTTAGCTGTGTAAGGTTAGTTGTGTAGGTGTTAGCTGTGTAACGTTGTCTGTAGCTGTTAGCTGTGTAATGTTAGTTGTGTACCTGTGGCTGCCAGCTGTGTAATGTTAGCTTTAGCTTTTAGCTGTAGCTGTTTGGTGTGTAAGGTTAGCTGTAGCTGTTAGCTGTAGCTGTTAGCTGTCTAATGTTAGCTGTAGCTGTTAGCTGTAGCTGTTAGCTGTGTATTGTTATCTGTAGGTGTTAGTTGTGTAGCTGAAGCTGTTAGCCATGTAACGTTAGCTGTATCTGTTAGCTGTGTAATGTTAGCTGTGTAGCTGTTAGCTGTAGCTGCTAGCTGTGTAATGTTAGCTGTAGCTGCTAGCTGTGTAATGTTAGCTGTAGCTGTTAGCTGTGTAACGTTAGCTGTAGCTGTTAGCTGTGTCATGTTATCTGTAGCTGTTGGCTGTGTAAGGTTAGTTGTAATAATAATAAATAATAGATTGTATTCATAATGCACTTTACATTTGAATACAAATCTCAAAGTGCACAGCACAAAGTAGTTGTGTTGCTGTTAGCTGTTTAACGTTAGCTGTGTAACTGAAGCTGTTAGCCATGTAACGTTAGCTGTATCTGTTAGCTGTGTAATGTTAGCTGTTTAGCTGTTAGCTGTAGCTGCTAGCTGTGTAATGTTAGCTGTAGCTGTTAGCTGTGTAATGTTAGCTGTAGCTGCTAGCTGTGTAATGTTAGCTGTAGCTGTTAGCTGTAGCTGTAGCTGTTAGCTGTCTAATGTTAGCTGTAGCTGTTAGCTGTAGCTGTTAGCTGTGTATTGTTATCTGTAGGTGTTAGTTGTGTAGCTGAAGCTGTTAGCCATGTAACGTTAGCTGTATCTGTTAGCTGTGTAATGTTAGCTGTGTAGCTGAAGCTGTTAGCCATGTAACGTTAGCTGCAGCTGTTAGCTGTGTAAGGTTAGTTGTGTAGCTGTTAGCTGTAGCTGCTAGCTGTGTAATGTCAGCTGTAGCTGTTGGCTGTAGCTGTTAGCTGTGTAAGGTTATGTGTAGCTGTTAGCTGTGTAAGGTTAGTTGTAGCTGTTAGCTGTGTAAGGTTAGTTGTGTAGGTGTTAGCTGTGTAACGTTGTCTGTAGCTGTTAGCTGTGTAATGTTAGTTGTAGCTGTTAGCTGTGTAAAGTTAGCTGTAGCTGTTAGCTGTGTCATGTTATCTGTAGCCGTTAGCTGTAGCTGTTAGGTGTGCAAGGTTAGGTGTAGCTGTTAGCCATGTAAGGTTAGCTGTAGCTGTTAGCTGTGTAATGTTAGCTGTGTAGCTGTTAGCTGTAGCTGCTAGCTATGTAATGTTATCTGTAGCTGTTAGCTGTGTAAAGTTAGCTGTAGCTGTTAGCTGTAGCTGTTAGCTATCTAAGGTTAGCTGTAGCTGTTAGCTGTAGCTGTTAGCTGTGTAATGTTATCTGTAGGTGTTAGTTGTGTAGCTGAAGCTGTTAGCCATGTAACGTTAGCTGTATCTGTTAGCTGTGTAATGTTAGCTGTGTAGCTGTTAGCTGTAGCTGCTAGCTATGTAATGTTAGCTGTAGCTGTTAGCTGTGTCATGTTATCTGTAGCTGTTAGCTGTGTAATGTTAGTTGTGTACCTGTGGCTGCCAGCTCTGTAATGTTAGCTGTAGCTGTTAGCTGTAGCTGTTAGCTGCAGCTGTAGCTGTTAGCTGTCTAATGTTAGCTGTAGCTGTTAGCTGTAGCTTTTAGCTGTGTATTGTTATCTGTAGGTGTTAGTTGTGTAGCTGAAGCTGTTAGCCATGTATCGTTAGCTGTATCTGTTAGCTGTGTAATGTTAGCTGTGTAGCTGTTAGCTGTAGCTGCTAGCTGTGTAATGTTAGCTGTAGCTGTTAGCTGTGTAAAGTTAGCTGTAGCTGTTAGCTGTGTCATGTTATCTGTAGCTGTTAGCTGTGTAAGGTTAGTTGTAATAATAATAAATAATAGATTTTATTCATAATGCACTTTACATTTGAATACAAATCTCAAAGTGCACAGCGCAAAGTAGTTGTGTCGCTGTTAGCTGTGTAACGTTAGCTGTGTAACTGAAGCTGTTAGCCATGTAACGTTAGCTGTATCTGTTAGCTGTGTAATGTTAGCTGTGTAGCTGTTAGCTGTAGCTGCTAGCTGTGTAATGTTAGCTGTAGCTGTTAGTTGTGTAGCTGAAGCTGTTAGCCATGTAACGTTAGCTGTATCTGTTAGCTGTGTAGTGTTAGCTGTGTAGCTGTTAGCTGTAGCTGCTAGCTGTGTAATGTTAGCTGTAGCTGTTAGCTGTGTAAAGTTAGCTGTAGCTGTTAGCTGTGTCATGTTATCTGTAGCTGTTAGCTGTGTAAGGTTAGTTGTAATAATAATAAATAATAGATTTTATTCATAATGCACTTTACATTTGAATACAAATCTCAAAGTGCACAGCACAAAGTAGTTGTGTCGCTGTTAGCTGTGTAACGTTAGCTGTGTAACGTTAGCTGTAGCTGTTAGCTGAGTAAGGTTAGTTGTAATTATAATAAACAATAGATTTTATTTATAACGCACTTTACATTTGAATACAAATCTCAAAGTGTAGAGTACAAAGTAGTTGTGTAGCTGTTAGCGGTGTAACGTTAGCTGTGTAACGTTAGCTGTAGCTGTTAGCTGTGTAGCTGAAGCTGTTAGCCATGTAATGTTAGCTGTAGCTGTTAGCTGTGTAAGGTTAGTTGTGTAGCTGTTAGCTGTAGCTGCTAGCTATGTAATGTCAGCTGTAGCTGTTGGCTGTAGCTGTTAGCTGTGTAAGGTTAGTTGTAGCTGTTAGCTGTGTAAGGTTAGTTGTAGCTTTTAGCTGTGTAAGGTTAGTTGTGTAGGTGTTAGCTGTGTAACGTTAGCTGTAGCTGTTAGCTGTGTAATGTTAGTTGTGTACCTGTGGCTGCCAGCTGTGTAATGTTAGCTGTAGCTGTTAGCTGTAGCTGTTTTGTGTGTAAGGTTAGCTGTAGCTGTTAGCTATGTAAGGTTAGCTGTAGCTGTTAGCTGTAGCTTTTAGCTGTGTATTGTTATCTGTAGGTGTTAATTGTGTAGCTGAAGCTGTTAGCCATGTATCGTTAGCTGTATCTGTTAGCTGTGTAATGTTAGCTGTGTAGCTGTTAGCTGTAGCTGCTAGCTGTTTAATGTTAGCTGTAGCTGTTAGCTGTAGCTGTTAGCTATGTAAGGTTAGCTGTAGCTGTTAGCTGTAGCTGTTAGCTGTAGCTGTTAGCTGTGTATTGTTATCTGTAGGTGTGAGTTGTGTAGCTGAAGCTGTTAGCCATGTAACGTTAGCTGTATCTGTTAGCTGTGTAATGTTAGCTGTGTAGCTGTTAGCTGTAGCTGCTAGCTGTGTAATGTGAGCTGTGTAGCTGTTAGCTATGTAAGGTTAGCTGTAGCTGTTAGCTGTGTATTGTTATCTGTAGGTGTGAGTTGTGTAGCTGAAGCTGTTAGCCATGTAATGTTAGCTGTAGCTGTTAGCTGTGTAATGTTAGCTGTGTAGCTGTTAGCTGTGTAATGTTATCTGTAGGTGTTAGTTGTGTAGCTGAAGCTGTTAGCCATGTAACGTTAGCTGTATCTGTTAGCTGTGTAATGTTAGCTGTGTAGCTCTTAGCTGTAGCTGCTAGCTATGTAATGTTAGCTGTAGCTGTTAGCTGTGTAAAGTTAGCTGTAGCTGTTAGCTATGTAAGGTTAGCTGTAGCTGTTAGCTGTAGCTTTTAGCTGTGTAAGGTTAGTTGTGTAGGTGTTAGCTGTGTAACGTTAGCTGTAGCTGTTAGCTGTGTAATGTTAGTTGTGTACCTGTGGCTGCCAGCTGTGTAATGTTAGCTGTAGCTGTTAGCTGTAGCTGTTTGGTGTGTAAGGTTAGCTGTAGCTGTTAGCTATGTAAGGTTAGCTCTAGCTGTTAGCTGTAGCTGTAGCTGTTAGCTGTCTAATGTTAGCTGTAGCTGTTAGCTGTAGCTGTTAGCTGTGTATTGTTATCTGTAGGTGTGAGTTGTGTAGCTGAAGCTGTTAGCCATGTAACGTTAGCTGTATCTGTTAGCTGTGTAATGTTAGCCATGTAACGTTAGCTGTAGCTGTTAGCTGTGTAATGTTAGCTGTGTAGCTGTTAGCTGTAGCTGCTAGCTGTGTAATGTTAGCTGTAGCTGTTAGCTGTGTAAAGTTAGCTGTAGCTGTTAGCTGTGTCATGTTATCTGTAGCCGTTAGCTGTAGCTGTTAGGTGTGCAAGGTTAGCTGTAGCTGTTAGCTATGTAAGGTTAGCTGTAGCTGTTAGCTGTAGCTGTTAGCTGTGTAGCTGTTAGCTGTAGCTGCTAGCTATGTAATGTTATCTGTAGCTGTTAGCTGTGTAAAGTTAGCTGTGTAACTGAAGCTGTTAGCCATGTAACGTTAGCTGTATCTGTTAGCTGTGTAATGTTAGCTGTGTAGCTGTTAGCTGTAGCTGCTAGCTGTGTAATGTTAGCTGTAGCTGTTAGTTGTGTAGCTGAAGCTGTTAGCCATGTAACGTTAGCTGTATCTGTTAGCTGTGTAGTGTTAGCTGTGTAGCTGTTAGCTGTAGCTGCTAGCTGTGTAATGTTAGCTGTAGCTGTTAGCTGTGTAAAGTTAGCTGTAGCTGTTAGCTGTGTCATGTTATCTGTAGCTGTTAGCTGTGTAAGGTTAGTTGTAATAATAATAAATAATAGATTTTATTCATAATGCACTTTACATTTGAATACAAATCTCAAAGTGCACAGCACAAAGTAGTTGTGTCGCTGTTAGCTGTGTAACGTTAGCTGTGTAACGTTAGCTGTAGCTGTTAGCTGAGTAAGGTTAGTTGTAATTATAATAAACAATAGATTTTATTTATAACGCACTTTACATTTGAATACAAATCTCAAAGTGTAGAGTACAAAGTAGTTGTGTAGCTGTTAGCGGTGTAACGTTAGCTGTGTAACGTTAGCTGTAGCTGTTAGCTGTGTAGCTGAAGCTGTTAGCCATGTAATGTTAGCTGTAGCTGTTAGCTGTGTAAGGTTAGTTGTGTAGCTGTTAGCTGTAGCTGCTAGCTATGTAATGTCAGCTGTAGCTGTTGGCTGTAGCTGTTAGCTGTGTAAGGTTAGTTGTAGCTGTTAGCTGTGTAAGGTTAGTTGTAGCTTTTAGCTGTGTAAGGTTAGTTGTGTAGGTGTTAGCTGTGTAACGTTAGCTGTAGCTGTTAGCTGTGTAATGTTAGTTGTGTACCTGTGGCTGCCAGCTGTGTAATGTTAGCTGTAGCTGTTAGCTGTAGCTGTTTTGTGTGTAAGGTTAGCTGTAGCTGTTAGCTATGTAAGGTTAGCTGTAGCTGTTAGCTGTAGCTTTTAGCTGTGTATTGTTATCTGTAGGTGTTAATTGTGTAGCTGAAGCTGTTAGCCATGTATCGTTAGCTGTATCTGTTAGCTGTGTAATGTTAGCTGTGTAGCTGTTAGCTGTAGCTGCTAGCTGTTTAATGTTAGCTGTAGCTGTTAGCTGTAGCTGTTAGCTATGTAAGGTTAGCTGTAGCTGTTAGCTGTAGCTGTTAGCTGTAGCTGTTAGCTGTGTATTGTTATCTGTAGGTGTGAGTTGTGTAGCTGAAGCTGTTAGCCATGTAACGTTAGCTGTATCTGTTAGCTGTGTAATGTTAGCTGTGTAGCTGTTAGCTGTAGCTGCTAGCTGTGTAATGTGAGCTGTGTAGCTGTTAGCTATGTAAGGTTAGCTGTAGCTGTTAGCTGTGTATTGTTATCTGTAGGTGTGAGTTGTGTAGCTGAAGCTGTTAGCCATGTAATGTTAGCTGTAGCTGTTAGCTGTGTAATGTTAGCTGTGTAGCTGTTAGCTGTGTAATGTTATCTGTAGGTGTTAGTTGTGTAGCTGAAGCTGTTAGCCATGTAACGTTAGCTGTATCTGTTAGCTGTGTAATGTTAGCTGTGTAGCTCTTAGCTGTAGCTGCTAGCTATGTAATGTTAGCTGTAGCTGTTAGCTGTGTAAAGTTAGCTGTAGCTGTTAGCTATGTAAGGTTAGCTGTAGCTGTTAGCTGTAGCTTTTAGCTGTGTAAGGTTAGTTGTGTAGGTGTTAGCTGTGTAACGTTAGCTGTAGCTGTTAGCTGTGTAATGTTAGTTGTGTACCTGTGGCTGCCAGCTGTGTAATGTTAGCTGTAGCTGTTAGCTGTAGCTGTTTGGTGTGTAAGGTTAGCTGTAGCTGTTAGCTATGTAAGGTTAGCTCTAGCTGTTAGCTGTAGCTGTAGCTGTTAGCTGTCTAATGTTAGCTGTAGCTGTTAGCTGTAGCTGTTAGCTGTGTATTGTTATCTGTAGGTGTGAGTTGTGTAGCTGAAGCTGTTAGCCATGTAACGTTAGCTGTATCTGTTAGCTGTGTAATGTTAGCCATGTAACGTTAGCTGTAGCTGTTAGCTGTGTAATGTTAGCTGTGTAGCTGTTAGCTGTAGCTGCTAGCTGTGTAATGTTAGCTGTAGCTGTTAGCTGTGTAAAGTTAGCTGTAGCTGTTAGCTGTGTCATGTTATCTGTAGCCGTTAGCTGTAGCTGTTAGGTGTGCAAGGTTAGCTGTAGCTGTTAGCTATGTAAGGTTAGCTGTAGCTGTTAGCTGTAGCTGTTAGCTGTGTAGCTGTTAGCTGTAGCTGCTAGCTATGTAATGTTATCTGTAGCTGTTAGCTGTGTAAAGTTAGCTGTGTAACTGAAGCTGTTAGCCATGTAACGTTAGCTGTATCTGTTAGCTGTGTAATGTTAGCTGTGTAGCTGTTAGCTGTAGCTGCTAGCTGTGTAATGTTAGCTGTAGCTGTTAGTTGTGTAGCTGAAGCTGTTAGCCATGTAACGTTAGCTGTATCTGTTAGCTGTGTAGTGTTAGCTGTGTAGCTGTTAGCTGTAGCTGCTAGCTGTGTAATGTTAGCTGTAGCTGTTAGCTGTGTAAAGTTAGCTGTAGCTGTTAGCTGTGTCATGTTATCTGTAGCTGTTAGCTGTGTAAGGTTAGTTGTAATAATAATAAATAATAGATTTTATTCATAATGCACTTTACATTTGAATACAAATCTCAAAGTGCACAGCACAAAGTAGTTGTGTCGCTGTTAGCTGTGTAACGTTAGCTGTGTAACGTTAGCTGTAGCTGTTAGCTGAGTAAGGTTAGTTGTAATTATAATAAACAATAGATTTTATTTATAACGCACTTTACATTTGAATACAAATCTCAAAGTGTAGAGTACAAAGTAGTTGTGTAGCTGTTAGCGGTGTAACGTTAGCTGTGTAACGTTAGCTGTAGCTGTTAGCTGTGTAGCTGAAGCTGTTAGCCATGTAATGTTAGCTGTAGCTGTTAGCTGTGTAAGGTTAGTTGTGTAGCTGTTAGCTGTAGCTGCTAGCTATGTAATGTCAGCTGTAGCTGTTGGCTGTAGCTGTTAGCTGTGTAAGGTTAGTTGTAGCTGTTAGCTGTGTAAGGTTAGTTGTAGCTTTTAGCTGTGTAAGGTTAGTTGTGTAGGTGTTAGCTGTGTAACGTTAGCTGTAGCTGTTAGCTGTGTAATGTTAGTTGTGTACCTGTGGCTGCCAGCTGTGTAATGTTAGCTGTAGCTGTTAGCTGTAGCTGTTTTGTGTGTAAGGTTAGCTGTAGCTGTTAGCTATGTAAGGTTAGCTGTAGCTGTTAGCTGTAGCTTTTAGCTGTGTATTGTTATCTGTAGGTGTTAATTGTGTAGCTGAAGCTGTTAGCCATGTATCGTTAGCTGTATCTGTTAGCTGTGTAATGTTAGCTGTGTAGCTGTTAGCTGTAGCTGCTAGCTGTTTAATGTTAGCTGTAGCTGTTAGCTGTAGCTGTTAGCTATGTAAGGTTAGCTGTAGCTGTTAGCTGTAGCTGTTAGCTGTAGCTGTTAGCTGTGTATTGTTATCTGTAGGTGTGAGTTGTGTAGCTGAAGCTGTTAGCCATGTAACGTTAGCTGTATCTGTTAGCTGTGTAATGTTAGCTGTGTAGCTGTTAGCTGTAGCTGCTAGCTGTGTAATGTGAGCTGTGTAGCTGTTAGCTATGTAAGGTTAGCTGTAGCTGTTAGCTGTGTATTGTTATCTGTAGGTGTGAGTTGTGTAGCTGAAGCTGTTAGCCATGTAATGTTAGCTGTAGCTGTTAGCTGTGTAATGTTAGCTGTGTAGCTGTTAGCTGTGTAATGTTATCTGTAGGTGTTAGTTGTGTAGCTGAAGCTGTTAGCCATGTAACGTTAGCTGTATCTGTTAGCTGTGTAATGTTAGCTGTGTAGCTCTTAGCTGTAGCTGCTAGCTATGTAATGTTAGCTGTAGCTGTTAGCTGTGTAAAGTTAGCTGTAGCTGTTAGCTATGTAAGGTTAGCTGTAGCTGTTAGCTGTAGCTTTTAGCTGTGTAAGGTTAGTTGTGTAGGTGTTAGCTGTGTAACGTTAGCTGTAGCTGTTAGCTGTGTAATGTTAGTTGTGTACCTGTGGCTGCCAGCTGTGTAATGTTAGCTGTAGCTGTTAGCTGTAGCTGTTTGGTGTGTAAGGTTAGCTGTAGCTGTTAGCTATGTAAGGTTAGCTCTAGCTGTTAGCTGTAGCTGTAGCTGTTAGCTGTCTAATGTTAGCTGTAGCTGTTAGCTGTAGCTGTTAGCTGTGTATTGTTATCTGTAGGTGTGAGTTGTGTAGCTGAAGCTGTTAGCCATGTAACGTTAGCTGTATCTGTTAGCTGTGTAATGTTAGCCATGTAACGTTAGCTGTAGCTGTTAGCTGTGTAATGTTAGCTGTGTAGCTGTTAGCTGTAGCTGCTAGCTGTGTAATGTTAGCTGTAGCTGTTAGCTGTGTAAAGTTAGCTGTAGCTGTTAGCTGTGTCATGTTATCTGTAGCCGTTAGCTGTAGCTGTTAGGTGTGCAAGGTTAGCTGTAGCTGTTAGCTATGTAAGGTTAGCTGTAGCTGTTAGCTGTAGCTGTTAGCTGTGTAGCTGTTAGCTGTAGCTGCTAGCTATGTAATGTTATCTGTAGCTGTTAGCTGTGTAAAGTTAGCTGTAGCTGTTAGCTGTAGCTGTTAGCTATGTAAGGTTAGCTGTAGCTGTTAGCTGTGTAATGTTAGCTGTGTAGCTGTTAGCTGTAGCTGCTAGCTATGTAATGTTAGCTGTAGCTGTTAGCTGTGTAAAGTTAGCTGTAGCTGTTAGCTGTAGCTGTTAGCTGTGTAAGGTTAGCTGTAGCTGTTAGCTGTGTCATGTTATCTGTAGCCGTTAGCTGTAGCTGTTAGGTGTGTAAGGTTAGCTGTAGCTGTTAGCTATGTAATGTTAGCTGTAGCTGTTAGCTGTGTAAAGTTAGCTGTAGCTGTTAGCTGTAGTTGTTAGCTGTGTAAGGTTAGCTGTAGCTGTTAGGTGTCTAATGTTAGCTGTAGCTGTTAGCTGTAGCTGTTAGCTGTGTATTGTTATCTGTAGGTGTTAGTTGTGTAGCTGAAGCTGTTAGCCATGTAACGTTAGCTGTATCTGTTAGCTGTGTAATGTTAGCTGTGTAGCTGTTAGCTGTAGCTGCTAGCTGTGTAATGTTAGCTGTATCTGTTAGCTGTGTAATGTTAGCTGTAGCTGCTAGCTGTGTAATGTTAGCTGTAGCTGTTAGCTGTGTCATGTTATCTGTAGCTGTTGGCTGTGTAAGGTTAGTTGTAATAATAATAAATAATAGATTGTATTCATAATGCACTTTACATTTGAATACAAATCTCAAAGTGCACAGCACAAAGTAGTTGTGTTGCTGTTAGCTGTTTAACGTTAGCTGTGTAACTGAAGCTGTTAGCCATGTAACGTTAGCTGTATCTGTTAGCTGTGTAATGTTAGCTGTAGCTGTTAGCTGTAGCTGTTAGCTGTCTAATGTTAGCTGTAGCTGTTAGCTGTGTATTGTTATCTGTAGGTGTTAGTTGTGTAGCTGAAGCTGTTAGCCATGTAACGTTAGCTGTATCTGTTAGCTGTGTAATGTTAGCTGTGTAGCTGTTAGCTGTAGCTGCTAGCTGTGTAATGTTAGCTGTAGCTGTTAGCTGTGAAAAGTTAGCTGTAGCTGTTAGCTGTGTAAAGTTAGCTGTAGCTGTTTGGTGTGTAAGGTTAGCTGTAGCTGTTAGCTGTAGCTGTTAGCTGTCTAATGTAAGCTGTAGCTGTTAGCTGTAGCTGTTAGCTGTGTATTGTTATCTGTGGGTGTTAGTTGTGTAGCTGAAGCTGTTAGCCATGTAACGTTAGCTGTATCTGTTAGCTGTGTAATGTTAGCTGTGTAGCTGTTAGCTGTAGCTGCTAGCTGTGTAATGTTAGCTGTAGCTGTTAGCTGTGTAATGTTAGCTGTGTAGCTGTAGCTGCTAGCTTTGTAATGTTAGCTGTAGCTGTTAGCTGTGTAAAGTTAGCTGTAGCTGTTAGCTATGTAAGGTTAGCTGTAGCTGTTAGCTGTAGCTGTTAGCTGTCTAATGTTAGCTGTAGCTGTTAGCTGTGTAAAGTTAGCTGTAGCTGTTAGCTGTAGCTGTTAGCTATGTAAGGTTAGCTGTAGCTGTTAGCTGTAGCTGTTAGCTGTCTAATGTTAGCTGTGTATTGTTATCTGTAGGTGTTAGTTGTGTAGCTGAAGCTGTTAGCCATGTAACGTTAGCTGTATCTGTTAGCTGTGTAATGTTAGCTGTAGCTGTTAGCTGTGTAAAGTTAGCTGTAGCTGTTAGCTGTGTAAAGTTAGCTGTAGCTGTTTGGTGTGTAAGGTTAGCTGTAGCTGTTAGCTGTAGCTGTTAGCTGTCTAATGTTAGCTGTAGCTGTTAGCTGTAGCTGTTAGCTGTGTATTGTTATCTGTGGGTGTTAGTTGTGTAGCTGAAGCTGTTAGCCATGTAACGTTAGCTGTATCTGTTAGCTGTGTAATGTTAGCTGTGTAGCTGTTAGCTGTAGCTGCTAGCTGTGTAATGTTAGCTGTAGCTGTTAGCTGTGTAATGTTAGCTGTGTAGCTGTAGCTGCTAGCTTTGTAATGTTAGCTGAAGCTGTTAGCTGTGTAATGTTAGCTGTAGCTGTTAGCTATGTAAGGTTAGCTGTAGCTGTTAGCTGTCTAATGTTAGCTGTAGCTGTTAGCTGTCTAATGTTAGCTGTAGCTGTTAGCTGTAGCTGTTAGCTGTGTATTGTTATCTGTAGGTGTTAGTTGTGTAGCTGAAGCTGTTAGCCATGTAACGTTAGCTGTAGCTGTTAGCTGTGTCATGTTATCTGTAACTGTTAGCTGAGTAAGGTTAGTTGTAATAATAATAAATAATAGCTTTTATTCATAATGCACTTTATATTTGAATACAAATCTCAAAGTGCACAGCACAAAGTAGTTGTGTCGCTGTTAGCTGTGTAACGTTAGCTGTGTAACTGAAGCAGTTAGCCATGTAACGTTAGCTGTATCTGTTAGGTGTGTAATGTTAGCTGTGTAGCTGTTAGCTGTCGCTGTTAGCTGTGTAACGTTAGCTGAAGTTGTTAGCTGAGTAATGTTATCTGTAGGTGTTAGTTGTGTAGCTGAAGCTGTTAGCCATGTAACGTTAGCTGTATCTGTTAGCTGTGTAATGTAAGCTGTGTAGCTGTTAGCTGTAGCTGCTAGCTATGTAATGTTAGCTGTAGCTGTTAGCTGTGTAAAGTTAGCTGTAGCTGTTAGCTGTAGCTGTTAGCTATGTAAGGTTAGCTGTAGCTATTAGCTGTAGCTGTTAGCTGTAGCTGTTAGCTGTCTAATGTTAGCTGTAGCTGTTAGCTGTAGCTGTTAGCTGTGTATTGTTATCTGTAGGTGTGAGTTTTGTAGCTGAAGCTGTTAGCCATGTAACGTTAGCTGTATCTGTTAGCTGTGTAATGTTAGCTGTGTAGCTGTTAGCTGTAGCTGCTAGCTGTGTAATGTGAGCTGTGTAGCTGTTAGCTATGTAAGGTTAGCTGTAGCTGTTAGCTGTAGCTGTTAGCTGTGTATTGTTATCTGTAGGTGTGAGTTGTGTAGCTGAAGCTGTTAGCCATGTAACGTTAGCTGTATCTGTTAGCTGTGTAATGTTAGCTGTGTAGCTGTTAGCTGTAGCTGCTAGCTGTGTAATGTTAGCTGTAGCTGTTAGCTGTGTAAAGTGAGCTATAGCTGTTAGCTGTGTCATGTTATCTGTAGCTGTTAGCTGTGTAAGGTTAGTTGTAATAATAATAAATAATAGATTTTATTCATAATGCACTTTATATTTGAATACAAATCTCAAAGTGCACAGCACAAAGTAGTTGTGTCGCTGTTAGCTGTGTAACGTTAGCTGTGTAACTGAAGCTGTTAGCCATGTAACGTTAGCTGTAGCTGTTAGCTGTGTAAAGTTAGCTGTAGCTGTTAGCTGTAGCTGTTAGCTATCTAATGTTAGATGTAGCTGTTAGCTGTAGCTGTTAGCTGTGTAATGTTATCTGTAGGTGTTAGTTGTGTAGCTGAAGCTGTTAGCCATGTAACGTTAGCTGTATCTGTTAGCTGTGTAATGTTAGCTGTGTAGCTGTAGCTGCTAGCTATGTAATGTTAGCTGTAGCTGTTAGCTGTGTAAAGTTAGCTGTAGCTGTTAGCTGTAGCTGTTAGCTATGTAAGGTTAGCTGTAGCTGTTAGCTGTAGCTGTTAGCTGTGTATTGTTATCTGTAGGTGTTAGTTGTGTAGCTGAAGCTGTTAGCCATGTAAAGTTAGCTGTAGCTGTTAGATGTGTAATGTTATCTGTAGCTGTTAGCTGTGTAAGGTTAGTTGTAATAATAATAAATAATAGATTTTATTCATAATGCACTTTACATTTCAATACAAATCTCAAAGTGCACAGCACAAAGTAGTTGTGTCGCTGTTAGCTGTGTAACGTTAGCTGTGTAACTGAAGCTGTAGCTGTTAGCTGAGTAAGGTTAGTTGTAGCTGTTAGCTGTGTAGCTGAAGCTGTTAGCCATGTAACGTTAGCTGCAGCTGTTAGCTGTGTAAGGTTAGTTGTGTAGCTGTTAGCTGTAGCTGCTAGCTGTGTAATGTCAGCTGTAGCTGTTGGCTGTAGCTGTTAGCTGTGTAAGGTTATGTGTAGCTGTTAGCTGTGTAAGGTTAGTTGTAGCTGTTAGCTGTGTAAGGTTAGTTGCGTAGGTGTTAGCTGTGTAACGTTAGCTGTAGCTGTTAGCTGTGTAATGTTAGTTGTGTACCTGTGGCTGCCAGCTGTGTAATGTTAGCTGTAGCTGTTAGCTGTAGCTGTTTGGTGTGTAAGGTTAGCTGTAGCTGTTAGCTGTAGCTGTTAGCTGTCTAATGTTAGCTGTAGCTGTTAGCTGTAGCTGTTAGCTGTGTATTGTTATCTGTAGGTGTTAGTTGTGTAGCTGAAGCTGTTAGCCATGTAACGTTAGCTGTATCTGTTAGCTGTGTAATGTTAGCTGTGTAGCTGAAGCTGTTAGCCATGTAACGTTAGCTGCAGCTGTTAGCTGTGTAAGGTTAGTTGTGTAGCTGTTAGCTGTAGCTGCTAGCTGTGTAATGTCAGCTGTAGCTGTTGGCTGTAGCTGTTAGCTGTGTAAGGTTATGTGTAGCTGTTAGCTGTGTAAGGTTAGTTGTAGCTGTTAGCTGTGTAAGGTTAGTTGTGTAGGTGTTAGCTGTGTAACGTTGTCTGTAGCTGTTATCTGTGTAATGTTAGTTGTGTACCTGTGGCTGCCAGCTGTGTAATGTTAGCTTTAGCTGTTAGCTGTAGCTGTTTGGTGTGTAAGGTTAGCTGTAGCTGTTAGCTGTAGCTGTTAGCTGTCTAATGTTAGCTGTAGCTGTTAGCTGTAGCTGTTAGCTGTGTATTGTTATCTGTAGGTGTTAGTTGTGTAGCTGAAGCTGTTAGCCATGTAGCGTTAGCTGTATCTGTTAGCTGTGTAATGTTAGCTGTGTAGCTGTTAGCTGTAGCTGCTAGCTGTGTAATGTTAGCTGTAGCTGTTAGCTGTAGCTGTTAGCTGTCTAATGTTAGCTGTAGCTGTTAGCTGTAGCTGTTAGCTGTCTAATGTTAGCTGTAGCTGTTAGCTGTGAAAAGTTAGCTGTAGCTGTTAGCTGTGTAAAGTTAGCTGTAGCTGTTTGGTGTGTAAGGTTAGCTGTAGCTGTTAGCTGTAGCTGTTAGCTGTCTAATGTAAGCTGTAGCTGTTAGCTGTAGCTGTTAGCTGTGTATTGTTATCTGTGGGTGTTAGTTGTGTAGCTGAAGCTGTTAGCCATGTAACGTTAGCTGTATCTGTTAGCTGTGTAATGTTAGCTGTGTAGCTGTTAGCTGTAGCTGCTAGCTGTGTAATGTTAGCTGTAGCTGTTAGCTGTGTAATGTTAGCTGTGTAGCTGTAGCTGCTAGCTTTGTAATGTTAGCTGTAGCTGTTAGCTGTGTAAAGTTAGCTGTAGCTGTTAGCTATGTAAGGTTAGCTGTAGCTGTTAGCTGTAGCTGTTAGCTGTCTAATGTTAGCTGTAGCTGTTAGCTGTGTAAAGTTAGCTGTAGCTGTTAGCTGTAGCTGTTAGCTATGTAAGGTTAGCTGTAGCTGTTAGCTGTAGCTGTTAGCTGTCTAATGTTAGCTGTGTATTGTTATCTGTAGGTGTTAGTTGTGTAGCTGAAGCTGTTAGCCATGTAACGTTAGCTGTATCTGTTAGCTGTGTAATGTTAGCTGTAGCTGTTAGCTGTGTAAAGTTAGCTGTAGCTGTTAGCTGTGTAAAGTTAGCTGTAGCTGTTTGGTGTGTAAGGTTAGCTGTAGCTGTTAGCTGTAGCTGTTAGCTGTCTAATGTTAGCTGTAGCTGTTAGCTGTAGCTGTTAGCTGTGTATTGTTATCTGTGGGTGTTAGTTGTGTAGCTGAAGCTGTTAGCCATGTAACGTTAGCTGTATCTGTTAGCTGTGTAATGTTAGCTGTGTAGCTGTTAGCTGTAGCTGCTAGCTGTGTAATGTTAGCTGTAGCTGTTAGCTGTGTAATGTTAGCTGTGTAGCTGTAGCTGCTAGCTTTGTAATGTTAGCTGTAGCTGTTAGCTGTGTAAAGTTAGCTGTAGCTGTTAGCTATGTAAGGTTAGCTGTAGCTGTTAGCTGTAGCTGTTAGCTGTCTAATGTTAGCTGTAGCTGTTAGCCATGTAACGTTAGCTGTATCTGTTAGCTGTGTAATGTTAGCTGTGTAGCTGTTAGCTGTAGCTGTTAGCTGTGTATTGTTATCTGTAACTGTTAGCTGAGTAAGGTTAGTTGTAATAATAATAAATAATAGCTTTTATTCATAATGCACTTTATATTTGAATACAAATCTCAAAGTGCACAGCACAAAGTAGTTGTGTCGCTGTTAGCTGTGTAACGTTAGCTGTGTAACTGAAGCAGTTAGCCATGTAACGTTAGCTGTATCTGTTAGGTGTGTAATGTTAGCTGTGTAGCTGTTAGCTGTCGCTGTTAGCTGTGTAACGTTAGCTGAAGCTGTTAGCTGAGTAATGTTATCTGTAGGTGTTAGTTGTGTAGCTGAAGCTGTTAGCCATGTAACGTTAGCTGTATCTGTTAGTTGTGTAATGTAAGCTGTGTAGCTGTTAGCTGTAGCTGCTAGCTATGTAATGTTAGCTGTAGCTGTTAGCTGTGTAAAGTTAGCTGTAGCTGTTAGCTGTCTAATGTTAGCTGTAGCTGTTAGCTGTAGCTGTTAGCTGTGTATTGTTATCTGTAGGTGTGAGTTTTGTAGCTGAAGCTGTTAGCCATGTAACGTTAGCTGTATCTGTTAGCTGTGTAATGTTAGCTGTGTAGCTGTTAGCTGTAGCTGCTAGCTGTGTAATGTTAGCTGTAGCTGTTAGCTGTGTAAAGTGAGCTATAGCTGTTAGCTGTGTCATGTTATCTGTAGCTGTTAGCTGTGTAAGGTTAGTTGTAATAATAATAAATAATAGATTTTATTCATAATGCACTTTATATTTGAATACAAATCTCAAAGTGCACAGCACAAAGTAGTTGTGTCGCTGTTAGCTGTGTAACGTTAGCTGTGTAACTGAAGCTGTTAGCCATGTAACGTTAGCTGTAGCTGTTAGCTGTGTAAAGTTAGCTGTAGCTGTTAGCTGTAGCTGTTAGCTATCTAATGTTAGATGTAGCTGTTAGCTGTAGCTGTTAGCTGTGTAATGTTATCTGTAGGTGTTAGTTGTGTAGCTGAAGCTGTTAGCCATGTAACGTTAGCTGTATCTGTTAGCTGTGTAATGTTAGCTGTGTAGCTGTAGCTGCTAGCTATGTAATGTTAGCTGTAGCTGTTAGCTGTGTAAAGTTAGCTGTAGCTGTTAGCTGTAGCTGTTAGCTATGTAAGGTTAGCTGTAGCTGTTAGCTGTAGCTGTTAGCTGTGTATTGTTATCTGTAGGTGTTAGTTGTGTAGCTGAAGCTGTTAGCCATGTAAAGTTAGCTGTAGCTGTTAGCTGTGTAAGGTTAGTTGTAATAATAATAAATAATAGATTTTATTCATAATGCACTTTACATTTCAATACAAATCTCAAAGTGCACAGCACAAAGTAGTTGTGTCGCTGTTAGCTGTGTAACGTTAGCTGTGTAACTGAAGCTGTAGCTGTTAGCTGAGTAAGGTTAGTTGTAGCTGTTAGCTGTGTAGCTGAAGCTGTTAGCCATGTAACGTTAGCTGCAGCTGTTAGCTGTGTAAGGTTAGTTGTGTAGCTGTTAGCTGTAGCTGCTAGCTGTGTAATGTCAGCTGTAGCTGTTGGCTGTAGCTGTTAGCTGTGTAAGGTTATGTGTAGCTGTTAGCTGTGTAAGGTTAGTTGTAGCTGTTAGCTGTGTAAGGTTAGTTGCGTAGGTGTTAGCTGTGTAACGTTAGCTGTAGCTGTTAGCTGTGTAATGTTAGTTGTGTACCTGTGGCTGCCAGCTGTGTAATGTTAGCTGTAGCTGTTAGCTGTAGCTGTTTGGTGTGTAAGGTTAGCTGTAGCTGTTAGCTGTAGCTGTTAGCTGTCTAATGTTAGCTGTAGCTGTTAGCTGTAGCTGTTAGCTGTGTATTGTTATCTGTAGGTGTTAGTTGTGTAATGTTATCTGTAGGTGTTAGTTGTGTAGCTGAAGCTGTTAGCCATGTAACGTTAGCTGTATCTGTTAGCTGTGTAATGTTAGCTGTGTAGCTGTAGCTGCTAGCTATGTAATGTTAGCTGTAGCTGTTAGCTGTGTAAAGTTAGCTGTAGCTGTTAGCTGTAGCTGTTAGCTATGTAAGGTTAGCTGTAGCTGTTAGCTGTAGCTGTTAGCTGTGTATTGTTATCTGTAGGTGTTAGTTGTGTAGCTGAAGCTGTTAGCCATGTAAAGTTAGCTGTAGCTGTTAGATGTGTAATGTTATCTGTAGCTGTTAGCTGTGTAAGGTTAGTTGTAATAATAATAAATAATAGATTTTATTCATAATGCACTTTACATTTCAATACAAATCTCAAAGTGCACAGCACAAAGTAGTTGTGTCGCTGTTAGCTGTGTAACGTTAGCTGTGTAACTGAAGCTGTAGCTGTTAGCTGAGTAAGGTTAGTTGTAGCTGTTAGCTGTGTAGCTGAAGCTGTTAGCCATGTAACGTTAGCTGCAGCTGTTAGCTGTGTAAGGTTAGTTGTGTAGCTGTTAGCTGTAGCTGCTAGCTGTGTAATGTCAGCTGTAGCTGTTGGCTGTAGCTGTTAGCTGTGTAAGGTTATGTGTAGCTGTTAGCTGTGTAAGGTTAGTTGTAGCTGTTAGCTGTGTAAGGTTAGTTGCGTAGGTGTTAGCTGTGTAACGTTAGCTGTAGCTGTTAGCTGTGTAATGTTAGTTGTGTACCTGTGGCTGCCAGCTGTGTAATGTTAGCTGTAGCTGTTAGCTGTAGCTGTTTGGTGTGTAAGGTTAGCTGTAGCTGTTAGCTGTAGCTGTTAGCTGTCTAATGTTAGCTGTAGCTGTTAGCTGTAGCTGTTAGCTGTGTATTGTTATCTGTAGGTGTTAGTTGTGTAGCTGAAGCTGTTAGCCATGTAGCGTTAGCTGTATCTGTTAGCTGTGTAATGTTAGCTGTGTAGCTGTTAGCTGTAGCTGCTAGCTGTGTAATGTTAGCTGTAGCTGTTAGCTGTGTAAAGTTAGCTGTAGCTGTTAGCTGTGTCATGTTATCTGTAGCTGTTGGCTGTGTAAGGTTAGTTGTAATAATAATAAATAATAGATTGTATTCATAATGCACTTTACATTTGAATACAAATCTCAAAGTGCACAGCACAAAGTAGTTGTGTTGCTGTTAGCTGTTTAACGTTAGCTGTGTAACTGAAGCTGTTAGCCATGTAACGTTAGCTGTATCTGTTAGCTGTGTAATGTTAGCTGTTTAGCTGTTAGCTGTAGCTGCTAGCTGTGTAATGTTAGCTGTAGCTGTTAGCTGTGTAATGTTAGCTGTAGCTGCTAGCTGTGTAATGTTAGCTGTAGCTGTTAGCTGTAGCTGTTAGCTGTCTAATGTTAGCTGTAGCTGTTAGCTGTAGCTGTTAGCTGTGTATTGTTATCTGTAGGTGTTAGTTGTGTAGCTGAAGCTGTTAGCCATGTAACGTTAGCTGCAGCTGTTAGCTGTGTAAGGTTAGTTGTGTAGCTGTTAGCTGTAGCTGCTAGCTGTGTAATGTCAGCTGTAGCTGTTGGCTGTATCTGTTAGCTGTGTAATGTTAGCTGTGTAGCTGAAGCTGTTAGCCATGTAACGTTAGCTGCAGCTGTTAGCTGTGTAAGGTTAGTTGTGTAGCTGTTAGCTGTAGCTGCTAGCTGTGTAATGTCAGCTGTAGCTGTTGGCTGTAGCTGTTAGCTGTGTAAGGTTATGTGTAGCTGTTAGCTGTGTAAGGTTAGTTGTAGCTGTTAGCTGTGTAAGGTTAGTTGTGTAGGTGTTAGCTGTGTAACGTTGTCTGTAGCTGTTAGCTGTGTAATGTTAGTTGTAGCTGTTAGCTGTGTAAAGTTAGCTGTAGCTGTTAGCTGTGTCATGTTATCTGTAGCCGTTAGCTGTAGCTGTTAGGTGTGCAAGGTTAGGTGTAGCTGTTAGCCATGTAAGGTTAGCTGTAGCTGTTAGCTGTGTAATGTTAGCTGTGTAGCTGTTAGCTGTAGCTGCTAGCTATGTAATGTTATCTGTAGCTGTTAGCTGTGTAAAGTTAGCTGTAGCTGTTAGCTGTAGCTGTTAGCTATCTAAGGTTAGCTGTAGCTGTTAGCTGTAGCTGTTAGCTGTGTAATGTTATCTGTAGGTGTTAGTTGTGTAGCTGAAGCTGTTAGCCATGTAACGTTAGCTGTATCTGTTAGCTGTGTAATGTTAGCTGTGTAGCTGTTAGCTGTAGCTGCTAGCTATGTAATGTTAGCTGTAGCTGTTAGCTGTGTCATGTTATCTGTAGCTGTTAGCTGTGTAATGTTAGTTGTGTACCTGTGGCTGCCAGCTCTGTAATGTTAGCTGTAGCTGTTAGCTGTAGCTGTTAGCTGCAGCTGTAGCTGTTAGCTGTCTAATGTTAGCTGTAGCTGTTAGCTGTAGCTGTTAGCTGTGTATTGTTATCTGTAGGTGTGAGTTGTGTAGCTGAAGCTGTTAGCCATGTAACGTTAGCTGTATCTGTTAGCTGTGTAATGTTAGCTGTGTAGCTGTTAGCTGTAGCTGCTAGCTGTGTAATGTTAGCTGTAGCTGTTAGCTGTGTAAAGTGAGCTGTAGCTGTTAGCTGTGTCATGTTATCTGTAGCTGTTAGCTGTGTAAGGTTAGTTGTAATAATAATAAATAATAGATTTTATTCATAATGCACTTTATATTTGAATACAAATCTCAAAGTGCACAGCACAAAGTAGTTGTGTCGCTGTTAGCTGTGTAACGTTAGCTGTGTAACTGAAGCTGTTAGCCATGTAACGTTAGCTGTGTAATGTTAGCTGTGTAGCTGTTAGCTGTAGCTGCTAGCTGTGTAATGTTAGCTGTAGCTGTTAGTTGTGTAGCTGAAGCTGTTAGCCATGTAACGTTAGCTGTATCTGTTAGCTGTGTAGTGTTAGCTGTGTAGCTGTTAGCTGTGTAATGTTAGCTGTAGCTGTTAGCTGTGTAAAGTTAGCTGTAGCTGTTAGCTGTGTCATGTTATCTGTAGCCCTTAGCTGTAGCTGTTAGGTGTGCAAGGTTAGGTGTAGCTGTTAGCCATGTAAGGTTAGCTGTAGCTGTTAGCTGTGTAATGTTAGCTGTGTAGCTGTTAGCTGTAGCTGCTAGTTATGTAATGTTATCTGTAGCTGTTAGCTGTGTAAAGTTAGCTGTAGCTGTTAGCTGTAGCTGTTAGCTATCTAAGGTTAGCTGTAGCTGTTAGCTGTGTAATGTTATCTGTAGGTGTTAGTTGTGTAGCTGAAGCTGTTAGCCGTGTAACGTTAGCTGTAGCTGTTAGCTGTGTAATGTTAGCTGTGTAGCTGTTAGCTGTGTAATGTTATCTGTAGGTGTTAGTTGTGTAGCTGAAGCTGTTAGCCATGTAACGTTAGCTGTATCTGTTAGCTGTGTAATGTTAGCTGTGTAGCTCTTAGCTGTAGCTGCTAGCTATGTAATGTTAGCTGTAGCTGTTAGCTGTGTAAAGTTAGCTGTGGCTGTTAGCTATGTAAGGTTAGCTGTAGCTGTTAGCTGTAGCTTTTAGCTGTGTAAGGTTAGTTGTGTAGGTGTTAGCTGTGTAACGTTAGCTGTAGCTGTTAGCTGTGTAATGTTAGCTGTAGCTGTTAGCTGTAGCTGTTTGGTGTGTAAGGTTAGCTGTAGCTGTTAGCTATGTAAGGTTAGCTGTAGCTGTTAGCTGTAGCTGTTAGCTATCTAATGTTAGCTTTAGCTGTTAGCTGTAGCTGTTAGCTGTGTAATGTTATCTGTAGGTGTTAGTTGTGTAGCTGAAGCTGTTAGCCATGTAACGTTAGCTGTATCTGTTAGCTGTGTAATGTTAGCTGTGTAGCTGTTAGCTGTGGCTGCTAGCTATGTAAGTTTAGCTGTAGCTGTTAGCTGTGTAAACTTAGCTGTAGCTGTTAGCTGTAGCTGTAAGGTGTGTAATGTTAGTTGTGTACCTGTGGCTGCAAGCTGTATAATGTTAGCTGTAGCTGTTAGCTGTAGCTGTTTGGTGTGTAAGGTTAGCTGTAGCTGTTAGCTATGTAAGGTTAGCTGTAGCTGTTAGCTGTAGCTGTTAGCTGTAGCTGTAGCTGTTAGCTGTCTAATGTTAGCTGTAGCTGTTAGCTGTAGCTGTTAGCTGTGTATTGTTATTTGTAGGTGTTAGTTGTGTAGCTGAAGCTGTTAGCCAGGTAACGTTAGCTGTATCTGTTAGCTGTGTAATGTTAGCTGTGTAGCTGTTAGCTGTAGCTGCTAGCTGTGTAATGTTAGCTGTAGCTGTTAGCTGTGTAAAGTTAGCTGTAGCTGTTAGCTGTGTCATGTTATCTGTAGCTGTTTGCTGTGTAAGGTTAGTTATAATAATAATAAATAATAGATTTTATTCATAATGCACTTTACATTTGAATACAAATCTCAAAGTGCACAGCACAAAGTAGTTGTGTCGCTGTTAGCTGTGTAACGTTAGCTGTGTAACTGAAGCTGTTAGCCATGTAACGTTAGCTGTATCTGTTAGCTGTGTAATGTTAGCCATGTAACGTTAGCTGTAGCTGTTAGCTGTGTAATGTTAGCTGTGTAGCTGTTAGCTGTAGCTGCTAGCTGTGTAATGTTAGCTGTAGCTGTTAGCTGTGTAAAGTTAGCTGTAGCTGTTAGCTGTGTCATGTTATCTGTAGCCGTTAGCTGTAGCTGTTAGGTGTGCAAGGTTAGCTGTAGCTGTTAGCTATGTAAGGTTAGCTGTAGCTGTTAGCTGTAGCTGTTAGCTGTGTAGCTGTTAGCTGTAGCTGCTAGCTATGTAATGTTATCTGTAGCTGTTAGCTGTGTAAAGTTAGCTGTAGCTGTTAGCTGTAGCTGTTAGCTATGTAAGGTTAGCTGTAGCTGTTAGCTGTAGCTGTTAGCTGTGTAATGTTATCTAGGTGTTAGTTGTGTAGCTGAAGCTGTTAGCCATGTAACGTTAGCTGTATCTGTTAGCTGTGTAATGTTAGCTGTGTAGCTGTTAGCTGTAGCTGCTAGCTATGTAATGTTAGCTGTAGCTGTTAGCTGTGTAAAGTTAGCTGTAGCTGTTAGCTGTAGCTGTTAGCTGTGTAAGGTTAGCTGTAGCTGTTAGCTGTGTCATGTTATCTGTAGCCGTTAGCTGTAGCTGTTAGGTGTGTAAGGTTAGCTGTAGCTGTTAGCTATGTAATGTTAGCTGTAGCTGTTAGCTGTGTAAAGTTAGCTGTAGCTGTTAGCTGTAGTTGTTAGCTGTGTAAGGTTAGCTGTAGCTGTTAGGTGTCTAATGTTAGCTGTAGCTGTTAGCTGTAGCTGTTAGCTGTGTATTGTTATCTGTAGGTGTTAGTTGTGTAGCTGAAGCTGTTAGCCATGTAACGTTAGCTGTATCTGTTAGCTGTGTAATGTTAGCTGTGTAGCTGTTAGCTGTAGCTGCTAGCTGTGTAATGTTATCTGTAGCTGTTAGTTGTGTAACTGAAGCTGTTAGCCATGTAACGTTAGCTGTAGCTGTTAGCTGTGTAATGTTAGCTGTAGCTGTTAGTTGTGTAGCTGAAGCTGTTAGCCATGTAACCTTAGCTGTATCTGTTAGCTGTGTAATGTTAGCTGTGTAGCTGTTAGCTGTAGCTGGTAGCTGTGTAATGTTATCTGTAGCTGTTAGCTGTGTAAAGTTAGCTGTAGCTGTTAGCTGTGTCATGTTATCTGTAGCTGTTAGCTGTGTAAGGTTAGTTGTAATAATAATAAATAATAGATTTTATTCATAATGCACTTTACATTTGAATACAAATCTCAAAGTGCACAGCACAAAGTAGTTGTCTCGCTGTTAGCTGTGTAACGTTAGCTGTGTAGCTGAAGCTGTTAGCCATGTAACGTAAGCTGTAGCTGTTAGCTGTGTAAGGTTAGTTGTGTAGCTGTTAGCTGTAGCTGTTAGCTGTGTAAGGTTAGTTTTAGCTGTTAGCTGTGTAAGGTTAGTTGTGTAGGTGTTAGCTGTGTAACGTTAGCTGTAGCTGTTAGCTGTGTAATGTTAGTTGTGTACCTGTGGCTGCCAGCTGTGTAATGTTAGCTGTAGCTGTTAGCTGTAGCTGCTAGCTATTTAAGTTTAGCTGTAGCTGTTAGCTGTGTAAAGTTAGCTGTAGCTGTTAGCTGTAGCTGTAAGGTGTGTAATGTTAGTTGTGTACCTGTGGCTGCCAGCTGTGTAATGTTAGCTGTGTAGCTGTTAGCTGTAGCTGCTAGCTATGTAATGTTAGCTGTAGCTGTTAGCTGTAGCTGTTAGCTGTAGCTGTTAGCTGTTAGCTGTATCTGTTAGCTGTGTAATGTTAGCTGTGTAGCTGTTAGCTGTAGCTGCTAGCTGTGTAATGTGAGCTGTAGCTGTTAGCTGTGTAAAGTGAGCTGTAGCTGTTAGCTGTAGCTGTTAGCTATGTAAGGTTAGCTGTAGCTGTTAGCTGTAGCTGTTAGCTGTAGCTGTAAGCTGTGTATTGTTATCTGTAGGTGTGAGTTGTGTAGCTGAAGCTGTTAGCCATGTAACGTTAGCTGTATCTGTTAGCTGTGTAATGTTAGCTGTTTAGCTGTTAGCTGTAGCTGCTAGCTGTGTAAAGTTAGCTGTAGCTGTTAGCTGTGTCATGTTATCTGTAGCTGTTAGCTGTGTAAGGTTAGTTGTAATAATAATAAATAATAGATTTTATTCATAATGCACTTTACATTTGAATACAAATCTCAAAGTGCACAGCACAAAGTAGTTGTGTCGCTGTTAGCTGTGTAACGTTAGCTGTGTAACTGAAGCTGTTAGCCATGTAACGTTAGCTGTATCTGTTAGCTGTGTAATGTTAGCTGTGTAGCTGTTAGCTGTAGCTGCTAGCTGTGTAATGTTAGCTGTAGCTGTTAGTTGTGTAGCTGAAGCTGTTAGCCATGTTACGTTAGCTGTATCTGTTAGCTGTGTAGTGTTAGCTGTGTAGCTGTTAGCTGTAGCTGCTAGCTATGTAATGTTAGCTGTAGCTGTTAGCTGTGTAAAGTTAGCTGTAGCTGTTAGCTGTGTCATGTTATCTGTAGCTGTTAGCTGTGTAAGGTTAGTTGTAATAATAATAAATAATAGATTTTATTCATAATGCACTTTACATTTTAATACAAATCTCAAAGTGCACAGCACAAAGTAGTTGTGTCGCTGTTAGCTGTGTAACGTTAGCTGTGTAACTGAAGCTGTTAGCCATGTAACGTTAGCTGTATGTTTTAGCTGTGTAATGTTAGCTGCGTAGCTGTTAGCTGTAGCTGCTAGCTGTGTAATGTTATCTGTAGCTGTTAGTTGTGTAGCTGAAGCTGTTAGCCATGTAACGTTAGCTGTATCTGTTAGCTGTGTAATGTTAGCTGTTTAGCTGTTAGCTGTAGCTGCTAGCTGTGTAAAGTTAGCTGTAGCTGTTAGCTGTGTCATGTTATCTGTAGCTGTTAGCTGTGTAAGGTTAGTTGTAATAATAATAAATAATAGATTTTATTCATAATGCACTTTACATTTGAATACAAATCTCAAAGTGCACAGCACAAAGTAGTTGTGTCGCTGTTAGCTGTGTAACGTTAGCTGTGTAACTGAAGCTGTTAGCCATGTAACGTTAGCTGTATCTGTTAGCTGTGTAATGTTAGCTGTGTAGCTGTTAGCTGTAGCTGCTAGCTGTGTAATGTTAGCTGTAGCTGTTAGTTGTGTAGCTGAAGCTGTTAGCCATGTTACGTTAGCTGTATCTGTTAGCTGTGTAGTGTTAGCTGTGTAGCTGTTAGCTGTAGCTGCTAGCTATGTAATGTTAGCTGTAGCTGTTAGCTGTGTAAAGTTAGCTGTAGCTGTTAGCTGTGTCATGTTATCTGTAGCTGTTAGCTGTGTAAGGTTAGTTGTAATAATAATAAATAATAGATTTTATTCATAATGCACTTTACATTTTAATACAAATCTCAAAGTGCACAGCACAAAGTAGTTGTGTCGCTGTTAGCTGTGTAACGTTAGCTGTGTAACTGAAGCTGTTAGCCATGTAACGTTAGCTGTATGTTTTAGCTGTGTAATGTTAGCTGCGTAGCTGTTAGCTGTAGCTGCTAGCTGTGTAATGTTATCTGTAGCTGTTAGTTGTGTAGCTGAAGCTGTTAGCCATGTAACGTTAGCTGTAGCTGTTAGCTGTGTAATGTTATCTGTGTAGCTGTTAGCTGTAGCTGGTAGCTGTGTAATGTTAGCTGTAGCTGTTAGCTGTGTAAAGTTAGCTGTAGCTGTTAGTTGTGTCATGTTATCTGTAGCCGTTAGCTGTAGCTGTTAGGTGTGCAAGGTTAGCTGTAGCTGTTAGCTATGTAAGGTTAGCTGTAGCTGTTAGCTGTAGCTGTTAGCTGTGTACTGTTATCTGTAGGTGTTAGCTGTAGCTGTTAGCTGTGTATTGTTATCTGTAGGTGTGAGTTGTGTAGCTGAAGCTGTTAGGCATGTAACGTTAGCTGTATCTGTTAGCTGTGTAATGTTAGCTGTAGCTGTAAGCTGTGTAAGCTTTGTTGTGTAGCTGTAGCTATTAGCTGTGTAACGTTAGATGTAGCTGTTAGCTGTGTCAAGTTAGCTGTAGCTGTTAGCCGTGTAAGGTTAGTTGTGTAGCTGTATCTGCTAGCTGTGTAATGTTACCTGTAGCTGTTAGCTGTGTAAGTCTAGCTGTGTAACGTTAGCTGTAGCTGTTAGCTGTGTAAGGTTAGTTGTGTAGCTGTAGCTATTAGCTGTGTAACATTAGCTGTAGCTGCTAGCTGTGTAATGTTAGCTGTAGCTGTTAGCTGCAGCTGTTAGCCGTGTAACGTTAGCTATAGCTGTTAGCCGTGCAAGGTTAGTTGTGTAGCTGTAGCTATTAGCTGTGTAACATTAGCTGTAGCTGCTAGCTGTGTAGTGTTAGCTGTAGCTGTTAGCTGTGTAAGGTTAGTTGTAGCTGTTAGCTGTGTAAGGTTAGTTGTGTAGCTGTAGCTATTAGCTGTGCAACATTAGCTGTAGCTGCTAGCTGTGTAATGTTAGCTGTAGCTGTTAGCTGTTAGCCGTGTCACGTTAGCTGTAGCTGTTAGCTGTGCAAGGTTAGTTGTGTAGCTGTAGCTATTAGCTGTGTAACATTAGCTGTAGCTGCTAGCTGTGTAGTGTTAGCTGTAGCTGTTAGCTGTGTAAGGTTAGTTGTGTAGCTGTAGCTATTAGCTGTGCAACATTAGCTGTAGCTGCTAGCTGTGTAATGTTAGCTGTAGCTGTTAGCTGTTAGCCGTGTAACGTTAGCTGTAGCTGTTAGCTGTTAACCGTGTAACCTTAGCTGTAGCTGTTAGCTGTTAACCGTGTAACCTTAGCTGTAGCTGTTAGCTGTGTAGCTGAAGCTTTTAGCCATGTAACTTTAGCTGTGGCTGTTACCTGTATCAGGTTAATTGTGTAGCTGTTAGCTGTGTAACGTTAGCTGTGTAACGTTAGCTGTAGCTGTTAGCTGTGTAAGGTTAGTTGTGTAGCTGTAGCTGTTAGCTGTCTATGGTTAGCTGTAGCTGTTAGCTGTGTAAGGTTATTAGTGTAGCTGTAGCTGTTAGCTGTGTAAGGGTAGCTGTAGCTGTTAGCTGTGTAAGGTTAGCTGTGTAACGTTAGCTGTGTAACGTTAGCTGTGTAAGGTTAGTTGTGTAGCTGTAGCTGTTAGCTGTGTAAGGTTAGCTGTAGCTGTTAGCTGTGTAAGGTTAGTTGTGTAGCTGTTAGGTGTGTAACGTTAGCTGTGTAACGTTAGTTGTGTAGCTGTAGATGCCAGCTGTGTAATGTTAGCTGTAGCCGTTAGCTGTAGCTTTTAGCTGTGTAAGGTTAGTTGTGTAGCTGTAGCTATTAGCTGTGTAACGTTAGCTGTAGCTGTTAGCTGTAGCTTTTAGCTGTGTAAGGTTAGTTGTGTAGCTGTAGCTATTAGCTGTGTAACGTTAGCTGTAGCTGTTGGCTGTAGCTGTTAGCTGTGTACGGTTAGTTGTAGCTGTTAGCTGTAGCTGTTAGCTGTGTACGGTTAGTTGTGTAGCTGTAGCTATTAGCTGTGTAACGTTAGCTGTAGCTGTTAGCTGTAGCTGTTAGCTGTGTAACTTTAGCTTTAGCTGTTAGCTGTGTAAGGTTAGTTGTGTAGCTGTAGCTGCCAGCTGTGTAATGTTAGCTGTAGCTGTTAGCTGTGTAAGATTAGTTGTGTAGCTGTTAGCTGTGTAGATGTGTACCTGCAGCTGTTAGCCGTGTAACGTTAGCTGTAGCTATTAGCTGTGTAAGGTTAGTTGTGTAGCTGCAGCTGTTAGCCGTGTAACGTTAGCTGTAGCTGTTAGCCGTGTAACGTTGACTCTAGCTGTTCGCTGTGTAATGTTACTTGTATAGCTGCAGCTGTTAGCCGTGTAACGTTAGCTGTAGCTGTTAGCTGTGTAAGGTTAGTTGTGTAGCTGCAGCTGTTAGCCGTGTAACGTTAGCTGTAGCTGTTAGCTGTGCAAGGTTAGTTGTGTAGCTGCAGCTGTGTGTTAAAGGAAACTTTCTGTGTCATTATACCACTGACACGTAGTATAGAAGGGTCACAGCAGCTGTAGCCTTTTTTGACATGAATGCTGTTACCATTGGGCATTAGTGAAAAGGCTTTTAATGTTTAACATGTTACTTTGTTGACCTTGTATTTGCCACTGAGAACGGAGGAGGAGCGGTGGGGGTTTGCGGGGGTTTTGTCGGAGAGACTGAACTACGTTAGTAAAATGTGGCAGCGCTCGAAAGAAACTTAATCTTGTTCTTCCCGGCTGCTCCGCACACTTGGTTGCAGCTTGTAATGCCAAGATAGCGAAGTTCACGCAACAGCAGCTGCTGCTAATCAGTGCTCATTAATGGGGCAGAGCTGTAGGCTCAAAAAGTAGTGCGCACGATACAGTTCGCCTGTTCTGGAGCTTCAACCGATAACAGTACAGACACAGTGTGCAAGACTGCTATGCCAACTAAAGCTTTTTGTGTACTTTACTACATAGAAAACATACTGTAACAGTGCTCTGTTACATGGCTATTTTAGTCTTGCTCTCAAGTAATATTACTTTATTCAAACTTAGCCAATAGGTACAGTAGGCCTGCCTGTTGTATTTTTCTCACATTGACATATTTAATCTGCAAGATGTGTCATAAGACGTGTACATCATTCTTCTGTTTTGTTCTGTTTTTTATAATAGTGTTATTTATAGAGTAGATGGTTCATTGTTTAATCATTTTTTGCCTTTTGACATGACCCATTTCAGATAGATAACTTTGATTACTTCCTCAGGTGAGCACACCACAAATGAGTGCAGGAAAAAGAGATGTTGCCTGCCAGACTGATCCCCCCACCACATGCACCGTTGGCACTCAGTTGTCTATGAGGACATTACAGCCACACTTCAGAAGTGCAGGTTTGTAGCTGTGTGTAACTTTTTTTTATTTACATGGTGATAAAAACTCATATTTTTTCACTGTTACTCATGCTGTTTTATTGAGGTGTTTTTATACATTGTTGCTTGGATTAACTAGTGAAATAAAATCTCTTAACAGCTGTCCAGGCCTCTGTGTCCTGCAAAGACAGTTGTACATCCACACTTCCTGTGGCAGCCACCAACCCCCTTTTAACTCCCACACCTATAAAGAGACCAGCAAAAAGACCTCGTGAGGAAATGGAGGAGGAAGAGGAGGATCCATTTGAGGGCACATCTTCAATGGCAGAGTCACGCGGGGAGGATGTCACCTACGATCCTGCAAACTCTGTCTCAGTGTCACTTTCAACAGACGTGTCGTAAGTTGCTCTAATGTCCCTACATGCATGCCAAATATTATGCGACTTCTTTGTAAATACAAAGAGTGAATATTTTGGCAGCTACAGTCTTTATGTGTTAATTTTTTCCTCTTTTTTCTTGAAAGTGGTGTAGTATCAAACGCCCCGCACAAGACCAAGAAGTATATTGTGCATGAGTCCTGCATTATGGAGCTGTTTGAGTTGTGCCCTGTTTGCAAGTGTGTGTGTGAGGTTCGGACCAGGACGATTGGGACATTCCTAACTGTGGACCAACTGTGTCCACATTGTCAGTTCACCCGGCATTGGAAGAGTCAGCCTGTTCTGGGGAGTGCTCCAGCTGGGAACATCGAACTTTCTGCAGCGGTGTACATCAGTGGAGCATCTTTCTTCAAACTTGAAAAGGTTAGAGGAAAACAAAATGTATATCCTCACAGTAGAACATGGCAAATAGCAGTAAATATATCAGATCTTTATTTACCATCAAAAATGTTGTTTTTTTTATCTAAATTCAGATCTTCAAAGCTATGCAACTGCAGGTGTTCCAATATGACACCTTTCGTCGACATGCCCGTATGTTCATTGAGCCAGCGATTGTACACCAGTGGACCTCTTCACAGAATGACATCCTACAACGTCTCAGCACGGAGGGCAAGGCCATTGTTGGTGGTGACATGAGGGCTGACTCTCCAGGTATTTTTATGTTGTACTGAAATTGTGAAAATGGGAGATGTGTTTATCTGAAAGGGATAGTTCACCCAAAGATGAATTTTCTGTCATTATCTCATCACTCCCATGCAGCTAGGACTGGAAGTTTTGTCAACTTGCACATGCGAAGACGTTTCAAAAATACACCACAAAGTTGTGCTTTGTCTGTGTGGCTTTCCGCCAGATGCTCTGGTTTCCTCCCACCATCGAAATATACACATTGTGTATGAAAGTGTGAATGTGACAGGGCCCACTTGAACAAAAAATTCAAACACAACTAATGAGGTTAGTGATAAACTCTTAGATGATGTCAGATGAGCATGGACGTCGACAAAACATCACCAGTTCTTCTATTGGTATGGGTGTGTGTGGGAAAGGTACAGCAAAAACAAATTTCTACCCCCCAAAAAAGTGTGTTGTATAATGTATTATGATTTATATTTTAGAGATTGTAACAATGTTTTCCCAGGGCACGCCACAAAGTTTGGAAGCTACACCATGACGGACCTCAAAACCAACAGAGTTATTGATATTCAATTGGTTCAGGTGAGTGTGATTGAATGAGGTTTTAATGTGTTTTCATATTTATATACAAGTTTTATATAAGTGTTTGTTTGTGATTTAACAGAGCAACGAGGTTGGTGGAAGCTACCACATGGAAAAAGAGGGGCTGCAGAGGAGCCTGACCTTGTTGAATGAACGGGGTGTGACTCTGGACTGTATTGTTACTGACCGTCATCCACAAACCCAGAAATTCCTGAGGGAAAGCAACATCACCCAATTCTTTGATGTTTGGCATATCGAGAAAGGTATTATTTACTGATGATGATGATTTACAGTGTAGCAAATATAGAGAAGCATGCTCACCATATAGGTGATACATTTGGAATTCTAGAAAGTGCATTGAAGCAGTCACCACTAAACACACACAGCAGTTTTTTTGTACGTGTGCAGCTAAATTCCATGATTACACTTACTGTCTTTCGTGCTTCTCACAGTCAGGTGTCCATAATGTAACACTGTTGCACTGTTAGACATGAATGTTTTTTTTCTCTACAAGTGTGATTCACTTTTTTTTTTATAAATTCTGCATAGCAAGTGATCATTCAGTGGCCCCTATGTTTGTAATTATTATTACAGATGACAAATGTATTTCTTCTGATCTTCAGGAATTTCAAAGCAACTAGACAAGTACGCCAAGATGAAAGACTGTGAGAGGTTACGCAAGTGGATGCGTTCAATCAAAAATCACATCTGCTGGACTGCAGCATCATCCACAACTGGACATGAGAGGGTGGCAAAATGGAACTCCATCCTGAACCATGTGCAGAATAGCCACACACATGAGGACCCCATTTTCCCTAACTGCCAACATGAACTGCGCAAAACCAGGGACAAAAAGAAATGGCTGAAAGCAGGTTTGTTATATGCATAGAAAACATTAGTATTAAGTGTATTATTAAATTTAAAATTGTATTCATTCATTCCTTTTTTGTCTTTTAAAGAATTCTGAAAAAGAAAATATCCTGGGCCGCTATTTTCGTGGTCACTAAAGGAAATAGGCCTGTATTTGGCACAGGCATTGACATAAGACAGGCCTCTTGATTATTTTTACACTAATATTCTTTCACAATTGAGATGGGAAACACTATCAAAGTGATTATTTGAACTGGATTACATTTAATATTATGGCTACTGCAGTGTGAAATAATAAAGTATTGCTTTTGCCGGTCAGAAAATTGTTTTTGGAGCCATCTTCTGTGCATAAAAACACATAGTCACACAAGACTGATAACAGACCAGGGTTTATCTGAAAATAGACTGTTAACTGAAGTGTTACAGTAATCAAAAAAGACTATGTAATTAATTTGGTATTATATTTTTCCCCTCCTATTTAGGAACACCAGCATTCTTCAAATTGGAGAAAGTCATGTCGAACAAGCGAATCCTAAAAGCTGTGGAAAAAATCAGTCCCCACTACCAAACATCATCTGTGGAGTCTTTCCACAGTGTCATCCTTCATTTTGCACCCAAGAACGTGGTTTTTCCTTTTCTTGGAATGCTGTGCAGGTAAAGATAACGGAGCTAACGCGATAAATCTTAGCATGTGCAAATTATTTTCACTTTAACATTTTTATTGTATCTCTAGACTCTACCTGGCTGTACTCTACTACAATGAGAATGCTGACTGACCACAAGCCAAAACTTCTGCTGGAGAACCAGTCTTCAAGGTGCACTTCCCAAAGGCCAAGAAGGGAGAGTGTGTGGCTAAACCAGTTAAGACTGAGCCAACTTTTCGTAAGTTTAAAATACTTTATTTTGTATCCAAATACAGAAATGCAAACTTTTAGCCATCTTATTTACATAACTTACAAAACACAATAAATTATTTATAGAATATAAAAAGAAAACAATAATGTAAAGTGAAATGCAAATAACTTTCAAAATGTTTGTTTTTGTCAAATGTGAACACACAAACAAAATGTAAGCTTTTTTACCCCCCTTGTGCTTTATCTAAATATTGCACAGAATATGTTCAGGACTTGATGGACCTGATCTTCGAAAAAGTCTTTGTGGACCCAGCGCCTTACATGGAGGAGGTAATGAAGATTCCCATCCCAAGAGACTTGCGAGCAGAGTATGTGCGACCAGACAAGGAGGAGGTCATCGCAAGCTATGTCTCTCGCTTCAATCAAGAGGGGGCAGCTTGAATCCTACGTATCTGCCTTCTGCATCCAGAAATTCACGGCGTATACGTAGCACCACACATGCTGGAACAACCACCCGTACCCTCCGTCCAAGGAAGCCCCAACACCATCCAACAAAGCTTTGGTATCCCACATACCTGAAACGCCTGAAAAAAACCAAGTGTTATAACACATTTCTTATTTTACAACATTTTTTACATTCAGGTGTCTTTAAAAGCCCAAAGGCAACTTTTAGTAAACATCTTATTTTGAACTGTAATCTCCTGTAAATATTGTATATATATTTTCATTTTGTTTTCTATTTGGGATTTTTTAAATATTTGCATGTTTTCTATTTTTATATAACTTTGGTTTGATTTGATCACTTTTTTTATACTCATTTATGTTGTGAGTGTGAGAAAAAGAACACTGATGCTGCTTTTTTGTCTTTTGCAAATAAAAGCATCACTCAACAAATTTGTTTCATTTCAAAGATCATATATGTGAATGCAAACAAAGCTATATTGTATGAACAAGATGGTTTTGAATTTTAGCTATTACTATACTATTGTGGTATGACTGTTATGCCCACTGAAATATGACTTGATAGCATGAAGTCATACAATACTTCTCAACTTACTTCTCTATTCCTCTGATCTGTAAACGGCCATAACTTGCTCTGTAATGGTTGAAGTCCCTCTGTAAAGAGTAGGGATTCAGGCAAACAGACTTTAAACCAGGGTGGTCCAACATGCAGGTCATATGGTCATCTGCCTGCTGCATCCGTCTTTGAACCTAGGGTAAAATTTATAAGATAAGCGTTAATGTGGATAACAACAAAATGATGTAATAAGTCAAATTGTGGCCAAAACAATATTACCTGTGGTATTTCCCGGCAGCAGACATTCTCCTGCTCTGTAGGCATTGTTGCACAGTTTCCATGAGCACCTGTAATACACACCATAAAAATATAAAATAAATATTAAACAAGAAAATGCAAAACTGGATTATTGTAGGCTACTCAGTAACATTTCAAAAGCACATTATTTTGAATTAGAAATGATAGTTTATTGAGACTGAAGAGAATAGTGGAAATAGTGTTTGCAGTAATCATAAAACAGATGTAAGCTACAATAATTGCTTTAAGATAGCCATCAGAGTATGTAAGGACAAATTGCTGGTTTTTGAAGCAGGGCAAACTACAAACACAGCAGACTGCCTTGAATTCTGATAAATGAGTAGAGGTGGATGATTACAACTAGATAATATATTGATAAAACATAGCAATGTTGAATTATAGTGTCATTATTTCGTTGTAATAACTAAGCCGCCTGTGGGTAATGGAGTGTAACAGTTAACGTAGGTTCGTCTGCTCAAACATTAGAATTGTGTCTTGTTCTCCAGCATTAGATTTGTTTGTTTTTTTTTTGTTTCTCTGAGAAACACTTGGCGTTTTTAGGTTTTGTACTTTTCAATGGCCAAATGAACGCGCAGTATACATTATATAGAAAGTTAAAAAAAAAAACAAAAAAAAAAAAACGAGGCAATATCGGCGTTTTGAATTTTTACCCTTTCAATAGGCTTGAAACAAAAGGACATTATTCTCTGTCAAAACGTTTAAAAATATGAAAAACTTAGCATTCAGAAACGTCTTGCTGCATTCGCACTACTTCCTCTTGTTCTTCTTGCTGCTCTTCTCCCTCTTCAACCTCAGATTCAGGGTCAAATATATCAGTTTGGACTATCGCGCTCTTTCTAGCCGCCATCTTTACAAACTCTGACTGCATTGTCATGGTTGCGGGTTGGTGGGGGCACGGCCTTCGGGAGGGAGGGGGCGTGGAAAGCAGCAGATCATTGCAAAAAAGCCACAGTGCACCAAAACAGCTTGTCCAGAATAGGGCTGAATCAGGAGGTTTTCGGTACATGCTGTATGCCTAATCTGAGAGGAATTTTCCTGCACAAACAGCAAATACATGCTCTGGGGGCCTCATTGAAATATTATATTTTTAAATGTAGCATAATATGGGACCTTTAAAAGTTTTGATGTGTCGTTTTAGGCATTTTGTGGTAATTCAATGTCTCTCTGAGGTCATTTATTGTCTCTCTGTTGTAATCTTGTGTCTCTCTTAGGTCATTCATTGTCAGCAGTAAAACAGGAGGAAACTTCAAGTCACTTCAAAATGGTCATGAACTCTGCTCAGCAACTGTGCTTGCTGGAGTCTTGTCAGTGCTGGAAAGTGGATATAGGGCCTTGCTGGGAAATTCAGCACATAACTTCAAAAAGGTAGAGAACGACATGTCAGCTACTGTATTGCAGGGCTAGATTGCTCTCTGGGATTTTTTCAGTGATGTTGTCTGCCCTGAAGGCCACTAGTCTGAGTTTTGCTTTTCAAAATTATTCCTCTGCTCCTCGTCCTTCTAGGCAAAGCCCTTTGAATATGTAAATAGCAGGGCTAAATGACAAGTAGACATTTAGTGTTTACTTGTGGAAATTACATTTCGACATGTCTAGATTTATTTTGACTAGTTTAAATGAACTTAAAATATCTGTAAGATAAGTTTGACATGTTACAAATGTGTTTCCATTTAAAGAAATCACATTTCAACAACCAAAATTGATTTAAAGATATCGTTAATTTAATTACGAGGTTATCCCTTTTAGCACGAAGGGATAAACGATTCCAAATATCGATAATTAAATTTCCTGGTATTGAGGATTGTGACCAGTGGAAATCTAGGATATTTTACAATTTCCAGACTATTTGGATTTCACTTTGATATCAAGAATTAAATAGTGACAGCAACCAAAAGAATTGGAGATATCTAAAATGTCCAGTTGACAGGGAAGATTTGTTATCTTCCCTGTCAGCTGGACGAATGGATAAACGATTCCAAATATCGATAATTAAATTTCCTGGTATTGAGGATTGTGACCAGTGGAAATCTAGGATATATACAATTAATGTACTGGAGAGTTTTTCCCTATCAACTGGAAAGAGGCTCCTAAAAAAGGCTTGTTTAGTTTAACTGTTTTTTTTTTTGTTTGTTTTTCTATAATTTCCGTTATTGTCATTGTAAAGACACCCAAACACCTTGGAAGAAGGTCTCTCCAACGTTTTCTTCCCAGGGAACACTCCAATTTAATATTGCAGTTCAATCAGGAGAGACATGTTTAGGTTAGGAAAGAAAATATTTAATTACAAATGCACATGAAAATGGAATGTGAAAATGTGAAAAAGTCTTTGGCGATTAGATCCCTTCGAGATGGTGAGCTATAAGGAGGGAGATGGATCCATAGCCAATTAGGGAACACCCTCCCCCCCTCGGGGTCTAGACGCTGGTGGTGGTAGAGGAAGTGGACAAGAGATGAGGATCAGATGGATGGGTGCTGATGATCCAGATGAGAAGAGGAATGAGTCTTCAGGTTTATCTTTGACATTGGATGTGACGGCTGGAGGTGAATGCGGTGGAGGAGTGGCGGCCATTCTGCCTAGCATGACAGCTGAAAGTGGCAGAGGAGAGAACAGATTTAAAATCTCGTAGTGACAACCTGATTGGCTGATGGAGGCCGTGGCTAATTACAATAGAACAGCAAGAAGAGCGTGCGCCCGGTGGCAACTGAATGTTCAAGTTCAAGTTCAAGTTTATTTGTCGTATGTATAAATACACAGCTTATAAATACAACAAAATTCATTGCGCTCTGAGCACCCTCAGCCTTATCACACTTACGGACATACACTTCGTGTGAAGCGCAAAACAAGACGAGTGAAAACGAAAACAAGAAAACGAAAAAAGTGACAGTGCAATACAATGCAAATAAGTCAGCTATTCAACAGCCTGACTGCCTGAGGGAAGAAACTATTTCTGAGACGGGTGGTGTGTGCCTTGATGCTACGGTAACGTTTGTTGGAGGGGAGTAGTGAGAACAGCGTATGGGCAGGATGACCGGTATCTCTAATGATGTTGTGCGCCTTATTCTTACAGCGGGTTGTAAAGATGTTATGGAGGCTTGGTAGTGCTGTGCCAATGATTTTGGCTGCTGTTTTCACAGTCCTCTGCAGTTTCTTACGGTCCTGAGCAGTCGAGTTGCCGTACCACATCGTGATACAGCCTGACAAGACACTTTCGATAGTGCACTGATAAAAGTTTACAAGGCCCTGGGTGCCTAAGCCAAATTTTTTGAGGCGCCTCAGAAAATACAGACGCTGCTGTGCCTTCTTGAGGATGCACTTGGTGTTAAGAGACCATGTGAGTGTGTCTGTGATGTGTATGCCCAGGAATTTGAAGCTGTCAATTATGTCGACAGATGACCCATTGATGGAGATGGGGGTGTAGATGGCTTTGGACTTCCTAAAGTCAACAATGATTTCTTTTGTCTTACTGATGTTAAGAGAGAGGTTGTTATTGTCACACCATAGGGTTAGATCTTCAATTTCCCTTCTGTAATCCCCCTTGTCGCCATCGGTTATTAGACCGACCACAGTAGTATCGTCCGCGAATTTAATAATGATGTTGTTACTAAATCTGGCAACACAGTCAAACATAAATAAAATGTAAAGTAGAGGACTGAGGCAGCAACCTTGGGGTGCGCCGGTTCTAGTGAAGATTGGAGATGAACATCTATTTCCAATGCGTACAGATTGGGGCCTACCCGTCAGAAAGTCAAATAGCCAGTTACAGATGGAACTGCCAAGACCAAGGCCTCTAAGTTTCAACACCAGTTTAGATGGAACAATGGTGATGATTGGAGGAAGCAGTGGGAGTGAGACAGGGAGAATTGTGAATGAATGACCACGGAAAGGTCTTCCTGATTGAACTTACGCTGAGCTTCATTTCATGCATTGGAGAGTTTTTCCCTGTCAACTGAAGAGAGGATTCTCAATAGGCTCATTGAATTTTATTTATAATTTCTGTTATTATTATTGTAAAGACACCGACACACTTTGGAAGAAGGTCTCTCCAGTGTTTTCTTCCCAGGGAACACTCCAATTTTATCTCACTGTTAATGTACTGGAGAGTTGTTTCCTGTCAACTGGAGAGAGGCGTCTCAATAGGCTCTTTGAATTTAACTGTTTTTTGTTTTTTTTTAATATAATTTCCATTATTGTCATTGTAAAGACACCGAAACACCTTGGAAGAAGGTCTCTCAGATGTTTCCTTCGCAGGGAACACTCCAATTGAATCTCAGTGTTAAAGTGTAGGAGAGTTGTTCCCTGTCACCTGGAGAGAGGCGTCTCAATAGGCTCTTTGAATTTAACTGTAAAGACCCCGAGACATAGGGCGGCACAGTGGAGTGGTGGTTAGCACTGTCACCTCACAGCAAGAGGGTTCCCGGTTTGATCCTGGGTTTGAGAGCCTTTCTGTGCAGAGTTTGCATGTCCTCCCTGTGTCAGAGTGGGTTGTCTCCGGGCATTTTTAAGGCAATTTATGTCATGTTAGGTATGTTTTGTCTCTCTGAGGCCATTTTGTGTCTCTTGAAAATAATATTTGTGTCTTTTTAAGTATTAGTTGATGTTGTTTCAGTCATTTTGTGGTAATTTATTCATTTTGTCTTTTTTGAGATCAAATTGAGTCATTGTAGTTATTTTTTGTCTCTCTGAGGCCATTTTGTGTCTCTTAAAAGTAATATTTGTGTCTTTTTTAGCGTTTGTTGATGTTTTAGTCATTTTGTGGTAATTTAGTCATTTTGCCTTTTTTTGCGGTCACTGACTCTCTTTGAGATCAAACTGAGTCATTGTAGTTATTTTTTTTGTCTCTCTGAGGTAATTTTGTGTCTCTTTGAAGTCAATGTATGTCATTTCAGTCATGTTGTGTCTCTCTGAGGTAGGTAAGTGTGTTTCTGAGGTAGGTAAGTGTGTTTCTGAGGTCATTTTGATTTTCTTTGAGGTCAATTTTGTGTCTTCTGTGGTTGTTTTGTGACTGATCACCTGTAATAATAGGAATATGAATGGTTCAAGTGAACAAAATAATCATAAACATGACAAACAACAATAGGACATAACTATAAAGATAACAGTGACAGAGAAATGTATAGCTGAATATAACATGTTAGAATCTACAATGCATGCAGTTATTAATTACTGCAAAATAACAACAGCAGGTCTCTCAAGGATGACCTCCATCACTGGTGAGCTCGGTCAACAGAGCTTTGTTTTATCTCCATGGTAACTGAAATGAGTTAGAGGGTCAAAGTTTAGGGTGTAACGTTATGTCTCGATTGTGCGCATACAGTGTGCAAAACAATTGAATATCCATCCAACAGTTAATTCAAGTTTTTTCCAGCTTGAATTAAAGTGTACGCTATTATGCTATCTATGTCATTACTTTCAAATGTATTAAAAAGTGGAAAATAGAATGTAATAAGAGTGTTTATAGGATATATCACTGTCCACTTTGATTGTATTTGTAAAGTGTTGGTATGTTATTTTATAAAGTCATATTCATTAAAAAAAAAGTGTTCACCTTTCCTGTGCGTCCTTAAAATGGCACTCAGCCATCTAAATAAAGCATACTTCAGTATGTCATGCCTAAAAATGACATAAAAAGTCACAGTGTTCACTTTTCCTGTGCGCCCCTCAATCATATGCTGGCTCCTTAAAATGGCACTCAGCCATCTAAACTCTGAAAACTCCTGATCCAAGATTTTGCTTTCAAAATGCTGTAAAATGCTCAGTTTACCTGTTAGGTTTCTAAAAATCTCACCGGAAGGGGTTGCTGGTGGTTTACAATGGGCCCCCCAATGTTAAGTAGGTGATTACGGCCCTGCATCACAGCGCAGCTGCTCAGAGGTTCAGTCGAAACAAATGGCAGAAATATTTCGACGCTGAAAGTTGCGTTTCACTCATCCATCTCAGAAACCTGGTAAAACTCGCTCTGGGTCAGACTCTGGACCAGAGTCAGGTGCTGGCTCAGCTGGTACAGCCTCTCCTCTGGAGCGATGTCAACCGTGTTGGTGGCCACGACAAAGTGGCGGAGGTCTCCATCAAGAGTGAAGCCACCATCCTCCTCCAGGCACCGAGCCGCTTCTCCTCAAACAGGGAATAACAGACCAGGCACCAGGATCAAATTCTTGCAGTGGTGGCAGCACAACGCTCACACACTGACGGTCCTCATGGCTCTCTGATCTCCTCCACAGTGTCACTAGTCGTGCGTAAAAGCGCAGTGCGCCTTGATTGCAAAGTGCTGAAAGAGGGAGGGAGCGCCCAGCGGAACCCAAAACTCATATTTTTATTTCTATATAATGATTTTTGCAACATTGCTGTTTTCACTCAGTTGCATTTATTATATAGAGACGGGGCCTATACACCACATAACCAGTGTGATATGAGTTTCAGACGATGGCAGTCTCGAGCTGACTAGAAAGCGTTTAATGAAAACACCTTAATTAATTCACATGATGATATCCTCATCAAGAAGAACCAAAAGCCGGCTGAGTAAAGCGATTCTCAATAAGGCTGCTGATTGAGAAAAACTGTCCAGGTGAATACAGAAAAGAGCGGAAGACAAAACACACACACGTTAAAAAAAAAAAAAAGCCGCAGCGTGTTTAACAAATAAATTGCCGGTTTAATAAATCGTCACAAACTAACAGATGGTATTGTTCCTGCAGTGGAGGACTGTCTGATGATGACGTAATGAGAGCTCTGAGGTCAGACGTGTTGTTAGGGACCTGATGGTCCATGGTTGCTATGTTGTCTCTAGGTGCATCATTTCACACGTTTAATCATTTGAACCAAAACAAACTTCTGTCGGAGAGAAAAGCAGCAGCTCAACTTTCACTCGACGATTTTTCTGGAAAACAAACTACAAACTGAGACCTTTTGCTTCTGGACCTCTTCTTAAGACCTGCTGTCACTGACAAACGGACTCATTCATGGTAGACGTGAGATTTTGACACTTTGTTAAAGCCCATGTTGTTTTCTGTGTATTTTACCGTAGAGACTTTACAAACAATGCAACGTTACTGATGAAGGTAAAATATGACCAATACTGGCAATATTTTGCCTACATCAGTATTATTTTAGTGTAAATGAATCAAAGTGGACTGACGTTTGACTGTTACCAAGTTTGAATAGGTAAATCTAAAGCTACTGTCTTTGGTTTACCAACTGTGTGTTTTATCTGTCCAACAAACAGCCCAACATCAACATGCTAATAAAAATATAGGCCAGCTTATATATTTTTTAACTTCTTGGTGATGCAGGCCATCAGTGATGAAGCAGTGACACAAACATTGAAGCCTTATTATTTAATCATACTCATAATTCAACATTTTTCTCAATATTCAGGACATTGTTCATTTATGAGTATTTTACACAAAACCTCATTTAAATATTATGATGTCATCATACTGTGAGAGCAACAGAGAGGTGTGAATCAACTGCACACAGAGATGTTTCTCATGTGGGGCTGGCTTTTTCTTGTTCAGAAAGATCACGTAAAATTGGCATGTTGTTGAATATCTGGCAAAAATGTCCCTCAGTAAAAGACAGCTATGTCTACTGTATGCATGGGCAGATTATGAGACAATGGGCCCCTGAGCACAGATATGCAAAAGGCCCCTCCACCTCTCCAACACAGGGTCAGACACACAGAGTTTGTGCTGGTGTTACCTCTTTTTTGTTTTTGTTTTGTTGTTTGCATCTCTCTGAGGTCATCTTGTGTCTCTTTGAGGTCATTTTGTGTGACTCTGAAGTCCTTTTCTCTTTAAGCTCATTTTGTGGCTTTTTTAAGGCAATTTTTGTCATGTTAGATATTTTTTGTCTCTCTGAGGCCATTTTGTGTCTCTTGAAAGTAATATTTGTGTCTTTTTAAGCGTTAGTTGATGTTGTTTTAGTCATTTTGTGGTAATTTAGTCATTTTGCCTTTTTTTGCGGTCACTGACTCTCTTTGAGATCAAACTGAGTCATTGTAGTTATTTTTTTTGTCTCTCTGAGGTAATTTTGTGTCTCTTTGAAGTCAATGTATGTCATTTCAGTCATGTTGTGTCTCTCTGAGGTAGGTAAGTGTGTTTCTGAGGTAGGTAAGTGTGTTTCTGAGGTCATTTTGATTTTCTTTGAGGTCAATTTTGTGTCTTCTGTGGTTGTTTTGTGACTGATCACCTGTAATAATAGGAATATGAATGGTTCAAGTGAACAAAATAATCATAAACATGACAAACAACAATAGGACATAACTATAAAGATAACAGTGACAGAGAAATGTATAGCTGAATATAACATGTTAGAATCTACAATGCATGCAGTTATTAATTACTGCAAAATAACAACAGCAGGTCTCTCAAGGATGACCTCCATCACTGGTGAGCTCGGTCAACAGAGCTTTGTTTTATCTCCATGGTAACTGAAATGAGTTAGAGGGTCAAAGTTTAGGGTGTAACGTTATGTCTCGATTGTGCGCATACAGTGTGCAAAACAATTGAATATCCATCCAACAGTTAATTCAAGTTTTTTCCAGCTTGAATTAAAGTGTACGCTATTATGCTATCTATGTCATTACTTTCAAATGTATTAAAAAGTGGAAAATAGAATGTAATAAGAGTGTTTATAGGATATATCACTGTCCACTTTGATTGTATTGTATACTATTGTCATTTTGTGTGACTCTGAAGTCCTTTTCTCTTTAAGCTCATTTTGTGGCTTTTTTAAGGCAATTTTTGTCATGTTAGATATTTTTTGTCTCTCTGAGGCCATTTTGTGTCTCTTGAAAGTAATATTTGTGTCTTTTTAAGCGTTAGTTGATGTTGTTTTAGTCATTTTGTGGTAATTTAGTCATTTTGTCTTTTGTGCGGTCACTGACTCTCTTTGAGATCAAACTGAGTCATTGTAGTTATTTTTTGTCTCTCTGAGGTAATTTTGTGTCTCTTTGAAGTCAATGTGTGTCATTTTAGTCATGTTGTGTCTCTCTGAGGTAGGTAAGTGTGTCTCATTTTGACTCTCTTTGAGGTCAATTTTTGTCTTCTGTGGTTGTTTTGTGACTGATGACCTGTAATAATAGGAATATTAATGGTTCAAGTGAACAAAATAATCATAAACATTACAAACAACAAAAGGACATAACTATAAAAATAACAGTAACAGAGAAATGTATAGCTGAATACAACATGTTAGAATCTACAATGCATGCAGTTATTACTTACTGCATAATAACAACAGCAGGTCTCTCAAGGATGACCTCCATCTAGGGTGACCAGATGAGAGTGGGTGTAATTTGGGATAGCTGCAATTAATGCAACAATAGATGTAACAACACACACAGACAATACATCTACATTCCCTAATTTAAATGTAACAATTTTTTCAACCTTTTCCTCTTTTCCAATTTCTCGTTTTATTTTATGGAAGTGATCAATGTAAGTGCACTTGTCCTTTAAACTCAATAAAAGATAAAAGCTAACAAAATAAAAGACACCTGGTACATTCGTTGCAGGCGGATCAGTTTGTGGAACTGCTCTGAACAGTTAGAACAAGAGGCTGCACTGCAACGTGCAAATCACTCCTTCTCATGGCTGCCTGTGCTTTCCCTGTCCTCGCAGCTGCAGCTTGTGCACTCTTCATCTATGTCATCGCCACTGCTGTACATAATTTAAAAACTACAACACCCATAATTCATGAAGGAACTGCTTCAGCCAATGTGCAGCCGGCGGGAGCTGCAGGACGACTCAACCACCATGATCAATTTTTTTTTTTTTTTTTTTTATTGTGCAAAATGACATTACAATGACAATACAGGACAGACAAACCAGGTGTGAAAAACAAACAACAACAACAACAACAATTGTGGTTTTGTGTGTGTGTATGTGTGTGTGATTTGAGAGTAAGAAGAAAAAAAACAAAAAAAAAAACGGTATTTTCTATATATATATATAATATATATATATATATTAATATTAATAATAATAATAATAATAATAGATGTTATTATTGTCAGACAGGCAAACAGAATAATAATAATCATAACAGAAATGAGTAAACAGAAGGAAGCAAACAAACAAAAAAAACAAAAAATAAATAAGACAATTAAAAGAAAGTAGAAGCAAAAAAACAAAAAAAACAAGCAGAAATACCACAATGCAAACTTATCATTTTTGCAATAATAATAGTAAGAATAATATCCATAATAATAATATTGAATATTAATAAAGATGATAAATAATAATAATATGGAGGGAAGGTGGAGGAGGAGGGGAGGTCTTTAAATTCATGCAATGCCTCAGGTCCCTACCCACCCGCACAGTACCAGCCCGCAGCCCCCAACACCCCCGGACTCCCCCCTCCACTCCCGCGTGCCCCGGACTGTATGTGGCTCAACACCTTACCCTATACCTAGATGTATATATAGTCTTTATTATTATTATCTACCATGATCTCTCTGAGGTCATCTTGTGTTTCTTTGAGGTCATTTTACGTCACTCTGAAGTCCTTTTCTCTTTAAGCTCATTTTGTGGCTTTTTTAAGGCAATTTCTGTCATGTTCGATATTTTTTGTCTCTCTGAGGCCATTTTGTGTCTCTTGAAAGTAATATTTGTGTCTTTTTAAGCGTTTGTTGGTGTTGTTTTAGTCATTTTGTGGTAATTTTGTCATTTTGTCTTTTTTGCGGTCACTGACTCTCTTTGAGGTCAAACTGAGTCATTGTAGTTATTTTTTGTCTCTCTGAGGTAATTTTGTGTCTCTTAAAAGTTTTTATGTGTCGTTTTAGGCATTTTGTGGCAATTCAATGTCTCTCTGAGGTCATTTATTGTCTCTCTGTTGTAATCTTGTGTCTCTCTTAGGTCATTCATTGTCAGCAGTAAAACAGGAGGAAACTTCAAGTCACTTCAAAATGGTCATGAACTCTGCTCAGCAACTGTGCTTGCTGGAGTCTTGTCAGTGGTGGAAAGTGGATATAGGGCCTTGCTGGGAAATTCAGCATATAACTTCAAAAAGGTAGGGAACGACATGTCAGCTACTGTATTGCAGGGCAAGATTGCTCTCTGGGATTTTTTCAGTGATGTTGTCTGCCCTGAAGGCCACTAGTCTGAGTTTTGCTTTTCAAAATTATTCCTCTCCTCGTCCTTCTAGGCAAAGCCCTTTGAATATGTAAATAGCAGGGCTAAATGACAAGTAGACATTTAGTGTTTACTTGTGGAAATTACATTTCGACATGTCTAGATTTATTTTGACTAGTTTAAATGAACTTAAAATATCTGTAAGATAAGTTTGACATGTTACAAATGTGTTTCCATTTAAAGAAATCACATTTCAACAACCAAAATTGATTTAAAGATATCGTTAATTTAATTACGAGGTTATACCTTTTAGCACGAATGGATAAACGATTCCAAATATCGATAATTAAATTTCCTGGTATTGAGGATTGTGACCAGTGGAAATCTAGGATATTTTACAATTTCCAGACTATTTGGATTTCACTTTGATATCAAGAATTAAATAGTGACAGCAACCAAAAGAATTGGAGATATCTAAAATGTCCAGTTGACAGGGAAGATTTGTTATCTTCCCTGTCAACTGGAGAGAGGCATCTCAATAGGCTCTTTGAATTGAACTACTTCATTTATAACTTCTGTTACTGTCATTGTAAAGACACCGAAACACCTTGGAAGAAGGTCTCTCCAATGTTTTCTTCCCAGGGAACACTCCGATTTTATCTCACTGTTAATGTACTGGAGAGTTTTTCACTGTCACCTGGAGAGAGGCTTCTCAATGGGCTCTTTGAATTTCATTCATAATTTCTGTTACTGTCATTGTAAAGACACCGAAACACCTTTGAAGAAGGTCTCTCCAGTGTTTTCTTCCCAGGGAACACTCCAATTTTATCTCACTGGTAATTTACTGGAGAGTTTTCCCTGTCAACTGGAGAGAGGCGTCTCAAAAGGCTCTTTGAATTTAACTGTAAAGACCCCGAGACATGGGGCGGCACAGTGGAGTGGTGGTTAGCACTGTCACCTCACAGCAAGAGGGTTCCCGGTTTGATCCTGGGTTTGAGAGCCTTTCTGTGCAGAGTTTGCATGTCCTCCCTGTGTCAGAGTGGGTTGTCTCCGGGCATTTTTAAGGCAATTTATGTCATGTTAGTTATTTTTTGTCTCTCTGAGGCCATTTTGTGTCTCTTGAAAATAATATTTGTGTCTTTTTAAGCATTAGTTGATGTTGTTTCACTCATTTTGTGGTAATTTAGTCATTTTGTTTTTTTTGAGGTCAAATTGAGTCATTGTAGTTATTTTCTGTCTCTCTGAGGTAATTTTGTGTTTCTTTGAAGTTAATGTATGTCATTTTAGTCATTGTATGTCTCTGAGGTAGGTAAGTGTCTCTCTGAGGTCATCTTGTGTCTCTTTGAGGTCAATTTTGTGTCTTCTGTTGTTGTTTTGTGACTGATGACCTGTAATAACAGGAATATTAATGGTTCAAGTGAACAAAATAATCATGAACATTACAATCAACAATAGGATATAATTATAAAGATAACAGTGACAGAGAAATGTATAGCTGAATATAAAATGTTAGTATCTGCAATGCATGCAGTTATTACTTACTGCACAATCTGGAAATCCATCGGTAAAAAAAAAATATATATATATATATTTTCTTACTTTACCTCTGGAGGCACAGCCCGGAGTTTTTAGACTGAAGTGTGGGGGCCTCGGTCATCGCTCACGCCGTTCACTTCTGGCGGTGCCCCCAGGGAATCGCCGTGTTGTTTACAAATACTTCGGGTCGAAAACCAGCAGAGTTTAGCCATTTATCACAATTTTCACGTCACTGTATCACCGTGTAGACTAATCTGATGTTCGCAAAGTCTATAAACACAATGATTGAACAAACGTTACTATTACAATTACTTACTGCATAACAACAACACCAGGTCTCTCAAGGATGACCTTCATCACTGGTGAGCTCAGTGAACAGCGCTTTGTTTTATCTCCATGGAAACAGATATATGGATCAGAGGGTCAAAGTTCAGGGCGTAACGTTATGAGACAGTAGTATGTCTCGATTGCGTGCATACTACATGCAACAGTTCCCACTTTTTAGGGGCAGCTGCAGTACATACTAAAAGTAAAAAGAAAAAGTATGTGATTTGGAACGCACCCCAAGGTGTCTCTATGTTTCAGTATCAGACACCAAGGGCCACTGACAAAGTGTCAGTATTTGAAGAGTTGGGAGTAAGACATATTCATAATTCATCTAAGGACTACAAATTCACCTTGCTGCACCTGTTGATAAAAGTGTATGAATGTTATTCAGTTGATTGTTCTAATTACTAAACTATCCATTTGTAGATTTGGGCCTTTTTAAACAACCATGTATCTGAGCTCTACTTGACAGTCATCAGTTGTTTCTACAAGCCATGTTAGAGTCACATTATTGAACCAGTAGAAGTCAAATGTTTCATCTGCCCCCACGTGCAGGGGCAACTGTCACAACACAATTAATACAGTAATATAAATACCAAAGACAACAAAAAACTTCCAAGAGTGTAGATTTAGTTAAAAAAATGTATTTAACAATAAATTCAGTTTTTTTCCACCAGTTTGAAGTGAAGCGTACACTATTATGCATCTTTTTCATTACTTTCAAATGTATTAAGTGGAAAAATAGAATGTAATAAGAGTGTTGTAGGATATATCACTGTTCATTTTGATCATCTTTTGTAAAGTGTTGGTATGTAGTTTTAAAAAGTCATATTCCTAATAAAGCATACTTCAGTATGTCATGCCTAAAAATGACATAAAAAGTCACAGTGTTCACTTTTCCTGTGCGCCCCTCAATCATATGCTGGCTCCTTAAAATGGCACTCAGCCATCTAAACTCTGAAAACTCCTGATCCAAGATTTTGCTTTCAAAATGCTGTAAAATGCTCAGTTTACCTGTTAGGTTTCTAAAAATCTCACCGGAAGGGGTTGCTGGTGGTTTACAATGGCCCCCCCAATGTTAAATAGGTGATTACGGCCCTGCATCACAGCGCAGCTGCTCAGAGGTTCAGTCGAAACAAATGGCAGAAATATTTCGACGCTGAAAGTTGCGTTTCACTCATCCATCTCAGAAACCTGGTAAAACTCGCTCTGGGTCAGACTCTGGACCAGAGTCAGGTGCTGGCTCAGCTGGTACAGCCTCTCCTCTGGAGCGATGTCAACCGTGTTGGTGGCCACAACAAAGTGGCGGAGGTCTCCATCAAGAGTGAAGCCACCATCCTCCTCCAGGCACCGAGCCGCTTCTCCTCAGACAGAGAATAACAGACCAGGCACCAGGATCAAATTCTTGCAGTGGTGGCAGCACAGCGCTCACACACTGACGGTCCTCATGGCTCTCTGATCTCCTCCACAGTGTCACTAGTCGTGCGTAAAAGCGCAGTGCGCCTTGATTGCAAAGTGCTGAAAGAGGGAGGGAGCGCCCAGCGGAACCCAAAACTCATTATTTTTATTTCTATATAATGATTTTTGCAACATTGCTGTTTTCACTCAGTTGCATTTATTATATACAGACGGGGCCTATACACCACATAACCAGTGTGATATGAGTTTCAGACGATGGCAGTATCGAGCTGACTAGAAAGCGTTTAATGAAAACACCTTAATTAATTCACATGATGATATCCTCATCAAGAAGAACCAAAAGCCGGCTGAGTAAAGCGATTCTCAATAAGGCTGCTGATTGAGAAAAACTGTCCAGGTGAATACAGAAAAGAGCGGAAGACAAAACACACACACGTTAAAAAAAAGAAGAAGCCGCAGCGTGTTTAACAAATAAATTGCCGGTTTAATAAATCGTCACAAACTAACAGATGGTATTGTTCCTGCAGTGGAGGACTGTCTGATGATGACGTAATGAGAGCTCTGAGGTCAGACGTGTTGTTAGGGACCTGATGGTCCATGGTTGCTATGTTGTCTCTAGGTGCATCATTTCACACGTTTAATCATTTGAACCAAAACAAACTTCTGTCGGAGAGAAAAGCAGCAGCTCAACTTTCACTCGACGATTTTTCTGGAAAACAAACTACAAACTGAGACCTTTTGCTTCTGGACCTCTTCTTAAGACCTGCTGTCACTGACAAACGGACTCATTCATGGTAGACGTGAGATTTTGACACTTTGTTAAAGCCCATGTTGTTTTCTGTGTATTTTACCGTAGAGACTTTACAAACAATGCAACGTTACTGATGAAGGTAAAACATGAGCAATACTGGCAATATTTTGCCTACATCAGTATTATTTTAGTGTAAATGAATCAAAGTGGACTGACGTTTGACTGTTACCAAGTTTGAATAGGTAAATCTAAAGCTACTGTCTTTGGTTTACCAACTGTGTTTTATCTGTCCAACAAACAGCCCAGCATCAACATGCTAATAAAAATATAGGCCAGCTTATATATTTTTTAACTTCTTGGTGATGCAGGCCATCAGTGATGAAGCAGTGACACAAACATTGAAGCCTTATTATTTAATTGTGCTCATAATTCAACATTTTTCTCAATATTCAGGACATTGTTCATTTATGAGTATTTTACACAAAACCTCATTTAAATATTATGATGTCATCATACTGTGAGAGCAACAGAGAGGTGTGAATCAACTGCACACAGAGATGTTTCTCATGTGGTGCTGGCTTTTTCTCCTTCAGAAAGATCACGTAAAATTGGCATGTTGTTGAATATCTGGCAAAAATGTCCCTAAGTAAAATACAGCTATGTCTCTTTGTGGTTGATTTGTGTCTTTTTCAGTCATTTTGTCCCTTAAAGGTCATGTTTTGTAACTTGGAGGTCATTTTGTGTCTCTTAGAAGTCAATTAATATCTTTTTTAGTAATTTAGTGTCTGTTTCAGATCAAATTGGGTCATTGTAGTTATTTTTTGGTTTCAAAGGCAACTTTTCTCTCTGGGATACTTTTGTGTCTGCTTGAAGTCATGTTGTGTGTTTCTGATGTAAATTTGTGCCATTAACTAATTTTGTGTCTCTGTGGAGAATTTTTGTCGTTTTGGTTCTGTGTCTCTTTGAGGTCATTCTGTGTCATTGCAGTTATTTTTTGTCTCTCTGAGGTCATTTTGTGTCTCTTAAAAGTTTTTATGTGTCGTTTTAGGCATTTTGTGGTAGTTCAATGTCTCTCTGAGGTCATTTATTGTCTCTCTGTTGTAATCTTGTGTCTCTCTTAGGTCATTCATTGTCAGCAGTAAAACAGGAGGAAACTTCAAGTCACTTCAAAATGGTCATGAACTCTGCTCAGCAACTGTGCTTGCTGGAGTCTTGTCAGTGGCGGAAAGTGGATATAGGGCCTTGCTGGGAAATTCAGCACATAACTTCAAAAAGGTAGGGAACGACATGTCAGCTACTGTATTGCAGGGCTAGATTGCTCTCTGGGATTTTTTCAGTGATGTTGTCTGCCCTGAAGGCCACTAGTCTGAGTTTTTCTTTTAAAAATTATTCCTCTGCTCCTCGTCCTTCTAGGCAAAGCCCTTTGAATATGTAAATAGCAGGGCTAAATGACAAGTAGACATTTAGTGTTTACTTGTGGAAATTACATTTTGACATGTCTAGATTTATTTTGACTAGTTTAAATGAACTTAAAATATCTGTAAGATAAGTTTGACATGTTACAAATGTGTTTTCATTTAAAGAAATCACATTTCAACAACCAAAATAGATTTAAAGATATTGTTCATTTAATTAGGAGGTTATCCCTTTTAGCACGAATGGATAAACGATTACAAATATCAATAATTAAATTTCCTGGTATTGAGGATTGTGACCAGTGGAAATCTAGGATATTTTACAATTTCCAGACTATTTGGATTTCACTTTGATATCAAGAATTAAATAGTGACGGCTACCAAAAGAATTGGAGATATCTAAAATGTAATTTGCACTCTTATTTGCTATCTTCCCTGTCAACTGGAGAGAGGCATCTCAATAGGCTCTTTGAATTGAACTACTTCATTTATAATTTCCGTTACTGTCATTGTAAAGACACCGACACACTTTTGAAGAAGGTCTCTCCAATGTTTTCTTCCCAGGGAACACTCCAATTGAATCTCACTGTTAATGTACTGGAGAGTTTTTCCCTGCAACTGGAGAGAGGTGTCTCAATAGGCACTTTGAATTTAACTGTAAAGACCCCGAGACATGGGGCGGCACAGTGGAGTGGTGGTTAGCACTGTCACCTCACAGCAAGAGGGTTCCCGGTTTGATCCTGGGTTTGAGAGCCTTTCTGTGCGGAGTTTGCATGTCCTCCCTGTGTCAGAGTGGGTTGTCTCCGGGCATTTTTAAGGCAATTTATGTCATGTTAGTTATTTTTTGTCTCTCTGAGGCCATTTTGTGTCTCTTGAAAATAATATTTGTGTCTTTTTAAGCATTAGTTGATGTTGTTTCACTCATTTTGTGGTAATTTAGTCATTTTGTCTTTTTTGAGATCAAATTGAGTCATTGTAGTTATTTTCTGTCTCTCTGAGGCCATTTTGCGTCTCTTTGAAGTTAATGTATGTCATTTTAGTCATCAATATTAAGGATATTGTACATTTATGAATATTTTACACAAAACCTCATTTTAATATTATGATGTCATCATACTGTGAGAGCAACAGAGAGGTGTGAATCAAGTGCACACAGAGATGTTTCTCATGTGGTGCTGGCTTTTTCTCCTTCAGAAAGAGAGTGTAAAATTGGCATGTTGTTGAATATCTGGCAAAAATGTCCCTCAGTAAAAGACAGCCATGTCTCTTTGTGGTTGATTTGTGTCTTTTTCAGTCGTTTTGTCCCTTAAAGGTCATGTTTTGTAACTTGGAGGTCATTTTGTGTCTCTTGGAAGTCAATTAATGTCTTCAATTAAGTGTCTCATTCAGCTCAAATTGGGTCACTGTAGTTATTTTTTGGTTTCAAAGGCAACTTGTCTCTCTGGGATACTTTTGTGTCTGCTTGAAGTCATGTTGTGTGTTTCTGAGGTATATTTGTGCCATTAACTAATTTTGTGTCTCTGTGGAGAATTTTTGCCGTTTTGGTTCTGTGTCTCTTTGAGGTCATTCTGTGTCATTGCAGTTATTTTATGACACACTGAGGTCATGTTTTGTCTCTTAAAGGCCCCATATTATGCAAAATGCACTTTTGCATGTTTTTCACAAATAATTATGTGTCTGTGAAGACCCCCTGAAGTGTGTGCAAATGCGTCCTCTCAGTATTTCTCCTTCACTGTTTTTCTGTGAATGAGCCCTCCTACAATCTGTTTCTATTTAGGTCCTCTATTTACGTATGGAGAGGACCTGGCCCATCCTACTAGGCCGTCCCACTTTCACTGGTGAAGATAAGCCCTCCCCGAAGCTAATTCCGTCTGCCACATTGAGCAACACAGCCCCGACAATACCCAGTGGGAAAGGACGACACGCTGTAGCTGTTAGCTGTGTAGCGTTAGCTGTGGCTGTTAGCTGTTAGCTGTGTAAGGTTAGCTCTGTAATGTTAGCTGTATCTTTTAGCTGTGTCAGGTTAGTTGTGTAGCTGTAGATATTAGCTGTGTAACGTTAGCTGTAGCTGTTAGCCGTGCACTGTAGCTGTAGCTGTTAGCTGTGTAAGGTTAGTTGTGTAGCTGTTAGTTGTGTAGCTGTTAGCTGTTAGCCGTGTAACGTTAGCTGGAGCTGTTAGCTGTTAGCCGTGTAACGTTAGCAGGAGCTGTTAGCTGTTAGCCATGTAACGTTAGCTGTAGATATTAGCTGTGTAACGTTAGCTGTAGCTGTTAGCCGTGAAACGTTAGCTGTAGCTGTTAGCTGTGTAAGGTTAGTTGTGTAGCTGTTAGCTGTTAGCCGTGTAACGTTAGCTGGAGCTGTTAGCTGTAAGCCATGTAACGTTAGCTGTAGATATTAGCTGTGTAACGTTAGCTGTAGCTGTTAGCCGTGAAACGTTAGCTGTAGCTGTTAGCTGTGTAAGGTTAGTTGTGTAGCTGTTAGCTGTTAGCCGTGTAACGTTAGCTGGAGCTGTTAGCCGTGTAACGTTAGCTGTAGCTGTTAGCTGTGTAAGGTCAACTGTAGCTGATAGCTGTGTAAGGTTAGTTGTGTAGCTGTAGCTGTTAGCTGTAGCTGTTAGCTGTGTAATGTTATCTGTGGCTGTTAGTTGTGTAGCTGAAGCTGTTAGCCATGTAACGTTAGCTGTAGCTGTTAGCTGTGTAATGTTAGCTGTAGCTGTTAGCTGTGTAATGTTATCTGTGGCTGTAAGTTGTGTAGCTGAAGCTGTTAGCCATGTAAAGTTAGCTGTAGCTGTTATCCGTGCAACGTTAGCTGTAGCTGTTAGCTGTGTAAGGTTAGTTGTGTAGCTGTTAGCTGTTAGCCGTGTAACGTTAGCTGTAGCTGTTAGCTGTGTAAGGTCAACTGTAGCTGATAGCTGTGTAAGGTTAGTTGTGTAGCTGTAGCTGTTAGCTGTAGCTGTTAGCTGTAGCTGTTAGCTGTGTAATGTTAGCTGTAGCTGTTAGCTGTGTAAGGTTAGTTGTGTACCTGTGGCTGCCAGCTGTGTAATGTTACCTGTAGCTGTTAGCTGTAGCTGTTTGGTGTGTAAGGTTAGCTGTGGCTGTTAGCTATGTAAGGTTAGCTGTAGCTGTTAGCTGTAGCTGTTAGCTGTCTAATGTTAGCTGTAGCTGTTAGCTGTAGCTGTTAGCTGTGTATTGTTATCTGTAGGTGTTAGTTGTGTAGCTGAAGCTGTTAGCTGTGTAATGTTAGCTGTGTAGCTGTTAGCTGTAGCTGCTAGCTGTGTAATGTTAGCTGTAGCTGCTAGCTGTGTAATGTTAGCTGTAGCTGTTAGCTGTGTAAAGTTAGCTGTAGCTGTTAGCTGTGTCATGTTATCTGTAGCTGTTGGCTGTGTAAGGTTAGTTGTAATAATAATAAATAATAGATTGTATTCATAATGCACTTTACATTTGAATACAAATCTCAAAGTGCACAGCACAAAGTAGTTGTGTTGCTGTTAGCTGTTTAACGTTAGCTGTGTAACTGAAGCTGTTAGCCATGTAACGTTAGCTGTATCTGTTAGCTGTGTAATGTTAGCTGTTTAGCTGTTAGCTGTAGCTGCTAGCTGTGTAATGTTAGCTGTAGCTGTTAGCTGTGTAATGTTAGCTGTAGCTGCTAGCTGTGTAATGTTAGCTGTAGCTGTTAGCTGTAGCTGTAAGCTGTCTAATGTTAGCTGTAGCTGTTAGCTGTAGCTGTTAGCTGTGTATTGTTATCTGTAGGTGTTAGTTGTGTAGCTGAAGCTGTTAGCCATGTAACGTTAGCTGTATCTGTTAGCTGTGTAATGTTAGCTGTGTAGCTGAAGCTGTTAGCCATGTAACGTTAGCTGCAGCTGTTAGCTGTGTAAGGTTAGTTGTGTAGCTGTTAGCTGTAGCTGCTAGCTGTGTAATGTCAGCTGTAGCTGTTGGCTGTAGCTGTTAGCTGTGTAAGGTTAGTTGTAGCTGTTAGCTGTGTAAGGTTAGTTGTGTAGGTGTTAGCTGTGTAACGTTGTCTGTAGCTGTTAGCTGTGTAATGTTAGTTGTGTACCTGTGGCTGCCAGCTCTGTAATGTTAGCTGTAGCTGTTAGCTGTAGCTGTTAGCTGCAGCTGTAGCTGTTAGCTGTCTAATGTTAGCTGTAGCTGTTAGCTGTAGCTTTTAGCTGTGTATTGTTATCTGTAGGTGTTAGTTGTGTAGCTGAAGCTGTTAGCCATGTAACGTTACCTGTATCTGTTAGCTGTGTAATGTTAGCTGTGTAGCTGTTAGCTGTATCTGCTAGCTGTGTAATGTTAGCTGTAGCTGTTAGCTGTGTAAAGTTAGCTGTAGCTGTTAGCTGTGTCATGTTATCTGTAGCTCTTAGCTGTGTAAGGTTAGTTGTAATAATAATAAATAATAGATTTTATTCATAATGCACTTTACATTTGAATACAAATCTCAAAGTGCACAGCACAAAGTAGTTGTGTCGCTGTTAGCTGTGTAACGTTAGCTGTGTAACTGAAGCTGTTAGCCATGTAACGTTAGCTGTATCTGTTAGCTGTGTAATGTTAGCTGTGTAGCTGTTAGCTGTAGCTGCTAGCTGTGTAATGTTAGCTGTAGCTGTTAGCTGTGTAAAGTTAGCTGTAGCTGTTAGTTGTGTCATGTTATCTGTAGCCGTTAGCTGTAGCTGTTAGGTGTGCAAGGTTAGCTGTAGCTGTTAGCTATGTAAGGTTAGCTGTAGCTGTTAGCTGTAGTTGTTAGCTGTGTAATGTTATCTGTAGGTGTTAGTTGTGTAGCTGAAGCTGTTAGCCATGTAACGTTAGCTGTATCTGTTAGCTGTGTAATGTTAGCTGTGTAGCTGTTAGCTGTAGCTGTTAGCTATGTAAGGTTAGCTGTAGCTGTTAGCTGTAGCTGTTAGCTGTCTAATGTTAGCTGTAGCTGTTAGCTGTGTAAGGTTAGTTGTAATAATAATAAATAATAGATTTTATTCATAATGCACTTTACATTTGAATACAAATCTCAAAGTGCAAAGCACAAAGTAGTTGTGTTGCTGTTAGCTGTGTAACGTTAGCTGTGTAACTGAAGCTGTTAGCCATGTAACGTTAGCTGTATCTGTTAGCTGTGTAATGTTAGCTGTTTAGCTGTTAGCTGTAGCTGCTAGCTGTCTAAAGTTAGCTGTAGCTGTTAGCTGTGTCATGTTATCTGTAGCTGTTAGCTGTGTAAGGTTAGTTGTAATAATAATAAATAATAGATTTTATTCATAATGCACAGCACAAAGTAGTTGTGTCGCTGTTAGCTGTGTAACGTTAGCTGTGTAACTGAAGCAGTTAGCCATGTAACGTTAGCTGTATCAGTTAGCTGTGTAATGTTAGCTGTGTAGCTGTAGCTGTAGCCGTTAGCTGTAGCTGTTAGGTGTGTAAGGTTAGCTGTAGCTGTTAGCTATGTAAGGTTAGCTGTAGCTGTTAGCTGTAGCTGTTAGCTGTGTATTGTTATCTGTAGGTGTTAGTTGTGTAGCTGAAGCTGTTAGCCATGTAACGTTAGCTGTAGCTGTTAGCTGTGTAATGTTAGCTGTGTAGCTGTTAGCTGTAGCTGCTAGCTGTGTAATGTTAGCTGTGTAGCTGTTACCTGTAGCTGTTAGCTGTGTAATGTTAGTTGTGTACCTGTGGCTGCCAGCTGTGTAATGTTAGCTGTAGCTGTTTGGTGTGTAAGGTTAGCTGTAGCTGTTAGCTATGTAAGGTTAGCTGTAGCTGTTAGCTGTAGCTGTTAGCTGTCTAATGTTAGCTGTAGCTGTTAGCTATAGCTCTTAGCTGTGTAATGTTAGTTGTGTACCTGTGGCTGCCAGCTGTGTAATGTTAGCTGTAGCTGTTTGGTGTGTAAGGTTAGCTGTAGCTGTTAGCTATGTAAGGTTAGCTGTAGCTGTTAGCTGTAGCTGTTAGCTGTCTAATGTTAGCTGTAGCTGTTAGCTGTAGCTGTTAGCTGTGTCATGTTATCTGTAGCCTTTTAGCTGTGTAAGGTTAGTTGTAATAATAATAAATAATAGATTTTATTCATAATGCACTTTACATTTGAATACAAATCTCAAAGTGCACAGCACAAAGTAGTTGTGTCGCTGTTAGCTGTGTAACGTTAGCTGTGTAACTGAAGCAGTTAGCCATGTAACGTTAGCTGTATCAGTTAGCTGTGTAATGTTAGCTGTGTAGCTGTTAGCTGTAGCTGCTAGCTGTGTAATGTTAGCTGTAGCTGTTAGCTGTAGCTGTTAGCTGTGTATTGTTATCTGTGGGTGTTAGTTGTGTAGCTGAAGCTGTTAGCCATGTAACGTTAGCTGTATCTGTTAGCTGTGTAATGTTAGCTGTGTAGCTGTTAGCTGTAGCTGCTAGCTGTGTAATGTTAGCTGTAGCTGTTAGCTGTGTAAAGTTAGCTGTAGCTGTTAGCTGTAGCTGTTAGCTATGTAAGGTTAGCTGTAGCTGTTAGCTGTAGCTGTTAGCTGTCTAATGTTAGCTGTGTATTGTTATCTGTAGGTGTTAGTTGTGTAGCTGAAGCTGTTAGCCATGTAACGTTAGCTGTATCTGTTAGCTGTGTAAAGTTAGCTGTAGCTGTTAGCTGTGTAAAGTTAGCTGTAGCTGTTTGGTGTGTAAGGTTAGCTGTAGCTGTTAGCTGTAGCTGTTAGCTGTCTAATGTAAGCTGTAGCTGTTAGCTGTAGCTGTTAGCTGTGTATTGTTATCTGTGGGTGTTAGTTGTGTAGCTGAAGCTGTTAGCCATGTAACGTTAGCTGTATCTGTTAGCTGTGTAATGTTAGCTGTGTAGCTGTTAGCTGTAGCTGCTAGCTGTGTAATGTTAGCTGTAGCTGTTAGCTGTGTAATGTTAGCTGTGTAGCTGTAGCTGCTAGCTTTGTAATGTTAGCTGTAGCTGTTAGCTGTGTAAAGTTAGCTGTAGCTGTTAGCTATGTAAGGTTAGCTGTAGCTGTTAGCTGTAGCTGTTAGCTGTCTAATGTTAGCTGTAGCTGTTAGCTGTCTAATGTTAGCTGTAGCTGTGTAAAGTTAGCTGTAGCTGTTAGCTGTAGCTGTTAGCTATGTAAGGTTAGCTGTAGCTGTTAGCTGTAGCTGTTAGCTGTCTAATGTTAGCTGTGTATTGTTATCTGTAGGTGTTAGTTGTGTAGCTGAAGCTGTTAGCCATGTAACGTTAGCTGTATCTGTTAGCTGTGTAATGTTAGCTGTAGCTGTTAGCTGTGTAAAGTTAGCTGTAGCTGTTAGCTGTGTAAAGTTAGCTGTAGCTGTTTGGTGTGTAAGGTTAGCTGTAGCTGTTAGCTGTAGCTGTTAGCTGTCTAATGTTAGCTGTAGCTGTTAGCTGTAGCTGTTAGCTGTGTATTGTTATCTGTGGGTGTTAGTTGTGTAGCTGAAGCTGTTAGCCATGTAACGTTAGCTGTATCTGTTAGCTGTGTAATGTTAGCTGTGTAGCTGTTAGCTGTAGCTGCTAGCTGTGTAATGTTAGCTGTAGCTGTTAGCTGTGTAATGTTAGCTGTGTAGCTGTAGCTGCTAGCTTTGTAATGTTAGCTGTAGCTGTTAGCTGTGTAAAGTTAGCTGTAGCTGTTAGCTATGTAAGGTTAGCTGTAGCTGTTAGCTGTAGCTGTTAGCTGTCTAATGTTAGCTGTAGCTGTTAGCTGTCTAATGTTAGCTGTAGCTGTTAGCTGTAGCTGTTAGCTGTGTATTGTTATCTGTAGGTGTTAGTTGTGTAGCTGAAGCTGTTAGCCATGTAACGTTAGCTGTAGCTGTTAGCTGTGTCATGTTATCTGTAACTGTTAGCTGAGTAAGGTTAGTTGTAATAATAATAAATAATAGCTTTTATTCATAATGCACTTTATATTTGAATACAAATCTCAAAGTGCACAGCACAAAGTAGTTGTGTCGCTGTTAGCTGTGTAACGTTAGCTGTGTAACTGAAGCAGTTAGCCATGTAACGTTAGCTGTATCTGTTAGGTGTGTAATGTTAGCTGTGTAGCTGTTAGCTGTCGCTGTTAGCTGTGTAACATTAGCTGAAGCTGTTAGCTGAGTAATGTTATCTGTAGGTGTTAGTTGTGTAGCTGAAGCTGTTAGCCATGTAACGTTAGCTGTATCTGTTAGCTGTGTAATGTTAGCTGTGTAGCTGTTAGCTGTAGCTGCTAGCTATGTAATGTTAGCTGTAGCTGTTAGCTGTGTAAAGTTAGCTGTAGCTGTTAGCTGTAGCTGTTAGCTATGTAAGGTTAGCTGTAGCTATTAGCTGTAGCTGTTAGCTGTAGCTGTTAGCTGTCTAATGTTAGCTGTAGCTGTTAGCTGTAGCTGTTAGCTGTGTATTGTTATCTGTAGGTGTGAGTTGTGTAGCTGAAGCTGTTAGCCATGTAACGTTAGCTGTATCTGTTAGCTGTGTAATGTTAGCTGTGTAGCTGTTAGCTGTAGCTGCTAGCTGTGTAATGTTAGCTGTAGCTGTTAGCTGTGTAAAGTGAGCTATAGCTGTTAGCTGTGTCATGTTATCTGTAGCTGTTAGCTGTGTAAGGTTAGTTGTAATAATAATAAATAATAGATTTTATTCATAATGCACTTTATATTTGAATACAAATCTCAAAGTGCACAGCACAAAGTAGTTGTGTCGCTGTTAGCTGTGTAACGTTAGCTGTGTAACTGAAGCTGTTAGCCATGTAACGTTAGCTGTAGCTGTTAGCTGTGTAAAGTTAGCTGTAGCTGTTAGCTGTAGCTGTTAGCTATCTAATGTTAGATGTAGCTGTTAGCTGTAGCTGTTAGCTGTGTAATGTTATCTGTAGGTGTTAGTTGTGTAGCTGAAGCTGTTAGCCATGTAACGTTAGCTGTATCTGTTAGCTGTGTAATGTTAGCTGTGTAGCTGTAGCTGCTAGCTATGTAATGTTAGCTGTAGCTGTTAGCTGTGTAAAGTTAGCTGGAGCTGTTAGCTGTAGCTGTTAGCTATGTAAGGTTAGCTGTAGCTGTTAGCTGTAGCTGTTAGCTGTGTATTGTTATCTGTAGGTGTTAGTTGTGTAGCTGAAGCTGTTAGCCATGTAAAGTTAGCTGTAGCTGTTAGCTGTGTCATGTTATCTGTAGCTGTTGGCTGTGTAAGGTTAGTTGTAATAATAATAAATAATAGATTTTATTCATAATGCACTTTACATTTGAATACAAATCTCAAAGTGCACAGCACAAAGTAGTTGTGTCGCTGTTAGCTGTGTAACGTTAGCTGTGTAACTGAAGCTGTTAGCCATGTAACGTTAGCTGTAGCTGTTAGCTGTGTAAAGTTAGCTGTAGCTGTTAGCTGTAGCTGTTAGCTATCTAATGTTAGATGTAGCTGTTAGCTGTAGCTGTTAGCTGTGTAATGTTATCTGTAGGTGTTAGTTGTGTAGCTGAAGCTGTTAGCCATGTAACGTTAGCTGTATCTGTTAGCTGTGTAATGTTAGCTGTGTAGCTGTAGCTGCTAGCTATGTAATGTTAGCTGTAGCTGTTAGCTGTGTAAAGTTAGCTGGAGCTGTTAGCTGTAGCTGTTAGCTATGTAAGGTTAGCTGTAGCTGTTAGCTGTAGCTGTTAGCTGTGTATTGTTATCTGTAGGTGTTAGTTGTGTAGCTGAAGCTGTTAGCCATGTAAAGTTAGCTGTAGCTGTTAGCTGTGTCATGTTATCTGTAGCTGTTGGCTGTGTAAGGTTAGTTGTAATAATAATAAATAATAGATTTTATTCATAATGCACTTTACATTTCAATACAAATCTCAAAGTGCACAGCACAAAGTAGTTGTGTCGCTGTTAGCTGTGTAACGTTAGCTGTGTAACTGAAGCTGTAGCTGTTAGCTGAGTAAGGTTAGTTGTAGCTGTTAGCTGTGTAGCTGAAGCTGTTAGCCATGTAACGTTAGCTGCAGCTGTTAGCTGTGTAAGGTTAGTTGTGTAGCTGTTAGCTGTAGCTGCTAGCTGTGTAATGTCAGCTGTAGCTGTTGGCTGTAGCTGTTAGCTGTGTAAGGTTATGTGTAGCTGTTAGCTGTGTAAGGTTAGTTGTAGCTGTTAGCTGTGTAAGGTTAGTTGCGTAGGTGTTAGCTGTGTAACGTTAGCTGTAGCTGTTAGCTGTGTAATGTTAGTTGTGTACCTGTGGCTGCCAGCTGTGTAATGTTAGCTGTAGATGTTAGCTGTAGCTGTTTGGTGTGTAAGGTTAGCTGTAGCTGTTAGCTGTAGCTGTTAGCTGTCTAATGTTAGCTGTAGCTGTTAGCTGTAGCTGTTAGCTGTGTATTGTTATCTGTAGGTGTTAGTTGTGTAGCTGAAGCTGTTAGCCATGTAACGTTAGCTGTATCTGTTAGCTGTGTAATGTTAGCTGTGTAGCTGAAGCTGTTAGCCATGTAACGTTAGATGCAGCTGTTAGCTGTGTAAGGTTAGTTGTGTAGCTGTTAGCTGTAGCTGCTAGCTGTGTAATGTCAGCTGTAGCTGTTGGCTGTAGCTGTTAGCTGTGTAAGGTTATGTGTAGCTGTTAGCTGTGTAAGGTTAGTTGTAGCTGTTAGCTGTGTAAGGTTAGTTGTGTAGGTGTTAGCTGTGTAACGTTGTCTGTAGCTGTTAGCTGTGTAATGTTAGTTGTGTACCTGTGGCTGCCAGCTGTGTAATGTTAGCTTTAGCTGTTAGCTGTAGCTGTTTGGTGTGTAAGGTTAGCTGTAGCTGTTAGCTGTAGCTGTTAGCTGTCTAATGTTAGCTGTAGCTGTTAGCTGTAGCTGTTAGCTGTGTATTGTTATCTGTAGGTGTTAGTTGTGTAGCTGAAGCTGTTAGCCATGTAACGTTAGCTGTATCTGTTAGCTGTGTAATGTTAGCTGTGTAGCTGTTAGCTGTAGCTGCTAGCTGTGTAATGTTAGCTGTAGCTGCTAGCTGTGTAATGTTAGCTGTAGCTGTTAGCTGTGTAAAGTTAGCTGTAGCTGTTAGCTGTGTCATGTTATCTGTAGCTGTTGGCTGTGTAAGGTTAGTTGTAATAATAATAAATAATAGATTGTATTCATAATGCACTTTACATTTGAATACAAATCTCAAAGTGCACAGCACAAAGTAGTTGTGTTGCTGTTAGCTGTTTAACGTTAGCTGTGTAACTGAAGCTGTTAGCCATGTAACGTTAGCTGTATCTGTTAGCTGTGTAATGTTAGCTGTTTAGCTGTTAGCTGTAGCTGCTAGCTGTGTAATGTTAGCTGTAGCTGTTAGCTGTGTAATGTTAGCTGTAGCTGCTAGCTGTGTAATGTTAGCTGTAGCTGTTAGCTGTAGCTGTTAGCTGTCTAATGTTAGCTGTAGCTGTTAGCTGTAGCTGTTAGCTGTGTATTGTTATCTGTAGGTGTTAGTTGTGTAGCTGAAGCTGTTAGCCATGTAACGTTAGCTGTATCTGTTAGCTGTGTAATGTTAGCTGTGTAGCTGAAGCTGTTAGCCATGTAACGTTAGCTGCAGCTGTTAGCTGTGTAAGGTTAGTTGTGTAGCTGTTAGCTGTAGCTGCTAGCTGTGTAATGTCAGCTGTAGCTGTTGGCTGTAGCTGTTAGCTGTGTAAGGTTATGTGTAGCTGTTAGCTGTGTAAGGTTAGTTGTAGCTGTTAGCTGTGTAAGGTTAGTTGTGTAGGTGTTAGCTGTGTAACGTTGTCTGTAGCTGTTAGCTGTGTAATGTTAGTTGTGTACCTGTGGCTGCCAGCTGTGTAATGTTAGCTTTAGCTGTTAGCTGTAGCTGTTTGGTGTGTATGGTTAGCTGTAGCTGTTAGCTGTAGCTGTTAGCTGTCTAATGTTAGCTGTAGCTGTTAGCTGTAGCTGTTAGCTGTGTATTGTTATCTGTAGGTGTTAGTTGTGTAGCTGAAGCTGTTAGCCATGTAACGTTAGCTGTATCTGTTAGCTGTGTAATGTTAGCTGTGTAGCTGTTAGCTGTAGCTGCTAGCTGTGTAATGTTAGCTGTAGCTGTTAGCTGTAGCTGTTAGCTATGTAAGGTTAGCTGTAGCTGTTAGCTGTAGCTGTTAGCTGTAGCTGTTAGCTGTGTATTGTTATCTGTAGGTGTGAGTTGTGTAGCTGAAGCTGTTAGCCATGTAACGTTAGCTGTATCTGTTAGCTGTGTAATGTTAGCTGTAGCTGCTAGCTGTGTAATGTTAGCTGTAGCTGTTAGCTGTGTCATGTTATCTGTAGCTGTTGGCTGTGTAAGGTTAGTTGTAATAATAATAAATAATAGATTGTATTCATAATGCACTTTACATTTGAATACAAATCTCAAAGTACACAGCACAAAGTAGTTGTGTTGCTGTTAGCTGTTTAACGTTAGCTGTGTAACTGAAGCTGTTAGCCATGTAACGTTAGCTGTATCTGTTAGCTGTGTAATGTTAGCTGTTTAGCTGTTAGCTGTAGCTGCTAGCTGTGTAATGTTAGCTGTAGCTGTTAGCTGTGTAATGTTAGCTGTAGCTGCTAGCTGTGTAATGTTAGCTGTAGCTGTTAGCTGTAGCTGTTAGCTGTCTAATGTTAGCTGTAGCTGTTAGCTGTAGCTGTTAGCTGTGTATTGTTATCTGTAGGTGTTAGTTGTGTAGCTGAAGCTGTTAGCCATGTAACGTTAGCTGTATCTGTTAGCTGTGTAATGTTAGCTGTGTAGCTGAAGCTGTTAGCCATGTAACGTTAGCTGCAGCTGTTAGCTGTGTAAGGTTAGTTGTGTAGCTGTTAGCTGTAGCTGCTAGCTGTGTAATGTCAGCTGTAGCTGTTGGCTGTAGCTGTTAGCTGTGTAAGGTTATGTGTAGCTGTTAGCTGTGTAAGGTTAGTTGTAGCTGTTAGCTGTGTAAGGTTAGTTGTGTAGGTGTTAGCTGTGTAACGTTGTCTGTAGCTGTTAGCTGTGTAATGTTAGTTGTGTACCTGTGGCTGCCAGCTGTGTAATGTTAGCTGTAGCTGTTAGCTGTAGCTGTTAGCTGCAGCTGTAGCTGTTAGCTGTCTAATGTTAGCTGTAGCTGTTAGCTGTAGCTTTTAGCTGTGTATTGTTATCTGTAGGTGTTAGTTGTGTAGCTGAAGCTGTTAGCCATGTAACGTTAGCTGTATCTGTTACCTGTGTAATGTTAGCTGTGTAGCTGTTAGCTGTAGCTGCTAGCTGTGTAATGTTAGCTGTAGCTGTTAACTGTGTAATGTTAGCTGTAGCTGCTAGCTGTGTAATGTTAGCTGTAGCTGTTAGCTGTGTAAAGTTAGCTGTAGCTGTTAGCTGTGTCATGTTATCTGTAGCTGTTAGCTGTGTAAGGTTAGTTGTAATAATAATAAATAATAGATTTTATTCATAATGCACTTTACATTTGAATACAAATCTCAAAGTGCACAGCACAAAGTAGTTGTGTCGCTGTTAGCTGTGTAACGTTAGCTGTGTAACGTTAGCTGTAGCTGTTAGCTGAGTAAGGTTAGTTGTAATTATAATAAACAATAGATTTTATTTATAACGCACTTTACATTTGAATACAAATCTCAAAGTGTAGAGTACAAAGTAGTTGTGTAGCTGTTAGCGGTGTAACGTTAGCTGTGTAACGTTAGCTGTAGCTGTTAGCTGTGTAGCTGAAGCTGTTAGCCATGTAATGTTAGCTGTAGCTGTTAGCTGTGTAAGGTTAGTTGTGTAGCTGTTAGCTGTAGCTGCTAGCTATGTAATGTCAGCTGTAGCTGTTGGCTGTAGCTGTTAGCTGTGTAAGGTTAGTTGTAGCTGTTAGCTGTGTAAGGTTAGTTGTAGCTTTTAGCTGTGTAAGGTTAGTTGTGTAGGTGTTAGCTGTGTAACGTTAGCTGTAGCTGTTAGCTGTGTAATGTTAGTTGTGTACCTGTGGCTGCCAGCTGTGTAATGTTAGCTGTAGCTGTTAGCTGTAGCTGTTTGGTGTGTAAGGTTAGCTGTAGCTGTTAGCTATGTAAGGTAAGCTGTAGCTGTTAGCTGTAGCTTTTAGCTGTGTATTGTTATCTGTAGGTGTTAATCGTGTAGCTGAAGCTGTTAGCCATGTATCGTTAGCTGTATCTGTTAGCTGTGTAATGTTAGCTGTGTAGCTGTTAGCTGTAGCTGCTAGCTGTGTAATGTTAGCTGTAGCTGTTAGCTGTAGCTGTTAGCTGTAGCTGTTAGCTATCTAATGTTAGCTGTAGCTGTTAGCTGTGTAATGTTATCTGTAGGTGTTAGTTGTGTAGCTGAAGCTGTTAGCCATGTAACATTAGCTGTATCTGTTAGCTGTGTAATGTTAGCTGTGTAGCTGTTAGCTGTAGCTGCTAGCTATGTAAGTTTAGCTGTAGCTGTTAGCTGTGTAAAGTTAGCTGTAGCTGTTAGCTGTAGCTGTAAGGTGTGTAATGTTAGTTGTGTACCTGTGGCTGCCAGCTGTGTAATGTTAGCTGTAGCTGTTTGGTGTGTAAGGTTAGCTGTAGCTGTTAGCTATGTAAGGTTAGCTGTAGCTGTTAGCTGTAGCTGTTAGCTGTCTAATGTTAGCTGTAGCTGTTAGCTGTAGCTGTTAGCTGTGTATTGTTATCTGTAGGTGTTAGTTGTGTAGCTGAAGCTGTTAGCCATGTAACGTTAGCTGTATCTGTTAGCTGTGTAATGTTAGCTGTGTAGCTGTTAGCTGTAGCTGCTAGCTGTGTAATGTTAGCTGTAGCTGTTAGCTGTAGCTGTTAGCTATGTAAGGTTAGCTGTAGCTGTTAGCTGTAGCTGTTAGCTGTGTATTGTTATCTGTAGGTGTGAGTTGTGTAGCTGAAGCTGTTAGCCATGTAACGTTAGCTGTATCTGTTAGCTGTGTAATGTTAGCTGTGTAGCTGTTAGCTGTAGCTGCTAGCTGTGTAATGTTATCTGTAGCTGTTAGTTGTGTAGCTGAAGGTGTTAGCCATGTAACGTTAGCTGTATCTGTTAGCTGTGTAATGTTAGCTGTGTAGCTGTTAGCTGTAGCTGCTAGCTGTGTAATGTTAGCTGTAGCTGTTAGCTGTGTAAAGTTAGCTAAAGCTGTTAGCTGTGTCATGTTATCTGTAGCCGTTAGCTGTAGCTGTTAGGTGTGCAAGGTTAGCTGTAGCTGTTAGCTATGTAAGGTTAGCTGTAGCTGTTAGCTGTAGCTGTTAGCTGTCTAATGTTAGCTGTAGCTGTTAGCTGTAGCTGTTAGCTGTGTATTGTTATCTGTAGGTGTGAGTTGTGTAGCTGAAGCTGTTAGGCATGTAACGTTAGCTGTATCTGTTAGCTGTGTAATGTTAGCTGTGTAGCTGTTAGCTGTAGCTGCTAGCTGTGTAATGTTAGCTGTAGCTGTTAGATGTGTAAAGTTAGCTGTAGCTGTGTCATGTTATCTGTAGCTGTTAGCTTTGTAAGGTTAGTTGTAATAATAATAAATAATAGATTTTATTCATAATGCACTTTACATTTGAATACAAATCTCAAAGTGCACAGCACAAAGTAGTTGTGTCGCTGTTAGCTGTGTAACGTTAGCTGTGTAACTGAAGCTGTTAGCCATGTAACGTTAGCTGTATCTGTTAGCTGTGTAATGTTAGCTGTGTAGCTGTTAGCTGTAGCTGCTAGCTGTGTAATGTTATCTGTAGCTGTTAGTTGTGTAGCTGAAGCTGTTAGCCATGTAACGTTAGCTGTAGCTGTTAGCTGTGTAATGTTAGCTGTGTAGCTGTTAGCTGTAGCTGCTAGCTGTGTAATGTTAGCTGTAGCTGTTAGCTGTGTAAAGTTAGCTGTAGCTGTTAGCTGTGTCATGTTATCTGTAGCCGTTAGCTGTAGCTGTTAGGTGTGCAAGGTTAGCTGTAGCTGTTAGCTATGTAAGGTTAGCTGTAGCTGTTAGCTGTAGCTGTTAGCTGTGTAGCTGTTAGCTGTAGCTGCTAGCTATGTAATGTTATCTGTAGCTGTTAGCTGTGTAAAGTTAGCTGTAGCTGTTAGCTGTAGCTGTTAGCTATGTAAGGTTAGCTGTAGCTGTTAGCTGTAGCTGTTAGCTGTGTAATGTTATCTGTAGGTGTTAGTTGTGTAGCTGAAGCTGTTAGCCATGTAACGTTAGCTGTATCTGTTAGCTGTGTAATGTTAGCTGTGTAGCTGTTAGCTGTAGCTGTTAGCTGTGTAAAGTTAGCTGTAGCTGTTAGCTGTAGCTGTTAGCTGTGTAAGGTTAGCTGTAGCTGTTAGCTGTGTCATGTTATCTGTAGCCGTTAGCTGTAGCTGTTAGGTGTGTAAGGTTAGCTGTAGCTGTTAGCTATGTAATGTTAGCTGTAGCTGTTAGCTGTGTAAAGTTAGCTGTAGCTGTTAGCTGTGTAAAGTTAGCTGTAGCTGTTAGCTGTAGCTGTAAGGTGTGTAATGTTAGTTGTGTACCTGTGGCTGCCAGCTGTGTAATGTTAGCTGTAGCTGTTAGCTGTAGCTGTTTGGTGTGTAAGGTTAGCTGTAGCTGTTAACTATGTAAGGTTAGCTGTAGCTGTTAGCTGTAGCTGTTAGCTGTAGCTGTTAGCTGTCTAATGTTAGCTGTAGCTGTTAGCTGTAGCTGTTAGCTGTGTATTGTTATCTGTAGGTGTTAGTTGTGTAGCTGAAGCTGTTAGCCATGTAACGTTAGCTGTATCTGTTAGCTGTGTAATGTTAGCTGTGTAGCTGTTAGCTGTAGCTGCTAGCTGTGTAATGTTAGCTGTAGCTGTTAGCTGTGTAAAGTTAGCTCTAGCTGTTAGCTGTGTAATGTTATCTGTAGCTGTTAGTTGTGTAAGGTTAGTTGTAATAATAATAAATAATAGATTTTATTCATAATGCACTTTACATTTGAATACAAATCTCAAAGTGCACAGCACAAAGTAGTTGTCTCGCTGTTAGCTGTGTAACGTTAGCTGTGTAGCTGAAGCTGTTAGCCATGTAACGTTAGCTGTAGCTGTTACCTGTATAAGGTTAATTGTGTAGCTGTTAGCTGTGTAACGTTAGGTGTGTAACGTTAGCTGTAGCTGTTAGCTGTGTAAGGTTAGTTGTGTAGGTGTAGCTGTTAGCTGTGTAAGGTTAGCTGTAGCTGTTAGCTGTGTAAGGTTAGTTGTGTAGCTGTTAGCTGTGTAAGGTTAGTTGTGTAGCTTTTAGCTGTGTAACGTTAGTTGTGTAGCTGTAGCTGTTAGCTGTGTAAGGTTAGCTGTAGATGTTAGCTGTGTAACTTTAGTTGTGTAGCTGTAGCTGTTAGCTGTGTAAGGTTAGCTGTAGCTGTTAGCTGTGCAAGGTTAGTTGTGTAGCTGTTAGCTGTGTAACGTTAGCTGTGTAACGTTAGTTGTGTAGCTGTAGATGCCAGCTGTGTAATGTTAGCTGTAGCCGTTAGCTGTAGCTTTTAGCTATGTAAGGTTAGTTGTGTAGCTGTAGCTATTAGCTGTGTAACGTTAGCTGTAGCTGTTAGCTGTGTAACGTTAGCTGTAGCTGTCAGCTGTATAAGGTTAGTTGTGTAGCTGTAGCTGCCAGCTGTAGCTGTTAGCTGTAGCTGTAGCTGTTAGGTGTGTAAGGTTAGTTGTGTAGCTGTAGCTGTTAGCTGTGTAATGTTATCTGTAGGTGTTAGTTGTGTAGCTGAAGCTGTTAGCCATGTAACGTTAGCTGTATGTGTTAGCTGTGTAATGTTAGCTGTGTAGCTGTTAGCTGTAGCTGCTAGCTGTGTAACGTTAGCTGTAGCTGTTACCTGTATAAGGTTAATTGTGTAGCTGTTAGCTGTGTAACGTTAGGTGTGTAACGTTAGCTGTAGCTGTTAGCTGTGTAAGGTTAGTTGTGTAGGTGTAGCTGTTAGCTGTGTAAGGTTAGCTGTAGCTGTTAGCTGTGTAAGGTTAGTTGTGTAGCTGTTAGCTGTGTAAGGTTAGTTGTGTAGCTTTTAGCTGTGTAACGTTAGTTGTGTAGCTGTAGCTGTTAGCTGTGTAAGGTTAGCTGTAGATGTTAGCTGTGTAACTTTAGTTGTGTAGCTGTAGCTGTTAGCTGTGTAAGGTTAGCTGTAGCTGTTAGCTGTGCAAGGTTAGTTGTGTAGCTGTTAGCTGTGTAACGTTAGCTGTGTAACGTTAGTTGTGTAGCTGTAGATGCCAGCTGTGTAATGTTAGCTGTAGCCGTTAGCTGTAGCTTTTAGCTATGTAAGGTTAGTTGTGTAGCTGTAGCTATTAGCTGTGTAACGTTAGCTGTAGCTGTTAGCTGTGTAACGTTAGCTGTAGCTGTCAGCTGTATAAGGTTAGTTGTGTAGCTGTAGCTGCCAGCTGTAGCTGTTAGCTGTAGCTGTAGCTGTTAGGTGTGTAAGGTTAGTTGTGTAGCTGTAGCTGTTAGCTGTGTAATGTTATCTGTAGGTGTTAGTTGTGTAGCTGAAGCTGTTAGCCATGTAACGTTAGCTGTATGTGTTAGCTGTGTAATGTTAGCTGTGTAGCTGTTAGCTGTAGCTGCTAGCTGTGTAATGTTAGCTGTAGCTGTTAGCTGTAGCTGTTAGCTATGTAAGGTTAGCTGTAGCTGTTAGCTGTAGCTGTTAGCTGTAGCTGTTAGCTGTGTCATGTTATCTGTAGCTGTTAGCTGTGTAAGGTTAGTTGTAATAATAATAAATAATAGATTTTATTCATAATGCACTTTACATTTGAATACAAATCTCAAAGTGCACAGCACAAAGTAGTTGTGTCGCTGTTAGCTGTGTAACGTTAGCTGTGTAACTGAAGCTGTTAGCCATGTAACGTTAGCTGTATCTGTTAGCTGTGTAATGTTAGCTGTGTAGCTGTTAGCTGTAGCTGCTAGCTGTGTAATGTTATCTGTAGCTGTTAGTTGTGTAGCTGAAGCTGTTAGCCATGTAACGTTAGCTGTAGCTGTTAGCTGTGTAATGTTAGCTGTAGCTGTTAGTTGTGTAGCTGAAGCTGTTAGCCATGTAACGTTAGCTGTATCTGTTACCTGTGTAATGTTAGCTGTGTAGCTGTTAGCTGTAGCTGCTAGCTGTGTAATGTTAGCTGTAGCTGTTAACTGTGTAATGTTAGCTGTAGCTGCTAGCTGTGTAATGTTAGCTGTAGCTGTTAGCTGTGTAAAGTTAGCTGTAGCTGTTAGCTGTGTCATGTTATCTGTAGCTGTTAGCTGTGTAAGGTTAGTTGTAATAATAATAAATAATAGATTTTATTCATAATGCACTTTACATTTGAATACAAATCTCAAAGTGCACAGCACAAAGTAGTTGTGTCGCTGTTAGCTGTGTAACGTTAGCTGTGTAACGTTAGCTGTAGCTGTTAGCTGAGTAAGGTTAGTTGTAATTATAATAAACAATAGATTTTATTTATAACGCACTTTACATTTGAATACAAATCTCAAAGTGTAGAGTACAAAGTAGTTGTGTAGCTGTTAGCGGTGTAACGTTAGCTGTGTAACGTTAGCTGTAGCTGTTAGCTGTGTAGCTGAAGCTGTTAGCCATGTAATGTTAGCTGTAGCTGTTAGCTGTGTAAGGTTAGTTGTGTAGCTGTTAGCTGTAGCTGCTAGCTATGTAATGTCAGCTGTAGCTGTTGGCTGTAGCTGTTAGCTGTGTAAGGTTAGTTGTAGCTGTTAGCTGTGTAAGGTTAGTTGTAGCTTTTAGCTGTGTAAGGTTAGTTGTGTAGGTGTTAGCTGTGTAACGTTAGCTGTAGCTGTTAGCTGTGTAATGTTAGTTGTGTACCTGTGGCTGCCAGCTGTGTAATGTTAGCTGTAGCTGTTAGCTGTAGCTGTTTGGTGTGTAAGGTTAGCTGTAGCTGTTAGCTATGTAAGGTTAGCTGTAGCTGTTAGCTGTAGCTTTTAGCTGTGTATTGTTATCTGTAGGTGTTAATCGTGTAGCTGAAGCTGTTAGCCATGTATCGTTAGCTGTATCTGTTAGCTGTGTAATGTTAGCTGTGTAGCTGTTAGCTGTAGCTGCTAGCTGTGTAATGTTAGCTGTAGCTGTTAGCTGTAGCTGTTAGCTGTAGCTGTTAGCTATCTAATGTTAGCTGTAGCTGTTAGCTGTGTAATGTTATCTGTAGGTGTTAGTTGTGTAGCTGAAGCTGTTAGCCATGTAACATTAGCTGTATCTGTTAGCTGTGTAATGTTAGCTGTGTAGCTGTTAGCTGTAGCTGCTAGCTATGTAAGTTTAGCTGTAGCTGTTAGCTGTGTAAAGTTAGCTGTAGCTGTTAGCTGTAGCTGTAAGGTGTGTAATGTTAGTTGTGTACCTGTGGCTGCCAGCTGTGTAATGTTAGCTGTAGCTGTTTGGTGTGTAAGGTTAGCTGTAGCTGTTAGCTATGTAAGGTTAGCTGTAGCTGTTAGCTGTAGCTGTTAGCTGTCTAATGTTAGCTGTAGCTGTTAGCTGTAGCTGTTAGCTGTGTATTGTTATCTGTAGGTGTTAGTTGTGTAGCTGAAGCTGTTAGCCATGTAACGTTAGCTGTATCTGTTAGCTGTGTAATGTTAGCTGTGTAGCTGTTAGCTGTAGCTGCTAGCTGTGTAATGTTAGCTGTAGCTGTTAGCTGTAGCTGTTAGCTATGTAAGGTTAGTTGTAGCTGTTAGCTGTAGCTGTTAGCTGTGTATTGTTATCTGTAGGTGTGAGTTGTGTAGCTGAAGCTGTTAGCCATGTAACGTTAGCTGTATCTGTTAGCTGTGTAATGTTAGCTGTGTAGCTGTTAGCTGTAGCTGCTAGCTGTGTAATGTTATCTGTAGCTGTTAGTTGTGTAGCTGAAGGTGTTAGCCATGTAACGTTAGCTGTATCTGTTAGCTGTGTAATGTTAGCTGTGTAGCTGTTAGCTGTAGCTGCTAGCTGTGTAATGTTAGCTGTAGCTGTTAGCTGTGTAAAGTTAGCTAAAGCTGTTAGCTGTGTCATGTTATCTGTAGCAGTTAGCTGTAGCTGTTAGGTGTGCAAGGTTAGCTGTAGCTGTTAGCTATGTAAGGTTAGCTGTAGCTGTTAGCTGTAGCTGTTAGCTGTCTAATGTTAGCTGTAGCTGTTAGCTGTAGCTGTTAGCTGTGTATTGTTATCTGTAGGTGTGAGTTGTGTAGCTGAAGCTGTTAGGCATGTAACGTTAGCTGTATCTGTTAGCTGTGTAATGTTAGCTGTGTAGCTGTTAGCTGTAGCTGCTAGCTGTGTAATGTTAGCTGTAGCTGTTAGATGTGTAAAGTTAGCTGTAGCTGTGTCATGTTATCTGTAGCTGTTAGCTTTGTAAGGTTAGTTGTAATAATAATAAATAATAGATTTTATTCATAATGCACTTTACATTTGAATACAAATCTCAAAGTGCACAGCACAAAGTAGTTGTGTCGCTGTTAGCTGTGTAACGTTAGCTGTGTAACTGAAGCTGTTAGCCATGTAACGTTAGCTGTATCTGTTAGCTGTGTAATGTTAGCTGTGTAGCTGTTAGCTGTAGCTGCTAGCTGTGTAATGTTATCTGTAGCTGTTAGTTGTGTAGCTGAAGCTGTTAGCCATGTAACGTTAGCTGTAGCTGTTAGCTGTGTAATGTTAGCTGTGTAGCTGTTAGCTGTAGCTGCTAGCTGTGTAATGTTAGCTGTAGCTGTTAGCTGTGTAAAGTTAGCTGTAGCTGTTAGCTGTGTCATGTTATCTGTAGGTGTTAGTTGTGTAGCTGAAGCTGTTAGCCATGTAACGTTAGCTGTATCTGTTAGCTGTGTAATGTTAGCTGTGTAGCTGTTAGCTGTAGCTGTTAGCTGTGTAAAGTTAGCTGTAGCTGTTAGCTGTAGCTGTTAGCTGTGTAAGGTTAGCTGTAGCTGTTAGCTGTGTCATGTTATCTGTAGCCGTTAGCTGTAGCTGTTAGGTGTGTAAGGTTAGCTGTAGCTGTTAGCTATGTAATGTTAGCTGTAGCTGTTAGCTGTGTAAAGTTAGCTGTAGCTGTTAGCTGTGTAAAGTTAGCTGTAGCTGTTAGCTGTAGCTGTAAGGTGTGTAATGTTAGTTGTGTACCTGTGGCTGCCAGCTGTGTAATGTTAGCTGTAGCTGTTAGCTGTAGCTGTTTGGTGTGTAAGGTTAGCTGTAGCTGTTAACTATGTAAGGTTAGCTGTAGCTGTTAGCTGTAGCTGTTAGCTGTAGCTGTTAGCTGTCTAATGTTAGCTGTAGCTGTTAGCTGTAGCTGTTAGCTGTGTATTGTTATCTGTAGGTGTTAGTTGTGTAGCTGAAGCTGTTAGCCATGTAACGTTAGCTGTATCTGTTAGCTGTGTAATGTTAGCTGTGTAGCTGTTAGCTGTAGCTGCTAGCTGTGTAATGTTAGCTGTAGCTGTTAGCTGTGTAAAGTTAGCTCTAGCTGTTAGCTGTGTAATGTTATCTGTAGCTGTTAGTTGTGTAAGGTTAGTTGTAATAATAATAAATAATAGATTTTATTCATAATGCACTTTACATTTGAATACAAATCTCAAAGTGCACAGCACAAAGTAGTTGTCTCGCTGTTAGCTGTGTAACGTTAGCTGTGTAGCTGAAGCTGTTAGCCATGTAACGTTAGCTGTAGCTGTTACCTGTATAAGGTTAATTGTGTAGCTGTTAGCTGTGTAACGTTAGGTGTGTAACGTTAGCTGTAGCTGTTAGCTGTGTAAGGTTAGTTGTGTAGGTGTAGCTGTTAGCTGTGTAAGGTTAGCTGTAGCTGTTAGCTGTGTAAGGTTAGTTGTGTAGCTGTTAGCTGTGTAAGGTTAGTTGTGTAGCTTTTAGCTGTGTAACGTTAGTTGTGTAGCTGTAGCTGTTAGCTGTGTAAGGTTAGCTGTAGCTGTTAGCTGTGCAAGGTTAGTTGTGTAGCTGTTAGCTGTGTAACGTTAGCTGTGTAACGTTAGTTGTGTAGCTGTAGATGCCAGCTGTGTAATGTTAGCTGTAGCCGTTAGCTGTAGCTTTTAGCTATGTAAGGTTAGTTGTGTAGCTGTAGCTATTAGCTGTGTAACGTTAGCTGTAGCTGTTAGCTGTGTAACGTTAGCTGTAGCTGTTAGCTGTATAAGGTTAGTTGTGTAGCTGTAGCTGCCAGCTGTAGCTGTTAGCTGTAGCTGTAGCTGTTAGGTGTGTAAGGTTAGTTGTGTAGCTGTAGCTGTTAGCTGTGTAATGTTATCTGTAGGTGTTAGTTGTGTAGCTGAAGCTGTTAGCCATGTAACGTTAGCTGTATGTGTTAGCTGTGTAATGTTAGCTGTGTAGCTGTTAGCTGTAGCTGCTAGCTGTGTAATGTTAGCTGTAGCTGTTAGCTGTAGCTGTTAGCTATGTAAGGTTAGCTGTAGCTGTTAGCTGTAGCTGTTAGCTGTAGCTGTTAGCTGTGTCATGTTATCTGTAGCTGTTAGCTGTGTAAGGTTAGTTGTAATAATAATAAATAATAGATTTTATTCATAATGCACTTTACATTTGAATACAAATCTCAAAGTGCACAGCACAAAGTAGTTGTGTCGCTGTTAGCTGTGTAACGTTAGCTGTGTAACTGAAGCTGTTAGCCATGTAACGTTAGCTGTATCTGTTAGCTGTGTAATGTTAGCTGTGTAGCTGTTAGCTGTAGCTGCTAGCTGTGTAATGTTATCTGTAGCTGTTAGTTGTGTAGCTGAAGCTGTTAGCCATGTAACGTTAGCTGTAGCTGTTAGCTGTGTAATGTTAGCTGTAGCTGTTAGTTGTGTAGCTGAAGCTGTTAGCCATGTAACGTTAGCTGTATCTGTTACCTGTGTAATGTTAGCTGTGTAGCTGTTAGCTGTAGCTGCTAGCTGTGTAATGTTAGCTGTAGCTGTTAACTGTGTAATGTTAGCTGTAGCTGCTAGCTGTGTAATGTTAGCTGTAGCTGTTAGCTGTGTAAAGTTAGCTGTAGCTGTTAGCTGTGTCATGTTATCTGTAGCTGTTAGCTGTGTAAGGTTAGTTGTAATAATAATAAATAATAGATTTTATTCATAATGCACTTTACATTTGAATACAAATCTCAAAGTGCACAGCACAAAGTAGTTGTGTCGCTGTTAGCTGTGTAACGTTAGCTGTGTAACGTTAGCTGTAGCTGTTAGCTGAGTAAGGTTAGTTGTAATTATAATAAACAATAGATTTTATTTATAACGCACTTTACATTTGAATACAAATCTCAAAGTGTAGAGTACAAAGTAGTTGTGTAGCTGTTAGCGGTGTAACGTTAGCTGTGTAACGTTAGCTGTAGCTGTTAGCTGTGTAGCTGAAGCTGTTAGCCATGTAATGTTAGCTGTAGCTGTTAGCTGTGTAAGGTTAGTTGTGTAGCTGTTAGCTGTAGCTGCTAGCTATGTAATGTCAGCTGTAGCTGTTGGCTGTAGCTGTTAGCTGTGTAAGGTTAGTTGTAGCTGTTAGCTGTGTAAGGTTAGTTGTAGCTTTTAGCTGTGTAAGGTTAGTTGTGTAGGTGTTAGCTGTGTAACGTTAGCTGTAGCTGTTAGCTGTGTAATGTTAGTTGTGTACCTGTGGCTGCCAGCTGTGTAATGTTAGCTGTAGCTGTTAGCTGTAGCTGTTTGGTGTGTAAGGTTAGCTGTAGCTGTTAGCTATGTAAGGTTAGCTGTAGCTGTTAGCTGTAGCTTTTAGCTGTGTATTGTTATCTGTAGGTGTTAATCGTGTAGCTGAAGCTGTTAGCCATGTATCGTTAGCTGTATCTGTTAGCTGTGTAATGTTAGCTGTGTAGCTGTTAGCTGTAGCTGCTAGCTGTGTAATGTTAGCTGTAGCTGTTAGCTGTAGCTGTTAGCTGTAGCTGTTAGCTATCTAATGTTAGCTGTAGCTGTTAGCTGTGTAATGTTATCTGTAGGTGTTAGTTGTGTAGCTGAAGCTGTTAGCCATGTAACATTAGCTGTATCTGTTAGCTGTGTAATGTTAGCTGTGTAGCTGTTAGCTGTAGCTGCTAGCTATGTAAGTTTAGCTGTAGCTGTTAGCTGTGTAAAGTTAGCTGTAGCTGTTAGCTGTAGCTGTAAGGTGTGTAATGTTAGTTGTGTACCTGTGGCTGCCAGCTGTGTAATGTTAGCTGTAGATGTTTGGTGTGTAAGGTTAGCTGTAGCTGTTAGCTATGTAAGGTTAGCTGTAGCTGTTAGCTGTAGCTGTTAGCTGTCTAATGTTAGCTGTAGCTGTTAGCTGTAGCTGTTAGCTGTGTATTGTTATCTGTAGGTGTTAGTTGTGTAGCTGAAGCTGTTAGCCATGTAACGTTAGCTGTATCTGTTAGCTGTGTAATGTTAGCTGTGTAGCTGTTAGCTGTAGCTGCTAGCTGTGTAATGTTAGCTGTAGCTGTTAGCTGTAGCTGTTAGCTATGTAAGGTTAGCTGTAGCTGTTAGCTGTAGCTGTTAGCTGTGTATTGTTATCTGTAGGTGTGAGTTGTGTAGCTGAAGCTGTTAGCCATGTAACGTTAGCTGTATCTGTTAGCTGTGTAATGTTAGCTGTGTAGCTGTTAGCTGTAGCTGCTAGCTGTGTAATGTTATCTGTAGCTGTTAGTTGTGTAGCTGAAGGTGTTAGCCATGTAACGTTAGCTGTATCTGTTAGCTGTGTAATGTTAGCTGTGTAGCTGTTAGCTGTAGCTGCTAGCTGTGTAATGTTAGCTGTAGCTGTTAGCTGTGTAAAGTTAGCTAAAGCTGTTAGCTGTGTCATGTTATCTGTAGCAGTTAGCTGTAGCTGTTAGGTGTGCAAGGTTAGCTGTAGCTGTTAGCTATGTAAGGTTAGCTGTAGCTGTTAGCTGTAGCTGTTAGCTGTCTAATGTTAGCTGTAGCTGTTAGCTGTAGCTGTTAGCTGTGTATTGTTATCTGTAGGTGTGAGTTGTGTAGCTGAAGCTGTTAGGCATGTAACGTTAGCTGTATCTGTTAGCTGTGTAATGTTAGCTGTGTAGCTGTTAGCTGTAGCTGCTAGCTGTGTAATGTTAGCTGTAGCTGTTAGATGTGTAAAGTTAGCTGTAGCTGTGTCATGTTATCTGTAGCTGTTAGCTTTGTAAGGTTAGTTGTAATAATAATAAATAATAGATTTTATTCATAATGCACTTTACATTTGAATACAAATCTCAAAGTGCACAGCACAAAGTAGTTGTGTCGCTGTTAGCTGTGTAACGTTAGCTGTGTAACTGAAGCTGTTAGCCATGTAACGTTAGCTGTATCTGTTAGCTGTGTAATGTTAGCTGTGTAGCTGTTAGCTGTAGCTGCTAGCTGTGTAATGTTATCTGTAGCTGTTAGTTGTGTAGCTGAAGCTGTTAGCCATGTAACGTTAGCTGTAGCTGTTAGCTGTGTAATGTTAGCTGTGTAGCTGTTAGCTGTAGCTGCTAGCTGTGTAATGTTAGCTGTAGCTGTTAGCTGTGTAAAGTTAGCTGTAGCTGTTAGCTGTGTCATGTTATCTGTAGCCGTTAGCTGTAGCTGTTAGGTGTGCAAGGTTAGCTGTAGCTGTTAGCTATGTAAGGTTAGCTGTAGCTGTTAGCTGTAGCTGTTAGCTGTGTAGCTGTTAGCTGTAGCTGCTAGCTATGTAATGTTATCTGTAGCTGTTAGCTGTGTAAAGTTAGCTGTAGCTGTTAGCTGTAGCTGTTAGCTATGTAAGGTTAGCTGTAGCTGTTAGCTGTAGCTGTTAGCTGTGTAATGTTATCTGTAGGTGTTAGTTGTGTAGCTGAAGCTGTTAGCCATGTAACGTTAGCTGTATCTGTTAGCTGTGTAATGTTAGCTGTGTAGCTGTTAGCTGTAGCTGTTAGCTGTGTAAAGTTAGCTGTAGCTGTTAGCTGTAGCTGTTAGCTGTGTAAGGTTAGCTGTAGCTGTTAGCTGTGTCATGTTATCTGTAGCCGTTAGCTGTAGCTGTTAGGTGTGTAAGGTTAGCTGTAGCTGTTAGCTATGTAATGTTAGCTGTAGCTGTTAGCTGTGTAAAGTTAGCTGTAGCTGTTAGCTGTGTAAAGTTAGCTGTAGCTGTTAGCTGTAGCTGTAAGGTGTGTAATGTTAGTTGTGTACCTGTGGCTGCCAGCTGTGTAATGTTAGCTGTAGCTGTTAGCTGTAGCTGTTTGGTGTGTAAGGTTAGCTGTAGCTGTTAACTATGTAAGGTTAGCTGTAGCTGTTAGCTGTAGCTGTTAGCTGTAGCTGTTAGCTGTCTAATGTTAGCTGTAGCTGTTAGCTGTAGCTGTTTGGTGTGTAAGGTTAGCTGTAGCTGTTAGCTATGTAAGGTTAGCTGTAGCTGTTAGCTGTAGCTTTTAGCTGTGTATTGTTATCTGTAGGTGTTAATCGTGTAGCTGAAGCTGTTAGCCATGTATCGTTAGCTGTATCTGTTAGCTGTGTAATGTTAGCTGTAGCTGCTAGCTGTGTAATGTTAGCTGTAGCTGTTAGCTGTAGCTGTTAGCTGTAGCTGTTAGCTATCTAATGTTAGCTGTAGCTGTTAGCTGTGTAATGTTATCTGTAGGTGTTAGTTGTGTAGCTGAAGCTGTTAGCCATGTAACATTAGCTGTATCTGTTAGCTGTGTAATGTTAGCTGTGTAGCTGTTAGCTGTAGCTGCTAGCTATGTAAGTTTAGCTGTAGCTGTTAGCTGTGTAAAGTTAGCTGTAGCTGTTAGCTGTAGCTGTAAGGTGTGTAATGTTAGTTGTGTACCTGTGGCTGCCAGCTGTGTAATGTTAGCTGTAGATGTTTGGTGTGTAAGGTTAGCTGTAGCTGTTAGCTATGTAAGGTTAGCTGTAGCTGTTAGCTGTAGCTGTTAGCTGTCTAATGTTAGCTGTAGCTGTTAGCTGTAGCTGTTAGCTGTGTATTGTTATCTGTAGGTGTTAGTTGTGTAGCTGAAGCTGTTAGCCATGTAACGTTAGCTGTATCTGTTAGCTGTGTAATGTTAGCTGTGTAGCTGTTAGCTGTAGCTGCTAGCTGTGTAATGTTAGCTGTAGCTGTTAGCTGTAGCTGTTAGCTATGTAAGGTTAGCTGTAGCTGTTAGCTGTAGCTGTTAGCTGTGTATTGTTATCTGTAGGTGTGAGTTGTGTAGCTGAAGCTGTTAGCCATGTAACGTTAGCTGTATCTGTTAGCTGTGTAATGTTAGCTGTGTAGCTGTTAGCTGTAGCTGCTAGCTGTGTAATGTTATCTGTAGCTGTTAGTTGTGTAGCTGAAGGTGTTAGCCATGTAACGTTAGCTGTATCTGTTAGCTGTGTAATGTTAGCTGTGTAGCTGTTAGCTGTAGCTGCTAGCTGTGTAATGTTAGCTGTAGCTGTTAGCTGTGTAAAGTTAGCTAAAGCTGTTAGCTGTGTCATGTTATCTGTAGCAGTTAGCTGTAGCTGTTAGGTGTGCAAGGTTAGCTGTAGCTGTTAGCTATGTAAGGTTAGCTGTAGCTGTTAGCTGTAGCTGTTAGCTGTCTAATGTTAGCTGTAGCTGTTAGCTGTAGCTGTTAGCTGTGTATTGTTATCTGTAGGTGTGAGTTGTGTAGCTGAAGCTGTTAGGCATGTAACGTTAGCTGTATCTGTTAGCTGTGTAATGTTAGCTGTGTAGCTGTTAGCTGTAGCTGCTAGCTGTGTAATGTTAGCTGTAGCTGTTAGATGTGTAAAGTTAGCTGTAGCTGTGTCATGTTATCTGTAGCTGTTAGCTTTGTAAGGTTAGTTGTAATAATAATAAATAATAGATTTTATTCATAATGCACTTTACATTTGAATACAAATCTCAAAGTGCACAGCACAAAGTAGTTGTGTCGCTGTTAGCTGTGTAACGTTAGCTGTGTAACTGAAGCTGTTAGCCATGTAACGTTAGCTGTATCTGTTAGCTGTGTAATGTTAGCTGTGTAGCTGTTAGCTGTAGCTGCTAGCTGTGTAATGTTATCTGTAGCTGTTAGTTGTGTAGCTGAAGCTGTTAGCCATGTAACGTTAGCTGTAGCTGTTAGCTGTGTAATGTTAGCTGTGTAGCTGTTAGCTGTAGCTGCTAGCTGTGTAATGTTAGCTGTAGCTGTTAGCTGTGTAAAGTTAGCTGTAGCTGTTAGCTGTGTCATGTTATCTGTAGCCGTTAGCTGTAGCTGTTAGGTGTGCAAGGTTAGCTGTAGCTGTTAGCTATGTAAGGTTAGCTGTAGCTGTTAGCTGTAGCTGTTAGCTGTGTAGCTGTTAGCTGTAGCTGCTAGCTATGTAATGTTATCTGTAGCTGTTAGCTGTGTAAAGTTAGCTGTAGCTGTTAGCTGTAGCTGTTAGCTATGTAAGGTTAGCTGTAGCTGTTAGCTGTAGCTGTTAGCTGTGTAATGTTATCTGTAGGTGTTAGTTGTGTAGCTGAAGCTGTTAGCCATGTAACGTTAGCTGTATCTGTTAGCTGTGTAATGTTAGCTGTGTAGCTGTTAGCTGTAGCTGTTAGCTGTGTAAAGTTAGCTGTAGCTGTTAGCTGTAGCTGTTAGCTGTGTAAGGTTAGCTGTAGCTGTTAGCTGTGTCATGTTATCTGTAGCCGTTAGCTGTAGCTGTTAGGTGTGTAAGGTTAGCTGTAGCTGTTAGCTATGTAATGTTAGCTGTAGCTGTTAGCTGTGTAAAGTTAGCTGTAGCTGTTAGCTGTGTAAAGTTAGCTGTAGCTGTTAGCTGTAGCTGTAAGGTGTGTAATGTTAGTTGTGTACCTGTGGCTGCCAGCTGTGTAATGTTAGCTGTAGCTGTTAGCTGTAGCTGTTTGGTGTGTAAGGTTAGCTGTAGCTGTTAACTATGTAAGGTTAGCTGTAGCTGTTAGCTGTAGCTGTTAGCTGTAGCTGTTAGCTGTCTAATGTTAGCTGTAGCTGTTAGCTGTAGCTGTTAGCTGTGTATTGTTATCTGTAGGTGTTAGTTGTGTAGCTGAAGCTGTTAGCCATGTAACGTTAGCTGTATCTGTTAGCTGTGTAATGTTAGCTGTGTAGCTGTTAGCTGTAGCTGCTAGCTGTGTAATGTTAGCTGTAGCTGTTAGCTGTGTAAAGTTAGCTCTAGCTGTTAGCTGTGTAATGTTATCTGTAGCTGTTAGTTGTGTAAGGTTAGTTGTAATAATAATAAATAATAGATTTTATTCATAATGCACTTTACATTTGAATACAAATCTCAAAGTGCACAGCACAAAGTAGTTGTCTCGCTGTTAGCTGTGTAACGTTAGCTGTGTAGCTGAAGCTGTTAGCCATGTAACGTTAGCTGTAGCTGTTACCTGTATAAGGTTAATTGTGTAGCTGTTAGCTGTGTAACGTTAGGTGTGTAACGTTAGCTGTAGCTGTTAGCTGTGTAAGGTTAGTTGTGTAGGTGTAGCTGTTAGCTGTGTAAGGTTAGCTGTAGCTGTTAGCTGTGTAAGGTTAGTTGTGTAGCTGTTAGCTGTGTAAGGTTAGTTGTGTAGCTTTTAGCTGTGTAACGTTAGTTGTGTAGCTGTAGCTGTTAGCTGTGTAAGGTTAGCTGTAGATGTTAGCTGTGTAACTTTAGTTGTGTAGCTGTAGCTGTTAGCTGTGTAAGGTTAGCTGTAGCTGTTAGCTGTGCAAGGTTAGTTGTGTAGCTGTTAGCTGTGTAACGTTAGCTGTGTAACGTTAGTTGTGTAGCTGTAGATGCCAGCTGTGTAATGTTAGCTGTAGCCGTTAGCTGTAGCTTTTAGCTATGTAAGGTTAGTTGTGTAGCTGTAGCTATTAGCTGTGTAACGTTAGCTGTAGCTGTTAGCTGTGTAACGTTAGCTGTAGCTGTTAGCTGTATAAGGTTAGTTGTGTAGCTGTAGCTGCCAGCTGTAGCTGTTAGCTGTAGCTGTAGCTGTTAGGTGTGTAAGGTTAGTTGTGTAGCTGTAGCTGTTAGCTGTGTAATGTTATCTGTAGGTGTTAGTTGTGTAGCTGAAGCTGTTAGCCATGTAACGTTAGCTGTATGTGTTAGCTGTGTAATGTTAGCTGTGTAGCTGTTAGCTGTAGCTGCTAGCTGTGTAATGTTAGCTGTAGCTGTTAGCTGTAGCTGTTAGCTATGTAAGGTTAGCTGTAGCTGTTAGCTGTAGCTGTTAGCTGTAGCTGTTAGCTGTGTCATGTTATCTGTAGCTGTTAGCTGTGTAAGGTTAGTTGTAATAATAATAAATAATAGATTTTATTCATAATGCACTTTACATTTGAATACAAATCTCAAAGTGCACAGCACAAAGTAGTTGTGTCGCTGTTAGCTGTGTAACGTTAGCTGTGTAACTGAAGCTGTTAGCCATGTAACGTTAGCTGTATCTGTTAGCTGTGTAATGTTAGCTGTGTAGCTGTTAGCTGTAGCTGCTAGCTGTGTAATGTTATCTGTAGCTGTTAGTTGTGTAGCTGAAGCTGTTAGCCATGTAACGTTAGCTGTAGCTGTTAGCTGTGTAATGTTAGCTGTAGCTGTTAGTTGTGTAGCTGAAGCTGTTAGCCATGTAACGTTAGCTGTATCTGTTACCTGTGTAATGTTAGCTGTGTAGCTGTTAGCTGTAGCTGCTAGCTGTGTAATGTTAGCTGTAGCTGTTAACTGTGTAATGTTAGCTGTAGCTGCTAGCTGTGTAATGTTAGCTGTAGCTGTTAGCTGTGTAAAGTTAGCTGTAGCTGTTAGCTGTGTCATGTTATCTGTAGCTGTTAGCTGTGTAAGGTTAGTTGTAATAATAATAAATAATAGATTTTATTCATAATGCACTTTACATTTGAATACAAATCTCAAAGTGCACAGCACAAAGTAGTTGTGTCGCTGTTAGCTGTGTAACGTTAGCTGTGTAACGTTAGCTGTAGCTGTTAGCTGAGTAAGGTTAGTTGTAATTATAATAAACAATAGATTTTATTTATAACGCACTTTACATTTGAATACAAATCTCAAAGTGTAGAGTACAAAGTAGTTGTGTAGCTGTTAGCGGTGTAACGTTAGCTGTGTAACGTTAGCTGTAGCTGTTAGCTGTGTAGCTGAAGCTGTTAGCCATGTAATGTTAGCTGTAGCTGTTAGCTGTGTAAGGTTAGTTGTGTAGCTGTTAGCTGTAGCTGCTAGCTATGTAATGTCAGCTGTAGCTGTTGGCTGTAGCTGTTAGCTGTGTAAGGTTAGTTGTAGCTGTTAGCTGTGTAAGGTTAGTTGTAGCTTTTAGCTGTGTAAGGTTAGTTGTGTAGGTGTTAGCTGTGTAACGTTAGCTGTAGCTGTTAGCTGTGTAATGTTAGTTGTGTACCTGTGGCTGCCAGCTGTGTAATGTTAGCTGTAGCTGTTAGCTGTAGCTGTTTGGTGTGTAAGGTTAGCTGTAGCTGTTAGCTATGTAAGGTTAGCTGTAGCTGTTAGCTGTAGCTTTTAGCTGTGTATTGTTATCTGTAGGTGTTAATCGTGTAGCTGAAGCTGTTAGCCATGTATCGTTAGCTGTATCTGTTAGCTGTGTAATGTTAGCTGTGTAGCTGTTAGCTGTAGCTGCTAGCTGTGTAATGTTAGCTGTAGCTGTTAGCTGTAGCTGTTAGCTGTAGCTGTTAGCTATCTAATGTTAGCTGTAGCTGTTAGCTGTGTAATGTTATCTGTAGGTGTTAGTTGTGTAGCTGAAGCTGTTAGCCATGTAACATTAGCTGTATCTGTTAGCTGTGTAATGTTAGCTGTGTAGCTGTTAGCTGTAGCTGCTAGCTATGTAAGTTTAGCTGTAGCTGTTAGCTGTGTAAAGTTAGCTGTAGCTGTTAGCTGTAGCTGTAAGGTGTGTAATGTTAGTTGTGTACCTGTGGCTGCCAGCTGTGTAATGTTAGCTGTAGCTGTTTGGTGTGTAAGGTTAGCTGTAGCTGTTAGCTATGTAAGGTTAGCTGTAGCTGTTAGCTGTAGCTGTTAGCTGTCTAATGTTAGCTGTAGCTGTTAGCTGTAGCTGTTAGCTGTGTATTGTTATCTGTAGGTGTTAGTTGTGTAGCTGAAGCTGTTAGCCATGTAACGTTAGCTGTATCTGTTAGCTGTGTAATGTTAGCTGTGTAGCTGTTAGCTGTAGCTGCTAGCTGTGTAATGTTAGCTGTAGCTGTTAGCTGTAGCTGTTAGCCATGTAACGTTAGCTGTAGCTGTTAGCTGTGTAATGTTAGCTGTGTAGCTGTTAGCTGTAGCTGCTAGCTGTGTAATGTTATCTGTAGCTGTTAGTTGTGTAGCTGAAGGTGTTAGCCATGTAACGTTAGCTGTATCTGTTAGCTGTGTAATGTTAGCTGTGTAGCTGTTAGCTGTAGCTGCTAGCTGTGTAATGTTAGCTGTAGCTGTTAGCTGTGTAAAGTTAGCTAAAGCTGTTAGCTGTGTCATGTTATCTGTAGCCGTTAGCTGTAGCTGTTAGGTGTGCAAGGTTAGCTGTAGCTGTTAGCTATGTAAGGTTAGCTGTAGCTGTTAGCTGTAGCTGTTAGCTGTCTAATGTTAGCTGTAGCTGTTAGCTGTAGCTGTTAGCTGTGTATTGTTATCTGTAGGTGTGAGTTGTGTAGCTGAAGCTGTTAGGCATGTAACGTTAGCTGTATCTGTTAGCTGTGTAATGTTAGCTGTGTAGCTGTTAGCTGTAGCTGCTAGCTGTGTAATGTTAGCTGTAGCTGTTAGATGTGTAAAGTTAGCTGTAGCTGTGTCATGTTATCTGTAGCTGTTAGCTTTGTAAGGTTAGTTGTAATAATAATAAATAATAGATTTTATTCATAATGCACTTTACATTTGAATACAAATCTCAAAGTGCACAGCACAAAGTAGTTGTGTCGCTGTTAGCTGTGTAACGTTAGCTGTGTAACTGAAGCTGTTAGCCATGTAACGTTAGCTGTATCTGTTAGCTGTGTAATGTTAGCTGTGTAGCTGTTAGCTGTAGCTGCTAGCTGTGTAATGTTATCTGTAGCTGTTAGTTGTGTAGCTGAAGCTGTTAGCCATGTAACGTTAGCTGTAGCTGTTAGCTGTGTAATGTTAGCTGTGTAGCTGTTAGCTGTAGCTGCTAGCTGTGTAATGTTAGCTGTAGCTGTTAGCTGTGTAAAGTTAGCTGTAGCTGTTAGCTGTGTCATGTTATCTGTAGCCGTTAGCTGTAGCTGTTAGGTGTGTAAGGTTAGCTGTAGCTGTTAGCTATGTAATGTTAGCTGTAGCTGTTAGCTGTGTAAAGTTAGCTGTAGCTGTTAGCTGTGTAAAGTTAGCTGTAGCTGTTAGCTGTAGCTGTAAGGTGTGTAATGTTAGTTGTGTACCTGTGGCTGCCAGCTGTGTAATGTTAGCTGTAGCTGTTAGCTGTAGCTGTTTGGTGTGTAAGGTTAGCTGTAGCTGTTAACTATGTAAGGTTAGCTGTAGCTGTTAGCTGTAGCTGTTAGCTGTAGCTGTTAGCTGTCTAATGTTAGCTGTAGCTGTTAGCTGTAGCTGTTAGCTGTGTATTGTTATCTGTAGGTGTTAGTTGTGTAGCTGAAGCTGTTAGCCATGTAACGTTAGCTGTATCTGTTAGCTGTGTAATGTTAGCTGTGTAGCTGTTAGCTGTAGCTGCTAGCTGTGTAATGTTAGCTGTAGCTGTTAGCTGTAGCTGTTAGCTATGGAAGGTTAGCTGTAGCTGTTAGCTGTAGCTGTTAGCTGTGTATTGTTATCTGTAGGTGTGAGTTGTGTAGCTGAAGCTGTTAGCCATGTAACGTTAGCTGTATCTGTTAGCTGTGTAATGTTAGCTGTGTAGCTGTTAGCTGTAGCTGCTAGCTGTGTAATGTTATCTGTAGCTGTTAGTTGTGTAGCTGAAGGTGTTAGCCATGTAACGTTAGCTGTATCTGTTAGCTGTGTAATGTTAGCTGTGTAGCTGTTAGCTGTAGCTGCTAGCTGTGTAATGTTAGCTGTAGCTGTTAGCTGTGTAAAGTTAGCTAAAGCTGTTAGCTGTGTCATGTTATCTGTAGCCGTTAGCTGTAGCTGTTAGGCGTGCAAGGTTAGCTGTAGCTGTTAGCTATGTAAGGTTAGCTGTAGCTGTTAGCTGTAGCTGTTAGCTGTCTAATGTTAGCTGTAGCTGTTAGCTGTAGCTGTTAGCTGTGTATTGTTATCTGTAGGTGTGAGTTGTGTAGCTGAAGCTGTTAGGCATGTAACGTTAGCTGTATCTGTTAGCTGTGTAATGTTAGCTGTGTAGCTGTTAGCTGTAGCTGCTAGCTGTGTAATGTTAGCTGTAGCTGTTAGATGTGTAAAGTTAGCTGTAGCTGTGTCATGTTATCTGTAGCTGTTAGCTTTGTAAGGTTAGTTGTAATAATAATAAATAATAGATTTTATTCATAATGCACTTTACATTTGAATACAAATCTCAAAGTGCACAGCACAAAGTAGTTGTGTCGCTGTTAGCTGTGTAACGTTAGCTGTGTAACTGAAGCTGTTAGCCATGTAACGTTAGCTGTATCTGTTAGCTGTGTAATGTTAGCTGTGTAGCTGTTAGCTGTAGCTGCTAGCTGTGTAATGTTATCTGTAGCTGTTAGTTGTGTAGCTGAAGCTGTTAGCCATGTAACGTTAGCTGTAGCTGTTAGCTGTGTAATGTTAGCTGTGTAGCTGTTAGCTGTAGCTGCTAGCTGTGTAATGTTAGCTGTAGCTGTTAGCTGTGTAAAGTTAGCTGTAGCTGTTAGCTGTGTCATGTTATCTGTAGCCGTTAGCTGTAGCTGTTAGGTGTGCAAGGTTAGCTGTAGCTGTTAGCTATGTAAGGTTAGCTGTAGCTGTTAGCTGTAGCTGTTAGCTGTGTAGCTGTTAGCTGTAGCTGCTAGCTATGTAATGTTATCTGTAGCTGTTAGCTGTGTAAAGTTAGCTGTAGCTGTTAGCTGTAGCTGTTAGCTATGTAAGGTTAGCTGTAGCTGTTAGCTGTAGCTGTTAGCTGTGTAATGTTATCTGTAGGTGTTAGTTGTGTAGCTGAAGCTGTTAGCCATGTAACGTTAGCTGTATCTGTTAGCTGTGTAATGTTAGCTGTGTAGCTGTTAGCTGTAGCTGTTAGCTGTGTAAAGTTAGCTGTAGCTGTTAGCTGTAGCTGTTAGCTGTGTAATGTTAGCTGTGTAGCTGTTAGCTGTAGCTGCTAGCTGTGTAATGTTAGCTGTAGCTGTTAGCTGTGTAAAGTTAGCTCTAGCTGTTAGCTGTGTAATGTTATCTGTAGCTGTTAGTTGTGTAAGGTTAGTTGTAATAATAATAAATAATAGATTTTATTCATAATGCACTTTACATTTGAATACAAATCTCAAAGTGCACAGCACAAAGTAGTTGTCTCGCTGTTAGCTGTGTAACGTTAGCTGTGTAGCTGAAGCTGTTAGCCATGTAACGTTAGCTGTAGCTGTTACCTGTATAAGGTTAATTGTGTAGCTGTTAGCTGTGTAACGTTAGGTGTGTAACGTTAGCTGTAGCTGTTAGCTGTGTAAGGTTAGTTGTGTAGGTGTAGCTGTTAGCTGTGTAAGGTTAGCTGTAGCTGTTAGCTGTGTAAGGTTAGTTGTGTAGCTGTTAGCTGTGTAAGGTTAGTTGTGTAGCTTTTAGCTGTGTAACGTTAGTTGTGTAGCTGTAGCTGTTAGCTGTGTAAGGTTAGCTGTAGATGTTAGCTGTGTAACTTTAGTTGTGTAGCTGTAGCTGTTAGCTGTGTAAGGTTAGCTGTAGCTGTTAGCTGTGCAAGGTTAGTTGTGTAGCTGTTAGCTGTGTAACGTTAGCTGTGTAACGTTAGTTGTGTAGCTGTAGATGCCAGCTGTGTAATGTTAGCTGTAGCCGTTAGCTGTAGCTTTTAGCTATGTAAGGTTAGTTGTGTAGCTGTAGCTATTAGCTGTGTAACGTTAGCTGTAGCTGTTAGCTGTGTAACGTTAGCTGTAGCTGTTAGCTGTATAAGGTTAGTTGTGTAGCTGTAGCTGCCAGCTGTAGCTGTTAGCTGTAGCTGTAGCTGTTAGGTGTGTAAGGTTAGTTGTGTAGCTGTAGCTGTTAGCTGTGTAATGTTATCTGTAGGTGTTAGTTGTGTAGCTGAAGCTGTTAGCCATGTAACGTTAGCTGTATGTGTTAGCTGTGTAATGTTAGCTGTGTAGCTGTTAGCTGTAGCTGCTAGCTGTGTAATGTTAGCTGTAGCTGTTAGCTGTAGCTGTTAGCCATGTAAGGTTAGCTGTAGCTGTTAGCTGTAGCTGTTAGCTGTAGCTGTTAGCTGTGTCATGTTATCTGTAGCTGTTAGCTGTGTAAGGTTAGTTGTAATAATAATAAATAATAGATTTTATTCATAATGCACTTTACATTTGAATACAAATCTCAAAGTGCACAGCACAAAGTAGTTGTGTCGCTGTTAGCTGTGTAACGTTAGCTGTGTAACTGAAGCTGTTAGCCATGTAACGTTAGCTGTATCTGTTAGCTGTGTAATGTTAGCTGTGTAGCTGTTAGCTGTAGCTGCTAGCTGTGTAATGTTATCTGTAGCTGTTAGTTGTGTAGCTGAAGCTGTTAGCCATGTAACGTTAGCTGTAGCTGTTAGCTGTGTAATGTTAGCTGTAGCTGTTAGTTGTGTAGCTGAAGCTGTTAGCCATGTAACGTTAGCTGTATCTGTTACCTGTGTAATGTTAGCTGTGTAGCTGTTAGCTGTAGCTGCTAGCTGTGTAATGTTAGCTGTAGCTGTTAACTGTGTAATGTTAGCTGTAGCTGCTAGCTGTGTAATGTTAGCTGTAGCTGTTAGCTGTGTAAAGTTAGCTGTAGCTGTTAGCTGTGTCATGTTATCTGTAGCTGTTAGCTGTGTAAGGTTAGTTGTAATAATAATAAATAATAGATTTTATTCATAATGCACTTTACATTTGAATACAAATCTCAAAGTGCACAGCACAAAGTAGTTGTGTCGCTGTTAGCTGTGTAACGTTAGCTGTGTAACGTTAGCTGTAGCTGTTAGCTGAGTAAGGTTAGTTGTAATTATAATAAACAATAGATTTTATTTATAACGCACTTTACATTTGAATACAAATCTCAAAGTGTAGAGTACAAAGTAGTTGTGTAGCTGTTAGCGGTGTAACGTTAGCTGTGTAACGTTAGCTGTAGCTGTTAGCTGTGTAGCTGAAGCTGTTAGCCATGTAATGTTAGCTGTAGCTGTTAGCTGTGTAAGGTTAGTTGTGTAGCTGTTAGCTGTAGCTGCTAGCTATGTAATGTCAGCTGTAGCTGTTGGCTGTAGCTGTTAGCTGTGTAAGGTTAGTTGTAGCTGTTAGCTGTGTAAGGTTAGTTGTAGCTTTTAGCTGTGTAAGGTTAGTTGTGTAGGTGTTAGCTGTGTAACGTTAGCTGTAGCTGTTAGCTGTGTAATGTTAGTTGTGTACCTGTGGCTGCCAGCTGTGTAATGTTAGCTGTAGCTGTTAGCTGTAGCTGTTTGGTGTGTAAGGTTAGCTGTAGCTGTTAGCTGTATAAGGTTAGTTGTGTAGCTGTAGCTGCCAGCTGTAGCTGTTAGCTGTAGCTGTAGCTGTTAGGTGTGTAAGGTTAGTTGTGTAGCTGTAGCTGTTAGCTGTGTAATGTTATCTGTAGGTGTTAGTTGTGTAGCTGAAGCTGTTAGCCATGTAACGTTAGCTGTATGTGTTAGCTGTGTAATGTTAGCTGTGTAGCTGTTAGCTGTAGCTGCTAGCTGTGTAATGTTAGCTGTAGCTGTTAGCTGTAGCTGTTAGCCATGTAAGGTTAGCTGTAGCTGTTAGCTGTAGCTGTTAGCTGTAGCTGTTAGCTGTGTCATGTTATCTGTAGCTGTTAGCTGTGTAAGGTTAGTTGTAATAATAATAAATAATAGATTTTATTCATAATGCACTTTACATTTGAATACAAATCTCAAAGTGCACAGCACAAAGTAGTTGTGTCGCTGTTAGCTGTGTAACGTTAGCTGTGTAACTGAAGCTGTTAGCCATGTAACGTTAGCTGTATCTGTTAGCTGTGTAATGTTAGCTGTGTAGCTGTTAGCTGTAGCTGCTAGCTGTGTAATGTTATCTGTAGCTGTTAGTTGTGTAGCTGAAGCTGTTAGCCATGTAACGTTAGCTGTAGCTGTTAGCTGTGTAATGTTAGCTGTAGCTGTTAGTTGTGTAGCTGAAGCTGTTAGCCATGTAACGTTAGCTGTATCTGTTACCTGTGTAATGTTAGCTGTGTAGCTGTTAGCTGTAGCTGCTAGCTGTGTAATGTTAGCTGTAGCTGTTAACTGTGTAATGTTAGCTGTAGCTGCTAGCTGTGTAATGTTAGCTGTAGCTGTTAGCTGTGTAAAGTTAGCTGTAGCTGTTAGCTGTGTCATGTTATCTGTAGCTGTTAGCTGTGTAAGGTTAGTTGTAATAATAATAAATAATAGATTTTTTTCATAATGCACTTTACATTTGAATACAAATCTCAAAGTGCACAGCACAAAGTAGTTGTGTCGCTGTTAGCTGTGTAACGTTAGCTGTGTAACGTTAGCTGTAGCTGTTAGCTGAGTAAGGTTAGTTGTAATTATAATAAACAATAGATTTTATTTATAACGCACTTTACATTTGAATACAAATCTCAAAGTGTAGAGTACAAAGTAGTTGTGTAGCTGTTAGCGGTGTAACGTTAGCTGTGTAACGTTAGCTGTAGCTGTTAGCTGTGTAGCTGAAGCTGTTAGCCATGTAATGTTAGCTGTAGCTGTTAGCTGTGTAAGGTTAGTTGTGTAGCTGTTAGCTGTAGCTGCTAGCTATGTAATGTCAGCTGTAGCTGTTGGCTGTAGCTGTTAGCTGTGTAAGGTTAGTTGTAGCTGTTAGCTGTGTAAGGTTAGTTGTAGCTTTTAGCTGTGTAAGGTTAGTTGTGTAGGTGTTAGCTGTGTAACGTTAGCTGTAGCTGTTAGCTGTGTAATGTTAGTTGTGTACCTGTGGCTGCCAGCTGTGTAATGTTAGCTGTAGCTGTTAGCTGTAGCTGTTTGGTGTGTAAGGTTAGCTGTAGCTGTTAGCTATGTAAGGTTAGCTGTAGCTGTTAGCTGTAGCTTTTAGCTGTGTATTGTTATCTGTAGGTGTTAATCGTGTAGCTGAAGCTGTTAGCCATGTATCGTTAGCTGTATCTGTTAGCTGTGTAATGTTAGCTGTGTAGCTGTTAGCTGTAGCTGCTAGCTGTGTAATGTTAGCTGTAGCTGTTAGCTGTAGCTGTTAGCTGTAGCTGTTAGCTATCTAATGTTAGCTGTAGCTGTTAGCTGTGTAATGTTATCTGTAGGTGTTAGTTGTGTAGCTGAAGCTGTTAGCCATGTAACATTAGCTGTATCTGTTAGCTGTGTAATGTTAGCTGTGTAGCTGTTAGCTGTAGCTGCTAGCTATGTAAGTTTAGCTGTAGCTGTTAGCTGTGTAAAGTTAGCTGTAGCTGTTAGCTGTAGCTGTAAGGTGTGTAAGGTTAGCTGTAGCTGTTAGCTATGTAAGGTTAGCTGTAGCTGTTAGCTGTAGCTGTTAGCTGTCTAATGTTAGCTGTAGCTGTTAGCTGTAGCTGTTAGCTGTGTATTGTTATCTGTAGGTGTTAGTTGTGTAGCTGAAGTTGTTAGCCATGTAACGTTAGCTGTATCTGTTAGCTGTGTAATGTTAGCTGTGTAGCTGTTAGCTGTAGCTGCTAGCTGTGTAATGTTAGCTGTAGCTGTTAGCTGTAGCTGTTAGCTATGTAAGGTTAGCTGTAGCTGTTAGCTGTAGCTGTTAGCTGTGTATTGTTATCTGTAGGTGTGAGTTGTGTAGCTGAAGCTGTTAGCCATGTAACGTTAGCTGTATCTGTTAGCTGTGTAATGTTAGCTGTGTAGCTGTTAGCTGTAGCTGCTAGCTGTGTAATGTTATCTGTAGCTGTTAGCTGTGTAAGGTTAGCTGTGTAGCTGTAGCTATTAGCTGTGTAACGTTAGCTGTAGATGCTAGCTGTGTAATGTTAGCTGTAGCTGTTAGCTGTTAGCCGTGTCACGTTAGCTGTAGCTGTTAGCTGTGCAAGGTTAGTTGTGTAGCTGTAGCTATTAGCTGTGTAACATTAGCTGTAGCTGCTAGCTGTGTAAGGTTAGTTGTGTAGCTGTAGCTATTAGCTGTGCAACATTAGCTGTAGCTGCTAGCTGTGTAATGTTAGCTGTAGCTGTTAGCTGTTAGCCGTGTAACGTTAGCTGTAGCTGTTAGCTGTTAACCGTGTAACCTTAGCTGTAGCTGTTAGCTGTGTAGCTGAAGCTTTTAGCCATGTAACTTTAGCTGTGGCTGTTACCTGTATCAGGTTAATTGTGTAGCTGTTAGCTGTGTAACGTTAGCTGTGTAACGTTAGCTGTAGCTGTTAGCTGTGTAAGGTTAGTTGTGTAGCTGTAGCTGTTAGCTGTCTATGGTTAGCTGTAGCTGTTAGCTGTGTAAGGTTAGTTGTGTAGCTGTAGCTGTTAGCTGTGTAAGGGTAGCTGTAGCTGTTAGCTGTGTAAGGTTAGCTGTGTAAGGTTAGCTGTGTAACGTTAGCTGTGTAAGGTTAGTTGTGTAGCTGTAGCTGTTAGCTGTGTAACGTTAGCTGTAGATGCTAGCTGTGTAATGTTAGCTGTAGCTGTAAGCTGTGTAAGCTTTGTTGTGTAGCTGTAGCTATTAGCTGTGTAAGGTTAGTTGTGTAGCTGTATCTGCTAGCTGTGTAATGTTACCTGTAGCTGTTAGCTGTGTAACTCTAGCTGTGTAACGTTAGCTGTAGCTGTTAGCTGTGTAAGGTTAGTTGTGTAGCTGTAGCTGTTAGCTGTCTATGGTTAGCTGTAGCTGTTAGCTGTGTAAGGTTAGTTGTGTAGCTGTAGCTGTTAGCTGTGTAACGTTAGCTGTGTAACGTTAGCTGTGTAAGGTTAGTTGTGTAGCTGTTAACTGTGTAATGTTAGCTGTAGCTGCTAGCTGTGTAATGTTAGCTGTAGCTGTTAGCTGTGTAAAGTTAGCTGTAGCTGTTAGCTGTAGCTGTTAGCTATGTAAGGTTAGCTGTAGCTGTTAGCTGTAGCTGTTAGCTGTCTAATGTTAGCTGTGTATTGTTATCTGTAGGTGTTAGTTGTGTAGCTGAAGCTGTTAGCCATGTAACGTTAGCTGTATCTGTTAGCTGTGTAATGTTAGCTGTAGCTGTTAGCTGTGTAAAGTTAGCTGTAGCTGTTAGCTGTGTAAAGTTAGCTGTAGCTATTGGGTGTGTAAGGTTAGCTGTAGCTGTTAGCTGTAGCTGTTAGCTGTCTAATGTTAGCTGTAGCTGTTAGCTGTAGCTGTTAGCTGTGTATTGTTATCTGTAGGTGTTAGTTGTGTAGCTGAAGCTGTTAGCCATGTAACGTTAGCTGTAGCTGTTAGCTGTGTCATGTTATCTGTAACTGTTAGCTGAGTAAGGTTAGTTGTAATAATAATAAATAATAGCTTTTATTCATAATGCACTTTATATTTGAATACAAATCTCAAAGTGCACAGCACAAAGTAGTTGTGTCGCTGTTAGCTGTGTAACGTTAGCTGTGTAACTGAAGCTGTTAGCCATGTAACGTTAGCTGTAGCTGTTAGCTGTGTAAAGTTAGCTGTAGCTGTTAGCTGTAGCTGTTAGCTATCTAATGTTAGATGTAGCTGTTAGCTGTAGCTGTTAGCTGTGTAATGTTATCTGTAGGTGTTAGTTGTGTAGCTGAAGCTGTTAGCCATGTAACGTTAGCTGTATCTGTTAGCTGTGTAATGTTAGCTGTGTAGCTGTAGCTGCTAGCTATGTAATGTTAGCTGTAGCTGTTAGCTGTGTAAAGTTAGCTGTAGCTGTTAGCTGTAGCTGTTAGCTATGTAAGATTAGCTGTAGCTGTTAGCTGTGTATTGTTATCTGTAGGTGTTAGTTGTGTAGCTGAAGCTGTTAGCCATGTAAAGCTAGCTGTAGCTGTTAGATGTGTAATGTTATCTGTAGCTGTTAGCTGTGTAAGGTTAGTTGTAATAATAATAAATAATAGATTTTATTCATAATGCACTTTACATTTGAATACAAATCTCAAAGTGCACAGCACAAAGTAGTTGTGTCGCTGTTAGCTGTGTAACGTTAGCTGTGTAACTGAAGCTGTAGCTGTTAGCTGAGTAAGGTTAGTTGTAATAATAATAAATAATATATTTTATTTATAACGCACTTTACATTTGAATACAAATCTCAAAGTGTACAGTACAAAGTAGTTGTGTAGCTGTTAGCTGTGTAACGTTAGCTGTAGCTGTTAGCTGTGTAGCTGAAGCTGTTAGCCATGTAACGTTAGCTGCAGCTGTTAGCTGTGTAAGGTTAGTTGTGTAGCTGTTAGCTGTAGCTGCTAGCTGTGTAATGTCAGCTGTAGCTGTTGGCTGTAGCTGTTAGCTGTGTAAGGTTATGTGTAGCTGTTAGCTGTGTAAGGTTAGTTGTAGCTGTTAGCTGTGTAAGGTTAGTTGTGTAGGTGTTAGCTGTGTAACGTTGTCTGTAGCTGTTAGCTGTGTAATGTTAGTTGTGTACCTGTGGCTGCCAGCTGTGTAATGTTAGCTTTAGCTGTTAGCTGTAGCTGTTTGGTGTGTAAGGTTAGCTGTAGCTGTTAGCTGTAGCTGTTAGCTGTCTAATGTTAGCTGTAGCTGTTAGCTGTAGCTGTTAGCTGTGTATTGTTATCTGTAGGTGTTAGTTGTGTAGCTGAAGCTGTTAGCCATGTAAAGCTAGCTGTAGCTGTTAGATGTGTAATGTTATCTGTAGCTGTTAGCTGTGTAAGGTTAGTTGTAATAATAATAAATAATAGATTTTATTCATAATGCACTTTACATTTGAATACAAATCTCAAAGTGCACAGCACAAAGTAGTTGTGTCGCTGTTAGCTGTGTAACGTTAGCTGTGTAACTGAAGCTGTAGCTGTTAGCTGAGTAAGGTTAGTTGTAATAATAATAAATAATATATTTTATTTATAACGCACTTTACATTTGAATACAAATCTCAAAGTGTACAGTACAAAGTAGTTGTGTAGCTGTTAGCTGTGTAACGTTAGCTGTAGCTGTTAGCTGTGTAGCTGAAGCTGTTAGCCATGTAACGTTAGCTGCAGCTGTTAGCTGTGTAAGGTTAGTTGTGTAGCTGTTAGCTGTAGCTGCTAGCTGTGTAATGTCAGCTGTAGCTGTTGGCTGTAGCTGTTAGCTGTGTAAGGTTATGTGTAGCTGTTAGCTGTGTAAGGTTAGTTGTAGCTGTTAGCTGTGTAAGGTTAGTTGTGTAGGTGTTAGCTGTGTAACGTTGTCTGTAGCTGTTAGCTGTGTAATGTTAGTTGTGTACCTGTGGCTGCCAGCTGTGTAATGTTAGCTGTAGCTGTTAGCTGTAGCTGTTAGCTGCAGCTGTAGCTGTTAGCTGTCTAATGTTAGCTGTAGCTGTTAGCTGTAGCTTTTAGCTGTGTATTGTTATCTGTAGGTGTTAGTTGTGTAGCTGAAGCTGTTAGCCATGTAACGTTAGATGTATCTGTTAGCTGTGTAATGTTAGCTGTGTAGCTGTTAGCTGTAGCTGCTAGCTATGTAATGTTAGCTGTAGCTGTTAGCTGTGTCATGTTATCTGTAGCTGTTAGCTGTGTAAGGTTAGTTGTAATAATAATAAATAATAGATTTTATTCATAATGCACTTTACATTTGAATACAAATCTCAAAGTGCACAGCACAAAGTAGTTGTGTCGCTGTTAGCTGTGTAACGTTAGCTGTGTAACTGAAGCTGTTAGCCATGTAACGTTAGCTGTGTAATGTTAGCTGTGTAGCTGTTAGCTGTAGCTGCTAGCTGTGTAATGTTAGCTGTAGCTGTTAGTTGTGTAGCTGAAGCTGTTAGCCATGTAACGTTAGCTGTATCTGTTAGCTGTGTAGTGTTAGCTGTGTAGCTGTTAGCTGTAGCTGCTAGCTGTGTAATGTTAGCTGTAGCTGTTAGCTGTGTAAAGTTAGCTGTAGCTGTTAGCTGTGTCATGTTATCTGTAGCCCTTAGCTGTAGCTGTTAGGTGTGCAAGGTTAGGTGTAGCTGTTAGCCATGTAAGGTTAGCTGTAGCTGTTAGCTGTGTAATGTTAGCTGTGTAGCTGTTAGCTGTAGCTGCTAGTTATGTAATGTTATCTGTAGCTGTTAGCTGTGTAAAGTTAGCTGTAGCTGTTAGCTGTAGCTGTTAGCTATCTAAGGTTAGCTGTAGCTGTTAGCTGTAGCTGTTAGCTGTGTAATGTTATCTGTAGGTGTTAGTTGTGTAGCTGAAGCTGTTAGCCATGTAACGTTAGCTGTAGCTGTTAGCTGTGTAATGTTAGCTGTGTAGCTGTTAGCTGTGTAATGTTAGTTGTGTACCTGTGGCTGCCAGCTGTGTAATGTTAGCTGTAGCTGTTAGCTGTAGCTGTTTGGTGTGTAAGGTTAGCTGTAGCTGTTAGCTATGTAAGGTTAGCTGTAGCTGTTAGCTGTAGCTGTTAGCTATCTAATGTTAGCTGTAGCTGTTAGCTGTAGCTGTTAGCTGTGTAATGTTATCTGTAGGTGTTAGTTGTGGAGCTGAAGCTGTTAGCCATGTAACGTTAGCTGTATCTGTTAGCTGTGTAATGTTAGCTGTGTAGCTGTTAGCTGTGGCTGCTAGCTATGTAAGTTTAGCTGTAGCTGTTAGCTGTGTAAACTTAGCTGTAGCTGTTAGCTGTAGCTGTAAGGTGTGTAATGTTAGTTGTGTACCTGTGGCTGCAAGCTGTATAATGTTAGCTGTAGCTGTTAGCTGTAGCTGTTTGGTGTGTAAGGTTAGCTGTAGCTGTTAGCTATGTAAAGTTAGCTGTAGCTGTTAGCTGTGTCATGTTATCTGTAGCTGTTAGCTGTGTAAGGTTAGTTATAATAATAATAAATAATAGATTTTATTCATAATGCACTTTACATTTGAATACAAATCTCAAAGTGCACAGCACAAAGTAGTTGTGTCGCTGTTAGCTGTGTAACGTTAGCTGTGTAACTGAAGCTGTTAGCCATGTAACGTTAGCTGTATCTGTTAGCTGTGTAATGTTAGCTGTGTAGCTGTTAGCTGTAGCTGCTAGCTGTGTAATGTTATCTGTAGCTGTTAGTTGTGTAGCTGAAGCTGTTAGCCATGTAACGTTAGCTGTAGCTGTTAGCTGTGTAATGTTAGCTGTAGCTGTTAGTTGTGTAGCTGAAGCTGTTAGCCATGTAACGTTAGCTGTATCTGTTACCTGTGTAATGTTAGCTGTGTAGCTGTTAGCTGTAGCTGCTAGCTGTGTAATGTTAGCTGTAGCTGTTAACTGTGTAATGTTAGCTGTAGCTGCTAGCTGTGTAATGTTAGCTGTAGCTGTTAGCTGTGTAAAGTTAGCTGTAGCTGTTAGCTGTGTCATGTTATCTGTAGCTGTTAGCTGTGTAAGGTTAGTTGTAATAATAATAAATAATAGATTTTATTCATAATGCACTTTACATTTGAATACAAATCTCAAAGTGCACAGCACAAAGTAGTTGTGTCGCTGTTAGCTGTGTAACGTTAGCTGTGTAACTGAAGCTGTTAGCCATGTAACGTTAGCTGTATCTGTTAGCTGTGTAATGTTAGCTGTGTAGCTGTTAGCTGTAGCTGCTAGCTGTGTAATGTTATCTGTAGCTGTTAGTTGTGTAGCTGAAGCTGTTAGCCATGTAACGTTAGCTGTAGCTGTTAGCTGTGTAATGTTAGCTGTAGCTGTTAGTTGTGTAGCTGAAGCTGTTAGCCATGTAACGTTAGCTGTATCTGTTACCTGTGTAATGTTAGCTGTGTAGCTGTTAGCTGTAGCTGCTAGCTGTGTAATGTTAGCTGTAGCTGTTAACTGTGTAATGTTAGCTGTAGCTGCTAGCTGTGTAATGTTAGCTGTAGCTGTTAGCTGTGTAAAGTTAGCTGTAGCTGTTAGCTGTGTCATGTTATCTGTAGCTGTTAGCTGTGTAAGGTTAGTTGTAATAATAATAAATAATAGATTTTATTCATAATGCACTTTACATTTGAATACAAATCTCAAAGTGCACAGCACAAAGTAGTTGTGTCGCTGTTAGCTGTGTAACGTTAGCTGTGTAACGTTAGCTGTAGCTGTTAGCTGAGTAAGGTTAGTTGTAATTATAATAAACAATAGATTTTATTTATAACGCACTTTACATTTGAAAACAAATCTCAAAGTGTAGAGTACAAAGTAGTTGTATAGCTGTTAGCGGTGTAACGTTAGCTGTGTAACGTTAGCTGTAGCTGTTAGCTGTGTAGCTGAAGCTGTTAGCCATGTAATGTTAGCTGTAGCTGTTAGCTGTGTAAGGTTAGTTGTGTAGCTGTTAGCTGTAGCTGCTAGCTATGTAATGTCAGCTGTAGCTGTTGGCTGTAGCTGTTAGCTGTGTAAGGTTAGTTGTAGCTGTTAGCTGTGTAAGGTTAGTTGTAGCTTTTAGCTGTGTAAGGTTAGTTGTGTAGGTGTTAGCTGTGTAACGTTAGCTGTAGCTGTTAGCTGTGTAATGTTAGTTGTGTACCTGTGGCTGCCAGCTGTGTAATGTTAGCTGTAGCTGTTAGCTGTAGCTGTTTGGTGTGTAAGGTTAGCTGTAGCTGTTTGGTGTGTAAGGTTAGCTGTAGCTGTTAGCTATGTAAGGTTAGCTGTAGCTGTTAGCTGTAGCTTTTAGCTGTGTATTGTTATCTGTAGGTGTTAATCGTGTAGCTGAAGCTGTTAGCCATGTATCGTTAGCTGTATCTGTTAGCTGTGTAATGTTAGCTGTGTAGCTGTTAGCTGTAGCTGCTAGCTGTGTAATGTTAGCTGTAGCTGTTAGCTGTAGCTGTTAGCTGTAGCTGTTAGCTATCTAATGTTAGCTGTAGCTGTTAGCTGTGTAATGTTATCTGTAGGTGTTAGTTGTGTAGCTGAAGCTGTTAGCCATGTAACATTAGCTGTATCTGTTAGCTGTGTAATGTTAGCTGTGTAGCTGTTAGCTGTAGCTGCTAGCTATGTAAGTTTAGCTGTAGCTGTTAGCTGTGTAAAGTTGGCTGTAGCTGTTAGCTGTAGCTGTAAGGTGTGTAATGTTAGTTGTGTACCTGTGGCTGCCAGCTGTGTAATGTTAGCTGTAGCTGTTTGGTGTGTAAGGTTAGCTGTAGCTGTTAGCTATGTAAGGTTAGCTGTAGCTGTTAGCTGTAGCTGTTAGCTGTCTAATGTTAGCTGTAGCTGTTAGCTGTAGCTGTTAGCTGTGTATTGTTATCTGTAGCTGTTAGCTGTGTATTGTTATCTGTAGGTGTTAGTTGTGTAGCTGAAGCTGTTAGCCATGTAACGTTAGCTGTATCTGTTAGCTGTGTAATGTTAGCTGTGTAGCTGTTAGCTGTAGCTGCTAGCTGTGTAATGTTAGCTGTAGCTGTTAGCTGTAGCTGTTAGCTATGTAAGGTTAGCTGTAGCTGTTAGCTGTAGCTGTTAGCTGTGTATTGTTATCTGTAGGTGTGAGTTGTGTAGCTGAAGCTGTTAGCCATGTAACGTTAGCTGTATCTGTTAGCTGTGTAATGTTAGCTGTGTAGCTGTTAGCTGTAGCTGCTAGCTGTGTAATGTTATCTGTAGCTGTTAGTTGTGTAGCTGAAGGTGTTAGCCATGTAACGTTAGCTGTATCTGTTAGCTGTGTAATGTTAGCTGTGTAGCTGTTAGCTGTAGCTGCTAGCTGTGTAATGTTAGCTGTAGCTGTTAGCTGTGTAAAGTTAGCTAAAGCTGTTAGCTGTGTCATGTTATCTGTAGCCGTTAGCTGTAGCTTTTAGGTGTGCAAGGTTAGCTGTAGCTGTTAGCTATGTAACGTTAGCTGTATCTGTTAGCTGTGTAATGTTAGCTGTGTAGCTGTTAGCTGTAGCTGCTAGCTGTGTAATGTTAGCTGTAGCTGTTAGATGTGTAAAGTTAGCTGTAGCTGTGTCATGTTATCTGTAGCTGTTAGCTTTGTAAGGTTAGTTGTAATAATAATAAATAATAGATTTTATTCATAATGCACTTTACATTTGAATACAAATCTCAAAGTGCACAGCACAAAGTAGTTGTGTCGCTGTTAGCTGTGTAACGTTAGCTGTGTAACTGAAGCTGTTAGCCATGTAACGTTAGCTGTATCTGTTAGCTGTGTAATGTTAGCTGTGTAGCTGTTAGCTGTAGCTGCTAGCTGTGTAATGTTATCTGTAGCTGTTAGTTGTGTAGCTGAAGCTGTTAGCCATGTAACGTTAGCTGTAGCTGTTAGCTGTGTAATGTTAGCTGTGTAGCTGTTAGCTGTAGCTGCTAGCTGTGTAATGTTAGCTGTAGCTGTTAGCTGTGTAAAGTTAGCTGTAGCTGTTAGCTGTGTCATGTTATCTGTAGCCGTTAGCTGTAGCTGTTAGGTGTGCAAGGTTAGCTGTAGCTGTTAGCTATGTAAGGTTAGCTGTAGCTGTTAGCTGTAGCTGTTAGCTGTGTAGCTGTTAGCTGTAGCTGCTAGCTATGTAATGTTATCTGTAGCTGTTAGCTGTGTAAAGTTAGCTGTAGCTGTTAGCTGTAGCTGTTAGCTATGTAAGGTTAGCTGTAGCTGTTAGCTGTAGCTGTTAGCTGTGTAATGTTATCTGTAGGTGTTAGTTGTGTAGCTGAAGCTGTTAGCCATGTAACGTTAGCTGTATCTGTTAGCTGTGTAATGTTAGCTGTGTAGCTGTTAGCTGTAGCTGTTAGCTGTGTAAAGTTAGCTGTAGCTGTTAGCTGTAGCTGTTAGCTGTGTAAGGTTAGCTGTAGCTGTTAGCTGTGTCATGTTATCTGTAGCCGTTAGCTGTAGCTGTTAGGTGTGTAAGGTTAGCTGTAGCTGTTAGCTATGTAATGTTAGCTGTAGCTGTTAGCTGTGTAAAGTTAGCTGTAGCTGTTAGCTGTAGCTGTAAGGTGTGTAATGTTAGTTGTGTACCTGTGGCTGCCAGCTGTGTAATGTTAGCTGTAGCTGTTAGCTGTAGCTGTTTGGTGTGTAAGGTTAGCTGTAGCTGTTAACTATGTAAGGTTAGCTGTCGCTGTTAGCTGTAGCTGTTAGCTGTAGCTGTTAGCTGTCTAATGTTAGCTGTAGCTGTTAGCTGTAGCTGTTAGCTGTGTATTGTTATCTGTAGGTGTTAGTTGTGTAGCTGAAGCTGTTAGCCATGTAACGTTAGCTGTATCTGTTAGCTGTGTAATGTTAGCTGTGTAGCTGTTAGCTGTAGCTGCTAGCTGTGTAATGTTAGCTGTAGCTGTTAGCTGTGTAAAGTTAGCTCTAGCTGTTAGCTGTGTAATGTTATCTGTAGCTGTTAGTTGTGTAAGGTTAGTTGTAATAATAATAAATAATAGATTTTATTCATAATGCACTTTACATTTGAATACAAATCTCAAAGTGCACAGCACAAAGTAGTTGTCTCGCTGTTAGCTGTGTAACGTTAGCTGTGTAGCTGAAGCTGTTAGCCATGTAACGTTAGCTGTAGCTGTTACCTGTATAAGGTTAATTGTGTAGCTGTTAGCTGTGTAACGTTAGGTGTGTAACGTTAGCTGTAGCTGTTAGCTGTGTAAGGTTAGTTGTGTAGGTGTAGCTGTTAGCTGTGTAAGGTTAGCTGTAGCTGTTAGCTGTGTAAGGTTAGTTGTGTAGCTGTTAGCTGTGTAAGGTTAGTTGTGTAGCTTTTAGCTGTGTAACGTTAGTTGTGTAGCTGTAGCTGTTAGCTGTGTAAGGTTAGCTGTAGATGTTAGCTGTGTAACTTTAGTTGTGTAGCTGTAGCTGTTAGCTGTGTAAGGTTAGCTGTAGCTGTTAGCTGTGCAAGGTTAGTTGTGTAGCTGTTAGCTGTGTAACGTTAGCTGTGTAACGTTAGTTGTGTAGCTGTAGATGCCAGCTGTGTAATGTTAGCTGTAGCCGTTAGCTGTAGCTTTTAGCTATGTAAGGTTAGTTGTGTAGCTGTAGCTATTAGCTGTGTAACGTTAGCTGTAGCTGTTAGCTGTGTAACGTTAGCTGTAGCTGTTAGCTGTATAAGGTTAGTTGTGTAGCTGTAGCTGCCAGCTGTAGCTGTTAGCTGTAGCTGTAGCTGTTAGGTGTGTAAGGTTAGTTGTGTAGCTGTAGCTGTTAGCTGTGTAATGTTATCTGTAGGTGTTAGTTGTGTAGCTGAAGCTGTTAGCCATGTAACGTTAGCTGTATGTGTTAGCTGTGTAATGTTAGCTGTGTAGCTGTTAGCTGTAGCTGCTAGCTGTGTAATGTTAGCTGTAGCTGTTAGCTGTAGCTGTTAGCTATGTAAGGTTAGCTGTAGCTGTTAGCTGTAGCTGTTAGCTGTAGCTGTTAGCTGTGTATTGTTATCTGTAGGTGTGAGTTGTGTAGCTGAAGCTGTTAGCCATGTAACGTTAGCTGTATCTGTTAGCTGTGTAATGTTAGCTGTGTAGCTGTTAGCTGTAGCTGCTAGCTGTGTAATGTTATCTGTAGCTGTTAGTTGTGTAGCTGAAGGTGTTAGCCATGTAACGTTAGCTGCAGCTGTTAGCTGTGTAAGGTTAGTTGTGTAGCTGTTAGCTGTAGCTGCTAGCTGTGTAATGTCAGCTGTAGCTGTTGGCTGTAGCTGTTAGCTGTGTAAGGTTATGTGTAGCTGTTAGCTGTGTAAGGTTAGTTGTAGCTGTTAGCTGTGTAAGGTTAGTTGTGTAGGTGTTAGCTGTGTAACGTTGTCTGTAGCTGTTAGCTGTGTAATGTTAGTTGTGTACCTGTGGCTGCCAGCTGTGTAATGTTAGCTGTAGCTGTTAGCTGTAGCTGTTAGCTGCAGCTGTAGCTGTTAGCTGTCTAATGTTAGCTGTAGCTGTTAGCTGTAGCTTTTAGCTGTGTATTGTTATCTGTAGGTGTTAGTTGTGTAGCTGAAGCTGTTAGCCATGTAACGTTAGATGTATCTGTTAGCTGTGTAATGTTAGCTGTGTAGCTGTTAGCTGTAGCTGCTAGCTATGTAATGTTAGCTGTAGCTGTTAGCTGTGTCATGTTATCTGTAGCTGTTAGCTGTGTAAGGTTAGTTGTAATAATAATAAATAATAGATTTTATTCATAATGCACTTTACATTTGAATACAAATCTCAAAGTGCACAGCACAAAGTAGTTGTGTCGCTGTTAGCTGTGTAACGTTAGCTGTGTAACTGAAGCTGTTAGCCATGTAACGTTAGCTGTGTAATGTTAGCTGTGTAGCTGTTAGCTGTAGCTGCTAGCTGTGTAATGTTAGCTGTAGCTGTTAGTTGTGTAGCTGAAGCTGTTAGCCATGTAACGTTAGCTGTATCTGTTAGCTGTGTAGTGTTAGCTGTGTAGCTGTTAGCTGTAGCTGCTAGCTGTGTAATGTTAGCTGTAGCTGTTAGCTGTGTAAAGTTAGCTGTAGCTGTTAGCTGTGTCATGTTATCTGTAGCCCTTAGCTGTAGCTGTTAGGTGTGCAAGGTTAGGTGTAGCTGTTAGCCATGTAAGGTTAGCTGTAGCTGTTAGCTGTGTAATGTTAGCTGTGTAGCTGTTAGCTGTAGCTGCTAGTTATGTAATGTTATCTGTAGCTGTTAGCTGTGTAAAGTTAGCTGTAGCTGTTAGCTGTAGCTGTTAGCTATCTAAGGTTAGCTGTAGCTGTTAGCTGTAGCTGTTAGCTGTGTAATGTTATCTGTAGGTGTTAGTTGTGTAGCTGAAGCTGTTAGCCATGTAACGTTAGCTGTAGCTGTTAGCTGTGTAATGTTAGCTGTGTAGCTGTTAGCTGTGTAATGTTAGTTGTGTACCTGTGGCTGCCAGCTGTGTAATGTTAGCTGTAGCTGTTAGCTGTAGCTGTTTGGTGTGTAAGGTTAGCTGTAGCTGTTAGCTATGTAAGGTTAGCTGTAGCTGTTAGCTGTAGCTGTTAGCTATCTAATGTTAGCTGTAGCTGTTAGCTGTAGCTGTTAGCTGTGTAATGTTATCTGTAGGTGTTAGTTGTGGAGCTGAAGCTGTTAGCCATGTAACGTTAGCTGTATCTGTTAGCTGTGTAATGTTAGCTGTGTAGCTGTTAGCTGTGGCTGCTAGCTATGTAAGTTTAGCTGTAGCTGTTAGCTGTGTAAACTTAGCTGTAGCTGTTAGCTGTAGCTGTAAGGTGTGTAATGTTAGTTGTGTACCTGTGGCTGCAAGCTGTATAATGTTAGCTGTAGCTGTTAGCTGTAGCTGTTTGGTGTGTAAGGTTAGCTGTAGCTGTTAGCTATGTAAAGTTAGCTGTAGCTGTTAGCTGTGTCATGTTATCTGTAGCTGTTAGCTGTGTAAGGTTAGTTATAATAATAATAAATAATAGATTTTATTCATAATGCACTTTACATTTGAATACAAATCTCAAAGTGCACAGCACAAAGTAGTTGTGTCGCTGTTAGCTGTGTAACGTTAGCTGTGTAACTGAAGCTGTTAGCCATGTAACGTTAGCTGTATCTGTTAGCTGTGTAATGTTAGCTGTGTAGCTGTTAGCTGTAGCTGCTAGCTGTGTAATGTTATCTGTAGCTGTTAGTTGTGTAGCTGAAGCTGTTAGCCATGTAACGTTAGCTGTAGCTGTTAGCTGTGTAATGTTAGCTGTAGCTGTTAGTTGTGTAGCTGAAGCTGTTAGCCATGTAACGTTAGCTGTATCTGTTACCTGTGTAATGTTAGCTGTGTAGCTGTTAGCTGTAGCTGCTAGCTGTGTAATGTTAGCTGTAGCTGTTAACTGTGTAATGTTAGCTGTAGCTGCTAGCTGTGTAATGTTAGCTGTAGCTGTTAGCTGTGTAAAGTTAGCTGTAGCTGTTAGCTGTGTCATGTTATCTGTAGCTGTTAGCTGTGTAAGGTTAGTTGTAATAATAATAAATAATAGATTTTATTCATAATGCACTTTACATTTGAATACAAATCTCAAAGTGCACAGCACAAAGTAGTTGTGTCGCTGTTAGCTGTGTAACGTTAGCTGTGTAACGTTAGCTGTAGCTGTTAGCTGAGTAAGGTTAGTTGTAATTATAATAAACAATAGATTTTATTTATAACGCACTTTACATTTGAAAACAAATCTCAAAGTGTAGAGTACAAAGTAGTTGTATAGCTGTTAGCGGTGTAACGTTAGCTGTGTAACGTTAGCTGTAGCTGTTAGCTGTGTAGCTGAAGCTGTTAGCCATGTAATGTTAGCTGTAGCTGTTAGCTGTGTAAGGTTAGTTGTGTAGCTGTTAGCTGTAGCTGCTAGCTATGTAATGTCAGCTGTAGCTGTTGGCTGTAGCTGTTAGCTGTGTAAGGTTAGTTGTAGCTGTTAGCTGTGTAAGGTTAGTTGTAGCTTTTAGCTGTGTAAGGTTAGTTGTGTAGGTGTTAGCTGTGTAACGTTAGCTGTAGCTGTTAGCTGTGTAATGTTAGTTGTGTACCTGTGGCTGCCAGCTGTGTAATGTTAGCTGTAGCTGTTAGCTGTAGCTGTTTGGTGTGTAAGGTTAGCTGTAGCTGTTTGGTGTGTAAGGTTAGCTGTAGCTGTTAGCTATGTAAGGTTAGCTGTAGCTGTTAGCTGTAGCTTTTAGCTGTGTATTGTTATCTGTAGGTGTTAATCGTGTAGCTGAAGCTGTTAGCCATGTATCGTTAGCTGTATCTGTTAGCTGTGTAATGTTAGCTGTGTAGCTGTTAGCTGTAGCTGCTAGCTGTGTAATGTTAGCTGTAGCTGTTAGCTGTAGCTGTTAGCTGTAGCTGTTAGCTATCTAATGTTAGCTGTAGCTGTTAGCTGTGTAATGTTATCTGTAGGTGTTAGTTGTGTAGCTGAAGCTGTTAGCCATGTAACATTAGCTGTATCTGTTAGCTGTGTAATGTTAGCTGTGTAGCTGTTAGCTGTAGCTGCTAGCTATGTAAGTTTAGCTGTAGCTGTTAGCTGTGTAAAGTTGGCTGTAGCTGTTAGCTGTAGCTGTAAGGTGTGTAATGTTAGTTGTGTACCTGTGGCTGCCAGCTGTGTAATGTTAGCTGTAGCTGTTTGGTGTGTAAGGTTAGCTGTAGCTGTTAGCTATGTAAGGTTAGCTGTAGCTGTTAGCTGTAGCTGTTAGCTGTCTAATGTTAGCTGTAGCTGTTAGCTGTAGCTGTTAGCTGTGTATTGTTATCTGTAGGTGTTAGTTGTGTAGCTGAAGCTGTTAGCCATGTAACGTTAGCTGTATCTGTTAGCTGTGTAATGTTAGCTGTGTAGCTGTTAGCTGTAGCTGCTAGCTGTGTAATGTTAGCTGTAGCTGTTAGCTGTAGCTGTTAGCTATGTAAGGTTAGCTGTAGCTGTTAGCTGTAGCTGTTAGCTGTGTATTGTTATCTGTAGGTGTGAGTTGTGTAGCTGAAGCTGTTAGCCATGTAACGTTAGCTGTATCTGTTAGCTGTGTAATGTTAGCTGTGTAGCTGTTAGCTGTAGCTGCTAGCTGTGTAATGTTATCTGTAGCTGTTAGTTGTGTAGCTGAAGGTGTTAGCCATGTAACGTTAGCTGTATCTGTTAGCTGTGTAATGTTAGCTGTGTAGCTGTTAGCTGTAGCTGCTAGCTGTGTAATGTTAGCTGTAGCTGTTAGCTGTGTAAAGTTAGCTAAAGCTGTTAGCTGTGTCATGTTATCTGTAGCCGTTAGCTGTAGCTTTTAGGTGTGCAAGGTTAGCTGTAGCTGTTAGCTATGTAACGTTAGCTGTATCTGTTAGCTGTGTAATGTTAGCTGTGTAGCTGTTAGCTGTAGCTGCTAGCTGTGTAATGTTAGCTGTAGCTGTTAGATGTGTAAAGTTAGCTGTAGCTGTGTCATGTTATCTGTAGCTGTTAGCTTTGTAAGGTTAGTTGTAATAATAATAAATAATAGATTTTATTCATAATGCACTTTACATTTGAATACAAATCTCAAAGTGCACAGCACAAAGTAGTTGTGTCGCTGTTAGCTGTGTAACGTTAGCTGTGTAACTGAAGCTGTTAGCCATGTAACGTTAGCTGTATCTGTTAGCTGTGTAATGTTAGCTGTGTAGCTGTTAGCTGTAGCTGCTAGCTGTGTAATGTTATCTGTAGCTGTTAGTTGTGTAGCTGAAGCTGTTAGCCATGTAACGTTAGCTGTAGCTGTTAGCTGTGTAATGTTAGCTGTGTAGCTGTTAGCTGTAGCTGCTAGCTGTGTAATGTTAGCTGTAGCTGTTAGCTGTGTAAAGTTAGCTGTAGCTGTTAGCTGTGTCATGTTATCTGTAGCCGTTAGCTGTAGCTGTTAGGTGTGCAAGGTTAGCTGTAGCTGTTAGCTATGTAAGGTTAGCTGTAGCTGTTAGCTGTAGCTGTTAGCTGTGTAGCTGTTAGCTGTAGCTGCTAGCTATGTAATGTTATCTGTAGCTGTTAGCTGTGTAAAGTTAGCTGTAGCTGTTAGCTGTAGCTGTTAGCTATGTAAGGTTAGCTGTAGCTGTTAGCTGTAGCTGTTAGCTGTGTAATGTTATCTGTAGGTGTTAGTTGTGTAGCTGAAGCTGTTAGCCATGTAACGTTAGCTGTATCTGTTAGCTGTGTAATGTTAGCTGTGTAGCTGTTAGCTGTAGCTGTTAGCTGTGTAAAGTTAGCTGTAGCTGTTAGCTGTAGCTGTTAGCTGTGTAAGGTTAGCTGTAGCTGTTAGCTGTGTCATGTTATCTGTAGCCGTTAGCTGTAGCTGTTAGGTGTGTAAGGTTAGCTGTAGCTGTTAGCTATGTAATGTTAGCTGTAGCTGTTAGCTGTGTAAAGTTAGCTGTAGCTGTTAGCTGTAGCTGTAAGGTGTGTAATGTTAGTTGTGTACCTGTGGCTGCCAGCTGTGTAATGTTAGCTGTAGCTGTTAGCTGTAGCTGTTTGGTGTGTAAGGTTAGCTGTAGCTGTTAACTATGTAAGGTTAGCTGTCGCTGTTAGCTGTAGCTGTTAGCTGTAGCTGTTAGCTGTCTAATGTTAGCTGTAGCTGTTAGCTGTAGCTGTTAGCTGTGTATTGTTATCTGTAGGTGTTAGTTGTGTAGCTGAAGCTGTTAGCCATGTAACGTTAGCTGTATCTGTTAGCTGTGTAATGTTAGCTGTGTAGCTGTTAGCTGTAGCTGCTAGCTGTGTAATGTTAGCTGTAGCTGTTAGCTGTGTAAAGTTAGCTCTAGCTGTTAGCTGTGTAATGTTATCTGTAGCTGTTAGTTGTGTAAGGTTAGTTGTAATAATAATAAATAATAGATTTTATTCATAATGCACTTTACATTTGAATACAAATCTCAAAGTGCACAGCACAAAGTAGTTGTCTCGCTGTTAGCTGTGTAACGTTAGCTGTGTAGCTGAAGCTGTTAGCCATGTAACGTTAGCTGTAGCTGTTACCTGTATAAGGTTAATTGTGTAGCTGTTAGCTGTGTAACGTTAGGTGTGTAACGTTAGCTGTAGCTGTTAGCTGTGTAAGGTTAGTTGTGTAGGTGTAGCTGTTAGCTGTGTAAGGTTAGCTGTAGCTGTTAGCTGTGTAAGGTTAGTTGTGTAGCTGTTAGCTGTGTAAGGTTAGTTGTGTAGCTTTTAGCTGTGTAACGTTAGTTGTGTAGCTGTAGCTGTTAGCTGTGTAAGGTTAGCTGTAGATGTTAGCTGTGTAACTTTAGTTGTGTAGCTGTAGCTGTTAGCTGTGTAAGGTTAGCTGTAGCTGTTAGCTGTGCAAGGTTAGTTGTGTAGCTGTTAGCTGTGTAACGTTAGCTGTGTAACGTTAGTTGTGTAGCTGTAGATGCCAGCTGTGTAATGTTAGCTGTAGCCGTTAGCTGTAGCTTTTAGCTATGTAAGGTTAGTTGTGTAGCTGTAGCTATTAGCTGTGTAACGTTAGCTGTAGCTGTTAGCTGTGTAACGTTAGCTGTAGCTGTTAGCTGTATAAGGTTAGTTGTGTAGCTGTAGCTGCCAGCTGTAGCTGTTAGCTGTAGCTGTAGCTGTTAGGTGTGTAAGGTTAGTTGTGTAGCTGTAGCTGTTAGCTGTGTAATGTTATCTGTAGGTGTTAGTTGTGTAGCTGAAGCTGTTAGCCATGTAACGTTAGCTGTATGTGTTAGCTGTGTAATGTTAGCTGTGTAGCTGTTAGCTGTAGCTGCTAGCTGTGTAATGTTAGCTGTAGCTGTTAGCTGTAGCTGTTAGCTATGTAAGGTTAGCTGTAGCTGTTAGCTGTAGCTGTTAGCTGTAGCTGTTAGCTGTGTATTGTTATCTGTAGGTGTGAGTTGTGTAGCTGAAGCTGTTAGCCATGTAACGTTAGCTGTATCTGTTAGCTGTGTAATGTTAGCTGTGTAGCTGTTAGCTGTAGCTGCTAGCTGTGTAATGTTATCTGTAGCTGTTAGTTGTGTAGCTGAAGGTGTTAGCCATGTAACGTTAGCTGCAGCTGTTAGCTGTGTAAGGTTAGTTGTGTAGCTGTTAGCTGTAGCTGCTAGCTGTGTAATGTCAGCTGTAGCTGTTGGCTGTAGCTGTTAGCTGTGTAAGGTTATGTGTAGCTGTTAGCTGTGTAAGGTTAGTTGTAGCTGTTAGCTGTGTAAGGTTAGTTGTGTAGGTGTTAGCTGTGTAACGTTGTCTGTAGCTGTTAGCTGTGTAATGTTAGTTGTGTACCTGTGGCTGCCAGCTGTGTAATGTTAGCTGTAGCTGTTAGCTGTAGCTGTTAGCTGCAGCTGTAGCTGTTAGCTGTCTAATGTTAGCTGTAGCTGTTAGCTGTAGCTTTTAGCTGTGTATTGTTATCTGTAGGTGTTAGTTGTGTAGCTGAAGCTGTTAGCCATGTAACGTTAGATGTATCTGTTAGCTGTGTAATGTTAGCTGTGTAGCTGTTAGCTGTAGCTGCTAGCTATGTAATGTTAGCTGTAGCTGTTAGCTGTGTCATGTTATCTGTAGCTGTTAGCTGTGTAAGGTTAGTTGTAATAATAATAAATAATAGATTTTATTCATAATGCACTTTACATTTGAATACAAATCTCAAAGTGCACAGCACAAAGTAGTTGTGTCGCTGTTAGCTGTGTAACGTTAGCTGTGTAACTGAAGCTGTTAGCCATGTAACGTTAGCTGTGTAATGTTAGCTGTGTAGCTGTTAGCTGTAGCTGCTAGCTGTGTAATGTTAGCTGTAGCTGTTAGTTGTGTAGCTGAAGCTGTTAGCCATGTAACGTTAGCTGTATCTGTTAGCTGTGTAGTGTTAGCTGTGTAGCTGTTAGCTGTAGCTGCTAGCTGTGTAATGTTAGCTGTAGCTGTTAGCTGTGTAAAGTTAGCTGTAGCTGTTAGCTGTGTCATGTTATCTGTAGCCCTTAGCTGTAGCTGTTAGGTGTGCAAGGTTAGGTGTAGCTGTTAGCCATGTAAGGTTAGCTGTAGCTGTTAGCTGTGTAATGTTAGCTGTGTAGCTGTTAGCTGTAGCTGCTAGTTATGTAATGTTATCTGTAGCTGTTAGCTGTGTAAAGTTAGCTGTAGCTGTTAGCTGTAGCTGTTAGCTATCTAAGGTTAGCTGTAGCTGTTAGCTGTAGCTGTTAGCTGTGTAATGTTATCTGTAGGTGTTAGTTGTGTAGCTGAAGCTGTTAACCATGTAACGTTAGCTGTAGCTGTTAGCTGTGTAATGTTAGCTGTGTAGCTGTTAGCTGTGTAATGTTAGTTGTGTACCTGTGGCTGCCAGCTGTGTAATGTTAGCTGTAGCTGTTAGCTGTAGCTGTTTGGTGTGTAAGGTTAGCTGTAGCTGTTAGCTATGTAAGGTTAGCTGTAGCTGTTAGCTGTAGCTGTTAGCTATCTAATGTTAGCTGTAGCTGTTAGCTGTAGCTGTTAGCTGTGTAATGTTATCTGTAGGTGTTAGTTGTGGAGCTGAAGCTGTTAGCCATGTAACGTTAGCTGTATCTGTTAGCTGTGTAATGTTAGCTGTGTAGCTGTTAGCTGTGGCTGCTAGCTATGTAAGTTTAGCTGTAGCTGTTAGCTGTGTAAACTTAGCTGTAGCTGTTAGCTGTAGCTGTAAGGTGTGTAATGTTAGTTGTGTACCTGTGGCTGCAAGCTGTATAATGTTAGCTGTAGCTGTTAGCTGTAGCTGTTTGGTGTGTAAGGTTAGCTGTAGCTGTTAGCTGTGTCATGTTATCTGTAGCTGTTAGCTGTGTAAGGTTAGTTATAATAATAATAAATAATAGATTTTATTCATAATGCACTTTACATTTGAATACAAATCTCAAAGTGCACAGCACAAAGTAGTTGTGTCGCTGTTAGCTGTGTAACGTTAGCTGTGTAACTGAAGCTGTTAGCCATGTAACGTTAGCTGTATCTGTTAGCTGTGTAATGTTAGCTGTGTAGCTGTTAGCTGTAGCTGCTAGCTGTGTAATGTTATCTGTAGCTGTTAGTTGTGTAGCTGAAGCTGTTAGCCATGTAACGTTAGCTGTAGCTGTTAGCTGTGTAATGTTAGCTGTAGCTGTTAGTTGTGTAGCTGAAGCTGTTAGCCATGTAACGTTAGCTGTATCTGTTACCTGTGTAATGTTAGCTGTGTAGCTGTTAGCTGTAGCTGCTAGCTGTGTAATGTTAGCTGTAGCTGTTAACTGTGTAATGTTAGCTGTAGCTGCTAGCTGTGTAATGTTAGCTGTAGCTGTTAGCTGTGTAAAGTTAGCTGTAGCTGTTAGCTGTGTCATGTTATCTGTAGCTGTTAGCTGTGTAAGGTTAGTTGTAATAATAATAAATAATAGATTTTATTCATAATGCACTTTACATTTGAATACAAATCTCAAAGTGCACAGCACAAAGTAGTTGTGTCGCTGTTAGCTGTGTAACGTTAGCTGTGTAACGTTAGCTGTAGCTGTTAGCTGAGTAAGGTTAGTTGTAATTATAATAAACAATAGATTTTATTTATAACGCACTTTACATTTGAAAACAAATCTCAAAGTGTAGAGTACAAAGTAGTTGTATAGCTGTTAGCGGTGTAACGTTAGCTGTGTAACGTTAGCTGTAGCTGTTAGCTGTGTAGCTGAAGCTGTTAGCCATGTAATGTTAGCTGTAGCTGTTAGCTGTGTAAGGTTAGTTGTGTAGCTGTTAGCTGTAGCTGCTAGCTATGTAATGTCAGCTGTAGCTGTTGGCTGTAGCTGTTAGCTGTGTAAGGTTAGTTGTAGCTGTTAGCTGTGTAAGGTTAGTTGTAGCTTTTAGCTGTGTAAGGTTAGTTGTGTAGGTGTTAGCTGTGTAACGTTAGCTGTAGCTGTTAGCTGTGTAATGTTAGTTGTGTACCTGTGGCTGCCAGCTGTGTAATGTTAGCTGTAGCTGTTAGCTGTAGCTGTTTGGTGTGTAAGGTTAGCTGTAGCTGTTTGGTGTGTAAGGTTAGCTGTAGCTGTTAGCTATGTAAGGTTAGCTGTAGCTGTTAGCTGTAGCTTTTAGCTGTGTATTGTTATCTGTAGGTGTTAATCGTGTAGCTGAAGCTGTTAGCCATGTATCGTTAGCTGTATCTGTTAGCTGTGTAATGTTAGCTGTGTAGCTGTTAGCTGTAGCTGCTAGCTGTGTAATGTTAGCTGTAGCTGTTAGCTGTAGCTGTTAGCTGTAGCTGTTAGCTATCTAATGTTAGCTGTAGCTGTTAGCTGTGTAATGTTATCTGTAGGTGTTAGTTGTGTAGCTGAAGCTGTTAGCCATGTAACATTAGCTGTATCTGTTAGCTGTGTAATGTTAGCTGTGTAGCTGTTAGCTGTAGCTGCTAGCTATGTAAGTTTAGCTGTAGCTGTTAGCTGTGTAAAGTTGGCTGTAGCTGTTAGCTGTAGCTGTAAGGTGTGTAATGTTAGTTGTGTACCTGTGGCTGCCAGCTGTGTAATGTTAGCTGTAGCTGTTTGGTGTGTAAGGTTAGCTGTAGCTGTTAGCTATGTAAGGTTAGCTGTAGCTGTTAGCTGTAGCTGTTAGCTGTCTAATGTTAGCTGTAGCTGTTAGCTGTAGCTGTTAGCTGTGTATTGTTATCTGTAGGTGTTAGTTGTGTAGCTGAAGCTGTTAGCCATGTAACGTTAGCTGTATCTGTTAGCTGTGTAATGTTAGCTGTGTAGCTGTTAGCTGTAGCTGCTAGCTGTGTAATGTTAGCTGTAGCTGTTAGCTGTAGCTGTTAGCTATGTAAGGTTAGCTGTAGCTGTTAGCTGTAGCTGTTAGCTGTGTATTGTTATCTGTAGGTGTGAGTTGTGTAGCTGAAGCTGTTAGCCATGTAACGTTAGCTGTATCTGTTAGCTGTGTAATGTTAGCTGTGTAGCTGTTAGCTGTAGCTGCTAGCTGTGTAATGTTATCTGTAGCTGTTAGTTGTGTAGCTGAAGGTGTTAGCCATGTAACGTTAGCTGTATCTGTTAGCTGTGTAATGTTAGCTGTGTAGCTGTTAGCTGTAGCTGCTAGCTGTGTAATGTTAGCTGTAGCTGTTAGCTGTGTAAAGTTAGCTAAAGCTGTTAGCTGTGTCATGTTATCTGTAGCCGTTAGCTGTAGCTTTTAGGTGTGCAAGGTTAGCTGTAGCTGTTAGCTATGTAAGGTTAGCTGTAGCTGTTAGCTGTAGCTGTTAGCTGTCTAATGTTAGCTGTAGCTGTTAGCTGTAGCTGTTAGCTGTGTATTGTTATCTGTAGGTGTGAGTTGTGTAGCTGAAGCTGTTAGGCATGTAACGTTAGCTGTATCTGTTAGCTGTGTAATGTTAGCTGTGTAGCTGTTAGCTGTAGCTGCTAGCTGTGTAATGTTAGCTGTAGCTGTTAGATGTGTAAAGTTAGCTGTAGCTGTGTCATGTTATCTGTAGCTGTTAGCTTTGTAAGGTTAGTTGTAATAATAATAAATAATAGATTTTATTCATAATGCACTTTACATTTGAATACAAATCTCAAAGTGCACAGCACAAAGTAGTTGTGTCGCTGTTAGCTGTGTAACGTTAGCTGTGTAACTGAAGCTGTTAGCCATGTAACGTTAGCTGTATCTGTTAGCTGTGTAATGTTAGCTGTGTAGCTGTTAGCTGTAGCTGCTAGCTGTGTAATGTTATCTGTAGCTGTTAGTTGTGTAGCTGAAGCTGTTAGCCATGTAACGTTAGCTGTAGCTGTTAGCTGTGTAATGTTAGCTGTGTAGCTGTTAGCTGTAGCTGCTAGCTGTGTAATGTTAGCTGTAGCTGTTAGCTGTGTAAAGTTAGCTGTAGCTGTTAGCTGTGTCATGTTATCTGTAGCCGTTAGCTGTAGCTGTTAGGTGTGCAAGGTTAGCTGTAGCTGTTAGCTATGTAAGGTTAGCTGTAGCTGTTAGCTGTAGCTGTTAGCTGTGTAGCTGTTAGCTGTAGCTGCTAGCTATGTAATGTTATCTGTAGCTGTTAGCTGTGTAAAGTTAGCTGTAGCTGTTAGCTGTAGCTGTTAGCTATGTAAGGTTAGCTGTAGCTGTTAGCTGTAGCTGTTAGCTGTGTAATGTTATCTGTAGGTGTTAGTTGTGTAGCTGAAGCTGTTAGCCATGTAACGTTAGCTGTATCTGTTAGCTGTGTAATGTTAGCTGTGTAGCTGTTAGCTGTAGCTGTTAGCTGTGTAAAGTTAGCTGTAGCTGTTAGCTGTAGCTGTTAGCTGTGTAAGGTTAGCTGTAGCTGTTAGCTGTGTCATGTTATCTGTAGCCGTTAGCTGTAGCTGTTAGGTGTGTAAGGTTAGCTGTAGCTGTTAGCTATGTAATGTTAGCTGTAGCTGTTAGCTGTGTAAAGTTAGCTGTAGCTGTTAGCTGTAGCTGTAAGGTGTGTAATGTTAGTTGTGTACCTGTGGCTGCCAGCTGTGTAATGTTAGCTGTAGCTGTTAGCTGTAGCTGTTTGGTGTGTAAGGTTAGCTGTAGCTGTTAACTATGTAAGGTTAGCTGTCGCTGTTAGCTGTAGCTGTTAGCTGTAGCTGTTAGCTGTCTAATGTTAGCTGTAGCTGTTAGCTGTAGCTGTTAGCTGTGTATTGTTATCTGTAGGTGTTAGTTGTGTAGCTGAAGCTGTTAGCCATGTAACGTTAGCTGTATCTGTTAGCTGTGTAATGTTAGCTGTGTAGCTGTTAGCTGTAGCTGCTAGCTGTGTAATGTTAGCTGTAGCTGTTAGCTGTGTAAAGTTAGCTCTAGCTGTTAGCTGTGTAATGTTATCTGTAGCTGTTAGTTGTGTAAGGTTAGTTGTAATAATAATAAATAATAGATTTTATTCATAATGCACTTTACATTTGAATACAAATCTCAAAGTGCACAGCACAAAGTAGTTGTCTCGCTGTTAGCTGTGTAACGTTAGCTGTGTAGCTGAAGCTGTTAGCCATGTAACGTTAGCTGTAGCTGTTACCTGTATAAGGTTAATTGTGTAGCTGTTAGCTGTGTAACGTTAGGTGTGTAACGTTAGCTGTAGCTGTTAGCTGTGTAAGGTTAGTTGTGTAGGTGTAGCTGTTAGCTGTGTAAGGTTAGCTGTAGCTGTTAGCTGTGTAAGGTTAGTTGTGTAGCTGTTAGCTGTGTAAGGTTAGTTGTGTAGCTTTTAGCTGTGTAACGTTAGTTGTGTAGCTGTAGCTGTTAGCTGTGTAAGGTTAGCTGTAGATGTTAGCTGTGTAACTTTAGTTGTGTAGCTGTAGCTGTTAGCTGTGTAAGGTTAGCTGTAGCTGTTAGCTGTGCAAGGTTAGTTGTGTAGCTGTTAGCTGTGTAACGTTAGCTGTGTAACGTTAGTTGTGTAGCTGTAGATGCCAGCTGTGTAATGTTAGCTGTAGCCGTTAGCTGTAGCTTTTAGCTATGTAAGGTTAGTTGTGTAGCTGTAGCTATTAGCTGTGTAACGTTAGCTGTAGCTGTTAGCTGTGTAACGTTAGCTGTAGCTGTTAGCTGTATAAGGTTAGTTGTGTAGCTGTAGCTGCCAGCTGTAGCTGTTAGCTGTAGCTGTAGCTGTTAGGTGTGTAAGGTTAGTTGTGTAGCTGTAGCTGTTAGCTGTGTAATGTTATCTGTAGGTGTTAGTTGTGTAGCTGAAGCTGTTAGCCATGTAACGTTAGCTGTATGTGTTAGCTGTGTAATGTTAGCTGTGTAGCTGTTAGCTGTAGCTGCTAGCTGTGTAATGTTAGCTGTAGCTGTTAGCTGTAGCTGTTAGCTATGTAAGGTTAGCTGTAGCTGTTAGCTGTAGCTGTTAGCTGTAGCTGTTAGCTGTGTATTGTTATCTGTAGGTGTGAGTTGTGTAGCTGAAGCTGTTAGCCATGTAACGTTAGCTGTATCTGTTAGCTGTGTAATGTTAGCTGTGTAGCTGTTAGCTGTAGCTGCTAGCTGTGTAATGTTATCTGTAGCTGTTAGTTGTGTAGCTGAAGGTGTTAGCCATGTAACGTTAGCTGCAGCTGTTAGCTGTGTAAGGTTAGTTGTGTAGCTGTTAGCTGTAGCTGCTAGCTGTGTAATGTCAGCTGTAGCTGTTGGCTGTAGCTGTTAGCTGTGTAAGGTTAGTTGTAGCTGTTAGCTGTGTAAGGTTAGTTGTGTAGGTGTTAGCTGTGTAACGTTGTCTGTAGCTGTTAGCTGTGTAATGTTAGTTGTGTACCTGTGGCTGCCAGCTGTGTAATGTTAGCTGTAGCTGTTAGCTGTAGCTGTTAGCTGCAGCTGTAGCTGTTAGCTGTCTAATGTTAGCTGTAGCTGTTAGCTGTAGCTTTTAGCTGTGTATTGTTATCTGTAGGTGTTAGTTGTGTAGCTGAAGCTGTTAGCCATGTAACGTTAGATGTATCTGTTAGCTGTGTAATGTTAGCTGTGTAGCTGTTAGCTGTAGCTGCTAGCTATGTAATGTTAGCTGTAGCTGTTAGCTGTGTCATGTTATCTGTAGCTGTTAGCTGTGTAAGGTTAGTTGTAATAATAATAAATAATAGATTTTATTCATAATGCACTTTACATTTGAATACAAATCTCAAAGTGCACAGCACAAAGTAGTTGTGTCGCTGTTAGCTGTGTAACGTTAGCTGTGTAACTGAAGCTGTTAGCCATGTAACGTTAGCTGTGTAATGTTAGCTGTGTAGCTGTTAGCTGTAGCTGCTAGCTGTGTAATGTTAGCTGTAGCTGTTAGTTGTGTAGCTGAAGCTGTTAGCCATGTAACGTTAGCTGTATCTGTTAGCTGTGTAGTGTTAGCTGTGTAGCTGTTAGCTGTAGCTGCTAGCTGTGTAATGTTAGCTGTAGCTGTTAGCTGTGTAAAGTTAGCTGTAGCTGTTAGCTGTGTCATGTTATCTGTAGCCCTTAGCTGTAGCTGTTAGGTGTGCAAGGTTAGGTGTAGCTGTTAGCCATGTAAGGTTAGCTGTAGCTGTTAGCTGTGTAATGTTAGCTGTGTAGCTGTTAGCTGTAGCTGCTAGTTATGTAATGTTATCTGTAGCTGTTAGCTGTGTAAAGTTAGCTGTAGCTGTTAGCTGTAGCTGTTAGCTATCTAAGGTTAGCTGTAGCTGTTAGCTGTAGCTGTTAGCTGTGTAATGTTATCTGTAGGTGTTAGTTGTGTAGCTGAAGCTGTTAGCCATGTAACGTTAGCTGTAGCTGTTAGCTGTGTAATGTTAGCTGTGTAGCTGTTAGCTGTGTAATGTTAGTTGTGTACCTGTGGCTGCCAGCTGTGTAATGTTAGCTGTAGCTGTTAGCTGTAGCTGTTTGGTGTGTAAGGTTAGCTGTAGCTGTTAGCTATGTAAGGTTAGCTGTAGCTGTTAGCTGTAGCTGTTAGCTATCTAATGTTAGCTGTAGCTGTTAGCTGTAGCTGTTAGCTGTGTAATGTTATCTGTAGGTGTTAGTTGTGGAGCTGAAGCTGTTAGCCATGTAACGTTAGCTGTATCTGTTAGCTGTGTAATGTTAGCTGTGTAGCTGTTAGCTGTGGCTGCTAGCTATGTAAGTTTAGCTGTAGCTGTTAGCTGTGTAAACTTAGCTGTAGCTGTTAGCTGTAGCTGTAAGGTGTGTAATGTTAGTTGTGTACCTGTGGCTGCAAGCTGTATAATGTTAGCTGTAGCTGTTAGCTGTAGCTGTTTGGTGTGTAAGGTTAGCTGTAGCTGTTAGCTGTGTCATGTTATCTGTAGCTGTTAGCTGTGTAAGGTTAGTTATAATAATAATAAATAATAGATTTTATTCATAATGCACTTTACATTTGAATACAAATCTCAAAGTGCACAGCACAAAGTAGTTGTGTCGCTGTTAGCTGTGTAACGTTAGCTGTGTAACTGAAGCTGTTAGCCATGTAACGTTAGCTGTATCTGTTAGCTGTGTAATGTTAGCTGTGTAGCTGTTAGCTGTAGCTGCTAGCTGTGTAATGTTATCTGTAGCTGTTAGTTGTGTAGCTGAAGCTGTTAGCCATGTAACGTTAGCTGTAGCTGTTAGCTGTGTAATGTTAGCTGTAGCTGTTAGTTGTGTAGCTGAAGCTGTTAGCCATGTAACGTTAGCTGTATCTGTTACCTGTGTAATGTTAGCTGTGTAGCTGTTAGCTGTAGCTGCTAGCTGTGTAATGTTAGCTGTAGCTGTTAACTGTGTAATGTTAGCTGTAGCTGCTAGCTGTGTAATGTTAGCTGTAGCTGTTAGCTGTGTAAAGTTAGCTGTAGCTGTTAGCTGTGTCATGTTATCTGTAGCTGTTAGCTGTGTAAGGTTAGTTGTAATAATAATAAATAATAGATTTTATTCATAATGCACTTTACATTTGAATACAAATCTCAAAGTGCACAGCACAAAGTAGTTGTGTCGCTGTTAGCTGTGTAACGTTAGCTGTGTAACGTTAGCTGTAGCTGTTAGCTGAGTAAGGTTAGTTGTAATTATAATAAACAATAGATTTTATTTATAACGCACTTTACATTTGAAAACAAATCTCAAAGTGTAGAGTACAAAGTAGTTGTATAGCTGTTAGCGGTGTAACGTTAGCTGTGTAACGTTAGCTGTAGCTGTTAGCTGTGTAGCTGAAGCTGTTAGCCATGTAATGTTAGCTGTAGCTGTTAGCTGTGTAAGGTTAGTTGTGTAGCTGTTAGCTGTAGCTGCTAGCTATGTAATGTCAGCTGTAGCTGTTGGCTGTAGCTGTTAGCTGTGTAAGGTTAGTTGTAGCTGTTAGCTGTGTAAGGTTAGTTGTAGCTTTTAGCTGTGTAAGGTTAGTTGTGTAGGTGTTAGCTGTGTAACGTTAGCTGTAGCTGTTAGCTGTGTAATGTTAGTTGTGTACCTGTGGCTGCCAGCTGTGTAATGTTAGCTGTAGCTGTTAGCTGTAGCTGTTTGGTGTGTAAGGTTAGCTGTAGCTGTTTGGTGTGTAAGGTTAGCTGTAGCTGTTAGCTATGTAAGGTTAGCTGTAGCTGTTAGCTGTAGCTTTTAGCTGTGTATTGTTATCTGTAGGTGTTAATCGTGTAGCTGAAGCTGTTAGCCATGTATCGTTAGCTGTATCTGTTAGCTGTGTAATGTTAGCTGTGTAGCTGTTAGCTGTAGCTGCTAGCTGTGTAATGTTAGCTGTAGCTGTTAGCTGTAGCTGTTAGCTGTAGCTGTTAGCTATCTAATGTTAGCTGTAGCTGTTAGCTGTGTAATGTTATCTGTAGGTGTTAGTTGTGTAGCTGAAGCTGTTAGCCATGTAACATTAGCTGTATCTGTTAGCTGTGTAATGTTAGCTGTGTAGCTGTTAGCTGTAGCTGCTAGCTATGTAAGTTTAGCTGTAGCTGTTAGCTGTGTAAAGTTGGCTGTAGCTGTTAGCTGTAGCTGTAAGGTGTGTAATGTTAGTTGTGTACCTGTGGCTGCCAGCTGTGTAATGTTAGCTGTAGCTGTTTGGTGTGTAAGGTTAGCTGTAGCTGTTAGCTATGTAAGGTTAGCTGTAGCTGTTAGCTGTAGCTGTTAGCTGTCTAATGTTAGCTGTAGCTGTTAGCTGTAGCTGTTAGCTGTGTATTGTTATCTGTAGGTGTTAGTTGTGTAGCTGAAGCTGTTAGCCATGTAACGTTAGCTGTATCTGTTAGCTGTGTAATGTTAGCTGTGTAGCTGTTAGCTGTAGCTGCTAGCTGTGTAATGTTAGCTGTAGCTGTTAGCTGTAGCTGTTAGCTATGTAAGGTTAGCTGTAGCTGTTAGCTGTAGCTGTTAGCTGTGTATTGTTATCTGTAGGTGTGAGTTGTGTAGCTGAAGCTGTTAGCCATGTAACGTTAGCTGTATCTGTTAGCTGTGTAATGTTAGCTGTGTAGCTGTTAGCTGTAGCTGCTAGCTGTGTAATGTTATCTGTAGCTGTTAGTTGTGTAGCTGAAGGTGTTAGCCATGTAACGTTAGCTGTATCTGTTAGCTGTGTAATGTTAGCTGTGTAGCTGTTAGCTGTAGCTGCTAGCTGTGTAATGTTAGCTGTAGCTGTTAGCTGTGTAAAGTTAGCTAAAGCTGTTAGCTGTGTCATGTTATCTGTAGCCGTTAGCTGTAGCTTTTAGGTGTGCAAGGTTAGCTGTAGCTGTTAGCTATGTAAGGTTAGCTGTAGCTGTTAGCTGTAGCTGTTAGCTGTCTAATGTTAGCTGTAGCTGTTAGCTGTAGCTGTTAGCTGTGTATTGTTATCTGTAGGTGTGAGTTGTGTAGCTGAAGCTGTTAGGCATGTAACGTTAGCTGTATCTGTTAGCTGTGTAATGTTAGCTGTGTAGCTGTTAGCTGTAGCTGCTAGCTGTGTAATGTTAGCTGTAGCTGTTAGATGTGTAAAGTTAGCTGTAGCTGTGTCATGTTATCTGTAGCTGTTAGCTTTGTAAGGTTAGTTGTAATAATAATAAATAATAGATTTTATTCATAATGCACTTTACATTTGAATACAAATCTCAAAGTGCACAGCACAAAGTAGTTGTGTCGCTGTTAGCTGTGTAACGTTAGCTGTGTAACTGAAGCTGTTAGCCATGTAACGTTAGCTGTATCTGTTAGCTGTGTAATGTTAGCTGTGTAGCTGTTAGCTGTAGCTGCTAGCTGTGTAATGTTATCTGTAGCTGTTAGTTGTGTAGCTGAAGCTGTTAGCCATGTAACGTTAGCTGTAGCTGTTAGCTGTGTAATGTTAGCTGTGTAGCTGTTAGCTGTAGCTGCTAGCTGTGTAATGTTAGCTGTAGCTGTTAGCTGTGTAAAGTTAGCTGTAGCTGTTAGCTGTGTCATGTTATCTGTAGCCGTTAGCTGTAGCTGTTAGGTGTGCAAGGTTAGCTGTAGCTGTTAGCTATGTAAGGTTAGCTGTAGCTGTTAGCTGTAGCTGTTAGCTGTGTAGCTGTTAGCTGTAGCTGCTAGCTATGTAATGTTATCTGTAGCTGTTAGCTGTGTAAAGTTAGCTGTAGCTGTTAGCTGTAGCTGTTAGCTATGTAAGGTTAGCTGTAGCTGTTAGCTGTAGCTGTTAGCTGTGTAATGTTATCTGTAGGTGTTAGTTGTGTAGCTGAAGCTGTTAGCCATGTAACGTTAGCTGTATCTGTTAGCTGTGTAATGTTAGCTGTGTAGCTGTTAGCTGTAGCTGTTAGCTGTGTAAAGTTAGCTGTAGCTGTTAGCTGTAGCTGTTAGCTGTGTAAGGTTAGCTGTAGCTGTTAGCTGTGTCATGTTATCTGTAGCCGTTAGCTGTAGCTGTTAGGTGTGTAAGGTTAGCTGTAGCTGTTAGCTATGTAATGTTAGCTGTAGCTGTTAGCTGTGTAAAGTTAGCTGTAGCTGTTAGCTGTAGCTGTAAGGTGTGTAATGTTAGTTGTGTACCTGTGGCTGCCAGCTGTGTAATGTTAGCTGTAGCTGTTAGCTGTAGCTGTTTGGTGTGTAAGGTTAGCTGTAGCTGTTAACTATGTAAGGTTAGCTGTAGCTGTTAGCTGTAGCTGTTAGCTGTAGCTGTTAGCTGTCTAATGTTAGCTGTAGCTGTTAGCTGTAGCTGTTAGCTGTGTATTGTTATCTGTAGGTGTTAGTTGTGTAGCTGAAGCTGTTAGCCATGTAACGTTAGCTGTATCTGTTAGCTGTGTAATGTTAGCTGTGTAGCTGTTAGCTGTAGCTGCTAGCTGTGTAATGTTAGCTGTAGCTGTTAGCTGTGTAAAGTTAGCTCTAGCTGTTAGCTGTGTAATGTTATCTGTAGCTGTTAGTTGTGTAAGGTTAGTTGTAATAATAATAAATAATAGATTTTATTCATAATGCACTTTACATTTGAATACAAATCTCAAAGTGCACAGCACAAAGTAGTTGTCTCGCTGTTAGCTGTGTAACGTTAGCTGTGTAGCTGAAGCTGTTAGCCATGTAACGTTAGCTGTAGCTGTTACCTGTATAAGGTTAATTGTGTAGCTGTTAGCTGTGTAACGTTAGGTGTGTAACGTTAGCTGTAGCTGTTAGCTGTGTAAGGTTAGTTGTGTAGGTGTAGCTGTTAGCTGTGTAAGGTTAGCTGTAGCTGTTAGCTGTGTAAGGTTAGTTGTGTAGCTGTTAGCTGTGTAAGGTTAGTTGTGTAGCTTTTAGCTGTGTAACGTTAGTTGTGTAGCTGTAGCTGTTAGCTGTGTAAGGTTAGCTGTAGATGTTAGCTGTGTAACTTTAGTTGTGTAGCTGTAGCTGTTAGCTGTGCAAGGTTAGTTGTGTAGCTGTAGCTGTTAGCTGTGTAAGGTTAGCTGTAGCTGTTAGCTGTGCAAGGTTAGTTGTGTAGCTGTTAGCTGTGTAACGTTAGCTGTGTAACGTTAGTTGTGTAGCTGTAGATGCCAGCTGTGTAATGTTAGCTGTAGCCGTTAGCTGTAGCTTTTAGCTATGTAAGGTTAGTTGTGTAGCTGTAGCTATTAGCTGTGTAACGTTAGCTGTAGCTGTTAGCTGTGTAACGTTAGCTGTAGCTGTTAGCTGTATAAGGTTAGTTGTGTAGCTGTAGCTGCCAGCTGTAGCTGTTAGCTGTAGCTGTAGCTGTTAGGTGTGTAAGGTTAGTTGTGTAGCTGTAGCTGTTAGCTGTGTAATGTTATCTGTAGGTGTTAGTTGTGTAGCTGAAGCTGTTAGCCATGTAACGTTAGCTGTATGTGTTAGCTGTGTAATGTTAGCTGTGTAGCTGTTAGCTGTAGCTGCTAGCTGTGTAATGTTAGCTGTAGCTGTTAGCTGTAGCTGTTAGCTATGTAAGGTTAGCTGTAGCTGTTAGCTGTAGCTGTTAGCTGTAGCTGTTAGCTGTGTATTGTTATCTGTAGGTGTGAGTTGTGTAGCTGAAGCTGTTAGCCATGTAACGTTAGCTGTATCTGTTAGCTGTGTAATGTTAGCTGTGTAGCTGTTAGCTGTAGCTGCTAGCTGTGTAATGTTATCTGTAGCTGTTAGTTGTGTAGCTGAAGGTGTTAGCCATGTAACGTTAGCTGTATCTGTTAGCTGTGTAATGTTAGCTGTGTAGCTGTTAGCTGTAGCTGTTAGCTGTGTAATGTTAGCTGTAGCTGTTAGCTGTGTAAAGTTAGCTAAAGCTGTTAGCTGTGTCATGTTATCTGTAGCCGTTAGCTGTAGCTGTTAGGTGTGCAAGGTTAGCTGTAGCTGTTAGCTATGTAAGGTTAGCTGTAGCTGTTAGCTGTAGCTGTTAGCTGTCTAATGTTAGCTGTAGCTGTTAGCTGTAGCTGTTAACTGTGTATTGTTATCTGTAGGTGTGAGTTGTGTAGCTGAAGCTGTTAGGCATGTAACGTTAGCTGTATCTGTTAGCTGTGTAATGTTAGCTGTGTAGGTGTTAGCTGTGTAACGTTAGCTGTAGCTGTTAGCTGTGTAATGTTAGTTGTGTACCTGTGGCTGCCAGCTGTGTAATGTTAGCTGTAGCTGTTAGCTGTAGCTGTTTGGTGTGTAAGGTTAGCTGTAGCTGTTAGCTATGTAAGGTTAGCTGTAGCTGTTAGCTGTAGCTGTTAGCTGTAGCTGTTAGCTGTCTAATGTTAGCTGTAGCTGTTAGCTGTAGCTGTTAGCTGTGTATTGTTATCTGTAGGTGTTAGTTGTGTAGCTGTAGCTATTAGCTGTGTAACGTTAGCTGTAGCTGTTAGCTGTGTAACGTTAGCTGTAGCTGTTAGCTGTATAAGGTTAGTTGTGTAGCTGTAGCTGCCAGCTGTAGCTGTTAGCTGTAGCTGTAGCTGTTAGGTGTGTAAGGTTAGTTGTGTAGCTGTAGCTGTTAGCTGTGTAAAGTTAGCTGTAGCTGTTAGCTGTAGCTGTAAGGTGTGTAATGTCAGTTGTGTACCTGTGGCTGCCAGCTGTGTAATGTTAGCTGTAGCTGTTAGCTGTAGCTGTTTGGTGTGTAAGGTTAGCTGTAGCTGTTAGCTATGTAAGGTTAGCTGTAGCTGTTAGCTGTAGCTGTTAGCTGTCTAATGTTAGCTGTAGCTGTTAGCTGTGTATTGTTATCTGTAGGTGTTAGTTGTGTAGCTGAAGCTGTTAGCTGTGTAAAGTTAGCTGTAGCTGTTAGCTGTAGCTGTAAGGTGTGTAATGTCAGTTGTGTACCTGTGGCTGCCAGCTGTGTAATGTTAGCTGTAGCTGTTAGCTGTAGCTGTTTGGTGTGTAAGGTTAGCTTTAGCTGTTAGCTATGTAAGGTTAGCTGTAGCTGTTAGCTGTAGCTGTTAGCTATGTAAGGTTAGCTGTAGCTATTAGCTGTAGCTGTTAGCTGTAGCTGTTAGCTGTCTAATGTTAGCTGTAGCTGTTAGCTGTGTATTGTTATCTGTAGGTGTGAGTTGTGTAGCTGAAGCTGTTAGCCATGTAACGTTAGCTGTATCTGTTAGCTGTGTAATGTTAGCTGTGTAGCTGTTAGCTGTAGCTGCTAGCTGTGTAATGTTAGCTGTAGCTGTTAGCTGTGTAAAGTGAGCTGTAGCTGTTAGCTGTGTCATGTTATCTGTAGCTGTTAGCTGTGTAAGGTTAGTTGTAATAATAATAAATAATAGATTTTATTCATAATGCACTTTATATTTGAATACAAATCTCAAAGTGCACAGCACAAAGTAGTTGTGTCGCTGTTAGCTGTGTAACGTTAGCTGTGTAACTGAAGCTGTTAGCCATGTAACGTTAGCTGTAGCTGTTAGCTGTGTAAAGTTAGCTGTAGCTGTTAGCTGTAGCTGTTAGCTATCTAATGTTAGATGTAGCTGTTAGCTGTAGCTGTTAGCTGTGTAATGTTATCTGTAGGTGTTAGTTGTGTAGCTGAAGCTGTTAGGCATGTAACGTTAGCTGTATCTGTTAGCTGTGTAATGTTAGCTGTGTAGGTGTTAGCTGTGTAACGTTAGCTGTAGCTTTTAGCTGTGTAATGTTAGTTGTGTACCTGTGGCTGCCAGCTGTGTAATGTTAGCTGTAGCTGTTAGCTGTAGCTGTTTGGTGTGTAAGGTTAGCTGTAGCTGTTAGCTATGTAAGGTTAGCTGTAGCTGTTAGCTGTAGCTGTTAGCTGTAGCTGTTAGCTGTCTAATGTTAGCTGTAGCTGTTAGCTGTAGCTGTTAGCTGTGTATTGTTATCTGTAGGTGTTAGTTGTGTAGCTGAAGCTGTTAGCCATGTAACGTTAGCTGTATCTGTTAGCTGTGTAAAGTTAGCTGTAGCTGTTAGCTGTGTCATGTTATCTGTAGCTGTTAGTTGTGTAAAGTTAGTTGTAATAATAATAAATAATAGATTTTATTCATAATGCACTTTACATTTGAATACAAATCTCAAAGTGCACAGCACAAAGTAGTTGTCTCGCTGTTAGCTGTGTAACGTTAGCTGTGTAGCTGAAGCTGTTAGCCATGTAACGTTAGCTGTAGCTGTTACCTGTATAAGGTTAATTGTGTAGCTGTTAGCTGTGTAACGTTAGGTGTGTAACGTTAGCTGTAGCTGTTAGCTGTGTAAGGTTAGTTGTGTAGGTGTAGCTGTTAGCTGTGTAAGGTTAGCTGTAGCTGTTAGCTGTGTAAGGTTAGTTGTGTAGCTGTTAGCTGTGTAAGGTTAGTTGTGTAGCTTTTAGCTGTGTAACGTTAGTTGTGTAGCTGTAGCTGTTAGCTGTGTAAGGTTAGCTTTAGCTGTTAGCTGTGCAAGGTTAGTTGTGTAGCTGTTAGCTGTGTAACGTTAGCTGTGTAACGTTAGTTGTGTAGCTGTAGCTATTAGCTGTGTAACGTTAGCTGTAGCTGTTAGCTGTGTAACGTTAGCTGTAGCTGTTAGCTGTATAAGGTTAGTTGTGTAGCTGTAGCTGCCAGCTGTAGCTGTTAGCTGTAGCTGTAGCTGTTAGGTGTGTAAGGTTAGTTGTGTAGCTGTAGCTGTTAGCTGTGTAAAGTTAGCTGTAGCTGTTAGCTGTAGCTGTAAGGTGTGTAATGTCAGTTGTGTACCTGTGGCTGCCAGCTGTGTAATGTTAGCTGTAGCTGTTAGCTGTAGCTGTTTGGTGTGTAAGGTTAGCTGTAGCTGTTAGCCATGTAACGTTAGCTGTATCTGTTAGCTGTGCAATGTTAGCTGTGTAGCTGTTAGCTGTAGCTGCTAGCTGTGTAATGTTAGTTGTAGCTGTTAGCTGTGTAATGTTAGCTGTAGCTGTTAGCTGTAGCTGTTTGGTGTGTAAGGTTAGCTGTAGCTGTAAGCTATGTAAGGTTAGCTGTAGCTGTTAGCTGTGTAACGTTAGCTGTGTAACATTAGCTGTTTAAGGTTAGTTGTGTAGCTGTAGATGCCAGCTGTGTAATGTTGGCTGTAGCCGTTAGCTGTAGCTTTTAGCTGTGTAAGGTTAGTTGTGTAGCTGTAGCTATTAGGTTTAGCTGTTAGCTGTAGCTGTTAGGTGTGTCAGGTTAGTTGTGTAGCTGTAGCTATTAGCTGTGTAACGTTAGCTGCAGCTGTTAGCTGTGTAACTTTAGCTGTAGCTGTTAGCTGTGTAAGGTTAGTTGTGTAGCTGTCAGCTGTGTAATGTTAGCTGTAGCTATTAGCTGTGTAACGTTAGCTGTAGCTATTAGTTGTTTAACGTTAGCTGTAGCTGTTAGCTGTGTAATGTTATCTGTAGCTGTTAGCTGTGTAAGGTTAGCTGTGTAGCTGTAGCTATTAGCTGTGTAACGTTAGCTGTAGATGCTAGCTGTGTAATGTTAGCTGTAGCTGTTAGCTGTTAGCCGTGTCACGTTAGCTGTAGCTGTTAGCTGTGCAAGGTTAGTTGTGTAGCTGTAGCTATTAGCTGTGTAACATTAGCTGTAGCTGCTAGCTGTGTAAGGTTAGTTGTGTAGCTGTAGCTATTAGCTGTGCAACATTAGCTGTAGCTGCTAGCTGTGTAATGTTAGCTGTAGCTGTTAGCTGTTAGCCGTGTAACGTTAGCTGTAGCTGTTAGCTGTTAACCGTGTAACCTTAGCTGTAGCTGTTAGCTGTTAACCGTGTAACCTTAGCTGTAGCTGTTAGCTGTGTAGCTGAAGCTTTTAGCCATGTAACTTTAGCTGTGGCTGTTACCTGTATCAGGTTAATTGTGTAGCTGTTAGCTGTGTAACGTTAGCTGTGTAACGTTAGCTGTAGCTGTTAGCTGTGTAAGGTTAGTTGTGTAGCTGTAGCTGTTAGCTGTCTATGGTTAGCTGTAGCTGTTAGCTGTGTAAGGTTAGTTGTGTAGCTGTAGCTGTTAGCTGTGTAAGGGTAGCTGTAGCTGTTAGCTGTGTAAGGTTAGCTGTGTAACGTTGGCTGTGTAACGTTAGCTGTGTAAGGTTAGTTGTGTAGCTGTAGCTGTTAGCTGTGTAACGTTAGCTGTAGATGCTAGCTGTGTAATGTTAGCTGTAGCTGTAAGCTGTGTAAGCTTTGTTGTGTAGCTGTAGCTATTAGCTGTGTAACGTTAGATGTAGCTGTTAGCTGTGTCAAGTTAGCTGTAGCTATTAGCCGTGTAAGGTTAGTTGTGTAGCTGTATCTGCTAGCTGTGTAATGTTACCTGTAGCTGTTAGCTGTGTAACTCTAGCTGTGTAACGTTAGCTGTAGCTGTTAGCTGTGTAAGGTTAGTTGTGTAGCTGTAGCTGTTAGCTGTCTATGGTTAGCTGTAGCTGTTAGCTGTGTAAGGTTAGTTGTGTAGCTGTAGCTGTTAGCTGTGTAAGGGTAGCTGTAGCTGTTAGCTGTGTAACGTTAGCTGTGTAAGGTTAGTTGTGTAGCTGTTAACTGTGTAATGTTAGCTGTAGCTGCTAGCTGTGTAATGTTAGCTGTAGCTGTTAGCTGTGTAAAGTTAGCTGTAGCTGTTAGCTGTAGCTGTTAGCTATGTAAGGTTAGCTGTAGCTGTTAGCTGTAGCTGTTAGCTGTCTAATGTTAGCTGTGTATTGTTATCTGTAGGTGTTAGTTGTGTAGCTGAAGCTGTTAGCCATGTAACGTTAGCTGTATCTGTTAGCTGTGTAATGTTAGCTGTAGCTGTTAGCTGTGTAAAGTTAGCTGTAGCTGTTAGCTGTGTAAAGTTAGCTGTAGCTGTTGGGTGTGTAAGGTTAGCTGTAGCTGTTAGCTGTAGCTGTTAGCTTTGTAAGGTTAGCTGTAGCTGTTAGCTGTAGCTGTTAGCTGTCTAATGTTAGCTGTGTATTGTTATCTGTAGGTGTTAGTTGTGTAGCTGAAGCTGTTAGCCATGTAACGTTAGCTGTAGCTGTTAGCTGTGTCATGTTATCTGTAACTGTTAGCTGAGTAAGGTTAGTTGTAATAATAATAAATAATAGCTTTTATTCATAATGCACTTTATATTTGAATACAAATCTCAAAGTGCACAGCACAAAGTAGTTGTGTCGCTGTTAGCTGTGTAACGTTAGCTGTGTAACTGAAGCAGTTAGCCATGTAACGTTAGCTGTATCTGTTAGCTGTGTAATGTTAGCTGTGTAGCTGTTAGCTGTCGCTGTTAGCTGTGTAACGTTAGCTGAAGCTGTTAGCTGAGTAATGTTATCTGTAGGTGTTAGTTGTGTAGCTGAAGCTGTTAGCCATGTAACGTTAGCTGTATCTGTTAGCTGTGTAATGTTAGCTGTAGCTGTTAGCTGTAGCTGTTAGCTATCTAATGTTAGATGTAGCTGCTAGCTATGTAATGTTAGCTGTAGCTGTTAGCTGTGTAAAGTTAGCTGTAGCTGTTAGCTGTAGCTGTTAGCTATGTAAGGTTAGCTGTAGCTATTAGCTGTAGCTGTTAGCTGTAGCTGTTAGCTGTCTAATGTTAGCTGTAGCTGTTAGCTGTGTATTGTTATCTGTAGGTGTGAGTTGTGTAGCTGAAGCTGTTAGCCATGTAACGTTAGCTGTATCTGTTAGCTGTGTAAAGTGAGCTGTAGCTGTTAGCTGTGTCATGTTATCTGTAGCTGTTAGCTGTGTAAGGTTAGTTGTAATAATAATAAATAATAGATTTTATTCATAATGCACTTCATATTTGAATACAAATCTCAAAGTGCACAGCACAAAGTAGTTGTGTCGCTGTTAGCTGTGTAACGTTAGCTGTGTAACTGAAGCTGTTAGCCATGTAACGTTAGCTGTAGCTGTTAGCTGTGTAAAGTTAGCTGTAGCTGTTAGCTGTAGCTGTTAGCTATCTAATGTTAGATGTAGCTGTTAGCTGTAGCTGTTAGCTGTGTAATGTTATCTGTAGGTGTTAGTTGTGTAGCTGAAGCTGTTAGCCATGTAACGTTAGCTGTATCTGTTAGCTGTGTAATGTTAGCTGTGTAGCTGTAGCTGCTAGCTATGTAATGTTAGCTGTAGCTGTTAGCTGTGTAAAGTTAGCTGTAGCTGTTAGCTGTAGCTGTTAGCTATGTAAGATTAGCTGTAGCTGTTAGCTGTAGGTGTTAGCTGTGTATTGTTATCTGTAGGTGTTAGTTGTGTAGCTGAAGCTGTTAGCCATGTAAAGCTAGCTGTAGCTGTTAGATGTGTAATGTTATCTGTAGCTGTTAGCTGTGTAAGGTTAGTTGTAATAATAATAAATAATAGATTTTATTCATAATGCACTTTACATTTGAATACAAATCTCAAAGTGCACAGCACAAAGTAGTTGTGTCGCTGTTAGCTGTGTAACGTTAGCTGTGTAACTGAAGCTGTAGCTGTTAGCTGAGTAAGGTTAGTTGTAATAATAATAAATAATATATTTTATTTATAACGCACTTTACATTTGAATACAAATCTCAAAGTGTACAGTACAAAGTAGTTGTGTAGCTGTTAGCTGTGTAACGTTAGCTGTAGCTGTTAGCTGTGTAGCTGAAGCTGTTAGCCATGTAACGTTAGCTGCAGCTGTTAGCTGTGTAAGGTTAGTTGTGTAGCTGTTAGCTGTAGCTGCTAGCTGTGTAATGTCAGCTGTAGCTGTTGGCTGTAGCTGTTAGCTGTGTAAGGTTATGTGTAGCTGTTAGCTGTGTAAGGTTAGTTGTAGCTGTTAGCTGTGTAAGGTTAGTTGCGTAGGTGTTAGCTGTGTAACGTTAGCTGTAGCTGTTAGCTGTGTAATGTTAGTTGTGTACCTGTGGCTGCCAGCTGTGTAATGTTAGCTGTAGCTGTTAGCTGTAGCTGTTTGGTGTGTAAGGTTAGCTGTAGCTGTTAGCTGTAGCTGTTAGCTGTCTAATGTTAGCTGTAGCTGTTAGCTGTAGCTGTTAGCTGTGTATTGTTATCTGTAGGTGTTAGTTGTGTAGCTGAAGCTGTTAGCCATGTAACGTTAGCTGTGTAATGTTAGCTGTGTAGCTGAAGCTGTTAGCCATTTAACGTTAGCTGCAGCTGTTAGCTGTGTAAGGTTAGTTGTGTAGCTGTTAGCTGTAGCTGCTAGCTGTGTAATGTCAGCTGTAGCTGTTGGCTGTAGCTGTTAGCTGTGTAAGGTTATGTGTAGCTGTTAGCTGTGTAAGGTTAGTTGTAGCTGTTAGCTGTGTAAGGTTAGTTGTGTAGGTGTTAGCTGTGTAACGTTGTCTGTAGCTGTTAGCTGTGTAATGTTAGTTGTGTACCTGTGGCTGCCAGCTGTGTAATGTTAGCTTTAGCTGTTAGCTGTAGCTGTTTGGTGTGTAAGGTTAGCTGTAGCTGTTAGCTGTAGCTGTTAGCTGTCTAATGTTAGCTGTAGCTGTTAGCTGTAGCTGTTAGCTGTGTATTGTTATCTGTAGGTGTTAGTTGTGTAGCTGAAGCTGTTAGCCATGTAACGTTAGCTGTATCTGTTAGCTGTGTAATGTTAGCTGTGTAGCTGTTAGCTGTAGGTGCTAGCTGTGTAATGTTAGCTGTAGCTGTTAGCTGTAGCTGTTAGCTATGTAAGGTTAGCTGTAGCTGTTAGCTGTAGCTGTTAGCTGTAGCTGTTAGCTGTGTATTGTTATCTGTAGGTGTGAGTTGTGTAGCTGAAGCTGTTAGCCATGTAACGTTAGCTGTATCTGTTAGCTGTGTAATGTTAGCTGTAGCTGCTAGCTGTGTAATGTTAGCTGTAGCTGTTAGCTGTGTCATGTTATCTGTAGCTGTTGGCTGTGTAAGGTTAGTTGTAATAATAATAAATAATAGATTGTATTCATAATGCACTTTACATTTGAATACAAATCTCAAAGTGCACAGCACAAAGTAGTTGTGTTGCTGTTAGCTGTTTAACGTTAGCTGTGTAACTGAAGCTGTTAGCCATGTAACGTTAGCTGTATCTGTTAGCTGTGTAATGTTAGCTGTTTAGCTGTTAGCTGTAGCTGCTAGCTGTGTAATGTTAGCTGTAGCTGTTAGCTGTGTAATGTTAGCTGTAGCTGCTAGCTGTGTAATGTTAGCTGTAGCTGTTAGCTGTAGCTGTTAGCTGTCTAATGTTAGCTGTAGCTGTTAGCTGTAGCTGTTAGCTGTGTATTGTTATCTGTAGGTGTTAGTTGTGTAGCTGAAGCTGTTAGCCATGTAACGTTAGCTGTATCTGTTAGCTGTGTAATGTTAGCTGTGTAGCTGAAGCTGTTAGCCATGTAACGTTAGCTGCAGCTGTTAGCTGTGTAAGGTTAGTTGTGTAGCTGTTAGCTGTAGCTGCTAGCTGTGTAATGTCAGCTGTAGCTGTTGGCTGTAGCTGTTAGCTGTGTAAGGTTATGTGTAGCTGTTAGCTGTGTAAGGTTAGTTGTAGCTGTTAGCTGTGTAAGGTTAGTTGTGTAGGTGTTAGCTGTGTAACGTTGTCTGTAGCTGTTAGCTGTGTAATGTTAGTTGTGTACCTGTGGCTGCCAGCTGTGTAATGTTAGCTTTAGCTGTTAGCTGTAGCTGTTTGGTGTGTAAGGTTAGCTGTAGCTGTTAGCTGTAGCTGTTAGCTGTCTAATGTTAGCTGTAGCTGTTAGCTGTAGCTGTTAGCTGTGTATTGTTATCTGTAGGTGTTAGTTGTGTAGCTGAAGCTGTTAGCCATGTAACGTTAGCTGTATCTGTTAGCTGTGTAATGTTAGCTGTGTAGCTGTTAGCTGTAGCTGCTAGCTGTGTAATGTTATCTGTAGGTGTTAGTTGTGTAGCTGAAGCTGTTAGCCATGTAACGTTAGCTGTATCTGTTAGCTGTGTAATGTTAGCTGTGTAGCTGTTAGCTGTGGCTGCTAGCTATGTAAGTTTAGCTGTAGCTGTTAGCTGTGTAAACTTAGCTGTAGCTGTTAGCTGTAGCTGTAAGGTGTGTAATGTTAGTTGTGTACCTGTGGCTGCAAGCTGTATAATGTTAGCTGTAGCTGTTAGCTGTAGCTGTTTGGTGTGTAAGGTTAGCTGTAGCTGTTAGCTATGTAAAGTTAGCTGTAGCTGTTAGCTGTGTCATGTTATCTGTAGCTGTTAGCTGTGTAAGGTTAGTTATAATAATAATAAATAATAGATTTTATTCATAATGCGCTTTACATTTGAATACAAATCTCAAAGTGCACAGCACAAAGTAGTTGTGTCGCTGTTAGCTGTGTAACGTTAGCTGTGTAACTGAAGCTGTTAGCCATGTAACGTTAGCTGTATCTGTTAGCTGTGTAATGTTAGCTGTGTAGCTGTTAGCTGTAGCTGCTAGCTGTGTAATGTTATCTGTAGCTGTTAGTTGTGTAGCTGAAGCTGTTAGCCATGTAACGTTAGCTGTAGCTGTTAGCTGTGTAATGTTAGCTGTAGCTGTTAGTTGTGTAGCTGAAGCTGTTAGCCATGTAACGTTAGCTGTATCTGTTACCTGTGTAATGTTAGCTGTGTAGCTGTTAGCTGTAGCTGTTAGCTGTGTATTGTTATCTGTAGGTGTGAGTTGTGTAGCTGAAGCTGTTAGGCATGTAACGTTAGCTGTATCTGTTAGCTGTGTAATGTTAGCTGTGTAGCTGTTAGCTGTAGCTGCTAGCTGTGTAATGTTAGCTGTAGCTGTTAGATGTGTAAAGTTAGCTGTAGCTGTGTCATGTTATCTGTAGCTGTTAGCTTTGTAAGGTTAGTTGTAATAATAATAAATAATAGATTTTATTCATAATGCACTTTACATTTGAATACAAATCTCAAAGTGCACAGCACAAAGTAGTTGTGTCGCTGTTAGCTGTGTAACGTTAGCTGTGTAACTGAAGCTGTTAGCCATGTAACGTTAGCTGTATCTGTTAGCTGTGTAATGTTAGCTGTGTAGCTGTTAGCTGTAGCTGCTAGCTGTGTAATGTTATCTGTAGCTGTTAGTTGTGTAGCTGAAGCTGTTAGCCATGTAACGTTAGCTGTAGCTGTTAGCTGTGTAATGTTAGCTGTGTAGCTGTTAGCTGTAGCTGCTAGCTGTGTAATGTTAGCTGTAGCTGTTAGCTGTGTAAAGTTAGCTGTAGCTGTTAGCTGTGTCATGTTATCTGTAGCCGTTAGCTGTAGCTGTTAGGTGTGCAAGGTTAGCTGTAGCTGTTAGCTATGTAAGGTAAGCTGTAGCTGTTAGCTGTAGCTGTTAGCTGTGTAGCTGTTAGCTGTAGCTGCTAGCTATGTAATGTTATCTGTAGCTGTTAGCTGTGTAAAGTTAGCTGTAGCTGTTAGCTGTAGCTGTTAGCTATGTAAGGTTAGCTGTAGCTGTTAGCTGTAGCTGTTAGCTGTGTAATGTTATCTGTAGGTGTTAGTTGTGTAGCTGAAGCTGTTAGCCATGTAACGTTAGCTGTATCTGTTAGCTGTGTAATGTTAGCTGTGTAGCTGTTAGCTGTAGCTGCTAGCTGTGTAATGTTAGCTGTAGCTGTTAGCTGTAGCTGTTAGCTATGTAAGGTTAGCTGTAGCTGTTAGCTGTAGCTGTTAGCTGTAGCTGTTAGCTGTGTATTGTTATCTGTAGGTGTGAGTTGTGTAGCTGAAGCTGTTAGCCATGTAACGTTAGCTGTATCTGTTAGCTGTGTAATGTTAGCTGTGTAGCTGTTAGCTGTAGCTGCTAGCTGTGTAATGTTATCTGTAGCTGTTAGTTGTGTAGCTGAAGGTGTTAGCCATGTAACGTTAGCTGTATCTGTTAGCTGTGTAATGTTAGCTGTAGCTGTTAGCTGTGTAAAGTTAGCTAAAGCTGTTAGCTGTGTCATGTTATCTGTAGCCGTTAGCTGTAGCTGTTAGGTGTGCAAGGTTAGCTGTAGCTGTTAGCTATGTAAGGTTAGCTGTAGCTGTTAGCTGTAGCTGTTAGCTGTCTAATGTTAGCTGTAGCTGTTAGCTGTAGCTGTTAGCTGTGTATTGTTATCTGTAGGTGTGAGTTGTGTAGCTGAAGCTGTTAGGCATGTAACGTTAGCTGTATCTGTTAGCTGTGTAATGTTAGCTGTGTAGGTGTTAGCTGTGTAACGTTAGCTGTAGCTGTTAGCTGTGTAATGTTAGTTGTGTACCTGTGGCTGCCAGCTGTGTAATGTTAGCTGTAGCTGTTAGCTGTAGCTGTTTGGTGTGTAAGGTTAGCTGTAGCTGTTAGCTATGTAAGGTTAGCTGTAGCTGTTAGCTGTAGCTGTTAGCTGTAGCTGTTAGCTGTCTAATGTTAGCTGTAGCTGTTAGCTGTAGCTGTTAGCTGTGTATTGTTATCTGTAGGTGTTAGTTGTGTAGCTGAAGCTGTTAGCCATGTAACGTTAGCTGTATCTGTTAGCTGTGTAAAGTTAGCTGTAGCTGTTAGCTGTGTCATGTTATCTGTAGCTGTTAGTTGTGTAAGGTTAGTTGTAATAATAATAAATAATAGATTTTATTCATAATGCACTTTACATTTGAATACAAATCTCAAAGTGCACAGCACAAAGTAGTTGTCTCGCTGTTAGCTGTGTAACGTTAGCTGTGTAGCTGAAGCTGTTAGCCATGTAACGTTAGCTGTAGCTGTTACCTGTATAAGGTTAATTGTGTAGCTGTTAGCTGTGTAACGTTAGGTGTGTAACGTTAGCTGTAGCTGTTAGCTGTGTAAGGTTAGTTGTGTAGGTGTAGCTGTTAGCTGTGTAAGGTTAGCTGTAGCTGTTAGCTGTGTAAGGTTAGTTGTGTAGCTGTTAGCTGTGTAAGGTTAGTTGTGTAGCTTTTAGCTGTGTAACGTAAGTTGTGTAGCTGTAGCTGTTAGCTGTGTAAGGTTAGCTGTAGATGTTAGCTGTGTAACTTTAGTTGTGTAGCTGTAGCTGTTAGCTGTGTAAGGTTAGCTGTAGCTGTTAGCTGTGCAAGGTTAGTTGTGTAGCTGTTAGCTGTGTAACGTTAGCTGTGTAACGTTAGTTGTGTAGCTGTAGCTATTAGCTGTGTAACGTTAGCTGTAGCTGTTAGCTGTGTAACGTTAGCTGTAGCTGTTAGCTGTATAAGGTTAGTTGTGTAGCTGTAGCTGCCAGCTGTAGCTGTTAGCTGTAGCTGTAGCTGTTAGGTGTGTAAGGTTAGTTGTGTAGCTGTAGCTGTTAGCTGTGTAAAGTTAGCTGTAGCTGTTAGCTGTAGCTGTAAGGTGTGTAATGTCAGTTGTGTACCTGTGGCTGCCAGCTGTGTAATGTTAGCTGTAGCTGTTAGCTGTAGCTGTTTGGTGTGTAAGGTTAGCTGTAACTGTTAGCTATGTAAGGTTAGCTGTAGCTGTTAGCTGTAGCTGTTAGCTGTCTAATGTTAGCTGTAGCTGTTAGCTGTGTATTGTTATCTGTAGGTGTTAGTTGTGTAGCTGAAGCTGTTAGCCATGTAACGTTAGCTGTATCTGTTAGCTGTGCAATGTTAGCTGTGTAGCTGTTAGCTGTAGCTGCTAGCTGTGTAATGTTAGTTGTAGCTGTTAGCTGTGTAAAGTTAGCTGTAGCTGTTAGCTGTGTAATGTAAGTTGTGTACCTGTGGCTGCCAGCTGTGTAATGTTAGCTGTAGCTGTTAGCTGTGTAAGGTTCGTTGTGTAGGTGTTAGCTGTGTAATGTTAGCTGTAGCTGTTAGCTGTGTAATGTTAGCTGTAGCTGTTAGCTGTAGCTGTTTGGTGTGTAAGGTTAGCTGTAGCTGTAAGCTATGTAAGGTTAGCTGTAGCTGTTAGCTGTGTAACGTTAGCTGTGTAACATTAGCTGTTTAAGGTTAGTTGTGTAGCTTTAGATGCCAGCTGTGTAATGTTGGCTGTAGCCGTTAGCTGTAGCTTTTAGCTGTGTAAGGTTAGTTGTGTAGCTGTAGCTATTAGGTTTAGCTGTTAGCTGTAGCTGTTAGGTGTGTCAGGTTAGTTGTGTAGCTGTAGCTATTAGCTGTGTAACGTTAGCTGCAGCTGTTAGCTGTGTAACTTTAGCTGTAGCTGTTAGCTGTGTAAGGTTAGTTGTGTAGCTGTCAGCTGTGTAATGTTAGCTGTAGCTATTAGCTGTGTAACGTTAGCTGTAGCTATTAGTTGTTTAACGTTAGCTGTAGCTGTTAGCTGTGTAATGTTATCTGTAGCTGTTAGCTGTGTAAGGTTAGCTGTGTAGCTGTAGCTATTAGCTGTGTAACGTTAGCTGTAGATGCTAGCTGTGTAATGTTAGCTGTAGCTGTTAGCTGTTAGCCGTGTCACGTTAGCTGTAGCTGTTAGCTGTGCAAGGTTAGTTGTGTAGCTGTAGCTATTAGCTGTGTAACATTAGCTGTAGTTGCTAGCTGTGTAAGGTTAGTTGTGTAGCTGTAGCTATTAGCTGTGCAACATTAGCTGTAGCTGCTAGCTGTGTAATGTTAGCTGTAGCTGTTAGCTGTTAGCCGTGTAACGTTAGCTGTAGCTGTTAGCTGTTAACCGTGTAACCTTAGCTGTAGCTGTTAGCTGTTAACCGTGTAACCTTAGCTGTAGCTGTTAGCTGTGTAGCTGAAGCTTTTAGCCATGTAACTTTAGCTGTGGCTGTTACCTGTATCAGGTTAATTGTGTAGCTGTTAGCTGTGTAACGTTAGCTGTGTAACGTTAGCTGTAGCTGTTAGCTGTGTAAGGTTAGTTGTGTAGCTGTAGCTGTTAGCTGTCTATGGTTAGCTGTAGCTGTTAGCTGTGTAAGGTTAGTTGTGTAGCTGTAGCTGTTAGCTGTGTAAGGGTAGCTGTAGCTGTTAGCTGTGTAAGGTTAGCTGTGTAACGTTAGCTGTGTAACGTTAGCTGTGTAAGGTTAGTTGTGTAGCTGTAGCTGTTAGCTGTGTAACGTTAGCTGTAGATGCTAGCTGTGTAATGTTAGCTGTAGCTGTAAGCTGTGTAAGCTTTGTTGTGTAGCTGTAGCTATTAGCTGTGTAACGTTAGATGTAGCTGTTAGCTGTGTCAAGTTAGCTGTAGCTATTAGCCGTGTAAGGTTAGTTGTGTAGCTGTATCTGCTAGCTGTGTAATGTTACCTGTAGCTGTTAGCTGTGTAACTCTAGCTGTGTAACGTTAGCTGTAGCTGTTAGCTGTGTAAGGTTAGTTGTGTAGCTGTAGCTGTTAGCTGTCTATGGTTAGCTGTAGCTGTTAGCTGTGTAAGGTTAGTTGTGTAGCTGTAGCTGTTAGCTGTGTAAGGGTAGCTGTAGCTGTTAGCTGTGTAAGGTTAGCTGTGTAACGTTAGCTGTGTAACATTAGCTGTGTAAGGTTAGTTGTGTAGCTGTAGCTGTTAGCTGTGTAAGGTTAGCTGTAGCTGTTAGCTGTGTAAGGTTAGTTGTGTAGCTGTAGCTGTTAGCTGTGTAAGGTTAGCTGTAGCTGTTAGCTGTGTAAGGTTAGTTGTGTAGCTGTTAGCTGTGTAACGTTAGCTGTGTAACGTTAGCTGTGTAACGTTAGTTGTGTAGCTGTAGCTGTTAGCTGTGTAAGGTTAGCTGTAGCTGTTAGCTGTGTAGCTGTTAGGTGTGTAACGTTAGCTGTGTAACGTTAGTTGTGTAGCTGTAGATGCCAGCTGTGTAATGTTAGCTGTAGCCGTTAGCTGTAGCTTTTAGCTGTGTAAGGTTAGTTGTGTAGCTGTAGCTATTAGCTGTGTAACGTTAGCTGTAGCTGTTAGCTGTAGCTTTTAGCTGTGTAAGGTTAGTTGTGTAGCTGTAGCTATTAGCTGTGTAACGTTAGCTGTAGCTGTTAGCTGTAGCTGTTAGCTGTGTACGGTTAGTTGTAGCTGTTAGCTGTAGCTGTTAGCTGTGTACGGTTAGTTGTGTAGCTGTAGCTATTAGCTGTGTAACGTTAGCTGTAGCTGTTAGCTGTAGCTGTTAGCTGTGTAACTTTAGCTGTAGCTGTTAGCTGTGTAAGGTTAGTTGTGTAGCTGTAGCTGCCAGCTGTGTAATGTTAGCTGTAGCTGTTAGCTGTGTAAGATTAGTTGTGTAGCTGTTAGCTGTGTAGATGTGTACCTGCAGCTGTTAGCCGTGTAACGTTAGCTGTAGCTATTAGCTGTGTAAGGTTAGTTGTGTAGCTGCAGCTGTTAGCCGTGTAACGTTAGCTGTAGCTGTTAGCCGTGTAACGTTGACTCTAGCTGTTCGCTGTGTAATGTTACTTGTATAGCTGCAGCTGTTAGCCGTGTAACGTTAGCTGTAGCTGTTAGCTGTGTAAGGTTAGTTGTGTAGCTGCAGCTGTTAGCCGTGTAACGTTAGCTGTAGCTGTTAGCTGTGCAAGGTTAGTTGTGTAGCTGCAGCTGTGTGTTAAAGGAAACTTTCTGTGTCATTATACCACTGACACGTAGTATAGAAGGGTCACAGCAGCTGTAGCCTTTTTTGACATGAATGCTGTTACCATTGGGCATTAGTGAAAAGGCTTTTAATGTTTAACATGTTACTTTGTTGACCTTGTATTTGCCACTGAGAACGGAGGAGGAGCGGTGGGGGTTGCGGGGGTTTTGTCGGAGAGACTGAACTACGTTAGTAAAATGTGGCAGCGCTCGAAAGAAACTTAATCTTGTTCTTCCCGGCTGCTCCGCACACTTGGTTGCAGCTTGTAATGCCAAGATAGCGAAGTTCACGCAACAGCAGCTGCTGCTAATCAGTGCTCATTAATGGGGCAGAGCTGTAGGCTCAAAAAGTAGTGCGCACGATACAGTTCGCCTGTTCTGGAGCTTCAACCGATAACAGTACAGACACAGTGTGCAAGACTGCTATGCCAACTAAAGCTTTTTGTGTACTTTACTACATAGAAAACATACTGTAACAGTGCTCTGTTACATGGCTATTTTAGTCTTGCTCTCAAGTAATATTACTTTATTCAAACTTAGCCAATAGGTACAGTAGGCCTGCCTGTTGTATTTTTCTCACATTGACATATTTAATCTGCAAGATGTGTCATAAGACGTGTACATCATTCTTCTGTTTTGTTCTGTTTTTTATAATAGTGTTATTTATAGAGTAGATGGTTCATTGTTTAATCATTTTTTGCCTTTTGACATGACCCATTTCAGATAGATAACTTTGATTACTTCCTCAGGTGAGCACACCACAAATGAGTGCAGGAAAAAGAGATGTTGCCTGCCAGACTGATCCCCCCACCACATGCACCGTTGGCACTCAGTTGTCTATGAGGACATTACAGCCACACTTCAGAAGTGCAGGTTTGTAGCTGTGTGTAACTTTTTTTTATTTACATGGTGATAAAAACTCATATTTTTTCACTGTTACTCATGCTGTTTTATTGAGGTGTTTTTATACATTGTTGCTTGGATTAACTAGTGAAATAAAATCTCTTAACAGCTGTCCAGGCCTCTGTGTCCTGCAAAGACAGTTGTACATCCACACTTCCTGTGGCAGCCACCAACCCCCTTTTAACTCCCACACCTATAAAGAGACCAGCAAAAAGACCTCGTGAGGAAATGGAGGAGGAAGAGGAGGATCCATTTGAGGGCACATCTTCAATGGCAGAGTCACGCGGGGAGGATGTCACCTACGATCCTGCAAACTCTGTCTCAGTGTCACTTTCAACAGACGTGTCGTAAGTTGCTCTAATGTCCCTACATGCATGCCAAATATTATGCGACTTCTTTGTAAATACAAAGAGTGAATATTTTGGCAGCTACAGTCTTTATGTGTTAATTTTTTCCTCTTTTTTCTTGAAAGTGGTGTAGTATCAAACGCCCCGCACAAGACCAAGAAGTATATTGTGCATGAGTCCTGCATTATGGAGCTGTTTGAGTTGTGCCCTGTTTGCAAGTGTGTGTGTGAGGTTCGGACCAGGACGATTGGGACATTCCTAACTGTGGACCAACTGTGTCCACATTGTCAGTTCACCCGGCATTGGAAGAGTCAGCCTGTTCTGGGGAGTGCTCCAGCTGGGAACATCGAACTTTCTGCAGCGGTGTACATCAGTGGAGCATCTTTCTTCAAACTTGAAAAGGTTAGAGGAAAACAAAATGTATATCCTCACAGTAGAACATGGCAAATAGCAGTAAATATATCAGATCTTTATTTACCATCAAAAATGTTGTTTTTTTTATCTAAATTCAGATCTTCAAAGCTATGCAACTGCAGGTGTTCCAATATGACACCTTTCGTCGACATGCCCGTATGGTCATTGAGCCAGCGATTGTACACCAGTGGACCTCTTCACAGAATGACATCCTACAACGTCTCAGCACGGAGGGCAAGGCCATTGTTGGTGGTGACATGAGGGCTGACTCTCCAGGTATTTTTATGTTGTACTGAAATTGTGAAAATGGGAGATGTGTTTATCTGAAAGGGATAGTTCACCCAAAGATGAATTTTCTGTCATTATCTCATCACTCCCATGCAGCTAGGACTGGAAGTTTTGTCAACTTGCACATGCGAAGACGTTTCAAAAATACACCACAAAGTTGTGCTTTGTCTGTGTGGCTTTCCGCCAGATGCTCTGGTTTCCTCCCACCATCGAAATATACACATTGTGTATGAAAGTGTGAATGTGACAGGGCCCACTTGAACAAAAAATTCAAACACAACTAATGAGGTTAGTGATAAACTCTTAGATGATGTCAGATGAGCATGGACGTCGACAAAACTTCACCAGTTCTTCTATTGGTATGTGTGTGTGTGGGAAAGGTACAGCAAAAACAAATTTCTACCCCCCAAAAAAGTGTGTTGTATAATGTATTATGATTTATATTTTAGAGATTGTAACAATGTTTTCCCAGGGCACGCCACAAAGTTTGGAAGCTACACCATGACGGACCTCAAAACCAACAGAGTTATTGATATTCAATTGGTTCAGGTGAGTGTGATTGAATGAGGTTTTAATGTGTTTTCATATTTATATACAAGTTTTATATAAGTGTTTGTTTGTGATTTAACAGAGCAACGAGGTTGGTGGAAGCTACCACATGGAAAAAGAGGGGCTGCAGAGGAGCCTGACCTTGTTGAATGAACGGGGTGTGACTCTGGACTGTATTGTTACTGACCGTCATCCACAAACCCAGAAATTCCTGAGGGAAAGCAACATCACCCAATTCTTTGATGTTTGGCATATCGAGAAAGGTATTATTTACTGATGATGATGATTTACAGTGTAGCAAATATAGAGAAGCATGCTCACCATATAGGTGATACATTTGGAATTCTAGAAAGTGCATTGAAGCAGTCACCACTAAACACACACAGCAGTTTTTTTGTACGTGTGCAGCTAAATTCCATGATTACACTTATTGTCTTTCGTGCTTCTCACAGTCAGGTGTCCATAATGTAACACTGTTGCACTGTTAGACATGAATGTTTTTTTTCTCTACAAGTGTGATTCACTTTTTTTTTTATAAATTCTGCATAGCAAGTGATCATTCAGTGGCCCCTATGTTTGTGATTATTATTACAGATGACAAATGTATTTCTTCTGATCTTCAGGAATTTCAAAGCAACTAGACAAGTACGCCAAGATGAAAGACTGTGAGAGGTTACGCAAGTGGACGCGTTCAATCAAAAATCACATCTGCTGGACTGCAGCATCATCCACAACTGGACGTGAGAGGGTGGCAAAATGGAACTCCATCCTGAACCATGTGCAGAATAGCCACACACATGAGGACCCCATTTTCCCTAACTGCCAACATGAACTGCGCAAAACCAGGGACAAAAAGAAATGGCTGAAAGCAGGTTTGTTATATGCATAGAAAACATTAGTATTAAGTGTATTATTAAATTTAAAATTGTATTCATTCATTCCTTTTTTGTCTTTTAAAGAATTCTGAAAAAGAAAATATCCTGGGCCGCTATTTTCGTGGTCACTAAAGGAAATAGGCCTGTATTTGGCACAGGCATTGACATAAGACAGGCCTCTTGATTATTTTTACACTAATATTCTTTCACAATTGAGATGGGAAACACTATCAAAGTGATTATTTGAACTGGATTACATTTAATATTATGGCTACTGCAGTGTGAAATAATAAAGTATTGCTTTTGCCGGTCAGAAAATTGTTTTTGGAGCCATCTTCTGTGCATAAAAACACATAGTCACACAAGACTGATAACAGACCAGGGTTTATCTGAAAATAGACTGTTAACTGAAGTGTTACAGTAATCAAAAAAGACTATGTAATTAATTTGGTATTATATTTTTCCCCTCCTATTTAGGAACACCAGCATTCTTCAAATTGGAGAAAGTCATGTCGAACAAGCGAATCCTAAAAGCTGTGGAAAAAATCAGTCCCCACTACCAAACATCATCTGTGGAGTCTTTCCACAGTGTCATCCTTCGTTTTGCACCCAAGAACGTGGTTTTTCCTTTTCTTGGAATGCTGTGCAGGTAAAGATAACGGAGCTAACGCGATAAATCTTAGCATGTGCAAATTATTTTCACTTTACCATTTTTATTGTATCTCTAGACTCTACCTGGCTGTACTCTACTACAATGAGAATGCTGACTGACCACAAGCCAAAATTTCTGCTGGAGAACCAGTCTTCAAGGTGCACTTCCCAAAGGCCAAGAAGGGAGAGTGTGTGGCTAAACCAGTTAAGACTGAGCCAACTTTTCGTAAGTTTAAAATACTTTATTTTGTATCCAAATACAGAAATGCAAACTTTTAGCCATCTTATTTACATAACTTACAAAACACAATAAATTATTTATAGAATATAAAAAGAAAACAATAATGTAAAGTGAAATGCAAATAACTTTCAAAATGTTTGTTTTTGTCACATGTGCACACACAAACAAAATGTAAGCTTTTTTTCCCCCCTTGTGCTTTATCTAAATATTGCACAGAATATGTTCAGGACTTGATGGACCTGATCTTCGAAAAAGTCTTTGTGGACCCAGCGCCTTACATGGAGGAGGTAATGAAGATTCCCATCCCAAGAGACTTGCGAGCAGAGTATGTGCGACCAGACAAGGAGGAGGTCATCGCAAGCTATGTCTCTCGCTTCAATCAAGAGGGGGCAGCTTGAATCCTACGTATCTGCCTTCTGCATCCAGAAATTCACGGCGTATACGTAGCACCACACATGCTGGAACAACCACCCGTACCCTCCGTCCAAGGAAGCCCCAACACCATCCAACAAAGCTTTGGTATCCCACATACCTGAAACGCCTGAAAAAAACCAAGTGTTATAACACATTTCTTATTTTACAACATTTTTTACATTCAGGTGTCTTTAAAAGCCCAAAGGCAACTTTTAGTAAACATCTTATTTTGAACTGTAATCTCCTGTAAATATTGTATATATATTTTCATTTTGTTTTCTATTTGGGATTTTTTAAATATTTGCATGTTTTCTATTTTTATATAACTTTGGTTTGATTTGATCACTTTTTTTATACTCATTTATGTTGTGAGTGTGAGAAAAAGAACACTGATGCTGCTTTTTTGTCTTTTGCAAATAAAAGCATCACTCAACAAATTTGTTTCATTTCAAAGATCATATATGTGAATGCAAACAAAGCTATATTGTATGAACAAGATGGTTTTGAATTTTAGCTATTACTATACTATTGTGGTATGACTGTTATGCCCACTGAAATATGACTTGATAGCATGAAGTCATACAATACTTCTCAACTTACTTCTCTATTCCTCTGATCTGTAAACGGCCATAACTTGCTCTGTAATGGTTGAAGTCCCTCTGTAAAGAGTAGGGATTCAGGCAAACAGACTTTAAACCAGGGTGGTCCAACATGCAGGTCATATGGTCATCTGCCTGCTGCATCCGTCTTTGAACCTAGGGTAAAATTTATAAGATAAGCGTTAATGTGGATAACAACAAAATGATGTAATAAGTCAAATTGTGGCCAAAACAATATTACCTGTGGTATTTCCCGGCAGCAGACATTCTCCTGCTCTGTAGGCATTGTTGCACAGTTTCCATGAGCACCTGTAATACACACCATAAAAATATAAAATAAATATTAAACAAGAAAATGCAAAACTGGATTATTGTAGGCTACTCAGTAACATTTCAAAAGCACATTATTTTGAATTAGAAATGATAGTTTATTGAGACTGAAGAGAATAGTGGAAATAGTGTTTGCAGTAATCATAAAACAGATGTAAGCTACAATAATTGCTTTAAGATAGCCATCAGAGTATGTAAGGACAAATTGCTGGTTTTTGAAGCAGGGCAAACTACAAACACAGCAGACTGCCTTGAATTCTGATAAATGAGTAGAGGTGGATGATTACAACTAGATAATATATTGATAAAACATAGCAATGTTGAATTATAGTGTCATTATTTCGTTGTAATAACTAAGCCTGTGGGTAATGGAGTGTAACAGTTAACGTAGGTTCGTCTGCTCAAACATTAGAATTGTGTCTTGTTCTCCAGCATTAGATTTGTTTGGTTTTTTTTTGTTTCTCTGAGAAACACTTGGCGTTTTTAGGTTTTGTACTTTTCAATGGCCAAATGAACGCGCAGTATACATTATATAGAAAGTTAAAAAAAAAAACAACAAAAAAAAAACGAGGCAATATCGGCGTTTTGAATTTTTACCCTTTCAATAGGCTTGAAACAAAAGGACATTATTCTCTGTCAAAACGTTTAAAAATATGAAAAACTTAGCATTCAGAAACGTCTTGCTGCATTCGCACTACTTCTTCTTGTTCTTTTTGCTGCTCTTCTCCCTCTTCAACCTCAGATTCAGGGTCAAATATATCAGTTTGGACTATCGCGCTCTTTCTAGCCGCCATCTTTACAAACTCTGACTGCATTGTCATGGTTGCGGGTTGGTGGGGGCACGGCTTTCGGGAGGGAGGGGGCGTGGAAAGCAGCAGATCATTGCAAAAAAGCCACAGTGCACCAAAACAGCTTGTCCAGAATAGGGCTGAATCAGGAGGTTTTCGGTACATGCTGTATGCCTAATCTGAGAGGAATTTTCCTGCACAAACAGCAAATACATGCTCTGGGGGCCTCATTGAAATATTATATTTTTAAATGTAGCATAATATGGGACCTTTAAAAGTTTTGATGTGTCGTTTTAGGCATTTTGTGGTAATTCAATGTCTCTCTGAGGTCATTTATTGTCTCTCTGTTGTAATCTTGTGTCTCTCTTAGGTCATTCATTGTCAGCAGTAAAACAGGAGGAAACTTCAAGTCACTTCAAAATGGTCATGAACTCTGCTCAGCAACTGTGCTTGCTGGAGTCTTGTCAGTGCTGGAAAGTGGATATAGGGCCTTGCTGGGAAATTCAGCACATAACTTCAAAAAGGTAGAGAACGACATGTCAGCTACTGTATTGCAGGGCAAGATTACTCTCTGGGATTTTTTCAGTGATGTTGTCTGCCCTGAAGGCCACTAGTCTGAGTTTTGCTTTTCAAAATTATTCCTCTGCTCCTCGTCCTTCTAGGCAAAGCCCTTTGAATATGTAAATAGCAGGGCTAAATGACAAGTAGACATTTAGTGTTTACTTGTGGAAATTACATTTCGACATGTCTAGATTTATTTTGACTAGTTTAAATGAACTTAAAATATCTGTAAGATAAGTTTGACATGTTACAAATGTGTTTCCATTTAAAGAAATCACATTTCAACAACCAAAATTGATTTAAAGATATCGTTAATTTAATTACGAGGTTATCCCTTTTAGCACGAAGGGATAAACCATTCCAAATATCGATAATTAAATTTCCTGGTATTGAGGATTGTGACCAGTGGAAATCTAGGATATTTTACAATTTCCAGACTATTTGGATTTCACTTTGATATCAAGAATTAAATAGTGACAGCAACCAAAAGAATTGGAGATATCTAAAATGTCCAGTTGACAGGGAAGATTTGTTATCTTCCCTGTCAGCTGGACGAATGGATAAACGATTCCAAATATCGATAATTAAATTTCCTGGTATTGAGGATTGTGACCAGTGGAAATCTAGGATATATACAATTAATGTACTGGAGAGTTTTTCCCTATCAACTGGAAAGAGGCTCCTAAAAAAGGCTTGTTTAGTTTAACTGTTTTTTTTTTTGTTTGTTTTTCTATAATTTCCGTTATTGTCATTGTAACGACACCCAAACACCTTGGAAGAAGGTCTCTCCAACGTTTTCTTCCCAGGGAACACTCCAATTTAATATTGCAGTTCAATCAGGAGAGACATGTTTAGGTTAGGAAAGAAAATATTTAATTACAAATGCACATGAAAATGGAATGTGAAAATGTGAAAAAGTCTTTGGCGATTAGATCCCTTCGAGATGGTGAGCTATAAGGAGGGAGATGGATCCATAGCCAATTAGGGAACACCCTCCCCCCCTCGGGGTCTAGACGCTGGTGGTGGTAGAGGAAGTGGACAAGAGATGAGGATCAGATGGATGGGTGCTGATGATCCAGATGAGAAGAGGAATGAGTCTTCAGGTTTATCTTTGACATTGGATGTGACGGCTGGAGGTGAATGCGGTGGAGGAGTGGCGGCCATTCTGCCTAGCATGACAGCTGAAAGTGGCAGAGGAGAGAACAGATTTAAAATCTCGTAGTGACAACCTGATTGGCTGATGGAGGCCGTGGCTAATTACAATAGAACAGCAAGAAGAGCGTGCGCCCGGTGGCAACTGAATGTTAAAGTTCAAGTTCAAGTTTATTTGTCGTATGTATAAATACACAGCTTATAAATACAACAAAATTCATTGCGCTCTGAGCACCCTCAGCCTTATCACACTTACGGACATACACTTCGTGTGAAGCGCAAAACAAGACGAGTGAAAACGAAAACAAGAAAACGAAAAAAGTGACAGTGCAATACAATGCAAATAAGTCAGCTATTCAACAGCCTGACTGCCTGAGGGAAGAAACTATTTCTGAGACGGGTGGTGTGTGCCTTGATGCTACGGTAACGTTTGTTGGAGGGGAGTAGTGAGAACAGCGTATGGGCAGGATGACCGGTATCTCTAATGATGTTGTGCGCCTTATTCTTACAGCGGGTTGTAAAGATGTTATGGAGGCTTGGTAGTGCTGTGCCAATGATTTTGGCTGCTGTTTTCACAGTCCTCTGCAGTTTCTTACGGTCCTGAGCAGTCGAGTTGCCGTACCACACCGTGATACAGCCTGACAAGACACTTTCGATAGTGCACTGATAAAAGTTTACAAGGCCCTGGGTGCCTAAGCCAAATTTTTTGAGGCGCCTCAGAAAATACAGACGCTGCTGTGCCTTCTTGAGGATGCACTTGGTGTTAAGAGACCATGTGAGTGTGTCTGTGATGTGTATGCCCAGGAATTTGAAGCTGTCAATTATGTCGACAGATGACCCATTGATGGAGATGGGGGTGTAGATGGCTTTGGACTTCCTAAAGTCAACAATGATTTCTTTTGTCTTACTGATGTTAAGAGAGAGGTTGTTATTGTCACACCATAGGGTTAGATCTTCAATTTCCCTTCTGTAATCCCCCTTGTCGCCATCGGTTATTAGACCGACCACAGTAGTATCGTCCGCGAATTTAATAATGATGTTGTTACTAAATCTGGCAACACAGTCAAACATAAATAAAATGTAAAGTAGAGGACTGAGGCAGCAACCTTGGGGTGCGCCGGTTCTAGTGAAGATTGGAGATGAACATCTATTTCCAATGCGTACAGATTGGGGCCTACCCGTCAGAAAGTCAAATAGCCAGTTACAGATGGAACTGCCAAGACCAAGGCCTCTAAGTTTCAACACCAGTTTAGATGGAACAATGGTGATGATTGGAGGAAGCAGTGGGAGTGAGACAGGGAGAATTGTGAATGAATGACCACGGAAAGGTCTTCCTGATTGAACTTACGCTGAGCTTCATTTCATGCATTGGAGAGTTTTTCCCTGTCAACTGAAGAGAGGATTCTCAATAGGCTCATTGAATTTTATTTATAATTTCTGTTATTATTATTGTAAAGACACTGACACACTTTGGAAGAAGGTCTCTCCAGTGTTTTCTTCCCAGGGAACACTCCAATTTTATCTCACTGTTAATGTACTGGAGAGTTGTTTCCTGTCAACTGGAGAGAGGCGTCTCAATAGGCTCTTTGAATTTAACTGTTTTTTGTTTTTTTTTAATATAATTTCCATTATTGTCATTGTAAAGACACCGAAACACCTTGGAAGAAGGTCTCTCCGATGTTTCCTTCGCAGGTTACACTCCAATTGAATCTCAGTGTTAAAGTGTAGGAGAGTTGTTCCCTGTCACCTGGAGAGAGGCGTCTCAATAGGCTCTTTGAATTTAACTGTAAAGACCCCGAGACATGGGGCGGCACAGTGGAGTGGTGGTTAGCACTGTCACCTCACAGCAAGAGGGTTCCCGGTTTGATCCTGGGTTTGAGAGCCTTTCTGTGCAGAGTTTGCATGTCCTCCCTGTGTCAGAGTGGGTTGTCTCCGGGCATTTTTAAGGCAATTTATGTCATGTTAGGTATGTTTTGTCTCTCTGAGGCCATTTTGTGTCTCTTGAAAATAATATTTGTGTCTTTTTAAGCATTAGTTGATGTTGTTTCAGTCATTTTGTGGTAATTTATTCATTTTGTCTTTTTTGAGATCAAATTGAGTCATTGTAGTTATTTTTTGTCTCTCTGAGGCCATTTTGTGTCTCTTAAAAGTAATATTTGTGTCTTTTTTAGCGTTTGTTGATGTTTTAGTCATTTTGTGGTAATTTAGTCATTTTGCCTTTTTTTGCGGTCACTGACTCTCTTTGAGATCAAACTGAGTCATTGTAGTTATTTTTTTTGTCTCTCTGAGGTAATTTTGTGTCTCTTTGAAGTCAATGTATGTCATTTCAGTCATGTTGTGTCTCTCTGAGGTAGGTAAGTGTGTTTCTGAGGTAGGTAAGTGTGTTTCTGAGGTCATTTTGATTTTCTTTGAGGTCAATTTTGTGTCTTCTGTGGTTGTTTTGTGACTGATCACCTGTAATAATAGGAATATGAATGGTTCAAGTGAACAAAATAATCATAAACATGACAAACAACAATAGGACATAACTATAAAGATAACAGTGACAGAGAAATGTATAGCTGAATATAACATGTTAGAATCTACAATGCATGCAGTTATTAATTACTGCAAAATAACAACAGCAGGTCTCTCAAGGATGACCTCCATCACTGGTGAGCTCGGTCAACAGAGCTTTGTTTTATCTCCATGGTAACTGAAATGAGTTAGAGGGTCAAAGTTTAGGGTGTAACGTTATGTCTCGATTGTGCGCATACAGTGTGCAAAACAATTGAATATCCATCCAACAGTTAATTCAAGTTTTTTCCAGCTTGAATTAAAGTGTACGCTATTATGCTATCTATGTCATTACTTTCAAATGTATTAAAAAGTGGAAAATAGAATGTAATAAGAGTGTTTATAGGATATATCACTGTCCACTTTGATTGTATTTGTAAAGTGTTGGTATGTTATTTTATAAAGTCATATTCATTAAAAAAAAAAGTGTTCACCTTTCCTGTGCGTCCTTAAAATGGCACTCAGCCATCAAAATAAAGCATACTTCAGTATGTCATGCCTAAAAATGACATAAAAAGTCACAGTGTTCACTTTTCCTGTGCGCCCCTCAATCATATGCTGGCTCCTTAAAATGGCACTCAGCCATCTAAACTCTGAAAACTCCTAATCCAAGATTTTGCTTTCAAAATGCTGTAAAATGCTCAGTTTACCTGTTAGGTTTCTAAAAATCTCACCGGAAGGGGTTGCTGGTGGTTTACAATGGGCCCCCCAATGTTAAGTAGGTGATTACGGCCCTGCATCACAGCGCAGCTGCTCAGAGGTTCAGTCGAAACAAATGGCAGAAATATTTCGACGCTGAAAGTTGCGTTTCACTCATCCATCTCAGAAACCTGGTAAAACTCGCTCTGGGTCAGACTCTGGACCAGAGTCAGGTGCTGGCTCAGCTGGTACAGCCTCTCCTCTGGAGCGATGTCAACCGTGTTGGTGGCCACGACAAAGTGGCGGAGGTCTCCATCAAGAGTGAAGCCACCATCCTCCTCCAGGCACCGAGCCGCTTCTCCTCAAACAGGGAATAACAGACCAGGCACCAGGATCAAATTCTTGCAGTGGTGGCAGCACAACGCTCACACACTGACGGTCCTCATGGCTCTCTGATCTCCTCCATAGTGTCACTAGTCGTGCGTAAAAGCGCAGTGCGCCTTGATTGCAAAGTGCTGAAAGAGGGAGGGAGCGCCCAGCGGAACCCAAAACTCATATTTTTATTTCTATATAATGATTTTTGCAACATTGCTGTTTTCACTCAGTTGCATTTATTATATAGAGACGGGGCCTATACACCACATAACCAGTGTGATATGAGTTTCAGACGATGGCAGTCTCGAGCTGACTAGAAAGCGTTTAATGAAAACACCTTAATTAACTCACATGATGATATCCTCATCAAGAAGAACCAAAAGCCGGCTGAGTAAAGCGATTCTCAATAAGGCTGCTGATTGAGAAAAACTGTCCAGGTGAATACAGAAAAGAGCGGAAGACAAAACACACACACGTTAAAAAAAAAAAAAAAAAAGCCGCAGCGTGTTTAACAAATAAATTGCCGGTTTAATAAATCGTCACAAACTAACAGATGGTATTGTTCCTGCAGTGGAGGACTGTCTGATGATGACGTAATGAGAGCTCTGAGGTCAGACGTGTTGTTAGGGACCTGATGGTCCATGGTTGCTATGTTGTCTCTAGGTGCATCATTTCACACGTTTAATCATTTGAACCAAAACAAACTTCTGTCGGAGAGAAAAGCAGCAGCTCAACTTTCACTCGACGATTTTTCTGGAAAACAAACTACAAACTGAGACCTTTTGCTTCTGGACCTCTTCTTAAGACCTGCTGTCACTGACAAACGGACTCATTCATGGTAGACGTGAGATTTTGACACTTTGTTAAAGCCCATGTTGTTTTCTGTGTATTTTACCGTAGAGACTTTACAAACAATGCAACGTTACTGATGAAGGTAAAATATGACCAATACTGGCAATATTTTGCCTACATCAGTATTATTTTAGTGTAAATGAATCAAAGTGGACTGACGTTTGACTGTTACCAAGTTTGAATAGGTAAATCTAAAGCTACTGTCTTTGGTTTACCAACTGTGTGTTTTATCTGTCCAACAAACAGCCCAGCATCAACATGCTAATAAAAATATAGGCCAGCTTATATATTTTTTAACTTCTTGGTGATGCAGGCCATCAGTGATGAAGCAGTGACACAAACATTGAAGCCTTATTATTTAATCATACTCATAATTCAACATTTTTCTCAATATTCAGGACATTGTTCATTTATGAGTATTTTACACAAAACCTCATTTAAATATTATGATGTCATCATACTGTGAGAGCAACAGAGAGGTGTGAATCAACTGCACACAGAGATGTTTCTCATGTGGTGCTGGCTTTTTCTCCTTCAGAAAGATCACGTAAAATTGGCATGTTGTTGAATATCTGGCAAAAATGTCCCTCAGTAAAAGACAGCTATGTCTCTTTGTGGTTGATTTGTGTCTTTTTCAGTCGTTTTGTCCCTTAAAGGTCATGTTTTGTAACTTGGAGGTCATTTTGTGTCTCTTAGAAGTCAATTAATATCTTTTTTAGTAATTTAGTGTCTCTTTCAGATCAAATTGGGTCATTGTAGTTATTTTTTGGTTTCAAAGGCAACTTGTCTCTCTGGGATACTTTTGTGTCTGCTTGAAGTCATGTTGTGTGTTTCTGATGTAAATTTGTGCCATTAACTAATTTTGTGTCTCTGTGGAGAATTTTTGTCGTTTTGGTTCTGTGTCTCTTTGAGGTCATTCTGTGTCATTGCAGTTATTTTTTGTCTCTCTGAGGTCATTTTGTGTCTCTTAAAAGTTTTTATGTGTCGTTTTAGGCATTTTGTGGTAATTCAATGTCTCTCTGAGGTCATTTATTGTCTCTCTGTTGTAATCTTGTGTCTCTCTTAGGTCATTCATTGTCAGCAGTAAAACAGGAGGAAACTTCAAGTCACTTCAAAATGGTCATGAACTCTGCTCAGCAACTGTGCTTGCTGGAGTCTTGTCAGTGGTGGAAAGTGGATATAGGGCCTTGCTGGGAAATTCAGCACATAACTTCAAAAAGGTAGGGAACGACGTGTCAGCTACTGTATTGCAGGGCTAGATTGCTCTCTGGGATTTTTTCAGTGTTGTCTGCCCTGAAGGCCACTAGTCTGAGTTTTGCTTTTCAAAATTATTCCTCTGCTCCTCGTCCTTCTAGGCAAAGCCCTTTGAATATGTAAATAGCAGGGCTAAATGACAAGTAGACATTTAGTGTTTACTTGTGGAAATTACATTTTGACATGTCTAGATTTATTTTGACTAGTTTAAATGAACTTAAAATATCTGTAAGATAAGTTTGACATGTTACAAATGTGTTTTCATTTAAAGAAATCATATTTCAACAACCAAAATTGATTTAAAGATATTGTTCATTTAATTACGAGGTTATCCCTTTTAGCACGAATGGATAAACGATTATAAATATCGATAATTAAATTTCCTGGTATTGAGGATTGTGACCAGTGGAAATCTAGGATATTTTACAATTTCCAGACTATTTGGATTTCACTTTGATATCAAGAATTAAATAGTGACGGCTACCAAAAGAATTGGAGATATCTAAAATGTAATTTGCACTCTTATTTGCTATCTTCCCTGTCAACTGGAGAGAGGCATCTCAATAGGCTCTTTGAATTGAACTACTTCATTTATAATTTCCGTTACTGTCATTGTAAAGACACCGACACACTTTTGAAGAAGGTCTCTCCAATGTTTTCTTCCCAGGGAACACTCCAATTGAATCTCACTGTTAATGTACTGGAGAGTTTTTCCCTGCAACTGGAGAGAGGTGTCTCAATAGGCACTTTGAATTTAACTGTAAAGACCCCAAGACATGGGGCGGCACAGTGGAGTGGTGGTTAGCACTGTCACCTCACAGCAAGAGGGTTCCTGGTTCAATACTGGATGTGAGAGCCTTTCTGTGCAGAGTTTGCATGTCCTCCCTGTGTCAGAGTGGGTTGTCTCCGGGCATTTTTAAGGCAATTTATGTCATGTTAGGTATTTTTTGTCTCTCTGAGGCCATTTTATGTCTCTTGAAAATAATATTTGTGTCTTTTTAAGCATTAGTTGATGTTGTTTCAGTCATTTTGTGGTAATTTAGTCATTTTGTCTTTTTTGAGATCAAATTGAGTCATTGTAGTTATTTTCTGTCTCTCTGAGGCCATTTTGCGTCTCTTTGAAGTTAATGTATGTCATTTTAGTCATCAATATTAAGGATATTGTTCATTTATGAATATTTTACACAAAACCTCATTTTAATATTATGATGTCATCATACTGTGAGAGCAACAGAGAGGTGTGAATCAAGTGCACAAAGAGATGTATCTCATTTGGTGCTGGCTTTTTCTCCTTCAGAAAGAGAGTGTAAAATTGGCATGTTGTTGAATATCTGGCAAAAATGTCCCTCAGTAAAAGACAGCTATGTCTCTTTGTGGTTGATTTGTGTCTTTTTCAGTCGTTTTGTCCCTTAAAGGTCATGTTTTGTAACTTGGAGGTCATTTTGTGTCTCTTGGAAGTCAATTAATGTCTTCAATTAAGTGTCTCATTCAGCTCAAATTGGGTCACTGTAGTTATTTTTTGGTTTCAAAGGCAACTTGTCTCTCTGGGATACTTTTGTGTCTGCTTGAAGTCATGTTGTGTGTTTCTGAGGTATATTTGTGCCATTAACTAATTTTGTGTCTCTGTGGAGAATTTTGCCGTTTTGGTTCTGTGTCTCTTTGAGGTCATTCTGTGTCATTGCAGTTATTTTATGACACACTGAGGTCATGTTTTGTCTCTTAAAGGCCCCATATTATGCAAAATGCACTTTTGCATGTTTTTCACAAATAATTATGTGTCTGTGAAGACCCCCTGAAGTGTGTGCAAATGCGTCCTCTCAGTATTTCTCCTTCACTGTTTTTCTGTGAATGAGCCCTCCTACAATCTGTTTCTATTTAGGTCCTCTATTTACGTATGTAGAGGACCTGGCCCATCCTACTATGCCGTCCCACTTTCACTGGTGAAGATAAGCCCTCCCCGAAGCTACTTCCGTCTGCCACATTGAGCAACACAGCCCCGACAATACCCAGTGGGAAAGGACGACACGCTGTAGCTGTTAGCTGTGTAGCGTTAGCTGTGGCTGTTAGCTGTGTAAGGTTAGTTGTGTAGCTGTAGATATTAGCTGTGTAACGTTAGCTGTAGCTGTTAGCCGTGCAACGTTAGCTGTAGCTGTTAGCTGTGTAAGGTTAGTTGTGTAGCTGTTAGCTGTTAGCCGTGTAACGTTAGCTGGAGCTGTTAGCCGTGTAACGTTAGCTGTAGCTGTTAGCTGTGTAAGGTCAACTGTAGCTGATAGCTGTGTAAGGTTAGTTGTGTAGCTGTAGCTGTTAGCTGTAGCTGTTAGCTGTGTAATGTTAGCTGTAGCTGTTAGCTGTGTAAGGTTAGTTGTGTAGCTGTTAGCTGTTAGCTGTGTAACGTTAGCTGGAGCTGTTAGCTGTTAGCCGTGTAACGTTAGCTGTAGATATTAGCTGTGTAACGTTAGCTGTAGCTGTTAGCCGTGCAACGTTAGCTGTAGCTGTTAGCTGTGTAAGGTTAGTTGTGTAGCTGTTAGCTGTTAGGCGTGTAACGTTAGCTGGAGCTGTTAGCCGTGTAACGTTAGCTGTAGCTGTTAGCTGTGTAAGGTTATCTGTAAGTGTTAGTTGTGTAGCTGAAGCTGTTAGCCATGTAACGTTAGCTGTATCTGTTAGCTGTGTAATGTTAGCTGTGTAGCTGTTAGCTGTAGCTGCTAGCTGTGTAATGTTAGCTGTAGCTGTTAGCTGTGTAAAGTTAGCTGTAGCTGTTAGCTGTGTCATGTTATCTGTAGCTGTTAGCTGTGTAAGGTTAGTTGTAATAATAATAAATAATAGATTTTATTCATAATGCACTTTACATTTGAATAGAAATCTCAAAGTGCATAGCACAAAGTAGTTGTGTCGCTGTTAGCTGTGTAACGTTAGCTGTGTAACTGAAGCTGTTAGCCATGTAACGTTAGCTGTATCTGTTAGCTGTGTAATGTTAGCTGTGTAGCTGTTAGCTGTAGCTGCTAGCTGTGTAAAGTTAGCTGTAGCTGTTAGCCATGTAACGTTAGCTGTATCTGTTAGCTGTGTAATGTTAGCTGTGTAGCTGTTAGCTGTAGCTGCTAGCTGTGTAATGTTAGCTGTAGCTGTTAGCTGTGTAAAGTTAGCTGTAGCTGTTAGCTGTAGCTGTTAGCTATGTAAGGTTAGCTGTAGCTGTTAGCTGTAGCTGTTAGCTGTCTAATGTTAGCTGTCTATTGTTATCTGTAGGTGTTAGTTGTGTAGCTGAAGCTGTTAGCCATGTAACGTTAGCTGTATCTGTTAGCTGTGTAATGTTAGCTGTGTAGCTGTTAGCTGTAGCTGCTAGCTGTGTAATGTTAGCTGTAGCTGTTAGCTGTGTAAAGTTAGCTGTAGCTGTTAGCTGTAGCTGTTAGCTATCTAATGTTAGCTGTAGCTGTTAGCTGTAGCTGTTAGCTGTGTAATGTTATCTGTAGGTGTTAGTTGTGTAGCTGAAGCTGTTAGCCATGTAACGTTAGCTGTATCTGTTAGCTGTGTAATGTTAGCTGTGCAGCTGTTAGCTGTAGCTGCTAGCTATGTAATGTTAGCTGTAGCTGTTAGCTGTGTAAAGTTAGCTGTAGCTGTTAGCTGTAGCTGTTAGCTCTGTATTGTTATCTGTAGGTGTTAGTTGTGTAGCTGAAGCTGTTAGCCATGTAACGTTAGCTGTATCTGTTAGCTGTGTAATGTTAGCTGTGTAGCTGTTAGCTGTAGCTGTTAGCTGTGTAAAGTTAGCTGTAGCTGTTAGCTGTGTCATCTTATCTGTAGCTGTTAGCTGTGTAAGGTTAGTTGTAATAATAATAAATAATAGATTTTTTCATAATGCACTTTACATTTGAATAGAAATCTCAAAGTGCATAGCACAAAGTAGTTGTGTCGCTGTTAGCTGTGTAACGTTAGCTGTGTAACTGAAGCTGTTAGCCATGTAACGTTAGCTGTATCTGTTAGCTGTGTAATGTTAGCTGTGTAGCTGTTAGCTGTAGCTGCTAGCTGTGTAATGTTAGCTGTAGCTGTTAGCTGTGTAAGGTTAGTTGTAATAATAATAAATAATAGATTTTATTCATAATGCACTTTACATTTGAATAGAAATCTCAAAGTGCATAGCACAAAGTAGTTGTGTCGCTGTTAGCTGTGTAACGTTAGCTGTGTAACTGAAGCTGTTAGCCATGTAACGTTAGCTGTATCTGTTAGCTGTGTAATGTTAGCTGTGTAGCTGTTAGCTATGTAAGGTTAGCTGTAGCTGTTAGCTGTAGCTGTTAGCTGTCTAATGTTAGCTGTGTATTGTTATCTGTAGGTGTTAGTTGTGTAGCTGATGCTGTTAGCCATGTAACGTTAGCTGTATCTGTTAGCTGTGTAATGTTAGCTGTGTAGCTGTTAGCTGTAGGTGCTAGCTGTGTAATGTTAGCTGTGTAGCTGTTAGCTGTAGCTGTTAGCTGTGTAAAGTTAGCTGTAGCTGTTAGCCATGTAACATTAGCTGTGTAATGTTAGCTGTGTAGCTGTTAGCTGTAGCTGCTAGCTGTGTAATGTTAGCTGTGTAGCTGTTAGCTGTAGCTGCTAGCTGTGTAATGTTAGCTGTAGCTGTTAGCTGTGTAAAGTTAGCTGTAGCTGTTAGCTGTAGCTGTTAGCTATGTAAGGTAAGCTGTAGCTGTTAGCTGTGTAAAGTTAGCTGTAGCTGTTAGCTGTAGCTGTTAGCTCTGTATTGTTATCTGTAGGTGTTAGTTGTGTAGCTGAAGCTGTTAGCCATGTAACGTTAGCTGTATCTGTTAGCTGTGTAATGTTAGCTGTGTAGCTGTTAGCTGTAGCTGTTAGCTGTGTAAAGTTAGCTGTAGCTGTTAGCTGTGTCATGTTATCTGTAGCTGTTAGCTGTGTAAGGTTAGTTGTAATAATAATAAATAATAGATTTTATTCATAATGCACTTTATATTTGAATACAAATCTCAAAGTGCACAGCACAAAGTAGTTGTGTCGCTGTTAGCTGTGTAACGTTAGCTGTGTAACGTTAGCTGTAGCTGTTAGCTGAGTAATGTTATCTGTAGGTGTTAGTTGTGTAGCTGAAGCTGTTAGCCATGTAACGTTAGCTGTATCTGTTAGCTGTGTAATGTTAGCTGTGTAGCTGTTAGCTGTAGCTGCTAGCTATGTAATGTTAGCTGTAGCTGTTAGCTATGTCAGGTTAGCTGTAGCTGTTAGCTGTAGCTGTTAGCTGTGTAAAGTTAGCTGTAGCTGTTAGCTGTAGCTGTTAGCTATGTAAGGTTAGCTGTAGCTGTTAGCTGTAGCTGTTAGCTGTCTAATGTTAGCTGTAGCTGTTAGCTGTGTAAGGTTAGTTGTAATAATAATAAATAATAGATTTTATTCATAATGCACTTTACATTTGAATAGAAATCTCAAAGTGCATAGCACAAAGTAGTTGTGTCGCTGTTAGCTGTGTAACGTTAGCTGTGTAACTGAAGCTGTTAGCCATGTAACGTTAGCTGTATCTGTTAGCTGTGTAATGTTAGCTGTGTAGCTGTTAGCTGTAGCTGCTAGCTGTGTAATGTTAGCTGTAGCTGTTAGCTGTGTAAAGTTAGCTGTAGCTGTTAGCTGTAGCTGTTAGCTATGTAAGGTTAGCTGTAGCTGTTAGCTGTAGCTGTTAGCTGTGTAATGTTATCTGTAGGTGTTAGTTGTGTAGCTGAAGCTGTTAGCCATGTAACGTTAGCTGTATCTGTTAGCTGTGTAATGTTAGCTGTGTAGCTGTTAGCTGTAGCTGCTAGCTATGTAATGTTAGCTGTAGCTGTTAGCTGTGTAAAGTTAGCTGTAGCTGTTAGCTGTAGCTGTTAGCTGTGTAAGGTTAGCTGTAGCTGTTAGCTGTGTCATGTTATCTGTAGCCGTTAGCTGTAGCTGTTAGGTGTGTAAGGTTAGCTGTAGCTGTTAGCTATGTAAGGTTAGCTGTAGCTGTTAGCTGTAGCTGTTAGCTGTCTAATGTTAGCTGTAGCTGTTAGCTGTAGCTGTTAGCTGTGTATTGTTATCTGTAGGTGTTAGTTGTGTAGCTGAAGCTGTTAGCCATGTAATGTCAGCTGTATCTGTTAGCTGTGTAATGTTAGCTGTGTAGCTGTTAGCTGTAGCTGCTAGCTGTGTAATGTTAGCTGTAGCTGTTAGCTGTGTAAAGTTAGCTGTAGCTGTTAGCTGTAGCTGTTAGCTGTGTAAGGTTAGCTGTAATAATAATAAATAATAGATTTTATTCATAATGCACTTTACATTTGAATAGAAATCTCAAAGTGCATAGCACAAAGTAGTTGTGTCACTGTTAGCTGTGTAACGTTAGCTGTGTAACTGAAGCTGTTAGCCATGTAACGTTAGCTGTATCTGTTAGCTGTGTAATGTTAGCTGTGTAGCTGTTAGCTGTAGCTGCTAGCTGTGTAATGTTAGCTGTAGCTGTTAGCTGTGTAAGGTTAGTTGTAATAATAATAAATAATAGATTTTATTCATAATGCACTTTACATTTGAATAGAAATCTCAAAGTGCATAGCACAAAGTAGTTGTGTCGCTGTTAGCTGTGTAACGTTAGCTGTGTAACTGAAGCTGTTAGCCATGTAACGTTAGCTGTATCTGTTAGCTGTGTAATGTTAGCTGTGTAGCTGTTAGCTATGTAAGGTTAGCTGTAGCTGTTAGCTGTAGCTGTTAGCTGTCTAATGTTAGCTGTGTATTGTTATCTGTAGGTGTTAGTTGTGTAGCTGAAGCTGTTAGCCATGTAACGTTAGCTGTATCTGTTAGCTGTGTAATGTTAGCTGTGTAGCTGTTAGCTGTAGGTGCTAGCTGTGTAATGTTAGCTGTGTAGCTGTTAGCTGTAGCTGTTAGCTGTGTAAAGTTAGCTGTAGCTGTTAGCCATGTAACGTTAGCTGTGTAATGTTAGCTGTGTAGCTGTTAGCTGTAGCTGCTAGCTGTGTAATGTTAGCTGTGTAGCTGTTAGCTGTAGCTGCTAGCTGTGTAATGTTAGCTGTAGCTGTTAGCTGTGTAAAGTTAGCTGTAGCTGTTAGCCATGTAACGTTAGCTGTATCTGTTAGCTGTGTAATGTTAGCTGTGTAGCTGTTAGCTGTAGCTGCTAGCTGTGTAATGTTAGCTGTAGCTGCTAGCTGTGTAATGTTAGCTGTGTAGCTGTTAGCTGTAGCTGCTAGCTGTGTAATGTTAGCTGTAGCTGTTAGCTGTGTAAAGTTAGCTGTAGCTGTTAGCTGAAGCTGTTAACCATGTAACGTTAGCTGTATCTGTTAGCTGTGTAATGTTAGCTGTGTAGCTGTTAGCTGTAGCTGCTAGCTGTGTAAAGTTAGCTGTAGCTGTTAGCTGTGTCATGTTATCTGTAGCTGTTAGCTGTGTATTGTTATCTGTAGGTGTTAGTTGTGTAGCTGAAGCTGTTAGCCATGTAATGTTAGCTGTATCTGTTAGCTGTGTAATGTTAGCTGTGTAGCTGTTAGCTGTAGCTGCTAGCTGTGTAATGTTAGCTGTAGCTGTTAGCTGTGTAAAGTTAGCTGTAACTGTTAGCTGTAGCTGTTAGCTGTGTAAGGTTAGCTGTAGCTGTTAGCTGTGTAAGGTTATGTGTAGCTGTTAGCTGTGTAAGGTTAGCTGTAGCTGTTAGCTGTGTAAGGTTATGTGTAGCTGTTAGCTGTGTAAGGTTAGTTGTAGCTGTTAGCTGTGTAAGGTTAGTTGTGTAGGTGTTAGCTGTGTAACGTTGTCTGTAGCTGTTAGCTGTGTAATGTTAGTTGTGTACCTGTGGCTGCCAGCTGTGTAATGTTAGCTTTAGCTGTTAGCTGTAGCTGTTTGGTGTGTAAGGTTAGCTGTAGCTGTTAGCTGTAGCTGTTAGCTGTCTAATGTTAGCTGTAGCTGTTAGCTGTAGCTGTTAGCTGTGTATTGTTATCTGTAGGTGTTAGTTGTGTAGCTGAAGCTGTTAGCCATGTAACGTTAGCTGTATCTGTTAGCTGTATAATGTTAACTGTGTAGCTGTTAGCTGTAGCTGCTAGCTGTGTAATGTTAGCTGTAGCTGTTAGCTGTAGCTGTTAGCTGTGTAATGTTATCTGTAGGTGTTAGTTGTGTAGCTGAAGCTGTTAGCCATGTAACGTTAGCTGTATCTGTTAGCTGTGTAATGTTAGCTGTGCAGCTGTTAGCTGTAGCTGCTAGCTATGTAATGTTAGCTGTAGCTGTTAGCTGTGTAAAGTTAGCTGTAGCTGTTAGCTGTAGCTGTTAGCTCTGTATTGTTATCTGTAGGTGTTAGTTGTGTAGCTGAAGCTGTTAGCCATGTAACGTTAGCTGTAGCTGTTAGCTGTAGCTGTTAGCTGTAGCTGTTAGCTGTAGCTGTTAGCTATGTAAGGTTAGCTGTAGCTGTTAGCTGTAGCTGTTAGCTGTAGCTGTTAGCTGTGTATTGTTATCTGTAGGTGTGAGTTGTGTAGCTGAAGCTGTTAGCCATGTAACGTTAGCTGTATCTGTTAGCTGTGTAATGTTAGCTGTAGCTGCTAGCTGTGTAATGTTAGCTGTAGCTGTTAGCTGTAGCTGTTAGCTATGTAAGGTTAGCTGTAGCTGTTAGCTGTAGCTGTTAGCTGTAGCTGTTAGCTGTGTATTGTTATCTGTAGGTGTGAGTTGTGTAGCTGAAGCTGTTAGCCATGTAACGTTAGCTGTATCTGTTAGCTGTGTAATGTTAGCTGTAGCTGTTAGCTGTGTAAAGTTAGCTGTAGCTGTTAGCTGTGTCATGTTATCTGTAGCTGTTGGCTGTGTAAGGTTAGTTGTAATAATAATAAATAATAGATTGTATTCATAATGCACTTTACATTTGAATACAAATCTCAAAGTGCACAGCACAAAGTAGTTGTGTTGCTGTTAGCTGTTTAACGTTAGCTGTGTAACTGAAGCTGTTAGCCATGTAACGTTAGCTGTATCTGTTAGCTGTGTAATGTTAGCTGTTTAGCTGTTAGCTGTAGCTGCTAGCTGTGTAATGTTAGCTGTAGCTGTTAGCTGTGTAATGTTAGCTGTAGCTGCTAGCTGTGTAATGTTAGCTGTAGCTGTTAGCTGTGTAAAGTTAGCTGTAGCTGTTAGCTGTGTCATGTTATCTGTAGCTGTTAGCTGTGTAAGGTTAGTTGTAATAATAATAAATAATAGATTTTATTCATAATGCACTTTACATTTGAATACAAATCTCAAAGTGCACAGCACAAAGTAGTTGTGTCGCTGTTAGCTGTGTAACGTTAGCTGTGTAACGTTAGCTGTAGCTGTTAGCTGAGTAAGGTTAGTTGTAATTATAATAAATAATAGATTTTATTTATAACGCACTTTACATTTGAATACAAATCTCAAAGTGTAGACTACAAAGTAGTTGTGTAGCTGTTAGCGGTGTAACGTTAGCTGTGTAACGTTAGCTGTAGCTGTTAGCTGTGTAGCTGAAGCTGTTAGCCATGTAACGTTAGCTGTAGCTGTTAGCTGTGTAAGGTTAGTTGTGTAGCTGTTAGCTGTAGCTGCTAGCTATGTAATGTCAGCTGTAGCTGTTGGCTGTAGCTGTTAGCTGTGTAAGGATAGTTGTAGCTGTTAGCTGTGTAAGGTTAGTTGTAGCTTTTAGCTGTGTAAGGTTAGTTGTGTAGGTGTTAGCTGTGTAACGTTAGCTGTAGCTGTTAGCTGTGTAATGTTAGTTGTGTACCTGTGGCTGCCAGCTGTGTAATGTTAGCTGTAGCTGTTAGCTGTAGCTGTTAGCTGCAGCTGTAGCTGTTAGCTGTCTAATGTTAGCTGTAGCTGTTAGCTGTAGCTGTTAGCTGTGTATTGTTATTTGTAGGTGTTAGTTGTGTAGCTCAAGCTGTTAGCCATGTAACGTTAGCTGTATCTGTTAGCTGTGTAATGTTAGCTGTGTAGCTGTTAGCTGTAGCTGTTAGGTGTAGCTGTTAGCTGTCTAATGTTAGCTGTAACTGTTAGCTGTCGCTGTTAGCTGTGTAATGTTATATGTAGGTGTTAGTTGTGTAGCTGAAGCTGTTAGCCATGTAACGTTAGCTGTATCTGTTAGCTGTGTAATGTTAGCTGTGTAGCTGTTAGCTGTAGCTGCTAGCTGTGTAATGTTAGCTGTAGCTGTTAGCTGTGTAAAGTTAGCTGTAGCTGTTAGCTGTTTCATGTTAGCTGTTAGCTGTAGCTGCTAGCTGTGTAATGTTATCTGTAGCTGTTGGCTGTAGCTGTTAGCTGTGTAAGGTTAGTTGTGTAGGTGTTAGCTGTAGCTGTTAGCTGTGTAAGGTTAGTTGTGTACCTGTGGCTGCCAGCTGTGTAATGTTAGCTGTAGCTGTTAGCTGTAGCTGTTTGGTGTGTAAGGTTAGCTGTAGCTGTTAGCTGTAGCTGTTAGCTGTGTAATGTTAGCTGTAACTGTTAGCTGTAGCTGCTAGCTGTGTAATGTTATCTGTAGGTGTTAGTTGTGTAGCTGAAGCAGTTAGCCATGTAACGTTAGCTGTATCTGTTAGCTGTGTCATGTGAGCTGTGTAGCTGTTAGCTGTAGGTGCTAGCTGTGTAATGTTAGCTGTAGCTGTTAGCTGTGTAAAGTTAGCTGTAGCTGTTAGCTGTGTAATGTTAGCTGTAGCTGTTAGCTGTAGCTGTTAGCTGTGTATTGTTATCTGTAGGTGTTAGTTGTGAAGCTGAAGCTGTTAGCCATGTAACGTTAGCTGTATCTGTTAGCTGTGTAATGTTAGCTGTAGCTGTTAGCTGTAGCTGTTTGGTGTGTAAGGTTAGCTGTAGCTGTTAGCTATGTAAGGTTAGCTGTAGCTGTTAGCTGTGTAATGTTAGCTGTGTAGCTGTAGCTGTAGCCGTTAGCTGTAGCTGTTAGGTGTGTAAGGTTAGCTGTAGCTGTTAGCTATGTAAGGTTAGCTGTAGCTGTTAGCTGTAGCTGTTAGCTGTGTATTGTTATCTGTAGGTGTTAGTTGTGTAGCTGAAGCTGTTAGCCATGTAACGTTAGCTGTAGCTGTTAGCTGTGTAATGTTAGCTGTGTAGCTGTTAGCTGTAGCTGCTAGCTGTGTAATGTTAGCTGTGTAGCTGTTACCTGTAGCTGTTAGCTGTGTAATGTTAGTTGTGTACCTGTGGCTGCCAGCTGTGTAATGTTAGCTGTAGCTGTTTGGTGTGTAAGGTTAGCTGTAGCTGTTAGCTATGTAAGGTTAGCTGTAGCTGTTAGCTGTAGCTGTTAGCTGTCTAATGTTAGCTGTAGCTGTTAGCTATAGCTGTTAGCTGTGTAATGTTAGTTGTGTACCTGTGGCTGCCAGCTGTCTAATGTTAGCTGAAGCTGTTTGGTGTGTAAGGTTAGCTGTAGCTGTTAGCTATGTAAGGTTAGCTGTAGCTGTTAGCTGTAGCTGTTAGCTGTCTAATGTTAGCTGTAGCTGTTAGCTGTAGCTGTTAGCTGTGTCATGTTATCTGTAGCCTTTTAGCTGTGTAAGGTTAGTTGTAATAATAATAAATAATAGATTTTATTCATAATGCACTTTACATTTGAATACAAATCTCAAAGTGCACAGCACAAAGTAGTTGTGTCGCTGTTAGCTGTGTAACGTTAGCTGTGTAACTGAAGCAGTTAGCCATGTAACGTTAGCTGTATCAGTTAGCTGTGTAATGTTAGCTGTGTAGCTGTTAGCTGTAGCTGCTAGCTGTGTAATGTTAGCTGTAGCTGTTAGCTGTAGCTGTTAGCTGTGTATTGTTATCTGTGGGTGTTAGTTGTGTAGCTGAAGCTGTTAGCCATGTAACGTTAGCTGTATCTGTTAGCTGTGTAATGTTAGCTGTGTAGCTGTTAGCTGTAGCTGCTAGCTGTGTAATGTTAGCTGTAGCTGTTAGCTGTGTAAAGTTAGCTGTAGCTGTTAGCTATGTAAGGTTAGCTGTAGCTGTTAGCTGTAGCTGTTAGCTGTCTAATGTTAGCTGTGTATTGTTATCTGTAGGTGTTAGTTGTGTAGCTGAAGCTGTTAGCCATGTAACGTTAGCTGTATCTGTTAGCTGTGTAATGTTAGCTGTAGCTGTTAGCTGTGTAAAGTGAGCTGTAGGTGTTAGTTGTGTCATGTTATCTGTAGCCGTTAGCTGTAGCTGTTAGGTGTGCAAGGTTAGCTGTAGCTGTTAGCTATGTAAGGTTAGCTGTAGCTGTTAGCTGTAGTTGTTAGCTGTGTAATGTTATCTGTAGGTGTTAGTTGTGTAGCTGAAGCTGTTAGCCATGTAACGTTAGCTGTATCTGTTAGCTGTGTAATGTTAGCTGTGTACCTGTGGCTGCCAGCTGTGTAATGTTAGCTGTAGCTGTTAGCTGTAGCTGTTTGGTGTGTAAGGTTAGCTGTAGCTGTTAGCTGTAGCTGTTAGCTGTCTAATGTTAGCTGTAGCTGTTAGCTGTGTAAGGTTAGTTGTAATAATAATAAATAATAGATTTTATTCATAATGCACTTTACATTTGAATACAAATCTCAAAGTGCACAGCACAAAGTAGTTGTGTCGCTGTTAGCTGTGTAACGTTAGCTGTGTAACTGAAGCTGTTAGCCATGTAACGTTAGCTGTATCTGTTAGCTGTGTAATGTTAGCTGTGTAGCTGTTAGCTGTAGCTGCTAGCTCTGTAATGTTAGCTGTAGCTGTTAGCTGTGTAAAGTTAGCTGTAGCTGTTAGCTGTAGCTGTTAGCTATCTAATGTTAGCTGTAGCTGTTAGCTGTAGCTGTTAGCTGTGTAATGTTATCTGTAGGTGTTAGTTGTGTAGCTGAAGCTGTTAGCCATGTAACGTTAGCTGTATCTGTTAGCTGTGTAATGTTAGCTGTGCAGCTGTTAGCTGTAGCTGCTAGCTATGTAATGTTAGCTGTAGCTGTTAGCTGTGTAAAGTTAGCTGTAGCTGTTAGCTGTAGCTGTTAGCTCTGTATTGTTATCTGTAGGTGTTAGTTGTGTAGCTGAAGCTGTTAGCCATGTAACGTTAGCTGTATCTGTTAGCTGTGTAATGTTAGCTGTGTAGCTGTTAGCTGTAGCTGTTAGCTGTGTAAAGTTAGCTGTAGCTGTTAGCTGTGTCATCTTATCTGTAGCTGTTAGCTGTGTAAGGTTAGTTGTAATAATAATAAATAATAGATTTTATTCATAATGCACTTTACATTTGAATAGAAATCTCAAAGTGCATAGCACAAAGTAGTTGTGTCGCTGTTAGCTGTGTAACGTTAGCTGTGTAACTGAAGCTGTTAGCCATGTAACGTTAGCTGTATCTGTTAGCTGTGTAATGTTAGCTGTGTAGCTGTTAGCTATGTAAGGTTAGCTGTAGCTGTTAGCTGTAGCTGTTAGCTGTCTAATGTTAGCTGTGTATTGTTATCTGTAGGTGTTAGTTGTGTAGCTGAAGCTGTTAGCCATGTAACGTTAGCTGTATCTGTTAGCTGTGTAATGTTAGCTGTGTAGCTGTTAGCTGTAGCTGTTAGCTGTGTAAAGTTAGCTGTAGCTGTTAGCTGTAGCTGTTAGCTGTGTAAGGTTAGCTGTAATAATAATAAATAATAGATTTTATTCATAATGCACTTTACATTTGAATAGAAATCTCAAAGTGCATAGCACAAAGTAGTTGTGTCACTGTTAGCTGTGTAACGTTAGCTGTGTAACTGAAGCTGTTAGCCATGTAACGTTAGCTGTATCTGTTAGCTGTGTAATGTTAGCTGTGTAGCTGTTAGCTGTAGCTGCTAGCTGTGTAATGTTAGCTGTAGCTGTTAGCTGTGTAAGGTTAGTTGTAATAATAATAAATAATAGATTTTATTCATAATGCACTTTACATTTGAATAGAAATCTCAAAGTGCATAGCACAAAGTAGTTGTGTCGCTGTTAGCTGTGTAACGTTAGCTGTGTAACTGAAGCTGTTAGCCATGTAACGTTAGCTGTATCTGTTAGCTGTGTAATGTTAGCTGTGTAGCTGTTAGCTATGTAAGGTTAGCTGTAGCTGTTAGCTGTAGCTGTTAGCTGTCTAATGTTAGCTGTGTATTGTTATCTGTAGGTGTTAGTTGTGTAGCTGAAGCTGTTAGCCATGTAACGTTAGCTGTATCTGTTAGCTGTGTAATGTTAGCTGTGTAGCTGTTAGCTGTAGGTGCTAGCTGTGTAATGTTAGCTGTGTAGCTGTTAGCTGTAGCTGTTAGCTGTGTAAAGTTAGCTGTAGCTGTTAGCCATGTAACGTTAGCTGTGTAATGTTAGCTGTGTAGCTGTTAGCTGTAGCTGCTAGCTGTGTAATGTTAGCTGTGTAGCTGTTAGCTGTAGCTGCTAGCTGTGTAATGTTAGCTGTAGCTGTTAGCTGTGTAAAGTTAGCTGTAGCTGTTAGCCATGTAACGTTAGCTGTATCTGTTAGCTGTGTAATGTTAGCTGTGTAGCTGTTAGCTGTAGCTGCTAGCTGTGTAATGTTAGCTGTAGCTGCTAGCTGTGTAATGTTAGCTGTGTAGCTGTTAGCTGTAGCTGCTAGCTGTGTAATGTTAGCTGTAGCTGTTAGCTGTGTAAAGTTAGCTGTAGCTGTTAGCTGAAGCTGTTAACCATGTAACGTTAGCTGTATCTGTTAGCTGTGTAATGTTAGCTGTGTAGCTGTTAGCTGTAGCTGCTAGCTGTGTAAAGTTAGCTGTAGCTGTTAGCTGTGTCATGTTATCTGTAGCTGTTAGCTGTGTATTGTTATCTGTAGGTGTTAGTTGTGTAGCTGAAGCTGTTAGCCATGTAATGTTAGCTGTATCTGTTAGCTGTGTAATGTTAGCTGTGTAGCTGTTAGCTGTAGCTGCTAGCTGTGTAATGTTAGCTGTAGCTGTTAGCTGTGTAAAGTTAGCTGTAACTGTTAGCTGTAGCTGTTAGCTGTGTAAGGTTAGCTGTAGCTGTTAGCTGTGTAAGGTTATGTGTAGCTGTTAGCTGTGTAAGGTTAGCTGTAGCTGTTAGCTGTGTAAGGTTATGTGTAGCTGTTAGCTGTGTAAGGTTAGTTGTAGCTGTTAGCTGTGTAAGGTTAGTTGTGTAGGTGTTAGCTGTGTAACGTTGTCTGTAGCTGTTAGCTGTGTAATGTTAGTTGTGTACCTGTGGCTGCCAGCTGTGTAATGTTAGCTTTAGCTGTTAGCTGTAGCTGTTTGGTGTGTAAGGTTAGCTGTAGCTGTTAGCTGTAGCTGTTAGCTGTCTAATGTTAGCTGTAGCTGTTAGCTGTAGCTGTTAGCTGTGTATTGTTATCTGTAGGTGTTAGTTGTGTAGCTGAAGCTGTTAGCCATGTAACGTTAGCTGTATCTGTTAGCTGTATAATGTTAACTGTGTAGCTGTTAGCTGTAGCTGCTAGCTGTGTAATGTTAGCTGTAGCTGTTAGCTGTAGCTGTTAGCTGTGTAATGTTATCTGTAGGTGTTAGTTGTGTAGCTGAAGCTGTTAGCCATGTAACGTTAGCTGTATCTGTTAGCTGTGTAATGTTAGCTGTGCAGCTGTTAGCTGTAGCTGCTAGCTATGTAATGTTAGCTGTAGCTGTTAGCTGTGTAAAGTTAGCTGTAGCTGTTAGCTGTAGCTGTTAGCTCTGTATTGTTATCTGTAGGTGTTAGTTGTGTAGCTGAAGCTGTTAGCCATGTAACGTTAGCTGTAGCTGTTAGCTGTAGCTGTTAGCTGTAGCTGTTAGCTGTAGCTGTTAGCTATGTAAGGTTAGCTGTAGCTGTTAGCTGTAGCTGTTAGCTGTAGCTGTTAGCTGTGTATTGTTATCTGTAGGTGTGAGTTGTGTAGCTGAAGCTGTTAGCCATGTAACGTTAGCTGTATCTGTTAGCTGTGTAATGTTAGCTGTAGCTGCTAGCTGTGTAATGTTAGCTGTAGCTGTTAGCTGTAGCTGTTAGCTATGTAAGGTTAGCTGTAGCTGTTAGCTGTAGCTGTTAGCTGTAGCTGTTAGCTGTGTATTGTTATCTGTAGGTGTGAGTTGTGTAGCTGAAGCTGTTAGCCATGTAACGTTAGCTGTATCTGTTAGCTGTGTAATGTTAGCTGTAGCTGTTAGCTGTGTAAAGTTAGCTGTAGCTGTTAGCTGTGTCATGTTATCTGTAGCTGTTGGCTGTGTAAGGTTAGTTGTAATAATAATAAATAATAGATTGTATTCATAATGCACTTTACATTTGAATACAAATCTCAAAGTGCACAGCACAAAGTAGTTGTGTTGCTGTTAGCTGTTTAACGTTAGCTGTGTAACTGAAGCTGTTAGCCATGTAACGTTAGCTGTATCTGTTAGCTGTGTAATGTTAGCTGTTTAGCTGTTAGCTGTAGCTGCTAGCTGTGTAATGTTAGCTGTAGCTGTTAGCTGTGTAATGTTAGCTGTAGCTGCTAGCTGTGTAATGTTAGCTGTAGCTGTTAGCTGTGTAAAGTTAGCTGTAGCTGTTAGCTGTGTCATGTTATCTGTAGCTGTTAGCTGTGTAAGGTTAGTTGTAATAATAATAAATAATAGATTTTATTCATAATGCACTTTACATTTGAATACAAATCTCAAAGTGCACAGCACAAAGTAGTTGTGTCGCTGTTAGCTGTGTAACGTTAGCTGTGTAACGTTAGCTGTAGCTGTTAGCTGAGTAAGGTTAGTTGTAATTATAATAAATAATAGATTTTATTTATAACGCACTTTACATTTGAATACAAATCTCAAAGTGTAGAGTACAAAGTAGTTGTGTAGCTGTTAGCGGTGTAACGTTAGCTGTGTAACGTTAGCTGTAGCTGTTAGCTGTGTAGCTGAAGCTGTTAGCCATGTAACGTTAGCTGTAGCTGTTAGCTGTGTAAGGTTAGTTGTGTAGCTGTTAGCTGTAGCTGCTAGCTATGTAATGTCAGCTGTAGCTGTTGGCTGTAGCTGTTAGCTGTGTAAGGATAGTTGTAGCTGTTAGCTGTGTAAGGTTAGTTGTAGCTTTTAGCTGTGTAAGGTTAGTTGTGTAGGTGTTAGCTGTGTAACGTTAGCTGTAGCTGTTAGCTGTGTAATGTTAGTTGTGTACCTGTGGCTGCCAGCTGTGTAATGTTAGCTGTAGCTGTTAGCTGTAGCTGTTAGCTGCAGCTGTAGCTGTTAGCTGTCTAATGTTAGCTGTAGCTGTTAGCTGTAGCTGTTAGCTGTGTATTGTTATTTGTAGGTGTTAGTTGTGTAGCTCAAGCTGTTAGCCATGTAACGTTAGCTGTATCTGTTAGCTGTGTAATGTTAGCTGTGTAGCTGTTAGCTGTAGCTGTTAGGTGTAGCTGTTAGCTGTCTAATGTTAGCTGTAACTGTTAGCTGTCGCTGTTAGCTGTGTAATGTTATATGTAGGTGTTAGTTGTGTAGCTGAAGCTGTTAGCCATGTAACGTTAGCTGTATCTGTTAGCTGTGTAATGTTAGCTGTGTAGCTGTTAGCTGTAGCTGCTAGCTGTGTAATGTTAGCTGTAGCTGTTAGCTGTGTAAAGTTAGCTGTAGCTGTTAGCTGTTTCATGTTAGCTGTTAGCTGTAGCTGCTAGCTGTGTAATGTTATCTGTAGCTGTTGGCTGTAGCTGTTAGCTGTGTAAGGTTAGTTGTGTAGGTGTTAGCTGTAGCTGTTAGCTGTGTAAGGTTAGTTGTGTACCTGTGGCTGCCAGCTGTGTAATGTTAGCTGTAGCTGTTAGCTGTAGCTGTTTGGTGTGTAAGGTTAGCTGTAGCTGTTAGCTGTAGCTGTTAGCTGTGTAATGTTAGCTGTAACTGTTAGCTGTAGCTGCTAGCTGTGTAATGTTATCTGTAGGTGTTAGTTGTGTAGCTGAAGCAGTTAGCCATGTAACGTTAGCTGTATCTGTTAGCTGTGTCATGTGAGCTGTGTAGCTGTTAGCTGTAGGTGCTAGCTGTGTAATGTTAGCTGTAGCTGTTAGCTGTGTAAAGTTAGCTGTAGCTGTTAGCTGTGTAATGTTAGCTGTAGCTGTTAGCTGTAGCTGTTAGCTGTGTATTGTTATCTGTAGGTGTTAGTTGTGAAGCTGAAGCTGTTAGCCATGTAACGTTAGCTGTATCTGTTAGCTGTGTAATGTTAGCTGTAGCTGTTAGCTGTAGCTGTTTGGTGTGTAAGGTTAGCTGTAGCTGTTAGCTATGTAAGGTTAGCTGTAGCTGTTAGCTGTGTAATGTTAGCTGTGTAGCTGTAGCTGTAGCCGTTAGCTGTAGCTGTTAGGTGTGTAAGGTTAGCTGTAGCTGTTAGCTATGTAAGGTTAGCTGTAGCTGTTAGCTGTAGCTGTTAGCTGTGTATTGTTATCTGTAGGTGTTAGTTGTGTAGCTGAAGCTGTTAGCCATGTAACGTTAGCTGTAGCTGTTAGCTGTGTAATGTTAGCTGTGTAGCTGTTAGCTGTAGCTGCTAGCTGTGTAATGTTAGCTGTGTAGCTGTTACCTGTAGCTGTTAGCTGTGTAATGTTAGTTGTGTACCTGTGGCTGCCAGCTGTGTAATGTTAGCTGTAGCTGTTTGGTGTGTAAGGTTAGCTGTAGCTGTTAGCTATGTAAGGTTAGCTGTAGCTGTTAGCTGTAGCTGTTAGCTGTCTAATGTTAGCTGTAGCTGTTAGCTATAGCTGTTAGCTGTGTAATGTTAGTTGTGTACCTGTGGCTGCCAGCTGTCTAATGTTAGCTGAAGCTGTTTGGTGTGTAAGGTTAGCTGTAGCTGTTAGCTATGTAAGGTTAGCTGTAGCTGTTAGCTGTAGCTGTTAGCTGTCTAATGTTAGCTGTAGCTGTTAGCTGTAGCTGTTAGCTGTGTCATGTTATCTGTAGCCTTTTAGCTGTGTAAGGTTAGTTGTAATAATAATAAATAATAGATTTTATTCATAATGCACTTTACATTTGAATACAAATCTCAAAGTGCACAGCACAAAGTAGTTGTGTCGCTGTTAGCTGTGTAACGTTAGCTGTGTAACTGAAGCAGTTAGCCATGTAACGTTAGCTGTATCAGTTAGCTGTGTAATGTTAGCTGTGTAGCTGTTAGCTGTAGCTGCTAGCTGTGTAATGTTAGCTGTAGCTGTTAGCTGTAGCTGTTAGCTGTGTATTGTTATCTGTGGGTGTTAGTTGTGTAGCTGAAGCTGTTAGCCATGTAACGTTAGCTGTATCTGTTAGCTGTGTAATGTTAGCTGTGTAGCTGTTAGCTGTAGCTGCTAGCTGTGTAATGTTAGCTGTAGCTGTTAGCTGTGTAAAGTTAGCTGTAGCTGTTAGCTATGTAAGGTTAGCTGTAGCTGTTAGCTGTCTAATGTTAGCTGTGTATTGTTATCTGTAGGTGTTAGTTGTGTAGCTGAAGCTGTTAGCCATGTAACGTTAGCTGTATCTGTTAGCTGTGTAATGTTAGCTGTAGCTGTTAGCTGTGTAAAGTGAGCTGTAGCTGTTAGCTGTGTCATGTTATCTGTAGCTGTTAGCTGTGTAAGGTTAGTTGTAATAATAATAAATAATAGATTTTATTCATAATGCACTTTACATTTGAATACAAATCTCAAAGTGCACAGCACAAAGTAGTTGTGTCGCTGTTAGCTGTGTAACGTTAGCTGTGTAACTGAAGCTGTTAGCCATGTAACGTTAGCTGTATCTGTTAGCTGTGTAATGTTAGCTGTGTAGCTGTTAGCTGTAGCTGCTAGCTGTGTAATGATAGCTGTAGCTGTTAGCTGTGTAAAGTTAGCTGTAGGTGTTAGTTGTGTCATGTTATCTGTAGCCGTTAGCTGTAGCTGTTAGGTGTGCAAGGTTAGCTGTAGCTGTTAGCTATGTAAGGTTAGCTGTAGCTGTTAGCTGTAGTTGTTAGCTGTGTAATGTTATCTGTAGGTGTTAGTTGTGTAGCTGAAGCTGTTAGCCATGTAACGTTAGCTGTATCTGTTAGCTGTGTAATGTTAGCTGTGTACCTGTGGCTGCCAGCTGTGTAATGTTAGCTGTAGCTGTTAGCTGTAGCTGTTTGGTGTGTAAGGTTAGCTGTAGCTGTTAGCTGTAGCTGTTAGCTGTCTAATGTTAGCTGTAGCTGTTAGCTGTGTAAGGTTAGTTGTAATAATAATAAATAATAGATTTTATTCATAATGCACTTTACATTTGAATACAAATCTCAAAGTGCACAGCACAAAGTAGTTGTGTCGCTGTTAGCTGTGTAACGTTAGCTGTGTAACTGAAGCTGTTAGCCATGTAACGTTAGCTGTATCTGTTAGCTGTGTAATGTTAGCTGTGTAGCTGTTAGCTGTAGCTGCTAGCTGTGTAATGTTAGCTGTAGCTGTTAGCTGTGTAAAGTTAGCTGTAGCTGTTAGCTGTAGCTGTTAGCTATCTAATGTTAGCTGTAGCTGTTAGCTGTAGCTGTTAGCTGTGTAATGTTATCTGTAGGTGTTAGTTGTGTAGCTGAAGCTGTTAGCCATGTAACGTTAGCTGTATCTGTTAGCTGTGTAATGTTAGCTGTGCAGCTGTTAGCTGTAGCTGCTAGCTATGTAATGTTAGCTGTAGCTGTTAGCTGTGTAAAGTTAGCTGTAGCTGTTAGCTGTAGCTGTTAGCTCTGTATTGTTATCTGTAGGTGTTAGTTGTGTAGCTGAAGCTGTTAGCCATGTAACGTTAGCTGTATCTGTTAGCTGTGTAATGTTAGCTGTGTAGCTGTTAGCTGTAGCTGTTAGCTGTGTAAAGTTAGCTGTAGCTGTTAGCTGTGTCATCTTATCTGTAGCTGTTAGCTGTGTAAGGTTAGTTGTAATAATAATAAATAATAGATTTTATTCATAATGCACTTTACATTTGAATAGAAATCTCAAAGTGCATAGCACAAAGTAGTTGTGTCGCTGTTAGCTGTGTAACGTTAGCTGTGTAACTGAAGCTGTTAGCCATGTAACGTTAGCTGTATCTGTTAGCTGTGTAATGTTAGCTGTGTAGCTGTTAGCTGTAGCTGCTAGCTGTGTAATGTTAGCTGTAGCTGTTAGCTGTGTAAGGTTAGTTGTAATAATAATAAATAATAGATTTTATTCATAATGCACTTTACATTTGAATAGAAATCTCAAAGTGCATAGCACAAAGTAGTTGTGTCGCTGTTAGCTGTGTAACGTTAGCTGTGTAACTGAAGCTGTTAGCCATGTAACGTTAGCTGTATCTGTTAGCTGTGTAATGTTAGCTGTGTAGCTGTTAGCTATGTAAGGTTAGCTGTAGCTGTTAGCTGTAGCTGTTAGCTGTCTAATGTTAGCTGTGTATTGTTATCTGTAGGTGTTAGTTGTGTAGCTGAAGCTGTTAGCCATGTAACGTTAGCTGTATCTGTTAGCTGTGTAATGTTAGCTGTGTAGCTGTTAGCTGTAGCTGTTAGCTGTGTAAAGTTAGCTGTAGCTGTTAGCCATGTAACATTAGCTGTGTAATGTTAGCTGTGTAGCTGTTAGCTGTAGCTGCTAGCTGTGTAATGTTAGCTGTGTAGCTGTTAGCTGTAGCTGCTAGCTGTGTAATGTTAGCTGTAGCTGTTAGCTGTGTAAAGTTAGCTGTAGCTGTTAGCTGTAGCTGTTAGCTATGTAAGGTTAGCTGTAGCTGTTAGCTGTGTAAAGTTAGCTGTAGCTGTTAGCTGTAGCTGTTAGCTCTGTATTGTTATCTGTAGGTGTTAGTTGTGTAGCTGAAGCTGTTAGCCATGTAACGTTAGCTGTATCTGTTAGCTGTGTAATGTTAGCTGTGTAGCTGTTAGCTGTAGCTGTTAGCTGTGTAAAGTTAGCTGTAGCTGTTAGCTGTGTCATGTTATCTGTAGCTGTTAGCTGTGTAAGGTTAGTTGTAATAATAATAAATAATAGATTTTATTCATAATGCACTTTATATTTGAATACAAATCTCAAAGTGCACAGCACAAAGTAGTTGTGTCGCTGTTAGCTGTGTAACGTTAGCTGTGTAACGTTAGCTGTAGCTGTTAGCTGAGTAATGTTATCTGTAGGTGTTAGTTGTGTAGCTGAAGCTGTTAGCCATGTAACGTTAGCTGTATCTGTTAGCTGTGTAATGTTAGCTGTGTAGCTGTTAGCTGTAGCTGCTAGCTATGTAATGTTAGCTGTAGCTGTTAGCTATGTCAGGTTAGCTGTAGCTGTTAGCTGTAGCTGTTAGCTGTGTAAAGTTAGCTGTAGCTGTTAGCTGTAGCTGTTAGCTATGTAAGGTTAGCTGTAGCTGTTAGCTGTAGCTGTTAGCTGTCTAATGTTAGCTGTAGCTGTTAGCTGTGTAAGGTTAGTTGTAATAATAATAAATAATAGATTTTATTCATAATGCACTTTACATTTGAATAGAAATCTCAAAGTGCATAGCACAAAGTAGTTGTGTCGCTGTTAGCTGTGTAACGTTAGCTGTGTAACTGAAGCTGTTAGCCATGTAACGTTAGCTGTATCTGTTAGCTGTGTAATGTTAGCTGTGTAGCTGTTAGCTGTAGCTGCTAGCTGTGTAATGTTAGCTGTAGCTGTTAGCTGTGTAAAGTTAGCTGTAGCTGTTAGCTGTAGCTGTTAGCTATGTAAGGTTAGCTGTAGCTGTTAGCTGTAGCTGTTAGCTGTGTAATGTTATCTGTAGGTGTTAGTTGTGTAGCTGAAGCTGTTAGCCATGTAACGTTAGCTGTATCTGTTAGCTGTGTAATGTTAGCTGTGTAGCTGTTAGCTGTAGCTGCTAGCTATGTAATGTTAGCTGTAGCTGTTAGCTGTGTAAAGTTAGCTTTAGCTGTTAGCTGTAGCTGTTAGCTGTGTAAGGTTAGCTGTAGCTGTTAGCTGTGTCATGTTATCTGTAGCCGTTAGCTGTAGCTGTTAGGTGTGTAAGGTTAGCTGTAGCTGTTAGCTATGTAAGGTTAGCTGTAGCTGTTAGCTGTAGCTGTTAGCTGTCTAATGTTAGCTGTAGCTGTTAGCTGTAGCTGTTAGCTGTGTATTGTTATCTGTAGGTGTTAGTTGTGTAGCTGTTAGCTGTAGGTGCTAGCTGTGTAATGTTAGCTGTGTAGCTGTTAGCTGTAGCTGTTAGCTGTGTAAAGTTAGCTGTAGCTGTTAGCCATGTAACGTTAGCTGTGTAATGTTAGCTGTGTAGCTGTTAGCTGTAGCTGCTAGCTGTGTAATGTTAGCTGTGTAGCTGTTAGCTGTAGCTGCTAGCTGTGTAATGTTAGCTGTAGCTGTTAGCTGTGTAAAGTTAGCTGTAGCTGTTAGCCATGTAACGTTAGCTGTATCTGTTAGCTGTGTAATGTTAGCTGTGTAGCTGTTAGCTGTAGCTGCTAGCTGTGTAATGTTAGCTGTAGCTGCTAGCTGTGTAATGTTAGCTGTGTAGCTGTTAGCTGTAGCTGCTAGCTGTGTAATGTTAGCTGTAGCTGTTAGCTGTGTAAAGTTAGCTGTAGCTGTTAGCTGAAGCTGTTAACCATGTAACGTTAGCTGTATCTGTTAGCTGTGTAATGTTAGCTGTGTAGCTGTTAGCTGTAGCTGCTAGCTGTGTAAAGTTAGCTGTAGCTGTTAGCTGTGTCATGTTATCTGTAGCTGTTAGCTGTGTATTGTTATCTGTAGGTGTTAGTTGTGTAGCTGAAGCTGTTAGCCATGTAATGTTAGCTGTATCTGTTAGCTGTGTAATGTTAGCTGTGTAGCTGTTAGCTGTAGCTGCTAGCTGTGTAATGTTAGCTGTAGCTGTTAGCTGTGTAAAGTTAGCTGTAACTGTTAGCTGTAGCTGTTAGCTGTGTAAGGTTAGCTGTAGCTGTTAGCTGTGTAAGGTTATGTGTAGCTGTTAGCTGTGTAAGGTTAGCTGTAGCTGTTAGCTGTGTAAGGTTATGTGTAGCTGTTAGCTGTGTAAGGTTAGTTGTAGCTGTTAGCTGTGTAAGGTTAGTTGTGTAGGTGTTAGCTGTGTAACGTTGTCTGTAGCTGTTAGCTGTGTAATGTTAGTTGTGTACCTGTGGCTGCCAGCTGTGTAATGTTAGCTTTAGCTGTTAGCTGTAGCTGTTTGGTGTGTAAGGTTAGCTGTAGCTGTTAGCTGTAGCTGTTAGCTGTCTAATGTTAGCTGTAGCTGTTAGCTGTAGCTGTTAGCTGTGTATTGTTATCTGTAGGTGTTAGTTGTGTAGCTGAAGCTGTTAGCCATGTAATGTTAGCTGTATCTGTTAGCTGTATAATGTTAACTGTGTAGCTGTTAGCTGTAGCTGCTAGCTGTGTAATGTTAGCTGTAGCTGTTAGCTGTAGCTGTTAGCTGTGTAATGTTATCTGTAGGTGTTAGTTGTGTAGCTGAAGCTGTTAGCCATGTAACGTTAGCTGTATCTGTTAGCTGTGTAATGTTAGCTGTGTAGCTGTTAGCTGTAGCTGCTAGCTGTGTAATGTTAGCTGTAGCTGTTAGCTGTGTAAAGTTAGCTGTAGCTGTTAGCTGTAGCTGTTAGCTGTGTAAGGTTAGCTGTAATAATAATAAATAATAGATTTTATTCATAATGCACTTTACATTTGAATAGAAATCTCAAAGTGCATAGCACAAAGTAGTTGTGTCACTGTTAGCTGTGTAACGTTAGCTGTGTAACTGAAGCTGTTAGCCATGTAACGTTAGCTGTATCTGTTAGCTGTGTAATGTTAGCTGTGTAGCTGTTAGCTGTAGCTGCTAGCTGTGTAATGTTAGCTGTAGCTGTTAGCTGTGTAAGGTTAGTTGTAATAATAATAAATAATAGATTTTATTCATAATGCACTTTACATTTGAATAGAAATCTCAAAGTGCATAGCACAAAGTAGTTGTGTTGCTGTTAGCTGTGTAACGTTAGCTGTGTAACTGAAGCTGTTAGCCATGTAACGTTAGCTGTATCTGTTAGCTGTGTAATGTTAGCTGTGTAGCTGTTAGCTATGTAAGGTTAGCTGTAGCTGTTAGCCGTCTAATGTTAGCTGTGTATTGTTATCTGTAGGTGTTAGTTGTGTAGCTGAAGCTGTTAGCCATGTAACGTTAGCTGTATCTGTTAGCTGTGTAATGTTAGCTGTGTAGCTGTTAGCTGTAGGTGCTAGCTGTGTAATGTTAGCTGTGTAGCTGTTAGCTGTAGCTGTTAGCTGTGTAAAGTTAGCTGTAGCTGTTAGCCATGTAACGTTAGCTGTGTAATGTTAGCTGTGTAGCTGTTAGCTGTAGCTGCTAGCTGTGTAATGTTAGCTGTGTAGCTGTTAGCTGTAGCTGCTAGCTGTGTAATGTTAGCTGTAGCTGTTAGCTGTGTAAAGTTAGCTGTAGCTGTTAGCTGAAGCTGTTAACCATGTAACGTTAGCTGTATCTGTTAGCTGTGTAATGTTAGCTGTGTAGCTGTTAGCTGTAGCTGCTAGCTGTGTAAAGTTAGCTGTAGCTGTTAGCTGTGTCATGTTATCTGTAGCTGTTAGCTGTGTATTGTTATCTGTAGGTGTTAGTTGTGTAGCTGAAGCTGTTAGCCATGTAATGTTAGCTGTATCTGTTAGCTGTGTAATGTTAGCTGTGTAGCTGTTAGCTGTAGCTGCTAGCTGTGTAATGTTAGCTGTAGCTGTTAGCTGTGTAAGGTTATGTGTAGCTGTTAGCTGTGTAAGGTTAGCTGTAGCTGTTAGCTGTGTAAGGTTATGTGTAGCTGTTAGCTGTGTAAGGTTAGTTGTAGCTGTTAGCTGTGTAAGGTTAGTTGTGTAGCTGAAGCTGTTAGCCATGTAACGTTAGCTGTATCTGTTAGCTGTGTAATGTTAGCTGTGCAGCTGTTAGCTGTAGCTGCTAGCTATGTAATGTTAGCTGTAGCTGTTAGCTGTGTAAAGTTAGCTGTAGCTGTTAGCTGTAGCTGTTAGCTCTGTATTGTTATCTGTAGGTGTTAGTTGTGTAGCTGAAGCTGTTAGCCATGTAACGTTAGCTGTAGCTGTTAGCTGTAGCTGTTAGCTGTAGCTGTTAGCTATGTAAGGTTAGCTGTAGCTGTTAGCTGTAGCTGTTAGCTGTAGCTGTTAGCTGTGTATTGTTATCTGTAGGTGTGAGTTGTGTAGCTGAAGCTGTTAGCCATGTAACGTTAGCTGTATCTGTTAGCTGTGTAATGTTAGCTGTAGCTGCTAGCTGTGTAATGTTAGCTGTAGCTGTTAGCTGTAGCTGTTAGCTATGTAAGGTTAGCTGTAGCTGTTAGCTGTAGCTGTTAGCTGTAGCTGTTAGCTGTGTATTGTTATCTGTAGGTGTGAGTTGTGTAGCTGAAGCTGTTAGCCATGTAACGTTAGCTGTATCTGTTAGCTGTGTAATGTTAGCTGTAGCTGCTAGCTGTGTAATGTTAGCTGTAGCTGTTAGCTGTGTAAAGTTAGCTGTAGCTGTTAGCTGTGTCATGTTATCTGTAGCTGTTGGCTGTGTAAGGTTAGTTGTAATAATAATAAATAATAGATTGTATTCATAATGCACTTTACATTTGAATACAAATCTCAAAGTGCACAGCACAAAGTAGTTGTGTTGCTGTTAGCTGTTTAACGTTAGCTGTGTAACTGAAGCTGTTAGCCATGTAACGTTAGCTGTATCTGTTAGCTGTGTAATGTTAGCTGTTTAGCTGTTAGCTGTAGCTGCTAGCTGTGTAATGTTAGCTGTAGCTGTTAGCTGTGTAATGTTAGCTGTAGCTGCTAGCTGTGTAATGTTAGCTGTAGCTGTTAGCTGTGTAAAGTTAGCTGTAGCTGTTAGCTGTGTCATGTTATCTGTAGCTGTTAGCTGTGTAAGGTTAGTTGTAATAATAATAAATAATAGATTTTATTCATAATGCACTTTACATTTGAATACAAATCTCAAAGTGCACAGCACAAAGTAGTTGTGTCGCTGTTAGCTGTGTAACGTTAGCTGTGTAACGTTAGCTGTAGCTGTTAGCTGAGTAAGGTTAGTTGTAATTATAATAAATAATAGATTTTATTTATAACGCACTTTACATTTGAATACAAATCTCAAAGTGTAGACTACAAAGTAGTTGTGTAGCTGTTAGCGGTGTAACGTTAGCTGTGTAACGTTAGCTGTAGCTGTTAGCTGTGTAGCTGAAGCTGTTAGCCATGTAACGTTAGCTGTAGCTGTTAGCTGTGTAAGGTTAGTTGTGTAGCTGTTAGCTGTAGCTGCTAGCTATGTAATGTCAGCTGTAGCTGTTGGCTGTAGCTGTTAGCTGTGTAAGGATAGTTGTAGCTGTTAGCTGTGTAAGGTTAGTTGTAGCTTTTAGCTGTGTAAGGTTAGTTGTGTAGGTGTTAGCTGTGTAACGTTAGCTGTAGCTGTTAGCTGTGTAATGTTAGTTGTGTACCTGTGGCTGCCAGCTGTGTAATGTTAGCTGTAGCTGTTAGCTGTAGCTGTTAGCTGCAGCTGTAGCTGTTAGCTGTCTAATGTTAGCTGTAGCTGTTAGCTGTAGCTGTTAGCTGTGTATTGTTATTTGTAGGTGTTAGTTGTGTAGCTCAAGCTGTTAGCCATGTAACGTTAGCTGTATCTGTTAGCTGTGTAATGTTAGCTGTGTAGCTGTTAGCTGTAGCTGTTAGGTGTAGCTGTTAGCTGTCTAATGTTAGCTGTAACTGTTAGCTGTCGCTGTTAGCTGTGTAATGTTATATGTAGGTGTTAGTTGTGTAGCTGAAGCTGTTAGCCATGTAACGTTAGCTGTATCTGTTAGCTGTGTAATGTTAGCTGTGTAGCTGTTAGCTGTAGCTGCTAGCTGTGTAATGTTAGCTGTAGCTGTTAGCTGTGTAAAGTTAGCTGTAGCTGTTAGCTGTTTCATGTTAGCTGTTAGCTGTAGCTGCTAGCTGTGTAATGTTATCTGTAGCTGTTGGCTGTAGCTGTTAGCTGTGTAAGGTTAGTTGTGTAGGTGTTAGCTGTAGCTGTTAGCTGTGTAAGGTTAGTTGTGTACCTGTGGCTGCCAGCTGTGTAATGTTAGCTGTAGCTGTTAGCTGTAGCTGTTTGGTGTGTAAGGTTAGCTGTAGCTGTTAGCTGTAGCTGTTAGCTGTGTAATGTTAGCTGTAACTGTTAGCTGTAGCTGCTAGCTGTGTAATGTTATCTGTAGGTGTTAGTTGTGTAGCTGAAGCAGTTAGCCATGTAACGTTAGCTGTATCTGTTAGCTGTGTCATGTGAGCTGTGTAGCTGTTAGCTGTAGCTGCTAGCTGTGTAATGTTAGCTGTAGCTGTTAGCTGTGTAAAGTTAGCTGTAGCTGTTAGCTGTGTAATGTTAGCTGTAGCTGTTAGCTGTAGCTGTTAGCTGTGTATTGTTATCTGTAGGTGTTAGTTGTGAAGCTGAAGCTGTTAGCCATGTAACGTTAGCTGTATCTGTTAGCTGTGTAATGTTAGCTGTAGCTGTTAGCTGTAGCTGTTTGGTGTGTAAGGTTAGCTGTAGCTGTTAGCTATGTAAGGTTAGCTGTAGCTGTTAGCTGTGTAATGTTAGCTGTGTAGCTGTAGCTGTAGCCGTTAGCTGTAGCTGTTAGGTGTGTAAGGTTAGCTGTAGCTGTTAGCTATGTAAGGTTAGCTGTAGCTGTTAGCTGTAGCTGTTAGCTGTGTATTGTTATCTGTAGGTGTTAGTTGTGTAGCTGAAGCTGTTAGCCATGTAACGTTAGCTGTAGCTGTTAGCTGTGTAATGTTAGCTGTGTAGCTGTTAGCTGTAGCTGCTAGCTGTGTAATGTTAGCTGTGTAGCTGTTACCTGTAGCTGTTAGCTGTGTAATGTTAGTTGTGTACCTGTGGCTGCCAGCTGTGTAATGTTAGCTGTAGCTGTTTGGTGTGTAAGGTTAGCTGTAGCTGTTAGCTATGTAAGGTTAGCTGTAGCTGTTAGCTGTAGCTGTTAGCTGTCTAATGTTAGCTGTAGCTGTTAGCTATAGCTGTTAGCTGTGTAATGTTAGTTGTGTACCTGTGGCTGCCAGCTGTCTAATGTTAGCTGAAGCTGTTTGGTGTGTAAGGTTAGCTGTAGCTGTTAGCTATGTAAGGTTAGCTGTAGCTGTTAGCTGTAGCTGTTAGCTGTCTAATGTTAGCTGTAGCTGTTAGCTGTAGCTGTTAGCTGTGTCATGTTATCTGTAGCCTTTTAGCTGTGTAAGGTTAGTTGTAATAATAATAAATAATAGATTTTATTCATAATGCACTTTACATTTGAATACAAATCTCAAAGTGCACAGCACAAAGTAGTTGTGTCGCTGTTAGCTGTGTAACGTTAGCTGTGTAACTGAAGCAGTTAGCCATGTAACGTTAGCTGTATCAGTTAGCTGTGTAATGTTAGCTGTGTAGCTGTTAGCTGTAGCTGCTAGCTGTGTAATGTTAGCTGTAGCTGTTAGCTGTAGCTGTTAGCTGTGTATTGTTATCTGTGGGTGTTAGTTGTGTAGCTGAAGCTGTTAGCCATGTAACGTTAGCTGTATCTGTTAGCTGTGTAATGTTAGCTGTGTAGCTGTTAGCTGTAGCTGCTAGCTGTGTAATGTTAGCTGTAGCTGTTAGCTGTGTAAAGTTAGCTGTAGCTGTTAGCTATGTAAGGTTAGCTGTAGCTGTTAGCTGTAGCTGTTAGCTGTCTAATGTTAGCTGTGTATTGTTATCTGTAGGTGTTAGTTGTGTAGCTGAAGCTGTTAGCCATGTAACGTTAGCTGTATCTGTTAGCTGTGTAATGTTAGCTGTAGCTGTTAGCTGTAGCTGTTTGGTGTGTAAGGTTAGCTGTAGCTGTTAGCTATGTAAGGTTAGCTGTAGCTGTTAGCTGTGTAATGTTAGCTGTGTAGCTGTAGCTGTAGCCGTTAGCTGTAGCTGTTAGGTGTGTAAGGTTAGCTGTAGCTGTTAGCTATGTAAGGTTAGCTGTAGCTGTTAGCTGTAGCTGTTAGCTGTGTATTGTTATCTGTAGGTGTTAGTTGTGTAGCTGAAGCTGTTAGCCATGTAACGTTAGCTGTAGCTGTTAGCTGTGTAATGTTAGCTGTGTAGCTGTTAGCTGTAGCTGCTAGCTGTGTAATGTTAGCTGTGTAGCTGTTACCTGTAGCTGTTAGCTGTGTAATGTTAGTTGTGTACCTGTGGCTGCCAGCTGTGTAATGTTAGCTGTAGCTGTTTGGTGTGTAAGGTTAGCTGTAGCTGTTAGCTATGTAAGGTTAGCTGTAGCTGTTAGCTGTAGCTGTTAGCTGTCTAATGTTAGCTGTAGCTGTTAGCTATAGCTGTTAGCTGTGTAATGTTAGTTGTGTACCTGTGGCTGCCAGCTGTCTAATGTTAGCTGAAGCTGTTTGGTGTGTAAGGTTAGCTGTAGCTGTTAGCTATGTAAGGTTAGCTGTAGCTGTTAGCTGTAGCTGTTAGCTGTCTAATGTTAGCTGTAGCTGTTAGCTGTAGCTGTTAGCTGTGTCATGTTATCTGTAGCCTTTTAGCTGTGTAAGGTTAGTTGTAATAATAATAAATAATAGATTTTATTCATAATGCACTTTACATTTGAATACAAATCTCAAAGTGCACAGCACAAAGTAGTTGTGTCGCTGTTAGCTGTGTAACGTTAGCTGTGTAACTGAAGCAGTTAGCCATGTAACGTTAGCTGTATCAGTTAGCTGTGTAATGTTAGCTGTGTAGCTGTTAGCTGTAGCTGCTAGCTGTGTAATGTTAGCTGTAGCTGTTAGCTGTAGCTGTTAGCTGTGTATTGTTATCTGTGGGTGTTAGTTGTGTAGCTGAAGCTGTTAGCCATGTAACGTTAGCTGTATCTGTTAGCTGTGTAATGTTAGCTGTGTAGCTGTTAGCTGTAGCTGCTAGCTGTGTAATGTTAGCTGTAGCTGTTAGCTGTGTAAAGTTAGCTGTAGCTGTTAGCTATGTAAGGTTAGCTGTAGCTGTTAGCTGTAGCTGTTAGCTGTCTAATGTTAGCTGTGTATTGTTATCTGTAGGTGTTAGTTGTGTAGCTGAAGCTGTTAGCCATGTAACGTTAGCTGTATCTGTTAGCTGTGTAATGTTAGCTGTAGCTGTTAGCTGTGTAAAGTGAGCTGTAGCTGTTAGCTGTGTCATGTTATCTGTAGCTGTTAGCTGTGTAAGGTTAGTTGTAATAATAATAAATAATAGATTTTATTCATAATGCACTTTACATTTGAATACAAATCTCAAAGTGCACAGCACAAAGTAGTTGTGTCGCTGTTAGCTGTGTAACGTTAGCTGTGTAACTGAAGCTGTTAGCCATGTAACGTTAGCTGTATCTGTTAGCTGTGTAATGTTAGCTGTGTAGCTGTTAGCTGTAGCTGCTAGCTGTGTAATGATAGCTGTAGCTGTTAGCTGTGTAAAGTTAGCTGTAGGTGTTAGTTGTGTCATGTTATCTGTAGCCGTTAGCTGTAGCTGTTAGGTGTGCAAGGTTAGCTGTAGCTGTTAGCTATGTAAGGTTAGCTGTAGCTGTTAGCTGTAGTTGTTAGCTGTGTAATGTTATCTGTAGGTGTTAGTTGTGTAGCTGAAGCTGTTAGCCATGTAACGTTAGCTGTATCTGTTAGCTGTGTAATGTTAGCTGTGTACCTGTGGCTGCCAGCTGTGTAATGTTAGCTGTAGCTGTTAGCTGTAGCTGTTTGGTGTGTAAGGTTAGCTGTAGCTGTTAGCTGTAGCTGTTAGCTGTCTAATGTTAGCTGTAGCTGTTAGCTGTGTAAGGTTAGTTGTAATAATAATAAATAATAGATTTTATTCATAATGCACTTTACATTTGAATACAAATCTCAAAGTGCACAGCACAAAGTAGTTGTGTCGCTGTTAGCTGTGTAACGTTAGCTGTGTAACTGAAGCTGTTAGCCATGTAACGTTAGCTGTATCTGTTAGCTGTGTAATGTTAGCTGTGTAGCTGTTAGCTGTAGCTGCTAGCTGTGTAATGTTAGCTGTAGCTGTTAGCTGTGTAAAGTTAGCTGTAGCTGTTAGCTGTAGCTGTTAGCTATCTAATGTTAGCTGTAGCTGTTAGCTGTAGCTGTTAGCTGTGTAATGTTATCTGTAGGTGTTAGTTGTGTAGCTGAAGCTGTTAGCCATGTAACGTTAGCTGTATCTGTTAGCTGTGTAATGTTAGCTGTGCAGCTGTTAGCTGTAGCTGCTAGCTATGTAATGTTAGCTGTAGCTGTTAGCTGTGTAAAGTTAGCTGTAGCTGTTAGCTGTAGCTGTTAGCTCTGTATTGTTATCTGTAGGTGTTAGTTGTGTAGCTGAAGCTGTTAGCCATGTAACGTTAGCTGTATCTGTTAGCTGTGTAATGTTAGCTGTGTAGCTGTTAGCTGTAGCTGTTAGCTGTGTAAAGTTAGCTGTAGCTGTTAGCTGTGTCATCTTATCTGTAGCTGTTAGCTGTGTAAGGTTAGTTGTAATAATAATAAATAATAGATTTTATTCATAATGCACTTTACATTTGAATAGAAATCTCAAAGTGCATAGCACAAAGTAGTTGTGTCGCTGTTAGCTGTGTAACGTTAGCTGTGTAACTGAAGCTGTTAGCCATGTAACGTTAGCTGTATCTGTTAGCTGTGTAATGTTAGCTGTGTAGCTGTTAGCTGTAGCTGCTAGCTGTGTAATGTTAGCTGTAGCTGTTAGCTGTGTAAGGTTAGTTGTAATAATAATAAATAATAGATTTTATTCATAATGCACTTTACATTTGAATAGAAATCTCAAAGTGCATAGCACAAAGTAGTTGTGTCGCTGTTAGCTGTGTAACGTTAGCTGTGTAACTGAAGCTGTTAGCCATGTAACGTTAGCTGTATCTGTTAGCTGTGTAATGTTAGCTGTGTAGCTGTTAGCTATGTAAGGTTAGCTGTAGCTGTTAGCTGTAGCTGTTAGCTGTCTAATGTTAGCTGTGTATTGTTATCTGTAGGTGTTAGTTGTGTAGCTGAAGCTGTTAGCCATGTAACGTTAGCTGTATCTGTTAGCTGTGTAATGTTAGCTGTGTAGCTGTTAGCTGTAGCTGTTAGCTGTGTAAAGTTAGCTGTAGCTGTTAGCTGTAGCTGTTAGCTGTGTAAGGTTAGCTGTAATAATAATAAATAATAGATTTTATTCATAATGCACTTTACATTTGAATAGAAATCTCAAAGTGCATAGCACAAAGTAGTTGTGTCACTGTTAGCTGTGTAACGTTAGCTGTGTAACTGAAGCTGTTAGCCATGTAACGTTAGCTGTATCTGTTAGCTGTGTAATGTTAGCTGTGTAGCTGTTAGCTGTAGCTGCTAGCTGTGTAATGTTAGCTGTAGCTGTTAGCTGTGTAAGGTTAGTTGTAATAATAATAAATAATAGATTTTATTCATAATGCACTTTACATTTGAATAGAAATCTCAAAGTGCATAGCACAAAGTAGTTGTGTCGCTGTTAGCTGTGTAACGTTAGCTGTGTAACTGAAGCTGTTAGCCATGTAACGTTAGCTGTATCTGTTAGCTGTGTAATGTTAGCTGTGTAGCTGTTAGCTATGTAAGGTTAGCTGTAGCTGTTAGCTGTAGCTGTTAGCTGTCTAATGTTAGCTGTGTATTGTTATCTGTAGGTGTTAGTTGTGTAGCTGAAGCTGTTAGCCATGTAACGTTAGCTGTATCTGTTAGCTGTGTAATGTTAGCTGTGTAGCTGTTAGCTGTAGGTGCTAGCTGTGTAATGTTAGCTGTGTAGCTGTTAGCTGTAGCTGTTAGCTGTGTAAAGTTAGCTGTAGCTGTTAGCCATGTAACGTTAGCTGTGTAATGTTAGCTGTGTAGCTGTTAGCTGTAGCTGCTAGCTGTGTAATGTTAGCTGTGTAGCTGTTAGCTGTAGCTGCTAGCTGTGTAATGTTAGCTGTAGCTGTTAGCTGTGTAAAGTTAGCTGTAGCTGTTAGCCATGTAACGTTAGCTGTATCTGTTAGCTGTGTAATGTTAGCTGTGTAGCTGTTAGCTGTAGCTGCTAGCTGTGTAATGTTAGCTGTAGCTGCTAGCTGTGTAATGTTAGCTGTGTAGCTGTTAGCTGTAGCTGCTAGCTGTGTAATGTTAGCTGTAGCTGTTAGCTGTGTAAAGTTAGCTGTAGCTGTTAGCTGAAGCTGTTAACCATGTAACGTTAGCTGTATCTGTTAGCTGTGTAATGTTAGCTGTGTAGCTGTTAGCTGTAGCTGCTAGCTGTGTAAAGTTAGCTGTAGCTGTTAGCTGTGTCATGTTATCTGTAGCTGTTAGCTGTGTATTGTTATCTGTAGGTGTTAGTTGTGTAGCTGAAGCTGTTAGCCATGTAATGTTAGCTGTATCTGTTAGCTGTGTAATGTTAGCTGTGTAGCTGTTAGCTGTAGCTGCTAGCTGTGTAATGTTAGCTGTAGCTGTTAGCTGTGTAAAGTTAGCTGTAACTGTTAGCTGTAGCTGTTAGCTGTGTAAGGTTAGCTGTAGCTGTTAGCTGTGTAAGGTTATGTGTAGCTGTTAGCTGTGTAAGGTTAGCTGTAGCTGTTAGCTGTGTAAGGTTATGTGTAGCTGTTAGCTGTGTAAGGTTAGTTGTAGCTGTTAGCTGTGTAAGGTTAGTTGTGTAGGTGTTAGCTGTGTAACGTTGTCTGTAGCTGTTAGCTGTGTAATGTTAGTTGTGTACCTGTGGCTGCCAGCTGTGTAATGTTAGCTTTAGCTGTTAGCTGTAGCTGTTTGGTGTGTAAGGTTAGCTGTAGCTGTTAGCTGTAGCTGTTAGCTGTCTAATGTTAGCTGTAGCTGTTAGCTGTAGCTGTTAGCTGTGTATTGTTATCTGTAGGTGTTAGTTGTGTAGCTGAAGCTGTTAGCCATGTAACGTTAGCTGTATCTGTTAGCTGTATAATGTTAACTGTGTAGCTGTTAGCTGTAGCTGCTAGCTGTGTAATGTTAGCTGTAGCTGTTAGCTGTAGCTGTTAGCTGTGTAATGTTATCTGTAGGTGTTAGTTGTGTAGCTGAAGCTGTTAGCCATGTAACGTTAGCTGTATCTGTTAGCTGTGTAATGTTAGCTGTGCAGCTGTTAGCTGTAGCTGCTAGCTATGTAATGTTAGCTGTAGCTGTTAGCTGTGTAAAGTTAGCTGTAGCTGTTAGCTGTAGCTGTTAGCTGTGTAAGGTTAGCTGTAATAATAATAAATAATAGATTTTATTCATAATGCACTTTACATTTGAATAGAAATCTCAAAGTGCATAGCACAAAGTAGTTGTGTCACTGTTAGCTGTGTAACGTTAGCTGTGTAACTGAAGCTGTTAGCCATGTAACGTTAGCTGTATCTGTTAGCTGTGTAATGTTAGCTGTGTAGCTGTTAGCTGTAGCTGCTAGCTGTGTAATGTTAGCTGTAGCTGTTAGCTGTGTAAGGTTAGTTGTAATAATAATAAATAATAGATTTTATTCATAATGCACTTTACATTTGAATAGAAATCTCAAAGTGCATAGCACAAAGTAGTTGTGTTGCTGTTAGCTGTGTAACGTTAGCTGTGTAACTGAAGCTGTTAGCCATGTAACGTTAGCTGTATCTGTTAGCTGTGTAATGTTAGCTGTGTAGCTGTTAGCTATGTAAGGTTAGCTGTAGCTGTTAGCCGTCTAATGTTAGCTGTGTATTGTTATCTGTAGGTGTTAGTTGTGTAGCTGAAGCTGTTAGCCATGTAACGTTAGCTGTATCTGTTAGCTGTGTAATGTTAGCTGTGTAGCTGTTAGCTGTAGGTGCTAGCTGTGTAATGTTAGCTGTGTAGCTGTTAGCTGTAGCTGTTAGCTGTGTAAAGTTAGCTGTAGCTGTTAGCCATGTAACGTTAGCTGTGTAATGTTAGCTGTGTAGCTGTTAGCTGTAGCTGCTAGCTGTGTAATGTTAGCTGTGTAGCTGTTAGCTGTAGCTGCTAGCTGTGTAATGTTAGCTGTAGCTGTTAGCTGTGTAAAGTTAGCTGTAGCTGTTAGCTGAAGCTGTTAACCATGTAACGTTAGCTGTATCTGTTAGCTGTGTAATGTTAGCTGTGTAGCTGTTAGCTGTAGCTGCTAGCTGTGTAAAGTTAGCTGTAGCTGTTAGCTGTGTCATGTTATCTGTAGCTGTTAGCTGTGTATTGTTATCTGTAGGTGTTAGTTGTGTAGCTGAAGCTGTTAGCCATGTAATGTTAGCTGTATCTGTTAGCTGTGTAATGTTAGCTGTGTAGCTGTTAGCTGTAGCTGCTAGCTGTGTAATGTTAGCTGTAGCTGTTAGCTGTGTAAGGTTATGTGTAGCTGTTAGCTGTGTAAGGTTAGCTGTAGCTGTTAGCTGTGTAAGGTTATGTGTAGCTGTTAGCTGTGTAAGGTTAGTTGTAGCTGTTAGCTGTGTAAGGTTAGTTGTGTAGCTGAAGCTGTTAGCCATGTAACGTTAGCTGTATCTGTTAGCTGTGTAATGTTAGCTGTGCAGCTGTTAGCTGTAGCTGCTAGCTATGTAATGTTAGCTGTAGCTGTTAGCTGTGTAAAGTTAGCTGTAGCTGTTAGCTGTAGCTGTTAGCTCTGTATTGTTATCTGTAGGTGTTAGTTGTGTAGCTGAAGCTGTTAGCCATGTAACGTTAGCTGTAGCTGTTAGCTGTAGCTGTTAGCTGTAGCTGTTAGCTATGTAAGGTTAGCTGTAGCTGTTAGCTGTAGCTGTTAGCTGTAGCTGTTAGCTGTGTATTGTTATCTGTAGGTGTGAGTTGTGTAGCTGAAGCTGTTAGCCATGTAACGTTAGCTGTATCTGTTAGCTGTGTAATGTTAGCTGTGTAGCTGTTAGCTATGTAAGGTTAGCTGTAGCTGTTAGCCGTCTAATGTTAGCTGTGTATTGTTATCTGTAGGTGTTAGTTGTGTAGCTGAAGCTGTTAGCCATGTAACGTTAGCTGTATCTGTTAGCTGTGTAATGTTAGCTGTGTAGCTGTTAGCTGTAGGTGCTAGCTGTGTAATGTTAGCTGTGTAGCTGTTAGCTGTAGCTGTTAGCTGTGTAAAGTTAGCTGTAGCTGTTAGCCATGTAACGTTAGCTGTGTAATGTTAGCTGTGTAGCTGTTAGCTGTAGCTGCTAGCTGTGTAATGTTAGCTGTGTAGCTGTTAGCTGTAGCTGCTAGCTGTGTAATGTTAGCTGTAGCTGTTAGCTGTGTAAAGTTAGCTGTAGCTGTTAGCTGAAGCTGTTAACCATGTAACGTTAGCTGTATCTGTTAGCTGTGTAATGTTAGCTGTGTAGCTGTTAGCTGTAGCTGCTAGCTGTGTAAAGTTAGCTGTAGCTGTTAGCTGTGTCATGTTATCTGTAGCTGTTAGCTGTGTATTGTTATCTGTAGGTGTTAGTTGTGTAGCTGAAGCTGTTAGCCATGTAATGTTAGCTGTATCTGTTAGCTGTGTAATGTTAGCTGTGTAGCTGTTAGCTGTAGCTGCTAGCTGTGTAAGGTTATGTGTAGCTGTTAGCTGTGTAAGGTTAGCTGTAGCTGTTAGCTGTGTAAGGTTATGTGTAGCTGTTAGCTGTGTAAGGTTAGTTGTAGCTGTTAGCTGTGTAAGGTTAGTTGTGTAGCTGAAGCTGTTAGCCATGTAACGTTAGCTGTATCTGTTAGCTGTGTAATGTTAGCTGTGCAGCTGTTAGCTGTAGCTGCTAGCTATGTAATGTTAGCTGTAGCTGTTAGCTGTGTAAAGTTAGCTGTAGCTGTTAGCTGTAGCTGTTAGCTCTGTATTGTTATCTGTAGGTGTTAGTTGTGTAGCTGAAGCTGTTAGCCATGTAACGTTAGCTGTAGCTGTTAGCTGTAGCTGTTAGCTGTAGCTGTTAGCTATGTAAGGTTAGCTGTAGCTGTTAGCTGTAGCTGTTAGCTGTAGCTGTTAGCTGTGTATTGTTATCTGTAGGTGTGAGTTGTGTAGCTGAAGCTGTTAGCCATGTAACGTTAGCTGTATCTGTTAGCTGTGTAATGTTAGCTGTAGCTGCTAGCTGTGTAATGTTAGCTGTAGCTGTTAGCTGTAGCTGTTAGCTATGTAAGGTTAGCTGTAGCTGTTAGCTGTAGCTGTTAGCTGTAGCTGTTAGCTGTGTATTGTTATCTGTAGGTGTGAGTTGTGTAGCTGAAGCTGTTAGCCATGTAACGTTAGCTGTATCTGTTAGCTGTGTAATGTTAGCTGTAGCTGCTAGCTGTGTAATGTTAGCTGTAGCTGTTAGCTGTGTAAAGTTAGCTGTAGCTGTTAGCTGTGTCATGTTATCTGTAGCTGTTGGCTGTGTAAGGTTAGTTGTAATAATAATAAATAATAGATTGTATTCATAATGCACTTTACATTTGAATACAAATCTCAAAGTGCACAGCACAAAGTAGTTGTGTTGCTGTTAGCTGTTTAACGTTAGCTGTGTAACTGAAGCTGTTAGCCATGTAACGTTAGCTGTATCTGTTAGCTGTGTAATGTTAGCTGTTTAGCTGTTAGCTGTAGCTGCTAGCTGTGTAATGTTAGCTGTAGCTGTTAGCTGTGTAATGTTAGCTGTAGCTGCTAGCTGTGTAATGTTAGCTGTAGCTGTTAGCTGTGTAAAGTTAGCTGTAGCTGTTAGCTGTGTCATGTTATCTGTAGCTGTTAGCTGTGTAAGGTTAGTTGTAATAATAATAAATAATAGATTTTATTCATAATGCACTTTACATTTGAATACAAATCTCAAAGTGCACAGCACAAAGTAGTTGTGTCGCTGTTAGCTGTGTAACGTTAGCTGTGTAACGTTAGCTGTAGCTGTTAGCTGAGTAAGGTTAGTTGTGTAGCTGTTAGCTGTAGCTGCTAGCTATGTAATGTCAGCTGTAGCTGTTGGCTGTAGCTGTTAGCTGTGTAAGGATAGTTGTAGCTGTTAGCTGTGTAAGGTTAGTTGTAGCTTTTAGCTGTGTAAGGTTAGTTGTGTAGGTGTTAGCTGTGTAACGTTAGCTGTAGCTGTTAGCTGTGTAATGTTAGTTGTGTACCTGTGGCTGCCAGCTGTGTAATGTTAGCTGTAGCTGTTAGCTGTAGCTGTTAGCTGCAGCTGTAGCTGTTAGCTGTCTAATGTTAGCTGTAGCTGTTAGCTGTAGCTGTTAGCTGTGTATTGTTATTTGTAGGTGTTAGTTGTGTAGCTCAAGCTGTTAGCCATGTAACGTTAGCTGTATCTGTTAGCTGTGTAATGTTAGCTGTGTAGCTTTTAGCTGTAGCTGTTAGGTGTAGCTGTTAGCTGTCTAATGTTAGCTGTAACTGTTAGCTGTCGCTGTTAGCTGTGTAATGTTATATGTAGGTGTTAGTTGTGTAGCTGAAGCTGTTAGCCATGTAACGTTAGCTGTATCTGTTAGCTGTGTAATGTTAGCTGTGTAGCTGTTAGCTGTAGCTGCTAGCTGTGTAATGTTAGCTGTAGCTGTTAGCTGTGTAAAGTTAGCTGTAGCTGTTAGCTGTTTCATGTTAGCTGTTAGCTGTAGCTGCTAGCTGTGTAATGTTATCTGTAGCTGTTGGCTGTAGCTGTTAGCTGTGTAAGGTTAGTTGTGTAGGTGTTAGCTGTAGCTGTTAGCTGTGTAAGGTTAGTTGTGTACCTGTGGCTGCCAGCTGTGTAATGTTAGCTGTAGCTGTTAGCTGTAGCTGTTTGGTGTGTAAGGTTAGCTGTAGCTGTTAGCTGTAGCTGTTAGCTGTGTAATGTTAGCTGTAACTGTTAGCTGTAGCTGCTAGCTGTGTAATGTTATCTGTAGGTGTTAGTTGTGTAGCTGAAGCAGTTAGCCATGTAACGTTAGCTGTATCTGTTAGCTGTGTCATGTGAGCTGTGTAGCTGTTAGCTGTAGCTGCTAGCTGTGTAATGTTAGCTGTAGCTGTTAGCTGTGTAAAGTTAGCTGTAGCTGTTTGGTGTGTAAGGTTAGCTGTAGCTGTTAGCTATGTAAGGTTAGCTGTAGCTGTTAGCTATGTAAGGTTAGCTGTAGCTGTTAGCTGTGTAATGTTAGCTGTGTAGCTGTAGCTGTAGCCGTTAGCTGTAGCTGTTAGGTGTGTAAGGTTAGCTGTAGCTGTTAGCTATGTAAGGTTAGCTGTAGCTGTTAGCTGTAGCTGTTAGCTGTGTATTGTTATCTGTAGGTGTTAGTTGTGTAGCTGAAGCTGTTAGCCATGTAACGTTAGCTGTAGCTGTTAGCTGTGTAATGTTAGCTGTGTAGCTGTTAGCTGTAGCTGCTAGCTGTGTAATGTTAGCTGTGTAGCTGTTACCTGTAGCTGTTAGCTGTGTAATGTTAGTTGTGTACCTGTGGCTGCCAGCTGTGTAATGTTAGCTGTAGCTGTTTGGTGTGTAAGGTTAGCTGTAGCTGTTAGCTATGTAAGGTTAGCTGTAGCTGTTAGCTGTAGCTGTTAGCTGTCTAATGTTAGCTGTAGCTGTTAGCTATAGCTGTTAGCTGTGTAATGTTAGTTGTGTACCTGTGGCTGCCAGCTGTGTAATGTTAGCTGAAGCTGTTTGGTGTGTAAGGTTAGCTGTAGCTGTTAGCTATGTAAGGTTAGCTGTAGCTGTTAGCTGTAGCTGTTAGCTGTCTAATGTTAGCTGTAGCTGTTAGCTGTAGCTGTTAGCTGTGTCATGTTATCTGTAGCCTTTTAGCTGTGTAAGGTTAGTTGTAATAATAATAAATAATAGATTTTATTCATAATGCACTTTACATTTGAATACAAATCTCAAAGTGCACAGCACAAAGTAGTTGTGTCGCTGTTAGCTGTGTAACGTTAGCTGTGTAACTGAAGCAGTTAGCCATGTAACGTTAGCTGTATCAGTTAGCTGTGTAATGTTAGCTGTGTAGCTGTTAGCTGTAGCTGCTAGCTGTGTAATGTTAGCTGTAGCTGTTAGCTGTAGCTGTTAGCTGTGTATTGTTATCTGTGGGTGTTAGTTGTGTAGCTGTAGCTGTTAGCTGTGTAAAGTTAGCTGTAGCTGTTAGCTGTAGCTGTTAGCTATGTAAGGTTAGCTGTAGCTGTTAGCTGTAGCTGTTAGCTGTCTAATGTTAGCTGTGTATTGTTATCTGTAGGTGTTAGTTGTGTAGCTGAAGCTGTTAGCCATGTAACGTTAGCTGTATCTGTTAGCTGTGTAATGTTAGCTGTAGCTGTTAGCTGTGTAAAGTTAGCTGTAGCTGTTAGCTGTGTAAAGTTAGCTGTAGCTGTTTGGTGTGTAAGGTTAGCTGTAGCTGTTAGCTGTAGCTGTTAGCTGTCTAATGTTAGCTGTAGCTGTTAGCTGTAGCTGTTAGCTGTGTATTGTTATCTGTGGGTGTTAGTTGTGTAGCTGAAGCTGTTAGCCATGTAACGTTAGCTGTATCTGTTAGCTGTGTAATGTTAGCTGTGTAGCTGTTAGCTGTAGCTGCTAGCTGTGTAATGTTAGCTGTAGCTGTTAGCTGTGTAATGTTAGCTGTGTAGCTGTAGCTGCTAGCTTTGTAATGTTAGCTGTAGCTGTTAGCTGTGTAAAGTTAGCTGTAGCTGTTAGCTATGTAAGGTTAGCTGTAGCTGTTAGCTGTAGCTGTTAGCTGTCTAATGTTAGCTGTAGCTGTTAGCTGTCTAATGTTAGCTGTAGCTGTTAGCTGTAGCTGTTAGCTGTGTATTGTTATCTGTAGGTGTTAGTTGTGTAGCTGAAGCTGTTAGCCATGTAACGTTAGCTGTAGCTGTTAGCTGTGTCATGTTATCTGTAACTGTTAGCTGAGTAAGGTTAGTTGTAATAATAATAAATAATAGCTTTTATTCATAATGCACTTTATATTTGAATACAAATCTCAAAGTGCACAGCACAAAGTAGTTGTGTCGCTGTTAGCTGTGTAACGTTAGCTGTGTAACTGAAGCAGTTAGCCATGTAACGTTAGCTGTATCTGTTAGGTGTGTAATGTTAGCTGTGTAGCTGTTAGCTGTCGCTGTTAGCTGTGTAACGTTAGCTGAAGCTGTTAGCTGAGTAATGTTATCTGTAGGTGTTAGTTGTGTAGCTGAAGCTGTTAGCCATGTAACGTTAGCTGTATCTGTTAGCTGTGTAATGTTAGCTGTGTAGCTGTTAGCTGTAGCTGCTAGCTATGTAATGTTAGCTGTAGCTGTTAGCTGTGTAAAGTTAGCTGTAGCTGTTAGCTGTAGCTGTTAGCTATGTAAGGTTAGCTGTAGCTATTAGCTGTAGCTGTTAGCTGTAGCTGTTAGCTGTAGCTGTTAGCTGTGTATTGTTATCTGTAGGTGTGAGTTTTGTAGCTGAAGCTGTTAGCCATGTAACGTTAGCTGTATCTGTTAGCTGTGTAATGTTAGCTGTGTAGCTGTTAGCTGTAGCTGCTAGCTGTGTAATGTGAGCTGTGTAGCTGTTAGCTATGTAAGGTTAGCTGTAGCTGTTAGCTGTAGCTGTTAGCTGTGTATTGTTATCTGTAGGTGTGAGTTGTGTAGCTGAAGCTGTTAGCCATGTAACGTTAGCTGTATCTGTTAGCTGTGTAATGTTAGCTGTGTAGCTGTTAGCTGTAGCTGCTAGCTGTGTAATGTTAGCTGTAGCTGTTAGCTGTGTAAAGTGAGCTGTAGCTGTTAGCTGTGTCATGTTATCTGTAGCTGTTAGCTGTGTAAGGTTAGTTGTAATAATAATAAATAATAGATTTTATTCATAATGCACTTTATATTTGAATACAAATCTCAAAGTGCACAGCACAAAGTAGTTGTGTCGCTGTTAGCTGTGTAACGTTAGCTGTGTAACTGAAGCTGTTAGCCATGTAACGTTAGCTGTAGCTGTTAGCTGTGTAAAGTTAGCTGTAGCTGTTAGCTGTAGCTGTTAGCTATCTAATGTTAGATGTAGCTGTTAGCTGTGTAATGTTATCTGTAGGTGTTAGTTGTGTAGCTGAAGCTGTTAGCCATGTAACGTTAGCTGTATCTGTTAGCTGTGTAATGTTAGCTGTGTAGCTGTAGCTGCTAGCTATGTAATGTTAGCTGTAGCTGTTAGCTGTGTAAAGTTAGCTGTAGCTGTTAGCTGTAGCTGTTAGCTATGTAAGGTTAGCTGTAGCTGTTAGCTGTAGCTGTTAGCTGTGTATTGTTATCTGTAGGTGTTAGTTGTGTAGCTGAAGCTGTTAGCCATGTAAAGTTAGCTGTAGCTGTTAGATGTGTAATGTTATCTGTAGCTGTTAGCTGTGTAAGGTTAGTTGTAATAATAATAAATAATAGATTTTATTCATAATGCACTTTACATTTGAATACAAATCTCAAAGTGCACAGCACAAAGTAGTTGTGTCGCTGTTAGCTGTGTAACGTTAGCTGTGTAACTGAAGCTGTAGCTGTTAGCTGAGTAAGTTTAGTTGTAATAATAATAAATAATATATTTTATTTATAACGCACTTTACATTTGAATACAAATCTCAAAGTGTACAGTACAAAGTAGTTGTGTAGCTGTTAGCTGTGTAACGTTAGCTGTAGCTGTTAGCTGTGTAGCTGAAGCTGTTAGCCATGTAACGTTAGCTGCAGCTGTTAGCTGTGTAAGGTTAGTTGTGTAGCTGTTAGCTGTAGCTGCTAGCTGTGTAATGTCAGCTGTAGCTGTTGGCTGTAGCTGTTAGCTGTGTAAGGTTATGTGTAGCTGTTAGCTCTGTAAGGTTAGTTGTAGCTGTTAGCTGTGTAAGGTTAGTTGCGTAGGTGTTAGCTGTGTAACGTTAGCTGTAGCTGTTAGCTGTGTAATGTTAGTTGTGTACCTGTGGCTGCCAGCTGTGTAATGTTAGCTGTAGCTGTTAGCTGTAGCTGTTTGGTGTGTAAGGTTAGCTGTAGCTGTTAGCTGTAGCTGTTAGCTGTCTAATGTTAGCTGTAGCTGTTAGCTGTAGCTGTTAGCTGTGTATTGTTATCTGTAGGTGTTAGTTGTGTAGCTGAAGCTGTTAGCCATGTAACGTTAGCTGTATCTGTTAGCTGTGTAATGTTAGCTGTGTAGCTGAAGCTGTTAGCCATGTAACGTTAGCTGCAGCTGTTAGCTGTGTAAGGTTAGTTGTGTAGCTGTTAGCTGTAGCTGCTAGCTGTGTAATGTTAGCTGTGTACCTGTGGCTGCCAGCTGTGTAATGTTAGCTGTAGCTGTTAGCTGTAGCTGTTAGCTGCAGCTGTTAGCTGTAGCTGTTAGCTGTGTATTGTTATCTGTAGGTGTGAGTTGTGTAGCTGAAGCTGTTAGCCATGTAACGTTAGCTGTATCTGTTAGCTGTGTAATGTTAGCTGTAGCTGCTAGCTGTGTAATGTTAGCTGTAGCTGTTAGCTGTGTAAAGTTAGCTGTAGCTGTTAGCTGTGTCATGTTATCTGTAGCTGTTGGCTGTGTAAGGTTAGTTGTAATAATAATAAATAATAGATTGTATTCATAATGCACTTTACATTTGAATACAAATCTCAAAGTGCACAGCACAAAGTAGTTGTGTTGCTGTTAGCTGTTTAACGTTAGCTGTGTAACTGAAGCTGTTAGCCATGTAACGTTAGCTGTATCTGTTAGCTGTGTAATGTTAGCTGTTTAGCTGTTAGCTGTAGCTGCTAGCTGTGTAATGTTAGCTGTAGCTGTTAGTTGTGTAGCTGAAGCTGTTAGCCATGTAACGTTAGCTGTATCTGTTAGCTGTGTAGTGTTAGCTGTGTAGCTGTTAGCTGTAGCTGCTAGCTGTGTAATGTTAGCTGTAGCTGTTAGCTGTGTCATGTTATCTGTAGCCGTTAGCTGTAGCTGTTAGGTGTGCAAGGTTAGGTGTAGCTGTTAGCCATGTAAGGTTAGCTGTAGCTGTTAGCTGTGTAATGTTAGCTGTGTAGCTGTTAGCTGTAGCTGCTAGCTATGTAATGTTATCTGTAGCTGTTAGCTGTGTAAAGTTAGCTGTAGCTGTTAGCTGTAGCTGTTAGCTATCTAAGGTTAGCTGTAGCTGTTAGCTGTAGCTGTTAGCTATCTAAGGTTAGCTGTAGCTGTTAGCTGTGTAATGTTATCTGTAGGTGTTAGTTGTGTAGCTGAAGCTGTTAGCCATGTAAGGTTAGCTGTAGCTGTTAGCTGTGTAATGTTAGCTGTGTAGCTGTTAGCTGTAGCTGCTAGCTATGTAATGTTATCTGTAGCTGTTAGCTGTGTAAAGTTAGCTGTAGCTGTTAGCTGTAGCTGTTAGCTATCTAAGGTTAGCTGTAGCTGTTAGCTGTAGCTGTTAGCTGTGTCATGTTATCTGTAGGTGTTAGTTGTGTAGCTGAAGCTGTTAGCCATGTAACGTTAGCTGTATCTGTTAGCTGTGTAATGTTAGCTGTGTAGCTGTTAGCTGTAGCTGCTAGCTATGTAATGTTAGCTGTAGCTGTTAGCTGTGTAAAGTTAGCTGTAATAATAATAAATAATAGATTTTATTCATAATGCACTTTACATTTGAATACAAATCTCAAAGTGCACAGCACAAAGTAGTTGTGTCGCTGTTAGCTGTGTAACGTTAGCTGTGTAACTGAAGCTGTTAGCCATGTAACGTTAGCTGTATGTGTTAGCTGTGTAATGTTAGCTGCGTAGCTGTTAGCTGTAGCTGCTAGCTGTGTAATGTTATCTGTAGCTGTTAGTTGTGTAGCTGAAGCTGTTAGCCATGTAACGTTAGCTGTAGCTGTTGGCTGTGTAATGTTAGCTGTGTAGCTGTTAGCTGTGTAATGTTATCTGTAGGTGTTAGTTGTGTAGCTGAAGCTGTTAGCCATGTAACGTTAGCTGTATCTGTTAGCTGTGTAATGTTAGCTGTGTAGCTCTTAGCTGTAGCTGCTAGCTATGTAATGTTAGCTGTAGCTGTTAGCTGTGTAAAGTTAGCTGTAGCTGTTAGCTATGTAAGGTTAGCTGTAGCTGTTAGCTGTAGCTTTTAGCTGTGTAAGGTTAGTTGTGTAGGTGTTAGCTGTGTAACGTTAGCTGTAGCTGTTAGCTGTGTAATGTTAGTTGTGTACCTGTGGCTGCCAGCTGTGTAATGTTAGCTGTAGCTGTTAGCTGTAGCTGTTTGGTGTGTAAGGTTAGCTGTAGCTGTTAGCTATGTAAGGTTAGCTGTAGCTGTTAGCTGTAGCTGTTAGCTGTAGCTGTAGCTGTTAGCTGTCTAATGTTAGCTGTAGCTGTTAGCTGTAGCTGTTAGCTGTGTATTGTTATTTGTAGGTGTTAGTTGTGTAGCTGAAGCTGTTAGCCATGTAACGTTAGCTGTATCTGTTAGCTGTGTAATGTTAGCTGTGTAGCTGTTAGCTGTAGCTGCTAGCTGTGTAATGTTAGCTGTAGCTGTTAGCTGTGTAAAGTTAGCTGTAGCTGTTATCTGTGTCATGTTATCTGTAGCTGTTAGCTGTGTAAGGTTAGTTATAATAATAATAAATAATAGATTTTATTCATAATGCACTTTACATTTGAATACAAATCTCAAAGTGCACAGCACAAAGTAGTTGTGTCGCTGTTAGCTGTGTAACGTTAGCTGTGTAACTGAAGCTGTTAGCCATGTAACGTTAGCTGTATCTGTTAGCTGTGTAATGTTAGCTGTGTAGCTGTTAGCTGTAGCTGCTAGCTGTGTAATGTTATCTGTAGCTGTTAGTTGTGTAGCTGAAGCTGTTAGCCATGTAACGTTAGCTGTATCTGTTAGCTGTGTAATGTTAGCTGTGTAGCTGTTAGCTGTAGCTGCTAGCTGTGTAATGTTAGCTGTAGCTGTTAGCTGTGTAAAGTTAGCTGTAGCTGTTAGCTGTGTCATGTTATCTGTAGCCGTTAGCTGTAGCTGTTAGGTGTGCAAGGTTAGCTGTTGCTGTTAGCTATGTAAGGTTAGCTGTAGCTGTTAGCTGTAGCTGTTAGCTGTGTAGCTGTTAGCTGTAGCTGCTAGCTATGTAATGTTATCTGTAGCTGTTAGCTGTGTAAAGTTAGCTGTAGCTGTTAGCTGTCGCTGTTAGCTATGTAAGGTTAGCTGTAGCTGTTAGCTGTAGCTGTTAGCTGTGTAATGTTATCTGTAGGTGTTAGTTGTGTAGCTGAAGCTGTTAGCCATGTAACGTTAGCTGTGTAATGTTAGCTGTGTAGCTGTTAGCTGTAGCTGCTAGCTATGTAATGTTAGCTGTAGCTGTTAGCTGTGTAATGTTAGCTGTAGCTGTTAGCTGTGTAAAGTGAGCTGTAGCTGTTAGCTGTGTCATGTTATCTGTAGCTGTTAGCTGTTTAAGGTTAGTTGTAATAATAATAAATAATAGATTTTATTCATAATGCACTTTATATTTGAATACAAATCTCAAAGTGCACAGCACAAAGTAGTTGTGTCGCTGTTAGCTGTGTAACGTTAGCTGTGTAACTGAAGCTGTTAGCCATGTAACGTTAGCTGTAGCTGTTAGCTGTGTAAAGTTAGCTGTAGCTGTTAGCTGTAGCTGTTAGCTATCTAATGTTAGATGTAGCTGTTAGCTGTAGCTGTTAGCTGTGTAAGGTTAGTTGTAATAATAATAAATAATAGATTTTATTCATAATGCACTTTACATTTGAATACAAATCTCAAAGTGCACAGCACAAAGTAGTTGTGTCGCTGTTAGCTGTGTAACGTTAGCTGTGTAACTGAAGCTGTAGCTGTTAGCTGAGTAAGTTTAGTTGTAATAATAATAAATAATATATTTTATTTATAACGCACTTTACATTTGAATACAAATCTCAAAGTGTACAGTACAAAGTAGTTGTGTAGCTGTTAGCTGTGTAACGTTAGCTGTAGCTGTTAGCTGTGTAGCTGAAGCTGTTAGCCATGTAACGTTAGCTGCAGCTGTTAGCTGTGTAAGGTTAGTTGTGTAGCTGTTAGCTGTAGCTGCTAGCTGTGTAATGTCAGCTGTAGGTGTTGGCTGTAGCTGTTAGCTGTGTAAGGTTAGTTGTAGCTGTTAGCTGTGTAAGGTTAGTTGCGTAGGTGTTAGCTGTGTAACGTTAGCTGTAGCTGTTAGCTGTGTAATGTTAGTTGTGTACCTGTGGCTGCCAGCTGTGTAATGTTAGCTGTAGCTGTTAGCTGTAGCTGTTTGGTGTGTAAGGTTAGCTGTAGCTGTTAGCTGTAGCTGTTAGCTGTCTAATGTTAGCTGTAGCTGTTAGCTGTAGCTGTTAGCTGTGTATTGTTATCTGTAGGTGTTAGTTGTGTAGCTGAAGCTGTTAGCCATGTAACGTTAGCTGTATCTGTTAGCTGTGTAATGTTAGCTGTGTAGCTGAAGCTGTTAGCCATGTAACGTTAGCTGCAGCTGTTAGCTGTGTAAGGTTAGTTGTGTAGCTGTTAGCTGTAGCTGCTAGCTGTGTAATGTTAGCTGTGTACCTGTGGCTGCCAGCTGTGTAATGTTAGCTGTAGCTGTTAGCTGTAGCTGTTAGCTGCAGCTGTTAGCTGTAGCTGTTAGCTGTGTATTGTTATCTGTAGGTGTGAGTTGTGTAGCTGAAGCTGTTAGCCATGTAACATTAGCTGTATCTGTTAGCTGTGTAATGTTAGCTGTAGCTGCTAGCTGTGTAATGTTAGCTGTAGCTGTTAGCTGTGTAAAGTTAGCTGTAGCTGTTAGCTGTGTCATGTTATCTGTAGCTGTTGGCTGTGTAAGGTTAGTTGTAATAATAATAAATAATAGATTGTATTCATAATGCACTTTACATTTGAATACAAATCTCAAAGTGCACAGCACAAAGTAGTTGTGTTGCTGTTAGCTGTTTAACGTTAGCTGTGTAACTGAAGCTGTTAGCCATGTAACGTTAGCTGTATCTGTTAGCTGTGTAATGTTAGCTGTTTAGCTGTTAGCTGTAGCTGCTAGCTGTGTAATGTTAGCTGTAGCTGTTAGTTGTGTAGCTGAAGCTGTTAGCCATGTAACGTTAGCTGTATCTGTTAGCTGTGTAGTGTTAGCTGTGTAGCTGTTAGCTGTAGCTGCTAGCTGTGTAATGTTAGCTGTAGCTGTTAGCTGTGTCATGTTATCTGTAGCCGTTAGCTGTAGCTGTTAGGTGTGCAAGGTTAGGTGTAGCTGTTAGCCATGTAAGGTTAGCTGTAGCTGTTAGCTGTGTAATGTTAGCTGTGTAGCTGTTAGCTGTAGCTGCTAGCTATGTAATGTTATCTGTAGCTGTTAGCTGTGTAAAGTTAGCTGTAGCTGTTAGCTGTAGCTGTTAGCTATCTAAGGTTAGCTGTAGCTGTTAGCTGTAGCTGTTAGCTGTGTAATGTTATCTGTAGGTGTTAGTTGTGTAGCTGAAGCTGTTAGCCATGTAAGGTTAGCTGTAGCTGTTAGCTGTGTAATGTTAGCTGTGTAGCTGTTAGCTGTAGCTGCTAGCTATGTAATGTTATCTGTAGCTGTTAGCTGTGTAAAGTTAGCTGTAGCTGTTAGCTGTAGCTGTTAGCTATCTAAGGTTAGCTGTAGCTGTTAGCTGTAGCTGTTAGCTGTGTCATGTTATCTGTAGGTGTTAGTTGTGTAGCTGAAGCTGTTAGCCATGTAACGTTAGCTGTATCTGTTAGCTGTGTAGCTGTTAGCTGTAGCTGCTAGCTATGTAATGTTAGCTGTAGCTGTTAGCTGTGTAAAGTTAGCTGTAGCTGTTAGCTGTGTCATGTTATCTGTAGCTGTTAGCTGTGTAAGGTTAGTTGTAATAATAATAAATAATAGATTTTATTCATAATGCACTTTACATTTGAATACAAATCTCAAAGTGCACAGCACAAAGTAGTTGTTTCGCTGTTAGCTGTGTAACGTTAGCTGTGTAACTGAAGCTGTTAGCCATGTAACGTTAGCTGTATGTGTTAGCTGTGTAATGTTAGCTGCGTAGCTGTTAGCTGTAGCTGCTAGCTGTGTAATGTTATCTGTAGCTGTTAGTTGTGTAGCTGAAGCTGTTAGTCATGTAACGTTAGCTGTAGCTGTTGGCTGTGTAATGTTAGCTGTGTAGCTGTTAGCTGTGTAATGTTATCTGTAGGTGTTAGTTGTGTAGCTGAAGCTGTTAGCCATGTAACGTTAGCTGTATCTGTTAGCTGTGTAATGTTAGCTGTGTAGCTCTTAGCTGTAGCTGCTAGCTATGTAATGTTAGCTGTAGCTGTTAGCTGTGTAAAGTTAGCTGTAGCTGTTAGCTGTAGCTTTTAGCTGTGTAAGGTTAGTTGTGTAGGTGTTAGCTGTGTAACGTTAGCTGTAGCTGTTAGCTGTGTAATGTTAGTTGTGTACCTGTGGCTGCCAGCTGTGTAATGTTAGCTGTAGCTGTTAGCTGTAGCTGTTTGGTGTGTAAGGTTAGCTGTAGCTGTTAGCTGTAGCTGTTAGCTGTAGCTGTAGCTGTTAGCTGTCTAATGTTAGCTGTAGCTGTTAGCTGTAGCTGTTAGCTGTGTATTGTTATTTGTAGGTGTTAGTTGTGTAGCTGAAGCTGTTAGCCATGTAACGTTAGCTGTATCTGTTAGCTGTGTAATGTTAGCTGTGTAGCTGTTAGCTGTAGCTGCTAGCTGTGTAATGTTAGCTGTGTAGCTGTTAGCTGTAGCTGTTAGCTGTGTAATGTTAGCTGTGTAGCTGTTAGCTGTAGCTGCTAGCTGTGTAATGTTAGCTGTAGCTGTTAGCTGTGTAAAGTTAGCTGTAGCTGTTAGCTGTGTCATGTTATCTGTAGCCGTTAGCTGTAGCTGTTAGGTGTGCAAGGTTAGCTGTAGCTGTTAGCTATGTAAGGTTAGCTGTAGCTGTTAGCTGTAGCTGTTAGCTGTGTAGCTGTTAGCTGTAGCTGCTAGCTATGTAATGTTATCTGTAGCTGTTAGCTGTGTAAAGTTAGCTGTAGCTGTTAGCTGTAGCTGTTAGCTATGTAAGGTTAGCTGTAGCTGTTAGCTGTAGCTGTTAGCTGTGTAATGTTATCTGTAGGTGTTAGTTGTGTAGCTGAAGCTGTTAGCCATGTAACGTTAGCTGTATCTGTTAGCTGTGTAATGTTAGCTGTGTAGCTGTTAGCTGTAGCTGCTAGCTATGTAATGTTAGCTGTAGCTGTTAGCTGTGTAATGTTAGCTGTAGCTGTTAGCTGTGTAAAGTGAGCTGTAGCTGTTAGCTGTGTCATGTTATCTGTAGCTGTTAGCTGTGTAAGGTTAGTTGTAATAATAATAAATAATAGATTTTATTCATAATGCACTTTATATTTGAATACAAATCTCAAAGTGCACAGCACAAAGTAGTTGTGTCGCTGTTAGCTGTGTAACGTTAGCTGTGTAACTGAAGCTGTTAGCCATGTAACGTTAGCTGTAGCTGTTAGCTGTGTAAAGTTAGCTGTAGCTGTTAGCTGTAGCTGTTAGCTATCTAATGTTAGATGTAGCTGTTAGCTGTAGCTGTTAGCTGTGTAATGTTATCTGTAGGTGTTAGTTGTGTAGCTGAAGCTGTTAGCCATGTAACGTTAGCTGTATCTGTTAGCTGTGTAATGTTAGCTGTGTAGCTGTAGCTGCTAGCTATGTAATGTTAGCTGTAGCTGTTAGCTGTGTAAAGTTAGCTGTAGCTGTTAGCTGTAGCTGTTAGCTATGTAAGGTTAGCTGTAGCTGTTAGCTGTAGCTGTTAGCTGTGTATTGTTATCTGTAGGTGTTAGTTGTGTAGCTGAAGCTGTTAGCCATGTAAAGTTAGCTGTAGCTGTTAGATGTGTAATGTTATCTGTAGCTGTTAGCTGTGTAAGGTTAGTTGTAATAATAATAAATAATAGATTTTATTCATAATGCACTTTACATTTGAATACAAATCTCAAAGTGCACAGCACAAAGTAGTTGTGTCGCTGTTAGCTGTGTAACGTTAGCTGTGTAACTGAAGCTGTAGCTGTTAGCTGAGTAAGTTTAGTTGTAATAATAATAAATAATATATTTTATTTATAACGCACTTTACATTTGAATACAAATCTCAAAGTGTACAGTACAAAGTAGTTGTGTAGCTGTTAGCTGTGTAACGTTAGCTGTAGCTGTTAGCTGTGTAGCTGAAGCTGTTAGCCATGTAACGTTAGCTGCAGCTGTTAGCTGTGTAAGGTTAGTTGTGTAGCTGTTAGCTGTAGCTGCTAGCTGTGTAATGTCAGCTGTAGCTGTTGGCTGTAGCTGTTAGCTGTGTAAGGTTATGTGTAGCTTTTAGCTGTGTAAGGTTAGTTGTAGCTGTTAGCTGTGTAAGGTTAGTTGCGTAGGTGTTAGCTGTGTAACGTTAGCTGTAGCTGTTAGCTGTGTAATGTTAGTTGTGTACCTGTGGCTGCCAGCTGTGTAATGTTAGCTGTAGCTGTTAGCTGTAGCTGTTTGGTGTGTAAGGTTAGCTGTAGCTGTTAGCTGTAGCTGTTAGCTGTAGCTGTTAGCTGTCTAATGTTAGCTGTAGCTGTTAGCTGTAGCTGTTAGCTGTGTATTGTTATCTGTAGGTGTTAGTTGTGTAGCTGAAGCTGTTAGCCATGTAACGTTAGCTGTATCTGTTAGCTGTGTAATGTTAGCTGTGTAGCTGAAGCTGTTAGCCATGTAACGTTAGCTGCAGCTGTTAGCTGTGTAAGGTTAGTTGTGTAGCTGTTAGCTGTAGCTGCTAGCTGTGTAATGTTAGCTGTGTACCTGTGGCTGCCAGCTGTGTAATGTTAGCTGTAGCTGTTAGCTGTAGCTGTTAGCTGCAGCTGTTAGCTGTAGCTGTTAGCTGTGTATTGTTATCTGTAGGTGTGAGTTGTGTAGCTGAAGCTGTTAGCCATGTAACGTTAGCTGTATCTGTTAGCTGTGTAATGTTAGCTGTAGCTGCTAGCTGTGTAATGTTAGCTGTAGCTGTTAGCTGTGTAAAGTTAGCTGTAGCTGTTAGCTGTGTCATGTTATCTGTAGCTGTTGGCTGTGTAAGGTTAGTTGTAATAATAATAAATAATAGATTGTATTCATAATGCACTTTACATTTGAATACAAATCTCAAAGTGCACAGCACAAAGTAGTTGTGTTGCTGTTAGCTGTTTAACGTTAGCTGTGTAACTGAAGCTGTTAGCCATGTAACGTTAGCTGTATCTGTTAGCTGTGTAATGTTAGCTGTTTAGCTGTTAGCTGTAGCTGCTAGCTGTGTAATGTTAGCTGTAGCTGTTAGTTGTGTAGCTGAAGCTGTTAGCCATGTAACGTTAGCTGTATCTGTTAGCTGTGTAGTGTTAGCTGTGTAGCTGTTAGCTGTAGCTGCTAGCTGTGTAATGTTAGCTGTAGCTGTTAGCTGTGTCATGTTATCTGTAGCCGTTAGCTGTAGCTGTTAGGTGTGCAAGGTTAGGTGTAGCTGTTAGCCATGTAAGGTTAGCTGTAGCTGTTAGCTGTGTAATGTTAGCTGTGTAGCTGTTAGCTGTAGCTGCTAGCTATGTAATGTTAGTTAGCTGTGTAAAGTTAGCTGTAGCTGTTAGCTGTAGCTGTTAGCTATCTAAGGTTAGCTGTAGCTGTTAGCTGTAGCTGTTAGCTGTGTAATGTTATCTGTAGGTGTTAGTTGTGTAGCTGAAGCTGTTAGCCATGTAAGGTTAGCTGTAGCTGTTAGCTGTGTAATGTTAGCTGTGTAGCTGTTAGCTGTAGCTGCTAGCTATGTAATGTTATCTGTAGCTGTTAGCTGTGTAAAGTTAGCTGTAGCTGTTAGCTGTAGCTGTTAGCTATCTAAGGTTAGCTGTAGCTGTTAGCTGTAGCTGTTAGCTGTGTCATGTTATCTGTAGGTGTTAGTTGTGTAGCTGAAGCTGTTAGCCATGTAACGTTAGCTGTATCTGTTAGCTGTGTAATGTTAGCTGTGTAGCTGTTAGCTGTAGCTGCTAGCTATGTAATGTTAGCTGTAGCTGTTAGCTGTGTAAAGTTAGCTGTAGCTGTTAGCTGTGTCATGTTATCTGTAGCTGTTAGCTGTGTAAGGTTAGTTGTAATAATAATAAATAATAGATTTTATTCATAATGCACTTTACATTTGAATACAAATCTCAAAGTGCACAGCACAAAGTAGTTGTGTCGCTGTTAGCTGTGTAACGTTAGCTGTGTAACTGAAGCTGTTAGCCATGTAACGTTAGCTGTATGTGTTAGCTGTGTAATGTTAGCTGCGTAGCTGTTAGCTGTAGCTGCTAGCTGTGTAATGTTATCTGTAGCTGTTAGTTGTGTAGCTGAAGCTGTTAGCCATGTAACGTTAGCTGTAGCTGTTGGCTGTGTAATGTTAGCTGTGTAGCTGTTAGCTGTGTAATGTTATCTGTAGGTGTTAGTTGTGTAGCTGAAGCTGTTAGCCATGTAACGTTAGCTGTATCTGTTAGCTGTGTAATGTTAGCTGTGTAGCTCTTAGCTGTAGCTGCTAGCTATGTAATGTTAGCTGTAGCTGTTAGCTGTGTAAAGTTAGCTGTAGCTGTTAGCTATGTAAGGTTAGCTGTAGCTGTTAGCTGTAGCTTTTAGCTGTGTAAGGTTAGTTGTGTAGGTGTTAGCTGTGTAACGTTAGCTGTAGCTGTTAGCTGTGTAATGTTAGTTGTGTACCTGTGGCTGCCAGCTGTGTAATGTTAGCTGTAGCTGTTAGCTGTAGCTGTTTGGTGTGTAAGGTTAGCTGTAGCTGTTAGCTATGTAAGGTTAGCTGTAGCTGTTAGCTGTAGCTGTTAGCTGTAGCTGTAGCTGTTAGCTGTCTAATGTTAGCTGTAGCTGTTAGCTGTAGCTGTTAGCTGTGTATTGTTATTTGTAGGTGTTAGTTGTGTAGCTGAAGCTGTTAGCCATGTAACGTTAGCTGTATCTGTTAGCTGTGTAATGTTAGCTGTGTAGCTGTTAGCTGTAGCTGCTAGCTGTGTAATGTTAGCTGTAGCTGTTAGCTGTGTAAAGTTAGCTGTAGCTGTTAGCTGTGTCATGTTATCTGTAGCTGTTAGCTGTGTAAGGTTAGTTATAATAATAATAAATAATAGATTTTATTCATAATGCACTTTACATTTGAATACAAATCTCAAAGTGCACAGCACAAAGTAGTTGTGTCGCTGTTAGCTGTGTAACGTTAGCTGTGTAACTGAAGCTGTTAGCCATGTAACGTTAGCTGTATCTGTTAGCTGTGTAATGTTAGCTGTGTAGCTGTTAGCTGTAGCTGCTAGCTGTGTAATGTTATCTGTAGCTGTTAGTTGTGTAGCTGAAGCTGTTAGCCATGTAACGTTAGCTGTAGCTGTTAGCTGTGTAATGTTAGCTGTGTAGCTGTTAGCTGTAGCTGCTAGCTGTGTAATGTTAGCTGTAGCTGTTAGCTGTGTAAAGTTAGCTGTAGCTGTTAGCTGTGTCATGTTATCTGTAGCCGTTAGCTGTAGCTGTTAGGTGTGCAAGGTTAGCTGTAGCTGTTAGCTATGTAAGGTTAGCTGTAGCTGTTAGCTGTAGCTGTTAGCTGTGTAGCTGTTAGCTGTAGCTGCTAGCTATGTAATGTTATCTGTAGCTGTTAGCTGTGTAAAGTTAGCTGTAGCTGTTAGCTGTAGCTGTTAGCTATGTAAGGTTAGCTGTAGCTGTTAGCTGTAGCTGTTAGCTGTGTAATGTTATCTGTAGGTGTTAGTTGTGTAGCTGAAGCTGTTAGCCATGTAACGTTAGCTGTATCTGTTAGCTGTGTAATGTTAGCTGTGTAGCTGTTAGCTGTAGCTGCTAGCTATGTAATGTTAGCTGTAGCTGTTAGCTGTGTAAAGTTAGCTGTAGCTGTTAGCTGTAGCTGTTAGCTGTGTAAGGTTAGCTGTAGCTGTTAGCTGTGTCATGTTATCTGTAGCCGTTAGCTGTAGCTGTTAGGTGTGTAAGGTTAGCTGTAGCTGTTAGCTATGTAATGTTAGCTGTAGCTGTTAGCTGTGTAAAGTTAGCTGTAGCTGTTAGCTGTAGTTGTTAGCTGTGTAAGGTTAGCTGTAGCTGTTAGGTGTCTAATGTTAGCTGTAGCTGTTAGCTGTAGCTGTTAGCTGTGTATTGTTATCTGTAGGTGTTAGTTGTGTAGCTGAAGCTGTTAGCCATGTAACGTTAGCTGTATCTGTTAGCTGTGTAATGTTAGCTGTGTAGCTGTTAGCTGTAGCTGCTAGCTGTGTGATGTTAGCTGTAGCTGTTAGCTGTGTAAAGTTAGCTGTAGCTGTTAGCTGTGTCATGTTATCTGTAGCTGTTAGCTGTGTAAGGTTAGTTGTAATAATAATAAATAATAGATTTTATTCATAATGCACTTTACATTTGAATACAAATCTCAAAGTGCACAGCACAAAGTAGTTGTCTCGCTGTTAGCTGTGTAACGTTAGCTGTGTAGCTGAAGCTGTTAGCCATGTAACGTTAGCTGTATCTGTTAGCTGTGTAATGTTAGCTGTGTAGCTGTTAGCTGTAGCTGCTAGCTGTGTAATGTTAGCTGTAGCTGTTAGCTGTGTAAAGTTAGCTGTAGCTGTTAGCTGTGTCATGTTATCTGTAGCTGTTAGCTGTGTAAGGTTAGTTGTAATAATAATAAATAATAGATTTTATTCATAATGCACTTTACATTTGAATACAAATCTCAAAGTGCACAGCACAAAGTAGTTGTCTCGCTGTTAGCTGTGTAACATTAGCTGTGTAGCTGAAGCTGTTAGCCATGTAACGTAAGCTGTAGCTGTTAGCTGTGTAAGGTTAGTTGTGTAGCTGTTAGCTGTAGCTGTTAGCTGTGTAAGGTTAGTTTTAGCTGTTAGCTGTGTAAGGTTAGTTGTGTCGCTGTTAGCTGTGTAACGTTAGCTGTGTAACTGAAGCTGTTAGCCATGTAACGTTAGCTGTATCTGTTAGCTGTGTAATGTTAGCTGTGTAGCTGTTAGCTGTAGCTGCTAGCTGTGTAATGTTATCTGTAGCTGTTAGTTGTGTAGCTGAAGCTGTTAGCCATGTAACGTTAGCTGTAGCTGTTAGCTGTGTAATGTTAGCTGTAGCTGTTAGTTGTGTAGCTGAAGCTGTTAGCCATGTAACGTTAGCTGTATCTGTTACCTGTGTAATGTTAGCTGTGTAGCTGTTAGCTGTAGCTGCTAGCTGTGTAATGTTAGCTGTAGCTGTTAGCTGTGTAATGTTAGCTGTAGCTGCTAGCTGTGTAATGTTAGCTGTAGCTGTTAGCTGTGTAAAGTTAGCTGTAGCTGTTAGCTGTGTCATGTTATCTGTAGCTGTTAGCTGTGTAAGGTTAGTTGTAATAATAATAAATAATAGATTTTATTCATAATGCACTTTACATTTGAATACAAATCTCAAAGTGCACAGCACAAAGTAGTTGTGTCGCTGTTAGCTGTGTAACGTTAGCTGTGTAACTGAAGCAGTTAGCCATGTAACGTTAGCTGTATCAGTTAGCTGTGTAATGTTAGCTGTGTAGCTGTAGCTGTAGCCGTTAGCTGTAGCTGTTAGGTGTGTAAGGTTAGCTGTAGCTGTTAGCTATGTAAGGTTAGCTGTAGCTGTTAGCTGTAGCTGTTAGCTGTGTATTGTTATCTGTAGGTGTTAGTTGTGTAGCTGAAGCTGTTAGCCATGTAACGTTAGCTGTAGCTGTTAGCTGTGTAATGTTAGCTGTGTAGCTGTTAGCTGTAGCTGCTAGCTGTGTAATGTTAGCTGTGTAGCTGTTACCTGTAGCTGTTAGCTGTGTAATGTTAGTTGTGTACCTGTGGCTGCCAGCTGTGTAATGTTAGCTGTAGCTGTTTGGTGTGTAAGGTTAGCTGTAGCTGTTAGCTATGTAAGGTTAGCTGTAGCTGTTAGCTGTAGCTGTTAGCTGTCTAATGTTAGCTGTAGCTGTTAACTATAGCTGTTAGCTGTGTAATGTTAGTTGTGTACCTGTGGCTGCCAGCTGTGTAATGTTAGCTGTAGCTGTTTGGTGTGTAAGGTTAGCTGTAGCTGTTAGCTATGTAAGGTTAGCTGTAGCTGTTAGCTGTAGCTGTTAGCTGTCTAATGTTAGCTGTAGCTGTTAGCTGTAGCTGTTAGCTGTGTCATGTTATCTGTAGCCTTTTAGCTGTGTAAGGTTAGTTGTAATAATAATAAATAATAGATTTTATTCATAATGCACTTTACATTTGAATACAAATCTCAAAGTGCACAGCACAAAGTAGTTGTGTCGCTGTTAGCTGTGTAACGTTAGCTGTGTAACTGAAGCAGTTAGCCATGTAACGTTAGCTGTATCAGTTAGCTGTGTAATGTTAGCTGTGTAGCTGTTAGCTGTAGCTGCTAGCTGTGTAATGTTAGCTGTAGCTGTTAGCTGTAGCTGTTAGCTGTGTATTGTTATTTGTGGGTGTTAGTTGTGTAGCTGAAGCTGTTAGCCATGTAACGTTAGCTGTATCTGTTAGCTGTGTAATGTTAGCTGTGTAGCTGTTAGCTGTAGCTGCTAGCTGTGTAATGTTAGCTGTAGCTGTTAGCTGTGTAAAGTTAGCTGTAGCTGTTAGCTGTAGCTGTTAGCTATGTAAGGTTAGCTGTAGCTGTTAGCTGTAGCTGTTAGCTGTCTAATGTTAGCTGTGTATTGTTATCTGTAGGTGTTAGTTGTGTAGCTGAAGCTGTTAGCCATGTAACGTTAGCTGTATCTGTTAGCTGTGTAATGTTAGCTGTAGCTGTTAGCTGTGTATTGTTATCTGTGGGTGTTAGTTGTGTAGCTGAAGCTGTTAGCCATGTAACGTTAGCTGTATCTGTTAGCTGTGTAATGTTAGCTGTGTAGCTGTTAGCTGTAGCTGCTAGCTGTGTAATGTTAGCTGTAGCTGTTAGCTGTGTAATGTTAGCTGTGTAGCTGTAGCTGCTAGCTTTGTAATGTTAGCTGTAGCTGTTAGCTGTGTAAAGTTAGCTGTAGCTGTTAGCTGTCTAATGTTAGCTGTAGCTGTTAGCTGTAGCTGTTAGCTGTGTATTGTTATCTGTAGGTGTTAGTTGTGTAGCTGAAGCTGTTAGCCATGTAACGTTAGCTGTAGCTGTTAGCTGTGTCATGTTATCTGTAACTGTTAGCTGAGTAAGGTTAGTTGTAATAATAATAAATAATAGCTTTTATTCATAATGCACTTTATATTTGAATACAAATCTCAAAGTGCACAGCACAAAGTAGTTGTGTCGCTGTTAGCTGTGTAACGTTAGCTGTGTAACTGAAGCAGTTAGCCATGTAACGTTAGCTGTATCTGTTAGCTGTGTAATGTTAGCTGTGTAGCTGTTAGCTGTCGCTGTTAGCTGTGTAACGTTAGCTGAAGCTGTTAGCTGAGTAATGTTATCTGTAGGTGTTAGTTGTGTAGCTGAAGCTGTTAGCCATGTAACGTTAGCTGTATCTGTTAGCTGTGTAAGGTTAGCTGTAGCTGTTAGCTGTGTCATGTTATCTGTAGCCGTTAGCTGTAGCTGTTAGGTGTGTAAGGTTAGCTGTAGCTGTTAGCTATGTAATGTTAGCTGTAGCTGTTAGCTGTGTAAAGTTAGCTGTAGCTGTTAGCTGTAGTTGTTAGCTGTGTAAGGTTAGCTGTAGCTGTTAGGTGTCTAATGTTAGCTGTAGCTGTTAGCTGTAGCTGTTAGCTGTGTATTGTTATCTGTAGGTGTTAGTTGTGTAGCTGAAGCTGTTAGCCATGTAACGTTAGCTGTATCTGTTAGCTGTGTAATGTTAGCTGTGTAGCTGTTAGCTGTAGCTGCTAGCTGTGTGATGTTAGCTGTAGCTGTTAGCTGTGTAAAGTTAGCTGTAGCTGTTAGCTGTGTCATGTTATCTGTAGCTGTTAGCTGTGTAAGGTTAGTTGTAATAATAATAAATAATAGATTTTATTCATAATGCACTTTACATTTGAATACAAATCTCAAAGTGCACAGCACAAAGTAGTTGTCTCGCTGTTAGCTGTGTAACGTTAGCTGTGTAGCTGAAGCTGTTAGCCATGTAACGTTAGCTGTATCTGTTAGCTGTGTAATGTTAGCTGTGTAGCTGTTAGCTGTAGCTGCTAGCTGTGTAATGTTAGCTGTAGCTGTTAGCTGTGTAAAGTTAGCTGTAGCTGTTAGCTGTGTCATGTTATCTGTAGCTGTTAGCTGTGTAAGGTTAGTTGTAATAATAATAAATAATAGATTTTATTCATAATGCACTTTACATTTGAATACAAATCTCAAAGTGCACAGCACAAAGTAGTTGTCTCGCTGTTAGCTGTGTAACATTAGCTGTGTAGCTGAAGCTGTTAGCCATGTAACGTAAGCTGTAGCTGTTAGCTGTGTAAGGTTAGTTGTGTAGCTGTTAGCTGTAGCTGTTAGCTGTGTAAGGTTAGTTTTAGCTGTTAGCTGTGTAAGGTTAGTTGTGTCGCTGTTAGCTGTGTAACGTTAGCTGTGTAACTGAAGCTGTTAGCCATGTAACGTTAGCTGTATCTGTTAGCTGTGTAATGTTAGCTGTGTAGCTGTTAGCTGTAGCTGCTAGCTGTGTAATGTTATCTGTAGCTGTTAGTTGTGTAGCTGAAGCTGTTAGCCATGTAACGTTAGCTGTAGCTGTTAGCTGTGTAATGTTAGCTGTAGCTGTTAGTTGTGTAGCTGAAGCTGTTAGCCATGTAACGTTAGCTGTATCTGTTACCTGTGTAATGTTAGCTGTGTAGCTGTTAGCTGTAGCTGCTAGCTGTGTAATGTTAGCTGTAGCTGTTAGCTGTGTAATGTTAGCTGTAGCTGCTAGCTGTGTAATGTTAGCTGTAGCTGTTAGCTGTGTAAAGTTAGCTGTAGCTGTTAGCTGTGTCATGTTATCTGTAGCTGTTAGCTGTGTAAGGTTAGTTGTAATAATAATAAATAATAGATTTTATTCATAATGCACTTTACATTTGAATACAAATCTCAAAGTGCACAGCACAAAGTAGTTGTGTCGCTGTTAGCTGTGTAACGTTAGCTGTGTAACTGAAGCAGTTAGCCATGTAACGTTAGCTGTATCAGTTAGCTGTGTAATGTTAGCTGTGTAGCTGTAGCTGTAGCCGTTAGCTGTAGCTGTTAGGTGTGTAAGGTTAGCTGTAGCTGTTAGCTATGTAAGGTTAGCTGTAGCTGTTAGCTGTAGCTGTTAGCTGTGTATTGTTATCTGTAGGTGTTAGTTGTGTAGCTGAAGCTGTTAGCCATGTAACGTTAGCTGTAGCTGTTAGCTGTGTAATGTTAGCTGTGTAGCTGTTAGCTGTAGCTGCTAGCTGTGTAATGTTAGCTGTGTAGCTGTTACCTGTAGCTGTTAGCTGTGTAATGTTAGTTGTGTACCTGTGGCTGCCAGCTGTGTAATGTTAGCTGTAGCTGTTTGGTGTGTAAGGTTAGCTGTAGCTGTTAGCTATGTAAGGTTAGCTGTAGCTGTTAGCTGTAGCTGTTAGCTGTCTAATGTTAGCTGTAGCTGTTAACTATAGCTGTTAGCTGTGTAATGTTAGTTGTGTACCTGTGGCTGCCAGCTGTGTAATGTTAGCTGTAGCTGTTTGGTGTGTAAGGTTAGCTGTAGCTGTTAGCTATGTAAGGTTAGCTGTAGCTGTTAGCTGTAGCTGTTAGCTGTCTAATGTTAGCTGTAGCTGTTAGCTGTAGCTGTTAGCTGTGTCATGTTATCTGTAGCCTTTTAGCTGTGTAAGGTTAGTTGTAATAATAATAAATAATAGATTTTATTCATAATGCACTTTACATTTGAATACAAATCTCAAAGTGCACAGCACAAAGTAGTTGTGTCGCTGTTAGCTGTGTAACGTTAGCTGTGTAACTGAAGCAGTTAGCCATGTAACGTTAGCTGTATCAGTTAGCTGTGTAATGTTAGCTGTGTAGCTGTTAGCTGTAGCTGCTAGCTGTGTAATGTTAGCTGTAGCTGTTAGCTGTAGCTGTTAGCTGTGTATTGTTATTTGTGGGTGTTAGTTGTGTAGCTGAAGCTGTTAGCCATGTAACGTTAGCTGTATCTGTTAGCTGTGTAATGTTAGCTGTGTAGCTGTTAGCTGTAGCTGCTAGCTGTGTAATGTTAGCTGTAGCTGTTAGCTGTGTAAAGTTAGCTGTAGCTGTTAGCTGTAGCTGTTAGCTATGTAAGGTTAGCTGTAGCTGTTAGCTGTAGCTGTTAGCTGTCTAATGTTAGCTGTGTATTGTTATCTGTAGGTGTTAGTTGTGTAGCTGAAGCTGTTAGCCATGTAACGTTAGCTGTATCTGTTAGCTGTGTAATGTTAGCTGTAGCTGTTAGCTGTGTATTGTTATCTGTGGGTGTTAGTTGTGTAGCTGAAGCTGTTAGCCATGTAACGTTAGCTGTATCTGTTAGCTGTGTAATGTTAGCTGTGTAGCTGTTAGCTGTAGCTGCTAGCTGTGTAATGTTAGCTGTAGCTGTTAGCTGTGTAATGTTAGCTGTGTAGCTGTAGCTGCTAGCTTTGTAATGTTAGCTGTAGCTGTTAGCTGTGTAAAGTTAGCTGTAGCTGTTAGCTGTCTAATGTTAGCTGTAGCTGTTAGCTGTAGCTGTTAGCTGTGTATTGTTATCTGTAGGTGTTAGTTGTGTAGCTGAAGCTGTTAGCCATGTAACGTTAGCTGTAGCTGTTAGCTGTGTCATGTTATCTGTAACTGTTAGCTGAGTAAGGTTAGTTGTAATAATAATAAATAATAGCTTTTATTCATAATGCACTTTATATTTGAATACAAATCTCAAAGTGCACAGCACAAAGTAGTTGTGTCGCTGTTAGCTGTGTAACGTTAGCTGTGTAACTGAAGCAGTTAGCCATGTAACGTTAGCTGTATCTGTTAGCTGTGTAATGTTAGCTGTGTAGCTGTTAGCTGTCGCTGTTAGCTGTGTAACGTTAGCTGAAGCTGTTAGCTGAGTAATGTTATCTGTAGGTGTTAGTTGTGTAGCTGAAGCTGTTAGCCATGTAACGTTAGCTGTATCTGTTAGCTGTGTAATGTTAGCTGTAGCTGTTAGCTGTAGCTGCTAGCTATGTAATGTTAGCTGTAGCTGTTAGCTGTAGCTGTTAGCTATGTAAGGTTAGCTGTAGCTATTAGCTGTAGCTGTTAGCTGTAGCTGTTAGCTGTCTAATGTTAGCTGTAGCTGTTAGCTGTAGCTGTTAGCTGTGTATTGTTATCTGTAGGTGTGAGTTTTGTAGCTGAAGCTGTTAGCCATGTAACGTTAGCTGTATCTGTTAGCTGTGTAATGTTAGCTGTGTAGCTGTTAGCTGTAGCTGCTAGCTGTGTAATGTGAGCTGTGTAGCTGTTAGCTATGTAAGGTTAGCTGTAGCTGTTAGCTGTAGCTGTTAGCTGTGTATTGTTATCTGTAGGTGTGAGTTGTGTAGCTGAAGCTGTTAGCCATGTAACGTTAGCTGTATCTGTTAGCTGTGTAATGTTAGCTGTGTAGCTGTTAGCTGTAGCTGCTAGCTGTGTAATGTTAGCTGTAGCTGTTAGCTGTGTAAAGTGAGCTGTAGCTGTTAGCTGTGTCATGTTATCTGTAGCTGTTAGCTGTGTAAGGTTAGTTGTAATAATAATAAATAATAGATTTTATTCATAATGCACTTTATATTTGAATACAAATCTCAAAGTGCACAGCACAAAGTAGTTGTGTCGCTGTTAGCTGTGTAACGTTAGCTGTGTAACTGAAGCTGTTAGCCATGTAACGTTAGCTGTAGCTGTTAGCTGTGTAAAGTTAGCTGTAGCTGTTAGCTGTAGCTGTTAGCTATCTAATGTTAGATGTAGCTGTTAGCTGTAGCTGTTAGCTGTGTAATGTTATCTGTAGGTGTTAGTTGTGTAGCTGAAGCTGTTAGCCATGTAACGTTAGCTGTATCTGTTAGCTGTGTAATGTTAGCTGTGTAGCTGTAGCTGCTAGCTATGTAATGTTAGCTGTAGCTGTTAGCTGTGTAAAGTTAGCTGTAGCTGTTAGCTATGTAAGGTTAGCTGTAGCTGTTAGCTGTAGCTGTTAGCTGTGTATTGTTATCTGTAGGTGTTAGTTGTGTAGCTGAAGCTGTTAGCCATGTAAAGTTAGCTGTAGCTGTTAGATGTGTAATGTTAGTTGTAATAATAATAAATAATAGATTTTATTCATAATGCACTTTACATTTGAATACAAATCTCAAAGTGCACAGCACAAAGTAGTTGTGTCGCTGTTAGCTGTGTAACGTTAGCTGTGTAACTGAAGCTGTAGCTGTTAGCTGTGTAAGGTTAGTTGTAATAATAATAAATAATATATTTTATTTATAACGCACTTTACATTTGAATACAAATCTCAAAGTGTACAGTACAAAGTAGTTGTGTAGCTGTTAGCTGTGTAAGGTTATGTGTAGCTGTTAGCTGTGTAAGGTTAGTTGTAGCTGTTAGCTGTGTAAGGTTAGTTGCGTAGGTGTTAGCTGTGTAACGTTAGCTGTAGCTGTTAGCTGTGTAATGTTAGTTGTGTACCTGTGGCTGCCAGCTGTGTAATGTTAGCTGTAGCTGTTAGCTGTAGCTGTTTGGTGTGTAAGGTTAGCTGTAGCTGTTAGCTGTAGCTGTTAGCTGTCTAATGTTAGCTGTAGCTGTAGCTGTAGCTGTTAGCTGTGTATTGTTATCTGTAGGTGTTAGCTGTGTAGCTGAAGCTGTTAGCCATGTAACGTTAGCTGCAGCTGTTAGCTGTGTAAGGTTAGTTGTGTAGCTGTTAGCTGTAGCTGCTAGCTGTGTAATGTCAGCTGTAGCTGTTGGCTGTAGCTGTTAGCTGTGTAAGGTTATGTGTAGCTGTTAGCTGTGTAAGGTTAGTTGTAGCTGTTAGCTGTGTAAGGTTAGTTGTGTAGGTGTTAGCTGTGTAACGTTGTCTGTAGCTGTTAGCTGTGTAATGTTAGTTGTGTACCTGTGGCTGCCAGCTGTGTAATGTTAGCTTCAGCTGTTAGCTGTAGCTGTTTGGTGTGTAAGGTTAGTTGTAGCTGTTAGCTGTAGCTGTTAGCTGTCTAATGTTAGCTGTAGCTGTTAGCTGTAGCTGTTAGCTGTGTATTGTTATCTGTAGGTGTTAGTTGTGTAGCTGAAGCTGTTAGCCATGTAACATTAGCTGTATCTGTTAGCTGTGTAATGTTAGCTGTAGCTGTTAGCTGTGTAAAGTTAGCTGTAGCTGTTAGCTGTGTCATGTTATCTGTAGCCGTTAGCTGTAGCTGTTAGGTGTGCAAGGTTAGCTGTAGCTGTTAGCTGTAGCTGTTAGCTGTGTAGCTGTTAGCTGTAGCTGCTAGCTATGTAATGTTATCTGTAGCTGTTAGCTGTGTAAAGTTAGCTGTAGCTGTTAGCTGTAGCTGTTAGCTATGTAAGGTTAGCTGTAGCTGTTAGCTGTAGCTGTTAGCTGTGTAATGTTATCTGTAGGTGTTAGTTGTGTAGCTGAAGCTGTTAGCCATGTAACGTTAGCTGTATCTGTTAGCTGTGTAATGTTAGCTGTGTAGCTGTTAGCTGTAGCTGCTAGCTATGTAATGTTAGCTGTAGCTGTTAGCTGTGTAATGTTAGCTGTAGCTGTTAGCTGTGTAAAGTGAGCTGTAGCTGTTAGCTGTGTCATGTTATCTGTAGCTGTTAGCTGTGTAAGGTTAGTTGTAATAATAATAAATAATAGATTTTATTCATAATGCACTTTATATTTGAATACAAATCTCAAAGTGCACAGCACAAAGTAGTTGTGTCGCTGTTAGCTGTGTAACGTTAGCTGTGTAACTGAAGCTGTTAGCCATGTAACGTTAGCTGTAGCTGTTAGCTGTGTAAAGTTAGCTGTAGCTGTTAGCTGTAGCTGTTAGCTATCTAATGTTAGATGTAGCTGTTAGCTGTAGCTGTTAGCTGTGTAATGTTATCTGTAGGTGTTAGTTGTGTAGCTGAAGCTGTTAGCCATGTAACGTTAGCTGTATCTGTTAGCTGTGTAATGTTAGCTGTGTAGCTGTAGCTGCTAGCTATGTAATGTTAGCTGTAGCTGTTAGCTGTGTAAAGTTAGCTGTAGCTGTTAGCTGTAGCTGTTAGCTATGTAAGGTTAGCTGTAGCTGTTAGCTGTAGCTGTTAGCTGTGTATTGTTATCTGTAGGTGTTAGTTGTGTAGCTGAAGCTGTTAGCCATGTAAAGTTAGCTGTAGCTGTTAGATGTGTAATGTTATCTGTAGCTGTTAGCTGTGTAAGGTTAGTTGTAATAATAATAAATAATAGATTTTATTCATAATGCACTTTACATTTGAATACAAATCTCAAAGTGCACAGCACAAAGTAGTTGTGTCGCTGTTAGCTGTGTAACGTTAGCTGTGTAACTGAAGCTGTAGCTGTTAGCTGAGTAAGTTTAGTTGTAATAATAATAAATAATATATTTTATTTATAACGCACTTTACATTTGAATACAAATCTCAAAGTGTACAGTACAAAGTAGTTGTGTAGCTGTTAGCTGTGTAACGTTAGCTGTAGCTGTTAGCTGTGTAGCTGAAGCTGTTAGCCATGTAACGTTAGCTGCAGCTGTTAGCTGTGTAAGGTTAGTTGTGTAGCTGTTAGCTGTAGCTGCTAGCTGTGTAATGTCAGCTGTAGCTGTTGGCTGTAGCTGTTAGCTGTGTAAGGTTATGTGTAGCTGTTAGCTGTGTAAGGTTAGTTGTAGCTGTTAGCTGTGTAAGGTTAGTTGCGTAGGTGTTAGCTGTGTAACGTTAGCTGTAGCTGTTAGCTGTGTAATGTTAGTTGTGTACCTGTGGCTGCCAGCTGTGTAATGTTAGCTGTAGCTGTTAGCTGTAGCTGTTTGGTGTGTAAGGTTAGCTGTAGCTGTTAGCTGTAGCTGTTAGCTATGTAAGGTTAGCTGTAGCTGTTAGCTGTAGCTGTTAGCTGTGTATTGTTATCTGTAGGTGTTAGTTGTGTAGCTGAAGCTGTTAGCCATGTAAAGTTAGCTGTAGCTGTTAGATGTGTAATGTTAGTTGTAATAATAATAAATAATAGATTTTATTCATAATGCACTTTACATTTGAATACAAATCTCAAAGTGCACAGCACAAAGTAGTTGTGTCGCTGTTAGCTGTGTAACGTTAGCTGTGTAACTGAAGCTGTAGCTGTTAGCTGTGTAAGGTTAGTTGTAATAATAATAAATAATATATTTTATTTATAACGCACTTTACATTTGAATACAAATCTCAAAGTGTACAGTACAAAGTAGTTGTGTAGCTGTTAGCTGTGTAAGGTTATGTGTAGCTGTTAGCTGTGTAAGGTTAGTTGTAGCTGTTAGCTGTGTAAGGTTAGTTGCGTAGGTGTTAGCTGTGTAACGTTAGCTGTAGCTGTTAGCTGTGTAATGTTAGTTGTGTACCTGTGGCTGCCAGCTGTGTAATGTTAGCTGTAGCTGTTAGCTGTAGCTGTTTGGTGTGTAAGGTTAGCTGTAGCTGTTAGCTGTAGCTGTTAGCTGTCTAATGTTAGCTGTAGCTGTAGCTGTAGCTGTTAGCTGTGTATTGTTATCTGTAGGTGTTAGCTGTGTAGCTGAAGCTGTTAGCCATGTAACGTTAGCTGCAGCTGTTAGCTGTGTAAGGTTAGTTGTGTAGCTGTTAGCTGTAGCTGCTAGCTGTGTAATGTCAGCTGTAGCTGTTGGCTGTAGCTGTTAGCTGTGTAAGGTTATGTGTAGCTGTTAGCTGTGTAAGGTTAGTTGTAGCTGTTAGCTGTGTAAGGTTAGTTGTGTAGGTGTTAGCTGTGTAACGTTGTCTGTAGCTGTTAGCTGTGTAATGTTAGTTGTGTACCTGTGGCTGCCAGCTGTGTAATGTTAGCTTTAGCTGTTAGCTGTAGCTGTTTGGTGTGTAAGGTTAGTTGTAGCTGTTAGCTGTAGCTGTTAGCTGTCTAATGTTAGCTGTAGCTGTTAGCTGTAGCTGTTAGCTGTGTATTGTTATCTGTAGGTGTTAGTTGTGTAGCTGAAGCTGTTAGCCATGTAACGTTAGCTGTATCTGTTAGCTGTGTAATGTTAGCTGTAGCTGCTAGCTGTGTAATGTTAGCTGTAGCTGTTAGCTGTGTAAAGTTAGCTGTAGCTGTTAGCTGTGTCATGTTATCTGTAGCTGTTGGCTGTGTAAGGTTAGTTGTAATAATAATAAATAATAGATTGTATTCATAATGCACTTTACATTTGAATACAAATCTCAAAGTGCACAGCACAAAGTAGTTGTGTTGCTGTTAGCTGTTTAACGTTAGCTGTGTAACTGAAGCTGTTAGCCATGTAACGTTAGCTGTATCTGTTAGCTGTGTAATGTTAGCTGTTTAGCTGTTAGCTGTAGCTGCTAGCTGTGTAATGTTAGCTGTAGCTGTTAGCTGTAGCTGTTAGCTATGTAAGGTTAGCTGTAGCTGTTAGCTGTAGCTGTTAGCTGTAGCTGTTAGCTGTGTATTGTTATCTGTAGGTGTGAGTTGTGTAGCTGAAGCTGTTAGCCATGTAACGTTAGCTGTATCTGTTAGCTGTGTAATGTTAGCTGTAGCTGCTAGCTGTGTAATGTTAGCTGTAGCTGTTAGGTGTGTAAGGTTAGCTGTAGCTGTTAGCTATGTAAGGTTAGCTGTAGCTGTTAGCTGTAGCTGTTAGCTGTGTATTGTTATCTGTAGGTGTTAGTTGTGTAGCTGAAGCTGTTAGCCATGTAACGTTAGCTGTAGCTGTTAGCTGTGTAATGTTAGCTGTGTAGCTGTTAGCTGTAGCTGCTAGCTGTGTAATGTTAGCTGTGTAGCTGTTACCTGTAGCTGTTAGCTGTGTAATGTTAGTTGTGTACCTGTGGCTGCCAGCTGTGTAATGTTAGCTGTAGCTGTTTGGTGTGTAAGGTTAGCTGTAGCTGTTAGCTATGTAAGGTTAGCTGTAGCTGTTAGCTGTAGCTGTTAGCTGTCTAATGTTAGCTGTAGCTGTTAACTATAGCTGTTAGCTGTGTAATGTTAGTTGTGTACCTGTGGCTGCCAGCTGTGTAATGTTAGCTGTAGCTGTTTGGTGTGTAAGGTTAGCTGTAGCTGTTAGCTATGTAAGGTTAGCTGTAGCTGTTAGCTGTAGCTGTTAGCTGTCTAATGTTAGCTGTAGCTGTTAGCTGTAGCTGTTAGCTGTGTCATGTTATCTGTAGCCTTTTAGCTGTGTAAGGTTAGTTGTAATAATAATAAATAATAGATTTTATTCATAATGCACTTTACATTTGAATACAAATCTCAAAGTGCACAGCACAAAGTAGTTGTGTCGCTGTTAGCTGTGTAACGTTAGCTGTGTAACTGAAGCAGTTAGCCATGTAACGTTAGCTGTATCAGTTAGCTGTGTAATGTTAGCTGTGTAGCTGTTAGCTGTAGCTGCTAGCTGTGTAATGTTAGCTGTAGCTGTTAGCTGTAGCTGTTAGCTGTGTATTGTTATTTGTGGGTGTTAGTTGTGTAGCTGAAGCTGTTAGCCATGTAACGTTAGCTGTATCTGTTAGCTGTGTAATGTTAGCTGTGTAGCTGTTAGCTGTAGCTGCTAGCTGTGTAATGTTAGCTGTAGCTGTTAGCTGTGTAAAGTTAGCTGTAGCTGTTAGCTGTAGCTGTTAGCTATGTAAGGTTAGCTGTAGCTGTTAGCTGTAGCTGTTAGCTGTCTAATGTTAGCTGTGTATTGTTATCTGTAGGTGTTAGTTGTGTAGCTGAAGCTGTTAGCCATGTAACGTTAGCTGTATCTGTTAGCTGTGTAATGTTAGCTGTAGCTGTTAGCTGTGTAAAGTTAGCTGTAGCTGTTAGCTGTGTAAAGTTAGCTGTAGCTGTTTGGTGTGTAAGGTTAGCTGTAGCTGTTAGCTGTCTAATGTTAGCTGTAGCTGTTAGCTGTAGCTGTTAGCTGTGTATTGTTATCTGTGGGTGTTAGTTGTGTAGCTGAAGCTGTTAGCCATGTAACGTTAGCTGTATCTGTTAGCTGTGTAATGTTAGCTGTGTAGCTGTTAGCTGTAGCTGCTAGCTGTGTAATGTTAGCTGTAGCTGTTAGCTGTGTAATGTTAGCTGTGTAGCTGTAGCTGCTAGCTTTGTAATGTTAGCTGTAGCTGTTAGCTGTGTAAAGTTAGCTGTAGCTGTTAGCTATGTAAGGTTAGCTGTAGCTGTTAGCTGTAGCTGTTAGCTGTCTAATGTTAGCTGTAGCTGTTAGCTGTCTAATGTTAGCTGTAGCTGTTAGCTGTAGCTGTTAGCTGTGTATTGTTATCTGTAGGTGTTAGTTGTGTAGCTGAAGCTGTTAGCCATGTAACGTTAGCTGTAGCTGTTAGCTGTGTCATGTTATCTGTAACTGTTAGCTGAGTAAGGTTAGTTGTAATAATAATAAATAATAGCTTTTATTCATAATGCACTTTATATTTGAATACAAATCTCAAAGTGCACAGCACAAAGTAGTTGTGTCGCTGTTAGCTGTGTAACGTTAGCTGTGTAACTGAAGCAGTTAGCCATGTAACGTTAGCTGTATCTGTTAGCTGTGTAATGTTAGCTGTGTAGCTGTTAGCTGTCGCTGTTAGCTGTGTAACGTTAGCTGAAGCTGTTAGCTGAGTAATGTTATCTGTAGGTGTTAGTTGTGTAGCTGAAGCTGTTAGCCATGTAACGTTAGCTGTATCTGTTAGCTGTGTAATGTTAGCTGTAGCTGTTAGCTGTAGCTGCTAGCTATGTAATGTTAGCTGTAGCTGTTAGCTGTGTAAAGTTAGCTGTAGCTGTTAGCTGTAGCTGTTAGCTATGTAAGGTTAGCTGTAGCTATTAGCTGTAGCTGTTAGCTGTAGCTGTTAGCTGTCTAATGTTAGCTGTAGCTGTTAGCTGTAGCTGTTAGCTGTGTATTGTTATCTGTAGGTGTGAGTTTTGTAGCTGAAGCTGTTAGCCATGTAACGTTAGCTGTATCTGTTAGCTGTGTAATGTTAGCTGTGTAGCTGTTAGCTGTAGCTGCTAGCTGTGTAATGTGAGCTGTGTAGCTGTTAGCTATGTAAGGTTAGCTGTAGCTGTTAGCTGTAGCTGTTAGCTGTGTATTGTTATCTGTAGGTGTGAGTTGTGTAGCTGAAGCTGTTAGCCATGTAACGTTAGCTGTATCTGTTAGCTGTGTAATGTTAGCTGTGTAGCTGTTAGCTGTAGCTGCTAGCTGTGTAATGTTAGCTGTAGCTGTTAGCTGTGTAAAGTGAGCTGTAGCTGTTAGCTGTGTCATGTTATCTGTAGCTGTTGGCTGTGTAAGGTTAGTTGTAATAATAATAAATAATAGATTTTATTCATAATGCACTTTATATTTGAATACAAATCTCAAAGTGCACAGCACAAAGTAGTTGTGTCGCTGTTAGCTGTGTAACGTTAGCTGTGTAACTGAAGCTGTTAGCCATGTAACGTTAGCTGTAGCTGTTAGCTGTGTAAAGTTAGCTGTAGCTGTTAGCTGTAGCTGTTAGCTATCTAATGTTAGATGTAGCTGTTAGCTGTAGCTGTTAGCTGTGTAATGTTATCTGTAGGTGTTAGTTGTGTAGCTGAAGCTGTTAGCCATGTAACGTTAGCTGTATCTGTTAGCTGTGTAATGTTAGCTGTGTAGCTGTAGCTGCTAGCTATGTAATGTTAGCTGTAGCTGTTAGCTGTGTAAAGTTAGCTGTAGCTGTTAGCTATGTAAGGTTAGCTGTAGCTGTTAGCTGTAGCTGTTAGCTGTGTATTGTTATCTGTAGGTGTTAGTTGTGTAGCTGAAGCTGTTAGCCATGTAAAGTTAGCTGTAGCTGTTAGATGTGTAATGTTAGTTGTAATAATAATAAATAATAGATTTTATTCATAATGCACTTTACATTTGAATACAAATCTCAAAGTGCACAGCACAAAGTAGTTGTGTCGCTGTTAGCTGTGTAACGTTAGCTGTGTAACTGAAGCTGTAGCTGTTAGCTGTGTAAGGTTAGTTGTAATAATAATAAATAATATATTTTATTTATAACGCACTTTACATTTGAATACAAATCTCAAAGTGTACAGTACAAAGTAGTTGTGTAGCTGTTAGCTGTGTAAGGTTATGTGTAGCTGTTAGCTGTGTAAGGTTAGTTGTAGCTGTTAGCTGTGTAAGGTTAGTTGCGTAGGTGTTAGCTGTGTAACGTTAGCTGTAGCTGTTAGCTGTGTAATGTTAGTTGTGTACCTGTGGCTGCCAGCTGTGTAATGTTAGCTGTAGCTGTTAGCTGTAGCTGTTTGGTGTGTAAGGTTAGCTGTAGCTGTTAGCTGTAGCTGTTAGCTGTCTAATGTTAGCTGTAGCTGTAGCTGTAGCTGTTAGCTGTGTATTGTTATCTGTAGGTGTTAGCTGTGTAGCTGAAGCTGTTAGCCATGTAACGTTAGCTGCAGCTGTTAGCTGTGTAAGGTTAGTTGTGTAGCTGTTAGCTGTAGCTGCTAGCTGTGTAATGTCAGCTGTAGCTGTTGGCTGTAGCTGTTAGCTGTGTAAGGTTATGTGTAGCTGTTAGCTGTGTAAGGTTAGTTGTAGCTGTTAGCTGTGTAAGGTTAGTTGTGTAGGTGTTAGCTGTGTAACGTTGTCTGTAGCTGTTAGCTGTGTAATGTTAGTTGTGTACCTGTGGCTGCCAGCTGTGTAATGTTAGCTTTAGCTGTTAGCTGTAGCTGTTTGGTGTGTAAGGTTAGTTGTAGCTGTTAGCTGTAGCTGTTAGCTGTCTAATGTTAGCTGTAGCTGTTAGCTGTAGCTGTTAGCTGTGTATTGTTATCTGTAGGTGTGAGTTGTGTAGCTGAAGCTGTTAGCCATGTAACGTTAGCTGTATCTGTTAGCTGTGTAATGTTAGCTGTAGCTGCTAGCTGTGTAATGTTAGCTGTAGCTGTTAGCTGTGTAAAGTTAGCTGTAGCTGTTAGCTGTGTCATGTTATCTGTAGCTGTTGGCTGTGTAAGGTTAGTTGTAATAATAATAAATAATAGATTGTAATCATAATGCACTTTACATTTGAATACAAATCTCAAAGTGCACAGCACAAAGTAGTTGTGTCGCTGTTAGCTGTGTAACGTTAGCTGTGTAACGTTAGCTGTAGCTGTTAGCTGAGTAAGGTTAGTTGTAATTATAATAAACAATAGATTTTATTTATAACGCACTTTACATTTGAATACAAATCTCAAAGTGTAGAGTACAAAGTAGTTGTGTAGCTGTTAGCGGTGTAACGTTAGCTGTGTAACGTTAGCTGTAGCTGTTAGCTGTGTAGCTGAAGCTGTTAGCCATGTAATGTTAGCTGTAGCTGTTAGCTGTGTAAGGTTAGTTGTGTAGTTGTTAGCTGTAGCTGCTAGCTATGTAATGTCAGCTGTAGCTGTTGGCTGTAGCTGTTAGCTGTGTAAGGTTAGTTGTAGCTGTTAGCTGTGTAAGGTTAGTTGTGTAGGTGTTAGCTATCTAATGTTAGCTGTAGCTGTTAGCTGTAGCTGTTAGCTGTGTAATGTTATCTGTAGGTGTTAGTTGTGTAGCTGAAGCTGTTAGCCATGTAACATTAGCTGTATCTGTTAGCTGTGTAATGTTAGCTGTAGCTGCTAGCTATGTAAGTTTAGCTGTAGCTGTTAGCTGTGTAAAGTTAGCTGTAGCTGTTAGCTGTAGCTGTAAGGTGTGTAATGTTAGTTGTGTACCTGTGGCTGCCAGCTGTGTAAGGTTAGCTGTAGCTGTTTGGTGTGTAAGGTTAGCTGTAGCTGTTAGCTATGTAAGGTTAGCTGTAGCTGTTAGCTGTAGCTGTTAGCTGTCTAATGTTAGCTGTAGCTGTTAGCTGTAGCTGTTAGCTGTGTATTGTTATCTGTAGGTGTTAGTTGTGTAGCTGAAGCTGTTAGCCATGTAACGTTAGCTGTATCTGTTAGCTGTGTAATGTTAGCTGTGTAGCTGTTAGCTGTAGCTGCTAGCTGTGTAATGTTAGCTGTAGCTGTTAGCTGTAGCTGTTAGCTATGTAAGGTTAGCTGTAGCTGTTAGCTGTAGCTGTTAGCTGTAGCTGTTAGCTGTGTATTGTTATCTGTAGGTGTGAGTTGTGTAGCTGAAGCTGTTAGCCATGTAACGTTAGCTGTATCTGTTAGCTGTGTAATGTTAGCTGTGTAGCTGTTAGCTGTAGCTGCTAGCTGTGTAATGTTATCTGTAGCTGTTAGTTGTGTAGCTGAAGCTGTTAGCCATGTAACGTTAGCTGTAGCTGTTAGCTGTGTAATGTTAGCTGTGTAGCTGTTAGCTGTAGCTGCTAGCTGTGTTATGTTAGCTGTAGCTGTTAGCTGTGTAAAGTTAGCTGTAGCTGTTAGTTGTGTCATGTTATCTGTAGCCGTTAGCTGTAGCTGTTAGGTGTGCAAGGTTAGCTGTAGCTGTTAGCTATGTAAGGTTACCTGTAGCTGTTAGCTGTAGTTGTTAGCTGTGTAATGTTATCTGTAGGTGTTAGTTGTGTAGCTGAAGCTGTTAGCCATGTAACGTTAGCTGTATCTGTTAGCTGTGTAATGTTAGCTGTGTAGCTGTTAGCTGTAGCTGTTAGCTATGTAAGGTTAGCTGTAGCTGTTAGCTGTAGCTGTTAGCTGTCTAATGTTAGCTGTAGCTGTTAGCTGTGTAAGGTTAGTTGTAATAATAATAAATAATAGATTTTATTCATAATGCACTTTACATTTGAATACAAATTTCAAAGTGCAAAGCACAAAGTAGTTGTGTTGCTGTTAGCTGTGTAACGTTAGCTGTGTATTGTTATCTGTAGGTGTGAGTTGTGTAGCTGAAGCTGTTAGGCATGTAACGTTAGCTGTATCTGTTAGCTGTGTAATGTTAGCTGTGTAGGTGTTAGCTGTGTAACGTTAGCTGTAGCTGTTAGCTGTGTAATGTTAGTTGTGTACCTGTGGCTGCCAGCTGTGTAATGTTAGCTGTAGCTGTTAGCTGTAGCTGTTTGGTGTGTAAGGTTAGCTGTAGCTGTTAGCTATGTAAGGTTAGCTGTAGCTGTTAGCTGTAGCTGTTAGCTGTAGCTGTTAGCTGTCTAATGTTAGCTGTAGCTGTTAGCTGTAGCTGTTAGCTGTGTATTGTTATCTGTAGGTGTTAGTTGTGTAGCTGAAGCTGTTAGCCATGTAACGTTAGCTGTATCTGTTAGCTGTGTAAAGTTAGCTGTAGCTGTTAGCTGTGTCATGTTATCTGTAGCTGTTAGTTGTGTAAGGTTAGTTGTAATAATAATAAATAATAGATTTTATTCATAATGCACTTTACATTTGAATACAAATCTCAAAGTGCACAGCACAAAGTAGTTGTCTCGCTGTTAGCTGTGTAACGTTAGCTGTGTAGCTGAAGCTGTTAGCCATGTAACGTTAGCTGTAGCTGTTACCTGTATAAGGTTAATTGTGTAGCTGTTAGCTGTGTAACGTTAGGTGTGTAACGTTAGCTGTAGCTGTTAGCTGTGTAAGGTTAGTTGTGTAGGTGTAGCTGTTAGCTGTGTAAGGTTAGCTGTAGCTGTTAGCTGTGTAAGGTTAGTTGTGTAGCTGTTAGCTGTGTAAGGTTAGTTGTGTAGCTTTTAGCTGTGTAACGTTAGTTGTGTAGCTGTAGCTGTTAGCTGTGTAAGGTTAGCTGTAGATGTTAGCTGTGTAACTTTAGTTGTGTAGCTGTAGCTGTTAGCTGTGTAAGGTTAGCTGTAGCTGTTAGCTGTGCAAGGTTAGTTGTGTAGCTGTTAGCTGTGTAACGTTAGCTGTGTAACGTTAGTTGTGTAGCTGTAGCTATTAGCTGTGTAACGTTAGCTGTAGCTGTTAGCTGTGTAACGTTAGCTGTAGCTGTTAGCTGTATAAGGTTAGTTGTGTAGCTGTAGCTGCCAGCTGTAGCTGTTAGCTGTAGCTGTAGCTGTTAGGTGTGTAAGGTTAGTTGTGTAGCTGTAGCTGTTAGCTGTGTAAAGTTAGCTGTAGCTGTTAGCTGTAGCTGTAAGGTGTGTAATGTCAGTTGTGTACCTGTGGCTGCCAGCTGTGTAATGTTAGCTGTAGCTGTTAGCTGTAGCTGTTTGGTGTGTAAGGTTAGCTGTAGCTGTTAGCTATGTAAGGTTAGCTGTAGCTGTTAGCTGTAGCTGTTAGCTGTCTAATGTTAGCTGTAGCTGTTAGCTGTGTATTGTTATCTGTAGGTGTTAGTTGTGTAGCTGAAGCTGTTAGCCATGTAACGTTAGCTGTATCTGTTAGCTGTGCAATGTTAGCTGTGTAGCTGTTAGCTGTAGCTGCTAGCTGTGTAATGTTAGTTGTAGCTGTTAGCTGTGTAAAGTTAGCTGTAGCTGTTAGCTGTGTAATGTAAGTTGTGTACCTGTGGCTGCCAGCTGTGTAATGTTAGCTGTAGCTGTTAGCTGTGTAATGTTAGCTGTAGCTGTTAGCTGTAGCTGTTAGCTGTGTAAGGTTAGCTGTAGCTGTAAGCTATGTAAGGTTAGCTGTAGCTGTTAGCTGTGTAACGTTAGCTGTGTAACATTAGCTGTTTAAGGTTAGTTGTGTAGCTGTAGATGCCAGCTGTGTAATGTTGGCTGTAGCCGTTAGCTGTAGCTTTTAGCTGTGTAAGGTTAGTTGTGTAGCTGTAGCTATTAGGTTTAGCTGTTAGCTGTAGCTGTTAGGTGTGTCAGGTTAGTTGTGTAGCTGTAGCTATTAGCTGTGTAACGTTAGCTGCAGCTGTTAGCTGTGTAACTTTAGCTGTAGCTGTTAGCTGTGTAAGGTTAGTTGTGTAGCTGTCAGCTGTGTAATGTTAGCTGTAGCTATTAGCTGTGTAACGTTAGCTGTAGCTATTAGTTGTTTAACGTTAGCTGTAGCTGTTAGCTGTGTAATGTTATCTGTAGCTGTTAGCTGTGTAAGGTTAGCTGTGTAGCTGTAGCTATTAGCTGTGTAACGTTAGCTGTAGATGCTAGCTGTGTAATGTTAGCTGTAGCTGTTAGCTGTTAGCCGTGTCACGTTAGCTGTAGCTGTTAGCTGTGCAAGGTTAGTTGTGTAGCTGTAGCTATTAGCTGTGTAACATTAGCTGTAGCTGCTAGCTGTGTAAGGTTAGTTGTGTAGCTGTAGCTATTAGCTGTGCAACATTAGCTGTAGCTGCTAGCTGTGTAATGTTAGCTGTAGCTGTTAGCTGTTAGCCGTGTAACGTTAGCTGTAGCTGTTAGCTGTTAACCGTGTAACCTTAGCTGTAGCTGTTAGCTGTTAACCGTGTAACCTTAGCTGTAGCTGTTAGCTGTGTAGCTGAAGCTTTTAGCCATGTAACTTTAGCTGTGGCTGTTACCTGTATCAGGTTAATTGTGTAGCTGTTAGCTGTGTAACGTTAGCTGTGTAACGTTAGCTGTAGCTGTTAGCTGTGTAAGGTTAGTTGTGTAGCTGTAGCTGTTAGCTGTCTATGGTTAGCTGTAGCTGTTAGCTGTGTAAGGTTAGTTGTGTAGCTGTAGCTGTTAGCTGTGTAAGGGTAGCTGTAGCTGTTAGCTGTGTAAGGTTAGCTGTGTAACGTTAGCTGTGTAACGTTAGCTGTGTAAGGTTAGTTGTGTAGCTGTAGCTGTTAGCTGTGTAAGGGTAGCTGTAGCTGTTAGCTGTGTAAGGTTAGCTGTGTAACGTTAGCTGTGTAACGTTAGCTGTGTAAGGTTAGTTGTGTAGCTGTAGCTGTTAGCTGTGTAAGGTTAGCTGTAGCTGTTAGCTGTGTAAGGTTAGTTGTGTAGCTGTAGCTGTTAGCTGTGTAAGGTTAGCTGTAGCTGTTAGCTGTTTAAGGTTAGTTGTGTAGCTGTTAGCTGTGTAACGTTAGCTGTGTAACGTTAGCTGTGTAACGTTAGTTGTGTAGCTGTAGCTGTTAGCTTTGTAAGGTTAGCTGTAGCTGTTAGCTGTGTAGCTGTTAGGTGTGTAACGTTAGCTGTGTAACATTAGTTGTGTAGCTGTAGATGCCAGCTGTGTAATGTTAGCTGTAGCCGTTAGCTGTAGCTTTTAGCTGTGTAAGGTTAGTTGTGTAGCTGTAGCTATTAGCTGTGTAACGTTAGCTGTAGCTGTTAGCTGTAGCTTTTAGCTGTGTAAGGTTAGTTGTGTAGCTGTAGCTATTAGCTGTGTAACGTTAGCTGTAGCTGTTAGCTGTAGCTGTTAGCTGTGTACGGTTAGTTGTAGCTGTTAGCTGTAGCTGTTAGCTGTGTACGGTTAGTTGTGTAGCTGTAGCTATTAGCTGTGTAACGTTAGCTGTAGCTGTTAGCTGTAGCTGTTAGCTGTGTAACTTTAGCTGTAGCTGTTAGCTGTGTAAGGTTAGTTGTGTAGCTGTAGCTGCCAGCTGTGTAATGTTAGCTGTAGCTGTTAGCTGTGTAAGATTAGTTGTGTAGCTGTTAGCTGTGTAGATGTGTACCTGCAGCTGTTAGCCGTGTAACGTTAGCTGTAGCTATTAGCTGTGTAAGGTTAGTTGTTTAGCTGCAGCTGTTAGCCGTGTAACGTTAGCTGTAGCTGTTAGCCGTGTAACGTTGACTCTAGCTGTTCGCTGTGTAATGTTACTTGTATAGCTGCAGCTGTTAGCCGTGTAACGTTAGCTGTAGCTGTTAGCTGTGTAAGGTTAGTTGTGTAGCTGCAGCTGTTAGCCGTGTAACGTTAGCTGTAGCTGTTAGCTGTGCAAGGTTAGTTGTGTAGCTGCAGCTGTGTGTTAAAGGAAACTTTCTGTGTCATTATACCACTGACACGTAGTATAGAAGGGTCACAGCAGCTGTAGCCTTTTTTGACATGAATGCTGTTACCATTGGGCATTAGTGAAAAGGCTTTTAATGTTTAACATGTTACTTTGTTGACCTTGTATTTGCCACTGAGAACGGAGGAGGAGCGGTGGGGGTTTGCGGGGGTTTTGTCGGAGAGACTGAACTACGTTAGTAAAATGTGGCAGCGCTCGAAAGAAACTTAATCTTGTTCTTCCCGGCTGCTCCGCACACTTGGTTGCAGCTTGTAATGCCAAGATAGCGAAGTTCACGCAACAGCAGCTGCTGCTAATCAGTGCTCATTAATGGGGCAGAGCTGTAGGCTCAAAAAGTAGTGCGCACGATACAGTTCGCCTGTTCTGGAGCTTCAACCGATAACAGTACAGACACAGTGTGCAAGACTGCTATGCCAACTAAAGCTTTTTGTGTACTTTACTACATAGAAAACATACTGTAACAGTGCTCTGTTACATGGCTATTTTAGTCTTGCTCTCAAGTAATATTACTTTATTCAAACTTAGTCAATAGGTACAGTAGGCCTGCCTGTTGTATTTTTCTCACATTGACATATTTAATCTGCAAGATGTGTCATAAGACGTGTACATCATTCTTCTGTTTTGTTCTGTTTTTTATAATAGTGTTATTTATAGAGTAGATAGTTCATTGTTTAATCATTTTTTGCCTTTTGACATGACCCATTTCAGATAGATAACTTTGATTACTTCCTCAGGTGAGCACACCACAAATGAGTGCAGGAAAAAGAGATGTTGCCTGCCAGACTGATCCCCCCACCACATGCACCGTTGGCACTCAGTTGTCTATGAGGACGTTACAGCCACACTTCAGAAGTGCAGGTTTGTAGCTGTGTGTAACTTTTTTTTATTTACATGGTGATAAAAACTCATATTTTTTCACTGTTACTCATGCTGTTTTATTGAGGTGTTTTTATACATTGTTGCTTGGATTAACTAGTGAAATAAAATCTCTTAACAGCTGTCCAGGCCTCTGTGTCCTGCAAAGACAGTTGTACATCCACACTTCCTGTGGCAGCCACCAACCCCCTTTTAACTCCCACACCTATAAAGAGACCAGCAAAAAGACCTCGTGAGGAAATGGAGGAGGAAGAGGAGGATCCATTTGAGGGCACATCTTCAATGGCAGAGTCACGCGGGGAGGATGTCACCTACGATCCTGCAAACTCTGTCTCAGTGTCACTTTCAACAGACGTGTCGTAAGTTGCTCTAATGTCCCTACATGCATGCCAAATATTATGCGACTTCTTTGTAAATACAAAGAGTGAATATTTTGGCAGCTACAGTCTTTATGTGTTAATTTTTTCCTCTTTTTTCTTGAAAGTGGTGTAGTATCAAACGCCCCGCACAAGACCAAGAAGTATATTGTGCATGAGTCCTGCATTATGGAGCTGTTTGAGTTGTGCCCTGTTTGCAAGTGTGTGTGTGAGGTTCGGGACCAGGACGATTGGGACATTCCTAACTGTGGACCAACTGTGTCCACATTGTCAGTTCACCCGGCATTGGAAGAGTCAGCCTGTTCTGGGGAGTGCTCCAGCTGGGAACATCGAACTTTCTGCAGCGGTGTACATCAGTGGAGCATCTTTCTTCAAACTTGAAAAGGTTAGAGGAAAACAAAATGTATATCCTCACAGTAGAACATGGCAAATAGCAGTAAATATATCAGATCTTTATTTACCATCAAAAATGTTGTTTTTTTTATCTAAATTCAGATCTTCAAAGCTATGCAACTGCAGGTGTTCCAATATGACACCTTTCGTCGACATGCCCGTATGTTCATTGAGCCAGCGATTGTACACCAGTGGACCTCTTCACAGAATGACATCCTACAACGTCTCAGCACGGAGGGCAAGGCCATTGTTGGTGGTGACATGAGGGCTGACTCTCCAGGTATTTTTATGTTGTACTGAAATTGTGAAAATGGGAGATGTGTTTATCTGAAAGGGATAGTTCACCCAAAGATGAATTTTCTGTCATTATCTCATCACTCCCATGCAGCTAGGACTGGAAGTTTTGTCAACTTGCACATGCGAAGACGTTTCAAAAATACACCACAAAGTTGTGCTTTGTCTGTGTGGCTTTCCGCCAGATGCTCTGGTTTCCTCCCACCATCGAAATATACACATTGTGTATGAAAGTGTGAATGTGACAGGGCCCACTTGAACAAAAAATTCAAACACAACTAATGAGGTTAGTGATAAACTCTTAGATGATGTCAGATGAGCATGGACGTCGACAAAACATCACCAGTTCTTCTATTGGTATGGGTGTGTGTGGGAAAGGTACAGCAAAAACAAATTTCTACCCCCCAAAAAAGTGTGTTGTATAATGTATTATGATTTATATTTTAGAGATTGTAACAATGTTTTCCCAGGGCACGCCACAAAGTTTGGAAGCTACACCATGACGGACCTCAAAACCAACAGAGTTATTGATATTCAATTGGTTCAGGTGAGTGTGATTGAATGAGGTTTTAATGTGTTTTCATATTTATATACAAGTTTTATATAAGTGTTTGTTTGTGATTTAACAGAGCAACGAGGTTGGTGGAAGCTACCACATGGAAAAAGAGGGGCTGCAGAGGAGCCTGACCTTGTTGAATGAACGGGGTGTGACTCTGGACTGTATTGTTACTGACCGTCATCCACAAACCCAGAAATTCCTGAGGGAAAGCAACATCACCCAATTCTTTGATGTTTGGCATATCGAGAAAGGTATTATTTACTGATGATGATGATTTACAGTGTAGCAAATATAGAGAAGCATGCTCACCATATAGGTGATACATTTGGAATTCTAGAAAGTGCATTGAAGCAGTCACCACTAAACACACACAGCAGTTTTTTTGTACGTGTGCAGCTAAATTCCATGATTACACTTATTGTCTTTCGTGCTTCTCACAGTCAGGTGTCCATAATGTAACACTGTTGCACTGTTAGACATGAATGTTTTTTTTCTCTACAAGTGTGATTCACTTTTTTTTTTATAAATTCTGCATAGCAAGTGATCATTCAGTGGCCCCTATGTTTGTGATTATTATTACAGATGACAAATGCATTTCTTCTGATCTTCAGGAATTTCAAAGCAACTAGACAAGTACGCCAAGATGAAAGACTGTGAGAGGTTACGCAAGTGGATGCGTTCAATCAAAAATCACATCTGCTGGACTGCAGCATCATCCACAACTGGACGTGAGAGGGTGGCAAAATGGAACTCCATCCTGAACCATGTGCAGAATAGCCACACACATGAGGACCCCATTTTCCCTAACTGCCAACATGAACTGCGCAAAACCAGGGACAAAAAGAAATGGCTGAAAGCAGGTTTGTTATATGCATAGAAAACATTAGTATTAAGTGTATTATTAAATTTAAAATTGTATTCATTCATTCCTTTTTTGTCTTTTAAAGAATTCTGAAAAAGAAAATATCCTGGGCCGCTATTTTCGTGGTCACTAAAGGAAATAGGCCTGTATTTGGCACAGGCATTGACATAAGACAGGCCTCTTGATTATTTTTACACTAATATTCTTTCACAATTGAGATGGGAAACACTATCAAAGTGATTATTTGAACTGGATTACATTTAATATTATGGCTACTGCAGTGTGAAATAATAAAGTATTGCTTTTGCCGGTCAGAAAATTGTTTTTGGAGCCATCTTCTGTGCATAAAAACACATAGTCACACAAGACTGATAACAGACCAGGGTTTATCTGAAAATAGACTGTTAACTGAAGTGTTACAGTAATCAAAAAAGACTATGTAATTAATTTGGTATTATATTTTTCCCCTCCTATTTAGGAACACCAGCATTCTTCAAATTGGAGAAAGTCATGTCGAACAAGCGAATCCTAAAAGCTGTGGAAAAAATCAGTCCCCACTACCAAACATCATCTGTGGAGTCTTTCCACAGTGTCATCCTTCGTTTTGCACCCAAGAACGTGGTTTTTCCTTTTCTTGGAATGCTGTGCAGGTAAAGATAACGGAGCTAACGCGATAAATCTTAGCATGTGCAAATTATTTTCACTTTAACATTTTTATTGTATCTCTAGACTCTACCTGGCTGTACTCTACTACAATGAGAATGCTGACTGACCACAAGCCAAAACTTCTGCTGGAGAACCAGTCTTCAAGGTGCACTTCCCAAAGGCCAAGAAGGGAGAGTGTGTGGCTAAACCAGTTAAGACTGAGCCAACTTTTCGTAAGTTTAAAATACTTTATTTTGTATCCAAATACAGAAATGCAAACTTTTAGCCATCTTATTTACATAACTTACAAAACACAATAAATTATTTATAGAATATAAAAAGAAAACAATAATGTAAAGTGAAATGCAAATAACTTTCAAAATGTTTGTTTTTGTCACATGTGCACACACAAACAAAATGTAAGCTTTTTTTCCCCCCTTGTGCTTTATCTAAATATTGCACAGAATATGTTCAGGACTTGATGGACCTGATCTTCGAAAAAGTCTTTGTGGACCCAGCGCCTTACATGGAGGAGGTAATGAAGATTCCCATCCCAAGAGACTTGCGAGCAGAGTATGTGCGACCAGACAAGGAGGAGGTCATCGCAAGCTATGTCTCTCGCTTCAATCAAGAGGGGGCAGCTTGAATCCTACGTATCTGCCTTCTGCATCCAGAAATTCACGGCGTATACGTAGCACCACACATGCTGGAACAACCACCCGTACCCTCCGTCCAAGGAAGCCCCAACACCATCCAACAAAGCTTTGGTATCCCACATACCTGAAACGCCTGAAAAAAACCAAGTGTTATAACACATTTCTTATTTTACAACATTTTTTACATTCAGGTGTCTTTAAAAGCCCAAAGGCAACTTTTAGTAAACATCTTATTTTGAACTGTAATCTCCTGTAAATATTGTATATATATTTTCATTTTGTTTTCTATTTGGGATTTTTTAAATATTTGCATGTTTTCTATTTTTATATAACTTTGGTTTGATTTGATCACTTTTTTTATACTCATTTATGTTGTGAGTGTGAGAAAAAGAACACTGATGCTGCTTTTTTGTCTTTTGCAAATAAAAGCATCACTCAACAAATTTGTTTCATTTCAAAGATCATATATGTGAATGCAAACAAAGCTATATTGTATGAACAAGATGGTTTTGAATTTTAGCTATTACTATACTATTGTGGTATGACTGTTATGCCCACTGAAATATGACTTGATAGCATGAAGTCATACAATACTTCTCAACTTACTTCTCTATTCCTCTGATCTGTAAACGGCCATAACTTGCTCTGTAATGGTTGAAGTCCCTCTGTAAAGAGTAGGGATTCAGGCAAACAGACTTTAAACCAGGGTGGTCCAACATGCAGGTCATATGGTCATCTGCCTGCTGCATCCGTCTTTGAACCTAGGGTAAAATTTATAAGATAAGCGTTAATGTGGATAACAACAAAATGATGTAATAAGTCAAATTGTGGCCAAAACAATATTACCTGTGGTATTTCCCGGCAGCAGACATTCTCCTGCTCTGTAGGCATTGTTGCACAGTTTCCATGAGCACCTGTAATACACACCATAAAAATATAAAATAAATATTAAACAAGAAAATGCAAAACTGGATTATTGTAGGCTACTCAGTAACATTTCAAAAGCACATTATTTTGAATTAGAAATGATAGTTTATTGAGACTGAAGAGAATAGTGGAAATAGTGTTTGCAGTAATCATAAAACAGATGTAAGCTACAATAATTGCTTTAAGATAGCCATCAGAGTATGTAAGGACAAATTGCTGGTTTTTGAAGCAGGGCAAACTACAAACACAGCAGACTGCCTTGAATTCTGATAAATGAGTAGAGGTGGATGATTACAACTAGATAATATATTGATAAAACATAGCAATGTTGAATTATAGTGTCATTATTTCGTTGTAATAACTAAGCCTGTGGGTAATGGAGTGTAACAGTTAACGTAGGTTCGTCTGCTCAAACATTAGAATTGTGTCTTGTTCTCCAGCATTAGATTTGTTTGGTTTTTTTTTGTTTCTCTGAGAAACACTTGGCGTTTTTAGGTTTTGTACTTTTCAATGGCCAAATGAACGCGCAGTATACATTATATAGAAAGTTAAAAAAAAAAACAACAAAAAAAAAACGAGGCAATATCGGCGTTTTGAATTTTTACCCTTTCAATAGGCTTGAAACAAAAGGACATTATTCTCTGTCAAAACGTTTAAAAATATGAAAAACTTAGCATTCAGAAACGTCTTGCTGCATTCGCACTACTTCTTCTTGTTCTTTTTGCTGCTCTTCTCCCTCTTCAACCTCAGATTCAGGGTCAAATATATCAGTTTGGACTATCGCGCTCTTTCTAGCCGCCATCTTTACAAACTCTGACTGCATTGTCATGGTTGCGGGTTGGTGGGGGCACGGCTTTCGGGAGGGAGGGGGCGTGGAAAGCAGCAGATCATTGCAAAAAAGCCACAGTGCACCAAAACAGCTTGTCCAGAATAGGGCTGAATCAGGAGGTTTTCGGTACATGCTGTATGCCTAATCTGAGAGGAATTTTCCTGCACAAACAGCAAATACATGCTCTGGGGGCCTCATTGAAATATTATATTTTTAAATGTAGCATAATATGGGACCTTTAAAAGTTTTGATGTGTCGTTTTAGGCATTTTGTGGTAATTCAATGTCTCTCTGAGGTCATTTATTGTCTCTCTGTTGTAATCTTGTGTCTCTCTTAGGTCATTCATTGTCAGCAGTAAAACAGGAGGAAACTTCAAGTCACTTCAAAATGGTCATGAACTCTGCTCAGCAACTGTGCTTGCTGGAGTCTTGTCAGTGCTGGAAAGTGGATATAGGGCCTTGCTGGGAAATTCAGCACATAACTTCAAAAAGGTAGAGAACGACATGTCAGCTACTGTATTGCAGGGCTAGATTGCTCTCTGGGATTTTTTCAGTGATGTTGTCTGCCCTGAAGGCCACTAGTCTGAGTTTTGCTTTTCAAAATTATTCCTCTGCTCCTCGTCCTTCTAGGCAAAGCCCTTTGAATATGTAAATAGCAGGGCTAAATGACAAGTAGACATTTAGTGTTTACTTGTGGAAATTACATTTCGACATGTCTAGATTTATTTTGACTAGTTTAAATGAACTTAAAATATCTGTAAGATAAGTTTGACATGTTACAAATGTGTTTCCATTTAAAGAAATCGCATTTCAACAACCAAAATTGATTTAAAGATATCGTTAATTTAATTACGAGGTTATCCCTTTTAGCACGAAGGGATAAACCATTCCAAATATCGATAATTAAATTTCCTGGTATTGAGGATTGTGACCAGTGGAAATCTAGGATATTTTACAATTTCCAGACTATTTGGATTTCACTTTGATATCAAGAATTAAATAGTGACAGCAACCAAAAGAATTGGAGATATCTAAAATGTCCAGTTGACAGGGAAGATTTGTTATCTTCCCTGTCAGCTGGACGAATGGATAAACGATTCCAAATATCGATAATTAAATTCCCTGGTATTGAGGATTGTGACCAGTGGAAATCTAGGATATATACAATTAATGTACTGGAGAGTTTTTCCCTATCAACTGGAAAGAGGCTCCTAAAAAAGGCTTGTTTAGTTTAACTGTTTTTTTTTTTGTTTGTTTTTCTATAATTTCCGTTATTGTCATTGTAAAGACACCCAAACACCTTGGAAGAAGGTCTCTCCAACGTTTTCTTCCCAGGGAACACTCCAATTTAATATTGCAGTTCAATCAGGAGAGACATGTTTAGGTTAGGAAAGAAAATATTTAATTACAAATGCACATGAAAATGGAATGTGAAAATGTGAAAAAGTCTTTGGCGATTAGATCCCTTCGAGATGGTGAGCTATAAGGAGGGAGATGGATCCATAGCCAATTAGGGAACACCCTCCCCCCCTCGGGGTCTAGACGCTGGTGGTGGTAGAGGAAGTGGACAAGAGATGAGGATCAGATGGATGGGTGCTGATGATCCAGATGAGAAGAGGAATGAGTCTTCAGGTTTATCTTTGACATTGGATGTGACGGCTGGAGGTGAATGCGGTGGAGGAGTGGCGGCCATTCTGCCTAGCATGACAGCTGAAAGTGGCAGAGGAGAGAACAGATTTAAAATCTCGTAGTGACAACCTGATTGGCTGATGGAGGCCGTGGCTAATTACAATAGAACAGCAAGAAGAGCGTGCGCCCGGTGGCAACTGAATGTTAAAGTTCAAGTTCAAGTTTATTTGTCGTATGTATAAATACACAGCTTATAAATACAACAAAATTCATTGCGCTCTGAGCACCCTCAGCCTTATCACACTTACGGACATACACTTCGTGTGAAGCGCAAAACAAGACGAGTGAAAACGAAAACAAGAAAACGAAAAAAGTGACAGTGCAATACAATGCAAATAAGTCAGCTATTCAACAGCCTGACTGCCTGAGGGAAGAAACTATTTCTGAGACGGGTGGTGTGTGCCTTGATGCTACGGTAACGTTTGTTGGAGGGGAGTAGTGAGAACAGCGTATGGGCAGGATGACCGGTATCTCTAATGATGTTGTGCGCCTTATTCTTACAGCGGGTTGTAAAGATGTTATGGAGGCTTGGTAGTGCTGTGCCAATGATTTTGGCTGCTGTTTTCACAGTCCTCTGCAGTTTCTTACGGTCCTGAGCAGTCGAGTTGCCGTACCACACCGTGATACAGCCTGACAAGACACTTTCGATAGTGCACTGATAAAAGTTTACAAGGCCCTGGGTGCCTAAGCCAAATTTTTTGAGGCGCCTCAGAAAATACAGACGCTGCTGTGCCTTCTTGAGGATGCACTTGGTGTTAAGAGACCATGTGAGTGTGTCTGTGATGTGTATGCCCAGGAATTTGAAGCTGTCAATTATGTCGACAGATGACCCATTGATGGAGATGGGGGTGTAGATGGCTTTGGACTTCCTAAAGTCAACAATGATTTCTTTTGTCTTACTGATGTTAAGAGAGAGGTTGTTATTGTCACACCATAGGGTTAGATCTTCAATTTCCCTTCTGTAATCCCCCTTGTCGCCATCGGTTATTAGACCGACCACAGTAGTATCGTCCGCGAATTTAATAATGATGTTGTTACTAAATCTGGCAACACAGTCAAACATAAATAAAATGTAAAGTAGAGGACTGAGGCAGCAACCTTGGGGTGCGCCGGTTCTAGTGAAGATTGGAGATGAACATCTATTTCCAATGCGTACAGATTGGGGCCTACCCGTCAGAAAGTCAAATAGCCAGTTACAGATGGAACTGCCAAGACCAAGGCCTCTAAGTTTCAACACCAGTTTAGATGGAACAATGGTGATGATTGGAGGAAGCAGTGGGAGTGAGACAGGGAGAATTGTGAATGAATGACCACGGAAAGGTCTTCCTGATTGAACTTACGCTGAGCTTCATTTCATGCATTGGAGAGTTTTTCCCTGTCAACTGAAGAGAGGATTCTCAATAGGCTCATTGAATTTTATTTATAATTTCTGTTATTATTATTGTAAAGACACTGACACACTTTGGAAGAAGGTCTCTCCAGTGTTTTCTTCCCAGGGAACACTCCAATTTTATCTCACTGTTAATGTACTGGAGAGTTGTTTCCTGTCAACTGGAGAGAGGCGTCTCAATAGGCTCTTTGAATTTAACTGTTTTTTGTTTTTTTTTAATATAATTTCCATTATTGTCATTGTAAAGACACCGAAACACCTTGGAAGAAGGTCTCTCCGATGTTTCCTTCGCAGGTTACACTCCAATTGAAAAGTTAAAGTGTAGGAGAGTTGTTCCCTGTCACCTGGAGAGAGGCGTCTCAATAGGCTCTTTGAATTTAACTGTAAAGACCCCGAGACATGGGGCGGCACAGTGGAGTGGTGGTTAGCACTGTCACCTCACAGCAAGAGGGTTCCCGGTTTGATCCTGGGTTTGAGAGCCTTTCTGTGCAGAGTTTGCATGTCCTCCCTGTGTCAGAGTGGGTTGTCTCCGGGCATTTTTAAGGCAATTTATGTCATGTTAGGTATGTTTTGTCTCTCTGAGGCCATTTTGTGTCTCTTGAAAATAATATTTGTGTCTTTTTAAGCATTAGTTGATGTTGTTTCAGTCATTTTGTGGTAATTTATTCATTTTGTCTTTTTTGAGATCAAATTGAGTCATTGTAGTTATTTTTTGTCTCTCTGAGGCCATTTTGTGTCTCTTAAAAGTAATATTTGTGTCTTTTTTAGCGTTTGTTGATGTTTTAGTCATTTTGTGGTAATTTAGTCATTTTGCCTTTTTTTGCGGTCACTGACTCTCTTTGAGATCAAACTGAGTCATTGTAGTTATTTTTTTTGTCTCTCTGAGGTAATTTTGTGTCTCTTTGAAGTCAATGTATGTCATTTCAGTCATGTTGTGTCTCTCTGAGGTAGGTAAGTGTGTTTCTGAGGTAGGTAAGTGTGTTTCTGAGGTCATTTTGATTTTCTTTGAGGTCAATTTTGTGTCTTCTGTGGTTGTTTTGTGACTGATCACCTGTAATAATAGGAATATGAATGGTTCAAGTGAACAAAATAATCATAAACATGACAAACAACAATAGGACATAACTATAAAGATAACAGTGACAGAGAAATGTATAGCTGAATATAACATGTTAGAATCTACAATGCATGCAGTTATTAATTACTGCAAAATAACAACAGCAGGTCTCTCAAGGATGACCTCCATCACTGGTGAGCTCGGTCAACAGAGCTTTGTTTTATCTCCATGGTAACTGAAATGAGTTAGAGGGTCAAAGTTTAGGGTGTAACGTTATGTCTCGATTGTGCGCATACAGTGTGCAAAACAATTGAATATCCATCCAACAGTTAATTCAAGTTTTTTCCAGCTTGAATTAAAGTGTACGCTATTATGCTATCTATGTCATTACTTTCAAATGTATTAAAAAGTGGAAAATAGAATGTAATAAGAGTGTTTATAGGATATATCACTGTCCACTTTGATTGTATTTGTAAAGTGTTGGTATGTTATTTTATAAAGTCATATTCATTAAAAAAAAAAGTGTTCACCTTTCCTGTGCGTCCTTAAAATGGCACTCAGCCATCAAAATAAAGCATACTTCAGTATGTCATGCCTAAAAATGACATAAAAAGTCACAGTGTTCACTTTTCCTGTGCGCCCCTCAATCATATGCTGGCTCCTTAAAATGGCACTCAGCCATCTAAACTCTGAAAACTCCTGATCCAAGATTTTGCTTTCAAAATGCTGTAAAATGCTCAGTTTACCTGTTAGGTTTCTAAAAATCTCACCGGAAGGGGTTGCTGGTGGTTTACAATGGGCCCCCCAATGTTAAGTAGGTGATTACGGCCCTGCATCACAGCGCAGCTGCTCAGAGGTTCAGTCGAAACAAATGGCAGAAATATTTCGACGCTGAAAGTTGCGTTTCACTCATCCATCTCAGAAACCTGGTAAAACTCGCTCTGGGTCAGACTCTGGACCAGAGTCAGGTGCTGGCTCAGCTGGTACAGCCTCTCCTCTGGAGCGATGTCAACCGTGTTGGTGGCCACGACAAAGTGGCGGAGGTCTCCATCAAGAGTGAAGCCACCATCCTCCTCCAGGCACCGAGCCGCTTCTCCTCAAACAGGGAATAACAGACCAGGCACCAGGATCAAATTCTTGCAGTGGTGGCAGCACAACGCTCACACACTGACGGTCCTCATGGCTCTCTGATCTCCTCCACAGTGTCACTAGTCGTGCGTAAAAGCGCAGTGCGCCTTGATTGCAAAGTGCTGAAAGAGGGAGGGAGCGCCCAGCGGAACCCAAAACTCATTATTTTTATTTCTATATAATGATTTTTGCAACATTGCTGTTTTCACTCAGTTGCATTTATTATATAGAGACGGGGCCTATACACCACATAACCAGTGTGATATGAGTTTCAGACGATGGCAGTCTCGAGCTGACTAGAAAGCGTTTAATGAAAACACCTTAATTAACTCACATGATGATATCCTCATCAAGAAGAACCAAAAGCCGGCTGAGTAAAGCGATTCTCAATAAGGCTGCTGATTGAGAAAAACTGTCCAGGTGAATACAGAAAAGAGCGGAAGACAAAACACACACACGTTAAAAAAAAAAAAAAAAGCCGCAGCGTGTTTAACAAATAAATTGCCGGTTTAATAAATCGTCACAAACTAACAGATGGTATTGTTCCTGCAGTGGAGGACTGTCTGATGATGACGTAATGAGAGCTCTGAGGTCAGACGTGTTGTTAGGGACCTGATGGTCCATGGTTGCTATGTTGTCTCTAGGTGCATCATTTCACACGTTTAATCATTTGAACCAAAACAAACTTCTGTCGGAGAGAAAAGCAGCAGCTCAACTTTCACTCGACGATTTTTCTGGAAAACAAACTACAAACTGAGACCTTTTGCTTCTGGACCTCTTCTTAAGACCTGCTGTCACTGACAAACGGACTCATTCATGGTAGACGTGAGATTTTGACACTTTGTTAAAGCCCATGTTGTTTTCTGTGTATTTTACCGTAGAGACTTTACAAACAATGCAACGTTACTGATGAAGGTAAAATATGACCAATACTGGCAATATTTTGCCTACATCAGTATTATTTTAGTGTAAATGAATCAAAGTGGACTGACGTTTGACTGTTACCAAGTTTGAATAGGTAAATCTAAAGCTACTGTCTTTGGTTTACCAACTGTGTGTTTTATCTGTCCAACAAACAGCCCAGCATCAACATGCTAATAAAAATATAGGCCAGCTTATATATTTTTTAACTTCTTGGTGATGCAGGCCATCAGTGATGAAGCAGTGACACAAACATTGAAGCCTTATTATTTAATCATACTCATAATTCAACATTTTTCTCAATATTCAGGACATTGTTCATTTATGAGTATTTTACACAAAACCTCATTTAAATATTATGATGTCATCATACTGTGAGAGCAACAGAGAGGTGTGAATCAACTGCACACAGAGATGTTTCTCATGTGGTGCTGGCTTTTTCTCCTTCAGAAAGATCACGTAAAATTGGCATGTTGTTGAATATCTGGCAAAAATGTCCCTCAGTAAAAGACAGCTATGTCTCTTTGTGGTTGATTTGTGTCTTTTTCAGTCGTTTTGTCCCTTAAAGGTCATGTTTTGTAACTTGGAGGTCATTTTGTGTCTCTTAGAAGTCAATTAATATCTTTTTTAGTAATTTAGTGTCTCTTTCAGATCAAATTGGGTCATTGTAGTTATTTTTTGGTTTCAAAGGCAACTTGTCTCTCTGGGATACTTTTGTGTCTGCTTGAAGTCATGTTGTGTGTTTCTGATGTAAATTTGTGCCATTAACTAATTTTGTGTCTCTGTGGAGAATTTTTGTCGTTTTGGTTCTGTGTCTCTTTGAGGTCATTCTGTGTCATTGCAGTTATTTTTTGTCTCTCTGAGGTCATTTTGTGTCTCTTAAAAGTTTTTATGTGTCGTTTTAGGCATTTTGTGGTAATTCAATGTCTCTCTGAGGTCATTTATTGTCTCTCTGTTGTAATCTTGTGTCTCTCTTAGGTCATTCATTGTCAGCAGTAAAACAGGAGGAAACTTCAAGTCACTTCAAAATGGTCATGAACTCTGCTCAGCAACTGTGCTTGCTGGAGTCTTGTCAGTGGTGGAAAGTGGATATAGGGCCTTGCTGGGAAATTCAGCACATAACTTCAAAAAGGTAGGGAACGACGTGTCAGCTACTGTATTGCAGGGCTAGATTGCTCTCTGGGATTTTTTCAGTGTTGTCTGCCCTGAAGGCCACTAGTCTGAGTTTTGCTTTTCAAAATTATTCCTCTGCTCCTCGTCCTTCTAGGCAAAGCCCTTTGAATATGTAAATAGCAGGGCTAAATGACAAGTAGACATTTAGTGTTTACTTGTGGAAATTACATTTTGACATGTCTAGATTTATTTTGACTAGTTTAAATGAACTTAAAATATCTGTAAGATAAGTTTGACATGTTACAAATGTGTTTTCATTTAAAGAAATCATATTTCAACAACCAAAATTGATTTAAAGATATTGTTCATTTAATTACGAGGTTATCCCTTTTAGCACGAATGGATAAACGATTATAAATATCGATAATTAAATTTCCTGGTATTGAGGATTGTGACCAGTGGAAATCTAGGATATTTTACAATTTCCAGACTATTTGGATTTCACTTTGATATCAAGAATTAAATAGTGACGGCTACCAAAAGAATTGGAGATATCTAAAATGTAATTTGCACTCTTATTTGCTATCTTCCCTGTCAACTGGAGAGAGGCATCTCAATAGGCTCTTTGAATTGAACTACTTCATTTATAATTTCCGTTACTGTCATTGTAAAGACACCGACACACTTTTGAAGAAGGTCTCTCCAATGTTTTCTTCCCAGGGAACACTCCAATTGAATCTCACTGTTAATGTACTGGAGAGTTTTTCCCTGCAACTGGAGAGAGGTGTCTCAATAGGCACTTTGAATTTAACTGTAAAGACCCCAAGACATGGGGCGGCACAGTGGAGTGGTGGTTAGCACTGTCACCTCACAGCAAGAGGGTTCCTGGTTCAATACTGGATGTGAGAGCCTTTCTGTGCAGAGTTTGCATGTCCTCCCTGTGTCAGAGTGGGTTGTCTCCGGGCATTTTTAAGGCAATTTATGTCATGTTAGGTATTTTTTGTCTCTCTGAGGCCATTTTATGTCTCTTGAAAATAATATTTGTGTCTTTTTAAGCATTAGTTGATGTTGTTTCAGTCATTTTGTGGTAATTTAGTCATTTTGTCTTTTTTGAGATCAAATTGAGTCATTGTAGTTATTTTCTGTTTCTCTGAGGCCATTTTGCGTCTCTTTGAAGTTAATGTATGTCATTTTAGTCATCAATATTAAGGATATTGTTCATTTATGAATATTTTACACAAAACCTCATTTTAATATTATGATGTCATCATACTGTGAGAGCAACAGAGAGGTGTGAATCAAGTGCACACAGAGATGTATCTCATTTGGTGCTGGCTTTTTCTCCTTCAGAAAGAGAGTGTAAAATTGGCATGTTGTTGAATATCTGGCAAAAATGTCCCTCAGTAAAAGACAGCTATGTCTCTTTGTGGTTGATTTGTGTCTTTTTCAGTCGTTTTGTCCCTTAAAGGTCATGTTTTGTAACTTGGAGGTCATTTTGTGTCTCTTGGAAGTCAATTAATGTCTTCAATTAAGTGTCTCATTCAGCTCAAATTGGGTCACTGTAGTTATTTTTTGGTTTCAAAGGCAACTTGTCTCTCTGGGATACTTTTGTGTCTGCTTGAAGTCATGTTGTGTGTTTCTGAGGTATATTTGTGCCATTAACTAATTTTGTGTCTCTGTGGAGAATTTTGCCGTTTTGGTTCTGTGTCTCTTTGAGGTCATTCTGTGTCATTGCAGTTATTTTATGACACACTGAGGTCATGTTTTGTCTCTTAAAGGCCCCATATTATGCAAAATGCACTTTTGCATGTTTTTCACAAATAATTATGTGTCTGTGAAGACCCCCTGAAGTGTGTGCAAATGCGTCCTCTCAGTATTTCTCCTTCACTGTTTTTCTGTGAATGAGCCCTCCTACAATCTGTTTCTATTTAGGTCCTCTATTTACGTATGTAGAGGACCTGGCCCATCCTACTATGCCGTCCCACTTTCACTGGTGAAGATAAGCCCTCCCCGAAGCTACTTCCGTCTGCCACATTGAGCAACACAGCCCCGACAATACCCAGTGGGAAAGGACGACACGCTGTAGCTGTTAGCTGTGTAGCGTTAGCTGTGGCTGTTAGCTGTGTAAGGTTAGTTGTGTAGCTGTAGATATTAGCTGTGTAACGTTAGCTGTAGCTGTTAGCCGTGCAACGTTAGCTGTAGCTGTTAGCTGTGTAAGGTTAGTTGTGTAGCTGTTAGCTGTTAGCCGTGTAACGTTAGCTGGAGCTGTTAGCCGTGTAACGTTAGCTGTAGCTGTTAGCTGTGTAAGGTCAACTGTAGCTGATAGCTGTGTAAGGTTAGTTGTGTAGCTGTAGCTGTTAGCTGTAGCTGTTAGCTGTGTAATGTTAGCTGTAGCTGTTAGCTGTGTAAGGTTAGTTGTGTAGCTGTTAGCTGTTAGCTGTGTAACGTTAGCTGGAGCTGTTAGCTGTTAGCCGTGTAACGTTAGCTGTAGATATTAGCTGTGTAACGTTAGCTGTAGCTGTTAGCCGTGCAACGTTAGCTGTAGCTGTTAGCTGTGTAAGGTTAGTTGTGTAGCTGTTAGCTGTTAGGCGTGTAACGTTAGCTGGAGCTGTTAGCCGTGTAACGTTAGCTGTAGCTGTTAGCTGTGTAAGGTTATCTGTAAGTGTTAGTTGTGTAGCTGAAGCTGTTAGCCATGTAACGTTAGCTGTATCTGTTAGCTGTG